>CM031234.1:484907404-487307404 GCA_018340775.1 Taxus wallichiana var. yunnanensis | reverse complement strand
AAATTCACATTTTAGCCTAATCATTTTGAGTGAACGACACTTGAATCGATCTCCTCTCTAGGGATTTTCTTTTTTACCACTCGACTCAATCTTATGGAAATTTTACTGAAGACCATATCAAATACCTTAAGTATCATATCATCGAACATCTACAAGATTTAGATTTTCTTTTATTCGTTTCTTGTGTGAAACCACCAATCTTGTGAAGCTTACTACTTCCACTACTATCCTCACTTTCGTTACTACTAAACCACTAGCCTCTACCATTCCGCCTACTTCTTCCACTCATGTTTCAGTTCCTACTCCCACTAATCATTTCACTCCACCTCTTGTTTCTCATGCACACCAAGTTTCTTCCACTAATAATCAAGATTTGGCCTCTCTTTACCGGGATCTTCAAGTATAAATCCGTTAATTGCGGTAGGCTACTTCTTGCGCCTCTCAATATTTGGATTCTACTTTATTACTTCACCCACCATCTCCACTTACCCACTTCCTCCTAAATTTTTCACCCCCAAGATTACCGTTTTCAATAGGCATGGTGATCCACAAGAGCATTTACGAGCATTTCATGTGGCATGTCTAAATTTTGTGGATGATCATATTCTTCTAACTAATCTCTTCCCGTAATCTTCATGATTATGCAATGTGTTGATTCTATGACCTACTTGTACACTTGGTCACATTTTCACGCATCTAACCAATGCTTTTCTCACCCACTTATCTATCAATATTGGCTCTAAGATATCATATGCTCAACTTGCACAACTTAAACAAGGATCTAATGAATATCTAGTGGACTATTTCTTGTGATACAAAAACAACCTAGCTAAGATGACTAATGTGATTACGGACTATGAGCTTGAAAGATTTATTCATCCGAGTTTATTGTCACCTCTCTAGGAGAGTGTTCTCTTCGAGACATCTCTGTCATTTGACCAACTATGTCATACTCTTAAGCTACATGAAACAAAACTCTTATCTATAGGAAATATTAAATATCAAGAGAATGTGTCATATTCTACGCACTTTCATACACACTTTCAAAGTAAATCTACATTTAAACCATAAGCGACCAAACTAGCGAAGTAAAAACACACAATTAACATTGTATCTAACACCAAAGAACTTCAATGACAACCGCCTAGACGTGCATACATAAAACTAACTATCACTCCGCACATCTTACTACCACAACTTGTTGAGAGTAATCTTATCACTTTTCCTCCACCACTTAATTTAGATCCATCTCATCCAAAATTTCATAATTATGATGAAAAAATTCATTACGACTATCATCATGCATAGGGAATTCTAAAGATCATTTTTAAAACTTCACAATCTGATTTATAATTTGATCGATAATAATAAAATTCAGCTTCGAGCTGCGGCTTCTGCACCTATCAATGAAAATCATAAAATCAAGATATTTAATAATCTCCTTCCAAAACATGACAAAAAAGTGGTTGATTCCTCAGAAAATCATACTTATCATGTGGTGCTTCCTCCTACACTAGGGCCCCTTGATTTCCTAGTTGATCACGCTAATGTTTCTCCACCTATCATTTCTTTCTCTAATCATGATTATCACACTACATTATTTTCTAATCATTTACACATTATTACTTGTATTGGATTTATCTTTGTCAATAACACTAAAGTTGATCCATTATGGCCTATCGGCACACATTTTTTTCTACTTCTTGTTATTATTGGCTATCCACTTTCACAAATTTCATATCCATTAGAAAATTCATATGGCGTCATCAATCTTCTAGTTCTTGGTGGTCCTCTCACCAAACTTGTTTCATTCTCGGTGGCACAAACAATAAAAGGGTGTGACATACTCTTAGGTCTTAATTGGATTTGGAGGTCTCAGTATATTATCTCCATGAATCACTTGTGTTTGAAGTTCATTTACAATAATCAAGTCGTCTCTATCAATAGTGTGCCTCCATCTACTCCATGGTCACAACCTCCTCTTGAGGTTACCACTACATCACCTATATCATCTAGTTCCCCACAATCTATAGCATCTAAAGTACAATCTACTCCCATCTCACCTATTCGCACATGCCTTACACTTGTCTCATCACTTTTCTAATCCATTAAATCAATCTTGGTCCATCACTAGGACACCTCCTTCATCCAGGCATACTTCACCATCTCACGTCTCTTCACATAGGTATCCATCACCTCCAGGCTTCCCTTCAAATTGTCGTTCATCACCTCCACATTTTGTCTCACATAATCATCCATCACCTTTTCCATATACTCATCACTCACATGCATATAAGATCCATTTCCCTATGCATCATCTATCTTATGCACCGTAAGTCTTTGAGCATGTTCACACACCTTCACCTCGGCCAACATCAAGTGGAGGGCCCTCATATTTTAATTTCATCAGATAGTAAAATCACCATCACACCCTTGGGGAATCACACTATTAGAAAATGTATTTTCACGCATGAAAATGACATGCGATAGTCGAGGACAAAGTCCCTCATCAATGAAGTGAGGTTTCCTTTATTGAAAAGCAAAACTATCTTTACATCTATACATTGAAAATTATATGTGGGGGTGTTTTGGGACATCAAATGGAAAGAAGTGTGAATGGGGAGATGGAATGGAATGAAGAAAAGAAATGGAAAGGAATTGAAGGAAGGAACATACAATAGTTAGGTAAAAACATAGCCTAATATTGCATGGAAAAGAACAATGAATAACTAACTCAAATAAAGCGAGTTTGAATCAACTAAACAAGAATAAGAAAAAGGAACACACATCAACAAGTAAATATCGAGCTTGATCACTATGAACAAAAAAAGCAGTTAATAGCATTGACAATAAGATCAAAGATATTATCTGCATCCAATATTTAAACACTAACATATAATGAACATAAAAACATCAAATGCTACAAGAGACAATGAATGAGACACAAAGTTCATACTCCATTAACTCTCCAAAATGTCTTCACAAAAGAACACAAAGTTTATTTCTTGAAACAAAGATTTCACACAAAAGTATTTTCTTCTCCTCTCTCAAAGTCGCCCTTACAAATGAGCACCTAACTTCCTTTTATAACCCAAAAGTTGGTTGCAAAGTAGTTAGGATTTACATGATCATTAAATTAGGGCACCTTAAGTGACTTTGAATTTTTCAACCAACTTTTAAAAAGCAACCTAAAATTAGAAACCACTTTAGTTATCAAAGTATTTCAAAAGTGAGTTTAACAATAACATCACTTTAAAATACCATCACAAAACATATAACAAGAACAAGTGCCTTATTCATTAAATTGGGGTCCACCTATCTCAACCATATGAGAAATGGACTCTCCCACTTCATTAGATACCAGAATGCTACCTCCACATCCCATTTATGAAATTAGGATCTTTCACCTTTTCCAATTGAAAATATCTAAACCTTTCCAATGTATCGAACATCTTCTTACACAACTAATAAAAATTGTACTATAAAAAACATCATCTAGCATACAATTCTTCTTGAAAAACATTTGAATGTCAAAAATGATCGCTTGAGACACTACGAAATAAAGTGTGGGACACGATAGAATCCTTGATGTTTTTTCCATAGAAAGCTATTGCTCATGAAAAGAATGAAAAGAAGATTCTCTAGCAGTCTCGGCTTCATTGATGATCCCTTGTTTAGAGTTTGATCAAGACAAATACACCATTGAAATGGTTTTTAGGCCAATCCTTCCTAATAATTTATAAAATTGACAAGTCTCCAATGATGATCAACAAATTTTCACCTTCTTAGAAAAGAGAGATAATTTTGAATAGATAGACTTTGAAGGAAGTGATTTTGTATTTCACGAATTGAAAAACTCGCCCATTAAAGAAAGAGTTGAGAGTGAAGATCCTGGCAATGACATCATTCAGCTCAAAGGAAATAAAATCCTAAAAGGATTCGTTTCACTTGAAGAACTTTTTGATAAACATGACAGGTTTATCAAAGAGAAAGAGCAGGTAAGACCTGCAAATTCTACTAACTATGAGAAAGTTGACATTGGTACCAAGGAAAACCTCACCTAGTCAACATTGGTAAGTGTTTCTCACCTAAGGAGTGAAATAAATTTGTAAGCCTCCTTACCAAATATTTTGATGTCTTGGCTTACTCATATGAAGACTTGAAGTCTTTTCAACCTAGAGAAATGGAGCATGCCATACCTTTGAAACTCAGATATAGCTCCATTCAGGCATAAGAAAAAATAGTATAACCCCATGATAGCAGGGAATGATACTCCATGAGGTTTAAAATATGTTGGATGCATGAATAGTGTTTCATATTCGACACTCAACTTGGATAGCTAATATTGTCCCGATTCACAAGAAAAAAGGAGAAATTAGGATTTACATGGATTTCCATGATCTTAATCAAGCTTCCTTGAAGGATAAATATCCACTTCTAGTCATAGATCATATTTTTAGTTAGTAACTAGATCGAAACACAATCCATGCTAGATGGTTTCTTTGTTTATAATCATATTGAAGTAGCCAGGAAGATCAACATAGAACCGCATTATCCACCCCTTAGGGTATGTTTGCATATAGAAGAATGCACTTTGGTTTGATCAATTCCAACATAACCTTTCAAAGGGATATGGACATGGCATTCACAGATTATAAAGACAAAATCATTGTAATATACCTAGATGACTTGACAGTTTTCTCAAAGAATCGAGAAGATCATCTAAGAGATTTGGAGAAAATATTGCAAAGATGAAAACTTCATAGAATATCCCTGAATCCAAATAAGTATGTGTTTAGAGTTACGTAAGGGAAACTCCTAGGTCATATTGTCTCTAAAGAAGGAACCAAGATTTATCCTAAATGCATTCAATCTATCAAGAATATTTCCTTACCTACAAGTAAGCCTAGAGTCCACTCAGTCTTTGGGAAGGTGAACTTCTTGAGGAGGTTCATGCCAGATTTTTTTGAACTAACTAAAGAAATTGCTGACATGATTAAGGGAAAAGAATCCTTCAAATGGTCGAAGGAAGGTAAGGGATAATTTGAAAAAATCAATAATCCTATTGCAGAATCTCCTACATTGGTGTGTCTCGATTTGAAAAAGATTTCATAGTTTATTGTTATGCTTCCCCACACACTATATTTTTCATCCTCACTCAACATAATCGGGAGGAATTTGAATCTCTTATTGCATCATGAGTTTGATTCAAGAAACATGAAATATATTACACTCCCCTTGAGAGGCATGCATACATGGTGGTGAGCCTTGAAACATTTTAGATACTATGTATTGAATTATCATACCAAAGTCTTAGTTCTAAACACCGCAGTTAAATCAATGTTAACACAATAGGAACCAGGATCTAAAAGAGGTAATTGGGTCTCCCAGATCCAGGAATATGACTTGAATATCAAGCCTACCAATTTGGTTTGAGGAATATTAATTTTCCAACTCATCGCGAGAGAACAAGCCACGAGATGAATCGAGGAAGAACTACTTGAGTAAAGTTCACCACTGGTAGTTTTCGTCAGTACCACAGATGAATTGTATTCTGATATAGCTTACTTTCTCACATATGGCGAATGTCCTGAGAATTTGAAAGCTAAGGTAAAAGAGCTATCAAATTAAGAGTTATCAGGTATGTCATTTGGGACAACACCTTATTCAAGAAAGGTATTGATGGAATGTTCCTTAAATGTGTTGATAAGAAACAACAACCTAGGTTAGTGGAAGATTTCACAATCATGCTTGCAATGGTCATTTATCTAGACTAGTGATATCTCATAATATTTTTTGAGTGCATTATTACTGGCCCACTATGTTTTCCGATGCCCAAAAATGGGTAGCCAAATGTGAAGCTTGTCAACAATTTGTTGGAAGACCTAAATTGACAACTTTTCCTTTAAAGCCGGTTGTTATTGAAGAACCCTTTAAAAGCAATGAGGTCTAGATTTCATCGGGATTTGAACCCAAATTCTAGTGTTGGTCATACTTACGTGCTAACGAAACTAACTACTTTACTGAAGTGGGTAGAAGCCATTCCAGTGAAACAAACATCTACTGCGGTAATTTGTGACTTCATCAAAGAGAATATATTGGTTCGTTATGGAATTCCACAAAATATCGTGACGGAAAATGCCACCAATTTCTCTTACATAGATGATAGGTTTTTGTTATGGGTATGGGATATCTTTATCTCATTCATCATATTACTATCCTCAAGGAAATGGTCAAGCATAATCTAGTAACAAAAATATCATTACTATTGTGTGCAAGTTAGTTGAAGAAAATCAAATAACTTGGCACAAAACGTTATATGATGCATTGTGGGCTGATCGCATAGCTCCCAAAAGAGAAATTGGGATGTCTCTATTCCAACTCTTGTATGGAACTGATTCTCAAATTCCCATTACATTGTAGTTACCAACATTACAATTGGCTCAAGCGATTGACGATGAATACTTCGCTAATGTGTTAGTTAAAAGGATCATGTTCCTAAGCAATTTTTAAGAGAAAAGAAGTCAAGTAGTGAATAGGATCGAGGATCACCAATCTAAGGTAAATAAATTTTTTGATAGAAAAACTAAGGATAGACAGTATCAAATCAATGACCTAGTTCTTCTATGGGAAAAGAGGCGTGAACTAAAAGGAAAGCATGGGAAGTTTGATTCGCTTTAGATAGGCTCTTTCAAAATCAGGCATTTACGTAGAGATAGCACATATTACTTGGCATATCCTAATGGAACGCATTTTCTTTAGCCCTATAATGGGAAATATCTCAAGCAATATCAAAATTTATAATGGGTTGTCCCCTGTATGTACATAGGTAATTAGGGTTTTGTTTGTTTTTGTTTCCTATTTTTGGTTTCCTCTCTTTTGTCATTCCATTTTTGTGCATCATCTTTTTGTATCATGTTCATTAAATTTTTGGGTCCTGCAGGTCCGTTCTTGCATCCGTGAAGTCCTTGTCCCCAATAAGAGCCAGTTGTTATCAAGTAATTTTGACTTCACAAAATTATAACGTGAAAATTTTTAAAAAATGGAAGTGTCCTTTCTCATGGCTTATCACCTTCATCATGATCGTTTTATTCTCCTGATCATTTTGGCCTTCATTTCGTCCATTTCGGATAAGTACTTCTCCTACTATGTCACAAACCATGTTTTAATTAATTAATTAATATCTTACCTTTTTATTTAATAAAATTAAAATAATTAAATTTTAGGGTTTTTAATTAATAAATATTAATTTAATCCTCATGAAAGTTGTTTGACAAACTTGGAAGAATTTTTCTCATTTTCCCCAATTGTCATGGGCATTTAACTGTCGTGAGAAATTGTCGTGGGAAATTATAATTCCGCTTCCAATTTCCATGGCCAATTACAATTTTGCTTCTATCATCCGAGAAATTGGGAAGAAGACGGTTACAAGAAGTTGTAGAAGTGGGAGAAATTGGGAAGAAGAAGAAGTAAGGAAAATATTGCAGACATCTAAAGCTAAAAGAAGGAAAACATCATTCCATAGGCACTCCTCAGCTTTCACACGGAAACCTGGCACAAGCATTGGCTAGAGCCAGGAAACCTTGAGAGCTCCAGGTAGTTATCTCTATTTCAAAACCACAAGCTTACAAGAAGTAATCCTTTTCCATTTTCTCAAGATCATCCATCCTTTGTGCAAAGGTCCTGATTCATATAGCATGCAAAATTTGGCTCGAGATCAAAATAATGAAAAGAAGACTAAGTTTAAGAGTCTCTCTTTTATTTTACATGTCATGTGTTTCATTAAAAAAAAAAAAAAATTTATTGTACCAAATTGGGAACATACACGCATCCAAGATTTCATTTCGGTTGCATGTAAGAGTCAAAGGAAAACTCAAGTTATTCACCAGGGTAGTCCAAGGGAGCCACACATGCGAAAGAATGTAAAGGGCATGCATTGGTAAAGTTAAAGCAGAAGTTCCATGCATTATCAAAGAAGATCCTCCACACCAGTGAATAAATCTTTCCCATGCATGCAGATGTTCAACGCACCTTGAGTCAAATCCAACACGCATTTACGAAAATAAAGGCTCTACCACGTAGGTAAAGGAAGCCAAAGCCATTCATTCCTCACAGAGAATCAACTCACCACACATTTCTAAAAGGAGAGCCCATGTTTGCACAGGAAAACCTACCCATGCATAATACAAAGGAAGACTACCCAAGGCCAATACCCACATGTGAGAAGAAAACAAACCAGTCAAGAATGACCATAACCCACATAGTTGTCAGAGAAAACATCCACGCAAAGCAAAGATAATCACAATTGTCAAGAAAAAATGAAAGGAAAACACCACACATTTTTAAGAGCATTGTTCATGCATTTTCCAAAAGAAAATAAGAATTTCAGCAATTTGACGCAAATTAAAATACTCATGCGATCTAAAGAAGGGAGAAAAAGAAGGTATGTGAGGCAAATTAGAAAGCTAAATATGATGCAGTGAGAATCGGTATGGTGATGATTGAAGGATATGCAAAAATGGATTTCTTAAAAAAAAATTTGAGGATTTTCAAGAAAATGTAATTGTCGGACATGAATCCAAAGTCCACAATATTTTTTCAACGTCCTCTCGGTGTGTGCAAAAATAGTGCTTTGGAACACGGTATGGAGTTTCATCAAAGAATAATCAAAATTGGTCTTTTTTTCAAAGGTTGTATTTGTAAATACCTAATAGACATGTTTGCAAAATGTGGAAACATACACAAGTCATATTAATTGTTTTTTAAAATGTCTATTCGAGATGTAGTTTCATGAAATGTAATGATTATAGGATACACAATGCATGGACATAGAAAATATGCTCTCAAAATGTTTAAAGTAATGAAACACTCTAGAATAAATTCAGACCATTCAAGCTTTATCATTGTTTTATTTGCATGCGATCATGCAGGTTTAGTGGATGAGGGTTGTAAAGACTCTGTTGGCATGGGTGTCTCTTATTGCATTATGCTTCAGCAATGGATCATTATGTGTGTATATCTGACCTTCTTGGCCATGCTAACTATCTCAAAGAAGTTATAAACTTTATCACAAAAATGCCAATTAAACCTACAGTGGTTGTATGGATGTGTTTTCTTGGTGTGTGTAGATCACACAAACAATTACCTAGGAGCTGGAGCCAACGGGGTATTTTTCGATTCAGATTCTTGAATGATGTTGTGAGTAAAATAATCATTCTTATGTCACCTAAATGAGAAGTTTGCAATGACATATTGATTATAAAAATGTCCCTTGGAATAACTATTTGACTCGACAAGAACCTTCAATTGTGTGCATGTTGGCACACTGCAACCAATTTTATCTTTGAGATTGTTGTAAAAGATGAGAACTACTTTAATCATTTCAGACAAGGACAATGTTATTTTTGGTGATTATTGGTAATGCTAAGTGAACCAATAAAACATAGGTTGTGTAGTGAGATGGAAGAGTTAGGTTATTCAGTTTGTAGAAAGTGTTTGCAAAGCTAGACAATGCTTTTGACTTCATCAAATCAGATGTCTAGTATAGATAACTGGCTATATTTACTCATGGGGTGTTTGTTAAAGCCTTGTTTTGTAATACCATTAGAAGTGTCATGAAATTCAACTGTTTTTCAAGAAGAATTATATGCCAGGCTAATGTTGTTTATATTAAAATTATTTATTGGTTGTGTAATAATATGTTCAAGACTTTGGAAAGGTTTATATATTTTCAATTGGAAAAGGTGGCGGATCCTAATTTCATCAATGGGATGTAGAGATAGCATTATGGTATCTAACAAAGTAGGAGATTCCATTTCTCATACGGTTGAGATAGTGGACCCCAGTTTAATGGATAAAGCACTTGGTCTTGTTATATGTTTTGTGATGGTATTTTAAAGTGATGTTATTGTTAAACTCACTTTTGGAAGACTTTGATAACTTAAGTGGTTTCTTATTTTAGGTTGCTTTTTAAATTTTGGCTGAAAAATTCAAAGTCACTTAAGGTGCCCTAATTTAATGATCATGTAAATACTAACTACTTTACAACCAACTTTTTGGTTATAAAAGGAAGTTAAGGACTCATTTTTAAGGGTGACTTTGAGAGAGGAGAAGAAAATGCTTTTGTGTGCAAGCTTTGTTTCAAGAAATAAAAATTTTGTTCTTTTTTGAAGACATTTTGGAGAGTTAATGAAATATGAAATTTGTGTCCCATTCATTGTCTCTTGTAGAATTTGATGTTATTATGTTCATTAGATGTTAGTGTTTAAATATTACATGTAGATATTGTCTTTGATCTTATTGTCAACGTTATTAATCTGTTGTTCTTGTTCACAGTGATCAAGACCTGATATTTACTTGCTCATGTTTGTTCCCTTTCACTTATTCTTGTTTAGTTGATTCAAACTCCAATTTATTTGAGTTGGTTTTTCATTGTTGTTTTCCATGCAATATTAGGATTTGTTTTTACCTAAGCTGTTGTATGTTCCTTCCTTTCATTCCTTTCCTTTTCTTTTCTTCATTCCATTCAATCTCCCTCATTCACACTTCTTTCCATTTTATGTCCCAAAACACTCCCCACATACAAGTTTGAATGTATAGATGTAAATATAGTTTTGGTTTTCAAGAAAGGCAACCTCACCTTCATTGAGGAGGGACTTTGTCCCCTGACTATTGCATGTCATTTGAATGCATGAAAATCCATTTTATAGCACACACTTATTCCCCCTCCTCGCATTAACACACATCTTATTCTCTCATCATGTCACATCCAATATTTCACGCAAATCATACACATCTTGATACACATTTGTATCCTCATTACCTAATAAAGAACTCTTACACTTCAGCTCACACTTGATTTTGAGGACATCCTATACACATGAGCCTCACACACCGCACATACTCACAATACAATATTCTTGTGTATCTATCAATACAAACTCAACACAATCACAACACACATTTTGTGCACATACTCAACACAACACACTTGACATACTCACAAAACAAAAAAAACACTTGTAACATGTTCTTTCTAGTGCACCATCAATACAAATACACCTGAAATATCTCCAACCTATTGCACACTTAGTAATTTCATAACATACCTCTCTTACATCACATGACATATCTTTCTTGCATGCAATCAACACAAACATCTTATACAATCTACACATCTACAACACACTACACATGTGGCAGTCTCACGACATATTTGTATCACATAGCCTTCTTTACAATCAAAAATTCACAAAACTATCATTTTCATACACTCAACACACACACACCTTACATCTACTACATGCTACCTACTTGACATTTTCACATACAACACAACTTATACATCTTTCACACAATCAACATGACACACTACCTTATGATGCACTCTAGTTCCATGGTCCATACTCTATTGTTGAGGGTATACAGATCAAATGGACCTCATCACACTCACGCATTCAATCAATCACTCATTCACTCACACATTCACACTCTACACTTTGCACTTTGACGATCACATCTTTCTACTACACACATTTCAGACCATTTCCCAATGATGCACTCTCATTTATGGTTCATTCTTGACTACTAAAGGGGGTATAAAAAAATGAACCTCATTGCATATATACACATTTACTCGGGAGGCATGTTGCTCCTATCATTCACGTGGCATTTCATTCTATCTCATCCATAGAATACTACATATCTTGGTTGCATTTACTCTTGCTTCCTTATACTTTTACATGTACACTTTACAACACATGCTAGATAGATGTATTACATGTCATTATATTTTCATACACACATGCGCTCACTTTCCTTCTAGTTGTGATCACAGATTCTACAGATCTATACACATAGCATGGATGATTGGCACAATACCTATTACCAGTCCCACAATGGATCATAAAGGCATTCACTTTCATACACTATAGGTGATATTGTTGTATTTTATACTTATCACTTTGCATTATCAGATTATACATGCTTTGACATACTTTGTATCTATCTAACATGATAATGGGTGCTTCATGTGCAACATTTGTTATGGAGGACTATTTTCTTCTATAGTTATCGATTACATTACTTGGCATTCCTTGTTATTTGTTTGTCATTGTTTATGTGATTTTCCCTTTTTCTTGTGTGCACACTTGTCTACTATTGGCTTCATCGGCCTTGATTTTCTTTTGACACTATGAGTGGTGTCCCATGTTTGCAACCTACTTTTTGCAGTCAAATTTTTTTCTTCCATGTTGTCTTCTAGCATCTTAGCTTACATATTATCCGTGTAGCTTCCATATTGTCATTTACATGCGTGTTTATCTTTTCTTGTACTAACACCTATCTCTTAGCCACTTTGTTTGTGTGTGACTTAGTTTCTACCAAGCACATTCCCTTCCCCCTACAGGGAACACTTTTAGCATAGTGTTCGGTCTTCCTTTGGGTCTCATAATCCTCAACGAAATTGCATTCAACCCAAATGAGGGGGAATCATTTGGGTGAATCAAGTACTCTTATTTTATCTCTATCCTCTAAATTTATTTTAACCCCAACCACGTCAGCCTATCACCCAAATTTCGAGTGCTCACCGGGCGTGCGCAGTGCCAAGCCCCTCCTTTATGTGAGCTTTATGAGAATGTTCCGCCATTAGTGGAGGAAATGTTTGCTGAATAAGAACACATGCATTTTATCTAATACAGAGGTAGTAGATCTAGTTCTAAGCATAAATTCTCCATGAGATAAGCATAAACATCACAACAACATAATGGAAACAAATCTAATAACATGCAAATACACTAGGGTTTAGTCCATAGACACAAATATACAAAACAGAGCTCCATATATTGATTAAATCCATTTATAGTAGCCATATTACATCAAACAAGGTCATCTCAAACCATAAGCATCATGAAATAATATTCCAACCCTACAAAACTACCACAAATAGAGATCCTAGCTATGCTTTCCCATTCAGACCCTTGTTCGGACCCGAGAACATACACCTATTCTTAGTAATAGTGTTCTTACAGCCCCTTCATTATCCTTTTGCTTTATTATCCCTCTCTATTTCAGACCCAAGCACTCCTTTAAATAGAATCTGGATCAACCACCACAGCTTCACCCATGAGAAAATCACATGCTAAGTGGAAATGTGTTCCTCCATGATCGATCAAGAGTTTATGCCCGACTTACGATGGCCTCCACTAACTGTAATGATCCTTTTCAAAATATTCCTTGTGTGGAATATTATTTTCTTGACCTCCAGGATCCGGGATGACACCTCATCTAATCATCATACCTACTCGAGGCCCTCACGTTTTTTCCATGTGATACCACCTTCAAAATGTGGCTAAGTCCCCAAACCTTCTTCTATTTCTATGTGCCAATCTCTTCTCTCACGTGCCTTTCCTTGAGCACCTTCTTACTTCCTTGTCTTGCGCACACACACCTCTTCGATTTAGGACTTATTCAATTCAGGGCCCAACATTACCCCACACTATGTGTGTTATCCATCCTCAGAAACACTCTACTCTTTCACTAAATAATAAAGAATGGGAGGGATGAAATAATCTGCAATTGAATAAAGAATGGAAGAATAGAGGGATCATATTACTGCTACATGAGGAGTGGGAATTATTTCTTCATGGATGCTTCAATTTTATCCCAAACATATACCTCACCATGTGCATGTTGAAGTAAATCACCCACCAGTGTGCTAACCTCGACAAAACTTATCTCATCTCCCTTATCCTTCAGTGTATCTACAATGTTTTCCATCTGCTTGCTAAGGTTGCCTAGCGTGTCCATCCTGTGAGTGACTTGGGGTTACAATTCCTTCAGTTTATTTTTGCTCAAAACCCTCAAGGTTTTGATCACCTCTGACTTCTTCTTGACTTCTTCCAAGATCTTATCTCGCTCTACCCTATTTCCCATTTGTTTCTATTGAAACTCCTTTAGATCTGCCTCATGGGTAGCAACCAATATGCTTGTTATTTTATCTCTGTCACCACAGTTATCATACACAGCTTCATCCATATGCGTCATAGTCTTCACTAAGGAAAGAATCTCAGAGTATCGAGTTATTATCTCCCCAATATTCAACTTCTCTTCTTCCTTTTGGTGCGTCATCACCTCTTCTACCAACTCCAATGCAAGTGGTTTCCTCTCCATGGTGAGTATGCACATCAAGTCTTCCAAGCAGTGCATGGTCAACTCGTATTTTTTCTCGGAGGGGATAGGTCCAGTGCTTTAAGATAATGGAATTTGAAATAACCTCTATCTTTTTGTAGACTTCACACACCTTCACCTTTTCATCCCTCAACTCATGCCTTAACGTGCCTTTGATCAATTCCTTCTATTTTATCTCCTTGTCCCTCTCAATGATCTCCTCATTCTTTTTCTCAAGCTCCTCCTCCAAGACTCTTATTCTATCATTCATGTCAAAAAGTATTTCTTCCACCTCCATTAACACTTTGTTGAGTGCATTGCAAACTTTCTCATCTGACAATTTCTAGGCATTTATAAGAGGGTTTATTCCCTTGGCATCTGGTGTCTTCATCAATGCATCACTATTTACCTCGAACTCGGGCTCATCAATGTGGGACTCAAAATCCCAGGATAACATTTTCCTTGTGTGTGGGTATGCACCCTCTTCATCAAAAGAATACCAAGTGAGGATTTAGTGTATGGGCATTGTGCTTTGGAAATGTGTGTGCAGTACCTTTCTTGTATCATTGATGTAAATCATGGCTTTCTCTTACACCACTCCTATGCCCTTTCCACCTCTGTGTGTTGCCTTTGGGAAGCTCATTGCTAAGTTGGGATATTATTTTTCTACGTTGGCACTCTCCTCTATTTTTTAGCACTTCATTAGCGTTACGCTCCACCTCATGCTCCACCAACTATTTTATAATACCCGCCACCTCTTTTCTACAAAGTGTCATATATTTTTTCTCGATTGGGATCGGGGTCTTCTAAGCATGGATGTCTACTTCCTCACTTCAACCTATATTGTGAGTTCCTTCTTCATAGTCATTCTTATCTTCACCAGACTCATGTACATCATGAACATGGGGGCTCTTACCCTCTTCGCATTCTTCATCTTCCTCCTCAAATCCATGACCCTGCATGCTCTTTGTCTCCTTATAATTTGAGCTCTTAGTCACCTTCTACTTCTTCTTAACTGGAGATCCCTCTAACACCAGGGAAAACTACCTTCTAAGTTACTTCTCTCTCCCAAGTGACCTCTCCTTCACCTATGTCTGGAACTTCTATCGGTGAACATAAGTTCTTGTGCCCATGCCTAAGCTGTTATGCCTCAATAGTCGTATTGTATGCACGTTTCGCGCCTTTGTTGGTGGAATCTCTTCTCGTTCCCTTTTCTTCAACATCATCTTATTTCTCCTAGTGGGATCCTCTATGATTAATAAATCATCCTCAACATAAGTTCCCTTCTCAAACTTGGGCCTTAGTCACACATATACCCTTGCTACCGTCCTACCCGCAATAGGCAATGTCACCGGTTTGACCATGTGCACTTCATGAGACACGTAATCTTCTACGTATGCATGCTTCTTAGGATACACCAATGTCTGGAGCATCTTATGGTGCTCTGATCTACAAAAACTTAGATCAAATGTAATTTTCTTCACCTACTTAAACCAGTTGAACATGCCTTGAAAATATTACGCTATAAAGGAGAAGGGAAATTTACTCCAAGGGCTCTTGGTGTAATGCATCAAAGTAAATCTACATTATCCAAAATAAGCCCATGCTTATTTTTGGCTAACTCCTCCTCCTTTTCCTTTACTGGTACTTAAAATGAATTTTTTGCATGCTTCAGGGACTCAAAATTTTTTGGGTATGTTTTCATCAGATAGAATATTTTCCCATCTTTCCAGAAAGGTAAAAAATTCATCCTAATGCCTTGTATTTTTTTAGTTATGGCTCAAGGGAGGTAATAGTTAAAAAATTTCCCTGGGCAAGTCCGCAAAGCTAAGTTGGAAAATTTGCCAAGGAAATTGGCGGTTCGGTGGAGACAGGGAGAAAATTTGGGCACTTAGCCCTTTTTGCAAAAAAAGGGTGCAAAGGAAATATTTGGCCCGCGAGCCCGACAAAGGGAAGAAACGGACTCATGGGCCAAGGAGGAAATTGCGACACTTAGCCTTTTTGGCTAAAAACTCAAAGTCAAAAATCGGCCTGCGAGCCCATGGAAGGAGAAGAGAAAAATTTGGGCCGCACCTCCACGCCAAATCAAAAGGCACCACGTGTCATTGGGAGAGCAGGCGCGGATTTTTTGGGAAATTTTCCCAATTTGAAATCAGAGGGGAAAAAGGTAGGTCTTTTGCCCGTGGATCATCTAGAAGGTGTCACATGTCATCGTAAAGCGGGGATGCGAGAGACTTTTGGAAAATTTTCCCAATTTGAAAAAGCAAGAAAAAGGAGGATTTTGGCCCCCGAACCCGAATTTTTCCCTAATTTTGTCATTTTTCACCCAAATCTTCATAAGGGCATATCTTTCGCACCAGAGCTCAGTTTTTTGTGATTTTGGTATCGATGGAAAGCTGTTGAAATTATCTACATGATGGACTCTTCAATTTTTATTTTTGGTCAAGATTGGTGGGAAAAAATGAAGAAACATCTTTGGCACGCAAAAACATAGAAATGGTCTCCCAACCACCAAAATCAATGAAGTATGGGTCGTTTTTAGCTCTGCAAAGAAATGTACTTTGGAGTGTTGGTTTTTGCATGAAGCCCATCACTTTGCGGACAATTTAATGGATGTGATTGGTGGTTGAGCTCTCTAATCACTCGTCATGCGTTTTCTTCTCCACTTGCTTTACGCTTCATCGTTAAAAGCCAGTTTTGGCTCATTTTGTAAAGGTTGGACCCCTTGCTTTTGCAAGCTCTCTTTTCTTCCTTAGCAGGTAGATTTGTAGAATTTTAGACCTCCCATGGAGATTGTAACTCATTTTTGCCTCTTCACCAATGGAACGTATTGTATCAAACTTGGAAATGATAATGTATGTTCTGTGATCGATTTTCAATCCTCTCATGCATTTATTATTGTCTTCTAATATTTCATTGCATTTTGGTAATCTGTGCATGTTTTGGTGTTGAATCTCCATGATCTGTGTCAAATTTGTAAAGTAATAAGTCCAGCACTCCTTTGGTGTATCACCATTTTGTTTTTGCTTAGTTTTGTTTCCATTTCCATGTTTTCTCTCAACCATGTCTCCTTGGTAGTTTTAGAGTAGGAATTTTGAATCAGAACCTCTGTAAAAATTGCATGCATACACCTAAACAGAGGAGTAAGAACCAGCTTCAATCTGAGATTTTTCCCAAATTGCAAAGGTCCCACACTTTGGGAAAACTCCATGTTGTGCATTCACACCGAATTGGCCATTTGTCTATAGCAGATCTGAGGGTCGATTTTGGGGTGCTGTGAATCTGCACTAACAATTTTGGCACACCCGAGTGGGACCAAGAGGTCTTCCACTTCATTTTTTACAGGTTGATGTGTTCCTGTTTAAAATTTCAGCCTTTGGAGGCACTTGCAAACACATCTAGTGACTCCATCTGATCAATAACCCATCTCTAAAGTTGCAAACCTTCTTTCCATTCATTTTCTTTCATTTTTCATTCCATCTCTTCATTCTTCTTTCATCCCATGAAGTTGTGCAATCATGACTTCATTTTCCCCATGGAATTTGCATTTGTTACAACAAATGACAATGTTTCCCACCTCCAATGCATTCTCCAAATCCTCCAGATCAGCATTTTGATCAAATTCAAAACTAGTATGCATATCCATATGAGCAATGCCAAAATTAGTTTGGCTATGAAGCATATCAAGCACAAGAATACGCATATGATGAGGGCAGTCAAGAAGAAAATGTGGATTTGTTGGAGAAAATCCAAAAGATGGAGGCAAACATGGTGCAATCAAGGGCTCAAGCATAGAGGAAAGCATTTGGAATCGGTTGTGGAGCACCCTAGTCCATGGGTGGGACCTTTTCCAAGGCATTATAGCCCACAAGAGAAACTTGACTTCATTGTTACAACACTTCCATTGCTTGCAAAGTGGACTGAAGGAATAGAGGTGTATGAGAGGAGTATTCAACAACCTTGTCAATGGGTAAGCACACCATCTCATGCTTTTTCTTTTCCTCTTTCCCAATCTATTTTATCTCAGCAGTGTCAAGTTTTAAACTCTCCATCTACTGTCCCAAAAGCTAATTCCATTTCTTCACCTCCTAGTCTCCCATCCCACCTCAATTTCTCTACTCTTTTCCATTCCAAACAACCATTCCCTCCAAAGAAAAATGAATTTTACCTCCTCCAAAACCACAAATAATTGAAATATTTGAACCACAACCCACCCCTCCTCTTGCATTCCCAAATCCATGTTGGGAAAGAAAAAATCAGAATGCTAGTCAAGGAAAATAGCAGCAAAAGAAGAGCTAAACAAGGATGAAAAAATTCAAAGTTTGTTGAGTTTGGCTCTCAAATTTGGGATCACAAAAATCCCCTTGATGGTGAAGCCAAAAGAGGAAGTTGGAGTTGGGGAACAAGTGGTAAACAAGGCTGATTTTATAGCAGCAGTGAAGTAAGAAAAACAACAGTTTGTTTGTGATGAGTTGGGTGTCCATGTTGGCACTTTTCCCAAAGAAAATGCTGATCCAATTTGCACTGCAAAATCAGTCATTATGGAGGAAGAAAAACCAGCTCAAAATCCCATTTTTGAGGAGCAAATGGATGAGATCAAGTCAGTTTTTGCAACAGTAGAAGAAGGAAGCATTATTGATAAAAAAATTCTTTCATTTGAAGGGGATGATTTGATCGATGAAGACATTATGGAGGTGAACAAAATAGGTCCAAATTGTGAGAAAAGGCACAAGAAATTCCATGTTTCTCTCCCACTTCATCTCTCCAAAAATATGATTTCTTGGATGAGTTCGAATTGGCAAGTTGCATGTTTGAAAATGAAGTTGCACATGGTGAAGAAAATGCAGATTTGGAGGTCACCATGCAAGAGGGAAAATCTTTGTTGCAGTGGGACAACGAAGAGTTTGATTGTTTATCAGACTTAGAGGAATGTCTTGAGGAGGAGCCAGCTGAAATTGCAACATTTTCTTCTCTACCATTCATTCTTCAACATCAAGAGCCTGCTGCCACAAGGGAAAACATTCCAAAACAGCAGCTTGCATTTTGTGATAGCTCATTGGAACCAAGATTGGAAGATTTTAATCTTCCATGTGCTTCATAGAAAGAAGAAGGGAAAGAGTATGAGGTTTCTACCATTTCTTCCACGCCATTCATTCAGGAAGGTCTATGAGATGACTCCATTTGTGGAGTAGAAAATTAGAGTTATGGGCACATTCAACAGATCAGACCTTTCCCAATCAGGTATGTGGCTTCATTGGAGCCAAAGGAGGAGTTTCCAATAGTCATGCTTACTTCCAAGCATGAGTATGAGTGTCAAAGCACCAAGGATCAACTGCAATGCCTCTTCAATCCAAATGCAGAGCAACTAAAAGAGGTATCTAATTTTCTTTCAGCTGACACCTTGCTAATTTGGGTAGAAGACCAGCTTATTGTTGATTTTCCACTCATCCAACCAACCATGATCAGCTCCAAATCAATTGCATGGTTTCCCATTTTGAAGAAAGGAAGCTATTTTGCACAACCAGTTGCAGGTTTTATTTAGCTCACATTTGTTTCCGGTTAGAGTAGTGTAGGTAGGTTTATTTTTTGCAAAAGAAGTGCTTCTGCACACTCTGCATATCCCACTTGGGATATGTATGTTTTTTCAGTTTGCACATAGTTTGGTGGTGCTGGTTTTTGCTCTTGCACAGTGCATTGTCTTGGCATTTGGTCACAACTGGTTTCAGTTTCAGTGGTTTCCAAGAGGCCTAAAAGGAAGTTTTCCAAGTGAAGATCAGTTATCAGGCTATCATTCAGGACTCCATGCCTAATGGAGGCTTCAAGGCAGCTGGTCATTTCATCTAGCAGGCTAGATGACCCCTCTGAGTCGCCAAAAGTGTTATCCAAAATAAGCCCATGCTTATTTTTGGCTAACTCCTCCTTTTCCTTTGCTGGTACTTAAAATGATTTTTGCATGCTTCAAGGACTCAAAATTTTTTGGGTATGTTTTCATCAGATAGAGGATTTTCTCACCTTTCCAGAAAGGTAAAAAATTCATCCTAACTCCTTGTATTTTTTGAGTTATGGCTCGGCGGAGGTAATAGTTAAAATTTTTCCCTAGGCGGGTCCATGGAGCTAAGTTGGAAAATTTTCCAAGGAAATTGGCGGGTCGAGACAGGGAGAAAATTTGGGCACTTAGCCCTTTTTGCGAAAAAGGGCACAAAGGAAATATTTGGCCTATGGGCCCGACAAAGGGAAGAAACGGACTTGCGGGGCCAGGGAGGAAATTGCGACACTTAGCCTTTTTTGCTAAAAACTCAAAGTCAAAAATCAGCTCGTGAGCCTGTGAAGGAGAAGAGAAAATTTTGTGCCGCACCTCCATGCTGAATTAGAAGGTGCCACGTGCCATCGGGAGAACGGGACGCGATTTTTTTGGGAAATTTTCCCAATTTGAAATCAGAGGGAAAAAGGGCAGGTCTTCGGCCCACGGATCATCCAAAAGGTGCCACGTGTCATCGGAAAAGTGGGGCACGGAGATTTTTTGGAAAAATTTCCCAATTTGAAAAAAGAGGAAAAAGGGAGGATTTTGGCCCACGAAACCAAATTTCACCCTAATTTTGCTATTTTTCGCCCAAATCTTCAGAAGGGCATATCTTTCGTACCAGAGCTCAGATTTTCGTGATTTTGGTATCATTGGAAATCTGTTGAAATTATCTACATGATGGACTCTTAAATTTTGATTTTTTTGGTCAATATTGGTGGGAAAAAATGAATAAATGTCTTTGCACGTAAAAATGTAGAAATGGTCTCCCAACCACCAAAATCAATGAAGTATGGGTCATTTTTGGCTCTGCGAAGCAATGTACTTTGGAGTGTTGATTTTTCCATGAATCCCATCACTTTGTAGGCCAATTTAATGGATGTGATTGGTGGTCGAGCTCTCTAATCACCTGTCATGCATTTTATTCTCCCTTGCTTTCTGCTTCATCGTTAAAAGCTAGTTTTGGCTCATTTTGTAATGGTTGGACCCCCTTGCTTCTGCGAGCTCTATTTTCTTCCTTAGCAGGTAGATTTGTAGATTTTTAGACCTCCCATGGAGATTGTAACTCATTGTTTGCCTCTTCTCTAATGGAACATATTGTATCAAACTTGGAAATGATAATGTATGTTCTGTGATCAATTTTCAATCCTCTCATGCATTTATTATTGTCTTCTGATCTTTCATTGCATTTTGGTAATCTATGCATGTTTTGGTGTTGAATCTCCATGATTTGTGTCAAATTTTCAAAGCAAGAAGTCCAACACTCCTTTGGTGTATCACCATTCTGTTTTTCTTAGTTTTGTTTCCATTTCCATGTTTTCTCTCAACCCTGTCTCCTTGGTAGTTTTAGAGTAGGAATTTTGAATCAAAACCTCTACAAAAATTACATGCATACACCTAAATAGAGGAGTAAGAACCAGCTTCAATCTGGAGAGTTTTCCCCAATTGCAAAGGTCCCACACTTTGGGAAAACTCCATGTTGTGCATTCACACCGAATTGGCCATTTTTCTATAGCAGATATGAGGGTCAATTTGGGGGTGTTGTGAATCTGCACTAACACTACCGATACAAAAGTGTTGGTATTTGGAAAACTCAACTTCTCTATCCACCAAAGAAGAAACTTCTTAAGTATCCTCTATTCTTCCCTGAATACATCATGCATCCATTTATACCATTTTTCTAAGTGCGCCTTATGAGCGGTCATCATGGTATCACAAGTATACACTTCAAATCTCTTTTCAAGGGAGGGGTCCTCATCTAGGTATTCCCAAACAAACTTATATGGCCCATCAAGTACTCCAATTTCTAAAAATACAATGGTGATAAGGACGATACCAAACATAATATTTTCTCCATCGTGTGCGGCATCTATGATCTCTTCTGTGATAAAATATAAAAGGTTATAGATGGTTCCCTCTGAGATCTTGCATCAAAAATTCAACCAACCCTTATTTATCTCGCATCCATATCTCCCCGCCCATTCGGTTTGTAACCAAGCACGTGGCCATCCTCATGACAAGGTCGGTCATTACAAAGATATCAAAGTAACGCAAACCCTTCATGTAATCATATGCTTCAATTGTTATCTTGATGGCCTCATTATCACATAAGTCATCATCTAGTAGCTCTCCTTCATAGCTAATGCCAATGTACTTTGAAATCAGTTGAGGAGTTATGTGTATTCTTCGTCCTAAGAAATAAAAATGATCCTTATGCATCTGCGACATTAACCATTGGTATAGTTAATCGGGTTTGCTAAAATAGGGAAACTTGTAGATTTGCAGGAGCCTGGCCTTTTCCAACTTAACCTTTACTTTGTCATCATATATGGGATTCCCATCTAGTGTCCTCTTTTCTATAGGGTGAACCAACTCTAAATTCATCTCCTTTTTTGTGGTGCTAAATCAATTATTATAATTGCTCATGGACATCTTTTGTATATGAGACACCCACTCCTTTCCTATTAACACACCATCTAGGTAATGCATCTTCGCGTACCATTCTTCATTAAAACTGGTCGAAATGGTTAGTTTTCCTTTGCCCTTACCTTTTCCCTTTTCGGTGAAGTGTTCACTCCCTTCCTTGGTGTCATTTTTCTCCTCCTTGGTCCTTTGTAGTTATTCCCTTGCATCAAGTTCACTCACTTCTCAAACCCTCGACTCCACTTCTATGAAATATCCTTGAAAACCTATGCCCTAGCTTGTAAACCCTAACCTAGAGCACTTCAATTTCACAAGGTATCATAATCACTGCGGGATCCCAAAAATAACCTCCTCTACGTACACTTGTGTACTCTGCTTCCACACTGGTTCAAAAATCCATTGATCTCTTCAACTTTGCACACTACTCTTTGCAACTACTTTGCAAGAATCACCGTAGATCACAAGAATGTCTTCGATAACAAAACAGATGGTGAAAAACAATAGCTCACTGACCTTCTATTCATAGTTTCCCACATTTCTCCGCATTAAATTTCATGTCACCTACTAATGTATGAACACAATAAATTTGTATTTTTCCAATGACATCCCACCGCGTGTTTTATCCAGCTCTTTCCTTTTGCGTAAAAATAATGCAAAAATTTCCACAACCTTCTAGCACACAAGACTTCTTTAATAGCAGACTCACTTGCATGCACCCCCTTGCCAAAGTATGTCATCCTCTATGTCTTTTACCAAGTTCATGCCTTCACTTGCCTCATGTTGCTTTGTGCTTATATCCTTGTACGTGGTTTCCTCAAATCCTTTTGACACCATTTTTCTATCATAAACACTTTTGTTACGTGCCTTTGACTTCACAACCCACGCCACCATTCAACATTGCTCTTAGCACTAACTGCATCTTTTTCCAAAGTTCTCTTTTTCACTCCACCCCACACTAAATAGACGTGGAGTTATCTATGCATAAAAACCCTTTAGATAGTAACTAGCTATCGGTGCACAAATGCGCCCAAAACAAACTAAACAAAAGACAAATCAAAGTGACGAAAATAGGAAACACAAAGAAATGAAATTGCATTAAGGGAAATCCTAAGCTAGCTGGCAATAGTGCCTTATTTACAAACACAATGAAGAATTATTTATAGTAGAGCTTTAGCCTACTCCCGTTAAAATGACCAAGTAACATTGTTCCATCTAACACATGTAACTTGCAAGCGCCTGAATCAAGTATATGAAATATAACGTATGGACCCAACCAATGTAATTTAAGCTTCCTTGGGTGGCATAGAAAATTAGAATCATACAACAGGACCATCTTCCCAACCTTAAACTTCTTGTTTTTGATGTTCCTATCATCCCATACCTTTTGTATGGATTTTTCAATTTTCTGACTCCATTGTGTGCTATGGCACGTCACTCGTCCAATTGCATTAAACCTTTTCACGTGCATTTTGATGCATCTGATATGGCGATTGGAGAGGTCTTAGCATAGTCTAGAGAAGAGATTGTTGATCATCCCTTGTGCTTTGCTAGTAGGAAGCTTACTCCATCAGAACATAATTATAATACCATGTAGCACAAGAAATTTTCAATGATCTACATGCTACAAAAGTTCGGAGTAGTATTTACTAGTAAATCCCTTTATTTTCTATACAAACCACATGACATTAAAATACTTGGGGAACAAGCCCGTTTTGCAAGGGCGCATATGCCGATGGATATTATTGTTTCAAGATTTTTAGTTTACAATTGTGGTGAAACCAGGGAAAATTAATATGGGACCTAATCATTTGTTAATAATTACCTTAGGCGATGACGCATAGAGCATTGAGGATACGATGGCAGATGCACAGTTATTCATGTTGTAATGCACACCCTCTAACTTGGAAGATATCACCTTGTTTCTACGATTGACTGAGGCACCATAAGGGATGAAGGAATCAGAAAGGAAATGGTTAGCTATACGCATCGCACCCTATATGAGTTTTTTTACTAGTGTGTGCTATAACATGAGCATGCTACAATCATGAAGGAGGCTCGTGGTGGAATTACAGGAGAACACTATGCAGGGATTGTGATCGCACATAACATTCTTTTAGCTAAACTTTGGTGGGAAATCGTTTACAAGGATTATATCAAGTATTGCAAGGCCTGTGACCATTGTCAGTGCCTTGGTAAACTAGAAAAGAGTGATGAAATGCCATTAAGGCCTATCACCAGTGTAGAGTTGTTTAAGAAATAGGAAATTGATTTGTAGGCCCTATTACAACATCCACACAAAGGAAGAGTTCGTGTTATATCATTACATGCACATACTATCTTACACGGTGGGTAGAAGCGACACCTACAAAGGATCACATGGCAGTGCCAACAACTAGATTCTTATGGGAGAATATAATTAGCAAGTATTGATGCCCATTGAGTTTAACAAGTGATAGGGGTACTCATTTTCTAAATGAGATAGTTAGAATCTTGTTGGTTGAGTTCATGGTGGCCCATCACAAGACTACCCCTTATCACCCACAAGCTAATGGGACAATAGAAGATTTTAACAAAATTTTGAGTCACATGTTGACCAAGATTTGTGATGTTGGTAGACGGGACTGGGATGATAAATTTTCTACCATATGATGGTCATATCGGACTACTTATAAGATATTAAGCAAAGCCACACCATTTCAATTGAATTTTGGCATGGAGGATGAGTTACCTATTGAATTCATGTTACCATCATTGCGTATCACATGCAGAGGAGGTTTAGCCAATGAACAAGAACTTGAGGAAATAATTGACAAGTTAATGCAATTGGACGAGAGACGTGCCATAGCACAATGGAGTCGAAATTTGAAAAATCCATGTAGAAGGCATGGAATGATAGGAACATCAAAACCAAGAAGTTTGAGGTTGGGCGATGGTCCCGTTGTATGATTTTGAGTTTCGTGCCACCCAGGAAGCTTAAAGTACATTGGTTGGTTCTATACGTGATATTTCATATACTTGATTTAGGCACTTGTAAGTTACAAGCGCTAGATGGAACAATGTTACTGGTCATTTTAATGGGAGTAGGTTGAAGCCCTACTATAAATAATTCTTCATTATGTTTGTAAATAAGGCAATATTTCCAGCTAGCTTAGGATTTCCCTTAATGTAATTTCCTTTCTTTGTGTTTCCTATTTTTTTCACTTTTCTTTGTCTTTTTTTTTTGTTTGTTTTGGGCACATTTTTGCATCGGTAGCTAGTTAGTATCTAAAGGGTTTTTATGCGTAGAGGACTGCACATCTATTTAGTGTGGGGTGGAGTGAAAAGATAACTTCGGAAAAGATGAGGTTAGTGCTGAGAGAAATGTTGGATGGTGGCCCGGTTATGAAGTCAAAGATGCATAACAAAAGTTTTCATGATAGAGAAATGGTGTCAAAATGCTTTGAGGAAATCACGTACAAGTATATAAGCGTAGAGCAACATGAGTTAAGTGAAGGCATGAACTTGGTAAAGGACGTAGAGGATGACATACTTTGGCATGGGGGTGTGTGCAAGTGAGTATGTTGTCAAAAAAGTCTTGCATGATAAAAGGTTGTGGAATTTTTGTGTGAGTTTTTGCGTGGAAGGAAAGCGTTGGATAAAACACGCGGTGTAATATCGTTGTAAAAATATAACTTTATTATGTTCATACGTTAGTAGGTGGCATGAAATTTAATGCAGAGAAACAAGGGAAACTATAAATAGAAGGTCAATGAGCTATTGTTTTTCACCTTTTGTTTTGTTATCAAAGACGTTCTTGCGATCTAAGGCGATTCTTGCGAAGAAGTTGCGAAGAGTAGTGTGCAAAGTTGAAGAGATCAATGGATTTTTGACTCGGTGTGGAAACAGAGTACACAAACATAGGCAGAGGAGGTTATTTTTTGGGATCCCATAGGTTATTCTTCTACCTTGTGAAAGTGAAGTGCTCTAGGTTAGGATTTATAAGATAGAGCATAGGTTTTCGAGGATATTTCGTAATAGTAGAGTCGAGGGTTTGAGAAGTGAGTGAACTTGACACAAGACAAGAACTATAGAGGAACAAAGAGGAGAAAAATGACAGCAAGGAAGGGAGTGAATGCTTCACCGAAAAGGTCAAAGGCAAGGCAAAGGAAAACTGATCATTTCGGCCGGTTCTAATGAAGAATGGTATGCGAAGATTCAAACTCCAGATGGTGTGCTTATAAGAAAGAAGTGGGTGTCTTATATACGAAAGATGTCCATGAGTGATTATAACCCTTGATTGAGAACAACAAAAAAGAGATTAATTTATATTTGGTTGACACTACAAAAAGAGGACACCAAATGGGAATCCCATATATGATGATGAAGTAAAGGTTAAGTTGGAAAAGGCTGGCCTCCTGCAACTCTACGAGTTTCCCTATTTCAGCAAACCTGATTAACTATACCAATCGTTAATGTTGTAGATGCATAAGGATCATTTTTATTTCATAGGATGAAGAATACGCATAGCTTCTCAACTAATTTCAAAGTACATTGGCATTAGCTGTGAAGGAGAGCTGCTAGATGATGACTTATGCGACAAGGAGGCCACCAAGAGAATACTTGAAGCATATGATTACAAGAAGGGTTCATGTTACTTTGATATCTCTGTAATGACTGACCTGTCATGAGGATGGTCGTGCACTTGGTTATAAAACTAAATGGGCAGGAGAGATGGATGTAGATAAATAAGGGTTGGTTAAATATTTGCTGCAAGATCTCAAAGGGAACCATCTACAACCTTTTATATTTTATTGCAGAAGAGATCATAGATGTTGCGCACGATGGGGAAAATATTATGTTTGGTAACATCCTTCTCACCATTGTATTTTTAGAAATTGGAGTGCCCGATGGGCCAGATAAGTTTGTTTAGGAATACCCGAATGAGGACCCCTCCCCCACAAAGAGATTTGAAGCGTATACTTGTGACACCATGACGACCACTCATAAGGCGTGCTTGGAAAAATGGTATAAATGGATGCACGATGCATTCAGGGTAGAATGGAGGATACCTAAGAAGTTTCCTTCACTGGTGGATGGAGAAGTTGGCTTTTCCATATACCAACACTTCTATATCGATATATTTACTTCGCAGTGGTAAGCTTCTCCTTCAATGTGTCAAATGCCACCTGCTGCACCTCTCCCTAACAGAAATTACTTTTATGTTTCAATAACTCTTCCAGGGGCACAAAAACCTGGGCATATCCCTTTATCATACCCTGTATGCCCCGTGAACCCACGCACTATGCTTTGGTGTAGGATCCTCTAATCCTAATATAATAAAAAAATTTGCGGGTTATATTAGTAAGAATTATTTGCAAATAATGTGTCCCAACAACGTTTCAAAAGGAGTGGAAAAAACACACTTCTTAATATTCATGTAGATGCTCAATTACCTGCATCTCTCAAACATAAACTGTATATTGTCACAATGGTCCTTTACTAATCAAGTAAACCATCCAAATACACAGTAGACTTGAATAAACTTGTGAATGAAGTCCTAAAACTCCTGAACCACAATGTGTGAAAACACAACAGTGCATTCTTCATTCCAAAAGACATTACAATATTGGAAAAACTTCCCCATTTAGTGGTGAACGTTGTCTTCTTCTCGGTCTTCCTTTACAATTCAAACTTGATGATATCCCGAAAACCCATCTATAAAATATTCGATCTCACGCCCAGCTACTCCTTTCGGGATCTCCTCTATGAATAGGGTTAGGAAAGGATCAATTACACATCTTTGCATTCAAATCCCTATAGTCAATGCAAATCCTTATTCTCCCATCCTTTTTATATTGATGACCATCAAGCTCACCCATTCAGATTCTTCAATGGATTCTATGATCCTAGATGTTATCATCTTATCAATATCCTCCTTAACTTTGACACGTAGATTCAGATTCATCATGTAAGGTCTCTTCTAAATCGGGCGCACATCATCTTTTAACTTTATACCCACGTGAAACAAATCCTAAAAATTGTGCAAAAGATCAATAATCTTTGAGACCTCTTGGTCCATCTAGTAGTCCCCAATAATAGCTTCCTTTGGTTCTACCTTCGTACCAATGTTAACCTTATTTTTCTTCAATGGCTTATGGTAAACGCGTGTTTGCTCCGCGTGTGCCTTCTATATGGCTAACATCCAAGTTCTCCACCTCTTCATCATCTATCAAGTAGACCAACTTTCCTTTCTCCTTCTCCAAGAAGGCATGCTCAAGCTGTATTTCCTCTTATTCTTCCTCCACAAAGCATGCACCCAACTCTAGTTCACCTAATAGCTCTAGAATCCTATCCTCCACCATGGAACTGTCTCCCAAGGTAAGGCGCTTAACTACCTACAACGCCTCATTCACTGATGGCTTAGTACTCTAATATTCAAATGTTTGAACAAGATCCACCGTCAAATCCTACCAGTTCCATATCTGTCACTCACTACAACTCTGAATGAATATACCATGCGCGTGCAAAGAGCCTTGTAAGGTGGAATAGAACTTATGCACCCATAGGGAAGGGGTAAATCTTCTGTGCCTCCCATCCAATTCTTCTCACACTCATGAACATGACATGAGGTGGATCCCTTCCCATCATAGTCATAAATTTGAGATGGTGCATTGCTTCAGAGAAACCTAATAGAGAGTGTGATTCTCACTTCGCGCCACTCTAGAAGATTATCTCAATGTGTCTCCCACTAACATGTTGATGTCCTGAACAAAGTATAGGTAAGCATATTCCTTCTCTCCAATTGACACTTCCACTAGGTATCCATTTCACACAGAAAGACGTCAGGGTTGGTTTCCCCAGTGTAGCATGGCAACTTCCTTCCTCCTAAGCACCTAATTGAGCACATTCTAAAAACTTGAGCCTCAATATCCTCCATATGCATTCCAACCAATTTGTAAGTCCCATGCGCCCAATTTTCACAAGCAACATTGGTTGTATCACTTATGGACTATGCATCATCCCATTGAATGACCCCTTCCTTCGATGGCTGAATGAACTCTGGGTCTCTGATGGTGTGCACATATATCTTGTTTAAGTCTTCTTCACCCAATGGCTCCACATACAATGCATAGACCATCCATTAGTTAGTGGAATGATCACGTTCTCTTCCTTGTTCTCAAAACTGATGTAGCCCTTATTGAAAACAAATCAGCATTGTTTACATAACACCAAGGGTGCCCAAGTAATGCTGGGAAACTATCAACCTCAATGAGCTCTAGAACCTCAAAGTCCCCAACAAAATTTTCCCCTTGAATAGTAATGGATGCACCTTTTAACACCCCTAGAGGCATGGCCTTTGTCTTGTTAGCCATGTATAGCACATTTGAAGATGGCTGCAATGGGGTATCCCTAGTTGATTCCATGCATCTATAGTAAGTACATTGACCTTCACACTGTGTCAATCAATATATTACTCAGGAGCCACCCATCAACAACTGCATTCAGTGTGATCTCCTTGTCATAATAAATGTTGTGAGGAGGTAGGTTAGCATGTAAGACTTGTCTCTCGTGCCCTCCTCTAGTGCATGGTACCTTCTCCCTCAGCCATTCTTCCAATAGAGGAATATTGTTCTCCTACCACAACATATGACACACTTCTCTAACCTCATTCATCTCCTATTGTATAACCTTGGCACTCTTCTTCCGATCCAATTGCACGATTGCTACTTCAGAAATTGGATTTCTCTTTGCAAGCTCCTAATCACCTTCATGGTTTCTTGGTACTCCGCCTTCTAGTGGGTAGGAGGATGATATTTCCCACATAATACTTCTTCTCTTGTGATAAGGGGCTTCTACTTTGGTTCCTCTTGGGCACGTGTAGCCTCAGTGTGTGTAGTGACCAAAACAGGCTCTAGCTCGGAGTTAAGCACTACCCTCAGCATCCATTGTGGCTTAGGCCTCTTGACACTCACCATACTTGTGCATTTTTGCTTCTTTTGATTCTTTCTCATGTGGTCATATAACTCTGGGAACTCTTCATACTTGTGCTTCTTCCCACACCATGAGCACTACAAAAAATAAAGGCACTTGCACTTGTAGTGTTCAATCGATCCACAATTGTAACATGTTCAATGAGGAAAGTCACTTCTTCCTCCTCCACTATTTTTGTGGCCTCTGAATCCTCTATAAAAACCTCTTCCTCGACCTCCTCCATCTACATGCCCTTCATAATGACAATCCTCAGCCTTAGAACTACTCCTAATGTTGGTCTAGCGCACACCAAGATCAATGGTGTCATGGATTTGGTCTATCAATCTACAATCCTTTGTGTCATGAGTAGTAGAGGTGCAAATCTTGCAATAACAAGACACATTCTTACGGATTGTGTGCTACAACAATGGGCATCTTCTTGCATCATGATCTCCATGGAAAATCTCACAGTCTACTAACATGGTGCACACCAACTTTCATGGGAAACTTTCCTTTGTATGTCCCTCTACTTCACAATCTGTGCACCATAAACCACTACGAGTCTCATGAGCTGAGTTCGCAGAAAATTTTTCTAGCTATTTTCCCATGTTAGTTATTTGTTCTTCTAGGAATGGGATAACTCTAGTATCAATGCTTCCCACATCCTCAGCATGCAAGGTAGCTTCTAGGGCCTCACGTGGGTTTTTGAAGGTCTTATGTGAAAGCAACCTCCTCAATGGTGTGATCATCCCTCTAAAAACCACCGAGTATGTTGTTACGAATGGATATAATATGATAACTTAGATAGGAGAGTCTTGAAACATGTGTTATAATCCTATACACTCTCTTTCATTCCTTGTTGATTCTCCTTCGAGCGTTGATGCTCTTTTGTTCAAACTCAAGAATGTGGAAGTCTGCCAAAAATGCATCACGTAGCACAATGTAATCCACCATTGTCTGGTGTGGATCACACTTCCTGTACCAGTTATGTGCACACCCTTGCAATGTGGTTGCAAATTGGATGACATTTTTCTCTAGGGCGGTGATACCCTTTACGCACCATAGCAACTTGCATTTATGCACATGCTCTGTAGCATCTTCCATGCCCTTGTAATCAATCAAATGTAAAGACATCTCAAAAATACTTTCGAGGTTGTTGAGGCCTTTGCCCAACAAATTCAAAACCTTTGCCTCCTCCAATATTTCCAACACCACTAGATCCACTAGTGCCAACTCCTCCAGATCTACCGATTCTCCTCCTTTCGTAGGTAAATGGCCGAACACGTTTCTCCCTATGAACCCACTATCGCGCTAAACTACACGTCAAAAGTTAGTGAATTCCACCCACTCCCGGATGTAGTGCTCAATTTTTACACACCGCCACCTTACCCAAATGTTTTACTGACAAGATCCATCCAAACACAGAAATGATTGTGTGGCCATAGATGTACCAAATGAAAAATTATATCTCCTAGGTGTCACTTGGCCACCAATACCAAGACCAACCAGGTTAACAATACTTATCTCTGGATCTAGAAAACTAAGCGCCATGGTTCGGTCACCATGTGGGCTTAGATGCCCACCTACAACTCTCCCTTCTCTAAATGATGATTTCTCACCAAAATTTGAGGCGGTATCTCTCCCACAGTTCCCAAATGGGGAAGCAAAAACTACTTAGATTCCATGCCCTCCATATGAACCTCAAATCCTTCCCATAACATATGCCTCCATAAATCCATCACTCCAACAACCTCGTGTTGTCTCACCAACTCCCTCTCTCGAGCTTCATTGTACTTGAGATGTCTATCCTCTTTTTCTATCTCAACCATAAGGTCTGCCATATTCTACCACACTAGCTTCTATGCCCCGCACCTAGCTAGACTTTAGCTAGCCATGGGGAAGGCTTCCAAACTCAAATTAATAACTAGGATCTTGATAGCCAATGGAATAACATGCAAGAATGATCCTCTAGGCTCCCTCAAGAATTCAAACTCAGCAACGTCCAGGAAGGAATACATAGAAATCACGTATTCTAGGGTATAACTTGTCAACACTTTACTCCACAAGTGATCAACATCACAAGTCTAGGTCGATCAACATCCTCCAAACACTTGATATTCCTCTTGGGTCCAAACACGAGGTATATAGTACCAACTTGACCTTGATGTATATGTTGATAGCCATTCATACAACTCCACAGGGAAATAACAAAAAAATGTTTCATATAGGTCATCATATAGGTGTTCTTCTACCCATTTACGTGCATCAAAATAAGATCCAGTGCTTTGAACCTCTAAGAAAAATTATCCTCTCGTGCTTTTAATCCACACTTCAACACTCTCCAAGGTCAAGCGCTCTGTCATTACACATCATTCTCACAACAACTTCAAAAGAGATCCCTGAATGGAACCAAGATGTAGTCTTATTTTACCTCTATCCTATAATATTTCTTTTATCCCCAAGAGCATCACCTATCACCCAAGTTATGGGTGCTCACCCGAGGAATGCTTGGGCACCGATCCCCTTGTTTATGTGAGATTCGTGAGAATGTTCTCGCTATTAGTGGAGGAAAGGTTTGATGAATAAGAACACATGCATTTTATCTAATGCAGGTAGTAGTTCTAGTTCTAAGCATAAATGCTCCATGAGATAAGCATAAACATAAAAATAACATTATGGAAATAGATCTAAACCATGAATAACATGCAAATACATTAGGTTTAGTCCATAGAAACATATATACAAAAAAAAGATCCATATATTGATTAAATATGTTTATAGTAGCCATTTTACATCAAACAGGTCATCTCTGCACCATAAGCATCATAAAATAATACTCCAACCCTAAAAACTACTCGAATAGAGATCCTAACTATGCTTTCCCATTACAACCCTTGTTCGAGACCTAAGCACATACACCTATGCTTAGTAATAGGATTCTTGCAGCACTTCGTTACGCTTCTCGCTCTATTCTCCCTCTCTATTTTAGACCCAAACACTCCTTTAAATAGAACCTAGATCCACCACCATAGCTTTACCCATGAGAAGATCGCATGCCAAAAGGAAATGTGGTCCTCCATAATTGATCAAGAGCTTATGCCAGCTTGTAAAGGCCTCCACTAACTGTAATGATCCTCCTGGGAATATTCCCTATATGGAATATTCTTTTCTTGACCTCCAAGGCTCCAGGCTGACACCTCAACCAATCATCACGCCTACTCGGGCCCTCACGTGTTTTCCATGTGATACTGCCTTCAAAATGCGGCTAAGTCCCCAAACCTTCTTCTCGCTTCCCCACGCCAATCTCTTCTCTCGTGTTCCTTTCCTTGACCATCTTCCTACTTGCTTGCCTTACGTGAACATGCCTCTCTTGCTTTGAGACTTAGTCAATTCATGTCCCAACATTACCCCACACTACGCATGTTATCCATCCTCGAAACACTCTTCTCTTTCACCAAAGAATAAAGAATGGGGATGAAATAATCTTCAATTGAATAAAGAATGGAAGAATAGAGGGATCTTATTACTGCTGCATGAGGAGTGGGAAGTCTTTCTTCATGGATGCTTCAATTTTATCCCAAGCATCTACCTCACCCTATGCATGTTGAATTAAATCACCCACCAATGCTAACCTTGTCAAAACTTAGCTCATCTCCCTTAGCCTTCAGCATATCTGTGATGTTTTCCATCTACATACTAAGGTTTCCCAGCACGTCAATCCTGCTAGTGACTTATTTTTTATCGAAACCCTCAAGGTTTCAATTGCCTCTAACTTATTCTTGACTTCGCCGATCTTATCTCACTCGCCCTATTGACCTTATTTTCTATTAAAACTCCTTCAAATCCACCTCATGGGTAGCAACCAATATGCTTGCTACTCTATCTCTGTCACCACAATTATCATACATAGCTTCGGCCATCTACGTCACGGTCTTCACTAAGGCAAGGAGCTTGGAGTACCAAATTATTGTCTCCCCAATCTTCAACTTATCTTCTCCCTTTTGGCATACCATCACCTCTTCTGTCGACTCTAATGAAATTGGTTTCCTCTCGATGGTGAGTATGTGTGTCAAGTCTTCCAAGTAGTGCATGGTTGACTCGTATTTCTGCTCAGAGGGGCCAGTCCAGGTGCTTTAAGATAATGGAATTTGAAATAACCTCTATATTTTTGTAGACTTCGTACACCTTCACCTTTTCATCCCTCAACTCACACCTTAACTGCATTGATCAATTCCTTCTGTTTTATCTCCCTATCCCTCTCAATGATATCCTCATTCTTTTTCTCAAGCTCCTCCTCCAAGACCCTTATTTTATCATTTCTTCCAAAAGTGTTACTTTCAACTCCATCGAGACTTTGTTGAGCATGTTGCAAACTTACTCATCTAACAGTTATTGTGCATTTACAAGAGGGTTTATTCCCTTGGCATCTGGTGTCTTCATTAATACATCACTATTAACCTTGAACTCGGGCTCATCAACATGGGACTCAAAAGCCCAGGATATAATTTTCCTCATGCATGGGTATGCACCCTCTTCATCAAAAGAAGACTAACCAAGGAGTTGGTCTCAGTAAGGCACCGTGCTTTCGAAATGTGCACATAGTACCTTGCTTGGATGATTGATGTACATCATGGCTATCTATTGCACCACTCCTACGCCCTTTCCACATGTGTGCATTTCCTTCAGAAGCTCATTTCTAAGCTAGGATCTTCTCCCATGCTTCCATACTCTTTTTCTACATTGGCACTCTCCTCTCTTTTTTAGCACTTCGTCGGTGTTGAGCTCCACCTCATGCTCCACCAACTGTTTTATAATACCCGCCACCTCTTTTCTACAATGTCATCTATTTGTTCTCTAGTTGGGTTGGGGTCTTCTAAGCATGTATGTCTACTTCCTCCTATATTGTGAGTGCCTTCTTCATAGTCATTCTTCTCTTCACCAAACTCATGTACATCATGAACATGGGGACTCTTACCCTCTTCGTGCTCTTCATCTTCCTCCTCAAATCCATCACCCTTCATGCTCTTTGTCTCCTTAGAATCTGAGCTCTTGGTCACCTTCTGCTTCTTCTTAACTGGAGATCCCTCTAACACCAGGGAAAACTTCCTTCTGGGAGACTCCTCTCTCTCAAGTGACTTCTCCTTCTCCTGCGTGGGGAACTTCTATCGATGAACTTAAGTGCTTATGCTCACGCCCGACCTCTATAGTCATTATTTTATGCATGTTTTGCGCCTTTGTTGTTGGAGTCTCTTCTCATTCCCTTTTCTTCAACACCGTCTTCTTTCTCCTAGTGGGGTCCTCTGGGATTGATATATCATCCTCAACATAAGTTCCCTTCTCAAACTTGGGCCTTAATCACATATATACTCTTGCTTCTGTCCTACCCGCAATAGGAAATGTCACCATTTTTTCCATGTGCACATCATGAGACACATACTTTTCTACATGTGTGCACTTCTTAGGATACACCAATTTCTGGTGCATCTCATGGTGATCCTGATCTACAACACTTAGATCAAATATAAGTTTCTTCACCTCTTTAAACCGGTTGACCGTGCCTTGAAAATACTACGCTATGAAGGAGAAGGGAAATTTAAAACAAGGACTCTTTATTCCATTCATCAAAGTAAATCTACTGATGTACATAAGTGTTGGTATACGGAAAACTCAGCTTCTCCATCCACAAATGTAGGTAAATTCTTAGGTATCCTCCATTCTTCCTTTAATGCATTGCACATCCATCAAAACCATTTTTCCAAGCACGCATTATGAGTGTCTCATGGTGTGTCACAGTATATGCTTCAAATCTCTTTGCGGGAAGAGGTCCTCATCCGAGTATTCCCGAACAAACTTATCTCGACCCATCGACACTCTAATTTCTAAAAATACAATGGTGAGAAGGACATAACCAAACATAATATTTTCCCGTGCGTACGCAGATCTATAATCTCTTTTGTAATAAAATTTGAAATGTTGTAGATGGTTCCCTCTGAGATCTTGCAGAAAACATTCAACCAACCCTTGTTTATCTGCATCCATCTCTCCTATCCATTCAATTTTGTAACCAGGTGCGTGGTCATCCTCATGATAGGGTCAGTCCTTACAGAGATATCAAAGTAACATGAACCCTTATTGTAATCATATGCTTCAACTATTATCTTGATGGCCTCCTTGTCGCATAAGTCATCATCTAGTGGCTCTCCTTTGTAGATAATTCCAGTGTACTTTGAAATCAGTTGAGGAGTTATGTGCATTCTTCGTCCTACAAAATAATAATGAGTCTCATGCATGCGTGACATTAACCATTGGTATAGTCACTCGGGTTTTCCGAAATAGAGGAACTCATAGAGTTGTAAGAGCCCATCCTTTTCCAATTTGACCTTTATTTCATCATCATATATGGGCTTCCCATCTGGTGTCGTCTTTTCTATAAGGTGAATCAATTCTAAAGTCATCTCTTTTTCTATGGTGTGCGTTTGATGGTTATAATTTCTCACGGCCATATTTCGTATATGATACACCCACTCCTTTCCTAACAACACACCATCTAGGTATTGCATCTCCACGTACCATTCTTCATTAAAACTAGTCAAAATGGCCGGTTTTCCTTTGCCCTTGCCTTTTCCCTTTTTTGGTGAAGTGTTCACTCCCTTCCTTGGTGCCATTTTTCTCCTCCTCATTCCTCTGTAGTTCTTCTCTTGCGTCAAGTTCACTCACCGTGATCGACAAATTGATTCATTCGGGTCAATTCCAATTCCCTCAACCCCGCCAACAAGATTCCTCTCGGTGATTGATGTTCGGAATGAGCGAGTCGTCCCGATGCCCATATGACTACCCGATTACAAGACCACCTTCACTTCCAAGATCCCAAGTCCTAAGATGTGACAGAGATCCAAGATCAATTCTCCTCAAACCCTTAGCTCCACTTCTGTGAAATCTCCTTGAAAACTCGTGCCCTAGCTTGTAAACCCTAACCTAGAGCACTTCTTTTCCACAAGGAAACGTAATCACCCAAGTGAGATCCCAAAAATAACCTCCTCCACGTACGCTCATGTACTCTACTTCCACACTGGTTCACAAATCTGTTGATCTCTTCAACTCCGTACACTACTCTACTCTTTGCAACTTCTTTGCAAGAATCACCTTAGATCGTAAGAACTTCTTCGATAACAAAATGCAAGGTGAAAATAATAGCTCGTTGACCTTCTATTTATAGCTTCCTATTTTCTCTGCATTAAATGTCATGCCACCTACCAATGTATGAATGTAAAAAAGTCATCTTTTTCCAAAGACATCCCACCGTGTGTTTTGTCCACCGCTTTCCTTCCACATGCAAACTCAATGTTATACACAGCACAACACCTGTACCGATACAACACAATTTTCAGTTTCGTATAGAGCTCAAAAATCAAACTTGGGTCCTTAGCACAGTGGCCTTTCCCCGGAATGCATGTAACCAAGGGAAATTACACAACGATTGGTATTTCAGCATAGTCTACAAAAATCCACACAACAACTTTTACAGGGCATACAGTCCTTAGCACTTGCGTTTATACACACCATTTGTAGTGGTGTTCTACATTGTGGGAAGTAGTTAAAGGTTGGAGGATAACACCGGACTTTTCTCCCTACACTTCTTCCATATCATTAGTGTGAGATCGCCCAAAAAAATTGTGGTCGATGCAATGGCGTGATATCGCCCAAAAAATTGGTCTTCTACAACATCTTCAAGATTCGTTCTACACTCTTTTCCTCATCATGGATCAAGTGCACATGTTCCATTTTCACATTTTCATAATTTTTACATACTTCTTTACACACATTTTATACATATATATGTGTATTTGATTACTTGTTTGTCTTCTCTTTTTGCAGGGTTCGTCTATATGTGAAGCAAGAGTCAACATCATTCACAACATCAACATCAAAAATAAAAACATCACTCGACATCGACAAAAAGCACGTTTGCAACATCTATAACATGCGTTTCCACCCTAGGTTCATTCTCATCACCACTTTTTTTGCACTTTCTCCTCCGTAGCACCCACACTTCACACTTTTATCATTTCACTCTTTGTTTTTTCCTCGCACGCTTTCGTCATCAATCTACATGGTTATCGTGTATGCATCTCTTATTTAATTTATGTTACCAAGCTTTCTACTCACCAACATAAAGTGGGGAAAAATGTAGACACTAAATCACGCACTTTGGGTAATTATCTAGTCCTAGTTGCATACTACTATTCATATGATTCCTAAGTAAGAAAAGTACTAATAAACCCATGCCTTTGGCCATCTTTATCTTCTTTCTATTTCCACTTTCATTCTTACACTCTTTATTTCCCTATTTGTCTTTTTATACTTCAGATTTATCATCCTCGGACATCGGCGTCCACCAGAACACCAACATCAGCGCCCTCTCCCCCTTTAGGCACCCTTGGCCTCTTTATACTTTGATTACATCTTTTAGGTCCTTTTTATCCGTTTGATTATCTTATCTTTTTGGTAGTTTTCCTTTTCGGGGTTAATTATGAAATTCAAGCAAGGGGATCATATAAATATAAAGTTATGTGACCATAATAAATTGCCAAGCATTAAGAATTAATTATCACCACCTAAGGTTGCATCCAAAGGCTATTTAAAAGCATCAAAGCATCCACTCTAGCATCCAACACAAGGGATAAGGATTGGTTTTTTTCATACACTTCATAGGACAAGTTCATTCTATTCCATGCACACATATACTACATTTCGTATGTCTAGTTACTTGTTTTCTATTAAGTGTGACATGCACAAGAGCCACCTAGGGAACAATTTTGTACACACATACACATAACTACATTGGTTCTAAGATGTAGTGCAACGCCTACATCGTAAAGTTCACCATTGTGATAGCCGAGGACATTTCGACCCCTCATTCAAGATCTTTCTTTTTGGGATTTATTGTTTATTTGAGAGTTTTTCCGATGCATACTTCATTTTAGGTTTCAGCGAGCTTGGAAATCTTGGTGTGAATCTATGGTGACAAAAGGTGGACAATAGTGAACAACTAGTAACCCTAAAAATTTAGGATTCCAAGCATTTTCCCATACCAAGGTGCCTATTTTCCAGTCTGTGGTGCCGGGTGCCCTGTTTCTTTCTAGGAGCCCCCTGTGTAGCCTGTTCCTCCGTATCTATATTTTTGGGTCTCTATGTGACACTTTAACCTTTATTTTAACTTTTTCAACATTTCGGTACAGTTCATAATTAATTGTGAATCAGCTAAGTACCTTCTTCTCCTCCTTGTAACTAGGGTTTTATAATTTATTGCTTATTTTGAGTATCATTTTTTTACTTAATTGTCATTTATTTACTACTAAAATAGCATTCGATTAGGCACATAAATTCACATTTTAGCCTAACCTGTGGTTTGACTCAAGGAACAAGACAAGGCTTTTGAGTTATTAAAATACAAAATTAGTCTTGCTCCAAAGATTTCTCTCTTCCTAATTTGCATTGAGCCCTTTGAAGTAAGGACAGATGCCCGTGATTATGCTATGGGAGTAGTGTTGATAGAGAGAGGTAAGCCAATATGTTATCATTCTAAAAATTTCACTTCAACAGTTAAGGGATATTCATTATAAGATTTATAAATGTATGCACTAGTTCAAAAAATAAAGAAATGGAAACATTATTTGTTGGGTAAAGAAACTATTGTGCACACTAACCACAAACCTCTCCAAAGATTTACAAGAACGATCTAAATTGTAGTAAGAAAGGAACTACAAGTGGATGGGATTCCTTCAAATGGTTCCATTTGGTGATCAAGTATAAGAAATGTAGAAAAAAATTCGTGGTAGAAATGTTGTCTAGGCCGCCCACACAGGAGAAGATCTTCAGTTTGGCCACTATTTCTCATATTGATCCCTTCACGATGGAAGCTTACGGCAAGGCATATGCTCAAGACAGATTTTGGGATGACATATCGTAGTTATAGTCCCAAGGGGATCAAAAATGGGTATTGAAGATTGTTATCTCAAATATGTGTTGCTCTATCGATGGGGGAAGCTTTGTGTGTCGAAAGAAGAAAGGATTATATTGATGAGGGAAGCACATACCTCGAAAGTAGTAGGGAATTTTAGTGTTGGAAAGACCATGGACTACTTACAAAGGTATGTATATTGGCCCAATATGCAAGAATAAGTATCTAAATTCATAAGAGGATGTAAACTTTGTTATACAAGCAAGCCTAAAATCATGAAGGAAGGTTTGTATATGCCTTTATCGGTTCCTGTTCGACTTTGGGAGGATATCTCTATGGATTTTTTAAGAATACTACCTATTTCTAAACATGGCCATGTTTATCTATATGTTGTTTTAGATAGATTCAATAAAATGTGTGTTCTTATGGCATGTAAAAAGATAATAAAAACATGTGAGGTAGCTAAACTTTTCTTTGTTAATGTATGGGTGTGTTTTGGTTTTCCAAAGTCTATTATTTTTTACCAATATTCTTGGTTCTTAGGGAAGTTTTGGACTACTTTTTGGGAAAAGATAGACACCGGGTTATAGAGGAGCATGACCTTCCATCCCCACATATGGGAAAATAGAGATGGTGAAGAGGACTTTGGTACAACTGATTAGAAGATATAATAGAAAATATCCATGGACTTGGGATGAATCCTTAGCCTACATTCAGCATTCCTACAATAGGACAATACAGACATCCACTATGTAGTCACCTTTTGTAGCATGCTTCGTGTATCTACCTACCAATAATCCATTAGACATTGTAATTGGACAATAGGAAAAAGGAGAGATACATGGCTCGAAGTGACCAGAAAAGGTGAAGTTCATTGAGAGGATCCGGAAAACCCATCTCAAGGGGAAGGAAAAGATGGAGAAGTCTTAAGCCAATTATAAGGCTAGACACGATCAACATCATAGAGAGAAAAACTTCATGTTAGAGACAAAGTTTGGCTTTACTTGAGAAATGAGAGACTATAAGCTCAAGCAAGGAAACTTAAGCCACTAAATTATAGACCCTTTGCTATATTGGAGCAAGTTGGAGAAAATATGTTCGAATTGACTTTCTACACTTCATGCGGATGTAATCAATAGTAAATTGTGAGAACTTGCACCTATATGAGCCATATATGCTTAATGAGGAAGAAGAATGCCAATTGCTACCTTACATAGAATATTGCATCTTAGATTCACGAGGTCAATTGGAGGAGGATGTAGTGTTGCAGAGAAGGTTAGAGAAATAAATATAGGTCTACAGGAATTTTGGCGAGTTGGACTCAAAGGGAAGACACCAAAGCGAGGCCGGTGGTACTCAAAGGAGAAATTTAGGTAATTGTTCCCTCATCTACTCCCCAATTAAGATTTTGTGGGACCAAAATCCTTCGAGCAAGGGAGGAGGTATCAAAGTGTAACTACCCCTCCGCATGCACCAACGGTTACGTAACTCAACAGTCTACTCTATGTTACGATTAATTTGTCTTCTCGGTTCTAGTTGCTCTAATGAAGTGGTGTTTCTTTGGATCCCTATGGATCATAGAAGAAGAATGGCCTTTAGAGTTAGGTGTTTGTTTGTGATTTCCATGCTCATTAGTGGGGGTTTCAGGAGACCTACCTTGATCATTCTTGTAGGGAGGATTTTGATCATGATAGGGTACTTCCTGATTGGGATGAGGTATAGTCATCTTCATGCAATTGGTGGGTATCCTTCAGAAACCTCCATCCTTTTCGAGAGTAAAGCATTCATTATTTTTCAGGTTCTTAATGATCGATTTGGGATCTAATTGCTCAATCTCAACTATGTTAGTTACCTTGCTCTAACTAGTCATAGGGACAGAGTTGGGACAACAAATTCTCACGAGTGAGATCGGGAAAGTAGGAATATTAGTGCTTATAGGATGCTAACTAGAACATTTAGGAGCATGAAGAGGAGATGTAGGCATAAAGTAATATCCCATGGAGAAATTCAAGGGGTTTAATTGTGCTAAAAATATCCTCAAAGGTAACATTTTACAATTTGGAAGACAAAAACAAGGTTCTGGAAAACTATGCTTCGACACTAATGACCCTAGTAGATGTTTACACAAGGGTCGATGGCATTCTAAGGGAGTTTTTTTAACTAGATATAATTGCCTTGTGGTGATGGTATAAGGATTGATTTTTTTCTATTGTGACACTAGCGGCCATGGATAAAACAGTTCGATGTCATAAGGTTTTCTTAGGGGATGCTAATTTTGTAAATCCAAATTGAGTCAAAATTGGAGGTGGATACTTTTAATGAGTTGTGCCCAGGTTAGGAGGTTTCTAGGATTCACATTGGGTTCACCAAAATGTATGGCGGGGCTATAATGTGTCTCAATGGCTTGCACTCCTAATTCTTCCGTTATACAAGGATATAAGGCAATAAAGAGGAGACACACATGAACCGTAACATAGTTTATTGATTTAAAAGGGGTTACAGTGAGTTCTAAGGTCACATATCCAGAGGGAAATAATCCCCACACTAGGTCAACCTAGGGTTTCCAAGGCCCGTGGTCAAGATAAAGAGGGGTACCCTTCTAATATATCGGATAATGGGGAGAGATATAAATCAATGGAAAGATATAACAAGCATGCACAATCTATACAACTAAAATATAACTGAAATGTAAATGAAGGAAAGATAAGGATTTGATCATGTAAGAGCAATATGCTAGCTAACATCAATGTACATACAACACTAGGATAACATAGAGAAATGAGAAAGGAGATGAACTAATCTATGCAAAATGAAAAAGAGGGTTAGAGCACTTACCTACGGGGTGGTCGTTGATGCATCTATCTCTCCAAAGAAACAACACACCAAGAGAGAATCACTATGGGTGGAGAAGGGGAACATCATTCATGTCCTAGAATCACTATAGATGACCAATCATGCAAGCAATCCAATAACCAACAAGAGTTTCCAAACCAAATCAAGTGTAAGATAATCCAAGAGCCGAGTGATCATATGCAAATATGGTGCAAAAACATAGAGCTAATAGTTGTTCATTCATTCATTCCCTTCCTTTTGAAATGTTATGGTGTATATATATCTAACATCATCACCCGCAGGAAATGATGTTGACCAAGGGAAAACCTAAAACCAACACCATCACCCATGAGAGATGGTGTCATCCAAGGATAACCCTAATGTTAATTGGGGTGCAACTATGTCATGGATTAAGGGAAAGTCAGCGAAATAAGTGTCAGTCGTGATTTCAAATGAAAGCAAGTGTCGGGAATTCTAGTGTGTGCAACATAAAAGGACTGACAGAGACAAGGATAACTAAGGTTATGGCTACATATATCTCTCGATATACTATCGTTGATCCCATTATGACCATGTGTATATTCATACCCCATTCCTAGAAATCCCCTCAAAGCACTCACTCAATAAATAGATGCATCAACGACCATTATCTACATGAAAGACTTGTTAGTAACACCATGAAAAATTAGGTGTATACAAAATCTTTCTTGATTCAATGATAAGTCTTAAAAAATCTAGAATTACCCTACTGGAGAAGCATGAAGATCAAATAGAACCCTATATTCAGGGTTGAGTTCTTACATAGGTATAATCTATTTATGTACCATAAAGCATCCCATTGCCATTCAAATTTTTCTGACATGCTAGGATCTTATTGGATATTCTGAAAATATTTTGTGTACTTGGGTCATCTCTCCATTCAGACCTTTCCTCCTCGACCCAATCTTCTTATAATATAGATATGGCACACAAAAATGCATCAGTTGACTCATCCTTCCATGAAAGAGCATCAACAACTACATTCTCCTTCCCTTTCTTAAATATTATATCAAAATCATACCCCAATATTTTTAAGACCTTTTTTGTTGTTCTTCAAATGATAAACATTGTTCTAAGTATTTCAAACTATCATGATATGTGTTTACTTTGAAGTTTCTACCCATTAGATGTTGTATACATTTCTTTACTACATGAAGTATGGCTAGCATTTCCTTCTCATAAATAGGTTTTGACATATTCTTACCTTTGAATTGATGGCTCTCAAATGAAATGGGATGACCCTCTTGCATGAGTACTACCCCCATACCATACCCTGAAGCATCACATTCAACAATGAATGTTTTGGAAAAAGCAGAGTAACTAGAACTGGAGTGGTGCACATGGCCTCCTTCAACTTCTCAAATGCTTTGGTAGCTTCCTCATTCCAATGGAAAGATTCATTCTTCAATAAATTTGTCAATGGTGTTGTTATGCTACCATAATTCCTTACAAATCTACGATAATAACTTGTAAGCCCCAAAAATCCTTGGAGATTCTTTAGGTTTTTTGGAACCTTCCACTCAAGCATGGCCTTTATCTTGTTAGGATCCACTTTAACACCTTCATAAGAGATGATGTGACCCAAATATTCAACCTCCTTGACTCCAAAATAACACTTAGAGGGATTTGCATAAATCTGATGTTTTTCAAGAGTCTCCAATACCTTATTTACATGATGTAAGTGTTCTTCCCATTTTTTTTGTATATTAGTATATCATCAAAAAACACTAAAAAAAGCTTCCACGGGAATCACTTAAAGATATAAATCATTAAACTTTGAAATGTAGAGGGTGAATTTGTGAGACCAAAAGGAATTACTAAAAATTCATAATGGCCTTCATGTGTCCTGAAGGTTGTTTTATGAACATCCTCATCCCTAATTCTGATATGATGATATCTAGAATAGAGATCAAGTTTTGTAAAGTAAACAACACCATGCAACTCATCTAGCAAATCATCAATTACAGGAATAGGAAACTTATCTTTGATTGTGTACTTATTGAGTTCCCTATAATCAAGACATGTGGCCCGATTTTCATCTTTTTTTACGCACCGACATTACTCAAGAAGAATAAGCACTCTAACTATGACAGAAAAGTATTTCTTCTAACATCTCTTGTACTATCTTCTCAATCTCACTCTTTTACACATATGGGTACCTATAAGGTCTAATGTTGGGTGGTTGTCTCCCTAGTACTAGCTGGATGGCATGATCATGGTCTCTTTTTGGAGGAAAACCCTTTGGCATATCTCTAAACATAATTGAGTGCTCATATATAATTGCTTGTATATCTTATGGTATATAACCGCATTTGATTTATGTGATTCCAATGAAAATAGTTGTGCCATGAAACCCTCTCGCACATTTTTTTATTTTTTGAGATATCACCAACTCTGGGGACTTTTCTCTTAATCCTCTTAGTTCAAAATTCCTCTCTTCTGACTAAAAACACATGAACAACTCTTGGAAGTTCATCTCAATAATTCCCAAAGTGGTAAGCCATTGAACTCCTAAAACGATGTTTGCTCCCCATGGAAATGGCATACATAGGTCTGGCTATTTAGCAAGTAATATCCCATGCTGAGTTTAATGTTATGAAATTTTCCTAAACAACTAGCAACACACCCATCAACAATTGTTACGTGACATTCGTGAGATGATTAAACAAAAATTTTCAAGTGCACCGCTAACTTATGATTGACAAAGTTGTGATTACTTCTCGAGTCAATTAACATTGTCAACCTCTATTTTATTAAGGATCCAACCACTTTGAGGGTTTGGGAGGTGCTAATACCTGAAATTTCATGGCATGAGATCATTGTTTGGGGATCTCATAACTCCTTCTATGGTTCAACAATGACATCTACCTCTTCATCTTCTTCCTTCTCTTCTTCTTCATTGGGTCCTTCAATGTAGAACAACTTCTTTTCAGCACATTTATGGCCCGGTCCATATTTGTTGTCACAGTTAAAACATAACCCTTTTTCTCTCTTTTCTTCAATTTTTTGAGGTGTTATTCAAATTGGTGAGGGAATGAGTGTGTTGGTGTGCTACGGTCTCTGATGTTAGTGAAATTTTTCCTCCTACTAGAAAGAAATGTTTCCTCTGCCCTATGTGCCATGATAATAGAATTAGAAACCTTAATTGGATTAAACATATGCACCTCATGCTCAATGTGGTCCTTAAGACCCCCAAGAAATAGGTCATTCAGATTCCCTTCGTAATATTCTCCACACGCAAGGATAGGTTTTGGAACTGATGAACATAATCCTTGATTGATCTTATTTTCCATAACTTTGCTAATTGGCTGAAGTAATTCTCTGACACACTAGAACTATAGTGTAATTGCATCTCTTCGGTAAAAATTGTCTAAGTGACACTAAGACCCTTCTTCCTTTGAGCACATAACCATCGATACTAGACGAATTGGTCAGGTTCAAGATATAATGATGTCATGGTCACCTTTTGTCCAAATGGGATCTAATGTAGATCAAATAAATTCTCCATTTGGTTAATCCAATTAGGTGGATCCTTTCCATCAAACTTACACAATTCCACTTTCAGCATCATGTTATGGGCCTACAGAGTATTTCTATTTGGATTGAGTAGGCTCAAATATCCACCTTGGCTAGTTTATCCATTACTTTGACTTGAAGATCCATCTTGGTTGATATGAGTATGATTGAGTTGTGGCTGATTTGGAAGAAGATGATGACCCTTCAAATTTTTACTGAGTTCTTTACATGAAATCATCCAATCATTGTCCAATATTTTCTACATCTTCTTTTTTGGCCATCTCAAACTGTAGGATTCATAAATCATACTCAAGTTGGCTTACCCTATGGTCCATCAAAGTAAACCCTATCCCTGAGGAATTTGTAGTTACCTTCGACTACAACTCCTCAACTATTATCATGTACTTGTGCTGGAGTTTTACCCGGAGTGATGAGATTCTTTTACCTCTTGTGGAAGGCCTCACCATGATGCCCCAAAATAGTAGGATTTAGGGATCAAGGTCAAAATTTAGGGTTTGGGATTTCTATAAGAATACGTCCAAATATGAAATAACATAAAGAAATAACTCAACCTAATTTTTATCCTCTTTTGAAAATGTAAATAACATGGAAAATTTCCACAATTTGCAATCAATAGAGAAAATTTATGAAAAACTCTAAAAATGATATAACTTTTGCAAAACAAGTCAAAATATCTTGAAATTTTGAGAGAATCTTACTTGACTAAATTCACAACAACCCAAAAAAATGCATAAAAATTTGCTATTGATTTGGAGTTATAGTTGAGTCTTCACAATTAGGGTTTTTAATTTCTAGCCAAGATCAAGCTCTAATACCACTTGTAATGAAATTACTTGGATAGATCTGAATATCAACAATAAGAGAACACCAAAAACACCAAAATGTAGAGAAATTATCACAATATTCTACCAAACCATTCAATAAGACTCAAGTTCTCAATCTCATCTTCAACTACTACATTCTAACTCTTATATATATTATTCTTATGTTATGGCCATCACCAAGATTGACCCACTAATGATATTATAACATATTTGAAAGAGACACAACATGATAAAAATATATGATAGCTATAAGTCGTCCATAGACATCTAATGTAACATATAGGATTAAGGGTGTAGCGCCTTATGTGAAGCCTATGTGGCATTTATGTGGCATGTATTTCCCTTTAATCCATTTGGAGAGAAGTTATATGCCTAAAGATGTCACTTAAGATACCATTTATTTCGATCTAATTGGTGAATAAAATTATGAAATTTATAGTTAAAATAAGTTTTCTCGTGTGCTTTCCAAAAATATAATTTTGTATTTTTGAAAATAAACTTACTATTATTTTAATTATTGCTAAGGTGTGGCATTTGCAAGAATTCAATATCGCCCAATCAACACACTATGAAAAATGGTAAAACTTTTCTTTAAAACTTGAAAAAAAAATTATTATGTTTTGATGTCTTCTTTGCACTCATGAAAAAAATCAATTTCGATATAAATATGGAGATATATTTCCATAAACATATGTACATCCCTAAATTAGGGAAAAAAAAAAATCACTACAATATTAATAAAAACATAAGTCCAAAAATTCCAAAAAATCCACACACTCGATATTTGAGTCTAGAACATATACCTAAAATTTCATGGCGAAAAATTATTTTTGACTACTTTAAGAGACGTTGGCCTAATGTCACTCTACTATAAAATAAGAAACAACATTTGAACAAAATTAAGGAAAAAACTCAAAACTTCTTTTAATAAAAATCACATGCACTCTATAAGACACAATATTTCATTAGTTCATGTCATTTGAAGATTGTGTATTGTTTTGTGACAATCACCTCTACAATTTTAGTGATGTCGAAAATTCATGTATTTAGAGATACAAAAAATACAAAAAAGTGGGACACACTTATGTATTTTGACCCCATAAGGAACATAAAAATCCCAATACATAGTAAACAAAACAAAACAAAAATTGTAACAAAAACCTAAATACAAACAAATATTTAAAAAATTGAATCTTCAACATTAAGTGAAGATGCAAAAGAAAACGGAAAATAGAGGATGTTGCATCACAACACCGTTAGAGAGGAATTCATCGTGGATATTGTTGAGCATGAAAACTGATTAGTCTTGTCATGTGCCTTGATTCTACGTAGCAAATATCCAATATAAGTTGTTAGCAAACTGTGTAGTAGCTAGAAAGCAAATAGCTATCTTTGGTGAAACGAAGTTACATCCACCCGTCAATTGTGAGGTAATTTGAAGGGACAACAACATCCTTCATTTGCGGATTATGATTATGATTATCAAAGGTTAAAATTAATTATTTTACCATTTCCTTTTGTGAATTGTGAAATCCAGAACGCGTTGAGAGAGCCAAATTAGTCTATCACGTGTAATCTGTGGGCCCCATTGCTGGCGTGGCATCCTTATCTTCCTACGTTTCCATACATCCTTATCATCCCACCATGTTGGAAACAGCGGAAGCGAATAGATTAAACTACCCATCTATTGGCCAGCTGGCATTGACGGTGCCCTTGTCCGCAGGTGCGTGCGTGGAATCTAGTCACCAAACGCGGTTTTGGTCTGCCCTCTACTTTTATAAACAACGCAACTCACTCGATCGTATCACAAACTCATTTCTTGCCGAGGCTGCATATCGGATTTTCTGTTGAATTGGGTATGTCATTTCTGGATTACATTATCTTTCTTCAACTTTTCTCTTCATGAAAAAATGCCACTGGAATTTAGTGGTGGAAAACCATGAAATATTTTACAGACTGAGAAACACAACGCTTGTGCTGCAGGTGAATCTTACAAGGTTGCAATAGTTCACAAAAATGACGATCACTGTCCCAGGTCACATGAATTTCCCATTGCAATGTTTTTTTTCCCCCTCCTGTCATTTGTGAAAGGGAAGCGATGATCGTCTCTTTTTAATTTGTAAGTCAATTAATTGCAGAGCCCCTTCAAACCCTCTCAAAAGAGGAGGCTGCTGAGAAGACTGAAAATGTGCTGGTGTTGGATGGAGGCTTTGTCACCCCAGATAGCAATGCCTTTGGCCATACCTTCAGGTACTTTTTTATTTTGTATTTTCTTCATCACATAAATTGCTATAATTTGTTTTTCCTTTTTTATTTAATGTTGATTGTTTGCCCATTACAGGGATTATGAACATGAGAGCGAAAGGAATGCGGGCGTGGAAGAGTTTTACAGAACTCAACACATTAACCAGACTTATGAATTTGTATACTAATATAACTACAAAGCAATCAGTTTTCATGATAGTAGCATAAATTAATTGCAATATATAACTTGTTTCTTTGGTACTCAGACTGCTTGTTCTTGGTGTGGTTGCAGGTGTTGGGGAAGCGCGAGGAATATGGGAAGCTTGATAGAGCTGTGATGAGCATCTGGGAATGTTGTGAGTTGCTTAATGAGTTTGTAGATGAGTCTGATCCTGATCTTGACGAGCCCCAAATTGAACATCTCCTCCAAACAGCCGAGGCCATTCGCAGAGATTATCCCAATGATGATTGGCTTCACTTGACTGGACTCATTCATGGTATCAATTACACCGCCCTCTTCATGCACAAACAAACCATCTCTTTCTCTTTTTCTAATATATAATTTTAGTTGACCTTGGGATTATAGTATTACGCCAAATAAGTGGTAAATAATGCCGGTGTCTGCAGATCTGGGGAAGGTACTACTTCATCCTAAATTTGGAGCTGAACCGCAATGGGCTGTTGTAGGTGAGGCTCACCTCCATCAACATTTCCACACTACCCACCTTTTAGTTTTTTTGGATTGAACATACATGTTAGGAAACTTAGATTTGTAGCAATAATTATAACTGGTTGATGGCTTAATCAATAACTTCTTACCTGAATTCTTAGGTGACACTTTTCCAATGGGATGTGCATTTGATAAATCCATAGTCCACCATGGCGTAAGTGCATACATTGTTTTCCATTATCCAGGTTTTTTTGGGGTTAGGATTAAATTTCTCTGTGTAAGTGATAATCTTTTGACGGTCCTTTTGCTTTTTCATGTCTAATCAGTATTTCAAGGACAACCCAGATTACTACAATCCCAAATACAACACAAAATATGGAGTGTATTCTAAAAATTGTGGACTTGAAAACGTGATTATTTCATGGGGCCATGATGAATACATGCACATGGTATGGTATCGTGTCCGATCACTGTAATCTTTTTGAAAAGAGTTTTCATCATCTAGTACTTAACAATGCAATTCTGATTTGATTAATTGAGAAAAACAGGTTGCCAAAATGAACAATACCACATTACCACCTGCTGCACTCTTTATCATCAGATTCCACTCTTTCTACGGTGAGCAACTCATTTGGCCAATGCCAAACTACTGCTAGATATAATTCAACAACTATCTGTAATATTTTTCACACAATTTGTTTATTATTAATTTCAGCTCTGCACCGAGCCGGTGCATACAAACACTTGATGAAGGATGAGGATTACAAAATGCTGGAATGGCTTAAAAGATTTAAGTAAGAAGAGGAAGGCCACATTGTTTTCTCTGTAATTATCATTTCAAATGAGGATTATAATTATGTAGAGTAGAGTATGGGGTTGGATTTTTATTTGGTTGTGTTTGTGTAAACAGCAAATATGATCTGTACAGCAAGAGCAAAGTGAGAGTTGACGTGGAAGCTGTGAAACCTTACTATCAATCCCTCATCAACAAGGTACTTGCTTTGTTTTTATGTGCATTGCTAAGGACGTTTCTACAAAACATATGCATTGCATGTTTAAGTAACGTTAGCTTGTGTCTAACTTTTCAGTACTTTCCTGCTAAATTGAGATGGTGATTTGGTGGGGATTCATAATGGGTATATGCTTGGGTATATGCTTACAAACAAGAAGCAGCAAAATCAAACATCACAAGAAAGCTACCACTAAAGAAGGAAATGCCTACTTTCTTTGAGAAGGAAATTTTGTTATTATATTTTGAAAAGAGTGGTGACCATTGTTCCCCTTCCACTAATAAAAACCAAAATGTATTTTGGTGCTTTGAGTTGCAATGGGTGATAGTTGGGCAAGGCTTGACATGGCATTTGTAAATATGTTTGTTCAGCACAATTGCCATGTAGTAAGGTAGAGAATATTCCATGGATGTGCTTTGGAACGTATGTTATGTTACCATTCACTATGTAATGCCATTAGTATTGACTATTCAAAACATGTCGAATTGTTTGGCAAATATTTTTGAATAATATAGTTTTTATATTTAGTTATAGGATTTGTTTTACAAACTATTGATTTGTTGATTTTTTCGTGTATTTGTCTATTTCATTATAGTTGTGTCTATTTCATTATAATAGTTGTCAATTCATATCTATCATATCCACTATAAACAAATTAATACAATAATAATTAATAACTAGTATCATACCAATAAAATAATTAATGAAATGTAATATATTTATTATTTAAATATATACATATATATGTACCATTATGATTCATTAATATTATAATAATATTAAAAAAAAATAAACACACATTATATCAATTCATATTATAACAAGTAACAAATATTATATCAATAATCAAAATAGATACAAATTAAAATTGTAGTAATTAATTAGTCATATGCCAATAAAATTAATATTAAACACACAAAAACACTAATACCATAACAATTAACTTATCGTATATCCATAATTAACAAGCACACAAAAATACTTATGGTGATACCATATCAATTACCTAGTCTTGTACTGCGTCTTTAGTGTATATTGCTTTCATATATATCACTTTCTACATGATTTGCTATATTTTGAGCTTGTTAATTGTATGCTTGAAAGTGATTTTGGAAACATAAATGTTTGGACTCACCACACATATTTACTAATTAAAACATAATACGATTGATTTAGATTATTAAAAGTGTAGGAAAATGTAAACTTCGTGTAATGACTATTGTAAGATAATACTTGATTTCACATATTTATATGAATAGTCGAGAGTAGAATATAAAGCAAAAAATACAAATCTCACCATAAGAAAAATTAGACTATCAAGACTTCTTGGTCATTTTCATTTTTGATTAAAATGGTAGTCTTGTTACATAAATGGTTACGTATTCATGAATCTAAATTTGACTAGATGAATGTTTTATGCATGCCTTATGTAATAATTCTTATTTGTGTATATAATATTGTTTGGTTCACTTGTGAATCACATGAAAATCAATCTCCTTTATAGAAACCCTTCTCTATGATCATCTCCTTGTAAAACCCATATACAATAGGGGATGTTAAGGGGGTGATGGGGTGTTAGGTAGGGGGATGCATATATTATCCCCCATTATCAAAAAGTATGTTTTGATTCTACAAATTTGAAATAAACACTCGATGCAAGTCAACAATCATTCCCATGTCTAAAAACTTATCTTTCATGTGTCTACCACATCTAGCACAACTACAATGAATCTCTAAATGCTTTACCTAGGATTAAGTATGGGGATGTTTTAAAAATATATCAAATTATAGTCTTGAATATCACTTTGTAGCACAAAGGAAAAATTCAATATGTATAATTCATGTATCCTTTCCATTGGTTGTGTGCACTAATGCATCTATGTATTTATAGACTTCCTAGATTTGAATTAGAACCCCATTAAAACATGTGGAAAATTGTCTAAAAGAGGCACAAAACATGATAAAATAGGTTCAATGTAAAATATGGGCCAAAAAGAAAAGGGACCTATTTTGTCGAATCTATGTCACATAAAATGGTTAATCTCCCAAAAAAGTGGTAAAGGGATCAAAAATTCTAGAAATAGAGGAAGGAAAATTCCAGAGGCATGGGGAAATCCAGTCACAAGACCCATCAAATGAAAAACATAGATAAGTAGGCCCAAAATGAGAGGTAAGTGACAAAGAGAGTTCATAACTTGTCAATGCTAGAAAACCTAATCCATGCTCATCTCCTTGTAAAACTCATATACAATACGGGATGTTAAGGGGGCGGAGGGGGCTAGTAGAAAGTCATGTTTTATCCTTCCATTATTAGAAGGTATCTTATGATTCAAGCAATTTACAATCAAAACTCGATGCAAGTCAACAATCAATCTCATGTCTTAACACTTATCTTTCATGTGTGAACAACATCCGCCATCAAATATGATGAATCTCTAAATACTTTTTCTAGGATTAAGTATGTGTATACTTTATAAATAAATCAAATTATGGTCTTTAATATCAATCTAACACAAAGGAAATGAATTAATGTGTGATCATGCATGTGTCATTTCTATTGGTTGATTGTACTTATGTATTTATATACTTATGGAATTCAAATAAGGACCACATGGACATAACATGTGGAAAAGATGACCAACAGAGGCACAAAACATGATAAGGGATCAAAAGGATAAGGGATCAATTTTGTGGGAAGGTGACTATTTCTATGTGGCAAAAAAATGGTTAATGTACTAGAGAAGTGGTAAAGGACTCAAAACTATTAGAAATAGAGGAAGGAGAAAACTAGAGTCAAGGGAAAAGCTACAATCACATCACCCAAAAATTTAAAAAACAAACATAGATTAGAAGGCCCAAATTAAGAATAAAGTGACAAAGGGAGTTAACAAAGGGTAAATGCTACAAACCCTACTTGTCTTCATATTTCTTCATGAATATCTCAACACATGATCTATAATATATCCTCTAGTCTCTCTCACACACCTATTCCTAAGGAAAGTTGTTGATTTAGTCACGTGTACATTATTTTCTTACTAGTACAAGTCACCCAAATGTATCTATATGAGTTATTTATGAAATCCTATATATTATAACAATAATATTATATTCCAACACAAAATATTAATAAAGATTTGTTTTATAAAGATTCCTTATAACTATAGTATAAACCAATACAAACCAAAGTGATCACTAATATAATTTCCTAAGATTCCCTAGTGTGAACATGGTAGAAAAAAATCACATTCATAATTTGCAGCATGCCACCTCTTCTTGCTCATGATATTGGTCCTCTACTTGAACTTAAGGTAGAGAACGAACTCATCAAACTCTTGTCAACCATGTTGATAAGAGCTTAATCTATCACATGCATAGATATGTGTGGGCTGACCTAAGGCACACTTGTCATTAATATTTACATTCATTAGCTAGGCTTAATGAAGGTTGAATTAGATTTTAAAAATAGGTGTGGATGAAGGGTTATGACCCTTCATAGTTATGTCTATATATATGGATGAGCATGGCTCTCCCAAATCATCAATTTGTGAATTATATTCTTGTTATATGCTTTTGGGAGGTTTCCCCCTTGAAGTGGATCATTTATACAATCAATATTCTTTTGTTCTTGCTCTTATATTGAAGTAATTTTGTTACAAGTGTTATCATAGCATCGATTTCAAAAACTACTTGTTTTTATGCTATATCTCACTCACGGATGCAAATTCTTCGATATTTTTTACAACTTGGGATAAAGTCTATAAAGCTTCAATAACAAATTTATTTATTTTTTGTTGTTTTGTGAGAGTTATTACAATTATAATATTATTAATAAAATTGCTCTTTGAGCCCTTTTTTTGGAATTTATCAATTTTTATATTTTCATAAAGCTCATTAAATTTCCATATAGGTCCATTCTTTACATTTTCAAATTTGAGGTCATCTACATTAAGACATTTGCTAGTCAATTTTAGTCAACATGTCAAATTTAATTATGTATGGTCAAGCCTTACTATGGAAGGTCCTCAAACTAGGGGTAAGAACAAGAATGCTCACTCTCCGGGTAAAACTTATTACAAAGAAGACATGGAATTAGTAACGAGGATTGATGAATCTTATTCTCTAGGGTTTTCATCAATGGATCACAAAGTGAGCCAGATCGAATATGATATGTGTAACTTACACACAAATATAAACACTAAAGTGGACCAAATAAAATAGCACTTAGCTACTCTTATGTACAAACTCATTCCAATCCTAAATGCTTCTCAACCTCAACCAACTCTAGCACAAATTTTTACACAACCGAACTAGGGTGGATCTTCCAGATAGGCCAATGTATACAACAATACACATTAGGGAAGGAACATGATCCAAAAGTAAAAATGCATAAGTTTGATGGGAAGGATCCAGTAACTTGATCAACCAAATGGATAATTTTTTGATACGCATTAAATTCCCGTGGAAAAAGGTGGTAATGACATCCTTATATCTTGAGCAAGAGTAGTTCATTTGGTATAGATGAATTTTTAATTGTAGTCACTTGAAGTTGCACCCTTTCTAAAACCGAATTGATCAACACCTCAATGAAACATGGGATGGTGTCTCAATGTGGGAATTAATCAGTATGAGATCAACCTCCAGAGAAGGATGGCTTCCTCTACCTATATTGTAACACTAACACTACTTCTAAGAAAAACTACCAATTGTAGGGGAAAAGGGGAAGGAAGAATGCATGAAATGAAACTAAGCTAAGGGAATGAAGATGACACCAGGATAGATATGGGATCTCTCTCTACGAGCGGAAGAATAGAAATAAAAAAAAGATGAGAGGGCATATACATGACATAGATCGACAATGCATGAACCATTCCATTTCACACATTATAGACACAGAGAAATGAAAACATGCAAATAAAACCCACACACGATATGCCAAAAATGAACAGAGAGGTAAGAGACACAATGAATGCAAGTAAAGGGAATATACAAGCTCAATGGAAAGATTCCATTGATAAGGAAATACATAGTCCATTATATTACTGGGGAAGGGCACTAAGCACATTACATGTCACCAAATAAGATGTTTGCGACTTGTGAAAGCTCAGCCACCGTTTTGACGTGGTGACTTTGTAGTCGAGAGAAAAATATTTTAAAATGATATTGAATTGGTTTTATAGAGAAATAAGAGAAGAGAGAGGGAGAATATGGTTTGATAAATGAAGAGGGAAAACCACTTTTCCAACACTAAGGAACAATTTCCATTGACTTCACAAACCGGGTATGGTGGCTTATATTGCTCGAATCACATGCCATCATATTTCCAATGCAAGAGGATGGTGATGTTGATGCAAGAACATCATAGGAATGAAGAGCATGCAAGTAATGATTATCCTTTTATCATGATCCTAGGTTGTTCTGAGGTCTTAGGGAGAAATGTGAGTCATGTCAAGGTGTTGGGAATGTTAAAATTTGAATTTACCTTATTATTGTACTTTCCCTCCAAAAGGGGATTTGAAATTGTAAAATCATGGAAGTAAGGAAATGTGGTTGTCATATGAGGTTTTATGTTGAAAAGGGAATTTAAGGTGTTTAAGTATGAAAATAGGTCCTAGGAAGAGTAGGTGAGTCATTAAAATGACTAAAATAGTGTAAAATGGTAGTTATGCATCTAGAAGGAATATGGAAGCCCAAGGGTCACAAAAAGGGTAGTTATGAATCATGAAGTGGGTCCATGCATAAAGAAGAATTAAAATATATGGATTAAAGGAGGCAATCATGGTTTCACTCCTCGCGTGGACAAAGTGAAGAGAAGGATAGGAAAGGAGTGTGTCAAGTTTATAACAAAGTATGAAGTAAATAAAAAAATCTGGTTTGAGCAAAAGAGATGGTATTCTCTTGTGATTCCTTTAGTTGTATTGTGAAATCCTCCTTATGTAGCATGTATGGTATGTATTTAAGGACACTAATGCTTGAATATGTTTGTTTAAGGGCTTGGAAATATAATGTGAGGCTTTAATGTTATGTTTTGGTTAAGAATATAAAGATTGTAGATGATAGGTAGAATCGTGTTTACTTTTGCATGCATGGCTCTTAGATGAATCAATTAAGGATCTGCGTGAAGAAGAGGTCATAGTATAGACATTTCAAGATTTAAAGATGAATGATTTGTTGTTCTTTATTATGTGCATTTGGATTCTCGGTGCTTAGGATTGAAATTGTGTATTTGATATTTGCTTGCATTTAGACTTATTGACATCAAGGTGATTGGTTTGGATGCATGTTATCCTTGACAGGGACTGTGTAAGTGTATGTCATAAATATTTAAGCCAATACTTATTATTAAAATAATACCCGAGTAATCCTTTGGACATTTGAGGTTTTAATACCCCTTCCCTAAGCATACAAACAAGACACTAAGCTCATGGAAGTTGGATGAACTTTGTTCGAACAACATTGTAAGGAGAGGAAGAAAGACCGTAATCCTAAATTTCGAGTCTTGAATACATTTACTTGAATATTTATATAAGTTAGAAGCCTCTCGGGATCACTTTGTGCACTAGTTAGGGTTTCAAGAGGAAAAGTGTGTTAAAAACCTCAAAACAAGGAATCTAGATCTCGAGACTTAAAAGAATGCATCTTGAAAAATATCTCCAAGAGATAAAATATGAATTCTTGAATTTCATTAGTCACCTTTGAAGAAATTTTTATCAGTCCTCAAGAGGACATAGTGCACATTTTGGAAGCCTAGTTGTGAAGGGTGGTTTACAAAGGAAGTATTGTCAAATTTAGGGACATATAGAACAAGTTAATGGGTATCTAAAAAGGTTGATTGTTTCTTAAAACCAGCTATAAAGAAACTTATAAGCGACGAAAATTGTCTCAGTTACTAGAGCTAAAACAATCCAAAAGTGAAAAGGTGGGATAAAAGGAGAAGTCAAAAGATTTGGAGGATAGAATTTTGTATACACCTCGGAGATGTTGAAATATGTCTATTGAAGCTTACATATTGTTTTGAGCAGCTTTATAAGTCTCTGGGCATGGGAGTAGCGTGACATGGACTTAAAGGCATGTCAAGGTAGTTTAGGTAAATTTGAAGCTTGAAAGCCTTTTGATGCAATTTTTTGATGGATCTAATAGTGTTTTGAGTGAAGCATGGGTTAAGGGAGTTAGGAAGAATTGAAGAAGGAAAAAGTACATATTGAGCCAAGAACTAGTACAAGAGACAAAGAGAGTTGAGTGTTTATGAGTTCTTCATGAAAAGAGATTACTTAGGGAGTTGAAAGGAAAATGTTTAAGAATGCTAGGACTAGTTATGATGATGATGATTCCATTCATGATAATATTTGTCACTTTTGTAAGATTTTAGCCATTGTAGGCTTATTGGTTGATCCTCACATGTAGAGTTATGGTGAAGATAGTTGTTTGTTGATTAAATATACATCTTGAGATCATTTTATCTGCACCAAATGATCAAAATCAAATTTTTGGTTCTTGGAGTGGTTCAAAGATCATCTGGTCGGAATTAGGCATGGCCTTGTTGTGTTTTGTAGACTTCGATGTTCCACAACATTGATATTGTCTTCGTGGATTTCTATCTAGTTGATGAACCTTTGGTGACGTGAAAAATTGTTTTTGACTTCTAACTCGATCCACGAACAATCATTGACTTCTCAATTCTTTCTTCATCATTTTCCTTGTCATTCTTCCTCCTGTAGATTATGTTTAATTCTTTTTAGTTCACTAACATACAATTATTTTGTCCTTATATCATGGACTCTTTATTTTGTGTCTTCTACTCCTTCGGACTAATGGTTTTCTTTTTTATATGAGCTTTCTTTGTTACTGTGGAGTCCTCTATGTTTTGCAACTTTTTCTTTGTAAAATGGATTCTTTATTCCACGTACATTATTTGTTACAAGTCACTCTTATTTGCTCCATTATCTTTCAACCTTATGTGGATTTCCTCCTACGGATTCTTCTCCAAATTTTCACTTCACTTTTCTATTCTCACAATGTCGTGAAGTGATTTTCCTTTGTTCCACATCTTATTTTCCAATGGTGATGTTCCTTTTTTACATGATTTTTGAAAAACCGCATAACAATACATTTCCCTATTTCTATAGAACACTATATTTTCAACTTACGTAGAACACTAAATTTTCAACTTCCACAAGACACTAAGTTCCTTCTCATTTGTTAGGAAATTTAGAGAACTTAAATTCGATAATTATTATTTACTGATTGGTAAATAATTTTGTAATATTGTTATATTGTTATGTCGTGTGTGTGTGTGTGTGTGTGTGTGTGTGTGTGTTTTAGGACATAAGGGATAAAATATGCGTAATAATCCCACACATAATCGCAATAGTAGAAACTAATATGCGAATAATATCACAAATATGAAATCACCCAAATTTGGGCTACGCCCACCAAGAATCACTTGCTCACATTTTTATTACAAGCCACCTCTTTCTCATAATACAAGAACTAAATCTGTTTGGAGCTATGCTCAACAAACTCTCTTGAATTCACACTTGAACTCACACACATCCGCAATGTTACATCAACCCTACCATATACACAAAAGAACATAAATAGGCAATTGCTTAAGCATTTTTACAATCTCAGGTACTAAAACCACGGGCCAAAACCATCCCATAAACATTATTTATTGGGGTCTACACTACATCATAAATAGTTGAACTATCATGAAATTATGTGGACCCCTCAATGTTGTACTCTATTGGATAAAACACACTAACAATTACAATAATTCCTTGTCCTGGGAAAAATGTTACAATGCAATGTGTATTTTTATTATGAATTCAAAAGATGTAATGAATTCTCTAATGACTACTTGACTTATGTAAATGCTTGTAAGTGCTAACTAATTGTATTTTCTAACATACGAATGCAAAACTTCTTGAATTCTTAAATATATAATGGAGAAATCCATAAATTTATAAAGTAGGGCACTTGTGTATTTGTAGCTAATTGAAGCTTAGAATAGGCCCCTATTTTCATGCAAGACAACCTCCGATAGTCAAAAGAGTGAATGAATAGGAAAATGGTAAAATGGGTGAAAGGAAGGTAGGGCTTAATAGGATATTTTCAAGACCATAAACTCCACGTTCCTAATATGCTAAGAATGTGTATGGGCACATTTGGGAATACAAGTCCAAAACATAGGGAAACCAAAAGGAGATGAAGTGGTAAGTAAAAGTGCAATGAGAAGATGGGGAACTACAAAAAGTTGTGAATTACATAACAATGTTAAATCTAAACCAAAATTCAACAACTAAACAAATCCTACATTGATAATAATTATGAACCATTACTAATTTATAAAGCATTTAATGAGAAATCCAAAATATAAATCACATTTATCATTCCTCCCCTAATAATCTTATAGGTTCCCTTAGCTTATCACCCAAAATTTATGGGGCCATGAGGACCTTGTGACCCTTACATTCTAATTATGTTGATAAACTTCCTCTTATTAGATTCAAGGTTGTTGCCATAAGAAACGAATGATCGAGATTGGGTGCATTGAAGTACGATGGAATTTGTGTCATTGATGGATAAAAGTGCCATCAATGTGGTTTCGGAGTAGGTATACATTGACATAAGTTGAGGTGGTATTGATAGTGACAAATATGATTTGTGAGGTTAATCCTTAGCTATCGCCATTAAAGATGGTTTCATGTATATCCCACAACCTTGAGTCCTACGTACCAAATTGGCCCTCCATTGGTGCGGTTAGGAGCATCCAGGAAAGAAAGAGGGGCATGATGTTAAGCTGCCCACAACACCTCCCTTAACCAACAGCCTCTCCTTTGCTTCATGTGATTAATTAGAAGAAAAGATGCATGCATATTAAGAGTTGTTATTCTTATTTTTTGTAGCACAAATCTTAAACTCACATTCGTGGTGAAATTGAGATTTACTTCCACCAATGTTCATTACCTAGAGTTGATTTTGATTATATGTGATCAAACTAAAGTTTAATTAGGTTGATGGCTACTTGAAATGGTGCTTAAGAACCCCTCTTTTGTGCCATGCAAACCTCAACCAAAGTCTATGCAGGGAGCTTTCATGTCATCTCTCCAACATGCCTCTCATGCGCCTCGCAATTACATCGACAAGAATTCCCTTTTCACTATGATTTAATGGATTTTCAGACTTGTTCTCAATGCTCATTTTAGTATAGCAAGGAGGATGTTGGTGCACCCAGATGCATTATAATATTATTTACTTTGTGTATAGATCTATGTGGGATTTATGCACACTTCTACGCTCTACTTCTCTACATTTATGGTGTATACATACCATGTTAGTAAAATGACTCTATAGCCAACTTGGGAAGATCGTTAAATTATAAAATTGTTTGAAAAATGATGCAAAAGAATTTTATAGTATTTCATATAAAATTTTAGCATTTATTGCAAATTTAGAACTTAATGAGAAAAATGACGTTATGGCCATGTTGCCAACTTGAGAAGATTATAGAAATCTAGGGTCTAGCTTTCGTTGTATCTTCTTCCTCATCTTTCTTCGATGTCATTAGTCTCCCGAATGAAATGTCCATCCATGTAAAATATAGTCCAAGATAAATATGTTTTTACTGATTAAAAATGCCCAATATATATTTTGAATAAAATAATCTAGGTCCAACAAGGAGGTGGATCTAGTTAAAACGTGTCACATATAATTACATGTCAACTTGTGCACTCGATCTTGGTAATTTCACTCTACATGGTACCCATTTTACATGTTTCAAGTGTGTCGGTAAAAATTGGCTCATTCTTATAATTTATCTTTGATGAGGCAATATTTATATATTTTGTTTATTACCAATATTTGCAATAGGTATCCCATATTAGAGCATAAAATTGTTGCCAACGTTTTATTAGAAAAATAAATGATTGAGATAAAATCATACAACAAGATGTTGATGAAATGAATTGCGTCCCTCCACTAGGCTAGGAAATTCTATAGAAAGTGCCCCTAGAGACGTGATATTTTGCCAAAAGTTAAATTTCTTCCATATTTGCATGCACGTGACGCCTAGTTTGGCATTTGTAGCAAAGACACATGAAAGTTTTAGCAAAAACATTTGTAAGTTTTTGCATCAATGCTCAATCTATACTTGGCTCCACTATTTCAGCTCCGTCTCTTGTCAACCAAGTTAATTGTCTCGAGTGTGTTCATCTCGGGTATAGATTTTACTTTTCGGATCATGACTATTTTACATTTTACCTTATGTAAATCAATACTCCCGAACATCGTTTTCCTCCTCATTGTTCTTTCAACCATTATTTTTAGGTTTAGCTCCATTGCTTTGGCTTTTCCCACATTCATCCACTTAGAAGCTCAAGTATTTTTAATTGTGGGTTAGATTCACTCTTATTAACACTTTTCACATTCAATTGTTTGCATTTCTCATGAGTTGGAAACCCCTTTGTAGCCCACTAGCTAAAAGGCTCCAAGAATGGTTGTCTCAAAATTTATCGGTGATTTGCTCTTCTACATGTTAACTATTGTGCATTTGAATGTTTCTAGCTCAACGCATAATGACTCACCTCTTTTATGACTTCTCACTCTTAGTTAAGATTATATCGTTTTCTATTAACATGGGATTCAACTCCCTTATGGTGACATGATCTTCTTATTAGATGTCATGAGTTTGGTTCCTCCTCTTCACAGGGTGTTATCATCTTATATAAATGTCTCTTTCTTTAACTTGTCATTTTCACATTCTGGTAACCATTATAACCACTTACACAAGTTAATAGCTACCGACTTTAAAATCTTATTCATGCTTTGAGGTCTGCATCGTGAAGATAAGAGGCGCGGCATATTCTACTCATAGTGATATCTATGTGTCATTATTCATTGATAGACACATGGATCATCATTCACCATCGATCTATTACACTCCAATACTTCGCTAGCTTCCCCATTTGTAGCATCATGTGGATTTATTTTAGGTCATCTAACTATCGTGTGGGATAACATCTTCATTTCATAATGTTCACTCATAACGGTGCCTGAGCATTATCCCCTATTCCTCTTGGGGCATTGAATGTGTACACTGTTTTTACCTTGTGTTTCTTTGTATGCATGTCCCCACCTATATTTTATTAAGGTGGCACTGCGATGGAAAAAATAAAATATATATGCTTTGTGTTCCACTAGGCACCACCACCATACATAATATGCGGTCAATTACGCAAAGAAGTTTCAATCATAGGCTCTTTATAGGAAAGAAACATCGGTGATGTGACAAGACACAACATGAAAGTGGTGGGAATGGACATGTAGGATGTGACAGAGCTACTCATAACTCAAGTGAATGGTAGCAATAAGGCCAACTACGTAATAAATTATTGTGCGAATTTGAAAAGATTGGGCACTAATAAAGTTTTATCATTACTCATGATTTGTTAAGAATGGGCAAATAGAAAGCTCATGATTTATCCCGATGTCTGTAGGCTTTGGATTATTCCGCGAGCAAAAGGATTGTTTGGCACACTAGAAAAATGTTGTTGGAAGATAACCATGCGTCTCAATACGGTCACGAGATGAAATGTGTGGGTCAGTAATTTGGAAGCAACCACATCATCATCTTATCTTTAAAGTCCTTCAAAATTGCACACTTAGATCATTTACTCGAGCTTGGAGGCCCTTGGCCGATTGTTATTGATAAGCACAAATCTCTCGACGACCATTTTGTTTAGTCTCCTATCGCCATTGTGAATATTACATTAATACTAGCCTACCCATGTCGAAGGTGGAAGGTTCAAGTGGTGGAGGGAACCAAGTGGTTGTATTACTAGAGAACATAGATATCGTCCTCATCGTTTAACTTATTCTTGTCACGAATAGACAAAAGAGCATGGACAAAGCAAGTGCAACATTGTCATCATTGTTGTGGTTGTCCATGCCCGTAGTCCTACTCCTCAACTATATTTCTATTGAAGCATCCTACCCATGGCACAAGGTGAGCACTATGCGGTTTGAAGGGGATCCACCATGGTCGGGAAATCATCATCTATGTTGAAAGCCCCAAACAAATCAAATCCATCATCCACCCACTAGACTTGTTACGGGTTGCCCGCCCATACTCCTTTTCTATGTTCTTCTCATAGCTCGTCTACCTAGGTGCCCAACTACCTTGTTGAAATTATCTTCCACTTGTGTGGTCCTCGACCATGGAAAAATAAGTGTCCTTTATGCCAAAACACAAATACTGGGAAGAAGAAGAATATAATAGAACAAAGCAAACGCAAGATTATTTATAAAAACATTTGTTGAAAAAAATGATGGGGCAATGAAAGAGTGTAGGAGCTAATCAATCTTCTCATGGATTGCTTGATTATACAGGCGTAATGACAACGAGTTTGTCATACTTGATGCGGCAACATAACTTGTGAAGACCATAACTTTTGATCTGACCGTTGGATCGTCTTGAAATTTTATAGGGTGGTAGATATACATTAGTATTATGTTGGGGTCAACTTTCTAGCGAGATAGTGGCGACTTTGGCACATTTTCGGGGCGGATTCCTTCATCTAGTGGCCTAAAATTGGCTCCAGAACATTTTTTCACTTTTGACTAGGTCTTAGAAGTTTAATAACTTTTGTTGTGCTTGTTAGAATAAGTCAAAATTTTGTGTGAGACTTAATTTATGAAGGCATATTTGGCATGCAAATTTTGGGGCCCATCCGAGTTGTTTTGCTAGTAGGTAATTTTTGGCATTTTATAATTTTTAGAGTAGACGTGAAATAAAAGGAGGATTGTAATGATGTAAAAGTTTAGTGTGGATTACATAATGATAAGAAAGCTATTTTGAAACTTTTATGTTTCATTCACAAAGTTGTTTATGTGTGTTTTGGAGGTATTTCAACCTCTTGCAGCTAGATCATCATCAATACTACTTCCAACTTTCACACAATTTGCAAATCTCCTACCATTTTCCTCAAAAATTTATTTCGCTCATTTTATTGTGACTTCGACGACTATATCCCAAGGCTATCAACATACCCATTACATATTTTTGTGTGATTACTAGTTATATGTCCAAGGAAAACCTCAAAGAAAGTACAAATGAAAATAACGACAAACAAATGTACGATGAAACCCACGAGGGAATGAGAAAGTTGTATTCGCTTGAGGTAGATCCAACTCCATTTTAGTGGGAGTGAAGGATCAGGCAAAATACTTTCCCACAACACCACATAAAAAACAAAATAGTTAGGTGGTGCCGTGCTACTACAACGTAAGAATATGACTGTTGGGACGTGGCTTTGAAAGCAACATGTCGGCAAAACACGCCAAACCTGCGATCTGCGGATCGTCATGCCACCTTTTTACTCCGTCCCGAATATGATATGTAGGCTAGAATTAGTCGCCAAAAAAAGTTAATTGTAATTCATCAAACTATGCATGACTTCACTACTACGCGAATATTGTTTTTAAAAGGAACCTTTTTAATTGTTTGATTACATATTAGATTATTATTAAAAAGCGATTTTAGTTTGATTTATAATATTTAACCTGCTTTATTAAAAAAATTGTTGCCTGAAATTTTAAGGTGATCGAAGGTATTGAGACAGTGCCTTTCCATTAGGATGTAGAGGCCGATGATGAATAAAATTTGGTGTCATACAAAAAGAGTTAAATTTAATAGAACAAATCAACCAAGTGTTATAGTAATAAGGAGAGTACAAATGAAAGAGGTTATATAACTAGCAATTGCATGTGTACAATGCAATGTGAATGCCGAACGGTATATGTTATTTGATTTAGAGGGATAGTTATTACTTTTTTAGTTGATGTTGATAAGGGGTGTGATTGATTTTGGTTGTGTAGAAATATAGATGAACCAATTAATTTAAATAGCGCAAACGTGAGGTCTAACCTTTAAAACATTTCAATATGAAAAAAGTGATATAATTTACAAAGCTTTGCGAGAAGTCAACTTATGTCACGGAGGTCAAAATTTTGCAAAAACAAAGTTGCGGTGTAGTGGTTCTACTCGTTTAGCTGAATTGTCTCCTTCAAATTGTATTTCTAGTCAGTTTGTGCTACCATATACTTAACAAATTTGGCATATCGGGAATACCAAGTATTGTTGAGGCATTTAAATATTTTTTAATAAAAAGAGTTATGACAAGATGGAAAAATGTGTTTGAAAAGTGTAACTCTAAAAATTACTTATAAATACACATATTTAACATGCATGCACTAACCTGTGCATGTCCAATGGAGAAAATCAGATATTGAGACTTATTAGGCAGTTTAATAGAATAAGAAGATACACAAAAAATGTGATTCCTTGGCTTATTTTATAAAAACAATTCCACTTGAATACATGGAAAGCTTGTCGCAAAATACATAGGTTTACATTGAGTAAATGTGTTACCAAATGCTTATGGTTTCCACTATCAAATTAATAAATATCTTACATAGCATTATTTCAACCATTTTTTGAATGCTTCAATATGTATTTGTTAAAACTTTGCTCCTAAACTAAGAAGACATATATAAATCCTCCAATTTCTCTATGACCGTAACATTATAAGGGAAATACATATGGTCAATAGGTTTGAAGTTTTGTCGGTTGCATGTTACATGATACCCATGTTTGATCCATGTCTGAGCCCCATTTATATGCTATTGGTAGCCGTAGTTTTCATTTGTGGAAATTTCAAATTTCACTCATGTTTGTTTGAATGATGCCTTGTATTGGCTAATCTAACGTAGTGGTTCTTTTGTGTTTTCCTAACTCTCACACACATTTGCGAGAAGTCAACTTATGCCACGGAGGTAAAAATTTTGCAAAAACAAAGTTGTGGTGTAGTGGTTGGACCCGTGGCATTGAACCTCGAGGTCACAGGTTCAAGTTTTGCCGATCCCCACTGCTAACGTGCATGAGGGATAGGCTCTTTCGTTCTTCTGCTTTTGTGCATGCATTTGCATATTGACCAAATTCTTAAAAACATCTTTAAATTTATCAATCTAGTAAATTTTCTATAATCTGTATGGTTATTTATGCTCTTCATGGAATTCTGGTTTCAAAATTTGTATTTGTATTTGTATATGAACGTCCCTTATTTTCTCCTTAATTTTTCGATCTTCATATTTAGGTCTCCGCTTCCTCCCTAAGCTCAAAAGACTTGTTGTGTGATTTTGGCACCATGGCTCAAGAATGCAAAGTATCAGATAAAATAGATCATTCACTACCTCTTTCATTTGTTTATGATTCTAGGGACTTTTGTTCTAGAACATGTGTAAAGTTTGAAGGTAATGAAGAGCAGTTTTCTCATTATGAGTCAGCTACGAGATGTAGTGGCTATTGTCACAATAAGGTTCCTATAGGACCAAAATTTCAAGTCTGTAAAATCCTTCAACCTCATTCTTCTATTTCACATGCCATTTGGGGCAAACTTGTGCATCTGTGTTGAAACCTAGTTGATGATTTGAAACTGTGTTAAAAGTTTAAATAACAGTTTCAAGTTTAAACCTAAACTGCATTATATGTATACATGGAAAAAGAAGGAACATATATCATATTTGGATTACAAATGTAATCATTTTTGAATGCATTTTATGTTTATGCTCTACTTGCACATGCAACCCACAGACATTCCAAAGATACTATTCTCTGGAGAATGTTTTCAGAATGTGGCTTTAGCCTTAAGATTTGAAATCAATCGCTTATTCGATGTGCTGCACGATGTTGCATCGAGCAAAGACATGAAAACTTTTGTTGCGGTACGGGCATTTTCCTTTTATTTGAGGTGAGAAATTTTAATTTAATCTAGTTGCTTACCCTACAATTGAATGCAGACTGTTGCAATAAATGTTATATACATCATCATAAAATGTGTTATTGCCAATTTTGTATATTACTTGTAAGAGTCTTCCCTTTTGAACTGTGTAATGATGAATGGACTGGTTCAACCATATTAGAAGTAATATTCATCAGGAAAGGTTTTCTAATCCTTGAATTTTTACAGGTTATCACAGGTCTCTGGATACTCTCTTGGATTGGCAGTTGCACAAATTTCTTGACCCTCTTCTATGTTGGTAAGAATGACCTATACTACTTTTCTTTTAATGATTGGGATGGCTTCTTGAAACTGCTTACAGTAAGTCTTGGGTGGGTTTTTGATCCTCAAAATTGTTTCTAGACTACTATGTTCATCACAATTCTCAAAAGTACACATTTGGCATTTTGTAATTTTCTAATTTGAATGGTGTAAATAGTATCTCAAATAGACCCGATATTCTCTACTTGTATTCTTAATATTTAGGGCCTTATCCAGTATTATGTTTTCCGATTGGCAATTCTTACAATTTGAAGAAACTCTAGATTGTTTACATTATTTATTAAACTGCTAATACCCATATAAATAAGGGCCATTTCTTATTTGACCTCTGTCAATTCTATAAACAAATGTTCTGATATTTTCTACCACTATTTTATGCAACATTTATGATAGCCCACACAGTTCCCAAATCAACCTGCCCACATTGCACCCATTCGCTACCCGCTCACTAAATCTGGAATCTACAAACTCTTTAGACCATACCCATTTTAGAATCCACATAACCAAGTTCCAAAAACATCTGATGCAAAGAATTACCTTGTCTAAAGACTGAATCAAGAAACTACTGAAATTCTAACAATTCAGACATAGTTCTAACAATTATTATAATGTAATTTGTAAATTGGATTAAAAACAATTAACCACAATGTAACTTCAGTTCACTAAAATTGAGAATGAAAATGTGGCATAAGAAGGATGACAATTACCATAGACACTTATAATAGGATTGGGAAGGAAAAACATCAAGACTACCAGTAAAACCCAACAAATTATCTTCACAATCCATCCACCATGATGCTAGCCATTTCGAATATCCTTTTGGGTCTTAATTCCAATCATCACAAGGGAAAATATTGCAAAAACAAAAAGCTTCCCAGACTCACACACATTACAACATCTGTCTGAAACCATTCTTTTGTAGGGGTAAGAGCAAAATGGTTGATCCTGCAATATTCAAAAGGAGTGGATGATATACATTTGGCCCTTTTGTGGTGAGGGACATGGAATCTGGGCTCCTTTGGGATGGTTGGACTCTTAGAAGACCTGTTCAAGTGAAAACCATTTAATGACAAGCTTCACAAATTCTTTTTCCAACTACAAAATAAGAATATGCATACAAATTTAACTTCAATAGAATGCGAGACTTGAAGAGTGTTTGGCCCTATAAATAGTCATACCTTTTGGGAATAAAAGGGTGATAAAAAATGGCATGGGTTGAGCGCACGAATCATCTCCTTTCTTAACCTCTTAATCTCTTCTTCTTCAACCAACTGTCAAATTGAATTATTTTGATCAGGAGCATGCATCACTTTTCTACCCAATACTAATATGAGATAAACAACTATAGAACAACATAAACATACCTTCTAGCCTACCAATGCAACACCCGATTAATTAAACACAACCTCTATCAAAGCACTTATTCACCTTTACAATAGAAAAATATTGATTGATAAGCACAAAATATACAAAGAATTCAATATGACCACATGGAATGGTAGGCTCCTCACCCGCACCCCACCATAAGCTCATTAATCGATTCTTGCTCTGTCATCACGTGATGCAGTGGTACTTCATTAATCATTGTGAGCATGCTTTTGAACTTTACTCCAAACGTTCCAAATGCACAACATATGATCCCTTCCTCCAGAAGCAAGAAGGTGTCCATGATTCAAATCTAAATTTCATTGGGGCATTGTGTCAAATAGTTCACATGCATTCCCGTGTCTATAAAATTAGCAAAGATGGGACAATTGAATATCTAATCTTCAAAGCTTTGAAGCTTTTCTAATTCAATCTCTTGATAAGAGAGGCTTTGATGTACCATATTACAGCTCGACTGAATTGAATATCAGAAGGATAACACTATGGAAGCCACTGCTCCAATTCCTCTTCCTATGTACGATGCACGCTTGTCGGGCACACAATAACTACTGGACCTTCATGTATGTGACAAGATGCCATAGAAATTGGTTGTTGATACACATAATGCAAACCCTTCTTATACAATTAGAGCAGGCCGAAGTAAATTTTCCATTTCCTTGGTTTCGAAGGCATCATCGGGCTCTGTTGAAAAAGAAAAGGATTGTTTGCAACAAGCCGATTTTAATTGGCACAAGTTTGATTCCCCAAAATGACTGGGAACATTTGAAATATCACTTCCTGAGCCATTAGAAATACACCTTTGTGTTACAATTATAACAGAACTATTCTCGTGTTATAAAATTTAAGTTTCTGTGCATCTGTTACTATTTGCTTCTGCATCCAACAAATGCTGCTCCATTCTTTATACGAGTTTCTTCCCTCCCTTTTTAAGGTAATAATAACAATACCTGCGGTTTCTCTTATAATGCCCTGATCTTTAACAAAGATCTTCCATTAGAAATGCTCATCACAAATTTATTTGCAAAATTCAAGAATGTGGGTCAAAATCAGCAAAGCTCATCACAAATTTGGCAGAAAACATAAATTTATTTGAGTAAGTCGAGGATATGCGCCAAAATCAGCAAGACTGAGCACAACTTTGACAGGAAAATTAAGTTATTTCTGAAAATAAAGAATGTGCGCCATAAACGGCAAAGCTCCTCACAAATTCAACAGGAAAAAAATTTACTTGCGAAAATAAAAAATGCGCACCAAAATCAGCAAAGCTCGTCACAAACTTGACAGATAAAATAAATTCACTTGCTAAAATAAAGAATGTGCATCAAAGTCGGCAAACTCGACAGGAAAAATAAATTTATCTGCGAAAAGAGAGAATGTCCGCCGAAATTAGCAAAGCCCGTCACATACTCGACAGAAAAATTAAACATATTGCGAAAATGAAAAATGTGTGTCGAAATTAACATAACGTAGAGGCCATACTGCCTGTGATATGAAGTTTATGTTTCTTTGCACCTGAAACAGCCAAAATTCTTTGAAAATTTAAAACACCTAAAATCTTAAACGACTGTAAGGATCACCTGAAATGGAAGTTGACGCGAATTCGAAAGATCACAAACAAATTTCCTTCAAGAAAATGTTCTCCGCACCGACTCCAATGAACGCTAATGAAGTTCCTTTGTTTGTTTGTATTCGCAAGTAAATTTATTCTTTCATGATTATTGTTGTTGAAATCTCCACGCAAGGTTTCAGCCACAACGTCCCGCATGTGATTTCCAAGGCAATGGCGCCAAAGCTGAACACCTAAAAAATGAAAAAGAACTGTTAAAAATAGCCGAAAAATGCGAAAAACAACCAAACGACCAGACGACCGTATAACCGTCAAATTTAACACCACTGCAGAAACGTCTGGAGGTCCTTTACCATAGGGGAACACCTTCCGCATAATTAATGAGCGGTTGTCGGTTGTTTGTTGGTCAGTTGTTAATTGTTATTTAGTGGATTGTTTTGTTTGAATTGTTGTCACGTAAGTTTAGGTTTTTGTCAGATTTTATTTCTATCAATTTAACTATATACAAGGTTAGTGGGACCTTTCAAAATTCTATATTTACCATCATCAAACAAAATATATTTACAAATATTAATTATACATTAAATAAATCACTAATAAATAGTAACCAATTTTTTAAAAATAAAATCACATCAAATATTTGGAGGAGAGATGGATGCAATCCAATGGCGTTGTTTTGTACTTATTGTTTGATTAGGAATTATGTATTTTAGTTTATAAAAATTCAAATTACATTAAGATGTGTTCTACAATGACAACAAGGAGTGAGACGTGATGGTGTGCTCATGTAATTTTTTTATTTTTAATATTAAATTTGACACTCATTTGATAATTTTAATCCTATTTTTGATGTCCATTTCATTCTTATTTAAAATATTTTTCTTTTCAGTATAAAAAAACAATGAAAAATAGAAATATCTTAAATATACAATAAAATTTAGAGTATTTCCTTTCCATACCATATACATTATTTCAATATCTATTATTAATAACTTTTTCTTTAAAAAAATATTTAATGAATTCTACATATTTCGTAAATAAATTTCAATTAATTTTTAATTCGTATAAATTATGTTTTTTCTACATAAGTAAAGCGCAAACACTCAAATGACGTTCCTGTTCCGAAAAAATCCATTGACGGGAAAGTCATCCGTCAAATCTCAACCGTGGAGCCTTTGATGATCTCATCCGGGTGAAGCAGACATTTATTTTAAAAATGATATATATATCAATGCCAGTTGTATCAAGTTTGATAGATAGTTAGTGCAAGTTGCAAATATACATCAGATTGATGTAGATAGGGATTATACGTCAGATATCCACGTGGCATATCGTTGTCCCTTGAGTCCTCCTATAAAAACCACAATTATAATGTTGTGCTTTCCTATATTCACGCATTGTTCTGCTTACATTACATAGTGATAACTGATAGTGATAGGGATCTCTCTTCAAGTGGCCCGTGTGGGTATGGCTAAACTCTAAACTAGCTTCATTCCAATTTTCCTTTTGATTTATTTAGTTTGAAATGATAGGTGCGTTAACTAACATAGTTTAGGGTGATGGCTATTCTCCACATATATTGTACCTACGCCTATAAAATCTTGTCGAGTATATTTTTATGTAATTTTTTTCCTTGAATTTTTGTCGTTGAAAAATACATTTTATATACCTGTGATTTCTAAGTTTTGAATCTGTACCCTGTTGTTCACTAGTGCAAAATCCAACTAAATGAGTTGCATAGGAACAAATACAACCATTTATTATTTAGAGCCAAATTTATCACTAATGCCATAAATATTCTTTTTTTATGCATCATGTTATACTATAAATTTGATGTTATATATACACTTGGCTATGGTATAAGTATTTGGTTTTAATAATTAGTATCAATGTAATGAGGTCATTATTTTCGTTTTTTTGGAAAAGCTAAAATATATTTTATATTCTATAAATATTTTTGAATTATTGTCTATTTAACTACACATAAAATAGAATATTAATATTATTAATTATAATTAATCGTGAAATTAAATGTATCGTTAAGTCACAATTGTTTATTTTTTTGGGACAAGTTATACATATCATCTTTATATGTGATATTATGCTATTAACCGTATAGTCGGGTATATTTATTCTTTTAAATAAGATTGATATAAAATGTTATAAAGCTATGATTTACATAATTATTTTTAAAATATTATATTCAAATAAGAAAATTATAAATTTCAAAAGAAAGAAAATATATCTGTTTCCATATTTTGTTCGACTCTCTTTCAGCTTAATCCAATGCTTTTTTTTCCTTACTTTTACCACCCAACTAAATGTGGGGCGACTTAACTTAAGGTTAATACGCCGTATTTAAATAACATATGGGTATGAGCGAAGCTATGACCTCGAGTTTAATTGTATTTGAAACTTATACATATAATCTATTGCTTTATTTCTTTTTCTATTTCTTGGCCAAAATAAGATAGTCTGTGATAGGTCACGCTGATAAGCCCTCACGTAAGTTCGCAGGGGGTAGTGAGTTGGCTGCTGACTGGGCACTGTCCAGTGTTTCACGGAGCTAAAAAAAAGTTAACGGCCACCGTCTTTTCAGCGCCTCCACTGACTGCTCAACCAACCCAAGTCATTTCAACGCCTCCCCTGACTGCTCAACCATACCTATTCACATTTATTGTTTTGAATATGCTGCGCCATTTCAAAGTATCTTTCAAATATATATTGAATGCTACCATTAATTGCTGCCTAAATTATATTCATTAAACTATTTACTCCACTTTTGGCGCCATTGTTTATTTTTTTTTTTTTATAAATGATTTATTTAAGTATTGCAAAAAAGAACAGTAGTCATATTTCATTCAGTTTTATGGAAGTTGAAGGAGATTTCTTAAGGTTGGCTATGAGAAAAGAACATTGCTCATGACAGGGAAAATTTGAAATAATCATACATTGCAAATCGGTAAGAACATTATATTTCCATCAAATCCTAAGTTTTCCTCGTTGTAACAAAACTACTTGCTGAAATTGACACAATCAAGTCCTTCCATGCATGGATGATACATTTTCCAAACATGGCAGATTTTGCTTTCATTCTTTATTTAGCATTTCAATCAAATTCTATTAATGCGAGGATTAATATATAACATTTTTCTACCTATTATATTCACACTATCAAAGGTATATTTCATCTAAAATTGTGCAAGACTTTGTGATCGGATCTTAAGTGTAGGCAATTACTGATGCCAATTCTTTTGGTTTAACTATAAATTTAAAGAGACATATAATTTCTTTCGTTTTGAAAGACAAATCTAACATTTGATTTGAATTTTAGCAATGGAGCTTGAACCCATAGAGTCTATAAGTATAATGGATACACCAATAATTTCAAATCAAGGCTCCTGATTTTGTAATGAGTACATTCTGACAATTTAACAACACATTACTTGGCTTGTTGCTGCGATAAGCTGACCATATATTTTCTTCTCCATAAGGTACATGGTGTACTGTATAGAAACTTAGTATTACATATTTTTGTATCATGACACGATCATACACGTGGAGGTGCACAGACCTTGTTCTAATAAGAGAGTTTGACTTAATGAAACTTCCTAGTATCACCTTGTTTCTCAATGTTCTATGAATCACATTACATTGGCTTGCTTTTATTGTGTAATTGTGAATCCTTGGATAGATATTATAAGGCCCAAAGAATTTTCTCCTTTGCTTGATGACCTCCTCAAACCGGAATGCTTGAGGTTAGAACTTCCCCATTAATTAGCTATCTCAAGAAAACTTTCCAGGAGCATTCTCAAATACTCATAGTTTCTTTTGTTATCTTTCTCTTAGATGCCAAATCACCTTTTAGCTCATTTTTTGAGTCCTCGTAGATTTTATTTCAATAAATTTAAAGTCTAGTGTACACCGTAGCTTTGTAAAAATTCTAATGTGCCCTGGAACTCGAGTGAAGCTAGCCTAAATATTTGAAACAAGGCTAATTGAAAACAAAGAAATTATAAGTTGAATGGTAATTCAACATTCTTATATCTAATATTCAAAAAAGATTTTTTTGTCTCCAGAGAGAGTTTTTGTTACAACAATACAACAACATATTACATTGTATCATTGAATCTAAATGATGGAATACGTTATATTTAGGCTATGGTCATTATAGTGTATAAAACTATGATGCCACATTCTTATGTGCCTACGGGATCTATATAAAAGTAGGTTGTTTTCCCACGTCAATATGTTGTGTGCGTCAATGACATGAAGTTCTAAAGATTTTTTGCACATCATACTATTATGGAAACTATTCAAATTTGTTTATATTATATTACTTTAAAATAATTTCAAATCCTTTCCCTCCTACTATGAGTACAGCAATTTAACAACACATTACGTTGTTTCCCGCGATAACGATGACCTGACTCGTTACTAGGCTCCATAAGGTACATGGTGTACTGTATAAAACTATAATTTAAGATCTTCGTGCGCCTACAGGATCTTTAGCTAAGAAGGTGGTTTCTCAACGTAATACGTTGTTTCTTTGACGACCCGCATTTTTAAAGTTTGTTTAGCGCTAAATAATCTATTAAAAGTTGTTTGATTCAATTAAACTGGAATACTTTCCAATTCATCCTCTCACAATTTAATTTTGACACGACGACAACGTACTACGTTGTCACCCGGACTAAACGGTGGAACACGTTATTTTTACAAGCTATATTCATTATAGTTGGTGTGCCTCTTAGCTCAGTAGATCCTCCTCAAGGAGCATGTCACGTTCTCATATTCATGTTGTTGTTCTTCTCTAGAACCGTGCCCTCAATCTTTCTTTGTATGCATACACCTATCTTTTCGAACAATCAGCATTGAAGTCTGACTTCCAAGCATATAGCCAATGACAAGTACTTTGAGTAAGGTTGCTGACTGCCCTAACTGTCCACATTTACCTTTTAACTCCTAGCTACTAGTCCATTTATCCAACCTCAACACTCCATTTCTTCTCGAGTTCTAAAAAGAACACTCTCTCTTTGTCTCCATGCAAACTGTCTTAACTCAACAACACTCTTTTATGAACCTTAAATATCCTTGAATGCATATACAAAACTTCATCTTTGTTCTCCCTTGCGGAGGTAATCCTTTACGAGACTGTTATGCACCCGATTTATCATCAAACAAGGTCTTCAAATGATACCATTCAATGATCAATTCTGCCCTTCACAGGTTTTGGCCCACGTGTGTGCAATGAAGGATCATCAAAGTATCAAATCCTATTATTAGGTTGTCACCCATACTAAATGATGGAGCGCACTATTTTTACAAGATATAGTAATTATAGTGTATAAAACTGCAATGCACCATTCTTATGTGCCTAAAGGATCTAAATCCTTTCCCTCCTACTATGAGTACAACAATTTAACAACACATTACGTTGTTGCCCGCGATAACGATGACCTGACTCGTTACTAGGCTCCATAAGGTACATGGTGTACTGTATAAAACTATAATTTAAGATCTTCGTGCGCCTACAGGATCTTTAGCTAAGAAGGTGGTTTCTCAACGTAATACGTTGTTTCTTTGACGACCCACATTTTTAAAGTTTGTTTAGCGCTGAATAATCTATTAAAAGTTGTTTGATTCAATTAAACTGGAATACTTTCCAATTCATCCTCTCACAATTTAATTTCGACACGACGACAACGTACTACGTTGTCACCTGGACTAAACGGTGGAACACGTTATTTTTACAAGCTATATTCATTATAGTTGGTGTGCCTCTTAGCTCAGTAGATCCTCCTCAAGGAGCATGTCACGTTCTCATATTCATGTTGTTGTTCTTCTCTACAACCGTGCCCTCAATCTGTCTTTAGTTGCATACACCTATCTTTTCGAACAATCAGCATTGAAGTCTGACTTCCAAGCATATAGCCAATGACAAGTACTTTGAGTAAGGTTGCCGACTGCCCTAACTGTCCACATTTACCTTTTAACTCCTAGCTACTAGTCCATTTATATTGATGCTAGTGATGATTTGTGATACCCTTGAGAGCTATTTTTGGGTTAATTCTCTTCTATAAGGCAGCAGCTGATTTTAAACATTTCTCAACCTTAAATAACTTAGAAAAGATACTCTATTGTCTAATCTTATATATGTATGATGTCGTTTTTATGAGATTATTGATGTCGTTTTTACTTTTTTTGTTGACCTGAATTTTTTTAATAATGATCCTCAATTTCTTTAACATATTGAACATTTGTGAATGCAGGCAGGTCCTATCATTTTAGCATCAGCTATAATATAAATATCAAATGGTTAGTGTTATTGTCTAATTGTATAGTGTGTTAGCTTGAGCATTTTTTTTCCAAATTTTAATAATTTGTAGTGTTATTAACATCAATGTATAATCAGAGAGACTCAAAGTGGAAGCGCTTGTTAGACATTCCTATCCAATGTCCTCCGGAAGGACTGTTCTCTGCATTAGATGTAGTTTGGAGCAAAGTTAAAGATAACCGTGGAGTGGAAGGGGATTTTGTTGCATGGATAGAAGTTGGACGAGTAGATGATTTTATTAAAGGGGAATGTCAGTGGACATCATTTCCAACAAGTTATTACAAACGTTGGAGTCATTCATCACCCATAAGGGAAAGTACACACCGGGTTCGAATTGATAGCACCATCAGTTATATAATGTATGATGTGGCAATGTTCGGTGATGTTTTTAATGCAGTTTTAAAATTGTTGTTTATTTTATTATGACTCACTTTTAGTGACATTTTGCAGATATTGGTGTAGCTATGGGCCTGAAGACTTTAAAGAAGAGGATGCTTTGCCATATGATAAGTCCAAGGTTCCAACTAGAGGGACGGGAGTAGACCTAGACGGAAACATATAAAATGTGGTTGCCAATGCAATTTTAATGTGTGAATTCTTATGAAAAGAAGTGAATATGCACTTATCACATATCCTCAGATGGATCATGTGGATAACAACAATCATATATGCCATGGCCAAAAAAATCACAAATTTGAAGGGACACGAGCTTATTATGCGCCACATATTAGTAAGGAATTGCAAGAATGGGTAGAAAAGTTATTGTTATTAGGAATGCCAGCTGATATTGTGTTGCAAAAGCACCGTGAAATGGTTCATGAGAAGCTAGCCTTGTTTGATGGGCAAACAAAATGTGATGATTTCTTGTCTTCACATGATGTTCAAAATATTGATACAAAAATAAAAGCAACAAAGTACATGTATGACAGAAATGATGCCCAAAGTGTGAGAGTATGGCAAGATCAAAATCCAAATATATGTTTTGAATACCAAGAGTATGAAGGAAATGTTGAGGAAGATGGTCACGTGCCGTTTATCATGGGCATTCAAATGCCGCAACAACTTGAGTGGATGTTAAAATATGGCCATAACAACATACTTGCAATGGACGCCACTTTTGGGACCAATGGAATGAAGGTATTCTCTTTTACATAATCTTATCAATAAAAAAATTCTGCAAAAAATATGTTACATTTTCTTACCAATAATCTACTAATTCACATTGTTATTGCATTGCCAACTCTCCATAGTTCAAACTCTATACCATCCTCGCATTCGATTCCAAACACATGGGCCTACCAGTTGCATGGGTCATAATGTCAAGAGCTACAACTAGCGACTTAACCCAATGGATGAAAAAGCTGGTGAATAGAGCACATGCTCATATGCTTGAGTGGAAACTAAATGCTTTCATGGTAGATGATGCTACAACTGAAATCAATGCTATTAGGTTGTAAATTACTCTTTGTGTATATTGTTAGAATATATAAATTTAAATTATAGATATTAAGTTTGCTATCAAATTTTTAAAATTCTAATACAATTCATTTTCAAATACAGAGAAGTTTTTGGGTGTGAAGTATACTTATGCAGCTGGCATGTAAGGAGGGCATGGTTGAAGAATCTTGTTGCCAAGGTTAAGGAAGATCAAAAAAGACGTGTAATGTTTAATAGGTTGGGGGAAATTATGCACCATTCAAATAATGAGGAGAGTGCTATTCAAATGGCACAAGATTTTGTTACAGAATTTGCGGACGAGATAAAATTTATTAAATATTGGCAGGAACACTGGCTTCTAAGAATTGGAATGTGGGTGAGACATCTACGGACTTTAAAGCATGTTGGGCAAGAAACAAATGCTGCAATAGAGGCATACCACTCTATACTTAAGAGTAAGTGGTTATCCTCCATTCGAAAAGCATCTCATCGCAGGGTTGACTGGCTGATACATCAGTTAATCACAGTTGTTTTTATATATTATTGGTGGAGTCAATGTTGTAAGGAAAGTGGGTTCTACCGTAACTTCAAAGTGGAGAAACTAGAAAATAACCAATGGCTGCATGCACAATCCATTCCTGATTATTATGTCACCTTCCATACCTCTGACCCACGGTTAGCATGGGTTCGTAGCCAGACGGATGATACTTGTCACTATGAAGTATGGTATCAAACCCCACATTTGGCAATGTGTGGATGTGGAGTGTCAAAGAATGGGTACTTATGTAAGCACGTAATTAAAGTGAATATGATGAAAAAGAATTCAGCGAGAGAAAACTTTAATGTTCAGGTATTCTAGGCAAAATGTTTTTCAAGATTTTCCAACATAGTAATTTATTGTATCTAAATTCTATTAATTTTGGTTTTTATTCAAATCTTTGATTTATTATACTAATTTGTAATGTTCTCCAGGGTTTATTTTGTGCTCCAAATGTTGCATGTGGAGATGAACATGTGGTTGATGATCCTTTTGGTCAAGCATGGAATCCTCCAAACACCTGTGAAGACTCTATGCATGTTTTGCAACAAGATAAACATGTTATAAATGAAGAAGATGAACACTTGAGCCCACAAGTGAGAAGGATCAGAAAAATAGTAGATAACAGTCTTGTTGGTCCTCTAAACAAGTCATTTCTTACTTTATTAGAGAATACACTTGTGGAAACAACAAACCGATTGAGGGGAAGCCAAATATCTTCTATATTAGGTGTGCAACATCTGAGGCACAACCGTTTAGACATGTAGATGATGGATTCAACAATACACTTCATCGAGAGAGATTTTATAGAGAAGATGTTGAATCGAAGGCGCCCATGTCCAACAAATAGGAAAGCTAGTTTCCCTATTGTAAAAAAGAGTCGTGTATCACGTCGACTAACATGGGAGGATGAATTAAAAAGAGCTGCAGAACGAGATAGGGAAAGGGGGCTTGTTGAAGAACTTGAAGATGAGACCAACACAAATGGAATTTAAGGGTAATTTTAGATTGCAGCAGTTCAACAACATATTATGTTGTTACCCTTGAGAAATGATGAACAAACACATTATTAGTTTACAAGATATGCTCATTATAATATCTAAAACTGTGATACCATCTTTTTATGCTCCTACATGATCTATACCAAAGTAGGATATTTCTCAACGTAATACGTTGTTGCCTCAACAAAATGGATTTTTAATGTTTATTTTGCATTTTATAATGTTATGTATCTATTCAAGGTTGTTTAATTCAATCACTTTGTAATAATTTCCCACTTATGCCCTTCTACTTTAATTAAAATAGTTCAACAACGTATTGTGTTGTCATCCGTAATAAATGATGCAAGTTTCAATATTTATACAAATTTGTCACTTTTTAACAAAGGATATCCGTTTATCTCTTTACAAATTATTTGCAAGGCAATATTTTCCCAAATGCTTTAAATAATTTGACAGTCTTTGATGTTTCTAAGAATGCATTATTGGGATCCATGCCATCTGTATGGCCTTCTACTCTAGAAGTATTGATGCTAAATGACAATTCCCTGATTGGAAATATTCCTCCAAGTTTGAGCAACTTGACTGGTCTTGTAAAGTTAAATTTGGCAAACAACAAATTAAACGGAGTCATTCCACCAAGCTTGGCTGATATTCTTCAACTTCTAGTATTGAATTTGGGAGATAATGGTCTGGAAGGAAGCATACCTTGTGGGCTATGCCCCTTGTCCTTGATTGTACACAATAATAAGCTAAGTGGAAGATTCCCTTCCCCAATAGTAAATTGTACAAAACTATAAACACTTGATATTGGGCACAATTCATTCACAGGGCATATTTCAAAGTCAATCGGAAATCTTTCATACCTTCAAGTGCTAGTGATGAAGAACAATCATTTCAGAGGTAGCATTCCTTCTGAAATTGGCAAGTTGAAGCAACTCCATATCTTAGATCTCTCCGCCAATAGTTTGTCAGGGTGTATTCCTCATAGCATTGTATCTCTGCAAGCAATGACTGTGGTAGAAAGTGGACATAGGATGAAAAGAAGGTATCCACTTGGTCCTCTTAATGAACCATATGCTTATCATGATGAGTTGAATATGACTTCCAAAGGCATAGAGCAACACTATTCATATATTCTATCCACTCTATCATGCATAGATCTCTCAAGAAATCAATTGAATGGAGTTCTTCCTTATGATTTTGGAAAGTTGAAAGGGTTGAAGTCTCTCAATCTATCCATGAACAATTTCAGCGGGACGCTTCCAAGTAGTTTGGGAGAAATGAGTGATCTGGAATCACTGGACCTTTCTAGAAACATGTTTTCTGGATATATTCCAAAGGAGCTCACATCTCTAGACTATTTGGGATTTTTAAATCTGTCCAGCAACAATCTCTCTGGTATCATACCACAAGGAGGACACATGTTCACATTTACACAATCATCATATTTACAAAATCTGAATTTATGGGGATGTCCACTTCCAAAGAATTGCTCTTGGCCACAATTTGCACCACCTCCTCCTGCTTCTAATGAAGAAGAAGACAACAATGAAGAGAGCAGAAAACAAATACCGTGGTATGAGGTAGGACTGGGGTTGTCATATGGAGTAGGTTTTGGTGGTGTATTGTTATTGATTGTGTTGAGAGAGAGCTGGAAAAATAAGTATTTCAAAAGGGTTGATATAATTCTGAAGCTTTTGTTTCCTTTTGTTCACAAGAGAAGGCTATGAAAGGTTTTTTCTCCAGCAAAACCATGCCTTAAGGTCTCATCAACAACTTAATCATCTTTCATATTGATCAATAAATCTCTATTCCTAACTTAATTATGAACTTGTTTCTCCACGGAGGAGTTGTATGCATGAAAAGACATCAAATGCCTATCAATTCATTTGTTACCATATAACACATATGGGTTGGAAAGATAATGTAACAATAATGATATATGTTCTTGACGTGGAAAGATAGTAACAATAATGAAGTATGCTTTCCTTGTTGGCAACAATATATGGGAAAATTTTCAGTTGAGATAGTATTGATTGAAATTCCAGCATCTCTCATCCATTCTTTGCTCAAGGAATTCTAGCAATTATTATATAGAGGTTCAACATATTCTCGATCATGCTGCTAAGTGTGTAAGTCATAGTGTATTGTTTTTTTTGTTTCGCTTTCAATTTGGAGTCAATTTTATGGAATTTGTTGCTATATTTAAGAACCATATTTATAAGGACACTACATGGGAATATGGTCCATAAACTATTGCTCCCATCCACTTTGTTCTTTGTTGAATATCTTTGAAACAAGAGGATCTTCAGTGGACTTGTTTATGACCCATTTATGATGGATATCGCCATACTCTGTATTTTTATTTATTTTTAAAAGATGACCTGACCTCTCTTGTGGCCCTGTGGGCATGCAATGCACAACGAAAGTCTTTATCTGGCACCTGAGTCGAGGTTGAAACATTGACCGCAAGCAAATTTGTAGAAAATTTTATTGTGCTATTTTTTAAAATGGGGGTAAATGTTTAATTCCAATACATGGTATTCAGGGTCAGCTAATAACATGTTCACTTCAGAAGAGTTAATTATACAAGCATAAACAATTCCGGGTTAACATTGTTCACAGTACTAGTCATGACTTCATTAACAAGTAATGGGTACTTGTTCTCCATAGGTAAAAGGTTGGTAGAGAATGAGAAACTCAGAGATTGACAGTGAGAATATATTCTGGAAAGAGAGTGTTGGTCAAAAAGAGACCGAAATTATAAAATAAAAATAAAAATGTATACAATAACTTCATATTAAAAATGTACATAATAATTTCTATATAAAATTGCATTTACAAAATATCATTACATTTGCATCATTTCGACATCCCTTGAAACTCATATATAATCATTAGTTTTGTTTGTGGTACTATTTTAGCTTAAATGTGACATGTTTGTTGTGAAAATTTCTGAGGCAAACTTCGCAGCGGGTAAGTGTTTTATTTCAATTTTATTTTTTTGAGCATTTTTCCATGTTCTTTTCGACTTTCTGGGTGCGCTTGATTGCACATCTGTTGTATCAATACATCTCCCGATTGTACTTGAGCTATATCCGAATAGAAATGTTATTTGGTCTTGTTCGGACCACACTACACCAAGAGTACTAATATGATGAATTTGCTCATTAAAAATGTGATATTTGAATAAGTACAGCCAGTGAAAGATATGCAACTCCAATCTAGTGACTGCAAAGTGATGCCTAGCTTGCCTTGGCCCGGCAGATGAGCAAGGAAGAAACATCAGACACATCCAAAGCAATGAATATGGGTCTTCCATTAGTGTTCTATAGCCATTGCCACTCTAGTGAACACTTGAAACAAATATATGATATTCAGACACTGTACCATTCAAATGAACTTTAATTTTTTCATGATTATCTAAAATTTCAACATATTGCAAAGGTCATAGCAAACTCGATAACTTTAAATACTATTAATAAGATACACGTGTATAGAGAAGGTATGCATAATCCCATTCATCTAATATGGACAGGAAAAACAACAATAATAAATAAATAGTCTCAACAGCAATAATAAATGCTATCAATAAATTTGACAGGAAAAACTCATTACATTTTACAAGTCATGTCAGAAGAAGAGCCAAAAGAGGATTTTGGCATAAAATTGGCACTACATATGGATCTTACATTATTTTCTCGTTCAAGGAGAAAAACCATAACATTAAACTTGATTTTTTCTTTCACATAACTGAGTATCTTGGCAATTGTTTTACAAATAATGATACAATTGATTGTAATATCAAAACTTCAACAGATTAAATCTGAGAGCTCTTCAAATTTCTCCGTTGCTTGTTAACAGCAATGGAGTTTCGCGCTTCCATCCATCCTCGAATTTTTCTTTTATTTCCTTTCATCTCATCAGGCGTAAGGTGTGTGTGAACTGATGCAACACTCTTGATACCCTTTAATCTTTTTCCCTGAAATGTTTACAAACAATGGGCATATCAGTAAATAAAACTATGCAAACGTAAATGATAAAATAAGTTTATCAAAATTATAAATAAGATATTGTGTGGTCACCTGTTGTTGGGAAGAATGGATCCTTTCTAAAAGTTGCATCTCAGTATCACCTTCACTATTACGTTGCTACAAAAATGAAGGATTATTGATGCAAATTATTTCCTACATTAACTCGAAGAAAAAAACACAAATATTTTAAATGTTTTTATATTTGACTCTAGAAGTAATTAGCAATGTAAATCTTAAGTTTACGTAACTTACCAAATCGATGAAGCACGACCCATTTTATGTATAATTTGCATGGAATCAACAAAAGCTGGATAACATTTTTACGTTTCTTACCAAAAGCTTATTTGGTTGTTCCTCTTCATTCTACAAACAATCAATTCATATAAATACTATATAATACAATTAAAGAACATGATTGTTAGAAAGAAAGAAAATTATAAGTAAAATGATATTGGGGTAAGGGAAGCTCTGTAATGTAATTTGCAATGACATCAAGTAAGGGAAGCCAAGTTGGTATGAAAAGTACATAGTTTCATCGTGAATAATATGTTTCCATCGTATAAAATATTATAGTGAAAATGCAAACCAGTTTTGAAAGATAAATACATAGAGGAATACTGCATAAGAATGTAATGGAAGGAAATGTATAGGGAAGTAGGAAAAAATTTAAACATTAGACTAGAAAGGAAAATCCTACAGTATCCATTTCCTTGTGTCACCTATGCATGGTAAAATCTGAATATGAGCTCTCAAAATTCTATTGAATACTGAAATAAATAATGCATCATTGATATAGTCAATCAATTGGAAAAAAATAATGTACATCAAAACATAGTTTTACCTCAATTGCAACATTGTCATCTGAATATTCATTCATTCGCTGCAAACATGACAAAATGGATAAGTATACTTATACTGGATATAAAATCAATCAAATGTGCTAAAAACACAATAACATCAATAAGAATACAAATTAACACACCTTTGTCTCTTTTCCATCCTCTTTCTGGTTAATTGCCTTCAAGCAATCTTTAAACCAGATGCAATATGTCTTCTTCGATTCACCAACAGTATCTGCTCCAATATGTGGAAAATGCAATGGAGCGTCATCTACATATGATTCTTCTACGCATATGACAATGCAGTCCCTTTCTAAAGATCGTCCATGGCATTTTGTTCCTGGTTTAGTTGCATGAATTTTAGCAATGCCAACCTTTTTTGCATGGTCAGGCTCTAGGAACATAAAAACTTTTTCTCCTATTGTGAATTCATAGGCAGCCATGTCCTTCGCCTCATTCTTTGGTTTGCCCGGTTCCACCTCAACAAATTTTGAAAAATCAGTCACCTCAATCAATGGATCGGCCATATTTTTTCCCTTATGATCCTCTGTGCTGATTTTTTCTTTATCATTCATATCGTTTCCCTCACTTTCTTTTGTTCTAATGGAAATAGGTGTTATTTGCATCGGTGGTTCATGTACCCATGCACTTGAAGTGTATGCTTCAACAGTATTCTCTTCCTCAACACTCTGAAGCGGTAAAACCCAATTTTTCAAGTGCAACAACATAATAATTAATTGTATATAAAAGATGTAGGTATAAATGCCAAATTAGCAATATGATTAAGATTTAAGCACTTAAAATATATAGAAAACACAAATATTTATATTTGTAATTTACAATTGTACCTTGTTTTCCATTGCATTGTTGTTTACATTCTTTTTTTGTATCGGATTTTCTCCATCAACATCAGTTGAGTCCTATTCATGCATTCAAGTCATGAAAAGTGTGAGAATCGCATTTACACAAGATTTCAACATGTTAATGAATGAAAAATGACACTTTATTATTCCAACAATGCTACTAATGTTTTTAATGAAAGCATGTTTCCTTACATGATCAACATTAATGGATTCTTCTTGGATAATATCCTGTACAAATGAAACGTTAATTTAAAATAACATAAAAAATGTGAATAAACAAAACTAAAATAATTTTAAATTTAAATTATAATAAAAATGGTAAATACCTTATCCTTTTGTCCATTTAGTTCAGAATTTGTACAATCGGTTTTCATCAAATCCTTTTTATATTGCAGCGTTGAAAGGGTTTTTTTCCTTCTTTCCTCCCTCTTTTCCACACTATCATACTCCTCTACAAGCTTGGAAATCAGATCTTTAGCTTGTTGGCTAAGGGATGAAAAATATTGCACCTTTTCTTCCCGACAATAACGCTCAATTAACCTAGATTTGTACATATATTTAGAATTTTTCAAGTGCCAGTCAACACTTCGCTTTGCAACCATATTTTGTACTGTTTTTTTTGTTTTCCTTTTATACTTCCCGGTCGCACGTTTACCCGGCTTACGCCTATGTAATGGAGGGAGACCATTGTGATCATGGAGGCGGTGATAGTTGATGTCTTTCAAATGCCATTTTATTCCTTGCATTTCATAGTTGCAGCAAGGAAAGACCATGCACTTAAATCATCCCTCTTTCCAATTTCTTTTATAATTTTACACTGCTGCAAATACTACAATTCACAGCCAATAATTAAATAGTTTATGAGTAACAATTGATGTGTAGGGAAATCCTATAACTCTTTAGTTGAAATTATTATGCAAATGTAAAAATATATGGACACTAAAAGAACACGAAATTGGAAAATCCTAATAAATCTAAGACATACTAACATAAGTTGAATACTTGAATAAAAGTGTTTTATTCATGCAAAACAAAAATTATAAATAACACTACTTACTGATCTTTGATGTTTGCACTCATTGGATGCTTTATGGCTCGGACTAGGCACCCAATCTTCATCTTCATCATCCTCCTCTACCTCATAATCTTCGTCATTTTGATCACTATTGTCATCTATGTTTAGTTCCGTGTCAAATTCTTCTTCAAAATCTGAATTCTCTTTTGTTTGATCAACAAATGCTTTTTCTTCTTCAATTTTTTCATCGTTAATCTATGTTTATGTTACAAAAACAAACACTATGTTGTCAGAAATAAGCATTTCATAACACATAATCCACTACAAAAATTATATTTCAATAAAAAACAAACAGTCACATTTCCTTACCCGTTTCAGAAAGGCCATTGCAGCACGTGTTGTCATCCTATTTTTTTGTGGTTGATTTTTTCCACAACCGCTATTTTCTTTCATTTGATTTGATTTCTTTGTGGTTAAAAAATGCAATTTTAAAATTAATACATAATATATGGTCATGCATAATCAAAATAAACAATATTGATGAAAAAACATTGTTAAAAGTTTCATCAATACCTTTAAACACAAATGAAGATGTTGCTTTTGATGATTGCTTCTTTGCCAGCAATAAGATTAGAAAGGACTGCTGAAATCCAAAAATATAGAAAGGAACTTCAAATCATCTGCCAGCAATAAGATTATATCAAAAAATAGAACACAGTATATTCCTGATATAATATCTACAATGTGTACCTGTGGAAATCCTGAAGAATTGAAGATTATATCTACCAAGCAAACATGATGGAAACAGGTCCGTAGCTTTCAGAAAAGTGATGAGAAATATAAGATGAAGACAATTTATTTATGGATTATATCAGCTCAGAAATGCCATTTTTAGATATCGTTCAAAAAATCAAAAGATATACAGTAAATAATCACTACTCACAAAGTCCAACAATAGGAGGAAGATTGGCTAGCTTGGCGTAGCTTATACCCTGCATAAGCATAGCACATTAACACAGACCTTGTATAAGCTTTATCAAACCCTTTCTAAACAAATTTTCTTTAAGACTATAATCTAATTTTTTAAATAGGCATAAAGTTAGTTTTCACGCCTTAAACAAATTCTCTTTTAAGACTATAATCTAAATTTGTAAATAGACATGAAGTTAGTTTCCTTTCCTGTGGTATGGCAAGACTGGCTATAGTTATACCAGCGATAAGATCAGACCTGAAGAACTTAAAGGAATATGTGGGTGCCCATTCAAGAATAGGAAATATATACTGGACTCCCAACAAAAGCTTCCTTTTTCTTGGCTGGTTCTTAAATTGCTTGAAGGGATCATCGGGAAAAAGGTCTCCTTCACGAGAATCTTTAATAGAGTGCATCATGCTCTCTGGAGGCCTAACGCTAACTTTGTGAAGAGATGACATCTCTAAATCATTTTGAACAATGTCGAAAGCCCATTGACATGCCCACTGACATTGGTGGTATTCATTTTTGCGTTCTTTCTCTGTCCAAATCTCAACTACACAAGCTCAGACCTTGATGTGACTCATTGCATGGGTAATCAGAAATGCAGAGAAGTATAGGCTCTTATATTCACTGTGCTCCAATACTTTCTTCTTTTCACTCATGAGAAGGCTTTCATCATGTTGGAGCAGTGAAAAATAGAAGCTATTCTGATCTCAAATTCAAATATAGTTCTCACCATTTACCTTTTCTGTCTGGTTCCCACAAGACAAACTGATGGGGGACACGTTAAAATTTCTTGGGTTCAAACAAACCAAGTCATTGCCAGAAACTTTCTTGATTCCATAGTTTTTCCTCTGATATGTGCGGCAGTTAGACTATAAACCTTGAAGTCCTCCTGCACATAAACGTGGTGATTGGGCTATAAACATTCCCAATTCGGCCTTTTGTGTTACAAATTTTTATTCATTGGGTGTCTAGCATTTTTTTCGGATAGAGAGCTATATTTGTCCATTCTCCCAGCCCGAGGTGGCCGGGTTAAGAACATAAATTCCTACTCTCGCTCCTATTTCTTCTCCACCTCTATCTCCTACTCCTTATCCATTTTGTTCTGTTGGGGGACAGATGAAGAGGGGACTGGTCAAACCTCCTATTTGCTTGGGTTGGGGAGTAGAAATCATATTTAGTAACTTCAAAGATATGCATCTATTATTTAAATTTCAGTACTTGAATTTTTTTAAGACAAATCAAAGAAGTGGCATATTTGAGCTGTCCCTTCAGATCAGCAGGATGACAGGATTTTCCTTCTAATTTCGTAGAAGAAACCTATCTTTATGTTCTTATCTTATCATCATACATTAAACTTTATCCTTTTCCATAGATAGCCATCTCTCATGTCAAGAATCCTCCTTCTAGTGTAACTTATTGGACTCATTACAAGTCCATCCCTCCTTTGTTGGTCCCCAACCGAGAGTAGGAAAAATAGTATTTAGAGTATGCACATGGGAAATTTAAGGCACAAAGTCTAACAATTTTTCTATGTATTTTATCCTTGAAAAAGAACTCTTATGTGTCTTCTTAGTTTTCTTCTTTACAAAGAAACGTTGTCAAAAGTCCATAAAATGCTTTTAATACTCTTATTTATACTATCGTGGCTAGATATAAAAATTGGTAACGATTCTCACAACCTAATGTAAATAGAGTTGTTATACTAGCAATTGCATACGAGTTGCAACTTACGCTGGATCCTGTTAAATCTTTCATTTGACAAAAGTTGGGAGGATGCTTTGAAAAGGTTGTGGAGTTGTGGAGTTTGCAACATGCTTACAAAACACGATCCAACCTCACACATGCATGTTTTATTTGTTGACAAACATCCATGACATAAATTTGAGGCAATTTACGAAACAAGATTAGGGCTTCATCAATATGCCCATTATGAGCATACTCGGTAATCATTTCCTTCCAATAGACCACATTCTCTTTAGCCATTTTCTCAAAAAGATTATGAGCCTGTTGAAGCACCCATCTCATGCATACCCAACAATCATAGTTGTTATGCAGGAGGTGACATCTCAATGATGTATTTTGTTAAACAGTTAGCGTGCCTTATCTACACCACCGCATTTCGAATACATAACCAAAAGAACACTTCCCGTATCGTCATGCCCTGCTACTGATCTGCGAGCCAAGTAAATGGATCGATATACTTGTAAACGTAAAACCACATGCCATTTATGGGATTTTAATTGCAATGTGAACCATTGTGTTGTATTCCTATCCTGGTTTTCTTCAAACTATTTTAATGCATCCTTACCATTCCCACCCTACACTACAATCATCACGACCATGAGATTTTTATGCCCCGTTCAAGCATTTAGAAAAGCACTTTGCGAATATCAACCAAAATTTTGCATTAAACATAAATAGGGATTTCCAAACAAATCCCTCAAACACATACTCATCCATGTGGGTATGAATTAGTTTTACTATGATTAAATACTCTCTATTTGTATTTTATACATTTTCCTTAAATATAACGAAATTTTATTGTATATGGAAAGGACAGATTATGCTTATAAAGGGCTTCCAATTTTTATGGAATGATATTCTACACTTTTACTCGATTTTGTCCCTCCTTTTAGCACTAAAATCTATCCAACTCTATTATCGATCGCCACTTCTCAAACGGCCTCAAACAAAATTCCCCCTTCAAAGCTGCAATAACTCTAAATATTTTCTGGAAACAAGAGGGAATATGGACAGTGATTCAGATTAGCATGGCCGCTTGATGTATACATTTAAGTTTATAGTTAACGCTCGCTTTTCATTGCGGGCTTACCATGGAAATAGGCAACAATAATGCTCTTCTCGAAGCTTGTGAGCTTTCAAAATTTTGGACAATGTCTAGTAGCTATTTTCATATGACAGAGACCTGCTGGGTTTATTGTGACAAATTTAATTTGTTGGTAGCCATTAGAAAGATAAAGTAGATTTTTTTGATCGCTGCCAAAAAGGCCTCAAGTCGAGTTATTTGTGTGAATGGAAATGATTCCATCATTTTAAAATCCTCATTTATTTATTAACTAACGGCGTATCCTTTTTTACTACCCCCTGGAGAAGCAATCGCTGCTAGTTATTATACTACGCAGTGAATGCTTTCACAAACACTTTCGTATTTTTAATATTCGTGAAATGTTATTTATGCTTGTTAAATCATCACTGGCAGGGGCATACATTGATTTCTTTGCTTTCCCCAACTCCATCGAGACCAACAATGGCATCCAGAAGGAATGTTGCCTGCCCTGAAAATGAAACCCTTGCCAAATTTGTGTTCGAAAAATGGGAAGAAATGGCCGTCAAAGAGACTTTCACCGATCGTTTGAATGCTACTTTCTCCAAGGCCTATAAAAATCTCTGTGACCACAAGGATCCCATCTTCAACCTCAAAGGAGCTAGCAAAATCAAGTATGTATTCACATTTGATTAATTAGCCTTGTTGCCCAGGGTTTAGGGTTTTGCAGTAAGCATAATAATGCACAATATTTTATTAAGTCTGATTATTTAGAAATTCAAAGTCAAGTGAATGTGCATATTCGTTTGGATTTATTTACTTAGTTTCAGGGTTTAGTGTTTTTTTAGGGTACGAGAGTTCTTTACATTTGTATTTCAGGGTAACCTTGGGCTTTGATATGCGATCAAATTCACACGGGATTTACACCAGGTTTTTTTCGTTGAGTTACACTGTGATACCCAACCATCAAGATGTATGCAGTCTTTTACCTAATTTTAACAGTATTACGTGTTTGTGGGGCTATGCTAACCTAATTTTAACAGTATTATGTGTTTGTGGGGCTATGCTATGAAGGCTTCAAATGTAACATATGGTTCCGAACATTTTTTTTAGATCCATCTTGATGGCTGGGTATCACAGTGTAACTCAACGAAAAAAACCTGGTGTAAATCCTGTGTGAATTTGATCACATATCAAAGCCCAAGGTTACCCTGAAATGCAAATGTAAAGAACTCTCGTACCTAAAAAAAATGCTAAACCAAAACTAAGTAAATAAATCCAAACGAATATGCACATTCACAAATTTGAATAATTAGGCTTTTTGCTGGACATGCATTCCAAAAAGATCCCTCAAAATCTATCTCACATTGGAAAACAAGTCATAGCCGTCGGGAAACATTAAATACAGCCAAAAAACATCATACTTTTGCCAGAAACATTTAGGAAAACATTTAACAGCCACCAGGAAACATCATAACCGCTGGAAAACATTTAAAAATTGATGGGAAACATCTTAAAAATGAACCTTTGACTTTCATATTGGCACATTTATTGCACCCCCAAAAGGTGCAAGTGGTAGTATATGTAAGATAAAGTGTAAAGATCTCTTGTCCACACAAAGGGTTCCTGGATTTTTTATCATAAAATTATCAATGTTATCTTTTATTTTTATTATTTATTTTTAAAGTTGTTATGGTTTTGTTTAGAGGAGTTGGAAAGTGGATGTTGACGCTACTGAAGCAGTATTTTGAGAGCAACAAGGATGATTCAAGCCAGGAAGTCTTGGAGCCTAGAGGTAAGATTCAGCCCAATTTTCTTTGAAGTATTTTCAGTTTTATCTAGCGGCGAGAGTCTGAATTCTCTGGGTATTGTATTAATATGCCATTGTGATCTAAATGTTTTCCAATGACAGCCTTGGTATACTTAATTGTTCTTAGTTCAGACCTAAATGTTCGAGCAGATGATCACATGAGTACGATAATTTTTTTTGCTGAGTGATTAGGGGTGAGATTAGGCATTTACTGTTTGCAGGGTATGTATTAAGATTACATTATTAACAAGGATGGGATGATTTCATCTTATAGTAGGTGTATAACCCAAATTACAGAGATCAGATGGCCTCTGGTAGTTGGTGCTACATCTTGCCTGAAAACTGCTCCACTGTTGTCTTTGGACGCGATTGTCCTAATAGGCCGTGGTTAGTGCACAAATCCTAGTTGTCACATATGTGACTTGCAATCACAACGTTCTCTTTTGAGTTCGAAAGAAAGTTTTATGACTAATATTAGGAGACAAAGTTTGCTAAGGTATGTTGAAAATTTGGACAAAAATCGAATCCAGGATCTACTTGTAGATGACGAGCTGCTCTACCACGAGCTACTCATTCATCTCTTCCTGGGGCTTTTATTATGGGTTCTCAAGCGCATGCCAGCACATCCAATACCCTCTAAGCATCAGTTTGCATTTTGCTTCGACAGTGGGGACAAGTATGGACTGTGATCGCAACACCTACAGTCACCCACCACACTCCCCACCCTAGATTAATCCTTCTTCGATCAAGGGTGCTAGCACGTTCACAAGGCAAGTTCTAGCTATGGCTCTAATACCATGTTGAATATATAGGCACACTAGGATTTGAACTTGTGATCTACTTGTGGGAAATTTCGTTCACTATCACCATCTAATGATGGATCATGGGGCTCTTATTACAAATTTTCAAGTGTAATTGAGCACTTTTGAGTACCCTACCTTTAGTTATGCGTATTTTTGCTTGTAAAACTGGAGGTGAGAGTAGTTGGTTGATAGTATAATGGAGAGTGCCTTGAGGCATTTGGATGACATCTATTCCATTGAGTCTATTGCTATCTCATAGAATGTTTCATCGAGGCTATCTCGTGCTATACGAAGAATATCTTATATTAATGAGATTTTGTGCCATTCACAATCTCCTCAAAGCTTTCTGTCAAGCACCCACCTTTCCTCTCCGTCTTATCGGTTAGAGGAGACATATTTCCCTATGCACTCCTCAACTACCTGATGTTAGATGAGTACACGAAGACTATCTCCTCCCCCCACTCCTGGGGCTTTTAGCATGGATTATCAAGTGTGGGCAAGCACTTCCAAAGCATCTGTTAAGGGCGGTTTGTTATTTGCTTCAACAAAGCGGGGACAAGTATGAATTACAATCTTAACACTATCCTCTAAGCTTCAATCCTTCTTTGAATGAGGGTCATCACAAATCTACAAGGAAAACTCCAGCCATAAAAATGTGGGTGCACTACGATCTGAACCAATGACCTACTTCGGATAGTGAGCTTTCGCTATCACCGATTGTCTTAACCATCTCGGGATGGGACTTGTATTATGTATTTTAAAGTGTTGGTGAGCACTTTCAATAATTCCCCACTCCTCTAAAGCCCCTAAGGGATGGATTGCTTCTTCTTCTTTGCGATGTGTGGGATAAATATGAATTGTGACATCTGCAACTTAAGTTTGCCGACAATTCTTGGTAAAATAACACACGTATCATAAACTTGTGGGTTCATCTCATTTATGTGGTACTGTATGTTGGGGTGATTTTTCAAAACAATATTTTGTAAGAGGTACAGAGAGATGTTTAGAAGATTTAATATGGCTATTATCTACTACTAAAAAAATTCATGCACCGATTGTGAACGACATTGGGCTTGACTCAAAAGAGTCTTCACATTTGGCTTTGTCTCAAAATGTTACACAGGGGATGCATCCCATAGATTTTGGTGATGTCCCGGATGTTCCAAACATTTTGGGACTTGGGACTTTGAGGAGGGACATCCCTATTTTAAATTTTTTAAACTATTTTTATGTAAATTTACTTTAATTTTTGTTCTTTTACCAAAAACATTGTATTTGAATCTTGAAAGTACTTTGAAAAGCATTAAAGACAGTTTAAACCCCTAAATTTCATTGAACAAAGTTAAAACATATAAATATTATTTAATAGCCGTCCCATTCCATCCCCAAAATCTAGGATTTTTTTCCCGTCCCAAATGCATGTGATGTATTTTTTTGCTCTCGAGGGTAGGTGATATACTTCGCCAGAGAGGAGGTAAATAGCCGACCAATGAACTTAATCTTAAAGGTGTACGCAATCGGGCTTGTGATTGGGCGAGGGCAATATCCGGGATGAGGAACATTATATCCTAAATTATAATGGGCTATGATGTAATCATATAATGTTCATAATAAGACTTTCCATTTTATTGCAAAATTATTAAACTCAATCATTTGAATGCCAAAATTGAGTGTGAGTTCTACATGGAAAGAACTTATAAGCTGCGGGAGATGGAAGATTAAAAATAACTCTAAACTTATGCACTGAGAATTAAAGGAAGATTTTAAGTAGGCTTGCATTGCTTTAAGGTTTTAGTTAAGCATTATTGTAAACAACTTTGATTAAATTGTGTAGTTCCTAAAGTACCTAACAACTTCATTGATGGAAGTTAACGTATTCTAGTAGTAGACAACTTTTGAGCATCGATATTGACAAACTTTGCTTCTTTAAATTTAGTACCTTTTCATAAAATTTCCCAACTCTGAAATATTATATGGGAAAATATGTCAACCTTTTGAATTTAGAATCGAAAATTTATTTAAAGAACATTGAAAGGACACAATAATGGCTAATATTAGGCCTTTGGAATTTTCTTGAGGGTGTAAAAAGAAGAAATATTTGTGGCGATACTCAAACAACAATTCCAAATTCGGAATAGCAGTTTTCAATGAATGATGTAATCCAAGAGTTCTTAACTCTTATGAAACTTTGATTTGCACCAAGAAGGGCAGGCGAGGGTTCGGGTCGATATCTCCTTTAAAGAGTTCAGCACCATATGCAATTTTGATTACTCTTCACAGTGAGATGTTGTTACCCCAACATACATGGTTTGGAGCAGCTCAAACATACTTTTTCTATGCCATGCGAGAGGCTTACCTTGAAAAGCAGATGTCACGGGAAGAGACTAACAGTTATCAATCTCACTTAGCTTTTTATTGATACGAGTTTTTGTGTGATCAACAGAAACTCAAAATGGAAAGGATTATATGTTGAAATAGGAGCTTATTGATGCACCAAAGCTAGTGGGCTTTCCGAGAATGCCTATTGGGTAACTTAATTAACCTGTTCCTTGTTTAGATTTGTGCTCATGCTTTGTGTGTGTATATCTTCTAATATTAACAGGAAAAGTGCATTCAAAACCACAAAGCATGTAAAACCACAAATCAGAGAAGCACAAAATAGCATGTAAAAGAGAAGCACAGAATAGCATGTAACATAAACATAGATTAAAGATATTTTTTCAGAAACAAATCGATGTAACATAATCTTAGATTGTAGAAACCCACCTCTGAAATCCGTTCTTTGGAGCAAACAGGGGAAGTTGCATAAGCCTTTCACAAATTCCAGCGTCAATAACAGCCTGCACTGCGCCTGCACCTTCCTCTTTGCTGTCGCAAAAACGGCGGATGATATAACAAGATTTTTCCTGTATTTCTATCTCGTTGTCTGGATCGAGAAGATTTCGCAATGGTGCAAGGAGAGGGATTAAATGCTCGAGGGGAGGAATCGCTGAAAATGAAAAGGTTGGAGAGTGCGTATAAGGCGACGCTGGGGAAGCACTGCGTCGCAGTGAGATGATATAACAAAGTTGTGCATTTCTATCTCGTTGTGCAGAAGAACAGCTCAAACCAGGGACCCGAAACCGCATGGAAACCGCAAAAAAGAACAGGGGGCTATGGCGGGTCATATGTTTTTGATGAAGGCGGAGCTATGATTTTTCAAACTGGAACCGTGTGACAGCTGCGGGTGATTTGACAGGAGTCGCTGAAATGATAGCCGACAAAGGCTGGCAAAAGCGGCAGTATTTATTAGCTTGTCAGGAGGGGAATGGAGACGGAGTTAACGGAAATGAAAATGGAGCGTGGGCCACCCCCTACGAACGCCACGTAGACCGCTGTGCCACCTCACTACCCCCTGCGAACTTGCGTGAGGGATAGGGTCCGCGAGTAAAGAGTTAGTCAAATGAAATTGGAAGTCTTGAACGTTCCTGATCTCTCTACCGAAAATCATAAGAAAAGGCCAAACTTAAAATAGAGAGATTCTTGTGTTGCAGGAGGACCTGATAACAAGTCTAAACAGTTTCAGCTCTGTAATTACAGAATGACCATCACTATCGCAGGTCAGATGATTTTTTTCAGTGCATTTATGGCATTGATATTTTGTCCTTGATAAGTTGTTTGACCAAATTTGTAATCGATAAATATATTTTTCTGCATAACATTGCAGAGTCCCTTCTAGATGATGCCGAAACCGTTCCTACAGAAAATGGCGTGGAGAAAACTCCAGACGAGCTGGTGTTGGATGGCGGGTTTGTGACTCCAGAAGGCAATGCATTTGGCCATGCTTTCAGGTAATTCCGTTTTCCTTTCCTGCGTCTCGATTCCCAGTTCCCAGTATTTTTAAGGAGATAAATTAGTACATAAAACTAACTATACCGTAATTTAGATAAGAGACAATATATATATCTGAATGGTTACTCTTTACAAACTACAGAGACTATGAAAAAGAAAGCGAAAGGCAAGCAGGAGTGGAAGAGTTTTATAGAACTCAACACATTAACCAGACTTACGATTTCGTAAGTAATAAAATATCTCAATTCTCGGCAGTTTTTATATTAAATTAGTTGTTTCTAAAAATGAATTATTTTGCATAGAGACCCTGTTGGTTAAAATGCAGCCATGACCACCAAACCTTGTATTTTCGGAATGAATTGACTTTCATATATTTTGATATTTCTGTATTCCTCTGTATTCTTCTACCACTCCCACTTTCTTTGTAAAATGTGTGCAAACTACAGTGTATTGTTTAGTTAAGTTTATATATATATATTTATATTTATGTAGTCCTCTGTATCCCTTCTACAACAGCTAGCCGGGTTATAAAAATATTATTCCTTTTATACAATTTGTTTGTGCATAGTATACAATGTGTCGACAAAATTATACATTTTTGCAAAGTTGTTGCATCTAAGTCTCACCATTTCTTACATAACTGAGAGAAGCTGAGAAAAATCAAATACATCAAATTTCTAGACGAATAGATTTGGAGAAGGGGCGAAAACTTCATTCCATCTCACGAAAATTTAAAAAACTGTAAAGTTTGTGTCACCACCCAAAATTACAAAAAAGAGGGGGCGTAATGGAAGTGTTAGAAGAAAACATCATGAATAGCAGTTTTCTTATTTCAAAAGAAATGGCTCTCAAGTTTGTTTTTCCCATGTTTGGTACAATGGCAGGTTTGGGTCTGCGGGAAAGGACAGATCAGTCGGTCTGATGATCTCGTTTGATAGTCATATTGATTGCGTTTTATGGAGTATGTTTTGTGGTGTGGTTGCAGGTGTTGGGGAAGCGCGAGGAATATGGGAAGCTTGATAGAGCTGTGATGAGCATCTGGGAATGTTGTGAGTTGCTTAATGAGTTTGTAGATGAGTCTGATCCTGATCTTGACGAGCCCCAAATTGAACATCTCCTCCAAACAGCCGAGGCCATTCGCAGAGATTATCCCAATGACGATTGGCTTCATTTGACTGGACTCATTCATGGTATCAATTACACCGCCCTCTGCATGCACAAACAAACCATCTCTTTCTCTTTTAGTTGACCTTGGGATTATAGTATGACGCCAAATAAGTGGTAAACAATGGTGGTGCCTGCAGATCTGGGGAAGGTACTTCTTCATCCTAAGTTTGGAGCTGAACCGCAATGGGCTGTTGTAGGTGAGGCTCACCTCCATCAACATTTCCACACTACCCACCTTTTAGTTTTTTTGGATTGGACATACATGTTAGGGAAACTTAGATTTTTAGCAATACTTATAACTGGTTAATGGCTTCATTAATACTTTCTTACCTGAATTCTTAGGTGACACTTTTCCAATGGGATGTGCATTTGATAAATCCATAGTCCACCATGACGTAAGTGCATCCATTGTTTTCCATTATCCAGGTTGTTTGCGGGTTAGGATTAAAGTTCTGTGTAAGTGATAATCTTTTGACGGTCGTTTTGCTTTTTCATGTCTAATCAGTATTTCAAGGACAACCCAGATTACTACAATCCCAAATACAACACAAAATTTGGAGTGTATTCTAAAAATTGTGGACTTGAAAATGTGACTATTTCATGGGGCCATGATGAATACATGCACATGGTATGGTATCGTGTACGATCACTGTGATCTTTTTGAAAAGAGTTTTCATTATCTAGTACTTAACAATGCAATTCTGATTTGATTAATTGAGAAAAACAGGTTGCCATAATGAACAATACCACATTACCACCTGCTGCACTCTTTATCATCAGATTCCACTCTTTCTACGGTGAGCAACTCATTACTAAACGAACGTGAACAATGTTATTCATTTACTATACACAAAATCGATGAATGAGCAGTGTATTTTAAACATTTCAGCTCTGCATCGAGCTGGTGAATACAAACACTTGATGAAGGACGAGGATTACGAAATGTTGGACTGGCTTAAAATATTCAAGTAAGAAGAGGAAGCCTAATTACTTTATATTTCATTATTATATCTGAACTGGGCTTGGGGATTTTAGGCCGATAGGTTTGAATGCTTCGTATTATGCCGGGTGTTAGAAAAAATTGCACTTTATTTGGTTGATTTTATTGCTTTTTTCCCTTGATTTCATTTTTATAAATAAAATTTAAATTGGTTTTCCTTTATAGTTTTAACCTTTCAAGGTTAAAATCATTGGCATTGAGAAATAAGAAGGGATGAATGTGAAAGAATATAGTTATATAAAAATAATTTGTCATTCTATAATTTTTGTAAATTAGTATAAATATGTTAACTATATTTATACTAAAAAATGTTGATAGATATAATTATTAATTGATAATTTTGTGATGGTTAAATGGATATTATAAATTATGTATAAAATAAAAGGTCATACAATCACATTATTAAATTGTATTACTTATTGTTATTGTAGAATGCCTATTGTTATTGTAGAATACCTATTGACATAATAATTTATTCATGAAAATAATTTTATCATAGAAAAAAATGATAATAATAATACTTATAGGCCTTATAATGGCTCATAGAGGTGTAATTGCTATACATTGTGCTAATTTTTTATTGATTGAATTTGGGTACACAAATATGATTTGTGCAACAAGAGCAAAATAAAAGTGGATGTGGAAGCTATGAAACCTTACTATCAATCCCTCATTAATAAGGTTTTTTTTTCTAGCTCTATCATATAGCGAGGATTTGGTTTAGTGCAAATGTGTATATCATTAACTTTTAAGTTTGTATGTGCAGTACTTTCCTGCTAAACTGAGATGGTGATTACTTTATGAAAACAACAGTAAATAGCACTACACCGGATAACATGAATAGATAGAGCAACATAATAGTTTATAAGTTGATGGAGGTTTTATTTGTAGGATGACTTGGATGTTTAGTATTAGGGTAAGAATTGTTGAGGTGCTTTGGTTTATGAGTAATCGGTATGTTATGGATCTATTGTCTTCTCTTCGATGGATGGTGAATGTAATTTTTGGATGATATTTGTTTTTAATGTTGTAACAGGAGATGTTATTTTATTTTCTATGTTTAATGATCACAATTAAATTTCTATTCTTCAAAACTTTTAGAATCCAAAGAATAAATCACAATGTTTAAAAAAACAAAAACTAAAGATTTAATTTTATAAATAATTTTTAGATAATTATTTTATTCTATATAATTAAAATCAATACTAAAAACATTATATGTGATTTAATAATATATTATTATAATTATTTAAATTTTTAATATATATTTATTTTTGTTTAATGGTTTTGGATTGGTTTTTAATTTATCTATTTTTTTAATGATGCAATGGGTGATGAAAGTTGATGGATTTAATGTTGAGTCTCTGAACTTTTTAAATTAGGTAACTTATTAAAACAAAACAAAGATTATAATTCATAAATACTTATTAGATAAGTTAAGTTTGTGCTATGTAATTTTGAAAGTAATATCAATTAAAAACAAATAAGTTTTGATATATGAAATATTGTCACTTTATTATTTTCAATGTTGTTTAAAGGTCGTTGACCGAATTTATTAACTTTAATGTTTGTATGTTGTTTGAAAGTGGTGGCTGGATTTTTAATATAATTTGTCTTTTTGCCAAAAAAAAAAAAAAAAATTAGTTAAGTGATGATTTGCTAACTCTTAATTGAAGGTGATCCGATCAAAGTAGTTTTCATAATATAATGTTTGGCGCTCTATATTGACTCTGCCTTATTGCCTCATTATTACTTTGATACTTAGCTTCACTAGCTAGCAAATTATTGAATAATTTATGTCATTGTTTAATGCTTGGGAACTATAAAAATTATGATTTATTTGTTTAGAAACTTAATTTTAGTATGGGATTATTTAAATGTTTGGTATTAGTGTGTTTATAGGTTTATGTAATATTTATTAATTTAATTTGGTTTAAGTTAGGTTATAGTTGTGTTTCTTTCACTTTGTTCAGATTTTGATTTATTTCTTTTGTTTCGTGTGATTTTTAACTTCTTTGATCTTGTTTGTCTCTCTTTACTCTACATTCTTCTTTGTTGTCTCTATTTGCATATGTTCATCTATTACCCAATTTTTTTCTCTTCCTTATTTTCCATTTAGTTCGGTAGTTGCCAATTTTGTATTCTACTGAAACTAGCTATCACCTTTATGGGTTCTTCCATCCCAAATTATTAACTCCATAGATTTTGCGTGTTTTTTTGTCGACTTTCTTGTCTATTATGAATAAACTTATGTGCTAATATGGTCCTAATTTGAATTCAAGAAACAATCTATAAATAGATAAGTGCATTTAGATGTAATGAGAGGATGAATAATTAATTCACACAATAGTGATATTGAAGTTCTAAGAGAAGAATTCATTGTCTCCAAAAACTTACATGTGCCAAAAGAATATTCAAGTATTTAGAAATCATCCTAATATTTATTAGTTATTTGGCATCCATCGAAAAAAAATGTTTTAGACACTTGCATACACTATAATCCAATCCAAATTTTCTTGAGTGTTAATTTCATTTTTCTCAAGATATAAGGGAGGTTTAATAATAATATTGGGATAAAAAGGCCCCATTAACACTCTTTATTTTATGTGTAGTGCAATTTTTTAAGTCATATCAAGGTTTGGAGAAAGGAGGTTTTTAGAGTGATCCACAACAAAACCAAGAAAAGTGAGTGAGAAATTTTCGAGGCAAAACCTAGTTAATCACATTTCCAAGACCAATGTCACATTTGACAAAGGGTGTGATTTCCATATTATACAAAACCAGTTGTTCCATTTAATACTCCATATGAAATTGGTTATGTTGGTCACATAGCTATGATTTACTTAGTTCGATTCACCTTATTTTTTAGACATGTTTCCTAGTTTCTATCACTTATGAATATTTATAGATTCACACAAAGGATCTAGCACACTTTTATATAGAGAAGTGACATGTTTTTTCTTGAAAATGAGAGTTTATGTAAGTTCGAGTGATGATAATTGATATATTGGTTTAAAATTTTCTAATGGTGTAAATATATGAAATATAATATGTTCAGTTTAGTATGTTTTCATATTTTTAAAAAATAAAAAATTAAATAAATTTTATACATTTTCCATCTTTTATGTGCAAGATAATTATTTATTTATGCAAACAAGCACCTAGAGTGACAAATTGGTGTGCTCATGTACTCTCACTAAAAATAAATACTAAAATAAGGTTTATTGAATACATTATATATTTTCAATGTTTTAGCTAAATTAAAAAAAAATCAAACTAATTTTGATTCTTTATTACTTTTATAAGCATAATTTGTTGGCATGTGTGTCCAACGCTCCCCATGAGTTTCGTGACATGGACTAACCGCCTCTCGTAGATCCTAACTCTGGCAATTGTAGCGAAAAATAACACCTATGGGTTTTTGTCTAACAGTAATCGTGGTCCAACAAATGGTATCGAGCAACAGTCTCGCTTTCAAAATTCATTCGAGTAACGCCAGAGGGATATTTTTGGCATGTGTGTCCAACGCTCCCGTGAGTTTCATGACATGGACTAATAGCCTCTTGTAGATCCTATCTCTGGTGATTGTAGCGAAGACTAACACCTATGGGTTTTGGTCTAACGGAAATCATGGTCCAACACAATTTATATTAATTTTAAAACAATGTTGTGGCACACTCAATATCTCAATTTTTAGTAATTTCTAATTGGAAAAAGTTATATAGTTTGTATTAAGATGAAAATTTTCTAACATTGAGTGCATTTTCAAAATTTTAATAATTTGTATTTTTAATTTTTAAAGCGGTACTAAAATTGCAAAGTAAAGAGCAAAAACGATATCAATCCCATTGAAAATTTATATAAAAAAGTTAATATAAAAGAAAAAAAGAGTAGGTGTATTAAAAATAGGTCTACACAACCCATATTTTATATTTTTTTGTAAATTTTTAATATACCCTATTTTTGAATAGTCAAAGTGCAATTAAAATGGTAAAAGCATTATGAAAATTAATTTGTTTACCATGGAGATTGTACGTACCCAAAATTGTAGGGTACTGTGCTGCCGAACGATGTCACACATGCCCCAATGATGATACAGGTCACCTCGTAAGGTGTTCGGGGTCCAGAGAAGCTCATGAAGTATATGTTAGCATCCCAAATGCTTTGTCCAAGTTCCTTGTGCTTTGTTTTATCCCTCGCCCCCTTTTTAACACCTTTTTCCCTTTAGTGACAAAACCGCCGCCCTTCTGTCAGTCGGCGGTCCTGTAACCACCACCTGCTCAGGGCGGCGAGTCCTTCACGCATTTTCTAGCATGCTCCTTTGATCACGACTTGCGTAATTTTTCAACTTTCACTAGCTTTTCTCAACCGCCTTAGCTTGTATTAATGTTTTATGTCCCCTGGAATAGTGTTTCTTCATTGTTTAATGGTAAAAGAGTTCTAATGGGAATTACCTTTGGGTGAATGTGAAATCTATAAATATCCAACTTGTTTTCAAGCAAATGGCCCCTCAACTTCTCATTTCCATTGTTTAGTCTTTCAATTCCTTGTTTAGAACTCATTTTGTTTTCATGTTTGCATCGATGCTAGTTTTCCTTTGCTATTGAAGGCCATTCAATCTTCTTGCTTCAGTCTTGTTCATGGTTGTTCATGCAAATTAGTTTAGAGCAAAGTAGTGTCATTTGTAGATTAAATCCATTAGAGTTGCAGGGTTGTGTTCTTCACGAAGGTAGATTCTATAATCTCTCGGTACACTTGTGTTGTATTCCCCGCAATAAATCCTAGGAATTGCATACGCTAAGCTTTGTCACTTGCACTATCCCTCTCCTACTCGCATTATATTCGGTCTATATCCAAAGTCACATTGTTCAAAATACCTTCTTATGTTGATGCTAGCATATACACGCTCTTACGGATTCACGTGAGCACGAAGGAACAAGGAGATAATTAGGGGAAAAATCATACACTACTAGATTTGCCATTTTTGTACAAATTATAGGTTTTATCTGTCAAAAGTTCTAGTTAAAACATATCAAATAGAGTAGTGAAATATTTCATTTCAGTTAAGTTTCATTTTTGATATTGCCAGGGAAGCTGTGGGGATTGATAGTTTCTGAGAAACTATGATTCATTCCTCACTTTTGAGGTAGGATCGAGAATCTTTCAATTAAGTTAATCAGCTATCTAGTTATTTAGGATAAAACTCACAACTGCACAGGCAAGTAGCTACATCGGGCTACCTTGTTTGTTTTAATTTTGTTATTAGATTATTTTTCATTTTCTGAATATATTAGATTAGTTACTCTTTCAATTTTGTTAAAATTCTATCAAAAATTTAAAAATGGAGGAATATATATAGGTTATAGATATATCTTGCATAATTAAATTTATTTTGTTTCGTAGGTTTATATTGATCTTGCATGAAAATCACGAGACCTAGGGAGCCCAGGGAATATGTTTTTGAGCCAATCGTGCCTCAACCAAATCTCGTTGCAGCATTAGCTGACATAGACCAAAATCTCGAATCTGGTCTTCTAAACAACAACAGACGTACAAGAAATTAGCACACAAATAAGATTATTAAACATAGAAGACGACTAAGCACACATGTTTTGGTCAAATCAGCCAAATTATAGATTGCCTTGATAGATATCTCGTATGATTGTAGAAGGACCTAAAAGAGAGCAAACATTCGGTTGTGATCCACTAGTCCCACAGCCAGACGCAGGAGACCTCCTCGTTGATATAGACACTAGCTTACGTATCCAAGTTTCCAGAACACCTGTTAGGTACTCCGAGAAAATCGTGCAACTTCTAGTTCTAAACATAGAGGCTAAAAAGGCATACGACTACTAGATACTCGGACTAAGGGGTTGACTCTTCATATGACCATAGGAGGTCCACAACAACCACGAACTTACGGTTGTGATCCACAGGTCCCACAACCCAACGGGCCTACAAGTCAAACCAACGTTGATGTTGGTTTGCAAACATTAGTATTTAGGTCCTCTCCACTCCCACCAGACATCATCACACAACTATCATTATTAAACGTAACAGCCAACCAAGCTAAAGATTTCTGGACTAGACCAGAGAATCGTCCATAAAGCACCAAAAGATCCACGACACATTTTGGCCATTCCATTTTTATGACCTTGTTGGGAGATATATACGAAGCACCCACAGGTTATCTTCCATATATCCCATAACCCATAGATCAGATCACGACAGAGCTTGATATTGATTGGAGCCTTCGAGCATCTATCCTCGCCAAACGATCTATCACACCGGTCCAGGTTAGGAGGGCCTTCTTTGCCTTAGATTCACAGATCCCATTATTATGTGTTGAAGACGTAAGATTACCTAACTAGCTTATCTGCATCCCGCGTGTATTCCATCCCCACCGACTGTCTCGGCATGACCTTGGGAGGTCGGGTGTGAGGAAGAGTCACTTGTAGATTCTCATGCTCGCATGTCACTTTTCCATCGTACAAAATTGGTGAACCCGACGTGAAATGAACATACAACCTTTTGATTCGGAGTCTTATTTCTACTTGTTCTTCCAATTAGTTTACTTTTCATCTTTTCCACCTCATTAGCCTTCACATCAGCTTCACCAACAAAATTGGTGAACCCGACATGAAACAAACAACTATTTCATCTTCTCTACCTCTTTAGCCTCCACATCAGCTTCACTAACAAAATTGGTGAACCTGACGTGGCTCAAGCTAATTTTCCTCTTTCTGTTCTTTCATCCACCCTTTGCTCTTTCCCATTATTCTATGGGTATTCATATACCCCCCGAATATGTCGGGATACGATGCATATGGAAGACCTCTCCTAGGTCTTGAAGCATACTATGATCAACTAAATAGACAACCATCACCCTCGCTCTCAGCATGGGGTGACAACTATTCAACTAACCGGTTTTCAACACAAACTCTGCCTTAAAGGACTAGATATAGTTCTTCTTTCCAAATAGAGGAGTTGGATCAGCTCACTCAAACGCACCAACCAAAGCCTTCAGGCTCAAACAATATGACACTCACTAGAGAATCTGGTTCATCTCCCTAGGTGTTGCTTAGACCACAAATTAGTAGACAGTCAGATCCATATATGTTGTTAGATGACGAATACTTAGCACGTTATGCTAGGAGTGAACAACGCTCTCAAAATATGTACCCATCTATAGGAGGTTTGCAAACACAACCCGAGGTCTCATTCCAAGAAAACACCCCCATTCCTCCACCTATGGGAAATGTCCTCGGTGAAACTTGGCAGGGCACCGATCAATTCATAGCAGGGTACCATATGCCTATACAACCTCAAGATATACAACAAATGCCACTAAAGCAAAATACGTGTCTTCACCAAACGAGGTCATCTCAGCCTTAGTTGAGAAGGTTAGAGGGTTGGAACTTGCTCAAGCAAGTCAAAATTCACAGTTCATGCAAGTAGGAACTTCCAATCTTCCACATCATCCTAGCCAAGTAGACCTCCTCACAGGAATAGGTACGTTGGGTATGCCCCCTCAGTACTTACAAAAAACACCAACTAGAACCACGTTTTCTAACGCTACTCTAGTTGAAAATATAATACCCCCCGGTTTAGTACAAAACAATCCATTCCTGAGCAATGCTCCTCCATACTTAAACATGTATTCCAAATCACCACAGGGAGATATGTTCTCTTCTCCCGAAGCATGTTCACTCAACCACGGGGATTCTCTTATGCCTGCGAATACATATGCTACGCCATATCAACAACCCATTCCACCTCCCCCCCTCAACAAACACCATCAATGGTCGAAACCTATGCAATAGGAACTTATTCAAAATATTTGAAAGAACCTTTGGACTTCACTATACGAAGCATCATGCTTCCAAGACCTCTCCCGATCTACCCAAGTACAAAGGGGAGGGAGACCAATGCACATATTAAGGCCTATGCCACATGACCATTCGAGAACTACTCCCTTGGGATGTATTTGTTGCTAAAATATTCCCCAAAACTTTAGAGGGTATCGCCCTTGATTGGTATTACTGAGATACACTCAAGCCTCAATACATTCATTTAAACAACTTGTGTCGAAATTCATCAAGACTTGTGACATGAACAAGTTGTTGAGAATAGGATCGGGAATTCTTGCATATTAAGCAAGAACACAATGAATCATTGCTCATTTAATCCAAACATGGCGTACAGTCCTCTATTCTTCAAAAGCGCTCCAAACATGGATCAGATGGAACTATGTGATTTATTTCTTCATTCTCTCGGCAGAGAGATAAAGGAAGAAGTCCAGTAGTTCCCACTAAGAACTTATGATGAAGTGCTCGAGAGCACCCTCCGAATAGATCAAGCTGTAATAGATAGCGGTCGCAAGACATATGGAACAAATGGGAGGCTAATCATCCCAAACCAAAGCACTATGACTTATCCTACTACCACAAACGCCAGTCAAGGACCTAAAATCCTTAACAAAAACCATGGAGTGAAAACAGATGGAGTGACTGATCAGACTAAAAAAGCAAACATTGTAAATCTTCCACCACCAGTTAATAATCAACGAAACAACAATTTTACCCCAACAATCAACGCGATGGATTTTAATCGTCCCCAACGACAACGACAACAAAAACAACAAATCTAGACATCGGGTCCAAGTCGAACTCATTTGATATCAAAACCAAAGGCAATAAACGCAAAACTTTAATCCTAATAGTCAACAGTTTAATCAGAGTTTTGGACCACAACACGTGCCCAATCAACAACCTAGGAGTTATAATCCTAACTCGTATTGTGGTTTCAAAAATTTGAGGGCATGACACTAGGACTTTCCGAATTACAATAAGTTCATGTAACGTTTTCCAGGAGGAACAAAGACAACTCTTCATAGATATGTTCTTAATAGATTCTGTGATACCTATGCCAAATACCTTCATAGGGGCAGTTTCCCCTCAAAACGCACCTCTTAAGATCTTCAATGATCCACTTCCAAATCACAATAGCAATAATAAATTAAATCCAAATGGGACGAACAAAGGTATAATGACAGAAATAATGATCATGAAGCCTCAACTTCACCGAATCCACTTGTCACACCGCAATTAGGAAATCAGCCACGAACCAAGATAGTTGGTCTATTGGAATTAGATACCGAGCTGCACATAGAAGCCATAACAAGAACATGAGAACATTCTTCTCAACCAAATCCAACCTATCCACTAGAGCCAGATAACATTCAACAAACATTGGTAAAACCCGTGGGTGCTTATGATTTAATTAATGACTTAACAAAGACCTTCTCTCACATCTCCTTTTTGGACTTGTTGAAGAACTCTCCTGCCCATAAGGTTGCTCTTTTAGAAGCATTAGGTCTAGGTCATTTAATTAACATCACTCCACCTCCCGAAACACAAGTAAACCATATAGACTTTGATATCCACCCTCCAGGGCAGCCAGATAGGGATACCGAGTTTATATTCAACATAAACAAAATGCCAACAAATGTTGAAATTGCACGTAGAGGCGATCCAGCCTTGCATTTACAGGTGTGGGTTTACAATAATTATGTTAAACGCGATGGTTAACATAGGGCGCATAGTTAACATTATCCCCTTCTCTTTCCTTCAATTGTTAGGATATGGAGAAACAAACTGTTCCACAACAAGAAATACGCTAAGAGGTTATGATAGCCTTAAAGCTACTTCAATTGGGACTATAATATTACTAGTCACCTTAGGACCCAAGACAATCCTCACCGAGTTTTATATCATAGATCGAAACCAAATATAATATGATTCTCATCGACCATGGATACATCGCATGAAAGCAATCCCTTATGTTGTTCCAGAAATAAGATTCTTACACCTAGGAAAGATATTCGTAGCAAAAGGTGACCCAAAACCATTTGACATACACCTAGCAAACCTAAAGAAAAGACCAGGCGTTCACTCTGAGTTTGAACTCCGAACAAACCAACTTAACAAAGCAATCGACTCAAAATCGGGAGAAAAATTAATACCTACAACAGAACTAGAAATTACGAACCTAGTCAAGGGCATCCCAACCCTCAAGGATGAAGCTAACGTTGTAGAAATAATGTCATTAGGAAAAACTGCAAAAATTGTCGAGTTATTGGAACAAGATCTACCAATTTTCCTACCATTTGATTCCACAGGTATGGGACATACCCTAGGAGTTGGTTCTCTTCCAGCAGAGGAACTTTACATGGTAGAAGTAACTGAAATAGAAGAAAGAGACGTAAAGAATGTCCCAGCATCCATCTTTCCTAGTAAGTATTGGACTCTCCATTTTGATGGAGCTAGGTGTTGTTATGGAGCCGGGGCAGGTGTGATCTTTACTTCTCCTGAGGGAAAGATCTTACCTTTTTCTTTTAAGTTGAACTTTGAATGTACAAACAATGGCATTGAGTACGAAGCCCTCCTCCTTAGCCTCATCATAGCCAAAAGGATCGGTGTTAATAACATCAGAGTGTTAGGAGACTCGCAATTAGTTGCAAACCAAGTCTCTGAAGTATATGAGACTAGAGTTGAGCACTTACAGCTCTATAAAATAGTGGTATTAGATCTAAGCAAAGGATTTGACTTCATATCCATTGAAGTAATCCCACGAAGAACAGAACCTTCTCAAATTCAAAAGCAACCTCACTTTGCATTTTACCCCAAGTAATTGTTAGGAAATAAGGGATAAAATATGGGAATAATCCCTCACGAATCGCAATGATAGAAACTAATATGCGAAATTATTACAGATCTCAAATAAAATTGTAGAATAAAATAACACAACACAAAGAGACAATATTTTAACGTGGTTCACCCAATTTGGGCTACATCCACCAAGAATCACTTGCTCAGATTTTATTACAAGCCACCGCTCTCTCAATACAATACCTAGATCCGTTTGGAGCTATGCTCAACAAACTCTACAGAATTCACACCCGAATTCAAAACACATCTACAATACATTTGCTTGTACATCTATCATATGCATAAGACCATATAAATAGACAACTGCTTAAGCAGTTTTACAAAACCATGGGTATCAAAACCATGGGCAAAACCCATCCCATAAACCTATGGGTCAAAAACTCGCCCATATGAGAAAAGCATGTTTCCTGATATGTCGGGTGCATTTTTCGAGGCCAAAAATTTATGCCTAAAAAAAAATTTGGGGGCTGCACCCCCGAACCCCTGCTACTAGGGCCTACTCACCGGACCCCCGCTTGAGGCCCGGCCCGGCCCCGAACCGCGGTGAGGATACATGAAAAGTGTACAGTACTCTTAGTGTACAGTCTTCAACACTTTCACACATGAAAACAGGCTCCACAACCTAACAAGAATGAGTTGGAAGATACAAGTTTCAAAGTATCACTTCGTACTGAACCATTGGTGAAGAAAATGTCAAAAAACCCTCTTCTAACACATACAACTAAGAATGAATCTTCTATCTTACATCATGTTGACAGTGATAAAGCCACTCTCAAATATCTAAATGCTTATGCAAAGCTACACCGTGCTCACCCTATAGTTGATCTTTCCCTAATACCACACTCCTCTTCCTACTTTGGAAATCCCACGGTAGAGTCTCCTCCACAGAAGGATCTCGATGTCTACAAGATAGAAAACGGAGAAAGCTTGGAACTACCTCCAGCCCCACCTGAATTTGAAGAAGGTAACGCTTCTTTGATAGAAGAAACCATTGACATAAACATTGGAATGGAGGAAGAACCAAGAATTTTTAAGTTGGGATCCTCGCTAACTCGGAAGAAATAGAAATACACACCCAAATCCTCAAAGAACATCAAAAGGCTTTTGCATTTAGTTATAAAGAAATGACAAGTATCGTACCACAAGTTGTGGTACATAATCTTGTCACTAAACCAGATGCGAAGCCAATTAAATAGAAATCAAGACCAATGAAACCAAAAGTAGCTCTCATGGTAAAAGAAGAATTGATGAAGCTTCTCCAAGTGGGATTCATCAAACTAGTCGATTATTCACAATGGGTATCTAATATCGTCCCCGTTCTCAAAAAGAACGGGAAGATACGCATTTGCATAGATTTTCGAGATATTAACAAAGCTTGTCCCAAAGATGATTTCCCATTACCATCCATTGACGTTATCGTTGATGCAACAGCTGGATTTGAACTGTTGTCCCTCATGGATGGGTTCTCAAGGTACAATCAAGTTAAAATATCTAAACAAGAACAAGCCAAAACCACATTTATAACTCCTTGGGGAACTTATTGTTATGTCATTATGTCATTGAGTCTTAAGAACGCCGGTGCTACTTAATCAGCGAGCAATGACTTATATATTCCATGATCTTATCCATAAAATTGTGGAATCATATGTGGATGACTTGTTAGCCAAGGCCAAGAAACGCTGTGATCATCCGGAGGGTACTCCGCATCATCCTCTCACAACTAATTGAGTAAGGTGTCACACTAAACCCGAGAGAAGTGTGTTTTCAGGTAACAGAGGCAAAATTCTAGGATACATTATATCTTCACAAGGGATTGATGTTGATCTAGCCAAAATACGAGTTATTCTCAAAATTAGTCCACCTTCAGACGAGTCTGGAATTAGGTCATTTCTCGGGAAACTCGATGCAATCCAAAGGTTCATCCCAGATTTAAGCTTTTCCATTCATCCAATCAATAATCTAATCAAGAAAGATTATAGCATCGATTGGACTGAAGATTGCAACGAGGCCTTCGAAGCAGTTAAGCGCTTCTTGTTGTCACCACCCACGTTAATGCCTCCCAAACCAGACCGCCCTTTGATCCTGTTCTCATGAGCCACTCATATCTCGTTGCTGGCTTGCATGCCGGCTCAAGAAGATGATGACAAACGAGAATGCGCGATCTGTTTCATTAGCCGAACATTGCTCGATTATGAAACAAGTTACACACAGGCAAAGAGAGAATGTCTTGCCATAATTTTTGCAACAAAACATTTAAGGCATTACATGTTAAATCAAGAAACAAGGGTCATCGTAAAGATAGACCATTTACGAACATTTCTCACACAAGGATCTTTATCTAAAAAAGTTGGCCGTTTCATAACCCTAATGGGTAAATTTGAGTTAACATTCGTAAACCAAAAATCATTAAAGGACAAATCATTGCAGACTGGTTGGCTGACAATCCACTAGATGGAGGCGAGCTGGTAGATCTAGACTTTCCCGATGAATGTGTATACTTTGTCGAAACCAGACCCCCCATCTCTACATGTCCCTGGTATACTGATATTATCAATTTTATCATGGACCATATGTATCCAGAAAGTGCCACGTCACAACAAAGAAGGCGGTTACGCATTATTACCGCTAAATATGTTGTTTTAGACCAAGTGCTCTATCGTAGAGCCTTCGATGGCATGCTTCTAAGATGCGTCGACATAGAAGAATCCAAGAGGATTCTTCATGAATCCCATAGTGGGATATGTGGGGGCCACTTCGATGGTCACGCCACCGCTCACAAAATACATCGGATGGGCTATTTTGCACCCACTCTCGAGCATGATGTAGTGGAATTTATACGCAAGTGCCACAAATGCCAAGAATTCTCTCACGAGATTCACATGCCAGCACAATCCCTACAACCAATAGTGACTCTGTGGCCCTTCTCGACGTGGGGTTTAGATTTAATAGGGAAATTCTCTCCCTCATCAACCAATGGCCATAATTTTATAATCACAGCCATAGAATATTTTACCAAATGGGTGGAGGCCATGCCTCTCACCACTGTACCAGGTTCGGTGATTGCCAAATTCATTCTGAACCAAATTATCTGCACGTATGGTGTCCCACAAGTCATTATCTCAGATAATGGCACATCCTTTAAGAACGGCGAGGTTTGTGAGTTATGTAGAAAGTTCAAGATAAACCATCACACAGCCTCCCTTTACTACCCTCAAGCCAATGGGCAGTCGAAGCGACAAACAAAACATTGAAAGTTATTCTCCTTAAAACAGTCAAGGAGAATAAACAAGATTGGCATTTAAAACTATATCCGGCCTTGTGGGCCCACCGAACCTCAATAAGAACACCAATAGGAGCAACTCCTTTCTCACTAGTATTTGGAGTAGAAGCAGTTCTCCCACTTAAGGTTGAAATACCCAATCTCCGCATCTCATTACAAGGGATTCTGGACGAGGAAGCTTACAGGGAGGCACACCTCTCTCAACTAGAGAGCCTTGACGAGACCAGTTAAATGTTGAATAGCAGCATAGAGCCTATGTTGACTGGATGTGCCGGCAGTATAACAAAGAAGTCTATGAGCAAGAAATATATGAAGGAGATCTAGTTCTAAGACTAGATAGCCGGATCGATAAGAAAACTGGCGAAGGAAGAAAGTTCCGGCCCAAATGGTTGGGCCCATATCAGGTCATGAAAGACTACGGGAATGGTGTGTATCTCTTGTGCACACTAGAGGGTGAGGAGTTCAATGAATCAGTCAATTCCTTGCATCTCAAACGATTTTACGCATGAAGCATCGGCACTATTTGTATAATTATATCTACATTACATATTCATTTAGATAGGTTCATTTTGTTCACTCGTTTCATAAAATTTGGTGATCAAGGGACTTATTCTTAAGCAATTCATTACAAACTTCTGATAGTATTGGCAGGAGCATTCAAATCACACTTCTTCATTTTCATAACATCATCAATTGTTTCAGAATCATTTCATCAATTAATGCTAGATATGACAAAGTCTTAACGGTAGCCATACCAAGGCCTGCATGCTTGTTCTCACTTTTAGTTTTCTTCCTAGGGTAGGTGTCTTGCCTATGGTCTGTTCTAGAAGCTTCATGGTGTCACATCTATCTTGCATATATATCTCATTGGAAATAAGAACATCCTGACATTTTTCTCAAGTAAGTAAGTCAAATGTAGATCAAACAAAAAAATTTACTTTTACACATTTCCTTGCCCTACCAACCTTCGGTGTTGAACTTACGTCTCTTACTAGCGACGTAGGGTTGGGAAAGGATGCGAATGCCTTTACTCGCCTATTCCTTGTCAATGGTGATAAGCCCATGCTTCCTACTAGTAGTGTGGGGAAAGGTGTAGGGGGTCCGCTTGATAGAAAATGTTAAAAGTCATAAGCAAATAGTTCAAACAAACCTTTGAAATCTTGAGTCAAAAACAAATGAATCAGACGTCCAAAATTCCAAGAGAGTTCAAAACCATGAAAACCAGATTTTGTCAACCAAGTGGCCATCTACGGATCTAATTGCGATAAACTGCAAAGCAAGTTGCATTCTAAACTATGGAGTCACTTGAGTAAGATGGGTTTGTAGCATCCTAATTTGGTTCCACCAACTCTTTGTCTATCTTCCATCATTACCATTTCAACACACCTCATAGCTTGTGCCCTTTCTAGCTCTCGATGGTGAGCCCTCGCATATTACTTGGTTGTATGGAGTTAGGAGTGGGGCAAGTTCATATGCTCATCATACTAGTTCATCATTGCATTTTGCCAAAACAATATAAGTACCGAAAATTGCTTATAGAAACTAAAGTTCAAGATCACATAGTGTCCACATCATCATACATCAGCATCATGAAATACAAAAAGAAAACATTTGTGATATTTGTTCTCCATTGCATACATTCTGAAAAGCATATAAAAAAAAAAAATTATAAACATCTAGTATACATGTGAAAATGAATCACAAAACTCTAGGTACAAAGAGATCTAGATCCAAATATATATATATATATATATATATATATATAATCAGGTTTTATGTACAATGCCATCATGCACTAAGCATAGTCAAAACGCTCAATGAGCCCGGAAAATACAGAATGGTCTTATAAACAATCTAGCAAGAGTAACTACAAAAAGAGCCAAGTGGCCTCTCAATCCCTATGGGATCCCTCAGAAGGTGCACGATCACGTCTAGGACTCCAGCTACACCGGCGCTCTAAGTGCACTAAGGGCTCACAATCCTGAACAGTAGTTGTAGCCTCACTATGAGAGCGGCTCCTCCTCATCAGGCGCTCTCAGCCAAACCCTCGGCCTCTAGGACCTCCCTAGTCTCCCGAACTGATCTCGAACACCGCACCACCGGGGGAAGCATGTCGACGTAAGCAAGGCCGAAGTCTTTGAGGCACTCGATCAAAGGGGTGTGTCTCTACCTTCCCCGTCCCGTCCACAAGTTGTCCTGTAGTAGAGCAAGAGATCAAAGTAAAGGTCTCCTCACACCACAACCTTTTCATGGCCTGATAAGGTGTGGCCTCCATATCTTCGATGTAGTCGGGAAGCAACTAGCTGGTGGAGTGCTCTAAGCACCATCATCTCTTTCCATCTAGCTACCCTCACGGCCCCGGATCTCGCCACCTCTATGCCTCTCCCATAAGGGATGATGCGCTCATAGACCCAGCTCATAAATAAGGTCAGATGGCTCAGTGATTGTCCCTGTAATCGAACCACCCTGTATAAGTCATGATAGGTGGTCCCAAGTATATCGGCTCCCCAGGCATAAATCTGACCATGTGCCTCAATCTGTGCGATGATGGGGGCCCAACAGTAGAGTAAAGTATCCCCTCCCTTGTCCTTGATCAATCTCGAAGCAAGGATGCCCATAATGGCCTAGACGGATTAGAGGGATGGGCAAGCCGGAATAGAATGGACCTTCACCCCCTTCTTCAAACCAATGGAGACAACTGCATCTCCCATATAGGTGGCCCACTGAGTCACCTGAGCTCTGATACTACTGTATCAAATGAAAGTCTCCTCCCAATAATCGGGACTCCCAAAATGTGGTAGACATCCTCTAGGGTGATAGTCCACTCACCCCTAACACCTGGAAATTGGAAGGTGTTCCGATCTACATCCCAATAAGAAAATAAGTCACATAATATGTGACTGGCAGGTGCAACGTGGGGGACCCGTGCAATCCTCAATATGCCTACCCTCTGGAGAGTATCCTGCTCATCCTGAGAGAGTGCATCTAACACTGCTGGAAGCCAATCACACTCCCTCTCTCGGCTCCATCTAATGTACTCTTCCTTCTTCTGTCAAAACACCCAAAACACACAAAAAGAAGCAAGTTAGCATCAAGATTGCATTAGAAAAATCATTAAAGCAAGTAAGGACACTAAAAATGCAAAAATGAATTCAAACTAGTGTTGTTTTAGCATTCTGGAGAGAACCGACCACCCTGAGCAAGGCGGTGGTTCCATAACCGCCGCCTTGGAAGGCGAATGTCCCGTAACCATCACCCTACTCGGGCGGTGGTCCTATCCCATGATTAAAAACGGTCGCATGCCCTAAAAATGCTTTAAATGCTAAAAATCGACCATTTTAGCTAAAACAAAAGCCTACCCATTAGGCACCCCCTAAGAGACACATTTAAAACTAACATTTCTAAAAATGACCCCCAAGACAAAGATTTTGACATTTTAACATTTTGGGTGCAAAAACGTTAAAACAAGAAGAACTAACCTGAGATCTCGCAGTTGATGTTCCGCACGCAGAGGCATGATTGCTATCTCACTACGAACGTTTCGACTATACTCTCGTCAAAACCATCACCGTGGGTCCCAGAGCTCAAAAACTATCAAATCGACACACGCAAATGAATAGGAAAGTGGGCCCGTTTTATATATATAGTGTTTTGACTCATTTTGAATGCCCCTTTCGCAGGTTTAGAGTGCCGACGGAGGTAAGTTCTCATCCCCGCGCAAATGGTAAGTCCTCATTTCATACTAATTTAGTATTTATTTTTCGATTTATTTTATCTATCTGCACTTGAGTCCTCTTTCCATTTTGTAGGTAATAGGGACTCGGATGGCGGAATTTCGACACACGGGTGTGTCAGGTATAATTTCTAGCTTCCCATTTTGGGACCGCCATACTCGGACCCACCGTTTTACGCCTCTTCATGGTTAAAACACTTCTCCAGGGGGCAATATGTACGTACCCAAAATTGTAGGGTACTGTGCTGCCAGAACAATGTCACACATGCCCCAATGATGATACAGTCACCTTGCAAGGTGTTCGAGGTCTAAAGAAGCTCACGAAGTATATGTTAGCATCCCAAATGCTTTTTCCAAGTTCCTTATGCTTTGTTTTATCCCTCGCCCCCCTTTTTAATGCCTTTTGCCCTTTAGTGATGAAACTACCGCCTGTGGCGGTGGTCTCAGAACCGCCACCCCCTTTCAGGTGGAAGTCCTTCACGCGTTTTCCAACACATTCATTTGATCATGACTTGTGTAATTTTTCAACTTTCACTAGCTTTTCTCAACTGCCTTAGCTTGTATTAATGTTTTATGTCCACTGGAATAGTGTTTCTTCATTGTTTAATGGTAAAAGAGTTCTAATGGGAATTACCTTTGGGTGAATGGGAAATCTATAAATATCCAACTTGTTTTCAAGCAAATGGCCCCTCAACTTCTCATTTCCATTGTTTAGTCTTTCAATGTTTATAGCTCATTTTGTTTTCATGTTTGCATCCATGCTAGTTTTCCTTTGTTGTTGAAGGCCATTCGATCTTCTTGTTTCAGTCTTTTTCATGGTTGTTCATGCAAATTAGTTTAGAGCAAAGTAGTGTCATTTGTAGATTGAATCCATTAGAGTTACAGGTTGTGTTCTTCACATAAGGTAGATTCTAGAATCTCTCAGTACACTTGTGTTGTATTCCCACAATAAATCCTGCTAGGAATTGCATACGCCAAGCTCTATCACTTGCGCTATCCCTCTCCTACTCACATTATATTCGGTCTATATCCAAAGTGGCATTGTTCAAAATACCTTCTTTTGTTGATGCTAGCATATACACGCTCTTCTAGATTCACGTGAGCATGAAGGAAAGAGGAGATCATTCTGAGGGGACAAAATCATACACTACTAGATTCGCCACTATTCTGTAAATTCCAGGTTTTATCTATTAAAAGTTCTAGTTAAAACATATCAAATAGAGTAGTGAAATATTTCATTTTCGCTAATTTTAATTTTCAATATTGCCGGGGTAGCTGTGGGGATTGATAGTTTCTGAGAAAATATGATCCATTCCTCACTTCTGAGGTAGGATCGAGAATCTTTCAATTAAGTTAATCAGCTATCTAGTTATTTAGGATAAAACTCACAACTGCACAAGCAAGTAGCTACACCGGGCTACCTTGTTTGTTTTAATTTTGTTATTAGATTAGTTGTCATTTTATGAATATATTAGATTAGTTGCTCTTTCGATTCTGTTAAAATTCTATCAAAAATACAAAAATAGAGGAATATATATAGGTTGTAGATATATCTTGCATAATTAAATTTATTTTGTTTCAGTTAGGTTTATATTGATCTTGCATGACAATCACGGGACCTAGGAGCCCAGGAATACGTTTTGAGCCAATCGTGCCTCAACCAAATATCGTTGCAGCATTAGCTGACATAGACCAAAATATTAGAATTCAGGTCTTCCGAACAACAACAGACCTACAAGAAATTAGCACACAACTAAGAGGATTAAACATAGAAGATGACAAAGCACACACGTTCTGGTCAAATCAGCCAAATTATAGACTCCTTGATAGATATCCGTATGACCGTAGTAGAAGGACTGCAAGAGAGAAAACATTTGGTTGTGATCCGCTAGTCCCACATCAAATGCAGGAGACCTCCTCGTTGATATAGACACTAGCTTACGTATCCAAATTACTGTAACACACGTTAGGTACTCCAAGAAAATCATGCAACTTCTAGTTCTAAACATAGAGGCCGAAAAGGCATATGACTACTAGATACTCGGACTAAGGAGTTGACTCTTCATATGACCATAGGAGGTCCACAACAACCACGAACTTACGGTTGTGATCCACAAGTCCCACAACCCAACGGGCCTACAAGTCAAATCAACGTTGATGTTGGTTTGCAAACATTAGTATTTAGGTCCTCTCCACTCCCACCAGACATCATCACACAACTATCATTATTAAACGTAATAGCCAACCAAGCTAAAGATTTCTAGACTAAACTAGAGAATCATCCATAAAGCACCAAAAGATCCACGACACATTTTGGCCATTCCATTATTATGACCTTGTCGAGAGATATACGAAGCACCCACATGTTATCTTCCACGTATCCCACAACCCATAGATTGGATCACGGCAAAGCTCGATATTGATTGGAGCCTTCGAGCAGCTATCCTTGCCGAATGATCATCACACCGGTCCAGGTTAGGAGGGCCTTCTTTGCCTTAGATTCGCAGATCCCATTATTGTGTGTTGAAGACGTAAGATTACCTAACTAGCTTATCTGCATTCCGCATGTATTTCATCCCCATCGGTTGTCTCGACACGACCTCGGGAGGTCGGGTGCGAAGAAGAGTCACTTGTAGATTCCCATGCTTGCATGTCACTTTTCCATTGTACAAAGAGGCCACATAGGTGCCATTTAATACTTATGGTCATAACTATGTATGGTTGTAGGTAAAATTATGGTTGTAACACTTAGGTGTTCATATACAGATGCTCATTTCCCTCTATTCTCCCTTTTTTTGATTTTTTATCCTCAAATGGGTTAGGACCATACAAATACTTATGGTCATAACCCTATGAACCAAAATCATGTGAAACGTTGCAAAGTGACACAAAGTGAGCCTCAAATTTGTTCAAATTCCTTCTTATTATTCTAAAATAATTTAATTATTTCATGATTTCTTATGTTCTCAATACTCCAATATTTTAAAATTAAGTCGTAATTCTTAGGGGCATGCTCATTCGAACCAAGTATAATGAAACGTATTTAAAGATTAGTTGATTTTTATGTTGTCACATTGATAAGGTGGTACATAAGTGTGTGATCATATAGGAACCATAATTTTCATTTTCAAAATTTACACTAGTATAATGGTAAAAATAAGGGTGGTAATGTGAAAGGAAGTCACAAGAACGAGAAGATATAGTGGTAGATAAAGCAAAAACAAGTAATGATATTTAGGATTCCATGATCAAACATATTGCGAAGGGTTTTAACCATGTGTGACCCCATGATTTTTAATATTGTAAAGTCCCTTTTGGGGGACCTCGGAAATGGCGAAAAGCTCTTAAATCATATTTACATAGTTGTTATAAACCTGCAAATATGCAAATTAAACCTTGTTCTAGGGCAACAACCTGATTTGGGGTTTCAACCCCACTTTTGAGCCTTCAAAACCCTTTGAATTAGTTTCACTTGAATTTCTAAAATTATAATATATCCTAAACAATCATGTAGTGCAAGAAATCTAATTTTTAATGCCCTAGATATGAAGATATGAATTTCATGAAACCCTTGTCTGCAATATTATTTTTAAAAATTCATAACTCAACTTAGAAAGCACCAAAAATCATGAAACTCAAGATATTGGCCTTATGAAATATAGAGAATAAGATGATAATTTCATATTTCCCAAAATGTTACCGTACATACAAAAATCCACCTTAATATAGGTCGCCCCACCTGAAATAAAATATAATTTGCACCAAACAATTGATAAAATGGAATATTTCACCTTTATAAATCATAAGGAGCCCAACCATGCAAAGAGATCACATAAAAACAAACAATATCCTTGAAAACACACCTCCAAGCAAGTCGCTTAGGGAAGAAATTTTTATAACCAACAATAAATAGAAATCCACAAAGGGGTAGTGTGGGGTTTCATCCACACCACTTCTCCGTAATGGTTTTCATCCTTGGGAGTACCTCAATCAAGAGTTTTCATCCTTGAGAGAGAGAGAGAGAGAGAGAGAGAGAGAGAGAAGATGTTTAACAAGCAATCCTTTACCAAAAATGACAAATCCACATAACATAATCCTCTAATGGCGAGCGACCCCCTTTTATAACCAAAAGGGTGCTTCTAGTGTAAATGATTTCCGACCTCTCGGGAAAGTAGTTTCTAGTTTCTAATTGGTATTTTTGGAGCCTACATGTTCACTAATAGCTTTTTTATTTCTAATTTATTTTTGGGCGCTAGGCTCACCAACAATTACAATGCCAATTAAGAAATGAACATGAAATGAAGCACATGATGACATTGTTAGCTTCCTCTAGCTTGTTCGCTTGGACCCATGAGGATGAAAAATGGGCTGAGGTCTTAAATTGTAATTGGCTCGAAAAAAGGGACATGACAGTCCTCCCTCTCAGATTGTTTTCCCTTAAGCAATTGCAGTTTCTCGGATCCCAAATAAATATCGTTGTCTCCTTCTTTGATGTACCCACACATCAAGAAAACTCTTTAAAGAAAAAGTGTCCCCTTCTTCCTCCCTTCTTGATTTATGGCTATGATGACCAACTCTTCTTCTTTGCTTTTCAAGGCCTCATAATTACCCTCCAAACATTGGGCGTTCACAATTTCCCTCCCATTTTTCCAACCACAGGTTGTAATCATGCATTTTGTTCCCTAACATTAGAAAGATATGGATTGAGATCTTTCTTATAACAACTGAAACACATCAACACTTTGGAAATAGATGTAAATCCTTCATCCTCATGCTTGGATACTCCTCTCCCATTTTCAAAAGAATGGGTAGAGAGCTGGAATTAATGCGGAAAACATGTAAAACAAAGGTATAACAAATGTCATGATGATTACCTTTCCCTCCAAGAGACGCTTCCAAGCTTCCCCAAATCAATCTTTTCAAAATTTGACTTGGATCGTAGCTCACAAGTGCTAGTATGTAATTATAACAGCCATATCATGCCCAGAATTTTGTCCTAAATATGAGTGAACCTTCTTACCCATCAAAATTTCTTCAAATATTCATCTCTCGTGCTTCCCCAAGAACATATCCACAACCCAACAAACAAAATTGGGAGGAACACCTCATCTTAGTTGTAGCATTGCAAGTTTAGAAGTGAAATGGCCAAAAAACATCTTATGAGAGTTACCCTTACCTTTTCCATGTCGCTAGAAAAAGAACACCACTTTTGTGTGATCAAAATCCACTTGGTGGAAAGTGTGAGTAACTTCGATGCGGAGGATTTCGTGATTGCAAGTTCCTTACCCGTTGTCCCAAATATATATATATAGCCTATGTTGTTCCTTCTTGCAAACTTCTTACATGATATTACTAGCAAGTTGATTTTTGACATACTCAGTTGTAACAATATTTTCCCAATCGGTGGTCATGATAGAAAGCAAACCACAATGTGAATTCCAAGCATTCTCCAATGTACTCCCTTCATCCTTAATACCTTGAATTTTGATTTCTTTTTCTTTATCATAGAATTTTAGTTCTCTATCATCAAAATTGAGGGTGAATTCCCTCAAAGATTACATTATTGAATTCCAAGAACTACTTCATCATCAACTAACTTAATCACAAAGAATTCATCACATACCTCATCTTTTCCTAGGAGAAGTGATAGTTGTCCCATTTTCTTTGTGCAAGGTATGGTAGTGTCACTCTCAACAAGCCTAGTGACCCCTTGGTTATAAAGAAAACCCTTCACCTTGAATGGATGAGAAGTAGGTGTGCCATACATTGAAGAAAGGGTGCTACTCTTCCACCATATTTTTCTAATTCTTCCATATTCATGGATCCATGGGTTAACCACATGAAACAAAAATTAAAACTATCATCATGCCTTTGGTGCCCAACACATGGCATGATAAAATTTCCCTCCATACTGATTTTGAAATCAGACATTCTTCTTTTTGTAGAACTCATCATAGCATTTATATTTCTTATCTGAAACAATTTTGAATTTGAGGCCAAGAATCCATACAACAAGAGACACTTCTTACCTCATTATTTCATGGAGTATGAGGTGCATAAGGATGCCCAATCAGCGGTGATATAAGAGGACATAATAAGCATAAAATCTGATCACCTTCTCCAACCAGCTATGTGTGAGGGTAACATATCAATAGTGTTAAATCAACAAGCAATAAGACAAATATTTCTTCATACCATGGGCTGCCTTTGATGCTTTCTTGACTCATAATTTCTGAGTTAGGAACAACACTCAGAAAATAACCCGATGGAGCCCTTATCTCATGCATAGCATCATCCTCATAGGCCCTTATTAAATCTGATTTGATTCCATCGTGTGACTGCCTTGTGTAACCATTAGAATCCAATAAATTAGCATAGAATAACAAGGGATTTTTACCTTTCTTTGGATGATGACAAAATGGGGATTGTTCCTTGTTGATATCTTCATTGATTGGCTCCTTGGTGGTGGTTGTTTGGTACTGACCAGCAAGCTGAAAATCATTAATTCCACCTTGAAATTTGACTTCAACTCTAAATTTCTTCTTTCCATCAAACCCTTCTTTTTCCCTTACCTCATGCTTCATGGTTGCTTCCTTTTTCCTTGTCAATAATGAAGAGCTCTTTTCCCTATACACATGTAAGTGTTGTTTCCCTTGAGTTACTATCAATCTAGTAGCCCTAGCTCTTCTTTGCCACTCCTCACACTTTCTTTGAGTTTCCATTACATCCTCCTTGCTTGCATATATGAATTTCTTCTCCTATCTAATATCAACATTTGGTTCCTTCAAAAGTATATATTTTTCTATCAAGGGTTCTTCATTGACAATTGTTAGTTTATTGCAACCACTAGGTGTCATCAATTCATCATTAAGCACAAAAGGGTTTTTACCTTGGATGGCGTGCTCCTTAACTTCCTTCATCTAATGGAAATACCTCTTCTCCTTAGGGCTAAAACATTCATCTTCTTGGCATATTGCACTTCATCTTTTGGCGTTGGAGTACTTTGTTAATAATGTCCTTCTTCCGTCTGTAAACACAAAATCACACACTTACTACTATTTACTATACCGCCAAGTATGTTATTTTATATATTGATCTTGCACAAGAAGACTATTTGCTAGTGACCCATTCCATAGTCCATTCGCTTGTCTTTTTGGTTTCTATTTCTTTTATCTTTCACACTTGTCACTCATACACCCAGTTCTAGTCAAGTCACAGGGATCCTTGTCTGTCATTATTCACTCATTTTTCGTCACTTATCTCTGGACACTAGTGTCAGGCACTCTTGTCCATCCAAGGCGTGTCCTCTTTGGGTTTGATCTTATTTTTGACATTTTAGGTCAGTATTTTTGGTTTTCCCTCTCATATCCCAAGGCACTAGTCAACATGTTGGGTCATTAGTGTCAAAATTCAAGCAAGAGATACCTATATAAACACAACATACATACTATTATAAGGGCGTGTAATTATCATCAAGGGTTATCTATCTACATATCTCAAGGGACTGCATTTGGGCACATTACTCTGCATACACACTACATAGGAAGGGGAGTTCATTCTATTCCATCCACACATTTGTATTTTATCTAGCTATCGCTTTGTTATCTTGGCATCATTGGCGCGAGGGAGACCTAGGAGCACTATTGCACACACAAACACATAGAACTACATTGGGTCTGAGATGTAGTGTAGCGCTCAATCATAAGTTCACCATTGTGATAGTTAAGGATAGTTCGACCCCTCATTTTGCATCTTTCTTTTTTAGGATTTGATGTCTTTTTTAGGGTTTTGCAAGAGAATATTTGTGTGTAGATTTACAGTACCTCGGTGATCCAAGTGTGACATAAAGGCAAAAAAGGTGACAAAAAGTGAACAAGTGTGAAGCCCTAGCGACACTATCGAAACCAGGTTCCAATCATTTCGTAGACTCTATGGCCCATGCAAAGGTCTTGGGCGCCCACGGGTGCCCCTATCCTTGCCCACGTGCCCGTGTCAGGAACAACAAGAATATTTAGATTTTTCTAAGTCCGATTATGACGGTCTGTGCTTTTTTCCATCCCATATTCCAGTTTAGACTCACTTCGAGATAAGCACAATTGATATAAGTACCTTACCCCTCTCATTTCCTTTCATAATTAAAATTAATAAATTATTTAGCATTCATATTTCATTGTTTATCAGTTATAGCAGATCTTTGCATTCATATTTTATAAAATATATATATTTTATTAAATCATTTTGGTGAACTCCGTAGCTTAGAACTACTTGCCCTAAGATCCACTAAAACCCTAATGGCTAAGGATAGCTCTTCTCCTCCTAGGCTAGTCATGCCTCATGTGAGTATCAATCCTATCTATGATGAAACAACCATAGTTGAACTCACCGCTCTATATTGTAATGTTATTCTTCTAGATGATACTCAAAGACAACTCTGTAATGTCCCCTTTCCTACGCCAAAAGGCCCAAGGGCCAAGTCGAGTCCAAACCATGGTCATACCCAAGGGGCTGTGGACACTGGGAACTTTTGGGAAGGGGCCCCGTGGTTCTAATATCCAAGTTTTGCGTTTGGGGGTCACTTTTGGACCATGGTGACTCAAAAAAGGAAAAAGTAACTATAGTTACTTTTATTTGATTGGCCCCTCCATGGAATGAAATGCATCTAGGGTTAGTGGGGCTCATTTGCTGAGGAGAAGTGTATAAGGATCCGTGAGAGAAAGGAAAGAAACTTTTGTCGCATACATTTTATCCTCCTTCACATGCAACTATTGTTTGTGCATCTACAGCTTGTGGAGTGAAATCCCATAGGGACCCTAGCTTCGGTGGTGAGAGACCCGTCCCTAGCTAGCAGGGCATTCTTCGGTAGTGAGAGATCTACCCTAGTCTGTCATTTTGGAGCCGCTTTCAGGGCAGTGTTACAAAGATATTATCAACGGGTTCAGAGGAAGGGTTTGAGGATTTTGGGGGCATTTGGGGAAGATAATCAAAAGGGTCCCAAATCAGATTTACGACAGCCATTTGGGCAGGGCTTAGCATCACTTTGAAGGCGCCTCCATCAATTTCCAACCCCTTTCCAAGCGAGGTGACTTGCAGCCTTTATTTGGAGGGTTTTCCAGTTAGCCACTTTCAGATCTGAAGGTTGAGTTATCATATCCTGTATTTGTCAATGTTATCTCCAAAGTCTCATAATTTATGCTCATGTATTTGGAGAGTTACGAATTTTAGAAGAGTTCCAGTTGTCTAGGGCACGCTGTAATTTTTTGGCAGCAATATATTATTCCAAAAATTCCAAAAATGTTTTTCTAGTGTTTATTATTATTATTGCAAGCTTCCCTCAAAATTTCATGCACTTTGGGAAAATATTTTGTGAGTTATCAATTAAATACCATTCGTTGTCCTAGCTGGTCATTTTTCTATAAAAATCAGAAATTTTACTTTGTTGAAATCTTCATATAATTTTGTCATTTTTAAGTGGTATCCCATAAGGGATATTTAGCTAATGAATGCAATGTGCCTACTAGCTTTGATCATTCCACTATTAGCATTGTTTTTGATCCGGCAAGCTTTTCTTTGTGTAGACCTTGTTATTTAGTCACCACACTACACCATCTTCATTATTTCTAATGAGAACTTAGATGAAGCTATTATTATTTTTATGCTTAATATTGATGATGATACTTTAGCTACAAAACAAGATGAAAATACACATGTGCATGATGTTGTTTCTCATACTAGTCAAGATGATTCTATAATTGTATCTCATACTCCTTGCATTTTTGTAAATGTTTCGCATGATGCATTGCATACTAGTTCTCCTCCTCCTCCTCCATTACATGTTGACGATACGATTAATGAAATTATTACATCTGAATATTTCTTTGATATTGACGATACACATAATAGTCATAATTCTACTTCTTTTCATATTGTTGATTGTGAATCTCCCGCTTCGCTTTCATATTCTTCTGAGATTGTCTCTAGTAGCATGCTTGATTCATCTCCTTCTATCACTTCATCTCCTAATAATGTTGCCGATGCTAGTCCTACTACTTCTATCAACACTCCATGTGCTTCACCTCCTATTACTTCTTCAGCACCTACACCTAGTGTGCCCTTAGCATTGATATCTTAAATTTCTCCTCTTGATATCCCTATGATCACTCATAATGGAAAGCTTCAATCAATCAATACATTACTCATATTTGTTGTCATTCCTTCACATGACATTTTATCACTCATGCATGGTGTTGGCCAATTACAATCTCAGGTTCAATCTCTCACACTTGAAAGTAAGGCCTATTATGCTTCTATAGATAAAAATTCTTTGCATGACAACCCTATTCCAAAAAGATCCACAATTCAACATTTCCTATGGATTTCATTATGACTACATTTACTTGCTTTAATGGTACTGAAATCCATATTTGCATCTTAAGCATTATCGTCTAGTTATGGCTTCTTATTCTAATGATCGATTATTGCTAAAATCCTTTCGCCATAGTCTTACTGATGATGCTCTCTAATGGTACACACATTTACCCTTTAGATCTATTAGTACCTATTATGAGATGGAAGAAGCCTTCCTTCAATGCTTTATAATCAACAATGGCCCTAAAGTCACCTCTAATCATCTACTTGGCTTACATCAAGCAAGATTGGACCTATTATTGATTACATTTTTGCTTCAATGCTTGCATACATCAGTTAGTCTTCCAACCCATTAACCTAGAAAAGTAATTCATCTTCTGTCATGGCTTGATTCTCATTTTAAAACAATGATTGCAATATGATACATGTGAATCATTCACACTCTTTTGCTATAAGGTCATTGACTTAGAACAAGATCTCATTATTGCACATGTCATAGATCCTCCTCCTATTGCTACTACTATTTGCATCATATACTACTGCTCCACTTCCATCTATTGAGCATCCTCCTAGGTCTCCATCTCCTCCACCTCGCAAAATAGGTTTCGTATTCTCCATCACATGAGCATCCTTTATCTCCTCCACCATGTTGGACTCCACCTCATACGTCCGCATCTCCTTCACGAGAGCCATTACACTTTTCTCATCACGCTAGGCCTCATGATGTGTTGTGTACTTAACTTGACAAGCGTTTGATTCGCTTACCTTCTAATCAACATCATCCACCTCATCACTTGCAATGCCAGCGTGATCAACCTTATTATAACTATCATCATATCCATGGTCAATGTGACAATGGTTTTGTGCCCTTCATGATCGATTCACAACAATTAGAAGATAAGGGGGTCATTTCCTTTGGCTCTCGCTCTAGTGATTGGTCTAGATCTTTACTCCAACGCAAGCGTGTTGTTACTCCAGCTAATTTTTCTCCTTCATCTAGTGCTAATGCCATTATTCATCTACCACCACAGGTCACTACTCATGCATGCCCTCCATATCATCCATCCACCGATGTACCATCTCATCTACTTCATCATGATATTACTACACATTGGTTGCTTAAGCCATCTTCATCTGGGCTTCCCAACGTTGGATCACCCATCATTGGCACCATTTCACATGGCATTTAGTTCGGTTCATAAACTCATGTTGCTTATGCTCCACATGTTTCCACCGTTCCACGTCCGCTTGGTCTTTGGTAGGTGATTTACTCACCTTACCCCCGATGACGCACTCATGTTCTTATGGTTCTTACATGACTATTGAGGGATCTGTTCTAATAAGAACCTCACTATATCTTCACGCTACACATTATATCGACATATTTATCTAGCGTACACTATCATATCACTTCCCGATGACGCACTCTTGCTTTACGGTTCATTCTTGAATGTTGAGGGTCTTATATAAATGAACCTTTATCATCTATACATTGGGGGCATCGTTAATCTCCCCCTTCATCATACTAACACGCGCTTCACTACACTATTACAACCATCTCATTCACATACTCTTTCACATTATACATTTTTACTTTATCATTCATATGGTACACATTCGTTTTCATCATTTATCTACTATACATCACAATCACACTACTTATATCATCTATAATCATATGCCATATCTCATTATTAATCATCATCAACAACTACCCATCACCCATCATATCAACAAAAAAATCATCACAATATCACACATCAAATATAATAACAATAATCAACACATCATACATCAACATATGTGTACCAAATCATCACATCGAATATCAATAAACATCAAGTACCAAGATTATACACCAATGGTCTATATGTGTGTGTGTGTGTATTGAACAAGATCATAGTTACAAAAATCCCATCGCTAGGGGGAAAGCCCCATACATTGCTACATCAATACATATCATATCTCATCATCACTATCACTATCTACCACTACAGGAGCTCTAAAACTAGAAGCTTCACCACTCAATCTGTGTCGTTGATCGTGGCCCTTATATCTCTCTACCTGCCTGCACAATAATTTCACCTCGCCTGACTACTCTGCAAAATGACCCTGTAGCTCCACAAACCGCGTAAATACATCATGCGCTCGAGGACCTCCACCCGCAACCTCTCTAGCTTGTTGTGTCTCCTCTCGTGCCTCATCCCTCTCGCTCAATAATATGGTACAAGTAGCCACCGCTAATGCCATTAGATCAAATAATTGTGTGCTCACCCACGATACCATCCATGCGCTCTAGCATACCACCACTTATTAGTAAATCAGTGGGTACATTCTCAAGCGTCAATATATAGATGGATGTGTCCACAATAAACTACCAATATGCATCACCTACATCCATAAGATAACAATGTTAGACGACAATGATAGTTATACAACCAAATAACAAATCATAAACATCACTATACAAATACTCACGCTCTACTAACACACTGCCAGCTACACTATCAAGGGCATGTATTTGTCCCTCTACTCCTCCTCCGATGGTGTGCTCCCGCCGCATCCTAAAAATTAGAAACAAAAACACCCATTGATGTGATGCCCACCATGCATGAGTATGCCTCTATGCATCTTGCATCATCTACATCTCTAGGCTCTATCGTCGCATCACCTTATCTAGTCCAGGAGGTACTAACTGTGCTCTTGTGGGCCCTAGTCTAGCTCCAACCCTCCTCGGTGCCCTAATAGCCCTCAACCATACATATGGCTCCGAGGAACGTCCCCGGGCCATACCAAACTCAAGTCGTGAGATTCTCTCTACTTAGAATAGCTTGGTCACCTCGGGAAACCGATCCTCCATCCACATAGTCTATCATAAACATCGTAGCTCCACTTCATATTTTGGCCATTGTCTCGTGCCCCCGGTATGGCCTCCATATCACGACCTCTAGCCCCATATAATCTAACATCGCTCTATAGGTATCTTTATCCATCTTCAACTCAAAAACACTTGCCCATCTCCCAAAAAATATATCTAGCCTCGCCCACTCTCCTCACAGGTCCACCAACTAGCCTCAATATCGCAATATGCTCATAGGCCCATACATGTAGTAATGTGGTAGCTCCAATACCACCCACATGTTCCTCTTGTGTAAACATGTATAGATATTTGTACAAGATGGGCCAATACACATCATGCCCAAGCATATCTCGTGCCCTCCTCCTCTATCTCGACGTCGATGTCATGCATCTTATACAAGATGCCTACACCACCACCCTCCACCACAACCGAGTACACAATCACAACAACAATGAACTTCCACAATCCACGTAACCCTTGATCTCATAATAGTATCTAGGCTTTTGTGGACCTCAATATGAACTTGGGTCCCCATAAAATACCGCATAGTAGCCCTCATCCGCCTTTGTGCATTATCCACACCATTACCTAAACCCTCTCACCAACAATAGGTAATCACAGTATGTTATACACATCCTCCATAGTCGTTGTCATATCCCCTGTAGATAACCAAATGGTGCAAGTATCTGCACACCACCTCTTGCACAAAGATGTGATCATAGGCATATTTTGGGGCACATCCCCATCCCCGCTATGTGTTACAGGACGACACGGTGTAGAACATCCCACTCCTCGTCTAATAACCCCAATCATAGCAATGTACTCAAATGGCAGCCACCACAAAACTTTCTCGAATGAATATCCCTCTGTACAACAAAAAATGACAACAAACACGTCGTTAGAACACCATACATATGCAAATACACCTACCTATAACATCAACAAGCATCAATTTTCACATCTACAACACTATGGGTTCAACCCAAGCCTTCTGGGACGCTAGCACCCAGGAGCAGGTCATTGGTGTCCATGTTTGGGTGCTCGTATCCCGAAGGTCATTAGCGCCTTCACCGCTCTTTTCCAGGTCTAAAATGTAGAGAACCACGAAAATAAAAATTTTGCACAAATTCATAAAAAATGACTAATACCACCAAATTTTTTGAAAAAAAATCACACTTACTCACTCGGTTGTCGTACGTGACACCACAACAAGCCGCCACCATCTCGAAACGACTCAATCGTGGTGCTCTCACTTCAAGCATCTTTGTACCCCCAGCTCAAAATTACACTAGCACAAAAATCAAATGAATTACCTATTCACTTTTTCACATTACTATTTATAGTAACTTTCCATTACTTACCACGCTATAGTCATTATTCACACTTATCCTTCAAACTAATACACATTTCATGATTTTAATCATATCTTGTGCATCCTTACTCGATTCCTATCACGTTTGTGTCATTCTTTTTATAATTCTGCCTACTACCGTATCGCATACACATTTTAGAAACACTATATCCCTCTTCAATATCGCTTTCAACTCAATATACACACACTTTTGTGATATCTATCATACATCCATTATCATATCATTACACGCTTACTTTCGGCTTAGCGTTCATTCTCTCTCATAACTCCCCTTTCACCGAAAGGAGGGCATATAATCGAGGTCATCCTATAATTCCCCTTACACCATTACGCAATCATTCTACATTTCTAATTCATCATTTTTGAAATTTTCATCATACATCACACCACTTTCTAATTATTCCCCTAATGACTTAATGTGGGGTAACAAGTGTAAAATCTCTCCATGAGTAACCAATCAATCAATCACACACATTCAATCTTGACAACACAAATTTTTTACTATCACATCAATCAATCAACACAACACAACATATTTATCCTCCCAGATGACCTAACTTGGGAGTTACATCACCACTTTCCTAGATGACCTAACATGGGAAGTTATTCTACATTTTGTGACTACTTCCGATGACTTAACATGGAAGCCACCACATACACACTACGGAGTCACCCCTGGAGTGGGAGCAATAAGATGTTATTGCCTTTCCTATACTGCTCCTATATGGTTTATTCACAACGAAATTGGATCCAAAATTAACAAATATGATATTTTGTCCATTTGCAGTGACTAGACCTTTTGAGGATGTAGTTAAAGTTAGTGGGTAAAATTAGACCTATCTCCCTACACTCTTCCTCTGGTGGCAGGATGCCCAAATCCTCATTTTTTTACACACGTACTATTGGGTTAAGAATTGATCTCTCCTTACCCAAACATATCTCCATCAACGAAAAATCAAATTCTCCAAGCATTTAACACTACGAATCATCAATCTTGTTTAGTTCTCCTCACAACAGGTCCCACGTCTTTTGTTACACCACATGGATCGACCCATCAATCTTTGGTTCGCCACGCTATGTGTTCTCATTCGTCATGTACTTCTACCACAATTCCGTGTACGTAATATGGGCTTCTCTGGACTTCTCTCAAGTATGCATCTTTATCTACTTTATGTTACCGAGCTTTCACTCACCAACATAAAGTGGGGAAAATGTAGACACAAAATCACGCACTTACTACTATTTACTATATTATCAAGTATGTTGTTTTATATATGGATCTTGCATAAGAAAAGTATTCATTGGTGACCCATTCCATAGTCCATCCACTTGTATTTTTGGTTTCTATTGCTTTTATCTTTCACACTTGTCACTCATACACCCGGTTCTGTTAAGTCACAGGGATCCTTGTCTGTCAGTCTTCACTCATTTTTCGTCACTTATCTTTGGACACTAGCGCCCAAGACTAGACACTAGTGTCAGGCGCTCTTGTCCATCCTAGGCACTCGTGTCCTCTTTGTGTTTGATCTTATTTTTGACATTTGAGGTCAGTCTTTTCATTTTTCCTCTCATATCCTGAGGCACTAGTCAGCATGTCGGGTCATTAGTGTCGAAATTCAAGCAAGATATCCCTATATAAACACAACATACATACCATTATATGGGTGGGAAATTATTATCAAGGGCTATTTATCTACATATCTCAAGGGACTGCATTTGGGCACATTACTCTGCATACACATTGTATAGGAAGGGGATTTCATTCTATTCCATCCACACATTTACATTTTATCTAGTTACTGCTTTGTTATCTTGGCGTCATTGGCGTGAGGGAAACCTAGGAGCACTATTGCACATGCAAGCACATAGAACTACATTGGTTCTGAGATCTAGTGCAGCGCTCAGTCGCAAGTTCACCATTGTGATAGTTGAGGACAATCGGCCCCTCATTTTGCATCTTTCTCTTTTAGGCTTTGATGTCTTTTTTAGGGTTTTGCATGAGAATATTTGTGTGCAAATTTACAGGTACCACGATGATCCAAGTGAGACATAAAGGGGACCAAAATCAAACAAGTGTGAAGCACTAGTGACATTGTCGAACTAGGTTCCGGCCATTTTTGCATACTCCAACACCCATATAGAGGTCTTGGCGCCATGCGGCACCCCTATCCTTGCTCGATTGCTGTGTCAAGGCACAAGCATCTCTAGATTTTCTAAGTTTGATTATGACGGTTTGTGCTTCTATTCCATCATATATTCCAGTTTAAATTCACTTTGGGATAAGTGTAATTGAGATCAATACCTTGGCCCTCTCATTTCCTTTCATAGTAAAAATTAATAAATTGTTTAGCATTCATATTTCATTGTTTATCAATTATAGCAGATCTTTGCATTCAGATTTTAATAAAATAAATATATAGATTTTATTAAATCACCGTCCTCAATCTGATGAAATCGTGAGATATCTTGCCTCTTGAAACTCCTCCAACATTTCTATGTATTCTTCAAGCAATGTGATGTAGCCATGAGCTTGTCTAGGGCTCCCTTATGGAGTGACTTCCTCCTTAACCATGAATTGGTGTTTGTAGGGCCTTGCAAAAGAAATTTTATCCTTCTTTGATTCACAGGGGTTGTAGGAAAACTCTTCCCCTTTGGCAAAACCACCTCCTTGCATTTTTTCAATAGCTATGGAGAGCATATCTAATACATCCATTACTCCTTTTTGGTTCTTCATGATCCTCTCCAATTTTTCCATGCTTCACAAGTTGGGAGGAAAGAGCTATGATACCACTATAATTTCCCTTTTAGGGGGACCTTAGGAAATGGTTAAAATCTCTCAAATAATATTTATAGAGCTATCATTATAACCTTACAAATCTGTGAATTAAACCTGTTCTAGGGCATTGACTGATTTGGGGTTTCAACCCTACTTTTGAACCTTCAAAACCCTTTAAATTAGCTTCACTTGAATTTCTAAAATTATGATATAACCTCAACAATCATGTAGTGTAAGAAAACTGATTTTTAAAGCCCTAGATATGAATTTCACGAAACTCTTATCTACGAGTGCTATTTTTAAACATTCATAACTAAACTTAGAAAGCACCAAAAATCATAAAACTCGAGATATTGTCCTTATGAAATATAGAGAATAATATGAAAATTTCATATTCACCAAAATGTCACCGCACATACCAAAACACCGCCTCGATATAGGTCACCCCACCTGAAATAAATAATAATTTACACCAAACAATTGATAAAATGGAATATTTCACCTTTATAAATCATAGGGATTCCAACCATGCAAAGAGGACACATATAAACCAACAATATCCTTGAAAACACACCTCCAAGGAAGTCAATTAAGGTAGAAATCTTGTATAACCAGCAATAAAGAGAAATCTACAAAAGGGTAGTGTGGGGTTTCGTCCACACCACTTCTCCACAAGGGTTTTCGTCTTGGGAGTACTTCAATCAAGGGTTTTTGTCCTTGAGAGAGGAAAAAGATGCTTAGAAATCAATCCTTTACCAAAAATGAGAAATCCACAAAACAAAATCCTCTAATAGACAATCGACCTCTCTTTTATAACCATAAGGGTGCTTACTGATGTAAATGATGGTTGACCTCTTAAGAAAAGTACTTTCTAATTTCTAATTAGTATTTTTGGGAGCCTACATGCTCAACAATAGCTTTTTATTTCTAATTTATCGTTGAGTGTTAGGCTCACCAACAATTACAATGTCAATTAAGAAATGAACATGAAATGAAGCACATGATGACATTCTAGCTTCCTCTAGCTTGTTCGCTTGGACCCATGAGGACGGAAAATGGGCCAAGGTCTTGATTGGAATAGGCTCAAAAAGGGACATGACAAATACCAATAAAAGTGATGTGTATCGAGGGGGTATGGAATTAGAGGTGGAGTCAAGGTAGGTGGGAATATATATTATTTGATATGTAATTTTTTAAAACATATATAAAATTTTATAACTATAACTTGATTATCCTCTTGCTTAATACATTAAAATTCCTACATATATTTCTTTCCTTTCTTTTCCAGGTCTTCTTTACTTGAGGACCTATACTTTTGCAAGAGTAATAAGGGATTATTCAGAAACTTATTATTCCTAAGTTTGAATTATTCAATGGTAAATGTGATTTGAAAATAATACCAAAAGGATATATGTACGGGCTATCTGTAAGGCTATGTGTAAAAAAACAATATGAATCTAGTAGGAAAAGGTAATCAGTAAAATTTCATCTCCATCTAATGTAATATGTGTAACATTGAATTTTATTTTTTTTAAATATAGCATGTACATGTGTTACCATTCTTCAAGATTTGATATCTATAAAATGGTATCTATGTAGGGAAGAGAAGAGAAGACACGTTATATTTTCTATTCCTTTTGATGGTGGTGAGACAATGATGTTTGTGAAGAAACCATATACACAATTGAAGATAACTAGAGATGTTACATGAGTGGGGTAGATCAAAGTTCGATAACCCAAAATACATTTAATTAATTGTTATTTGTTGTTCGGTGGAAAACTTCAGTCTTCCACCAATCTTACAAATCTATTATGGATATTTTCTTTTTATGCAAGAGTAATTTATTTAAAACTTGTGGGAAACATATTTTCCAAATAATACATTTCATTTTTAGATCTAGTAGAAAAAAATAATAATAAAGGCATGGTTGAAGGTGTATGGCGGGCCAGAATACATCTAAATGGATTGCACTCCTAGTCATTCGTTCCACTTTAGGGTATGAGACAACCAATAAGAGACACACATGGACTCGACACACAATGAGTTCATTTAAAGGGACTACAACGAGGTCTAGGGTTGCGTATCCAAAGGCGCAATCCCTACACTAGGTCAACTTAGGGTTTCAAAGGCCCATGGTTAAGTTAGATGAGAGTACCATTCTAAGATATCAATAAATGGGCGAGAGGTATAGATCGATGGGGGATAAGTCAAACATGCAAAATCTACACTACTGTAATGTAACTAAAATAAAGGAAATGAAAGCTAACAAGTTGATCATATAAGAGCAATATGCTAAATAACACCGATGTTCATACAATGCTAAGCTAACATAAAGCAATGGGGAAGGGAAGTGAACTAATATATGCAAAATGAAAAAGAGAGTTAGATCACTTACTTTTGTGGTGATCGTTAATGCACCTATCTCTCCGGAGAGCGACGCCGAGAGAGAATTGCTATGGGTGGAGAAGGGAATCACCATTCTTGTCCTAGACTCACTATAGTTGACCCGGAGGTGCAAGTAATCCAACCAGGAAGAGTGTCGAATCCAATTCAAGTCAAGTGCAAGATGAACCAAGGGTTAGGCGGGAAAATGCGAGTTGGCACAAAAGAGCAGAGAAAATGGATAGTTCCTATGATTCTCACTTCCTTCCTTATGAATGTCTATGTGTTATGACTATTTATACCCGACACCATCTCCCACAGGTGATGGTGTCGGCGAGAATATTTTAAATGTCATTTAAAGTGAAAAAGAGGTGCCATGGATCAAGAAAATGGGTGAACAAGGTGTAAAACTTTAAAATGCAAGAAAGGTGTTGGGAGTGCAATGTGTATGTGACAAACAAGGACAAAGGAAACTAAGGCAAAGACCACATATCGACACTCTCTCTGTGTATTGTCTCTAACCTATAATGACTATGTGAATAGTCATACCCCATTCCCGACATATCCCTTAAGGCACCCGCTCAAGAAATAGATGCATCAGTGACCCTTATCTGCACAAAAAAATTGTTAGTAACATGTATGAAAGATGAAAAGTGAAAAACTAGGTGTCTACATGTGTCCCAGGTTGTTGATCACCGCATGTCGCAATGGTGCAACATGGGGTGGTCAACAGAATGAAACAATCTGTGACACCAAAATCAAAAGTATATATTGAAAGTAAGAAAGGACTAACTGAGATGAAATATACCAACCAATGTGTAGTTGATAGTGTCGCTCGTCTGCCATATGTGGTGCAATCAATGCTACAAGAATCCTACAGAAGTAAAACTGAAAAGAAACACTAGAGGATCATCAGTAAAATAATATATTATTCTCTAGCTAGGGGCCCATCAAACGAATGGTATGTCATAGTGTCGAGATATAGTAGTGTCATAGTGGTATGGTGTGTAAAAATAGGCTAAAATTGAAATTTGTTGAATGTATGTGTGTAATAGGTCGAAGTGAATGACATGATAACACAATCAAGACACAACAAATGGCACATTTAGCGAGATTCGAGAGCAAAAATAGTAGTCATTTGAAGATTTAGGGTTATCACGATTGATTTCGAATACAAATGATATTGTTATATAATCATTTTGTTTGTTGTTTTCTTATTGCTATTTTTGAATTGAGAGAATGAGATCTAGAATTCCAAAGTTGGGTGTATTTAGGTGACATGGCATAAGTAGGAGGTGGCGGAAAGGACAACGAGGTGGTGTACACGGGCGAGGCACACCGCGGGTAAGTCATTGCATTTAATGTTGTTGGGTAGATTAGGTGTTATTTCATATTTTTGCATTTGAAGAGTTGTTATGGTGTCATTCATGTCAAAACTTGCATCATAGGATAGGTTAGGAAAAATTACAAGTGGGTTTGGGAGGGTTTTAAATTTGGGTTTTTCATTTTTTTAGGTTAAATTTTTTAAAAGCCACGACTGGGTTTTGCCAGACGCAATCACCCCCCCTAAAGTAAGAGGGTCGATGGCATCGAGATGTTGAGGAAATTTTTCCAGGGGCAATGACATAAGCTAAGGGGTCGATGGCGTAGGAATACTTGCTCAAATGAGTTGTAAATTTTGATTTTGCATGTCAAATTGATTTTCATATTTTTGATACTTGTTAATCTGTCATTTTTTTGTGGCTACAAAGAGAAAGCAGGATTTTCCTATGGAGGAGTGTGGATATATCTTGGCTTAGTAGTTTGATTTCCGAGATATATCCAAGCAGAGGTGACCTAGCTACTGGGTTGGCGTTTTGGGGGCATCATATAGATGTCCAAGATACCATTGCATTTAGATCTGCTTCAGATGTTTTTTGTTTGCATGGGAGACTAGGTCTAATAACTTTCGGGCTTGGACGGGACATGAGAACATGGAGATGGCCCTGACATTGTAGGATGTTCATGGGATTTTGGGGTTACCCATTAGAGGGACCTGCATGTATTGTGATTTGACACCTGATGTTGCAGAGTGGAGAGCCTTAGTTGTATGGGCTACTGGGAGTGAGACATATGATGAGGGTATGTTATGTGTCCGAGTCAACATAGTACAAGGTGCAGGGATTCTAGTTATCCGGAAAGTAATTGTGGGGGTTGTTATGCCACGGATATTGTGTCATAAGGAAGATGGGACCATTCCCCTATTTTTTTAGTCATATGTAGAGATGTTGTCGAGCAGGTGTGTTTGTTCATTTAGGGCACCACTATATGGGTACAGTTGGGGCATGATTTATACAGGTCAAATGCGAGGGGACAAAGTGTTGTGGGACCCATCAATCTATTGATGACTTGTATATATGAGAAGTTTCCTATGTATCGACCGACATGTACATCGTTGGCACATAGCAGCAGATACCCCAAGAGTAATTCAGTGGGCACATGGGCCGGTAGTATGAGCACTTTGGCGACTTCAACCACTAGCACAGGTGCGTATAGATGATGTCATATGGCAGCCCTACACAATGAACATGGATCGGTGGCCCAGTTGGCCCAGGGAAAAGTATTCGGAGGTTATCACCGAGGTGACATGGCATTATCTATATTGGGTGGAACCCACTTCAAGTGAGTAGGGTCCCGAGGTAGTTTGCGGACCAGCGCCCGTGGTTATACCATCATTACCACCCTACTAGTGTCGTCATGCTAGGGAGAGATGCGGGACCGAGAGGTAAGGGTATCAACACTATAGCCCCGTAGGGTACGTGCGACAGGAAGACTTAGTTGGAGACAACGACAACATGATGGGGATGTTCAGGGCCCACCACAAAGTATAACGGTTAGTGGCTCAAAGGAGGGATCTGATGGAGGAACGCATATACAAGTTCACATATCAGGGGCACATGCAGAGCTAGTCCTAGCACCAAAGGGCAATTAACAGTGCATCTAGCGACATGGTTGAGTGAGCATAAGATGTAGTGGCTAAGAGGAGGTTACTCGACACCGATTGGAGTCCAAATGGTCGTGCACCTTTCACAGAGGCCCAGACCATAGCGTAGAGGGGACATGATATTGGTGCCCGAAGATAGTTGGGCATAGTATGTAGGAGCCAAACCTCGTCATCATGATGACGAGTATGATGAGGTATTAAGCGGCCACACGAAGATGACAAGACCATCATAGAGAGGCTCGGGTAGCCAATATGTGTGTCGTGATTTTATTTAGATGTGTTGAGGATGGTTCTCACATGTTGTATTTGTATTGTAAGTGACGTGCATCTTTTTGTTTGGTTTTACAAAGTGGACGGTGGAGGAGTGGAACTCCTTGATAGAGAGTTCCCACCATGAGATCTTGGATCCAGTGTTGGATGTACGGGATACTACGGTAATGGTGAATCCAACAACACCATCAGCAAGAGACTATGTGAGTTCTTTTCGTCTAGTTAGAGAGGCATCAAGAGACCTTTATGAGGTATAGAGATGCACAAGTACTAGCGGCTACAAGACTAGCATATATGTGAAGCTACAGAAACGATTACAGGCGCATGCAACCCTAATACAAGAGCAGGCAACCCACTTCTTAGATCTCAGGAGGATGGTCGAGAGGATCGCTACATTAGAGGCACAACTGGTGAGAGCGTAGGGAGAGGCCTCTAGAGCTCGATCTAGGGCGGAGTCTTTATCTCACACATCCAGAGCCACTAGCACGGCCCCATCAACTCAAAACATTCGAAGCCTCCCACAGGGGGTTGAGGGTGTTTGAGTCATATTGTAGATGGGCCAAACACATGTATTAATTTTGTATCATTTTATTGATGTATAAAAATTGATTTGATACACACACACACACATGATGATGATGATTTTGGCAATATTGTATATTGGATGTTTTTGTGTATATGTTGTTTTTCTTATCATTTTCTTCTTTCTGCATGTATGTATCTAATGATACTCATGGTACGTAAGAACAATGATAATGTGATAAGGTAGGTAAATTCAATGGGGGAAACAATAGATAACCATACCTACACGATGTGAAGAAGCCAAGGGGTGAAACAAGGCCAAGATATTCAATGGTAGGACGTCGGGCATGATCGGGTAAATAAATATAAGCCATAATCCTAGTGAGGATGTGCAAAATACCACGATGATCCAATACAAAAACTCGCTGCAGCAAATCAAAGCTAAGATAGGCAAAATCAAGACCGCAACACTCCAACGGTAGGAGGTGCCAAGGAAAAGGAGATGATAAATCCAAGTGGGAAAATCAACCCAAGCAAGGATGCGGTGAGATACAAGGAACTATGTGAAACCCCATGTGGGGGCCGAGAACCCAAGCAAAGGCAAGAGCTCAAGCCAAAGAAGGAAAGAAAAATGTCATCAAGGTATTATAGAGATATCTAACCACGAGGGGGAAAAGACCGCAATGTATCGTATGATGATTTCATTGACCTGGTGTAGGATGTGACTTCTAACATGAGTCATGAGGTCCTCTATGGCATGTTGTGTCATAGTGACTTTTCAATGAACTTCAAATCTCATGGAAAATAAGGTGTCATCAATCCGATCCTCTAGCTAAGTGAGAATGTCACACCGAATATCACTCATAGAGGAACAAGGATCGGGGGTGAGGTGGAGGTCCATAAGTAGGTTACGATCTAGTATGTCGAGGAGGTGTTCAGTTCTAAGAGGAATCAACTCCACGCTTCTGATTGTGAGAAGAGGACCAAGATCCCGACGCTTGTTATGTAGAACAAAAAAATCAACATCGGTATGTGCGTATAGTCGTGGTGAGAACAAAAGGAGCTAAAGCGAAAGGTTGTGTAGCCTTTCTAGCTTGATCTCATTTGACCTCAACTTCAAGTCTCTTCATGTTTCATCTATAATCTCTACATTCTCAAACATCATGCCCGAGGCCTCTTGCCATGTACAATATTGCCCAATCGTAGAGGATTGAGGCATCATAAGGGCAAGAGGTAGGTGAGGACATGAAGTGCTAAAGAGAGTTGGCAAGGAAGGCACTAATGCAATGGGTGACGATAGTGCAACTTGTGTCTCATTCATCGAGGCAAAATAAATAGGGTCATCACCCATAAGGGCATCGACTTCCTAGTCAATGTTAGTGACACAATCATTTTTTTCAGGAAGGGAAGATGTGTTGAATGGGTGAGTTGTGGAGTTAAGATGAGGTGTTGAGGCCGATGGAGCGATATGAGACTCGGGCACCGGTCGGCTAGAAGAAGGCTCAGCCATACACGTGGAGTCTTCTTCTAAGAGAATGACGTTCACATCGTGCTCGTGTGTAATGTGTGAATTGTTTCTTGGTAACATAAGACCTCCCTATCACGGATCTCAGAATACCTAGCCGGATCGAGATCGTTTAAAGCGTAATCATCGTCATAATCTAATGTAGAGGCATCCACCGCACAAGAGTCAACTATGTCTCTAGTCGAACCACATGCTCTAGTGGGGGCTATGGCATATGTGAGATTATTGCAGGAAGTGAAGGTTCCTTCTTGTGAGAATGAGGTCACAAGGAAGGAGGCAAAGGATACACTAAGATGAAAAGTGTTAATTCTAAGTGTGGCCTCATTAGGCTCGTCGTCATCTAAATCCAAGAGATTTAGAGGCGTGCGCCCGACCAATTTGGGATGGCCGGCATTGCCACGAAGGGAATCTATAGAATAGTTAAAACGTTGATATTCCTGAAAGGGGATATGATATAATTTGTCTAGTGTTAGGAGCTTGTATGTCCCTTTTTATTGGAGTGTATCATAGTTCCAGGGTTAAGATCACCCTAAATCTTATAAATAGTTCCTTGGTGAGAGAATTTAAATCACCGACATGCGGAAGAAACAATTGCATGCATGCAATGAGTTCAAGTTTGTCGTGGGAGAATATTATAAGATAGAGGAAAGTTGAAGACCATGACTTTAATGCGAGATAGTTCTAAGACGAATGGTGATATGCAACCAGATGTATCCCATGGGAGGTATCTGCATCTATGATCATACCCTTGACAAGTGGTATGTGTAGATTTTAAGTTATCTATGGAGTAACCAAGAGCCTTAATGAAGTCTAATGAGGCCACACACGTGTCATCTCCTTCATCGATGAGAGTACGATTGACCGTAGTGTGACCAATCTAAACTGAAATGAAAAGAGGTGGATCATCTTTGCGGAGCACGAGCTCATCAGGGATTATGGAGGCTATTAGGAAACAAATACAAGATTGAGCATTCATGGCATGATCGGCACAAACAGAGCTCCTCACATTGACGGCGGATGCTTTCCTCCAAGCCATGCAATGTGAGACTCTACCCCAATGAAGGAGGAAAGGGAATGTTCATGTCAAACAATGTTGTCATGAGACGCTCACGATGGGGAGGCGACTTACGCATGAGTTTTAGAAAAGGGACTTGGCTAGGAAGTTGGGCAAGTGTTTCAACAGATCCCATTGATCATGCTCAAGTTGTGCAGAAGGCTGAGAGTGGTGGGAATCCTCAGAAACAGAATTAGAAGAACTACGAATAACAAGGGAGACCTCTGAAACTATTTTTTTCTCAGTCTCTACACCATCAACCCTAGAATTTTATTTTCATAGGCGTCGATGGTGTGTGTAGTCAGGAAAATAGTTTCAAGCACCATGACTATAGACGCCATCAGCCCTGTAGAATATTTTTCACAAGGGCCAATGGCGTCTGGAAAGGGGGATTTTTTGCTTTGGGAAGCATGATTCCAAGGTACATAAGGATATATGACTATGTGAGTTTGAGGTTGGAATGATGTGGGATATTCAGGTTCTACATAAGTTATGACACGCTCCACATTATTAATTGAAATTGTATTTTCAGGAGGATAGTTCGTGTCAACTAGATTGGTCGTAGAATACTCTCACCAACATTATGGTTAGGCATGGGATTAGAGAAGATCTATAGCTTCTCATTAGCTTGGTTAATTGTTTCATGGTAATCTTTTTGTTGAGCCGCATCACGGGATTTGACCACTTTAGTCAAATGCTCCTGAGTGATGTTATCATGATCAAATTAGGAAGCCGGGGAAAAATTTGATGGCGATTGTGAGTAGTGCATGACAGTTCTCATGGGAGTGACCCCAATCAGCATGCCACCAACAAAATTTACTTTCATCGTGTCATTGAGGAACATGTCGAAAAGCATCTAAGATCACGGTAAACAACTTAGGTAAGCGACATTTTACTCTTTCTTACTTGATGGTTGATGATAGTTAGATTGATTCTTGTTATTATTAGTTTGTTGGTCAATGTTAAAAATAGTCATATTTGAAGAAGCAACAAGAGGAAGAGTATCAAAGACTTCATCATCTATGGCATTCTTGTTCTTAGGACGTTGAAGGATTTGGACTTGTTTATCGATCTCTTAGGAGGAAATTTCTCAAATTCCCTCATGAGATAATCTTTTCTTTTAGCTTTTTCAAAGGCTTCTTCTAGAGAGGTGGGAGAGAAAGACCTAACCTTGTATTGAAGGAGAGGTTCAAGAGCTCGTAAGAAAAGTTGGAAGAGGCTATCATTAGGCATATTGTGTTTTGCTCGTGTAGATAGGGTCTTCCAACATTTGATGAAGGCTTGTGTTGATTCATTTTCAGATTGTTGGCAGTTAATGAAAGCATTGATATTGTTCTCAAGTAGGTCATGATATTGCAATTCATTTACTAAGGTCGTCACTAAGGAATCTAACTCAACTATAGAATTATGAGGTAAGGTATGATACCAATTTAAAGCATCTCTAGTAAGGGTTTTAGCTAGGAGTTTGGTGACAAGTATGAGTTGGTTCTGATCCACTCCTTGTAAAGATTGCCAAAGGCCTTGATGTGAAGGGTGGGATCAGTGGATCCGTCATAAGAGATAGAAAGAGCAATGCCACCAATATCCATGCTAGCAATGTAAGGTGTTAGAGGCTCTTGTTGGAATACTCTTAAGACTTTGTTGTGGATAGGGGTTAGGTGATAGGAACTCAATAGACCCATTTGTCAAAGGAGGGGGTGTGGTGCCCCAAGAGCCCGTTGTAGGGTGATTGACTGGTTGAGCCATGTTGACTTGCATTTGAAGGAATTGAGCTATGGTAGCATATTGTTGTTGATTCATTCTATCAATAAGTTGGAGAATGAAGTTGGTAGGGACATAATTATGGGCATTTTCAAATGAACCTACTTCAGGACCTTTCCCTTATTTTGCCATATTGTCAAGTTGCTCAGAGACAAATTCAAGGAGAGGTATACTAAGCATTTTTATTTACACTATTAACACCACTTCTGACAATCTCCTTCAGTTAGCATTTGGGCCTTTCCCCTTCTGAAGTGAAGTTATTCTGTTGAATTCCGGTGTCATTTTGAGTTTTGTGATCAAGCAATGGATCCATACCAGTGTTGAGCAAGCATCTTCTTCAATTGTGTTTGAGTTTTCAGTTGTGCTTCCGATTGATGCCTTACTGATAGGATATTGCTCTCTCCATTTTGTTGTTTTTTTCGTTTTTTAAAACCTTGCAAAGTCACTTTTTCATCCATAGTACCTGTTTTCTAGTTGTTTGTAAATGGTTACCTTATAAAGCCTAATTGCCAAGACCAATAATTAGATGTCTCTTAGCTTTTCTCTCTTCTCACTTCCTAATTTCGTGCTTAAGGGAGGGTGTTGGAGTCATGTGTATTCACACTAGACTCAAATTATCTAGTTATTATATATCAGCGTAGTTTTATGCTAGTTCACACTTTAACTTAATTAAGCTTGAATTTAGGGAGTCAATTTGTTATATTTACAATTTGATATTCGGTTCTCGCATATGTTTGTTTGAGCATTATTTTAGGGATTTGAATGATTCCCTAACATTAGCTTTTATAACTTATTTTCTAGTTGAGGATAACTATGTTATAAGCTTTTAATAAGCACTCCCTCATATTTCGATATCCACTATTATACAACAATATTTTCCTCTTATGCATGTTATTTTGTAGTCCATGAGGATTCATGGTTGTGGTAAAGATAATGCTACTAGGATGATGTTGGTGAGAGTGATCTCCACTCCAACATGGTGTCAAAGATGCATTCCGTTGCAATTACCTAAAATGGTTCCATTCTTTAAATGATTTGATTTGGAAACCATATACATTGTTCTATCAAAAAAAAATTCTGGTACAAATCCATACAAGATTTTTGGGAGTTTTTTGGTTCTAGGGTATCACAAATCAACCATTCACACACTTCTTTCAAGCTTCACTCTAATTAGTGGTAACCTTGTTCAAGCCTAGCTTGCAGTTTTCTTTGGCCATATAAGAAAATTGTACATCATATGCACCCAAAATTTCACTGGCCTCAGCCCTGGTTTAACTTTGAGATCTTAGCTTGGCAACCTCCAAACTCTGCTTGGCAAGCTCAGTGTGACTCATAACTGCTTCATGTATAGAAAAAATAGAACCATTTAACATTGTCTTGAATCATGTTGGTGGGTTCTCACCTTGGTGAGTTTGTTATAGTCCATCTCGGGTTGACAACTCTCTTTGAAGCAACAAAAATCTCAAGCTCTTTTTCCCTGTCATTCACGCCACAATATGAAACTTGAGGTTTACCCATCTCCTCTCAATCTGCTCCATGCAATCCCAACGAGACCTTTGCCTCTTCAACGGCTTGCAAATAGGCTTTGTTCTAGCGATTCTAATTGAAAAGGTCTTACTCCATTTCTACTTGGTCAAGCTCTTCTCCTCCATCAATCGACAAGCAAAGATAATACAACTCGTATCCCTCTTAGTGGCTATCTCCATTCCTCTTAACTCATTTAATGGTAGCTCAAGGTTGACTTTGTCTTCTGTCACCACATTGCAACACAACAATATCTCGACAAATTCAACCTAACCCTAAATTGGATACAAGTTTTTTTATATTTTTAAAACAAATGTCAATGTTTTGAAGGATAAAAATGTAATTGTTGCATTTGAATATTTGAGGTGTTGCATAGCCCAATCATTTAGATTGGTTATTATAAGTCGCTTGAGTTATAATGGTTGAGGGGTCAAAACCTTATAACCTACGTTTTGCTTAGATTTCTTTTTAAAAACAAAAATTTGAGATGAAGATTTTTAAGGGTGACTTATTCATTGTAATAGGAGAAATTTTTTTAGTTGGGAACATTTTCCAAAGTGGGGGACTGTTCCAAATTTTAAAGGGGGCAAAATTATTTTTAAAGAGAACATTCTTTTTGGGTGACATTATTATGAAAGAACTTACTATTGTAAAACAAATGGCAATTTTGTTTGTAAACGAGGGGAATTGTTTTTACTAGAAAAGTGATTTTTTTAACCCAAGACCCCTGCTTCCGAGTCCATTGCTTCTTACTTCCGAGTTGTCCTCTCTACTTGGTGGCTTATTCTCTCATATGTCGAAATCCGGAAGGTGGGTTCAAAATATAAATTAAATTTCTCATTATATAGATGACAAAAGACACATGTTACAAATTACAAGATTCAAATGGAAAATCAAATGTTTAAGAATTGCAAATCTTTTCCCACCAGGAGTTAAATTTGATGGCCATTTACCCGTATTTCAGGATTTTTATTGTAAAATACAGTACTTGTTAACATTTAACCATTATATTTAATATGATAATAGAGTTGTAAAAATTCATATATTACAAAAATCAGCAGTATCCATTTATAATTTAACCATTGTCTACTACTTGTGATATATTTATGAAGCTGTAGAAAATTATATATTACAGAAATTCAATGTTATCAATTTATATAATCCTTGTGTATATATAGAATATATTTATTTGTAGAACTATTAGTTGAACATGCACTGCAAGCGCAAGTTTTGTCAACTTCCTAGTATTTGTCCTTTGTACCCATCTGCTTATTAGTGTACTTCAAGTTTATGCAAGGTGCACAATACTCCACTTTCACATACTAGAGGCCTGCAATCTACAGACAACACAACCTAGTCTAAACTCTATATAGTTTTAGATTTTAATTACAGAAGTTTTAGCCTTGAATTGTGTACAGTGCAAATTGCAATCTGCACTCTGCTATAGTTTTTCACAAGTTCAAATCATCCAATCTGCTATAAATATTTAGTTGTAAAATAATAAACTGTCATATCAAGGGCGATGTTGGAGACTAAGCTGTAGAAAAAAATTGTCTGATAGGCAAGGTAGACTGTCAAAATTAACCCCCTTGCCTCCCACCAAAAATGCACCTTGAAATGCAATAAATCATCACAAGGACACGTGTCAATTTAATGGGAGCTTCACAAAAACTAAGAAAAAATACTCAAAGAAATAGTTAGAATCAAATCTTTCTAATGATGTACCATGCTACCATGATATTTAACTAGTACATGTATTTTAAATACATCTTAAATAACACCGATAGATATCGATCTGGAAGTGCCTATCCTGAATTTGTCATAAACTTTCACCCATTGAAGATTTCCACATCGATAAACAAATCCATCTTCTTTGTAAATTATCTGTTGATTGGTGGTAGAGGGCCTTAATCTAATGATATTTAACTAGCACATGTATCTTAAATACATCTAAAAAAAAACATTGATAGATATCAATCTAGAAGCATCTATCTTGGATTTGTCATAAAGTTTCACACATTGAAGGGTTCCACATCACTTAACAAATCCATGTTCTTTGTAAATTGCCTCTTGATTGGTGATAGAGGGTCTTAATCTCATTCCAACCTTACATCGAGCTTGAAAACATCTTTTCAAACAAAAAAGCAGGCTCCAAACTCCAGTGTATGTCTAAGATATAGAGATATTTCAATTGTATTTTTCAAATAGAAAGAAAAATACCATGTGACAATCAAATGGACATCAAATTTGGGGTCAACCTTTTTAATTGACATCTCACACTCCACCAACCCAACCCCAACCTTTGCTGGTTGACATTGTAGGTTACGTCTTATCGGCGTAATTATTGTTTTTATCTATGTTACCAGAAATGGAAACGGAAACGGGTACGAAACGCGGAAACGGCAATTTTCAAAAAACCTTGGATACGAAACGTCGATGGAAACGTCCGTACAATATATTATTAAAAAAATAAAATATATATATATATATATATATATATGCATAATACTCATTTTATAATTGTAAATTTGTAGACCATAAGAGATAATTGATAAAGCACTCAAAATATTTTGTATTCATTGAAATTTGAACTTCTAAAGAGTCATAACTCATCATTCAACATACTTACAATTTCAATGATTCACATATACATGATAATAATCTAGATAAGTTAGACGTTTTTAAAAAAAAATTTAAAAAATAATAATAATAATAATAAATTTTTATTTTTTTGGGAAGCGTTTGAACACGTTTCGCACTGCTTTCAGCGTTTAAACGCGTTTCCGAGCAGAAACGTGGGCCCCTTAGGCGTTTCCTGGCTACATAGGTTTTTATAAACAACAATAATTGTAGTTGGGGTGATACAGCCTAAAACAAATCACATTATTCAAGAGTGACACCAAAATTAGGGCAAACATCACTATAGAGTCTTTTGCCCTACCAAGTCATCAAATCTATATATAGGAATGTAATTGTATAGAAACTTTATAGTTTGGGGCCCTCTACCAAGAGAACTTACATTCTATAATGCGAAACAAATCTTTGAGATGGTAATTGACCATTAAACAATGCAGTCTTTATGTAAACAATCACAGACCTATACCATAAGCTAGGAAAAAATATTTGCGGGAATACGACAAAAGGAAAGGGTAGTTGATTTCAGGAAAACCTGAACATGAAATGCGTATTTTTAACAAAAGGCAAAACTATATTATATCAAATGTGGAGTTACAATGAGAAAGAGCATAAGAAGGTTGACATCCTGAACATATGTTAATTATAGCAAGGGATCAACCCAAAAGATCCAACCAAAATATTTGCCAGTACAAAAGCAAATTATCAACAATATCAACATCAAAAAGTTGGCAACACAAGATCAATTATCACAAGCACAAGAAAAATAATCCTCCTAAAGAGGACAGGTAGACCATTTAGCTGGAAAAAGAGGCTTTCAAGGTGCTTTCAAGGTGCAACTTATTCATTTTCTTTTGAATTGCTATCATTGCTAGCTCCAACATGAGTAGCTTGCCATTTGGGAGGGATGGGAAGAGGAGACTCTGTCATTGTTACCTCCAATCATCTTTTGACAATTGCGATTAGCATAATGGCGTACATCGTTTTGGCCACAATGTGACTCAAATGTTACACACAACATGAAATATGGATTAGACCATACAGTTTTGGGCATAAAATAAATAAGTGTAATACATAGAATCAATAATAGTACAAAAGCACATCTTCAAGAGTTGTAAAAGCATGTGTATGGTAAACTTGAGAATGACTTGGGTTGAATGAATCAAGAGTCCTTTCAAGCATGACATTTTAACAAAATATTGCTATCACGCAGCTAGATCAACTAATTTGATTGCTTGATTTTATCACTACAAGCCAAAACTTGCTACTTTATTAAACTGTATGTGCTACATCCATGCAGGTCACCCACCAAATAGTGGATGATTAACGTGCCATTAACAATCAAGCCAACCCTCAAAATTTCGATGTTCGAACTCAAAATCATTATATGCCCTGATGAAATATAGGAATGTACATGCCAACATTCCATTCATTGCCATGGATAAACCTCATTTAGCAGTGATCTGATATGATAGTTTTTCAATATTATTGTTATGATAGCATTTAATGAGTGGCATTTAACCACAAGGAAAAACTTTTGTTCAAATGACAGATTAAGAGAAAGTGAGAGAGATGATGTAAAATGAATAAAAGAAAGGGGGCAAGACGGTGAATTAAAAAGAAACATCTAACAAGAAGCAAAAAGATTATCAATAAGAGATATAAACCCACAAAGGAAAGTTTTGAGGATAAAAATGTAAGCCTCAATCAATTTATGTGTATGTCTAGAGGGGGAGAGCAGAATTATCGAAGCACATGATAGACATGAGAGAACAATATTATCGAAGCACAAGAAGTATTCACTAACCAATTACAATACCAAATAAAAAGAGGTATAGAGGCTTGCAGATTGATGCTTAGTTTAGGACTAGAGAACGGGTGTTAGGTGGTGGATTGTTGGGCAGGAGAATGGTGATTAACTGTCCGCTCATACTTCCTGATAACTCAATTATTACCTGATTTAAGAGGCTAGGAAATGCATTTAATTATCAATAACCTTTGATCTCGAACCCTAATGTTCTGCATTTAAAAGCACCTCCTCCATGAAAACAATATTAAAATTTAATACACGCATTTTGAATGCAAACTAGCACATTGGAAAATGTATATTGCAAATGTAAACACAGCAAATATAGTTGCCATATCATAAGAAACAGCAACTTGGCCTTGATCCCCTCAACTTCAATACTAAAGAGAACTCTTAAGTTTGAAAGATAATTGTTATAAGCTATATTTATATTTTTTGGCAAATCAAGAAAAAAGCAAACTTCCTCCCTACATGTTTACTCCTGTCATACACAACACAGCGAATAATGTAGAAAGAGTTTGTAGTAAAAATGTAAAAAACAGTACCTTGGATGTAGTTACAAAGTACCAATGCAATTCACATGTTTATTTGCCCATCCATCATTGTATCTACAGTATCATTTTCATGAAGATTAGTATGACTGTCTCTTAACAAACTTCAAGAGATTCATTAAAAACTGCATTAATTTTCAATTTTCAACATAATCAACATTTCTTATCATGTAATGAATTCTAATTAAAATGCACACAATTTTGACAAAGATACAAATTGTGAATTTATTGAGCCCTGCCATCATGAACAAAAACAATAGTTCATAATTACACATTTTTACAGTTTATTTATCTCTTCACAGTTGCGCCCATTCAGAAGCTCCAGAGGGTTGGTACTACAAGACCAAGGTCGCCACATTCTATAGTAGGCTGTTAGGAGACTAGCAAGCATGGAACTTGGGGGATGCAGTTGTCGATTTAAACATTCTACTCTTTGGCTACATTCCCATGACGACACCCGATTACACATTTTGTATTCTCCCATAAAATTTATCAGAAAAATCAGATTTGCTACATTATCTACCAAAAAAATGTTATTGCTCCATGTTCAGTTCATAGAAGTTATGAAGCATTATCTTACCATTACACAAAGTACAAAACATATGTGATGGCATTTACACCTGAACTGAAAGGCATGGAATGATTGGCTAGTGCTATCTTCACTTCTTCACTAACACACCATGTGCCAAAGTTCCACAATATGACACTCTGGTGTTTACCAACTGTATATAAAAGCTAAAAGGGAACACTTGTAACAAAAAATTAGGTTTCAAATAGCATTCATCCGTGTGCTAACAATGCACATGAAATAGCAGCACAGAGATGTAACAGCTGGTATGGATTAAAATAAAAAATGTGTGCCATGTAAAAAAAATCAACCAATACTTCTTCCATTCGGTTCTATCGTATGGATCTCGAGGAAAAAAATGTATGTAGTTGAAAGTGAAACGTAACCTCCTCTTTTGTCCTGAGCTACCTAAATACCCTGTTCCTTCGCTGCACCAATATTCCACCACTTTCTCATCCCTTTGATAGAGTAGCCAATTGCGAGCCTTAATATTCGCTGCCACTTCATGCTTCCACACTAAAGGAGAAAGGGAAAACCTGTTTAATTTCATTTTCCAGCAGTTTTTCTTCTCTTGGATACCTCATCCTGGATTTTGCATATCTACAATTTGGTTAGGTAAAACAATGTAACGAATGTATCATTTGTCTTCTCGATTCTGAGCCTAAAAATACTGGAATAAGTTAAACAATGAAATGAATGTGTGATAATAACAAAAGAACATCTCTCTCCTTCATGCACACACACTTGCACAGAAGAGGGGAAAAATTAAGGATACTCCAAATGCATGCCACCACGGTCAGATGAGGGTAACAAAGTGTCTTGAAGTTGTTTTAACGCTTCAGTTGAACATGTTGCATCCTGCATACCATAAATTGGTTTAAACAGCAGTAGTAATCAACAACAGGAAAAACTGAAACAATGCTACTGTAGCAAATCAAAGGTCAGTTGTCCCTTAAAGGAGCAAGCTGAAATGTTCTTCCCATTGAAATTCTGATTGATATTTTATTTATCAATACATGAATAGAAACAATAACGACATGAGAATGAATAATAGTTCTCTTCTCAATGACCGATCTATAAATAATGGGTTTTATTGCCCAATGTTCTCACTTGTCAGTCACTCACAGTAAATAAATAAACTCAACTATTTGATTAGAAAAGAGTGAAAACTAGAAAGGGCACCATATTAAGGTGAAGAAGCAGATAATTAGTATCTGATGTTTCACTGAAAATATAGTAACAAAAGGGTTATGACATGGTGTTTCCAGAAAATCAAGTAATTAAACATGTGCATCTGTGGAAATTGACAAATCTAACATAATACAAAGCAATCATAAGGCTTGCAGAAGCATTTCATTATAAATCTGCATTCTAATAGGCTAGATAATCCCCATCCAAAACTTGAACATCATTGCAAACATCAGCAATGGCAGAACCTTCCAATTTCATATTTGAATTTAAATTTAGATAGTGAGATCGATGAACACTCAAAGATCCTTTAAAACTTTGAAAAAGAAAAACATATATAACTTCCCACAAAATGCAAAATATCTACTATGAGCAAAATATTTGTTTGGGACACTTCCCACCATTAAATCCATGCACAACCATGAAGAAACGAGAATTGGCATTTATGGGGAAAAAGGGAATCAAAATAACAATAAGAAACTGAATGCAAAAGGGAAAAGCACTAATAGCTGATGTTCTACCTGATAAATGTAGCTCAAAATAGAACAATCCAACCTGCTGACGATTGAAAAACAGTGAGAAAAGATGGCCACAAAGAAGAAAACTCAAAACATCCACCAGATAAACTTTCCGACAAATAAAACCGGATGATACTACATAGGAGTAAAATTCCACCAAATCAATGGTGCCAATTCATTCCCACATTGTTGAACGTACACTATTGACATGCAATTTTCCCTAGATAGTCTCTAACAGTTGCAGATCATTTTTGTGCAACCAGCTAAAAGCTCCTCTAAATTCCAGTTATAACTTAAAACACCTTCTATCTTCATTGGTGTTAGCCTAGTTTTCACAGCCTAGGGTTTTGTGTTACAAAACATAAACCTTATCTGCGCCAGCACTTTCAATCAAGTTTGTGCATGAAGGTCTCACTGGAAGTGCAGTAAAGCAAACATGTTGACCTCAAATTTGTAGAGTGACACACAAGAACCAGCCATGCGCATAACCTTGACATATATTCATACTCTCAGTCAAACCCAAACCTTTATGAGAACATAAACACAATTATATACAAACATCAACCATACAAAGCAGATTCACATGTAAACAGCATAAATCATACAAGAATTATACATAAACCCTTGATCTCCATTATATTCCTCAAAACTGTTATATCAATGTGCACAAAATTCATGCACAGATTCTTACAGTACAGCACTTATGCTACAGGTTCTTGCATTACATCAACCATTACAGGTTCAAACTCATGAAACCCTCATGGAATGTACAACTCCTCAAACAAGGACAAATATCCTCAGAATCACAACCAAGAAAGAACTAACAGTAAATCAAAATCCTAATGATGATCAGTAATCATCCTTCATCCTCGCTGGAATTTACACCTTATACAGCCTGGCACTTTGAATACTCCTACGATTTCCTGTCCAAAACCTTCTCTTTGCTTGGTTGGCACTTAGTTGGCACAGACATTCTCCTTATGTCAGTGTCACAACTCTTGATTATCGCCATCCTCACTTAGACACACCAAATGTCCTCTAGATATCCCAGGAATATTCTTACATTGTCGCGAACTCTTACGGTTTGTCATGTGAACATGCATGTCTCACTCATGCAGCTTGTGAACCAAACCCACAAAATCCCGTCAACACCTTCCATACTTAAAGGTCTTTCTCATCCTCGAACAACGTAATCAAGAATTCTATTCAGTAGCAAGTTCTCCTTTCTGTGGATCTGATAGCTCCAGTACATCTTTGCAGACACTTTCTACGTATGTATTCCACAAGGACAAAGCATTTTGTGTGTCCTTTTGCATTACTTGCATATATCTATCCCAAGCAGCCGTCCTGTCAGGGTCCCTTTCCACCTTTATCTCCTCAATGTTTTTTCCACTCCTTCCTGACAGAAACAGCAAATTCAGCAGTCTCTTCACATCCTCCTCATCCCTTGTCAGTGAAGTCATCAATTATAGTCTCAAAATCCGTAGTCTTTCAATCAAGGTCTTCGCTCTTTTGCGGCCCTCTTCTCCAAATAGTGTGTCTCTCAACTTTTCCCTCTTGGCTGACTCATTCCCGGAGTGCGTCAGCTTCTCAATTTGAAATCTTGCAGCTACATACTCATCGTGGAACTTGAATCTTTCCATCAACAGCTTAGCCTGCTTTTTGCATAAACATAAGCTATCAAGCTCATTCACAGCTTTCTTGGTGGCATCCACCATTTTGTCGCGCAGTTCCTAGTCTATCAGTGCCTCTTCTTCCACTTACACAAAGATTTTTCCAACGCAAATGCATGTCTCTCGACTGGTCCTATTACTATATGATCAATATTCAAAGCATGGAAGATGTGCATCTTCTATGCTAATACTTTGGCACAACATTCCTCTAACTTATCATTCATGTTCTTCAAGGCTGCCTTTGTCGTCTCATGCTTCTCCCACTCATCTTGGACTCCAGAAAAATAATCATCGACTTCGGTCTCCCGATGCTCATATCTTGCAACAAATTTTGTCACATCCTTATCATCAAGTGTAGTTGTTCCACAGGAAGCTTCTTTGGGTAATAGATTTGCATGCCTTGACCTCCAATTGACAAATTTTCACCATAGAGGAGTGTAAAACCCATACCCCCAAAGTTCAAACGTAGGATCCTTGGTAAGTTGCTTCCACAAAAACTCTTGGTATTCTTGCATCAACGACCTTAGCTTGGTCACCCACTTTGATCCCTCTTCTTATCAGCCTTTCTGCTGACTCTACTCTTCTCTTCCATCTTCCCTTCCTGAAGGTGCTTCTTTCGGATCTTCACTGCAAACTCTTCCACCAAGTTCACCACTAGACTTCTTTAGTGGCATTCATGCACTTGTTTCTCCATACATATCTTCTTCCATCATTTTTGCAGCTCCACTTCAGTTCCTCCCTTAGTAACTAGGGGTTCAGTAGTATGCTCCGCTGAGCCTTGTGTCATCCTTGTTTCCCATCAGCTCGGTGTGGCCTCACCTTTCCTTGTTTACAACGAAATTTTTGTCTCAACGAGTTCCTACATCACCCTCTCTCCACTTGTTTCCCCGAGGTTGGTATGCAAATCCAAGGGACTGTACTTTCCTTAACCATAGTCAGTAGCTCAGCCCACACTAACGCTTTGTTGTCCCAAATGTAATGTCCCCTTTTTCAAACTAGCACCAATTGAAGACTTCTTGCCATTTCTCTTCCCATGGCCAAGAAGGAATTGCACAAGGGAAGTCAATGGTTTTCTTTTTTATTTTCTTTTATTGTTATTAATGTTTTCCTTTGGTGTTTTACTCCCTAAGGCAAGCCGGTTGGGTTATAATGCCCCCAACATGAAACTAAAAGATAAAGTAAGCTCTGTAAGATGTCGGCATGGTTGGAGAGTTTCCAACATGGAAATAGAAGATAAAGCAAGCTTAAGAGGTCGGTCTACACTCTTATGACTCTTGGCGCCAACCAAAGGGTATAAAAGAAGTCTTAGGGGCTCATTTGCACATCACTTTTGGCATATATACTTTATATATTTGGACTCTAGGGCTGATTGCTCTATTTCCAACTCCACTAAGGGCGAAAATCCATAGTGTGGCATCCAAGGAGGATGACAACCTTCCTTGTGGCATTTGGAGAACGAAAACTCTCCAAATTGGGTGGTGTGAAGGAAAATACTGAAGATCCTCTTGCTGGTTTATATCTAGGGCATCAAGGAGAAGACCTATCAAGAGCTTTTGCATGGTTTGGAGTCCCTCTCCTAGGGAGCGACTAGGGTTGGAGTCATTTTAAGTGCCTTCTAGGGCACGGAACTCATTTATTATTTGATATTCAGACTTGGCATAATTTATAAGGCTGAAATCATTCATATTTGGTCATTGTTGGGGTTTGGAAACCTCCATTTTGATTATTTCTCTTAGCTGTACTTCTGTTGTTGATAAATTAATTGCCAGTTGTATTTGAGATTGGTTTTCATGGTGAAAATTGTTCTAAAGTATTCCTAAAAGGTTTATAAATATTGTGGATGAGTTTTAAGGTAATATTTGGGTGAAATCTTGTTGTTTACAACCTGTTGTTCCAAAAATCAGACTGTTGTACTGTACTGATCTAATTTTCAGTTTGCTAGTCCAAAATCAGATTTAAATCAGATTGGGGTTTGTGCTATTTCCTTGTTTTTCAGTTTCATCCCTAGAAAGGGACATTAAACCGAATTTTTAATTGTCGAAATTTCAAAGATTTTGAAACTTTTCATGTTTGCGTGTTGCAGCAGTCAATTGTCCCACACCATTCGAGATGCCATTGTTCTTAGTCTTTTCCTACGACCCACTTAACACCGTCGCAATGTTGTTGCACCATCACATTCCCGTCATCGCCATTGTCACTTCTCGCCTCACATACCCTCCTGCTCCTCACAGCTTAATACTACCTATTAAATTAATGATTTTAATTTAATTATTTAAAATTAATTAATTAATTTAATTAATTAACTTTAAAAAATTAAATTAACACTACTAATTTTATGCAATTAATTGGTTATTAATTAAAGTTATTTATTTTTATTATTAATTAACGTTACTAACATAGTTACCAGAGACAGTGCGGGTACGTGGAGACGGGTGCAGTACTTGTATGGCATTTTTAGAAAAGTGGGAGACGGGTACGGGGAGACGGCAATATATATGAAATTACTAGAAAAATACTATTGTACATTATTAATTTATTTAGATTCAGAATGCACTGAAATTTAAAAATAACTGTACTTTTTGAAGTAAGGAAATTAGATGTTGACAAAAGATGAGTAATTCTATTGATATTTGATATCTCACATATTGTGGGAAGAGTACATTGTAATAGAAATATGCAAAGAATCCTTGTGTGTGTGCGCGTGTGTGTGGGGAGACGGGAGGAGACGTTAACAAAGGTTCCCGCGTACGGGAGGCGTGCAGGTACATGTACTGTCGTACGCGCCCCAATAGGAGGGGGACGCGTCTCCTCCCAACTATGGTTACTAATTTTATTAATTAAATTTCTCATTTAATTATTAAATTAATGACGTTAATTTTATTAATAATGTTAATTGGTTGTTTTAATTAATTAAATTGATAAATAACGGAGAGTGAAGTGGGAGTTCACTTCCACTTCACCATCCGTCACTTATCAATCGGATGAAGATTAAAAACTCCCCGCACAAAACCCATGCGGAAATTTTTCATCCACGGGAAGTCGGCAAATTTCAACCCACTTCCCCACTTCCGCTTCTCTCTCTCTCTCCCTCTTCTGCATTAATTCTCCACTTCCCATAATTAAAGGAAACAGTTATTGGAGGCATAAAACTTTTGATTTCTTCTCTTCACAAGTTGAATAAGCACTTATTCCCGACACACACGACTAGAAGATTTCAACCGATGGCGAGGATTGCATTAAAAATACCGATGATGTGTAGGAGCCAAAGAGACGTGGATAAAGTGGTTGTTTGACAAGAGGAAATAGAAGATCATTAAATTTGCGTTAGAAATCCTGGACACCGAGTCAAAGATTCTAAACTAATAATACATGGAGAACACGTGAACTGGAGCAATAGTTAAATCTTAACGCAAGTAAGGCCGAGGCAAGGGAGTGCACCCACAATTTGTTGAGCCTACACTTGCATAAGATTTTAACATACAAGTTCCATGCCTATGTGCATTAATGTGATGTTAATCCTTACGCTTGTTATCTTCAAGGATTACTCCATCCTTAATAACACGTGCTCAATAATAAAAATTTCTTGAATACTATATGATTTTACGATGGGAATAATTTAGATAGTTTGATCTTGGGATCAATATGTGGTTTATAAGCCCCAACTTTTCAAATCCACTTCCGGGCTCATCCTCAAGGAAGAAGCGTTACAATTAATATTCCAAAAGGTTTACTATCTGAATTCAAGCATAGAGGTCTGCATGAGAGAGATAGACAGCCAAGACACAAGCAAAGGCCCGGAAATCTGCATAATGAAGTATTTTAACTACAGAGAAGTTAGAAGCCAAGCACATGGAGCTTAGACGTAGCGACAAAAGTATGGAAACAAAGAAGAATAAAACCATTGCACACGTGAGGAGACAAATAACAAGCTGTGCATGCGTAGAAGAAGTTGAAATTTCAGCCAACTATCAAAAGCTTGCTTTGAAACCCGCATGCAAGTGAAGAGCTTGGGAGCTTAGTCGCCAACAAGTAGCACAAATAAAGCATTTCAACTTGGAAACCACGTTGCAGACCCAAATGCGTGGAAGGATAAATAAAAGCTCTCTGCAAACAATAAAGAAGCAAGGAAGAGATAATTAGGCCAAAACGAGTGCATGGAGAAGACAAATACAACCTACACATGCCTGGAGAAGACAAATACACCTACACTAAAAACCAAGGCAAATGAGCTTGAGGCAGAAATGAAATCAATCAAAGCTCCAATAATAAATTTCAAAAGACTCGCACATGAGAAAGTGGACGAATGCAAGAAAAGAATAAGACAGAGGCATGGCATTCACTTGAAGTTGAAAGCGACTCTTAAAAGGTGAACAACATATTACAAAGAATGTAAGATAAAATATTACTACTGCAATTAAACAGTTAAAGGCCGAAACATCATCTTATTCTAAAAAGACAAGTTTTGCAATTGATGCTACTCTACTAGTACAACCTTTACAATTTGTTGGCTAGATTTTCTGCACAGCTGAAAACCTAGGCAATCATGAGATAAATCTCCCTCATTTACCGGTGAGGCTCCCGTGTAAGATTTTGTCAGTTATATGTCCTAATATCTATTTGTTGGTATTACTTTAACTATTTAGCTCATGAACCATAGCTAGACAGTTTTGCAGCAAGTAAGCAATTGTAAAAGAAAGAAAAAATCTGCAGAAGAGGAAAATAATAGGAAACGGGAGAAAGTAGAGAGGATGTGCAACCCAAGCAATAGTTTACAGAGTTGATTGCATGCACATAGATTAAAACAAATAGATCATTAAACACAGAATTCAAAGCAAAGGAAACTTTCAGATCTAGATCTATAATAACACAAAGTTTATGAATAGATCTAGAAAGAAATAAGAAGCAAAATGCACCGTTGACACAAAGTTCTCCGGAAATCTCTTCTCTATTCCTCTGCTTGTAGAAATCAAGGGTTTCAGCTCAAAGTCTAGAACACAAGAATGTTGATTACAAATTCCGATCCTTTAACCCGTAGGTTCTTCCTCTACTTATAGTGTGTAGAGGGGAAATTACAAATGAGAAACTGCAACTGAACTAGAACATGAAGAAGTAGTAAAGGGAACATTTGGCAATCATCTTCCTATAATTCCTCTCTTAGTGACATGCATTAGGAGTCTAAGTCAAAATTGTGCACATCTGTCACCTATCTTAAAGAATCTTCCCACATAACTTAAAGTAATGATTTTTCAACCAATAACTTTAATTTTACATTTTCATCCGAGAACATAAGAAATAAGAGAAGGAAGAAGACAAGAAAGAAGATCTGAAAGTCAGAACAATTATACTTTATTCTTGTTCTGATATTGAATATACTTGTCAAACATGTAATTCAACATCTTCCAATCTATTTTAACAATAGCATCTCTTTCGGTTCTGAATTGTAACAACCCTCTGGACAAAGCAACAGTGTTAGCCTTCACTTTCTCTAAACCAGGCCCATATCCCTCAATATCTGCCTGAAGCTTTATGAGTCTACCAATCGAATCCATCATGAAAGGTATGGTGGCCTCATCAACTTCTTTCCACACAACCAACATAAATTCCTCGTGGGAAGCAGGTAATTCATCTGGGATGCTCCTCGACACTTCTCCCATCTTACTCTCCAAAGAATCGCATCCTCTTCAGCATGAGCTTGAGGATCTCTACACGGAAGGAAATTGAAATCTCTAACTGCTTCCCCTTTTCCACCAATCCGCCAAGCACAATCTGTTATGCAATCAGCACATCCTTTGGCAACGAGTGTATCTTAGCCAAAGTATCTAGATGACTTTCAGCCACTATGTTCTCATCTTTTATCTGTGTCATCAAATCCTTTAGTTGAGACACTGCCATGTGCATGTTCTCTAATTCAGCCGGTATTGGTTCGAATTGCTCTGAGGCTTGGTGAATGATTTGCTCCTTCCAGTGGGCAATAGCTCTGACTTGATCCCCTGCATCTTCCACCTCCTGCATCAGATGATTACTCACCTGCTCATGTGCTAAAATGGGCTGAGAGGAAGGTTTGGCAACCTTAGCAATGATCTCGCACAGCTGGAATACCTGCTTCTGAAGCTTGGATCTCTCAACCTTCTCTTTGTCAAGCTTAAGGAATAAAGCATTCATTAGCGTCTGTGTATCCTGCTTTAACCCTTATGTGGTAGTTTGACCTATTGGCACTTTGGTCACTGCTATATCAGCTGCCGTGAGCTCCCCCTTGTGCTTTCCTTCTGCTGGAACAGATAACTCAGCGAACTTCTATCCCGATTCCTCAATAATCAACCTAGAAGTCGTTTTGGCGACTTTAGGTCTTCTATCTCTTCCTCCCAAACTCAAGAGCAACTGAAAGTCGTGTTCTTCTAGATTGATCTCCTCTCTCTTCTGGGATCATCTGCAAAGCTAACCATGATGAAAAGTTACTTCTTGGGGAATGAGAAGCCGCCGAGTGCACCACCATCTCATGCTCTGACTCCACTCTATCAAAATTTGCCACCGTGTTATGATGCTACCCTCTGAATTATCCAAAGATAATGCCTTTTCAAACTCCGCCATTTGTGCTTTCAACTTCTCCGCATGAATAGGTGAAGACCTAAGTGGTCGAGGAGAAAATACAAATGACACTGGATTCAAAGGAGGAACAACAAGATCTCTCTGAGGTTTTGGGGCTGCTGAAGTGCTATGAGTTGATGTTGGAGAAGTTGGAATTGGAACGATAGCCGTAGATTTGGCCTTCTCCTAGTATGTGAGACTTCTTGTGAACTTTAAGCTTTTCCGGCCTTCTTGCTTTTTCACCTTCGTGTTTCCTCTTGCTGGAGTCTCCCATGGTAAAGTTGCTTGTGATTTGGTTCATCAATGCTTCATCCAGGCAATACCCCTTTGTCAGCAACTAGTTCGAAGTGTTAACCAAAACTGCGGAAGATCTTTCTTCAATCGTCTGGCAACCACCAACGTTTTCCTGAAGAGCAGCTCTATCTCCTCCCATTTGATGATACGAGTCAAGTATCACATGCCCATCATCGGCGAGATCTGTAGGTATCCATGCCAAACCATAATCAGACACTTGTTGCGCTAATAACCTGCTGAAGTCTTTCTTTCTGACTTCATACTCATTCCTGCACTTCATCCAGAAGTCCTCCAACGAAGGCACATGTGAGTATTCCTAGGAGATTGTCTTCCTCGCTACTCCATATGGGTCAAAGTTTAGCCGTCTGGGAAGAACTCAAGCTCATACTCAAAAAACATTTCAGCTTCGACTCCTTTAGCTTTGTGGATGCTCTGCAGTTGTAGTAACCTCACTGTGACTGGAAAGAAACCTGTAGACTTGTGCCGCTTTGATTGTAAGTCATGCATCTCCACGAGTTGTCTGCACAACTCCATGATGACCCACTTGTCATTTGGATATCTCGCAACTTTACTGGTTCTCCCAAAAAGCCACCCTGAGATATGTTAAGTTTGTAAACTAGATGAAAATGTAGCCATGTTGAGATATAGCTTCCCAAGCTTCTTTGCTCACCTTGTTGGTCTTCAGATCACCATTCAGTTTGCAGATGAATTCATAAAAGAACTCATCGTTGACCGCTTTGTAATCTTTGTGGCACTCAGGAACTATCAACTGTGGATAGAAATCAAAGATAGGATCTTTCACCAGTACGCCTCGTCTATCCAGCTTGGAAAATATGCCCTGCGAGGCTGCTGCATATACTAGGTATGAAGTCATTTTGAAGTTGTAAGTCCGCCTCACACTCCGAAGTTGCTCACCGATGCTATCACTGATGATCTCTGCCCAATTGATTATCGAATCAGCTCTGTTGATCTCGATAGTCCTCACGAAAGCATACATCCATGAGCGAAAGTTGTGAGTGTTGGCTTCTCTACTTATCCTACAAAGCAATTTGGTGATATCATCCACCTCCTGCACCAAGTTGGATTGCGGAAGAGTTCTCGGGAGCTTTGATGGAGACCTGACTTCTTCATATATCGGTTATTCATTATGCTCACGCAATCTGCTTTTGTGTTTCTCCCATTTGTTACCTGCATCTAGCATGCTGATTGCAATCACCACCGTTCGTGTCGGAATCTTCAGACAAAAATTGATAAACTGTGCATCCAACCTAATAATTGTCTTTCCCGCAACATCCGGATTGTTCTGGAAAGAGGATGATATGATCTCGCACACTCCATGACAAATTCGGGCAACTGAGCTGTGACTGGGAATGCTGATGCTGGAATAATTCCACTGCTTTTCATCGCCCGCATGAGAAATGTCTTTCCGGCCCTGGATCTGTTAATTATTTCGGAGATGGGTTCTGGGCCCATGTCTGTGTCATTGATATCAGCAAATTTGGAAGCTATGCATGATTCTGTTGATCCCTCTCTATCATCACGCTTCATCATGGCTGGAGCAATCTTTGTCTGCGTTCTTTTTCTTTTAATCCTACTGGAATTCTTTATAACTAGATCAATTCGTGCAGATCTATCAATTTCTTCAAATTCGAAAGATATATTCAATGTACCTGACATTGATTTGAACTTCCTTTCACCTGTATGAATACCTGCAATTATTTAAGACAAAGATGAAGTCCAGAGCATGAATACTTGATTTTTGTCACCAAAAATCTGCATATGAAGCCCGCTGCCCTAAAATTTGAGGCTTTGCTTGCATGCAAAGCAAGCATAAATATTTTTAAATTCACCTGGGCACTTATAGCAACATGCAGATAATTATCATAGCATAAATCAAGCTATTCCAACCCTAGGCGCCAAACCTTGAAGCTTCCCGACAATGAAAAACACCTCCAGATGCACAAATCCTCCTTTCTTTGGCGCCAAAACTGTCCGGGCTGCAATCCTTAGCAAAAAGAATTAATTGCTTCTTCATTATGGCAGCCCATGCTTATATAACCCTCAGCATTCTATTTCTAATAATTGTCCATCATATTCCTGGCAATTAATTAATAAACAAACATGTTTATTCACCCAAATTGGGCGCCTATTTTTGCATGTTGTTGGCTGCCATTAAATAAATTTTATTTATTTATTTTTAGCATGCTACCTTCAGTTCTCTTTGGTTTATCCTCGTGCATTGACTTTTCCTCCATCCTTGGCGCCAAAATTAGGTAAAGCAGCTATTAATAAATGTCATTACAAGCTTTGTTTAGTGCCCAAATGGGTCGCACTTTTTGGCAAGGGTGAATTCTAAAATTAAGAAGTCAACTTCTGATGGAAATTTTCACCCTGCACTGCAGCTCTAAAAATCCCTTCTTCCACTTAAGTTATTTGACTTTTATAATGGGAATTTTTACCTTGCAAGGCAGGTAATAAATTCCCACCTGCCTGCCACCTCCAATTTTCCCACTGCAGCTTAAGTGACTTCCCAAAAAGTGTGACTTGCATTAAAAATAGCTTCTTTTGAAAAAGTGCGACTTGTATGGGTGAATAAAACCTTCTGATGGGAAAAGTTAGCCTGCTAGGCAGGCAGAAAATTCCCATCGGTGCTTTAAGTGATTTTTCTTTATTTTATAATGGGAATTTTCACCTGCAAGGCAGGTAAGAAATTTCTGCCTGCTGCCACCTCTAATTTTCCCATCGCAGCTTAAGTGACTTTGACTTCATGGGAAAAAGTACCTTGCAAGGCAGGTAATAAATTCCCACCTGCTTGCAGCTACCAAAAATCCCATTGCAGCTTACACTCATTAATTCCAGAAAATGCGACTTGCCTGGGAGAGGCTTTTTGTGCATGACTTCATCATTTTTGGTTAGCAGTTTGCATTTTGAGGCTGATTCCTTACAGTGCTTATGTCGTAGATGATCTCCAAATACTTGAGCAATTAAACAGATCATCTTGGCGAAAGAATTGACCTAGGGGAATTTCACAAAGAAACCGAGGAGAAAACAGAGGAAAACGCAAAAGAAATAAATAAAAGCGAAAAACGTTGCCAGAAGTTGCAGACAATGCCCTAAATTCATTCCTGGTGAAAACCCTAATGAGATGAGTGAATATTGGCACGCAAAACTTCAACAGGATTCAATCGGAGCACAATTTACTTCAAACGAGGCATTATTTATTCAATAAATAATTAAATAAAAATTTCCCAAACAAAACTTGGCGAAGGGATAAAATGAGTTTGGGCATCTGGGTATTTGTCGAAATTGGCTCATATGATTCATTGGGAATATCTTAACATAATACAGACATCTTCTGGCAATAAAAACACACAAAGACCCATTATTTTACAAGAACGAATTTTTTTCAAATGGCTAGTCCCAGTTTCGGGGTGAAATGCAGGGGACACCAAAATTCAAATTGTTATCTCAACCACTGGCATCTTTGATTATGTATGTCACTCTCATGTTGTTATCAAATTGAGATGCATTACATCCATAACAAAAACAAGTAATGATAAATGATATGGGAACAGTGATGGAAAAGGCCATTCCCTATGCTTAAAAATTCATTGTCTGCGCTCACACAAGGTTCAAAGGTAACAAACAAGAAAGCTTAAGCGGCGGTGACATCCAGTGTAGATAAAACAAGTTGGAGTCAAGAATAGTAAAAGTCGAACAAAAGGGCTAGCTCTTAAGCGAACACGGCAAACCAAACAAAAGTGTGTTGTGAGTGGGAAAGAGGAGCACAAATTGAACGAGATGGCATATCAATATAGAAATCATATGATTAAAAATGGGATGAAGTTTATATCGTAACTCCGAATGAATCTCGTTTTCTTCTTTTGTGGTGGACCTAAAGACTTGACCCGACACCACAAGTGTTTTCATTTTTATTTTTCTCCCACTTTTGCTTCAAAATGTCGGCGTCCCAACAAATCAACATTATAATATGAGTTCCAAGGTGTAAGTGTAACACACATCCATACTCGTTTAGGACAACTACATAACTAACACAAATCTCAATCACGTTAATATGGGTCAATTTTGTGACAAAACTCGATTTGAGGGTCACACAGTGTTTTCTCAACCCCCGTACTATAGCGGTCTACCACAAGCAGCAGCTCCCCAGTGTCAATTCAATGCCCCGAACTCATTATCGCATGTGCGGAGCACTATGACCTTGAGAAGAGAGGTGTTTTTAATAGCAACAACAATCCCATTCGCTAGTCACCCTTGAGCACATCAAGAGCTTCTCTGAATTCTTGAATATAAGGAGAGTGTTGAGATAACAAAAGAGTTTCAGACAGCAATATTGGGACGAAGACCCGCTACAATGTTCTAAAGTCGTGAACAAAAATTGGTTGGTCACCAAGAGGACTCACACCAATTGGCTTCCCAAACAATTGTCTCGCATTGAGTTCCGAGTGGAAATTGGAGACATGATCACCTTATTGAGTAGAGTATTCGGCATCCCTTTTGCTCATTATTTCCAGCCATGGATGTATAAGTTCATTTGTGTTATCCTAGATCAAAACTTCACATTAACTGCAATATATTCATAAGTGACACATTACACAAGCAACTGATTTAAGTAAAGATAACGGGTCATTTTTCCATGACCTCTTATCTCGTCTATGGTGTGGCACGAAGAACAATCTTCATCGGTCTAAGAACTAGAGGCACAACGGCAACAAGTCAAAACAATGTTTTTCACTACTACCCGCAGCTGAAATTCAAGGCAAGTATGCATCATTTCCGACGGGTCAACGATGTTTTCCTCTTCTACGCCATTAGAATGCTCGAGAACAAGCCATATGAAAGGTTTTCATATCAAGCCAAAGAAGTGATTTCAAAATGGGGCACGTGATTCATTCATTCATGGAGCTTTCTCGACAACTTGCATCAGTAAATCGCTTCTTCAATGAAAACGCAAATATAGTGTTTGTTTCCCTATCTCCATTGGTGTGTACAAGTGTTCGTCTTTCCACATTGCTAGAGATAATGGATAAAGAGATGATTGTTGTAACACTACACCCATTCGTGAGAAGGTGGGAATTTGATATTTGCGGATTCATGGAGAGAATTCTCGGCCCAAAATACAAACACCGTCCAGGGGTGAAAGGTTATTGGTCGGTTATATAGATGGACTTAAGGTCGGTGTTGTGACTACTCCCGAATGACTTAGAATAAAATAATCACATTCGATGAAAGATGTCCCGCGAGGAGTTATTGATAGTGGCTTGGACATGGTTAATCCCGCAATGATTTGATTGGAGCATCACCCCTTCCCAAGGTCAATTGGTCTAGAAGAGATGACACATCACTCGAGGATAGAATTCAACAAGTGATCAAGAGGAGTCTCACTTGGTATGAGGAGAATTGGCCAAATGTACTGCAAATGAAAGAAATACACATGAAGATCATAGGCCAACCAAAGTGAGAAGAGAATTGCAAAAGTCACTCAATCATCCTCTCACCCCACCACACAAGCTTCATCCCATACTCAAGCAAATAAAAGGCAATGGAAACCAAAGTCAACTCACGATCTACCTTTGGTGACTAGTGAACCTGAACAGAGGAAAGATGCCAATGAGGGCAAGGAGCATGTTTCGGGATCTCACAATCAAGCCAATATTCATCAACTCACAACAATTCAGATTCTCAAGGGTTGATTAAGAACACCACTCTGCAGTTCATGGTATCAGATCAAGCGCAAGTTCCAGTGATTCAAATCTCCAATTCACCTGAGCCTTCACATCCCAAAGATACTTCACAACCTTCTCCCATACATCATGAAGATGTGACAACTCCTCATCCTCAACATGAAGACTCCATTCAAGCCCCACCTGAATTTGAGTATTTGCCACCAACACAGGAGCAACTCCCACCCAATGCAAGAATTCTATGTGGTGAGCAAATTGGCGTACCTTCTTGCTACAAGGTGAAATCGAGAAGTTGAAAAGAATCATCAAGCCAATCACGTTTGATCTTGAAGCTATTGCATCAATGACAGATTCTTTCACTCCCAAGAAGCCCAAGGTCATCTCCAAAGTTGCAGTCAATGAGCATGGAATTCAGTATGCCGACATAGTAGCACCAATTGTTGATAAGGATAAGAGGGAAATGATTGTTGCCGATTATGAAGTCTCCAATGTAATTCTCGGCAAGTCAGCCATAGAAAATGATGTTGCTCGTGCTCGAGAATTCGTTGATATAATTTTGTGGTGGATGGAAAAGTACAAATCTCAAACCATCCAACTCAAGGAAAAATTGGCAGCTAATTGCATATGTACAACACCTCATCAACTCGATTTCTTCTACTATTCAAGTTCTTGCTACAGTAGCGGTACCAGATCAAGAGACCCTTGTGTTATCCAAAGAAATAAACAATATGGGTCGTGCAACCAAAGCATGGATTGACAATGTTCTGATACAGGTTTGCGGGTCATTGATGAAGCTATGAGAATCTACGATAAGGTTCATACTTATCTAGATTCAATTCTGCATTTCAAAGAGTCTCTCAAGATCAAGATAACCACTCTTGACAAGATTTCTCCCGATATCTGAGAACTTGCACAAATGGGATTTTCATCTCTTGTTAGCGAAGGAATCCTAGATTTCAATCACCGTGGGCTTCACATTGAATGGTTGAATTTTGCCAAATTCAAAAAAATGGTGCTTGATGATGTCAAAGTACAATTTGATGATGTAAAAGACAAAGGAGAATCAATCATGTGCACAATTCAAGAATTCATTGAGGAGATTCCCTACAATTTCATTAACGAGCACAATCAAAGGAGCTTCGTGTAATTTCTCAAAGAGCAATTGACTAATCTAGTCAAGAATCAATATTCTTCCTCGGCAAATTTTAGTACCAATTCTCTTGATAAAATCATCAAACTTTGAAGTTTGTTCGCCAACATGGAAGAGAAAATGGTGGAGTTTCATACAGTTCCTGGTAGAATTTTGGAAATGCAAGTCATCTGTGAGACTTTCCTTTCACCTCACTACTTCCCGATTAGTCGAGAATGATGGAATCATTGGAGAAATTCAAGAAATTCAAAATGGCGAGATGCTTGGACCCGATATTTTCAAAATGATATTTCAATGCTTTGATGAGGTTTCCCTTGGTGATCAATGAGTTCATTTCTCATACGATCGAGATAGGCGGACTCTTGGCCCAATGGATAAGGCACTAATCTTAGGTGTCATGTTAAATCTATGTGTCAATGTTTAGTCTATGTGTTTGCCATGTCACTTTCTAGTGGGGTCCACATGTACCCACTTATAATATTTGTAATACTTTTTATTAAGTCACCCAAATCATAAATTTATTTTAATAAAGTGACTTTACTTTATTAAAATAAAGTCAATTTATTAGGTCTTAATATGATGTCATAAAAACCCTAACCACTTTATAACCAAATTTTGGGTTATACAAGGAACTTAAAGGTCATTTATATGGGACTTTCGGAGAAAGGAGAAAATATTGCTTATAGAGAGGTAATAAGAAACTTGTGTTCTTGTGTGAAGAGAAATAAAGAAGCGTTTATGGAGAACTTTGTGTCTTATACTTTTTTCTTTCCTTAGCATTTATTACTCTTATGTTTAATGAATGTGAAAGTTCTTTCTCTCTATGGATTCTGCACCTTTGATTCAAAAGACATTCACTATGTTAGATTCTAAAGTGCATTCAAGTTTATGATTTGTGTTTGCTTAATCTTGCATGCACACCTTTCTCACTTCTTCATCTCATTCCTTTCACTTCTCCTATTTTCTAATCCATTTCTTTTTTTCCCAAAAACCCAAAAACACAGTTTTGAATGTCTAGTTGTAAATACCTTTTTGATTTTCAATAAGGGCAACCTCGCCCATCATTAAGAAGGGACTTTGTCCCCTTTACATTGTTGTCATATTTTGCATACATGCAAAATCACATGCCAACACGCTCCTTCCTCTTATACCCCTTTCTTCACTAGTTCCGCAAAAATCACATGCGGTTTCTCCATCGGCTACGTTCCCCTCACCTATTGTGCAACCTCCGGAGCCTACCTTGCCCTTTCTTCCTCTAGGTGTTGTGTTGCATCTTCATCCACTATAGTTCCCCCTCAAAATGTTGCGAATCACCTAAGAGCTTCCCAATGGAAGTCTTGTGCTCCCTTTTCGTGGTTTCAATGCCCAAGAATTTTGTATTTCACTTCAATCAAGTTTTCACATCAACATGCTCCTTTAACTTTAGTGAGTTGTCATCATATTCTTCGTCCCCGATATTACATGTCCTCGACCCTTGAATTTTCTCTCGAGGACATTTTGGCATCGATCTAATCCTATGACGTTCACCTTCAACCTCATCAACCACCTTTCTACATAATTTATGTTGAATGCATACGAAACATTAACCACATGGTTGTCTTGTCTTCAACCCCCATCACCTTAACCGAGGTTGAAATGTGCCATTATTTTGAACTTCGTAAAACTCCAATATGCTCCTTGCAATTTTCGAGGTATGTGCTCCTCATTTTCAACTAAGGCCTTAGCTCTTTCAAACCATTGCTCTCACATTTCCGCATGCTCTACTATAATTATCCTCCCCTTTAGGCTATACTCTTTAAATTGATCCGCACAACGGAATTCATTAATGCTCTTCTTTTTGACAAATTTATCTATGCAAGGTACTCCCATTTCATCAAACATGAGTAACACCAAGTAAGTCCCCCATTTGAATTTGGTCCCATGTTCACGCACCAACTCAATTGCTTCATTTAACTCATCCGCAATGTGTTGAGCCAAATTAATCATGCATTGTAGTGTCCCCATCACAACTATTGAATATAACACTACTCTGGATATTGAGATGAAGTCCCCTCTTGAGATCTATGTGGTCAACAATCTTGTGACAATCCTCACCAAAGTTGTCTTGATTAAGTCAATCTTGTTTCTCCTTCCTCAGTACTTAGCCTTAGCAATTTCGTTGTATTCTTGCGTGTATCCTTGTTTTACAACTCTGCATATTTTTGCCTTCATTTGGTAAGTCACTACCCTTGCTAGTTTTCATGCGCTAATCGGGATTGATCTTCTTACGATGTGCGTTCACCCTCTGTGTGCTCAAGTTAAATACAACTTGATCAACCTTGTAGGATTCACAAAATAGGGCAAGTTGTTGAGGCTTTCAATCCTGTTTTTGTTGAGAACTCTTGCGATGTCTTGTTCCCATGTATTGTTTCCTTGAGCTCATTCCAAATCTTGCATTGTAGCTTGTAAAGAGCAATGGTTGAAGTTTGAGGTGATGCACACTTGTACCAATGTCTCAATGGACACACCGGTGACGGTGTTGGGAATGCCATTAGTGGAATGCGTTCATTCTCCCTTTCCTTCCTTCTCTGCTCTCCCCTCCAAACGCCTATGTTCTTCATTTTTTCATTGATTTGCCTCTCGCTCTTGCTCTTTCTTGGCCTCTTCTTCCTACCTTTTTAATCTTGCTTCCTCTTTCATCTTGGTGATTTCTTCGAGGCTCCTCTCAAATGATATATGTTTCATTTTCCATGCTACTCTCATCAGCTCTCTTCTTCGCATTCAAGATAATTCGTACTTCCACAACATTTCAGTTGTTAAAACAATGCAACTTTGGTCTCACTAGTATTCGATCTCTAGTTTTATGATTTTATTTCCAACTCTCTCTCGTGTTGACACACCTCTTTCTCTCTTTCTTTGTGATTTTTGTGCTTTAATGTGCCTCAAATCCCCTCAAATCTGTCCATTTAAGTCACTTGACTTGATCAATTAATGCCTTCCACCAACTTTTTGCAAACCAGCTCACCTTGGTTTTCCCTTTGTTTTCAAGATTCCCACTCACTCATGCTAACAACGGCTATGTGGCCTCTCTAATTTCTTACACCACATTAACCCATTCCTCCTCCTACAATCTTGCACTACGCCCTCATGCATAGAGATTCTCTTGATTCTACAGTCTCTCATGGTCAGCAGGATACCAAACTCACATTATATCACTTGTACAAAATTTTACACCATGCCCGAGTTAGACCAAAACTATGGTGTGTGGCATGAGGCTTGTGAAGGTTCCACTCGTGTTTTCCGGTTGGGTTTACAAACTCAAGTACCTCTTCATTTCTATGTATCCAATTCTCTATCTTTACATGATCAAGGTTCTTGTGTTAGCATATATACACACTTCTTATATACATAACTAATTGGAGCAAAGCTCTCTTATTTTACAGAAACATATTTTGTTTTGTTTTTAGGCATTTTCTTGTTTTCAGCATTATTCCAAGTCTTCTTTTTCAAAATTCATATCGTGTGTACTCCACCCACACCAATTCTTACATACACATGGTGTCTAGGAGACTAGATCCTCAAGGTTCCCACTTCGTGTGGTCACTCAAGAAACGGGTGCCTTGTGTAGTGCGTCGTTATGCCTATCAACAATAGATTGCCGTTGCTTGTTCGAAATGGTATGTCGACGCCTTTCCCACGCTCCGATTTGTGGCTCTCTTCTTTGGTAGCCCTACCTTTGGGACTACTCCTATCGTGGTAGTTCTACACCCAACATCCTGCGTAACACTAACTTCTTTCTCCACTCTCCTTGGCATCGAATGCTAGCAATTTCGTGCATAAACACTCAATCTCCTTCCTCAACGCTAGCATATCCATGGTGTCAAACTCTTTCTTTTCGCCTAAACTAACTCCTTGAGGACTTTCAATTCTCTAGTTGGTAGTCAAACCACAACATCGGGGATGCGTGGAGTTTGTGGGGCTAGGGTCTTGTCCTTCTTCACCCATTGCAAAATGGATTCCCTAGGGATATCGGCTGACTCGATTATCCTCACCGTTCTTGGTACCCATTTTTGCATAGCCCTTCCCCTCTTGGTAATTAAACCACTCGTTAGACTTAAGCACCCCTCCAACTAGACTATAGCCATGTCATCTTCGAACTCTTGCGCACCCTTGCCAATGATGTTATACAACTCTTGAAGCCACCTCACACAAGCCAAACTTGAAGATTCGTCCTCTTCTTAGTCTCGACCACCAATTTCGTATTCTTGCATCATCGGTTTGTGGAAATCTATTTCTTGGGCATTCCTTGTAACATTTTCTCGCATACACAACTACCAAACTAGTGTCCGAAGGAACTACCACTCTCTATTCTCAATCCTCAAAACTCATATACCACTACTTGAAATAAATGTCTTCTCGATTGTCATAGCACCAAGATCTTCCAAGAATGACACCCATCTTTTCCGGCCATTTAGATCACCTCAAAATCCCCATAGAATAACACAACCACGATCTCAATTTCAAAATAGCAAAAATTCCCATTGGTTTGGAAGTAGTCTTGTTTGCCTTGTAGAGCGTGCTTCCCATAGACTACAACATCGATTTTCCCATCTTAACCCATGGGTCTTTTGATACCCTATGTCCATTAAAACTTTGTTCACTCATATCCATTCAATCTTGCGTCAATGAAAAGTTTCATCAAAATGAGTGTTTAAATCCACTTTGTTTCCAATCCTTGTCGAAGTTTTTGCCCCATTGCATGTCTCTCACTTGTTTATATAGAGGTCCCCATATTTTGATTCAAAGATACCTTCAAAACATTAATGGTGCCCTCAATCTTCAACAACACAAGAAGTTTGGCTCTCTTCCAGCTTCTACAAGCCTTATTCCCGAACAGCTTCCTTATCCTTTGGGACTCTCAACTCTTGAAACGCCTTCAACTCATTTTGTAATTCATGCAATACTTGATTAGCCTCGGTGACAATAGCCTTTTGCTGATGCATCCGAGTAGTTTACGGCTTTATCTACAAAAACCGGCTGAAATTTCTCATTTCCTTTTTGCTCATTGCTTGATCCGCATACTTGGGGCTCCATCCTTGGTCAACGACTTCTCAAGAAATAGTATTCATGTGCATCCCTCAACCTCTAACTCTATATCTAACTTGGCCACAAGATTTGTGGTACCGTTCTTGCACAATAATTACCATCCCCGCAATTTTCTACACGGAATCATCATGCAAAATCTTCTTCCACAACTCTAGACACACTTATGTTTAATGCTCTTCTCTATAACTCGCACAAGTACAAAATTTCAGACATTTTCGTTGCTAATGGTCGCTGGCGCCACACTTGTAACAAGTTCCCCATGTACATCCTACATTCCTTGGGCTCAATCCACCTCTTCTATGAAATCTACCCGAGCCACATCTCCTCCCTTGGTTAGGCAAAAGAGAGGCTTCAGCGAGTCCTTAAGTTTTCATTTCTGAATCTTTCCAATCAACTAACAACTGTGATGTCATGTATATTCGCATCACGGATCTTACACCAATACAACACCTCGGCTTACTTGGCCTTCTATACTCTAGGGAAAGTGTTAGTCTCATGCGTGGCCAAGAAAATCTCACATCCAACACTCGCGAAGCAGACTCTTTACCTCAAACAATTATTCTTAATATCTCCTTCAACTTCACAAATCGATGCACCAAAGTCCCTTCGTGTTTCTTGTACATTTCAAAGTAGTGGTTAACTTCTGAGTTACAACACCAAGGTAGACAATTGAGCCTCTAAGAACATGCTCCACCTTTAACACAACATCCAAAGCCTCTCACGGGTCTTTAAAATTCTTCATCACAAGTTGTCTCTAGAAATGGGTTAGGAATCATCCCACAAACCGCTACACATGTTGCGAAAGGGTGAATATCATATGATATCTTTAATAACAATGTTTTAAAACATATGACAATCTCAATCACTCTCGTTAGCATCTTGTTTGATCTCCTTCACCACAAATGATTTCTTGTTCAAACTCAAGAATATAGAACTCCTTAAGGAACATCATTTCAAGAGCATCAAAATTGGCTATTACCAAATTTGGGTCAAACTTTGTATGCCAAGTATGCACTCATTCCTACAATGTTGTTTCAAAAAGGCTCGCATTCACTTCAAAAGAGGCGATGCACATGGCCCTCCACGCAAGTTCACAATCGTGTGTGTGCTCTACAACATCCTCTATTCCTTTCTACTCGCATAACTTCAAGATTGTTAGATTAACCACCTACAAATATCTAGATTTCTATGCATTCATTGTTGTATTCTATGTGGTGGGGTTTGTTCCACCACTTGTTCCTACAAGGGTAGCCATGACACTCCCCATAAATTGCACTACCTATCCCAGAAGGGCGCGTAACATCGAATGTGCCACCGATGCAGAAATTGAACTAACATGAACGAAAAAAATTGCATTGGCCTTGAAATTCCAGGTCCACCAACATTACTCATCGAGAACGCCCATCCGGCCCACTCCAAACTTCCAATCGATGCAAAAAACTACTTTTACGCTTCCCACACAAAAGTAGTCTTTCCAATATCAAATCCTACAATCTACTCCACAATAAATGCTTCTTAATGCTCTAGAAACTAATCTCTTCCAAGCACACACCGGAACTTTCACCCGATCTTCTAAAAGAAGTACGTTATGCATCGACATCAATTGGTTGTCAACTCCATTCAAGGTCTTCTTCGAATCTGCATAAGCCTCCTCACCTTCCATGTGAATTGTTGACTCCAACATACCTTGGTTTCTGAACATCTCACACTACACAGGCAGTCACCATGACTCAACCCACCTCATGCCCTCCCTATCTATCACAAGTTCCATCGGCATACCCTAGGACCGATTGCCCCACAATCCTAGGGTTCCTTTCAAGGCGATTTCTCTTTGTCAACTTTCTACGTATCACCTCAACCTCATGTCTCTCATGGTCGAATTCTTCATTTTCTTTACTTCACACGCAAAACCCTAATTTTCTCCTTCAACTTCTTTAGCCATCACACAACATAGATTCATCCCTCCATGTTCACTCGTTCAAACCCTAAGTAAACAAGGAGCATTTTAATCCTAAAAGGAATCTCCACAAAGAACGATCCCTCAATTCCTGCGCAAGAACTCGAATTCCACTTACTCAAGACAGGAATAAGTCGTTGCCGCAAATTCTAACACAATCATGTGCAAATTCATCATTTTGTCTTAGCTTCACAAGCCTTACATCTCGTCCCAACCCTTAGGTATCACCAAATTATGCTTCTTTCCGACAACTAGAGCAACTATCCATGCATAAAGATGCTAGCGGAACTCGACAAAAAAAAACACCTCATACAATTCACTATGCAATTCATCCTCCAACCATGCCTTAGCTTTGTAATCATCACGGCCCTTTATTTTAACCACAAATTCCAAAGTGTTGTTATGAAACCACACCTCAATCCTTTTCTCGTAATCCAATCAACCAATCCATAGGGCATGCTCAGCCACTCCACAAGGCACAATTGAACAAGGTCCTTGCAAACATAACCAAATGTTAGCCTAGTTTTCACAACCTAGGGTTTTGCATTATCGAACTTAAACCTTATTTGTGCCAACATTTAAAATCAAGCTTGCACCTAAAGGTCTAATCCGACGCAGCAGCAAAGCAAACATAATGACCTTGAATTTGTAGACACACAAGAATTAACCATGCGCATAACCTTAACAAACATTTATACTCTCAGTCAAACCCTAACCTTTAACAAAACATAAACACACATTTATACATAAACACCAACCCATCTATGCAGATTCACATGTAAACAACATAAATCACAAAAGAATTACAAAGAATCTCTCAATGTCAATCATATTCCTCAAATAATGAACTATTACATCAATATTCTTAAAATTTATGCACAGATTTTTATAGTACAACATTTATGCCACAAGTTCTTGCATTACATCAACAAGTACAGGTCTAAACTCATGAAACCCTCGCAGAATGTGCAATTCCTCAGATAAAGACAAATATCATCATAATCACAACCATTGACTAACTGTCAATCAATCTTAATAATGATCAATAATCATCCCTCATCCTCTTTGGAATTTACATCTTCTATAGCCTGGTGCATATCCTTCGAATATTCCTATGATTCCCTTTCCAAAACCTTTTCTTGGCTCGGTTGGCACTTAGTTGGCAGCAACATTCTCCTTATGTCGGTGATGAAGATCTTGATTATCTGCATCCTTCTCCTTTCTGCATGCTACGTATCCTCAAGATATTCCAAAAATATTCTTGTGCAGTCAGGAACTCTTACGGTTTGTCATGTGAACATGTATGTCTCACTCATGGGACTTGTGAACCAAACCTGCAAAATCCCTTGTCGTCAACTAGATGTTGAGAGAAAGATCTCTGGCTCATTCTGAGTGAGAAAATATTCAACATGCTACAAATCAAACTCTGGACATGCAAAATGAACTCTCTATTGGGAGAAAACATGGACAGTATCGATATTGGCAGGATTCTTCATCTAGTTGTTACAAACATCCTTGTATGGCACACCATCACCAAGCATACAATTCGAATGACAAATAGACAGACCACAGCAACGTCAACACTGGACTTGTACTCGGAGCTACATGGACACAGATAAGGGTACGGCTAATTTATAAGACCCCCTGATATGGATACAGTTGGGAACAGCATATATTATATATATACACATATATAATCTAGTTTATAAATTATAAAAAAATACTTATAATGATTTTCAGTTTTAAATTATAAACCAATTTATATATTATATTAAAATTACACATCACACATTCCCAGCCGATGGGAAAGGTAGGAAGTTGGGTATTTTATGGATTAAAAAATTGAAGTTATGCAGGCCAAAGCAAATTAGACAAAATAAATGAAAAGAAACGGAGTAACCAAAGAAACAAATCAAATGAAATCATAGCACGTTGAGCAGATCCTATGTGAATTTTTGAAAGAAAAGAGTGAATCGTCCATATTTACCTAAGACTCAGGGATGGAGGACAAAGGGATGGAGTGTCTGAGATGGCAAAAGATTTCCCATATTTTGGGCACAGCAAGAGGGCTGCTATTAAAATAATATATAGAAATTTAAATTTAAACATCATAAACCTATTCAATGAAATTGAGGGGTTTAAACTTTATTTAATGTTTTCTAAGTACTTTCAGGATTAGGATTCCAAGTTATTGGTAAAAATAACAAACTTTTAGAAGTAAAAGCATCATTAAAAATTAAAATTGGGAATGTTCCCTCCAATCCCCAAGTCCCCAAAACATTTGGGAAGTGACCAAAATCTAGGGATATGTCCCACATAACACTATTATCAACACTCATTCACCTCCACATCCTCAGTTGTTGCGGATAAAATGCCTTTGGAAGAGTTTTTTCAAGTTATTTTTTCATAACATAGAAATGCACAGTTGGAATCAGATTTAAAGCTTCAGTTGAACATGTTGCATCCTGCATACCATACATTGCTTAAAACTGCAGTAGTAATCAATGACAGAAAACACAGAAACAATGCAACTGTAGAAAAACATTACAAGGTCAGTTGTCCCTTGTAGGAGTAAGCTGAAATATTCTTCCCATTGAGATTCTGATTGATAATTTATTTACCAACACATGATTAGAAACAATAATGAGATGAGAATGAATAGAGAGTATTCCTCTCAATTACCAATCTGTAAAATGGGTTTTATTGCCCAAAGTTCTCACTTGTCAGCCACTCTTCAGTAAATAAATAAACTCAACTACTTTGATTAGAAAAGAGTGAAAACTTGAAATGGAACCGTATCAAGGTGAAAACACAGATAGTATCTGATGTTCAACACGAAATATAACACCAAAAGGGCTATGACAAGATGTTTCCAGAAAATCAAATAACTAAATATTAACATGAAAAAACAGATAATTAGTATATGATGTTTCACTGGAATTATAATACCAATAGGCTATATGACAAGGTGTTTCCAGAAAATTAAATAACTAGGTATGTTCACCTGTGGAAATTTGAAAAATCTTAAATCTACAATCTAGGCTAGATAATCCCCATCCAAAACTCGAATGTCATGGCAAACATCAGCAATGGCAGAACCTCCCAATTTCATATTTGGATTCAAATTTAAATAGCAAAATCGATGAAAACCTAAAGATCCTTTAAAATTTTGAAGAGGAAAACAACAGATGAGATTTGACAAACAAAACCATACATAAATTCCCAGAAAATGCGAAAAATCTACTATGAGCAAATATTTACTTGGGACACTTCGAGCAATAAATCCCATGCACAAACATGAAGAAATGAGAATTGGCATTTATAGGGAAAAAAGAAACAAAATAACAATAAAAATCGAACACAGAAGGGAAAAAGATCCCATAGATGAGGTTCAACCTGAAAAATGTACCTCAAAACAAGAACAATCCAACCTGCTGACGATTGAAAAATAGGGACAAAAGATGGCCACCATAAATCAAATGAAGAACATCTTGCCAGCAAATAAAACAGGAAGATACTACATGGGAGAAAATTTGCACCAAATCAAGGGTGCAAATTCATTCCCACATTGTTGAAGTCACACTATTGACATGCAATTTTGTAATGTCCCTTTTCTCCAAAATTGAAGACTATTTGGAATTCCGGGCAAACCTTCTTCATGATTAGAAGAAATAATATAAAAGAAGAATAAAGGAAGAAGAATATAATTATATTTTGTATGTTTTTATTAAATAAATAATTATAAGTGTATGGGTCGGCCATGGTGGAGAAAAATAACATGAAAGGTCATGCCTTTTCATATTTTGGCGCCAAGGCTTGAAAGTATTATAAATAGGGGATGTGGGCATCATTATGGGATATCGACTTGTATTGTAATCAATTGAAATTGAGAAATTATTCTCTTTTCTTGCCTATTGGGACGCAAACCCCTTAGAGGTCCATTCAAGAGACGAAAACCTCTTGTTTTGACTTAAAACAATTAAGCATTCATTGAAGATTATACAATTCAAAGCTATTTTATTTAAATCTGATTCCAACTGTGCATTTCCAGAAAGTGCGACTTGCATATGTGCTTATATTTAATTATTTTGATGCATATAATTTCAGATATTCAATCTAAATCAGGTCGCCTATGCTTTTAAAGGATTAGATAACAATTTTAAAGGATGTGATTTACCAGTCTTCAATACAATTTCCAGATTTATATAACTTGCTCATTCTGAATCGATTTGGGTCTAAAAGTGTTCCGGATGGTCAGAAATTGATTTAATATTGTTTAGAGATCATTCTCAGTTGAATTAGCACACAAATTTGGTGAAAACATTTCGCTGTTACAAAAGTACAGTCTGCTGCCATTTAAATATCAGAATTCTGATATACTGTTTAAGTCCCTAAAAAGGGACATTACAGTGGTATCAGAGCTTTATCCTCCTAAAGCCTGATTGTGTATGGACAGTGGCAATAAAGAATACAAAACTATAGGAGCATGGCCGGGGTTTCAATAATCACGGAGGTGGAAGATTTATTCAAAAAATACGAAACTCTTCCAGTAGACATCCGTAATGCCATACCATTTCCAGATTTCATAAGATGGGAATTCGGTATTTTAGGTGAGCATGTGCTTGAAGAGGAAATAAATGGCCATAAAGACCTCCCACAAAAGGCAAATAACATCAGCGATAATGATGGAGAACAATTCGAAGAAAGAGCTGAAGAGAAGGATGCATCAGCCTCCACCACCGTTATGGCTCCGAATGATCAGCATGTTGAAATTGATCATTGTTTAGATCTTTGTGCAAATAATAAATTTAAAGGTGATGAACAAGAAGCGGTAGTAGCAGAGGAAAGCCATTCCCATAAGGGAAAGGATAAAAGACAGCCTGCTGGTCCATTTATCACAATGGACAATGATGCAGCCAAAGACGAAGAATCAAACTTCAGAAAGAGCCACCAAGATATATGATTACGAAATGTATTTATAATAATTGTCTGTTATAAATTAAAAATAAATTAATACAATAGATTAGAATTCTATATATATATATTGTTGCACCCTTAGTCCTATAGGCTATATTGGATATGTATTTTTGACTTGTGGCTTACATAATCTCTTTTCTTGTCATATGTCATTAATTTATGCTTCCATATGTTTAGCAGGTTGGCCTTGGTGTTGGCCACAGCATAGGAATAGTATACATAGGTGGTAGCAAGGAGTAGTTAATCATCATATTGAGCACTTGAGTCTTATTGTATGGTTTGGAGGTTGCCCCCTCGAAGTGCCTAAGCTGTTCTACTTGCATATCGTGATCCTTATCTACAATTTGGTGTTCTTTGTCTAGTTCTATCGTTGTTGATATTCAGATTTATCAAGTAATTTCATTACAAGTGGTATCAGAGCTTGATCTCGGTTAGAATTGCGTCAAAACCCTAATTGTGAAGGTTCGGCTATATCTCAAAAATGGTAGCGAATTTTTCTGCAATTGTTTTTGTGGTAATGCGAAATAAGTCGAGTAAGATCCTCCCTAAATTTCAAACATTTTGGACTTCTTTTGCAAAAGTTATAAGATAAGATAAATATATTAATGTCCAACGAATGACCACAAAAGTAGGTCAATGGGACTGCAGCCCAAACAATATACAAAGTGCGAGCAGGGAAAACTCAAAACGAGTTCCCAAAAACAGAAGAAAGGAAAAGAACCAAAACAAACAAGAACCCCAAAGCCAAACCCCCACAAGCGGGGGCAATGAAACAAACGGGGAGAAAGAAGGGAGAAGCAGAGAAGGGAATGAAGGAGGGGGCAAACAAGGACCAATAGTCTACTCAGAAATGGTAGCCACATCCCTCCTAACATTTGAGGCCGACGAAAAGTTCCTGATGAAATGGCAATCCGAAGAGGGGGCGAGGGCCCCCCCCGCTGAGATCTGAGACTAAAACGACGGCCAGGGAGACGGGTGGAGTTGGGTTGCCCTCTGGTATGAGTGTGCAACCGAGCCTACTGGTGGTGACCGAGGGAGATGTGAAGGTCCAACCGGGACGAATCGATCCGCATGCTGAATCGATCGAATGGCTCGCTGCTTATTTCTCCAATCATGGATATAACCGAAAAGAAGGTTGTAATCCGTCTCGTGGAATGACCCTTGGAGGGGGATGAAGAATTTGGTCCCGGAGCAACAAAGACTCACGGATGTAGAGGGCAAGACACCATTGGTCAATATATCTAAAGAAATCCGTAAGGGTCCGAACTTCCCTAACGAGGTAATGAAATTGTACTCTGATCTCATAGTATATGGGGCAACTGGAAGATGAAATGAGTCTCGGTCTCCACCTCCTGAAGGCTACAGAGCCTACAAAGTCTGTCATCCCGGTCAATGTGGTGATTAGTCTCGCACCAAAGTCTGTGGGAGCCAACCCGAAACTGACCCAGAGGTATGCGGAGGGCATGCATCCAGTGACGAAAGGTGTACTGAGGGCGGATGATGAGTCCATCTCTGATCTCAAGAAAATGCTCTGCATAAAATAACATCTTATGGCACAAACTCCCATGAGGATTTACCCAAGTAGTCTGAATAAAGCACTTGTAGATATCCTCCCATGTGGACTTGTTCAACACTTGCTTGGTGGGCAAGAGATGACTGGGAGCATTCAGGGAATATTGAAAAGGGGGGAGACGATCAATCTGGATACCAACCGAATCCAATAAAGCAGAAGTCCCGAAAACCAGCAGCGACCCATAGCCTGGGCAATACTCACAAAGGAACAATAAGCGAGATACGGGTACCTGTCACGCTCATCGAGAAATCACCAAACCTCCTGATACGGTGAAGAAAGGTCGATATGTCAAATATGGTCTCCAGACGGAAAGGTCGGGCCTCAAACTTTGCCAAAATAATATGTTGGGGAACCGTCACTACATATGATGAAGCGGCGAAGGAGGAGAATCAATCCTCTCGGCAAAATCCCAATGGTATATGGCAGCAGCTGGTTATTGAGAGGGAGCAGCCCTTGGGAGGATTAGAAACCTCCAACCCTCTTGCCAAGGTTGATCTCTTAACTGGTTTTCCTAACAACACCTTAGTGACACGAGGGTTTGATGAAATTGTGGAACATGAGCCAAGGAAGGAGGAGCACAGTGAGCATACAACTCAAGATTTTCACCTTGAGGAAAAGGATCCATGAAGAATGAAGATTCAGCCCTTACTTCCATTATTGTTCCGGATAGTCATCATTATGAGGTAATTATTGATCATTGTTTGACTAATACTGATAGTATTTCCGCATGTGATGAATCCAGGTGGAAAAGAAGGGTTATGAGCAAGAAGGAAAAGTGAAAGGGATGGGTGAAACCCATTTCTCCAAGATACATGGTAGTAATCAGGCTGCTGATTTGTCTATAACAGCAAACAATAGAGAGCCAAAAGAGGGAAAGTTGATACATAAACCTAGAGAGGAAGGGGAGATCGTGAAGCACAAATTGGAAGGTATAAACCCTTTGATCTTTCATGATGATCCTATGATTTCTAATGATGGCATGTTACAGAAGATAAAGTAGAAAAATCTGATTTACAAGATGATGAAGAGAGGTTGAAGGGTGAAGCTCAATTGTCAAAGGACGACTGGAGGTACGAACATAATTCAGATTTGTTATTTCCTACCATGCTATTTCAGATTTATGGTCATGAGAAAATTGTTGAAAGGAATGACCTTGGGGCAAATGTGATGCTCCAAAGCACATCACGACAAATAGGAAGCCTTCATGATGATACGGGTGATGGCACATCAGATTTGCATAGGGTCCATGGACCAAGACTTTTGGGTGACCTTGTTGAGGGTCATGTGGTTGAAGAGGGTGCTTTTCCGGATGACTACAATCACTTTCAGATCACTGGAAATTTCAGAACAACAGCATATGGTAAGCCATATGATGTTTCATTGGATCATGACAAGAGTCTATGGCATCATTATTTATCATTGCCATGCGTGGGTGATCATAACTTTGCTAATGAGGAGCAAGGTTGGGAAAAGACTCTTTGCCAAGGACTTATTTTACATCTTCCAAGCAATGAAGTGGTTTTTTATGGCAGCCCAAGGTATGATGTAAATCAAATTTTATCTCCTCTTATATCGCTGCCATACTTGTGTCATTATGGGAAATTTGTTGTTAAGGATCACATGTCATGTTTTGGTGATGATGGCATATGGCATTTAGATATTTCCTTGCAAGGGTATGTGGTTCAGGTTGATCCCTTGAATTGCAAGGAAGAGGAAACCCTTGATATTGTTACTCCATACACATGGTTAGAAAGAAATTCGAGGGAGATCATTATGAATGCTAACAAGGTTATGATGGATCCTACCCTCCATGGACAACGCTTCACGGTCAAGACAACAAATGGTTACTTTATGCCATGCACAAAGAAATGTTCCCAACTCCATGTTACATTGGGAAAATATGAGGTATGTGCTGATTTCTATTTCATTAACATGGCTGATATGAATAGCGTGTTTAGGGTCCAATGGTTGTTATCATTGGGAGAGCTCACCTTCAATTATCAAAGCATGGAAATAAGCTTCTCAAACAAGGGTGAGAAGGTTATATTACAAGGTATGCTTCCGGACACACCTCAAGTTAAGTATTTGGTAGAAGATACTTGGCCATGGGAGTCACATTTTTGCTCCTTATCTAAGACAACTGATTGGAAGCCTTTAATTACAGCTAAGCATAAGTTTGCTAATGTTGTTTTGGAGGAAATTGGGAATGAAATGTTCGAAATAATGGATGGGATCATTCACTACAAGGATGGAGTCTATTTGGCTTCCAAATCAAGGGTGAAGAACATGAAAGTGTGGGTTGTTCATGATGCCCCATGGCCTGATCATCCGGTCTATTTCATGAGACACAAAAAAGGTGAAGGTAAAGATTTCACTTTTCTCTTACTTATGGAATGAAAGGAATTTGATGAAAGGGAATGCTAGCATGACATGTTTAAGACTGTAATGTCCCCAAATGGGGCTCTTCATACCCCGAGTGTATTAAAGGCAATTCCAACACTAAAGTGCAAGTCAATAGAAGATAACCCAAATATTATGGCTGCAGATTTGAATTCTATTAGGACAAAGCGACTAGGTTAATAGAGAAACCCACACCAAATTCGTGGAAAAAGGAATGTCTCCTAGCTCCAATGTAACATACAGATTTTTGGGAGCTAAAACAGCTCTAAACGAGTGATAATAAAGACCATGCAAACTCAGTTGGACCTGCTGCAATTAATTACCAGGAATGGCAACTAGGTTTAAGGATGAAATCCACACCCACCAATAGCCAAGTTAATTTATTATTACCATAAACTGAAATCAGAATTTTAACAGTCCAAAATGGAAGAAATCTGATTTTTTCAGAGTATATTCAGACTGGAATTCAACTCAGAAATCTGCAGACATTGAGGACTGAAATGACACCCTAAACTCCACCAAAAATACTGAAAATAGATTATTTAGAGCCACAAAATTCAGAGTAATAGATGGCAGCGCTGTTCAGACCTGAAATATCACCTGTGCAACACAAATCAACCCATACATGGGTCGCTCCACATGTAGAAATTGCAATGACAACTGCTGCAAATAAATTCTTCAGCCTTTTATTGCAAAAACTCTACATCAACTGCTGGAAACACTCAAATCCCCTTGCAAGCACAATAGAATTTCCTGTATGGAAATCCCTCACATTCTCTAAGAGGGTTTTCGTCCTCTAGAAGAAATATACAAAGGGTTTTCGTCCTTAGAATATTTTGGTAAAAGCTTCAAGCTTCAACACAATTCAGAAAATATCAAGTGAATATGGAATGCCTCTCAAGCAAGTCTACTTCTCCTTTTAAGGGAAGAAGAGACCCAAAACAACCTTCAAGGCCACCAATCAGCTTGTAGATCTTTTCTCTATGCAAAATTCCCTCCTAGGCCTAGTCGCATTTTTGCATAGGGGGAATACAAAATTAGCATGGGCCTTTTTACTTTCTATTTTTCCATTATCCTTTCTCTAGGAAAGTCATCATTCTTCCCTAGGAAGGATACAAACATAAAATTAGACCCTTGTAACACAATATTTGTCCTTTAAGGCAAATTGCACCTTTCTAGAGATTACAACTTTTATTTATAGGTGCATTTCTTTATTAAGCCAAATAAATTAATATAAGTGCTTTAATAATTTTTATTTTTTTCTTTTAGGCACTTAATACTAATTTATTGTGACTTAAGTCACCCTTGAGATCACCCTTTGGCCGTCGGGTTGACAAAATAGGCCAAAGGTCTTCAATTGGGAAGGGGATATTACAGCAATATAAGCTTGATGGGAATTCTGATTTTCTTCTCTATGAATCGCTAACCCATGGTTCCATGAATGAACCAAAAGAAGTATGGGAAAAGAGAAGCCATTATGATGAATTTGCAGTTGTTCACATGACCGCCAAAGAGGGGAATGGTGACTCTAATTTTCAGTTTCATGGCCTCATGATAAGGCCTGTTGTTCCTAGTTTTTCAGCGTATGTAAGTCAATTTTCAGCCCCTACTGTACTCACAAATTTCCTTTTTCCCATCAGATTTCAGTTTGGGAGTTGTTATGTCATGATTATAGGGCTGAATTTGCAAAAATCAGATTGGGAGCTGCCATTAGCAGCCACGAACAGCAGTGTATTTTCATTTTTTGAGAGCATTCCATCATGGAATAATGAGGAAGGAAGATTTCAGTTGAAAGGAAGGAATAAATCAGATCATGATGTGTTATTTTCAGCCTTGAACATTCTGATTTTTGAAAGAAAAATGCATGATTACAACTGTCTTTGGGACAACATTACTGAAGTGATGAGAAGCCATCATTTGGATGGAAATTATGAGATCATGTCAAGCAACGGAAGAGAGCTAGCTATCATGTCCCTAAGGCATGATAAGGGGAATTTAAAAGTGTTGTTAAACACTCTTGTTTTCTTTGATATGTTTGCTTCTTGTGCAGGTACATCAAAGAGGGATCCACGAACTTACAATTGCTTGAGGGCAAGCAATTTCGGGAAGGGAGGATTGTAATGTCCCCTTTTTCCGAATTAATCCAAAATAAAGAATTCCTTGCCTTTCCTCTTTCCGAAGGCAAGCAATGGATGAACAAGGGAAGATCGTGGATCATATTTCAATTTTCTTCATTTATATTTATGCTTTATCTTTGTAAATTCCCATTATAAGGGGTCGGCTGGGTTTAGTGCTTTTAAAGAGGCATAATAAAATATTATAATGACTTATAGGGGTCGGCCTTGCCTTTTTGGCCTTTGGCGCCAAGGTGAGGTTATAAAAGGAGATCATGGACTTCATTTGCATATACATCTTTGGCGCATTTACTCTACTTGGACTTGTGGGCTGATTGCTCATTGTTCTTCCACTCTTGGGCGAAAATCCAAGTGTGTGGCATCTTCCAAGAAGGACAAAAACCTTCTTGTGGTTGGTAGGGGGACGGAAACCCTCCTTCCTTGTGTGGGCTTGAAGGATTATTGCAGATTTGTGAAGAAGAAGTCATAACCAGATTTTTATATGCATTGATTGGTCTCTCCTAGGTGGAGCGACTTACCCTAGGGTGAAGTTTGGTGTCTTCAAGGGCACAAATTTGATATTTCATTTCATATTCAGATTTGCCTCTATTTATAAAGCCGAAATCTACTTTTCTTTGTGAAGTTTGGGGTCTCTAAACCCTTATTTCATAATTTTTATTACAGCTTGTACTTCATTGGGTTTTAATTAATTTCCAGCAGTGTTTTGAGTCATATTTCTTATTGAATATTGGTTTGGTGGTTGCCTAAAAGACTCATACATTTTGGCCTATGTTTCAGTGGTTCGTCCCAACCCTTCCATACCCGCCTAGATACGTATCTGGTACGATACGTCCCGGCACGCCTGTGGTACCGCTACATCCCGGTACCCATGACATACTGGGACGTACCCCGTGGTCAGCGGTGGGGGCTCTAATTTTTTTAACTCACAAACTTTAGTTTTATCAAGGACTAGACTAGGAGGGCATGACAACCACAACGAAACCTCGAAGATTGTTTAAAATACCTTTAATTTATCAAGAGAAAATATTCAAAGGATATCAGAACATTTGAGGTAATTATTTGGGATCATCGCAATTGGCCAAGGAAAGAAGTTATTCATAGAAATTTGGACATATACCGAGCCTCTATACAAGTTATTTATGAGATCAAATCTCAGGTGATCTTCAATACTAATAGAAAAATTGGAACTGCAAATTGCATAGCTTAAAGTTTCAAAGAGCATCCTTTCCTAGAAAGTACTAAGGCACAACATTGACTTCTTCCCGCATCCTTAAGGAGGATTAGAAGGTGATTTTTGCTAATATGAATGCAAGAATCAACCATGGGACTGATCTCATTTAGTTATCATTGGCGTTAGAGCCAATCTCATTAAATAGGTCCTTTAGAGCTCCCTATATACATCTTTATGGCCACCATCACAACACAAAAATTAATCTCGAAGGAAATGGATGAAACACAAAGGAATACAATATTTGTATATCATATAAAATGTAAAATCTAAAGTATATGGAATGTTTTGAACATTGATCGTACTATATATTTCAAGTTTTGTATTTCTTATGGACTAAAAAATGAGTAAAATGAGTATATGTTTAAAATTTACATAATACATATATATATGTGTGTGTGTGTGTGTGTGTGTACAAACTTATTAAAGACATACAAACTTATCAAAGATGTATCGTACTCCAAGGTTTTTAAAATCGACGTATCCACGTATCGAACCCGTACTCAGCACTCGTATCCCGGCAACATAGATTTTGGAAAAGTTGTTTGAAGTATTTTAAGTGTTTTGGATCCATTTTTGTACCATTGTTCCTAAATTATGATCACTATTCAAATTTGGGTTTTATTTTCAGTTTGTTGGTCCTAAAATCAAATTTCCTAATATTGGGGTTTGAGCTAATTTCCTACTTTTCAGTTTCAGCCCTTAAAAGGGATATTACAACATAAGAGGAAGTGCACGCACAAAAACTTGATGGGTGGTAAAGCGTTCGAGATTGGTGCCAAGCGCAAAAAGAGGTGGGATAAAGATAGTGTGGTTGAGGCCAACAAGGGTGTGTAGATAGTGTAGCTCACTTGAATTGAGCATAGAGACTTCAACTAGTTTTCTAGATAGAACTAAAATTTGCATGCTTGAATGCATGCGGCTATGTATATCTTGTAGCCAAAGTATAGGAAGGCGGTTGATCTAGTCCTATATATATACCACTTAGCTTTGTTTGTAAGTGTTTGGAGGGTTATCATTAGAGTTAGTTCATTGGTTCAATTCTTGTTGATGTTCTCATCGACGTTCAACCGGTTAATTTTGTTATTTTTAAATGATTAGTATAATATTAAGGGACTGCACAATGTTGAACTACACAAGCTACCATTGTTGAGCTTGGAGCCTTTCTTAAGAATACATGCAATTTTTCCTCATTGCATTTTGTTTGACAACCCCATCGAAACTTTTTCCCCTTTTTTGGTCAAACTGGTCAAAATAGTCAAAATTGCCAAAATTGCTCATTTTCAAAGATCAACTTTTGGGAAGGGTTTTGAGAGCCTCGAGCATTTTAGAAGTCTTGGTTACTGATCCAATGGAAAGGTATCAAAGTCTTCTCTCGTGATGGTATGATTTAGCAAGCATTTTGGGAGCTTCTAGATGGTCTTGGGAAAGATTTCTTCCTAGGCACTTTTTGAGAAAAGGGAGTGTGTATGCTTCATTGAAGATTCAACTTCAGCGAAAGGTTTCAAGAGCCTCGTGAAGTGTTGGGAGCTCATATCCTAGGCATTGGAAAGCTTATGGAGCCTACTTTGCAATGGACCAAGTGTGATAGAATTTTGGGAGCATAGAAAGTGGAAACCTTTCTCGACACTCGGCACGAGGTGGCCTTTCTTCTACATGAATTTTGCACGGAAGGAGCTTCTAGCAAAAGCTCAAGTGAAAGTATATTCAATGCTCTTCATGACCCACAAGTTGGTTTGGCTCGTGCTCATTGAAAACTCTCCTTGCAATTCAGCTCACTGGCACACTGCCCTAGGCAAAAAGGAAGGTACATGTAAAAGTTGTTGAACTCCTTTTCTAACTTCCTAGATGGGCTCATTGGATTAATTGGCTTGTTTTCATGCAATTTCATAAATTATACGGCCAAATTTCATCGAGGATAGACTCCGAGGCGAAAAAATTACTCTGAGGTGCAAAATGGAGGTGCAAACCATGCTCTAATCTCCACTTTAGCGCACTTTTGCTGTCCCATTACACCCTTGGCACGCTTATGAGGTGCAATTACACCCTAAAAGTACGCCTCTTCTAAATGGTGGAAATTTAATAAGCTAAAAACATAAGGAGAGACAAAAGTGCATGTGAAGGCTTGATGTGACTTGATGGTGGGACCCTTTTTCCCTCCAATTGGAGTTTTGAACCTCCATTACACAACTCAAAAGTGCACCCTCACCTGACTGGAGGGAATTTTTGGCATGGTGGAAGACTAAGGTAAGGTTAAAACAAGAAAAAGCAAGACATGGGTGTAAGTGCAAGTGCATTCCCCACTCCCATCTCCACCCCATGCGCACTTTCTCACCCCATTTGCACTAAAAGTGCACTTATGAGGTGCAATTGCACCTAAATGTGTGCATAGGTGCAAATGGCTTTCCAATCTCCAGCTTCTCCATCTCCGCCATATAAAGGCACCAAAATCCCCACCTAAATCTCCACCATATAAAACCACAAAACCTTGTTTCCTCCTCAAAAAACATAAAGCAAGTTCAAAAGGAGGTGGAAGCCATTAAAGCTCATCTTGGAGCTGGTTTATCACATTCAAGCTTGAAAACTTCCCCTTGTGCCCTAGTTTTTCAAAATCTTGTTTTCCCCATATCTCCTCATCCCCACACCCGTTTGCCACCAAATTTGGAGCAGCAATTCCTCTTGATGGTGCCCAGAAGGAGATGTATTAAGAACAGCATATGATAAACTCCTCCAAGAGATATTTGGGGCTGTATTTTTCAGTCACCATTGCCTCCATACACCAAGAAAACTCAAAATTTGAAACGGAGATTGCCCCAATTCACACAAAGGAATCATACTAAACTTTGGGCACTCACTACACTCCTCAAATGCATCATTTTGAGCCATCGCAAATGATCTCGAGGTGAAAAAAATCTCATTATATGAACTAAACTTTCATTCAGCTCCAAAACCCTTGCAAAACCCCATGTCCATGAAAATTTGATTTGACCCGTTCTCCCAAACCCCGTGAGGGAACCTTGCCAAATTTGGAGCATTCCATCCCTCTCCCCAAAAGCTTCGAAACGAGCCCAAGATCAACCCAAACATATGAGAATTACTCCCTAAATGATCCATTGAAAATTTTCCTCTTTCCCATTTTCACTATTTTGCAGGATTTTCTCCCCGTCAGAACCCGTTTTTGAAATTCCTGTTTATTTCGACAAGAGAATCTAGCCAAATTTAGAGCATCTACTCATTTTGGGATTCTCTTTCCAACGAATCGAGTCACATCCAATTTGCAATTGATTTGCTCCATTTTTTCCAAAAATACAGAATTAGCAACCCGTAACACTAAAATCCACTCAAATTTTCAGATTTTCGGAAACGTTTGCGGAATCCATTTTCACTTGCACTATATCATTCCTACCCCTTCCTAAACCAACAAAACTATAAGAACGCGGGATGAATTTCAACTACTCTGGTTATGAGCCCATTTCTATTTTGGTGTCAAATTACCCAAACATCTAGGATAGCAATGTGGAACACATGTACTTCGATGAATTAAGGCGAAGAATGGAAGAAGGAACGCACACACTCTTAGCCAACATGAGCTATCACGGTGGGTTATATCGAGCCGTCGATTCCCTTTGGTTCTTCAGACTCCGAGTTTCTTCCGCCTCGCACTAAGAACTATGAACCCGAGAACCAATCATCACCGTGGACAACGGGTCAATCATCGATGTGTTGTCACCAAAAGGGATCTCGAGGTTCCTCTCGCATCCCAAGGCCCAAGAATGTTATGATCTTGAGCAAAGAAAATGCCTTGGTCGAATGGGAAAGGAAAGAGTTGTGCTTGCAGAGAATGGCTATTAGGAATTGGATGAAGACACCAAACAAGCTCTCACGCCCGTCAAGACCCTCTCCGATTTGAATTCATCGAGCAGATATCTAATTGTATCGTACTCCTCAACAAGCTCATGGGGAATCTTCGACAAAGTAAATCCATCCATGAATGTTGCAGAATTCACTATAATAGCTAATCGTGCATCTCAAGTGATTGATTGAGTCAAATTATCGCTGATAATTTGCGCCTCGGTTGATCGACCCCGAAGGCACAAAGAAGTTCACTATGACCTTATTCTTGGTCTATGTTGTCACGGCGTTGCAAAATTGCCATGGGCTAACTCTAGAAAGGAACATTCCAAAGAACGCACCGGTGTATCAAACATACCCCCAATTCACGTTGAGGGACTATAAGTGACATTACGCAAGAGTGATTGATGTCTTCACACGTACCTAGTCAGAAAAATGGAAGGTGATATTAAGTGAAGGTTCTCAGTTGAGGCTTGCATGGTGATAAGCAAATATGGGAGTTATTTCGCATAGTTCAGGACTTTCTCTTATATTCGTGTTAGAGGATTTGATTAAGGACCATTGAAGCTCCTGAGGTACCCAAGTAACAAGTTAGTGCTCATCGAGCTCTATAGAGAGTTATCACGAGTTCACATCAGGTGCCGAGAAAAGAAAAGAAAAGGGGTAACATTCCCAATTTGTCTAGAGATTTATTCTTGCAAGAACTCGGTGGATGTAAGCAACATCAAAGCCTCTCTTGGGTCCTTTAACTTGTACTCTTATTCTACCTATAGATCCTTTGACGATAAGTTTTACATAGAAGGGGAACACAAATCTTTCAACCTATGCCATCAACCCGAATGAAGACTATCGGGAGGGTTATAATGTCCCCAAATGGACAATTTTTACCCCCAAACGGATTTTAGGCAAATCCCAAACCCCAAATGAAGATTATAGAAAATATAACAAAAGATATAGTGTAGATCTGAATGTTATATGAAAATGGCGATTTGCATAAGAGAGGAAAACCCACCAATGAGATGCAAAACCACTGAATATTTAATGGAAACAAATCAACAATTTTTGCAAAGATGGAATCATGAAGAAAATACCAAATTTGAGCTTCAAACAAGCTGAATTTATTTTATTAAAATCTGCAGACAATTGCCCTCAGACACAACTGAAAATACCACTTCTTCAACTCCAAAAATTATGAAAATAGCTGATTGGATTTATAAAAATCTGGAATACGAACAACAATCAAGATCTGATCCTAAACAGCTCTGGAACCCCACAAACCAGCTCTCCAAGTGGGTCGCTCCTCCTAGAAAAGGGCTGGAAATAAAGAGAAAACACAACTACTATTCTTCTTCTTCAAACCCCTGTGTAGATCTGCAATTTCAACCTTCAATATATTTGGAAAACCACTGGAAAATCAGCTAACTCCTTTATGCACAATGGAAACCCTTGTGTGGAGATTCCTCTCAACTAGGAGAAGGGTTTTCGTCCTTCTACTAGATCTCTTAGAGGGTTTTCATCCTCAAGAGATTATTTCTAAAGGTTTTCGTCCTTAGAAATATTTTGTAAAAGCTCTAGGCTCAGACAAAAATCAGATTTGTGTAAAATAGAAAAGCATGCCTTCTACAAGCAAGTAAACTTGTTTTTATAGATGTAATGGGCCAAATAGCCTCCCCAACTTCCAATCAGATTTCACCCCTCGCATTTAATGCTTTTTTCCACCTTTTCATCCTCCAAAGGGGTCGCATTTTCTCCTAGGGGAGAATAATAACATAAAGTGATATTCTCTTTTTCTTATTTTTACTTTATCACTTTATATTTGTCTTTTCTATTTTTAAATTGACTTTATCATTAATAAATTAATATAAAGTGCTTATAATATTATTTTATTTTGCACTTTTATAATTAATTTATTATGATAAGTTTCTCTTTCTAACACCCTTTAGCCGTCGGGAAACAGAATTGGGCTAAAGGTCTTCGACCGAGAAGGGGATATTACAATCCTCCCTTCCCAAAATTGCTTGCCCTCAAGCAATTCCAAACTTATTTGTCCAAGTGCCATGCACAAGAGACAAAACATGTTGTAGTGTTACGTAATCCGAGCTCATATACCTGTTAAGTGACATAAATCTTGCCACCATATACCTCTATCAAGATAATCACATAGACAAATTTGCATCATGATCTAACTGCTATAATAAAAGAGAAGATCTATTGTTTACCACATAACCTTGTTGAAGGAGAATATCTTCTTGCCCAAAAATGAATGCTTGGAACACCAAAACGAGTATCCCGGCTGCGTACTTTCTGCTGCCCATAACCCCAACCATTTGTCTTACTTATGACTGATAATGTGCATCCTTCCATCCAATGAAGTGATGACAACTGAACATTCGTCACGAGTGATTAAAAAAAGCTTGAAAAACTGAAAATTTCCAGCTCTAATGGTTGCCTTCTTGTTTGTGGCAGCAAGCATGATGTAGGGTAGTCTGAAATTGATGATAACAATATTGCAAAGACTCATAACAACAAGCTCAAGATTCCAAAATTAATGTTTGTATCAAGAGTGATCAGATTTACCTCAATATTTCTCTTGAGCCTTTCAAGGCCCAACTCAGGATTTTGCCTTGCACATTGATATGAAAAGACAAAAGAACTAACCAGAGTGGCTTCAACATTAGAAACTCTTTTCTTACTGGGATCCCAAATCAATGTGTGTGCACAAATTTGAATTTGCATCAAGGGATTTATATGTCTTATGTTGCAAACCATATCCATCATTCTATCTCCCTTCCCATAATGATCCATAATTTGACATAACATAAGCAACAATCTTTCCTACCTTAGTCCATCCTTCCTTGATGGATAGACATATGTTGAGCTTCCCCCAACACCATTGTTTATGTGCCTTAGATTTCCAAAAATAGGAGCAGCAACTGCTCTTTCCTTATCACTTGCATCCCCGTCACTATGATCAACCTTGGACTCTTCCCCTTTTCTGTGGTAACCACTAGGGTGTCTATCAACTGGAAGTGGCATAGTAGGAAGCATTGAACACCTATTAAATGAATCTGAAAGCTTACCAAAGGTTGCTGGTTTGGAAATTACAGCAGGCTGCAATTTCACACGTCCCCAAAAGAACAATTTTTACCCCCAAATGGATTTTAGGAAAAACCCAAATCTGAAACTAAAAATAGACTGAAATAACACAACAAATTTGAACTTTCACTTACGATAAAATGCAGAAAATTTGTTGGAATGAACAGCCAACTAAATATTATTTTTTGTTCCTCAAATATTCACTTTTCCACATACCCACAAGGCCAAAAATGGCGATTTGGGTTTGACTGATTTTATAAAAATAAACTAGGGCTGAAAATACCCAGAAATTACAGCAGTGAATATTAATTTATGTGTACCACAAATGAGGCTGGAAATGTTGAAAATATCTTCTTTGAGGATGCCCAAACAGCTCCAAAAAGTTGCAGATCCAACAGCAACCAAAAACCCCAAAATGAAGGCTCACAATTCCCAAACTGGGTCGCTTGGGGTGTAGAAATGCCCAGAAATGTGCAGATTTGATTCCTTTACAATTTCTCCTATTTGGCTGGTCCAAACACACAAAAACACCAACAACTCAGATCTGATTTATGCCCAGCTGATCCTTGGAGTGCAATCAGCCCAAATATGTCCAAATCTAAAAATACTTCTCCCAATCACTGACAACAAAAATGCAGCCCAATGATGAACCCCGGATGGATCCACCTCTCAAAACTGAAACTTTGGAGGTTTTTGTCCCCAACATTTCCTCTCCTTGAGGGTTTTCGTCCTCAAGAGTGAATCTCTACGGGTTTTTGTCCTTAGAAGATTATTGATGCAAGCACAAAGCTCAACATACAAATCAGACTTTATAAAATAGAAAAAGGATGATCTCTACAAGTAAGTCGACTTGCTTTTATAGAAGTAATGGGCCAAATGGCCACCCTCAACTCCCAATCAGATTTTTTCTTCTTCATTTTATGTTTTTCCCACTTTATTCCATCTCCTAAGGAGATTGCTTTTTTCCATAGGATAAATAAACATTATTAAATGTCTTTTTTCCTTTTCTAATTTTATTTTGACTTTATCATTAATAAAGTAATATAAAGTGCTTATAATGTTAGTTTATATTGCACTTTTCTAATTAATTTATTATGATAAGTTTCCTTTTCTAGCACCTTTTAGCTATCGGGAAACAGAATTGGGCTAAAGGTCTTCACCAAGAAGGGGATATTACAAGGATTGTGTGGATGAAATGGAAATAAGACAACGAGAGTTCTCAAGATTGACGGTGTAGTAAATGAGAGACTTCCAAATGGAATGGGCAACAGCTTGATATTAAAGATGATGAAAGTGCCATATTTGCACCCGAGTATCTAAAATCTATTCAATTCGAACCTATTCATCCTATGGATTGGTCCGAGGCGAGACCTATGGATATCTTGACCTGCGCCACAACAGCTTCTTTATAGGTTGAGATAGAGATACTTCAAGAAGGTTCATGAGCTAAATTTCACTCCATCTTCATACAAACATTTTTATAAGGCAAGGAGCCGTATATGTGAGAGAGATGAGAGCTTCGAGGCACGAGGAAACTTCTCGTGTCGAGACAGTTGTTCTAGAGTCCTCCCCGAGCCTCATGAGAAATAAATTGTAAGTAAAAAGACATGATGCGAGCGCTCTCGAGCCCGGAGAATTTGGTGTTTCTCCTGCAAGAAGCAAATCCAAGTCTTCTAAATTGTCCACGCATTCATCCCGCAGGTCTCTCATGCCTCCAATTCAGCCACATGAAAAAAATTTCACAGTGTCTTCTTTGTTACATGGCAAGGTCATTGTCAGCTAGTGTCCCCATGCGCAGCCCAATGGCACGTGCTTCGTCCTCTTCGCTAGGAAATGTTTTCCCATGGGTACAAAATATCATCAACAACCATCAACGTACCGTGGCCAATGCAAAAACACCGTTGATCAAGCTCTCTTCTGAACTCTGGAAGCCTTCTCCTCACTTGAGAAAAGTCAAGATGACTTCTCGGCTTATAACAAATGCCTCAACATCTCATTTCATCGAGTTTGCTCAACCAAGAGAGGAAAGATGAAGCAGTAATGAGAATCATTGATTATGAGATGACACGCTATTCCTCAAGGCGAGGTCGAATCGAAAAGGCACATCCATATCTTTGAATAGATTGTTGTTAGGCTTGTTGCTCAAACGAGGGAAAATGAGGCAACCAAGGAGCAATTACAAAGCCAAATTCATACCTTGACCTCATATGTCCAAACCTTCTTGGACCCAAATGCCCCTCCTCTCACTCCTAAGTCAATTGTTCCTTTGAGCAAAATTGACTACCATGCGTGAAATTCGAAAGGATGGGCGAGAATAGGAAAATGTCAAATTCATAGATTGATTCCATCGTTCAAAAAGGTTATGAATTGCTTCAAGATGGTCAAAATAGTCAAAATTGTTACCTTGTCAACCGAAAAGATAGAGGATGTTTTCTCCATAGTCAAGAAGGCAAATCATTGGAACAAACTACTCCCAACTCTTCATAAAATGAACATGGTTAATTCTGAGTCATTGTTTGAAAAGCAAGTGTTCCTAAGCCAAGAGGACAATTGCTCCCGCACCTAGGTGAGGACCATCAAATGGAAAATTAGAATGTTGGTTGAAGCTCTGAGATCGCCTATACCATCGAATCAAGACCGCAAAATCAAGGAAGACATCAACAAGCAATTGAATAAGATGAGATATCCTAAGTTGCAATCGAGTCAACATCACTTTAAGAGGTTCGTGAGAATTTTAGGAACATTGTAGAAGGGTGAGTTGTCGATCCGCATGATAATATAGAGACAAGCTTATGGACACATTGGCTAATATTAGATCAGTTATCTCTGATGTTGCCGAGAAGATCCCCAAGTGGCTCAAGCATTGCAAGATAATCCAAAGTGCGAGTTGATCATTGATTGGACATCCTTTTGATACATCCATCCCGCACAAGAAGGAAGTGTTAGTGGCAGCGTCACAGGTACAATGCAGCCATGGGAAGTTGCGGGGGTTCTCCAATTCGTCGCATCAAAGGGTCATCCTCACGAACTTTGTCTATCGATTGATTCTTCCCTTCTTTCTTTCTCTCTCTCTCATTCCTATATGTAACAAGCAGTTTTTCCCAAAATTAGTCCAAGGTTTTCTAATTCTTCGTTGGGAAAAGCACTTTTTAAAAATCAACTTAAGTCATCTCTTTTCCACTTTTGTAAAAGTACTTTTCTTAAAATAAGGAAAAGTATCTTATTCTAGAAAAGAAGGTGAATAGTCATGTAGGAATGTGAAGAGTCACAGGATGTAGGCTATTTATTGAGGCTCTCACTTCATTGTAAGGGATCAGTTTTTGCTCTCCTTTAGCAAACTATTTTTTGTTGTTCCTCTCTACTATTTCCTCCATTTTCTCAACTTCATACTCAGCCAAATGTACTACAATATGTTGTAGGAATGAAAGCTTTGTATTTTCTCTCTCATGGAATGGAATTGTCAATTGAACTTTGTGTTAATTGTGATTGTTATTTCATGAAACTTGCATAGTTTTGTGTATATTTGCCTGTGTCTTCTAATTGAACTAGACATACTCTGAGTTATTGGTTGATGGAATTTGTGTTACTACCATTAACATAACTCCCCTCTCCCTATTTTCCCATTGTTTCTCTTGCAATCTTTCTCCCCTCCATCTCATATATTTCTCCCTCTCTCACTTGCAATTGCAGTTACAATAAGGGTGTTTTGGCTCTTTCAATGGTCTTTAACCACCCCCAAAGAGTTAGAAATAGTGTAAATAATCCAGATTTCAATAAATGGGAGCCACCCCATCTTGAAGTGGAGGGATTCAATCCCGTGAGTGTTGACGAAGCCCATATTTTGTCCTTGACAAAATATTTCGCCAACAATTGTGAGGAGTCGCACAAGTATTCCCTTGAGAAGTTGAGAGGTTTTGTGATGACCTAAAACTCACAACATACAAGTTTACTATTTTTAGGGATTTTTATAAGCTTTTGTATTGTGTTTTTTGATGCCCTCCTTCAAATCATTTTTCAAACCATAAAATTTATTTGAATGCCCTAAATAGGTGTCAAGGCATATATTTTGGGCAACTAAGCTAGTTTTCTTTATGAGCTTATTGATGCATATTACAGTTTGCAATTCTAATCAACAAAGCTAGGAGATATAAACTCAACAAGGTGGGTAGTAGTGATATATTAGATTTTTCGGTATTCTACCCAAAAGATTGGCCTAAACTCGCCACTTGGATCATTTGCCCTTCCTTGAGAAGCAATGAGCCGAATTTCTCTTTATTCTAAATATTACAAAATGGTAGCAATCTCAGCGAAGAGATGAGAAGCTTATCGCTTTGTGTTCTTGCAATTCCTTTTGACATTTTTATGATTTGAATGGCAAGTCCTTTATAGTTATTTATAGCAAGAAATGATCACTCTAAAAATAGGATATGAAGTGATACGACTTGGAATCTCAAGTCACATGACAAGGATTCCTCGGAAAGTTGAGATATTTTATGATGACCCGACACTCACGAAAATACAATTTTATTATTTTTAAGTATTTTTATACGCTTTTATACATTTTGTTTTTGAGGTCCTATAGAGCGTTTTTCAAACACTAAACTCACATATGCACGATTGCAGGAGACGCGTCTCTGGACACTTGGCATGTGTTTCAGGTATGGGAGACGTGTACAGAGACGCCTTCCGCACGCAGAGACTTTTGCTTAACGTCTCCTCCTGTTTCCCGTTGAAAAACATGTCTCTTTTCAGAAACCCTAAAAACATTTTTGAAAACCCTAAAACACAAAGATTTTAATGTTAAATACACTGCATGCTTGCTCAAATTATTCATTCACCTGCAAGTCTCAAGTTGCCATTGAGGAGGTCTATGTTTGCTTGGAGGAGGTCTGTGTTTGCCATTAGAGGGGGTCGATTTGCTGCTGCTGCTGCGAGGTATTTAATAATTTATCTTTGCTCTGCAAAATCGTTTTTTCCCATATTTATGCCCTATGGCCGCACCATCTGTAAACCTGCATTTTTGAGTGTTTGTGCCTTGCCTTGCACCGTTGTTGTTTTTTGCTTTGCCGCACCTGTATGCACCGCCATATCTTCCTTTTTTGTTGTTTGCAAAGGAAGGGCTTTTTATTTAGAATAAATTCGTAACTTCTAACTCAGGTTTAGGTTTTACTTTTTATTTCATTTTAAAATTTTAGCTTTACGTGATTTTATTTTAATTGTTTACTTTTAAAAATTGAGGTAGTTTTAGTTTTAGTTTCATTTTTATTATTTAATCAAATATGAAATCATATAGGTTAGTATTACCTTTTAAGTTTTTAACTTTTCATTATTATAAGTTTTAAATTTTAACTTTTTATTATTATTTAAGTTTTGACTTTTAACATTTTATAATTAAAGATATTTTTTAACTTTTTATTATTATATGTTTAACTTTTAATTTTTTAATTTTAACTTTTTATTATTTAAGTGTTTATTTTTCAACTTTTATTATTTAAGTTTAATGTTTTAACTTTTATGTTTAATTTTTAAGTTTTAATTTTTTATTTGTGTAAATTATAAAATTAGATTTAGATTATTCATTATGTTATTGAAAAGTTTTATTATTTTAATGTTTAAAGTTCAAAGTTTAAACTTTAATTATATAACTATGATATTTATTTTGTTTTGTATTTTTAAATTTATTTTAATAAAAAAATTAATAAATAGATTTTACTTAATTTTAAATTAGTGTAAAGTTTTTTTAAAATTTAAAATATCATTTCAATTTGATTTGCATTTTTTTTTTTCTTTGATATGTATTTTAATTATAAAATAATAAATTGATATATTTAATTTTAAAATAATATTTTTGAAGAAAAATTAAAATATTATTTTATTGTTAATTTGATTTCTAATTGTTTAATTTTGTTTTCATTTAGGATGTCAGGGGGAGGAAAGAAGGACAAAAACCACTTTGGAATTATTGCAACACGCCGCGTCAAAGGGAATGGTGGTACTACGAGATATCACTTGTAACATTCGTGGAAAGTGCTTTCAAAGCACTTACAAAAGGGTGAAGGCCCATTTTTTCCGTATACCAGGGAAAGGGGTTGAACCTTGTAATAATGAGGTAGAGCGGTATGAAGCTATGAGGGCACAAGAACGTGTTAAAGGAAAAGTGGCGTCCTTAAGCTCACGCTTCGACCACATATTGCACACAAAGTGGTCCTATCAAAACTTTCGGGCCAGAAATAGAATCAGAGATAGGTTTGTCTTCTGGACATGCCGCAGAGGGTGAGGGCTCTTCTCGTAAGAGACCACACATGGGCGGTTCAAACCCCATTAGAAACATGTTCGATGTGCATGGTCGAGATGCAGTTGATGCAGCGATTGCACGCTTTTTCTATGCGAATGGAATACCATTCAATGTTGCTCGCTCACCCTATTATGAGGAGATGGTTCATGCAATCAACAAAGGGCCAGCAGGGTATAAACCACCTGGATATGAGAAGCTTCACACGACTCTTATTGACAAAAAGAAAACAAGGATAGAGCAACAAACCGCACCAATCAAAAGAGTGTGGTCTTCAAAAGGATGCAACATAGTGATGGGCGATTGATCGATACTAATAGAACCGCCCACTTTTGAACATTATGGTAACTTGCTCTAAAGGCCCTTATTTTTTTGAAGGCAATCGATTGTTCAAGGCAAGAGAAAAATGCAAAGTTCCTTGAGAAACAACTATGTGATGCATTGAGGAGGTGGGGGCATCACATGTTGTCCAAGTTATTACAGACGCTGCCCTAGTCTGCAAAGCAGCTGGTTTGTTGGTACAAAAAAATACAAACATGTATTTTGGACACCATGTTGTGTGCATGCATTGAACAATGCGCTCAAAGACATTGGTAGGTTTCAATGGATTTCTGAGCTTATTGAAAAGGGTAGAAAAATACAAATGTTCATATGCAATCATCACCACATGCAAGCTATTTATCGGAGATATGCGAAGGTTGAGCTTCTCAACCTGCAAACACATGATTTGCATCTTTCTTCATACTTCTTGATCGCCTTCATGTTGTCAAAGGGGCCTTATGTTCCACTATTGTTAGTGATGCATGGGCAGCTTGGAGACAATCTACATCAAAGACTACAGTTGAGGTGAGGAAGATGGTCCTTGATAACCTTTTTTGCGATGATGTGAAATTTGTTGTTGACTTCATTCAACCCATTTGTGAGACAATTCACTTTGCTGATTCACACAAGCCATGTTTGGGTGAAGTTTATAAAGAAATTGACTCTATGTGCGAAAGAATAAGAAAAATCATAGATTCAAAGGATCCTTCTTTATATCCTTTGATTAAGGAAAAGGTACATGTTAGATGGAATAAGCTTAACACACCTCTACATTGTGTTGCTTATGCCTTAAATCCAAAGTGGTATGATATAGAAGTCACCAATAAAAGGGCTCCATATGAGGACAGGGAAGTGATGAAAGAATTTTGGGTTGCAGTGAAAAGATTTATGGTCAAGGAGAGGAAGCTTCTACTATCAGGACTCGGTGGAATATATTTTCACGTGGTCGCGGTCGGCTTTTCTACAAAGTGGAATCTCTTTATGATATGCATGCGAAGGAACCAATAGAGTGGTGGTGGAACCATGGCGTTGACGCACTTTGAATTGCAATCGTTTCAGAATAAGATTACTCTCACAAGTAGCTAGTTCTTCATCTTGTGAGAGGAATTGGAGTACTTACAGTTTCATTCATTCATTGAAGAGGAACCGACTAGGGTCAAAGAAGGCAAAGAACCTAGTCTACATTCATAACACGCTTCGTGTCTTCTTACTCGTGTAGACCCAAGGTACAAAGAAGGTCCTTCAACAAAATGGGACCAAATTCCACTTGATGGAAGAGTAGATGTGGAGGATGATGTGCTTGAGGCAAATGGCCTCAATGATTTGCCCCTATTATATTGCCTACAGAGGAGCCGCAACTTGAGAGTGATGAGTATCTAGAGAGCATCTTGGCAGAGGATCTAGAGGACATAATTAATGTGACAGTTGACCCCTTCATATCAGATGAGATATGATTCCGGTTCACATTAGTGTTTTTTTAGCCTCTATTTGTCAAAGATTTTGGTGTTACAATGTACTCTTTCCTCAATATGTGAGATATCTAATATCGATATAATATCTCATCTTTTGTCAATATTTGATTTCCTTACTTCAAAAAGTATAGTTATTTTTAGATTTATGTATTTTAATTCTATATATATTGCCGTCTCCCTGTACCCGTCTCCTAAATTTCTGAAAAATGGCGTACCAGTACCCGTACTGCGGTCTCCACGTACCCATACCCATCTCCTAAAGAACTATGGTCATATGCCATAAATAGTTGTTGAAGGAATCTATTTAAGGCAGCTGAGCTAGTTCGTTTGATGTGCTTTCCAACACATATTATAGTTTGCAATTCCAATCAACACGCTAGGAGATATGACCCCGAAGAATGTGGGTACTAGTGATATATTAGTTTTTGGTATTCTACCCAAAAGATCGTCTCAAACTTGTTAGAACAAGCAAAGAGAAGAAAGAATACGAGATGGAGACAAGAGAGCAAACTGCCTTTGTCCAAATGATACAGCGAGAGGTTTATTTATTGAGAGAGAGGTGGTTGAACAGCTACTAAATCGAACAACTACATAACTGTTTTTACATTCTATATAATGTGTTATATTTTAACACCCCTTCTTAATAACTAAACCGAAACAAGACAAAATTTGTCCCGCAAAATTTTACAAATTTCCTAAAGCCCATATGTTTAGTCATTACATCTACAGACCGTGCCATAAGTTGTACTTTAAAATCAGCATCCTCGGACTACGTTGCGGTTGTCGAATGAAGAACCGCAAAACAAAAATCTGGTCCCATGAACAAAAGATATGGCAAGTGGTCCACTGGTTCTCTATTACGTGATTCAATGACCAGTGATGAATCACCAATGGTTGAGAGTGTCAACCCCATCTCCAGAGTACCGAAATCAGAACCTCAAAGATGTGGATTGAAAAATCTATTCCAGGCTTGTGTAGCCTGCTAGAGTCTATACAAAGACTCAATTATCCTGCGATCGAAGTCACCTCGATCACGTCCTTGCACCACCATGTAGTGCTCATCCAACTTTTTCAAGAAGAGGAATGTGACCATCTGTGCAGTAGGAGTTAGAACCAACTCCGCAATAGTAGGAGAAATAACCATCTCCATCACAACAGCGGTAGGAGTGAGAACCAACTCCTCCGTCTTATCTATTTGCTCATCTATCCCCCTCTGTTGGGAAAGATCGTTCACAACACAATGAGCAAATTGTTCATGCTCTACTGTCCTTCGAGCAAGAACCTTTGAGTGAGTGGCTGGGCATGCCATCTCACCATGCACCGTCAATGCATTTGGAATAGTGGAGTCTCCGTCCACAACAAATTGTTCTTCAGAATGAGGAAATCCATCCTCCCAAGGCATGTCCGCCTCCCATACACCTAGTATAGTGGATATTCCCTCCACAATAGGTGCATGTAGGTTGACTGTATCCAAGTCAACAGATTTGTGAGGAATGCCTTCCTCCCAAGGCATTGCAGCCTCCTGCACATCCTGAATGGTGGAGTTGTCCTCCACACGTGCATTCATGTTGATCGCAGCCGGATCAACAAGCCGATACTGACCACCTACCCCAATACCAAGGGCAATTATCCGTCTCTATTTCACATCAGAGACAACACACTTCTTTCCACATAAATATTGGGATTTTCAATTAATTGACGAATAGATAGAAGATTCTTTTGTAAAGAAGGTACATATCTAACATTCTGTACCAACAATTTATGAGCATTATTCAATACAATGCATATATCTCCTATCCCTTCTACTGCAAGTGATTCTCCATCAGCTAGTACTATTGATTTAAAACAAATATTTGTAGTAAATGAAACATACTAGTCCCTACGACATGAAAAGTGTGTAGACACACTAGAGTCAATGATCCAGAATCGGTACCACTATCATTCGAGCATGATGTCGTAAGACAATAAAGAGCATGCCCATTATCCGAATCCCGCTTCTTCGCAATCGCTGCCACATGTTCCTCATTACATGGCTTTTTGTTCTGCTTCGAAAGATCATACATCCGCTTCTGGCAATCCTTCTTGAGGTGCCCAACCTTGTGACAATAATAGCATGTGACCTGATACCGAGTGGAAGATTCACCAGATTGACGTTTCCACTTTCCCTTTGACTAAGTGACAAGAGCAATCTTTCTCGAATGGTCACAATTAGATTCTCCGAAGTTGTCTCCGCTCCTTTTGCAGCAGTAGAACTCACCTTGTCAAACGTGAGTGTTTGACTTTTAGCCATTAAATGGAGTGCCTCCACAAATGACTCATACAAAGAAGGTAAGTTGTTCAAAACCAGAGCCACCATATCATCGTCGTCCACCTTTTTATTGATGGAAGATAACTGGTCTCGAGATCTTTCATCCGAAGTAGGTGCTCAGACAATGATCCACCTTCTTGTAACTTTATGGAAAAGAGCATATTTTTCAGGTATAAAACCCAACTCTTTTCTGACGTCTGATATTTATCCCTCAAACTGGCCCACAACGTGCTTGCCATAGTGGCATTCCGCACTTCCGGTATCAAATCATCCGACACCGACAACTTGAGAAGCAATAATGCTTCCTTATGACGCTTCTCATAATCCTCAAAGTTAGTCGCTGATCGACTTTCATCACCCTTGATTATTTTATCACAATCACGAAACTCCACGACCATTAAAATTTTATGACTCCAAACACTAAAATTCGTGCCCGTTAATTTTTGTGTCTCCGGCAAGGTCAAGTGTGAAATATTTGCCATTTTATTATTCCAAAATAACAGAAATAATAAAATAAAGTTTTGCCCACACTTAATAAAATATCTTTTTCCAAGAAATATATTTAATTAATTACTTCAGCAAATAGAATGAATACCTTTGTTGCTGGAAATAATATTATTCTGCCCAAATAATATTAATCTTCCCTCACGACTTTGCTTGTGCCTTCACCTTTGAACGACAAGTTGCCTTCGTTGTCTGCACTTGACCGCCCTCACGTTTTCCTTCCGCGATCGTGAGTGTGCTTTCAAACTGCTTTATTTATTCTTCCTCCACGATTTTTGCAGGTTGTTGGTTTGCCGTTTGCTTTCCTTTCACAAACGTCCACGATTGTTACCCACGATTACCTCTGCCACGATTTTGTTGTTTGCTGGTTTTGTTGCTCACGATTTTGTTGCCCACGATTTTGCAGGTTGCATACGATGCCCACGATTTTTTACTGTGTCTCCAGGAACAGGAACCCACATAGCAATCCACAACAAAATGGTGCGTTTTCACACGATTTGTGATGTGTCTTCAGGAACCCTCGAATCTCTGAGCAACAACGGAAGAAAAACACAACCCACGATTTTGTGCAAAACGACTGTGTATTTGCACCCTTCGAAAACGACTGTGTATTTGCACCCTTCGTTTTTCTTCCCACGACTCTGCCCTCGTGTTTGCCTGTGACCACGACTCTTCTGGGTCTCGAACCACACCTTCACACCCTCGATTCGCGACCATTGCACCAGTCGTTCTTTCAGACCGGATGGAATAACTTAAGTTTGTGCCCTACCATGGCTTCCCAAACTTTCGGGCCGGCTCATGACAAGGCTTCCTCGAATCAAGGCTGCGAACCGACCTTGCTCGATACCAATGTTAGAACAAGCAAAGAGAAGAAAGAATACGAGATGGAGACAAGAGAGCAAACCGCACTTTATCCAAATGATACAGCAAAGGTTTATTTATTGAGAGAGAGGTGGTTGAACAGCTTACCAACCGAACAACTACATAACTGTTTTTACATTCTATATAATGTGTTATATTTTAACAAAACGCCACTGGAACAAAAACTCCAATACTATTTCTTCCAATAACACTTTTTGAAGTAAACTCAAGAAGACTATCTTGTGCTTTGTAATATCCCCTTTCGGGATACTATCCAAATATGCAAATTACTTTATTAAATCGACTCTGTAGAAGGACTAAACCCTCCTAGCTCGACCTCAAATAATCCAATGTTAGCTTCAATACAACCCCAATAGGGTCGGAGTGAGCCAACGTGGTGGATTAGATGGGAAAACCAGTTAGGAAATTAATCTCTTCAAATCTGAAATTAATTACAGCAGTAATTAGTTAATAAATGCACTAGATTGTTGCAATCTTCAAAATTAATAACTTGCTCAATACTTCGCTTTTGCGTGAAATAAATTATAGACTAATCTATAATTCAAGAGCTTCCCAAAGATATTAAAATCTGAATTTTTAGATCACCGAACACCCTCCAAAACAGCCTCCAAAATTTGTCTCCAAGTCGCTAGGTTAAAATAAATGTTATAAATTAATTTCTGCTCATACACCAGTTAGCGAAAATTTGTCTTGTGGACAAATTGGTGGGTTTCAAGCCAACGCTATGGGAATCTAAGTCCCTCTACTTGAATGGTGCAGCTTCCGTAGGTGCATGCATAAAAGGTGGATTTCAATGGTGGCCTTTCGACCAAAGATCCAACAGGCACTCCACTGACCCTGTGGCAAAGCTAGCAATGTCTCACTAGAGAAGAAACTTTGTCTTGAAAAGGGGGAGAGGAGTGGAAATGGAGGTAGGAGAAAACTAATGTTGTGAGTAGAATATCAGATGCCCACACACATTAATTAGAAATTTCATTTACATGCATTTATAGTTAGAAGAAAAACAAATCCATAGGAGAAGCTACAAGACCGAATAAAATTCATTGGTCGCAAGGTACCAATCAATCCCTCAATCAAAAAGGTGAAAAATCCTTCTTTTATTATCAAGCTAAAGCAGAGCTTCAGACAGAGCTTTGAGAATAGAGTAAATTCTAAGGAGAAAGGAAAATAGAAAAAGTATGGCGTTTTTTGTCTTTTCCAGTCTGCAGAGAGCACTCGTCTTTTTTTGAAATCAATCGTCACCCACTGGAATGGCTTTGAGGAGCCATTATATCTCATGCCGAACGGTTACAACTTTACAAATCATTTACGCCTATTCAAATTCCTCCATTGCAAGAAAACACTCATGACGGGTTAAAAACCAAATCTTGCAACACGAATGTTACATTTGATTTGCCAGGTTTGAATACTGAGCCGCTTGATTTTCTCTTATAACTTTGAAATCGGGTTGTTCACGTGGTAGGAAGAGATTGGAGCGGGTGGGAAATCCTTTGCATTTTGCGATTTTTTAGAGATTTGGCAATTTGGAACAAACCGCCCGCACCCCCGCTTCTACTTTTTAACTTAGGCACGTGGCACATTTTCATTGGAAATGGGGTCACAGCCCTTTTCTCAATATTTTAACCTTTTTGGAAAAAGGCTCAAAAACTCAAAGTTCTCCGCCATTCCGCTCTCCCGCTTTGACTTTTCAACGGCGGGCCCGAGACCTTGGTGGAGCCGCGGAGCATTCTAGAACTTTTACTTCACTTTTGGGAATTTGGTTAAATTTCCAAAAGTGCCCCGATGGCCCAAATGCCTTTGACTTTTAAACGACGGGATTCACCTTTCACTTTTTCCTGCGGGCTTCAACTTTGACTTTCTCTCCACGGGCTCAAAATTTGACTTTTACCTTTATAGCCTGATCGGGGCTGCGGGTCACTTTTTAACTTTTCGCCTTTTTTACAAAGAGGCTCAAAAACACAAATTTCTCCGCCGACCCACTTCCAATTAGATATGTCCACATACTCGTGGATGATGGGGCCAAAATTTGAATAGGAAGAAAATGCCCATCATTCCCAACTGTGGGGAAAATACACAAAAGAAGAGAACATCATTTTGAGTCCAATTTTTGGATTTCCTTCATGAGTAGGAGACATGAAGGAAAACAATGCTTTGACGATCTAAGCCATAGAACAAGCAAACAATTTCGATCAAAAAAAGAGATTGTAAAGAGGATATTACGTGCACAGACCGGGAGATGGAGAATTTCTCAAAACGAGCAAAACAGAGATTTAAACAGCACTAGGGCACGGATTTTGCTAACTTCATCGAACTTTCAACTTGGCTTAAATACTTTAGGAGGGCGAGAGCTCGAAATTTTGAAATTAACTTGGAAAACGAAAACGGTTTTCGGGAGACAACAGCTAGCTCTAGCTTGGGGACATGGCATGGGCTGAGCATGATGAAGACATGGTATGAGGATCCAGAATCTCAATTTTTAAACTGTATAACATTGACCCATGTCTTATCCATTGGGCCTTGCAGAGTCATGTACAATTCTAAGAAAGAAAGATCAAAAGAAGGAAACACACGGCACGCAACAGAAGGGGAAACAAAACCACACAACGGAAAGGGAAACACACCAAGAAATCACCTATGGTACAAGGCGGTTCAACTCGCTTTCACTAATGATACGCTTTCAAGTATTGCCCGGTTCGAGACAATTCCAATGGCGTTCCCATCCAAGTATGAGAGGAGAAAAACATTCTCACCACAAGCTCCATGAATTTGGAATGGGCCGAGCCATAATGAATCAAACTTTCCATGGCTGCCCTTTGGTTCTCTTCTCTTGTCCCACAGCAGGACAAAGTCTCCAACCTTAAATTCTCTTGCCTTTGCCCTCTTGTCAAAGATCTTCTTCACTTTCAATTGGTGTTTTTAATTCTATCCACCAATTGGCATCCGCTTTCTCCAGGCTTCTCCAAGAAGAGGATCCTCTTGTCAATGGAGTCTTTGTATTTACCATCTTCTATTTCTTGCAAAGAACTTGAGAGTGGCATCTCAATTGTGGGGTAATCTCTGCCTCAACTCCATACAACATTTAGAAAGGTGACATACCTATTGCCTTCTTAGGAGTGATACCATCCGCCCACAATGCATCATATAAGTTCTTGTGCCACTTCCTTTGATTCTCATCTACCAGCACGAACAATGGTCACAATGTTCTTGTTGCTTGACTCAGCTTGCCCATTTCCTTGTGGGTAGTAGTCAGAAGAGTGAGATAGGGAGATTCCAAAGCCATAACAAAACTCTGTGAGCTCTTTGAAGAGAAATAGGTGGCATTGTCTACAACAATTTTCTGTGGTATTCCAAAACAAACAATGATATTCTCCTTGATGAAGTTGCAGACTATTTCAGAGTTGGCTTGCTTGGTTGGGATGGCTTCCACCCATTTAGTGAAGTAATCAGTTGCAGTGAGTACATAAGTATGCCCTGCACTAGAATGAGGATTCAGAACACCAATAAAATCTAGCCCCCATTGCTGAAATGGTTCTTCAATCACCACAAGCCTAAGTGGCAATGCAGCTAGTTGTGGCTTTCCAACAAATTGTTGGCATGCTTTGCATTTGGAAACCCAATCCTAAGTGTCTGCAAAGATGGAGGGCCAATAATATCTCCCTCTGAGGATCTTATGTGCGGTGACCATTGCTGAGAAATGTCCACCACAAGCTTGATCATGATATGCCCTGAGCAACTTTTCTTGTTGCTCCTTATCTACACACCTAAGGAAACAACCATCTAGGCCTCTCTTGTAAAGTGCATGATTCCAAATAACAAACTTGGTTGCCTTTAGCTTGAGTGTCCTTCTTTGTTTGTAATCAAGATGAGGAGGGCATTCTCCATAAGTGAGGTAGTAAGCAATGTTAGCATACCACTCATCAGTAGTGGTGACAAAGAGCGCCTGTGGACTATCTCCTGAACAGGTTGAGCAAACACCATCTTTTTCTCCTGCTGAGCCCTGAGAGCTTCATCTTCAGCAATCGCTGACACAAACCATTTCCTCCTACCAGATTAGAGGGTCTAATCTCCAAGTCATACTTGTTGGGTCTTTGCAATCCAACTTCCTCTCTAGCCCCGGATCATGTTGAGTCAAAATGGACTTGATTGCACTTCCAGGGACCATCACCACTTTGCATGGGAATTAAGAATGTAGAATCTGAAACTTTTAACAGCTTTGACACCTTTGCGTAGGCATGTTTCTCCAATTGGTTGTACTTTAGCTCATGATTTTTCAAAGGACAGCCCATGAAAGCAATGGGTGCTTCCAAACCTTCATCATTTTTCTCGAACAAGGACAAGAGAGAGAGTGTATGTTCGATGCATAAGCAATACATGATGAACTCCTTGTTGAAATCTGAGTGTCCTTTGTTGCCTTTAGCTTGAGTGTCCTTCTTTGTTTGTAATCAAGATGAGGAGGGCATTCTCCATAAGTGAGGTAGTAAGCAATGTTAGCATACCACTCATCAGTAGTGGTGACAAAGAGCGCCTATGGATTGTCTCCTGAACAGGCTGAGCAAACACCATCTTTTTCTCCCTGCTGAGCCCTGAGAGCTTCATCTTCAGCAATCAGTTGACACAAACCATTTCCTCTTACCAAATTAGAGGGTCTAATCTCCAAGTCATACTCTTGGGTCTTTGCAATCCAACTTCCTCTCTTAGCCCCAGGATCTTGTTGAGTCAAAATGGACTTGATTGCACTTCTAGGGACCATCACCACTTTGTATGGGAATTAAGAATGTAGAATCTGAAACTTTTAACAACTTTGACCACTGCGTAGGCATGTTTCTCCAATTGGTTGTACTTTAGCTCATGATTTTTCAAAGGACAGCTCATGAAAGCAATGGGTGCTTCCAAACCTTCATCATTTTTCTGAACAAGGACAATAGAGAGTGTATGTTCTGATGCATAGCAATACATGATGAACTCCTTGTTGAAATTTGGAGATACAAGAGTTGGAGCTTTGGCAATGGCTTTCTTGATCTCCTCAAATGTTGTTTTTCCTTCTTTATTCCACTTGAAATATGTTTGAGGCTTTCCAAACAATGAATGAACTCCCTTCTTGTTGGTTGGTAAGGCTAGTGCTTGATAGCTTTGATCCTCTCGGGATCAATGTGTGCTCCATGTTTGTTCACAATGTGTCCCAAAGAACTTACCTTTGTGACTCCAAAAATGCACTTCTTTGGATTTAGAGAAATGCCATGTTTCCTACACCTCGAGGACTTGCTCCAAATGACATATATGATCTCCTCTTTGAAAAAAACCGTGAGGTCATCAAGGTAAATGACAATGCAATGTTTCAAATCTTTGAAAGCCAAGTCCATTGCTCTGAAAGTGGCTCCAACATTGATCAAGCCAAAAGACATTCTCACATTGTAGGCAAAAGGCATTCTATCAAACTCATGCCAAAATATTCTTAGTATTTTTAGCTTTCCAACAAATACGTTGGGGGATACTTCAAAACCCCTCGCGAATCCTGTCTGAGACGTATCAGATACGGATACGCTCAGATACGATCCGGATACGGCCCGGATCCGCGGCGGGTACTCCAGGATACGCGGCGGATACGTCTGTACGTATCCGCCGCGTATCCTGGAGTACCCGGCGCGGATCCGGCCGTATCCGCCTTCAAAAACGTTTTTTAAAGTTCTATTTCATTTTTTTAAATATTTGACTTTTCTACTCCCTAAAACCGAACCCTAAACACTAAATGAATAAAATAATACACCCTCTACCCCACAAAAAGTTATAAAAAGCACCCATCCCTCTCATTTGAAATCACACAAACAATTTCATTGTCTTTTTGCAAGTGAATGAGCAAAGAGCCAAAGAAGAGTTGTGAAGAGCTTAGTGGAGGCAAAGATTGGAAGGAGGTTTTGCAAAGAGCTTAGAGGAGGCAAAGATTTGAAGGAGGGGCAGCGATTGCTTCTATTGTTTGGAGTCCATCATTGCAAGGAGGAGAACTTTGAAGGAGAAGAAGCCATTGTTGAGACTTGAGAGGAAGAGCTTGTTTTAAAATTTTAGAGGCAACTAGGATCTACGATTCTACACTACACTCTACAGGTATACCGTATTTTAATTTTATTTTTATTTTTAATTCATCCTTTCGTTTTATTTTTTTACGGTTATTTATTTATTTATTATGTTGCATTTTTTTTAAATTTTATAATTTAAACACATCCTAAATCTGTGTATGCTCTCACCTCGCGCCTTTATGGCGATCTTGGTGATCAAAAACAGATTAGGATGGCATAGTTTAGGGGTATTTAATTTATTAATTGGTAAAAAATCATTTTTTTATTTTAAATGCATTGTTCAATGTTAATGTATTTTTATTTTTTTAGCTTCCTAAATCTGTGTATGCTCTCACCTCGCGCCTTTATGGTGATCTTGGTGATCAAAAACAGATTAGGATGACATAACTAATTAGTAATTTATTTATGTTAAGGCAAATTGTATTTTAATTTTTTAAACATCCTAAACCTGTGTATGCTCTCACCTCGCGCCTTTATGGTGATCTTGGTGATCAAAAACAGATTAGGATGGCATCCGCATAACTAATTTATTTATGTTAAGGCAAAATGTTTTTAATTTTTTAAACATCCTAACTCTGTGTATGCTCTCACCTCGCGCCGTTATGGTGATCTTGGTGATCAAAAACAGATTAGGATGGCATAACTAATTTATTTATGTTAAGGCAAAATGTTTTTAATTTTTTAAACATCCTAACTCTGTGTATGCTCTCACCTCGCGCCATTATGGTGATCTTGGTGATCAAAAACAGATTAGGATGGCATCAAGTTCTGCTTCGGGTGGAGTGCAAGGCCGAGCTGAAAACACATCAGTTCCTGTGAGACATGATCCTAATTCCCCTCTTTGGAGACATGTGACAGTGGTAGACAACATTGTTGGTGGTGGGTGTCGGGTATGGATATGTCATGGTTGTCAAACTCAGTACAGATCCTCATATAGTCGAGTGAAAATCCATTTGACTGGTGTTGGAGGTGTGGGGATAAAGAGGTGCCCAAAAATATCAAATGAAAAAATGGCAGAGTACCTAAGAGAGCAAGAGGAGGCTGATAAACAAGCTGAAAGAAATAGAACTAGAACAATTCCTTCGCAAAGAAGGCCTTCATCACTACCACCCACACCTAGACCTACTTCTCATCCTTTCATTCAAACTCAAAGTGAACCATTTGATGAAGAGAGTCCAGAGAGCTCACGAAAAAGGCCAAAAGGAGCATTGGAGAAAGCATTTAATATTGAAAAGAGGGAGGTTGCTGATGAGGTTGTTGCTCGATGCATTTATGCATGTGGGCTGCCCTTTAATGTATTGAGATCTCCATATTGGCATCAAATGGTGAAGGGTATCAATGAAGCTCCACAAGGGTACAAATCCCCAGGTTACGAAAAAGTTTGAACCACACTCTTGGGAAAGGAAGTGGAACACATTCACAAGACTTTGCAGCCAATCAGAGACTCATGGAAGGAAACAGGGGTTTCCATCATTTCAGATGGATGGAAAGATGCTAGAAATAGACCCCTCATAAATGTTGTTGCAGTATGCCCTAAAGGGGCAATGTTCCTTAAAGCCATTGACTGTGAAGGGCAAGTCAAGGATGCACAATTTATTGCTGACATTTTAATAGAGGCAATTGAGTCGGTGGGCCCCCATAATGTTGTCCAAGTCATCACGGACAATGCTAAAAATTGTAAAGCAACAGGAATGATCATAGAGGGTAGATATGAGCACATTTTTTGGACCCCTTGTGCTGTCCACTCCCTTAACTTGATGCTCCAAAAGATTGGGAAAATCCCATGGATTGAGCAAATTTATTCTGAGGCAAATGACATTCAAATGTTTATCACAAACCATCATATGTCACAAGCCATGTTTAGGAAATTCTCAAGGTTAGAGTTGCTGAAGGTTGCAGAAACTAGATTTGCGTCTCACACGCTTGTTTTGAGACGGCTTGTGAAGGTGAGAGAGGCTTTAACTAGTATGGTGATCAGCAGTGTTTGGTCAGTGTGGAGGCAGTCAAATACAGAGAAAGCTACAAGGGTAAAATCATGGGTCCTTGATGAGGATTGGTGGGCCAAGGTTGAGTACTTGTTGAGTTTTACAGAACCCATTCTCTCCATGATCCGATATGTAGATACTGATGAAGCATGCTTGGGAGAGATATATGATGGCATAGATTCCATGCTTGAGCGTATCAGAGATATAATACAAAAGAAAGGTCTAGATCCAGAAGAGACCTTCTACGGTGAGGTCAAGACTGTGGTCATGAAGAGGTGGAATAAAATGACCACCCCATTACATCTCCTTGCTTATGCACTGACCCCAAAGTACTATAGCGCTGATGTACTTGGGCTACCAAACAGGCAAGCACCATTTTCTGACTCCGAAGTTGGAAATGGAACCAGGGCAGCATTCAGAAGAATTTTTCCTGATCCATCTATAGCCAGTGTGGTCAGAAGTGAAATGGGCATGTTTACTGGTTCAGAAGGCGTCATGGGATCGATTGAGGCTCTTTTTGACAAGAGTAGCTTGACTCCAACCACATGGTGGCGTGTACATGGCCATGATGCCAAGTACTTACGTCCTGTTGCTATAAAAGTTCTTTCACAGGTATAACATTTATAAATTTTAAAATTTAGAATCATTTCAAATATTTTAAATTTTATTAGGTTAGAACTTAGGATACTGACTTGTCTTTGAATTTCAATTTTCTTTGTTGTAATAGGTGGCTAGTAATTCTTCCGCAGAGCGGAATTGGAGTACTTATAGCTTTATTCACTCAGCTAAAAGAAACAAGTTGGCATCTAAAAAAGCTGAGGATTTGGTATATGTGCACTCCAATTTGCGCCTCTTGTCACACAAGTCTGAGGAGTATGCTAAAGGGCCTCACAAACTTTGGGATCTTATTCCAGAGACCACAGACTTGGATGCCTCCGTAGCCACGCTTGCCCAACTTTCATTATTTGATGGCGAAGATGACGCTCTAGGGAGTTCGCAAGGAGCGGAGAGTGGAGTTAATGAGAGTGGAGCTAGCGCAAGTGGCACACGTGAACTTGATTTTGAGGAAAATCTAGATGATATATTCTAGATTTGTTTGTATTCCTATATCATATGTATGGCAGCCACATGAACAATGAAATCATAAATGTAAAATCTTAAGTATATTGTTTGTTTTGAAAATTTGAACATGGATCTAGTTACTAGTATATTTTTCAAATTTCAAGTTTTGTTCGTATTCATGTTAACATGATATTCGTATATCATATGTATGGCAGCCACATGATCAATAAAAATGCAAAGTCTTAAGTATATTGAATGTTTTGAACATTGATTCAAGTTTTGTATTACTATTTCAGTTTTTTATGGACTAAAAAATGAGTAAAATGAGTAGATGTACATAAATATATATATATATATGTACGGACGTATCCAAGACGTATCGTATCCAAGGGTTTTTTAAAATTGACGTATCCGCGTATCGTATTGTATCGTATCCAAACGAATACTCGTATCCGTATCCCAGGCAATGTAGTCCAACAAGCTATAGATCACAATTTTTGGATAAGTAGAAGGCATGCAAATCAACCCACGAAATCTGAAACTGTGTAGATAAAACCCTGACACAAACAACTGAAACTTGGAAAATTCATAACTTGCTCAATACTTCATCTTTTGCCATGAAATAAAGTGCAGATTAATCTATAATTCAAGAGCTTTCCAAAGATATTAAAATCTGAATTTTATGATAACTGAAACCCCTTCAAAACAGCCCCCGAAATCCCAAACCCAGTCGCTAGGGTTAGAATAAATTGCACAACTAATTTCCAGCACTTAATAATCCTTCAAGCATGCTAAAAGATACCCTAATCAAGTCGCCATAGTTAGAATAAAACCAACAATAACCAGCAGATCTAAAACACCATAAAACCCTTCATAATATTCAATAACATGCAGATTTTACTCTCAATAAAAGGCGCCAAAGCTAGAAAGAGAATCACCAACAAGTAGATTTGCAAATCTCATGAAAATACTTCAATTGAATATCAAACCAACACAATAACTCCCACGCAAGAGAGAGAACATTAATGGGCATGCATCCCAACTCCAAGCATGGAGTGAACATCAAATGATCAATCAACATACCCTCTAAGGAAATGCGACCTCCCTTTTATAGAACTAAGGGGTGCAATATCCAATAAAGCCCGACATTTCCCTTTTGGAGGGAAAACATACTCTCATTAAAATATTTAATACTAAGACTATGTGCACTTTATTTATTTTTTAATTAAATAAATAAAAGTAACTAACCTATGTGCACATTAAACTAACTAAAGAGACTCCCACTTGTAGCGCTAGGCATGCCAAGGGGTACAAATGCAAATGAAAAATAAATATTAATAATGTCCCGAAAAGGGGACATGACATAAAATCAAATGATCAATCAACATAAGTCTCATAATGAATCCAAGCTCTCCTTTTATAAACGAGGCACAAAATTCAAATCCCTAGGAGAGGGAAATCATTAATAAAAAAGTTTACCTCCTAGGTGTGGCATCCCCTTTTCTAAGGGTCATTTTTAAAATTTAAAAGCCACTTGAAAGTTATTAAATTAATTCCCCTTTTAATTTTGCATTGTGAAAATTAAATTAAATAAATTACATAATTAAATAATTAAATAATTATTGTTTTATAATATCAAATGATGAAAAATCACTCTCCGGGCAAATCATATTTAATTATTTAATATTATTTAATTATTTAAAGCTTCCAGGGTCCAAAAGTGAAGTGCTTCAAAAACGAGCTCCCATGCCACTCAAATGATGTAGCATTTGTAATAACTTAGGATGCTTCTTTCTCCTAGAAGCTAGGAGTGTCTTCTACTTTTATAATTTTTCCTTCAAATCTACATAGGAAGCAAACAAGTTAGAAAAACAAGGGTTGAAGAACACCCTCTCAAGGTCTCCAAGGTGTGCAAGTCTCCTCTATACATGGGCTGCCCCCAAACTCTGTCATGTGGCCCAAAATACTACTGAAGTCTTCAAAATCAGAATTGGAGTGGTTGATTTCCACCCCCAAATAGTCACCCATGAGTCAACATCAAGTACCATCACCCATGTCATTGAATGCATGTGAAAAATCTGAATTATGGAGGTGATATCACCCATAGAAATTAGAGGACAGAAACTATCATGTTTCCTAATTCTTTTTCCCACATCAATGAGCAACCATCTGGTAAATGCAATAGGCCCCCATGCAACTGAAATTTCACTCCCCATAATAAAACTCTGAAAACCATCCATATGCACAGCTGAAAATGAGACTCTTACCATGCCATGTGAAGCCCATGTGATCCATTCTTCATCATTTGACCCAAGTGTGAGAGTACCAATGGAGAGGTGTCTCTTATTTCCATGCTTAATGGCTCTACAAATCATAAGAAGACTGCTGAAATAAATTGCAGCAGTGCAAACAAAAGTATTTGATCTCAAAACATCCCAACTCACCCTTAGTAAGACCAACACTTTACTCACACAACCCCAAATGCATTGTTCCCATGAGGACACTTGCTGAAACACATTCATATGTATGCTATAGAGTTGATCCAAAGTGAATATCATGACAAAAATTGCACCTCTTCCTTCCATGGTTGAATATGCATCATATGTACCCAAAACATAGTATGAAAACTCAATATCATACCTTTCTCTTTGTTGTTCCCAATGTAAAAGAAGTGTTGAATGGTCAAAAAAAGAACCTGCAACATGTACCAATAATGCTCCAAACTGAAAATTATCATACCATGTGACTAAATCCTTATGTAGGCATGCTAACATAACCCCAAACAATCTGAAAATGTGCAGAACCGCAGTGTAAATGACTATGGAAACATTAAGCATACATATTTTCCTCTTGGTTGTAAACTCAAACATGAATAGATGATGCTCATACCTTCCTCTTATGATCTCAACAATCAAAAACTGAATTTTATCAAGGTATGAAAACAATGGAATGTCTATCTTAATCATCTCATGAACACTAGCCAATGCAAACAATTGGTCACTTAAATCTTTAAACCATATACAATCATGCACATGATTACACCATGGTGTCACCCAAATTTCATCCTGAAATCTGCAACTACCCTATCCAAAAAAAATTCGTACTTTTAAAATAATGGGTCGTGTTGTGTTTTTACTACCTAAAAGTTCTTGTATTACGTCAAGATAATCTCAAAGAGTCATATTAGTTTTTTCGCCAAATACCCAGATGCCCAAAATTGTTTTATTTGTCATCGGGATTTGTCTCATGGAAATTTGTATTTAATTAATTTGAGCCCGTATGAGGCTATTTGCTCTCCATTTTAACTCTATTGTGAGCGAATATGTTATTATTCCTATATGTCAAAAGGGTTTTAACTTGGAATAAGTTTTGGGCTTCGTTTGTAACTTTTGGCAATTTTTCGTGTTTTTGTGGTGTCTTGTTTCATTTTCTGTGAAATTTCTCTGGAACAATTCCTTTGTCGGGTAAGCCCGATTTTGGCCTGGAGCAACTAGAAAACATATACGCACATTATGCCCGGAGGAAGTCGCCATCAAAGGTCCAATCATTGGGAAAAAGTGAAGTCGTGACGGAAAAGCCCTCACTGGGGATGGGGGCATTTTGGAAAACAAAGGTTTAAGTTGCAATGAGAAAAATAGAAGCCACGGGCGGGGTGGGAATTTTATATCTCGCTTAGCGAGAATACTTTTCCCGTGTTATAAAAATCACTTAAGTCTGCAGTGGGAAAAATAGAGGGTGGGAATTTATTGTCTACCTCATGCGGGGTAAGAATTCCCATGATAAAATAAAAGAAAAGTGACTTAAGTGAAATCATGGGATTTTATTGCATCGCCTTGCAGGTAAAGAATCCCTTTGTCAAAGTCAAATCATTTAAGTGGATCATGGGATTTCCGAGGCTGCCTTGCAGGGTGAAGAATCCCATTGTGAAAAATTCTTAAAAATAGAATTCTATTGTGCAAAAAAGTGTGCCCCCTTTGGTGAGATGTTGGCAGCCTTTAAGTGATTATTTTAATTAATTTATTCTTCTAAAAAGTGCGCCCAAGCTTGGAAGAAGTCAACAAGTCAAAAGGGGAATAAAAGAAATAGATTTAAATGGATTAAATGGATTAAATTTAATTTATTTAAAGGCTGCCCCCTTCATGTCAAAAAGTGCGCCCCATTTGGGATATATTTAATGATTTTTAAGGCATTAAATCATTAAATTTAATTCTATTTTCAGTGGCTATGGTCAAGGCACACTATGGAGTTTAAGTGAAGTGAACTGTGAAGGATTAAATTGAATTAATTTAATTTATTGGATGGTTGTCCTTAAACATGCTATTTTTAAAGAGAAAATCATGATTTTTAATTAATTAATTGCCTTTAATTGTTAGGGTAATTATTAATTATAGAATTGTGAGGGTTATATAAGCATGGGCTGCCATATGAGTGAATTATTTAATTCATAGGTAAAGAATTGCAGCCAAGTGAAATCATGGGATTTTAGTGCCTGCCTTGCAGGGTAAATAATCCCATTGTCAAAGTCAAATCACTTAAGTGGATCATGGGATTTTGGTGCCTGCCTTGCAGGGTAAAGAATCCCATTGTGGAAAAATTCCTAAAAATAGAATTATATGTGCAAAAAAGTGCGCCCCCTTTGGTGAGATGATGGAAGACTTAAATTGATTATTTTAATTAATCTTTCCTCTCAAAAAGTGCGCCCAAGCTTGGAGGAAGTCAACAAGTCAAAGAGGAAATAAAAGAAAGGATTAAAAAGCATTAAATTTAATTTATTTAGTGGCTGCCCCCTTCCTCTCAAAAAGTGCGCCCCATTTAGGAGTTATTTAATGTTTTTAAAGGCATTAAAACATTAAATTAATTTCTATTTTCAGTGGCTATGGTCAAAGCACACTGTGAAGCTTAAGTGAAGTGATGTGTGAAGGATTAAATTGGATTAATTTAATTTATTGGATGGCTGTCCTTAAACATGCTATTTTTAAAAGAGAAAAGCATGATTTTTAATTAATTAATTGCCTTTAATTGTTAGGGCAATTATTAATTATAGAATTGTGAAGGTTATATAAGCATGGGCAGCCATATGGGTGAATTATTCAAATCACAGGTAAAGAATTGCAGCCAAGTGGAAAAGTGCGCCCCCATTAGAAGAAGGATTTTGCTCAGACAAGGTGACAACAAGGCTAAAAGCTTCCAGATTTGGCGCATGCTTTGAAGGAGGTTGATCTTTGTTTGCATAATTGTTTGCATAGGTGTTACAGGTGCTCAGGTGTTGTTGAAAGGATTCATGTTCTCTTTGTGTGCAAATTAAACACCAATTTTTGGGGCACCAGCTTGAAAAGTGCAGATTTTTACCATTTAAATTCACTATTCATACTCGATGGCCATTTTTGTCTCAATAAATTGCGAGAATTCACTACAGTGCTTTACGAAAGAAAAAGAGTTTTTATCAATGTCCAATACATTGCAAATATCCTCTGAATCTGAAGAATTGTCCAGATCTGCACCAGTATTGAAGAAATCCGGCCAAGTAAGAAGAAAAAGAATTATTCAAACGAAGATAGACAAAGCCATGGCGAAAAGAGATGAAAAAGAAAGCACGATGGAGTCATGCATTGCTTCCAAACTTGCAGACATAGGAGACACAGATCTAGGCCCGGAACCTCTTTCCAATTTGATTGATAGATCCAGAGCGGGAAAGACTTCACTCATGCGTGCGGTCAAAAGCAGTGGAATTATCTCGAGCTGCAGCTTTTCCATGTACAGCCCAGTTGCCAAAGTTTGTTATGGAGTGCGCTAGATCTTATCATCCTTCATCCAGATCAGTGCGTGATGCTTCGGGAAAGACAATAATTCGTTTGGATGCAGAGTTCATCAATTATTGTTTGAAGATTCCAATGCGAAAGGTGGTGACTTCCATTAGCATTCAGGATGCCGACAGTAGATGGGAGAAGCATAGAGCTGATTGCGTGAGCATAATGAATAGCCGATACATAAAGAAGCCTAGATCTCCTTCAAAGTTCCCGAGAACTCTTCCGCGATCCAATTTGGTGCGGGGGTAGATGGTGTTGTCATTGCTATGCGGGATTAACGGCGAAACAAATGCTTACACTTTTCGAACATGGATGTATGCTTTCATCAGGACCATTGAAGTCAACAGGGTTGATTCCATAATCAATTGGTCGAAATTATTAGCAACAACATCGGTGAGCAACTCCGGAACGTAAGCGTACTTTCAGCTTCAAGATGACTTCATACTTAGTGTATGTTACAGCTTCACAAGGCGTCTTTTCCAAGCTAGATAGATGTGGTGTTCTTTCTAAGGACCCCATTTTCGAGTGCTACCCACAACTTACTGCACCTGCGTGCGAGAAAGACTTCAAAGTGATCAACGATGAATTCTTCTACGATTTCATCTGCAGGCTAGACAAAGACTTGAAGGCCAACAGGGTAAGCAAGGAAGCGTGGGAAGCTGTGTCCAAGATTGGCAGTCTATTCATTCAATTTGCAGATTTCACATACCTCAGGGTTACGGGCTTTTCTGGAGAACCAATAAAGATGCCCAGGTATCCGAATGATAGATTGATCGCCATGGAGCTGAGCAGGCAACTTGTGGAGTTACACGACCTTCAGTCAAAGCGGCACAAGTCTACGGGCTTCTTCCCAATCATTGTGGGGCATTACAACTGCATTAGCATCCATAGAGCTCGAGGGATGGAGGCGCAAATGTTATCCGAGTATGAGCAAGAGTTCTTCCCTGCACGGCTGAACTTCGATCCATTTGGAGTAGCCAGGAAGACGATCTCCCAGGAGTACGCACATGTGCCTTCATTAGAAGATTTCTAGATGAAGTGCAAAAGTGAGTACGAGGTTAGAAAGAGAGATTTCAGCAGGCTATCAGCAAAGCAAGTGTTCGACTTTGGACTAGCGCGGATACCTACGGATCTTAAAGATGATGGGAACGTGGTACTTGACACTTACCATCAAATGGGAGGAGATAAAGCTATACTGCAGGACAACATAGGAGGCTGCCATACACTTGAAGAAAGATCTGGAGCTGTGTTGGTGAATACTTCAAACTGGCTGCTGACGAAGGGATATTGCCTTGATGAAGCATTGATGAATCAAATCACGGGCAACTTCGGCGCAGGAGATTCCCTCAAGCGAAAGCATGAAGGAGAAAGCAGCAGAAGGTCCGAGAAGTTGAAAGTACACAGAAGATCTCAAGAAAAAGAGAAGATCACTTCTACGACCATAGCTTTGACTCCGGCTTCTCCAACACCCAGTACTTCACCAACTATTGCACCACAACAGCAGGACGCTTCCATGCCTCCATTGAATCCGGCGACATTCATCTTCTCTCCTCAGCCACTTCGTTCATCACCCGTTCCAGAGGAGATGTTGAAGCTACAGATGGCGGAGTTCGAAAGAGCTTTGTCCTTGGATGATTCAGAGGATGGCAGCCATAACACTGTGGCACTTTCTGACGGAGAGGATGCAGAGCGGGAGATGGTAGTGCACTCAGCGACTTCTCACTCTCCGAGAAGTAACTTCTCGGAATGGTTGGCTTTGCAGTTGGTTCCAGAAGCAAGAATGGAGATGAACTTAGAAGAGCACGACTTGCAGCTACTCCAGGATCTGAGCAGAAGAGACAAAAGGCCTAAAGTTGTTAAAACAATTTCTCGGTTGATCATCGAGGATTCAGGAGAGAAGTTTGTTGAGATATCAATTCCGGCACAAGGAAATAAAGAGGAGAGCTCACGGCGGAAAGATGTGACAGTAACCAAAGTAACACTCGGTCAAGCCACCACTGAAGGATTGAAGCAGGACACACAGACATTGATAGATGTTTTATTCCTTAGGCTTGACAGTGAGAAGGCGGAGAAAGAAGAGCTGCAGAAGCAGGTATCTCAATTATGTGAGATCATAGCCAAGGTTGTTAAAACCTTCCATTCAGCCCATTTCAGAGCAGGTGAGTGATCATCTTATGCAGGAAATGGAGGACGCAAGCAATCAAGTAAACGCTATTGACGAATGGAAGGATTTGATTATTCGTCAAACTTCTGTACAACTTGGAGAAGTGCCAACCCGCCTAAAGGTTATGGATGATGCAGCAAATCAGCTGAAGCAATTGATTGCGAACATAGAAGGCATGAATACAGTTGCAGAGAGTAACATGAGTATTTTGGCTGAAATCAACAAGTGCCTAGGAGATGTATTGATTGTGGAACAAATTGTACCGGATGGATCAGTTAAGAAGGAAGCAACTGGAATTTGCAGTATCTTTCCGTTTGGAAATCTACAGAGTTTTGCTGAAGAGGATGCAGGCACTTGAGAGTAGGACATCAGACTTACCAGACAGTATCATTTCTTTCACTGAGGAAAGAGTGGACGGAGGTGTTACTTCATACGTGCGGATCGTTTCTAACAAGGTGCCTAATTCCCTGGAAGGTTCTCTTCTGATGGTACAAAAGAGAATTGATAAAGCTACCAAGCCTTTCACGATGAATTCTATCAGTAGACTGGTGACGCTGCAGGCAGACATTGCGAGGTTTGGGCCAAGCTTGGAAGAGGTGGAAGCGTGCATCAAAGTGTTGAATGAAGGGTTGCTGCAATTCAGGACAGAGAAGGAAGCAGTGGCTAAAACAGATGGAAGGATGCTGAATTACATGTTCGACAAGTATATCCGATATCAAAACAAGAAGAAGACATAAATGTTACAGCTGGCATGACTTCTTCTATTCTTTCTTCTTCTATTTTTCTATGTTCCCGGATGAAATTGTAAAACTTCTAAGTTATTGGTTTTGCAACCATTACTTAAAGTCATGTGGAACCATTCTATTAGTTAAGTGATACATGTGTCACTTAAGGAGAAGTTAGTGGAGGATGATTGTCAAATGTCATCTTTACTTGTTGTTCATGCTTTAGTTCAGTTAGACTTCCCATTTGTACTTTCCCTCCTACATTCTATAAGTAGGAGAAGAACCTCCGAGTTAATGATCGATCGGAATTTGTAAGCAGCAATCCTGTGTTCTAGACTTTGTGCTGAACCCTTGAGAGCAACTTGGAGCAAAGGAATACAAAGGAGCAGGTTTCCGGAGAACTTTGTGTCACGGTGTACTGTGTTTCTTGCTTTTAAATCTTAGATCTCTTAAGTAAACTTTGTGTTATTATAGATCTGGATCTAGAGCTGCCTTTGTTTTATAATTTTGTGTGTTCATATCTATTAAGTTTCTTCTATGTGCATGCAATTAGCTCTGCTATCTACTAATTGGGATGCACATCTTCCCCATTTCTTCTCTGTATTTCCTTTACTTCCTTCTTCTATAACTTTCCTTTCTTAAACAACTGCTTACTTGCTGCAGAACTTCTTAGTTATGGTTCATGAACTAAGTGGTTAAAGTAAAACCCCTGATAGATAATAACACATTTTTATTGACAAATCTGACACGAGAGCCTCACCGGTTAAATGAGGGAGATTTATCTCATGACTGCCTAGGTTTGATGCTATGCAGAAAATCTAGCCAACACACCACCTTATCTCCACCTCATCATTCACATATGGAAAAGAAAAATCAAAAATGCAAGGAAAATTGTACCATTCATTGAGCTCATGGATTTTCCTTATGTAAGGAAGCATCATAACTGAAACAAAATGCTTGGGGCTGCCCATCATACCTTTGTGCCATGTAGTACCCTCATATTCCTTGGGATTTTCAACCCAAACATCTTCTTCTACCTTGGAATCATGCATCCTTGCTTGTACTTGGTGTGAGGCCTCTTTAGGCTTCATTTTTTGGTGAATGAAGTCATATATGCTCTCTAATGACTGTTGTTATGTGCAGACCAGCGAGTTGAGGATGGCCTAAAGTGCCCAAAAATGTTTCTTCTTTTGGCCTATCATACATCCTTACTTCCTTGCATCCATTACCAACCCAAATAACATTAGAAACATCAAAAGAATGACCATGGATTACCTCTTGGCTGCCTTCATTTTGCTTGTCCATGCAAGCTTGCAAATCAGATTTCTTTCTTTCCTTGGGACTCTTTTCCTATGATCATTTTATCAACATGCATGTAATCAAATGAAAGCAAAGAATCCTCTCTCATTAAAAATGAATTTTTACCTTCATCTAATGGCTCTTGGTGGGGTTAAACAACTCCCCTCAAATCTGATTTTTCCATCACATGTTCCCTTGCCATCATTTCTCCTTGATCATGCATATGTTTTACACTAATATCCTCTTCATGCCCATCAACCAAATCTCATTTTTCCTTGTGACCACTCAAACCCATGCAATCATTAGATGTCAAAAATTTATCATCAAAAACAAAAGTGTTCATACCTTGGATGCATGTCTTTACTTTGTTTGCACATTGATTTACAACCCTTCTTGCTAAGGAGTGAGCAATACATGACTCTTTTTGTTCCAATCCTTCCACAACTATGGATAGCAAAGGTTGTGGAGGTTCGTCATACTCATTCAACATTATGGACATTATTGTTTGCATAGCATTCATTACTTCATGTGAATGTTCCTCATGTATAACATCAAAGAAAACCTCAAACATGTGCAAAATGAGGTCATTACAATCAAAATCTAACATTGGAATGCAAGACCTTACCTTAGCCATGTTCATCAAGATCTTAACCCTCTTATCAAAGTGAGGGTTTGTGATGTCCCAAAGCTTTTGAAAGCTTCCAATCAGGAGCTCATATACCTCTTCCGTAGTAGTATCATCGTATGGCAAACTTGGGGCTGTTATTCGTGTAATTTCACCAATACATGTGATGACCAAAAGTCTCACATCCACCTCCTCATGTCTCAACAAACTAGATCTAGCCAAGTGTGTTACCAAAGGTACTACAACCGAAAAACATAAGAGTTATAATCGAGTGCTCTATCGAGATCATAAACAACTCACTATCTCTTCAAGAGTGGAGCAATACACTCCTCTCAAATGAAAGCTTCTTGAGCCTTTTCCCAAGCTTATAGAGTTTGGTTCTCAAACCTCTCACATTTGGCAATCTCCATAATCTGCAAAATAATACCCGCCGAAAAATAAGAAAACTACTCGATTCACCTCAAACAAATTGTAATAAGTCTGAAATATTTTTCCCAATCTTAATATGCCAAAACAAAGATTTTACTAAATCTGAAAATGGGAGATATACTATAAGTAGTTAGTCACTATTCTTAGTTGAATTTAGAAAATTGCATAACTTGCTCAAAACACCCTGCAGTGCAGACGAAAAACTTTGGGAATGATAGATAATATTATGGAGCAACTTTTCCAAAAGGAATTTTCTGAAAATAATTGAAATCTGATTTATAAGACCCGAAATACTGCAGAAAAATATAACTTTAAAAATTCGTATCTTTGACTAGGGAAGTCCAAAAGAGCTGAAATTTTGGATCTTGCGCCACAAAAATATAAGAAACAATATCCCAAAATGAGATTTTGCATAGCCAACACCAAACCCTAATTTTTGCCTTAAAAGTAGGTCGCCTAGCACATTTAGGGCACCAATTCAACTCCAAAATTTATGAAATTAATTTCTCCTTATTTCTCCTTGTTTTTGCCACACAAACCCCCACAAGAGTAGAGGAAAGAAGCTTTGATACCACTGCAATATCCCCTTTTGGGCTATTATCCAAATATGCAAATTAATGTATTGAATCGACTCTAGAAGGACTAAACCCTCCCAACTCAACCTCAAATAATCCAATGTTAGCTTCAATACAACCCAAATAGGGTTGGAGTGAGCCAAGGTGGTGGATTAGATGGGAGAACCAATTAGGAAATTAATCTCTTCAAATCTAAAATTAATTACAGCAGTAATTAATTAATAAATGCACTAGACTACTGCAAACTTCAAAAATTAATAACTTGCTCAATACTTCGTCTTTTGCCGTGAAATAAAGTGCAAGACTAATCTATAATTCAAGAGCTTTCCAAAGATATTAAAATCTAAATTTTTAGATCACCGAAAAACCCTCCAAAATAGCCCCCAAAATCTGCCTCCAAGTCGCTAGGGTTAAAATAAATATTATAAATTAATTTCAGCTCATACAACCCTTCCAAAACACTCAAACAATCAGCCCTTGATCTGAAATAATTGATTAGACACAGCAGCAAATAGATCTAGCATAAACAACCTCAAAACATGATAGATCAAACCCCAAACCAAGTCGATTTGCCTCTAATAAATTGCAGCAATAATAACAGTCACAAAGTACCACAAACCCTTCACAAAAATGCAGATTTATGCTTCAAATAAATGCGCCAATGCTCTAGACAAGTCGCCAAAGCTAGAAAGGGCATCACCAACAAGTAGATTTGCAAATCTCATGAAAATACTTCAATTGAATATCAAACTAGCACAATAACTCCCATGCAAGAGAGAGAGAACATTAATGGGCATGCATCCCAACTCCAAGCATGGAGTGAAAATCAAATGATCAATTCAACATAAGTCTCATAATGAATCCAAGCTCTCCTTTTATAAACAAGGAGGCACAAAATTCGAAATCCCTAGGAGAGGGAAATCATTAATAAAAATAGTTTATCCTCCCTAGGTGTGGCGTCCCCTTTTCTAAGGGTCATTTTTAAAATTTAAAAGCCACCTAAAAGTTATTTAATTAATTCCCCTTTTAATTTTGCATTGTGGGAATTAAATTAAATAAATTACATAATTAAATAATTATTGCTTTATAATATCAAATGATAAAAATCACTCTCCAAGCAATAATATTTAATTATTTAATATAATTTTTCCCCTTGCAACATCCCAAAGCCCACGGGGAAAGATAGGCTAAGGGTCTTCAAAAATGGGAACATTACATGCTTCTAGCGACATGGTTTAGTTGGTTTCTCTCTCCTTGATTTTCTCACCTCAACTCGAATCATTGTTTTTAAAAGAAAGTTCAAAAGCGTTATATCGATGAAAGGAAATTTACAAAACAATCAGACTCTTGATTATACAGAGAATCTAATATATCCCTACGTGGATACATGAAACATTGCTGAATCATTGAATTTGGATTTTATTTATTTTCCAGGTGTTAATAGGCACTCGTATGGTCTCAAAAACAGGTGAGATCCCTAATAGATGCCTCATTTTACCTATCAAAATAGAAGGCACTCTTACAGTCCACAATGGATGTACATTAGCATGCTAAGTTGCCTTTCGTTCCCATTGACTATTATATGTTACCTTAGTACAGAACTAGATTTTCAATTTCAATTTCTAGACCACCCTTGAAAGAAACGTCTTAGATTTGTTTCTGTGATTCAGTGCATTGGTGGTAAAATGGCTGCATTGCAAGAAGATGAATTACGGCAACACAAAACGCAAGAACTCGATCCAAGTAAATTAAAGGGTGGACAACCATCATCAAATTTGCATAAACTAGAATTCATTTTTATTTAAAATACAGTTCAAAACATAATTAAAAAGACATGCATACCTCAAAGTCCACAAAAGCAACAGGCATTCCTCCCTTAGTCTGCATCTTCATCATTTTGAAACCCTTAAACCTATTTACATGGAAATGCTAAAAACAGAATCAGAACTCTGCAGCTTATGTTTGACAGAATGTAGTATGCAATCTGTTATGGAGAAAAAAATGACAATGAAAACAATTATGTTTTACCAAAACACAAACAAATAATCCATTATTCAATAATTCTCACGCTACTGAGACCTGGATTACCTTGAAAACACGTTATCCAATTCTTCTGCATTGCAAGTTGGACCTAGGTTTGCAACAAACAGAGTTGGGCAAGGTGGATTGCCACCAGGTTGTCCCTGTAAAGGCTAGCAACATGAATCCCAGGAATTACTCAATATTTTCCTAATAAAAAAGTATAAATTAATGAAATGAATCTAACAAAATAGAATTACATGTCCTAAATTAGTCTCAAGCCCTAAGTTGCACTAGATTTTGAACCCTCTACAGTTTCAAAAATGGCAATATCATCATAAACTGCGAGTACCCAAACCCTTTCTAGACAGAAAAACAGAATAGAAAGGCTGGTTTTTAATGAAAAAATCTAGAATTATTTTTACAAAATTGCTTTGATACTTGCTCAAAACAAATAGCACTATAGAAATCAAAATTAAAATGTTATCCCCAATCGGCCTAATGCGTTAGCACAGTGTCGTAAATACATGCAATTTCACATTGTTATGAATGACAACAATGGCATTTACTACTGCTAAAATTTATTAATTAGGGTGAAGAATTTGTACAGGCAGTCTAACTAGCATTTCTCTCCCAATACACTATTGTTTTCTCTGTGCATGACCATGAAATCATCATAAAAGATATTGATCTGTTAAAGTAACTCAAGGGAGATAAATCACCAACTTACAGATATCAGATATCAGATTGCTATCAACTACTTCAAGAATTGTCCTTGGAAAAGTGAAAACAACATCAAATTCCTTCCAAATCACCTGAATTATACCAAACATAAAGAAGAAAGCATTCCCAGAAGACTATCCACGACAATTGCGCACATGAACACCAAGACTTACACCGAGTGAGAAAAAACCCATCATGGAAATGGGGCCTTATGGCTTCAATTGAGATTCGATATGCAAAATGAGGTCATGGCTCATGCATGGGCAGAAACGGTGAATTCCACTTGGAATTCAATCCTTATCCCTCCTACTCTGCCCTGCAATTCTCTTCCTCTTATCTGTTGTTGGGCTCAAGAAATTGACTATATTTGATGAAATCAAATGGAAGAATGTGAATGGTCACAAGTCATGACAAATTCACCCCAATGGAGAAGAGTAGCTAAACAAAACTATCACAACATACAAGACAAAACAGCTGCTCATGTTCCAGATACATAAGGTTTTGTTTTATTCACAGACATGCAGAATTACGTATAATGCTCTATCTTAAAAATATTTACAACATTTACATAGATCTTTCCAGGTCATGCCTCCCATTTGGACAGCTTTTTGGTCACCAAAAACTCATAGAGTCATAAAGAAGATGAGGATATTGTTTCTCCATCTTACCTTTGGATAGTCATGCCACCTTCTTTTGCTGTTAGGCATTAGCCCTTGGGGCAAAACAGACAATACTTGAGATCTCCCCTCTTAGTAGGCATTATCTTGGATTTTAGGGTGGTATTTTCTTCAGCTTCTTTGTTGTTTTTAGGTGTCATATTCAATTGATGCACACACTTGTGTCTCTCCTTACTCTTCCTCAAGCATGGAAGGTTCAAACTATAGTTCAAAACTCGTATTTGGTAATTACTAGAAACCCCAAATTTTTGACTCAGACTCGGGACTCGGCAACTTTATCACTATCTAAAAATATATACAAATTCACTAAATAAACTTAAATAACATGTAAAATACTGACAATCATGTAGCAAAGCAAAAAATCACCTTCACTGAGAAAAAACATCAGGAAATTACTACTGCATGCAAATAATAACGTTTTTTCTTGTGGGAGATTCTTTTCTGCCTGTAGACAAATAACAAGCTCAGACTCGCCAGTAGTGGAGGGTAATCTCTGAGCCTCTTAATAGGCTCGCAAGTAGTTGCACGATTACTCAGGCTGGAATAAATTGCAGGTCAATCACGAGTACTCGAGCTTTAGAACAGAGGTTCAAATAACTTCAAGTTTTTCACATTTATAACTGAATGCATCTTCATGTAAGAAAGCAAGTAAAGCATGAAACAAATATCACCACATTGTTAAAGTTTCTTGAAAGGACCATAACAATTATGTCTGAGTGTTTCACCTTCAAGTTCAAGTCTCTTTTTCAAAAATACATCCACATCATGTCCCCCTACTTTGAACTTGTGCTCCACCTTATGCTGATCAAAACTCGCTTTGTACTTTGCATTCAATTTTTCCAGCTTCTCTTGCACCATTCAATGAATTTGTTTCACATTTTCAATTATTCTTTCAGCCTGGCACTATGGCATATGAGAAGCGATGTTGCTAGGTGACACAAATTTTCCTATGCACAAGTTCAAATTGGTGAAGTTGGGGGAGGCATTGTTAGCAACTTAAATCTTTTCATAGCAACTGCAAGATTCATATTCTTCATGCTGTATCCACCTATTATAAAATTGAAAAGTTGCCCCTGCCACATTGAACAATGTAAAAGGTGCTCCTACTCCTTGGAATCAAAAGCTCATGGTGCTACTTGTGCTATAGTGACTAGAATATGAGGATTTGCTTCCATGACTTGGTTGTCTTTTGGTAGCAGCACATAAGATTCCTAAGTTGGTGTCAGCTCCTAAGTCAGCAACACTTGTTGAGCTCGACATTCTACATCTCAATATGAGTTTTGTGGCGTTTGCATTATCTACTTGTGAGGAAAGTGTCATATTGTCTTGTGGTTTCTTATTAGAAGAAGTTTTCTATGCTGTTAAATATAATTCTTTCTTGCCCTTCTTGATTAAACTTCTCTTCAGTGACCACAACATATCAAAAACTTTACCCCGTTGTCTTAACCTTCAAATATCAAAACTCTGTCTACATGTATGAGCACAAGCCACTAAGATATTTGAGGACTCTACTTTTCATGGGATCGTACAAGCCCAACTTTGCAAACAAAATGGAATGTATCTAAATAATCTTTCCTTGGTGAAATTATTGTCATTTTATATATCGGCCTTTATTTATTTCTACAAGATTGTATCCATTCCTACAGGCATCAATGAAATGCTGTAAATGTATACTGCTTTGTCCTCTCCTTTTGCTAGTACTAAAGGTAGTAGACCTTGCAGAACTTTTCACAGGTGATGTAGCATTCGACAGTGTGGTGGTTATTCTCTTCAACAAAGATTCAAGACAAGTCATTTACAAACAAATGTATTGAACAATGGAGCTGCATGCATGTTGAATCGGTATCAAATTTTCCTTCAAAGATTTTGCCTATGTTCAGAACTGAGCCAATGGGAAGACTCAAAGAATTTCAGCGAGCTAGCCTCTGAACTACAATCTCAATTGCATCCTCAATCATATCACAAACTATGTCGTGTGCCTAGCAGCCTATGTATTATGTATCATTGGAGTCCACTTGAAGAGACAAGGACGATAATGTGAGGGATCGCGTTCAATGGGCAGGAAATGCAAGACAAACTTGCTTTGATGCTGTTAGAATATGCGAGAGAGAGAGAGAGAGAATAAAGAAAGATTAGAATGTACAAAGAACGAATGCACAGAAAAACTGGAATGCACACATTATCATTGTGTATCTGTCATTTTATTATTGAAAGATGGTTACAAAATGATTGAAGTGGTTTCAACCATTTATTAGTTAATATTTAACTAATATTAAACTAACTCTAATAAATAAACCTTATATTTTAATACCCCCTCTTAAGGCTTACACTATAGAACATATTGACAAAAGATTAAAATAACAGAACCAACCAAGACCACACATTCTTCAGAAGCTTTCCCTTTTGAAAACAATGCTTTGACCAAGTAGAACTCCATCAAGTTGCCTCCCTGACCCTCGTAAAGGTGTAGTTCCCGAGTTGAATTCCCAAGTTCTCAGATTCCACCTCCCTAAACTCCCGAATTACAGAATCTCCCAAATTGTTGGACAACCATCCATACTAAGCTACTCCCACAGTGCTCCATCAAGTTGTCTCATGACCCTCGTAAGGGTAAATTCCCGAGATTCACAGACTCCCGAACTATCTAGACAGCCATCCATGTCAAGTTTTACCTACACTGGATTCCTTCATGTCTTCAAAGTGTTGATAATCTTTTAAAATATGCATTCTCTATCAGTGAGTTCATCAATTTCAACATCCGGTGGATTTTCAACAATGGCTTCATTTGGTTTGTCTTGGAATTTTCCCTTCATGTTTTTCCTTGCGATTTTATCCATCTCTTGACAAATATTTCTTTCAATAACTTGATAATATAAACTTTCTTCACAATTCTTTATCATTGGCTCCAAGAGTAACATCTTTGGCTTGTCACAAAATTCAAGATTCACAATCCAATCATTCTCGTGCCCTTGATATTTGAAAAATGCAACTAAAAAATGTGCCCTCAGGGTTTCAGCAATTGTATTTTGCCCTAGATGATTGTATGTTTTCCTTTTTTCGATTGTATATGTATTTTGCCCTTGTTTCAACTTATCACAATCTGAAACTCTCTATTTTTGCCCTCGATTTTGTATTATTTAAATCAGTTTGACCTCATAACTCGCAATTATGACATTCCAAGATTTTGCGACCGTGCCTAGGCCACCGTAGTATTCATGGCGGAAATGGAGTTTGGTTTAGTGACGACTAAGTTTCCAACCCTTGTGACCTCTTGTAGACTCTTTTTCAAACCTCATGACCTTCCGGACTCTCTTTCAGCCCTCACGACCACTATATATTCTTTTATACGAACTTGAAACTCGTGTTTCATGACTTTATTCGTGTCCTTCAAAGAGCCCCTAAATGATGCCTAATTTTTTGCTAAAAACGACAATATTTTCCTCTATATGTATTTCCAACCGTAATAGCAAAGAATAATGGCGACCTCTTTCCTTTCTTTCTCCTTGCTTTGTCGCGCCCAATATTAGAATATGCAAAGAGAAAGAATAAAGAAACATTTGAATGTACAAAGAACGATTGAATAGAAACCGAATGCATACATTATCATTGTGTGTCCGTCATTTTATTATGTAAAAGATGGATACAAAGTGGTTAAAGTAGTACCGTTTATTACTTAATGTTAAACTAACTCTAATAAATAAGCCTTATATTTCAATTTGGTGGACAACAAAGTAAACTAGAAATTCAGTTTGTTATTACAAAAGGAAATTGTATAAAAAGAATTAGAATCCAAACATAGCATGCATTCATTTGCATATCAAGAGAAAGATATGGAATTCAAACCAAACCTCTCAATCTTAAAACTTTGTATGTAGCAATGTTACGCGGGGACGTGATCCCCCAAATCCTAGGGGTCCCAGACGACCCGGACGTTTTGGGGATGCCAAAATGTGGAGGAAACGTTTCTCCGCGTTTCCAAACTTTTTGTGTTGCAAGGAAAACGTCCTGTGGACGTTTGATGAATGCAGAAACGTCCTTGGAGCATTTGGGATGGGAAGGGGACGTCGGGACGCCGAGGACATCTGTACGCTCCCAACACAGTTAAGGGCTGTCCCGGGATGTCTAGGCGTCCTCGACGTCAACAACATTTTTAAAACACTTTTTCCTTTTAAAAAATAACTTTTTCACTTTTTTTAATTAATTTCTTTGTTGTTTTCTCTTTAAAAACATTTACCGGTTAACCATAACCTGATTGTATTGTATTACAAAGACATATTAAGAATCAAGAGTGTATGTGAATACAGAAATTTTACAACACAAATGCACATGGTGGACTGTCACAACATACTATGAAAACCAGCAGCATACATATTAATATTAAAAATTATATGAACACATAACATTAGTACAGTTGTATGTATGTTGCTGAGTTTTTACTTTTTAATATGGATGTTTGGACGTGGACTGTATGCACATGGTGGACTGATATATAAAAATGAACTGCTATTCATAAAATTTCTAAAATTTATCTGTATATTTTAATATTTGTAATTTTATATATTACTTTGATAGTCGTCCCCTGCCATTCTCCGCCGTTCCTAAATTTTGGCAATCTTTTGTCGTCCCGGAAACTACTTCCCGCGTTTCGCCATCTCTCGAGTCTTAGGTAACACTAGTATGGAGCAAATTCTAAGAGATGAATGAATGCATTTGATCGAAATACATAATGCAATTTAATACAAAAGATGTAGAAGACGGAGCATTGTGGAAGACAAAGAGCATTAACAAATAAGTTGTGCCATGTAGAAACTATTAGTGTTCACATTGAGTAGGGATGGGATAGGTGGCCCTACAAACCACTCTATACAGTTGGCTTTGGCACCCATGGGACATTGTTCCACACCCTGCAAGAAGCTCTATCCCTTGCCCTTGCCAACATCAATCCAAATAACTCATGAGGCACATTACCCCTCAACCTTGCAAGGGAAGGGAGCAAAGGAACAACCGGGAATCTGCTTTTCCCACGTGATGACATATTGAAGGGAAATGGTGCAAGGCACTTTTCTAGCCAAGTTGAGATTTAATTGATTGGCACCCAACAATTGATACTTAGCACTAAGCCTTGTGTTAACATAATGTGTGGGTCACACAGCCATACATGAAAAGAAAGCATGAAAGAAAGCTTTTCATATAGGTCCAAATGACCAAATTAGTCTATGGGATCACACACCAAAAACAGCATTCTGATGTAAGTTCACAAGAGTGACTACACACAAAGAATCGTACAAGTGCGAGAAGGCTCACTTCAAGACAAAGTTGCTTCTTTCTAGAGGTTGGATTTACTAAGTTACTAATTTTGGTCAGAAATTTCCTTGACTATTCTAATCTCTCTTCTTCAAAGAGGGTAGGCAAAGGCATACTCAACCCTCTAGGTATCGGGGCATGCAACTCGAGTGTCATTATAGACTAAGCACTCAATGATGTAATGCCATTCTATCTCCACTTTTCCTCTGGTGTTGCACATCTACAAATATCACATCAAAGCTGGTGAAAATAAACCCTCGTTTGGGCTATCAATGTCTTCCTCTTCGACTTGATTTCTGCCCCTATGTCAGCTTTTAGGTAGGGTTGAATTCATTGAGGTAGTATTATCATTCTCTTTCAAGTTTCTTTACCACATGGTTAGCTTAAATTTATCTCTTAGTCTTTATTTCTTAACTAGTATTGAATCACTCGTGTAAGCTAATGTCCATTGACTCTAGGCCATTGCTTAGTGTTTGTCCCTCTAGCTTTCGTCAAGTGCGCTATAATCAAATCATAGTTGATGCTTCCAAAGAAAGATACCTGCTTTTGCCAGTAGTATCTCATAGGAGACTAAGACTTTTACTTTGGAAGTGCTTGCAATAAAACACTTCTTAGTTCATAAAGCATATGGATTGGTGTTCCATACCCATCAAGTTTGAGACACATGGTTCAAGTGAAATTTTGGCTAAAAGTTCGGAGTTCACTAAACCTGTCACATTACCCCAAAAATTTGTTGAAATTCCCATTGTTCACCTAAAAAAATGCATAAAATCACAGGAAAAAAAGCGGGGAAAAGCCCTCACAAGTCCTTATGAACCCTAGTTTTGCTCACCAAAATACATCAAATTCTTTTGCTTTATTTGTTGAGCGGCAGATTTTTATTAATTTGGCCTTTGCTTGAGCCCCTATCTTTAGTCATCGCCTAGTTTTTATTTGCGGCCTAGTTGTGAGTCACCGCCTTGAAGTTGGATGTGGACTTTGCTCTTGGGTATCAACATCAACGTGAGAGTTACAAAGTTGAAGGTAGCTTCAGTGAGCACTAGGGCACGTGAGCGAAGAGAGCTTTAGCTTTGTATGCCCGACATAGCGGGAGGGGGATGTTGTCGAGAGTCACCACCATTCTCAAAGTTTGTGAAGTGTTGCCCGAGCCCAAGACACAAGGTCGAAGCTTTCCAAACTTTTCTTATAAACTTTGTTTTCTATTTTTATTATTTGTTTTAAAAATTTAATAACTTTTTAAACTTAAAAAAATTATAATGTTTGTTTCTAATTTTCATTTCAATTTTTATTGGTGAATTTTTTGATCAAATTTTATTAACTCAATATATTTTTATAATGTTTGTTTTTTTAATGTTATTTGTCTTAAACTTTCATTTAAATTCTTATAATTAAAATTTATTATTATAATTTTAAAAACGAAATTCAAGTTTTTAGAATTATTTTTTATAACACTTTTACCTTGTTTATTTATAACAAACATTTTTTTATAATGTTTGTTTTTATTTTAGGCTAAATTTTTATAATTATATTTTTACTACATTTTTTAAAAATTAATTTAATTTTTATATTTTTAAACATTCAAACTTGATTATGATATTTCTTTTTTTTTTAGTTTAAATTTAAATTTTAAAACTTAAATTTTCTACAATATTTTTTTCAAATGTAATTTTATTTTTTATACATATTTTTAATAACATTTTTACTTTGTTCATAAATGTTTTTTTTTTTTTATTTGTTGTTTAATTTAAATTTTTAAATATTATATTTTTTTTTAATTTCTACAATACATTTTTTTAAATTTTTATTTTTATCAATTTACAATTTCATCGATTGGATTTATTTAAATTAAATAATTTATAATTTACTAATCTAATTTTTTAATTTAATAATTAAAAATATTTTTAAGTTTTTATTTGCTTAGTTTTATTTGTATTTGTTTACCTTTTTCTTTTATTTATAATGTATCAAATATATTTAAATAATTTAAAATTATTTTTAAAAATATTTTTATCAATAATATTTTAAATAATGAAGCATATATTTTAATAATTTTATCTTTATTTTTATCTACGTGTGTTTTAATTTTTATACGACTTTTGCGAAGGGTTTTATGGCTCCTCGAAAATTGAAAGTTGAGGGATGGAAGCATGTCAAGCGCACGGGGGCGGTGAAAGAACTAAAATGCATTTTATGCAAAGAAAGTTTTTATTAATAGCATATCTAAGGGAGTGGACCACCTTGGCAAAGCGGGTGGGCCGCGTGGGGAATTAAAGCTCGTCCTAATGTCATGCATGAAATCATAGCCAAATTGGACAGAGAGGAGCAATAATCACTTGTTGGAAAACATATAGCAACACAAAAATAATAGAGAATTGAAGAAGCTATTTCCAAGAACACATCAAAGGGTTTTTCCTAGCATGTCATCATCATGTATGCAATCAAACACATGTGGTAGTCGAACACTTCTCGACATTTGGAAGCTAGTACAAAAGCAAGATGTGGATGATGTATTAGCAGATTTGTTTTATTTATGTTTCATTCCATTCGATGTGGCAAGGAGTTTTTTTTAAATGTAATAAAAATATTTGAATTTGGCAAAGGATATACTCCACCTAGTTCAGAGAGGCTTATAACTACTCTTTTGGAAAGGTCAAAAGAGAGGGTGCTTGGAAACATGGTAGGCATCAAGGCCTCTTGGAGTGTAACAGTTGTCATGTATCAAGTGATGGCTGGTTTGATATGTGTCAAAGACCCTTAATTAATGTCTTGGTGTATTGCCCTCAAGGAATATCTTTCTTGAAAGTGGTTGACACCATGAACCACAAGAAGACATCAAAGTTTATTTCAAAATTTTAGATGAAGCAATTCAAAATGTGGTCAAGAAAATGAAGTTGAGGTTGTCACCGATAATGCCAATAATTGTGTAGGTGTTGGAAAAATGATAATGGATAAGTATCCTCTAATCTATTGGAATCCTTGTGCAGCTCATTGCCTTAATTTGCTACTTCAAGACTTGGCCAAATTTCTATGGGCTCATGAAGCAAGTCAAAGAGGGAGCACAATTGCAAACTTCGCGAACCATTGCCTTACATTGAGAATTTATAGACAACATGCATCTGAGGAGTTGTTAAGGACTTGTGAAACAAGGTTTGCTTCTTATATAATATCACTTTAAAAAGAGTGGTAGAAGAGAAAGTGGCAATAAGGTCAATGATTTGTTGCAATGAGTGGGAAAAATCTACATTTCAACAGATTCTAAGGGAAAGCATAGCAACTTTTGCGAAATTGCAAACAAAATTCTAAAAAATTGTGAGCCTATTGTGGATGTGCTTTGCATGGTTGATGGCGACACCCCTTGTCTTAGCATGGTTTATTAGGCTATGGACCATTGTAAGTAATCCATTCAGAAGGCATTCAATGATGCGGAGATTGATGACAACTAAATATGGGATGTCATTGATGTAAGATAGAAAATGATGTACACACCCTTCCATTCAACAACTTGTTATCCGGGGTATAGGTCATTTCATATAGATAGAGAGTGATTCGAAAGTCATGGGTGGATTTTATGAAGCCATTGAGAAGATAATTCCAGATCTTGAACTTGCAAGTATAATTTGACACCAAACAAAGACATTTTTGGGCCGAAGAAGGGGTATTTTCAACAAGCAGCCAAGGATGACAGGCCGCTTCTTGAGGGATACAAATGGTGGAAATATTATGGATCAAGTGCAAAATAACTACAACGCTTTGTTCTTGAATTTTGAGTCAAGGAGCAAGTACATCAACGTGTGAAAAGAATTGGAGTTGTTTTAATCACATCCAATCTAAGAAAAAAAATTGGTTATTATCAGCAAAGTTAGGAGATCTTGTTTATGTTCGCAGCAATTTGTAGATATGCATGAAAAATATGGAAAAAGAATCTTCTTCTTCACAATCGCAACTTGTTGCGGCATACTGGAGCATGCAGATGATCCCAACTTCCTTTGTGATGAATCTAATGATGATGATAATGTTGATGAGCTAAGTGTTCTTGTTGATATGGAACTTCTTGATGTAGCAAGTAGCCTATAAAGCTATAGTATGGTTAGTATAAAGTCTAAGAACTTAGTATTACATGTTTAAGATTGTGGTTTGACATATTTTAATATGTTCTTATGTTTTTCTATAATTCAAACTTAATGGCAATTTTTTTTCAAACTTTATCCATTGGGAGAACTTGAACTAAATTTTATCCTCGTCGAACTTGAACTCAAACTCGAACCTTGTGACTTAGCCATCAAACATGTCAAGTTCTTTCATCCTACTCCAAAACTTGTTTTTGGTACAATGTCTAAAACTTTCATTAAGTACACGAAGAAGTAATAGGCCTCTTCTCTTTTCTTATTTCATACATTTTCAATCAGATAGAGTAATGTAACAATCAATTGTTGACTGCTTCAATCTAAAGCCAGCTTGCCCTTTTGCCATCTTCCATTGTGCTTCAACCCAACTGCTGATTCTAAGCTCTACCATGCTCCCAATATTTGTGCAAGGAAAGAATTGATATAATAGCTTGTTAGTTTAAGGGGTTGTTGACATCTCCGCTTTTAAAGAGGGGTATAACGAGGTTGGATATCCATCATGTTGGGAAGCCTTCTCAAATGACACAATTTAAAAGGCCTCTGTGTGGTGCTCATGTCTTCAAGATCCTATTTTTCCTATAGTCCATCTATGTCCTACGATTACCCCTGCTAGCCTCTCTTAATATCTGCCTGGGTGTCCCCTAGTGAGAAGAGTTTTTTTGTTGCATAAATTATTGGTTGAGTGTCCTTAGCCCAATCATGTTCATATAGTTGATTTTCATACTCCAATCATTGGGTTCATGCTAACAGGGTGATGACGATCAAAGTCATCCCACTAGACGGGCACTTGTGCCCAATGGCAATTTATCTATGTTTTATCTACTCCTATGAAGCCAATGGCTATGTATTATATTGTTGTTCTGAGACTGGTTTATCATTTTGATATTAGGTAATCCCTTAGGCAGTATATACTTTAGTTTGATTTTGAGGTGTGTGCCAACAAGCCACCCTTGTTCTATTCATGAAGATTTCTAAAAAAACATTGTTGTCCATTGCTTATCATGAGTTACTTACAAAAACTACAAATTAAAGAGAAGTTGTGCAAAAGCACCCTTTAAAGTTATCAATGTTGTTAGTTGCAATCTGAAATGTACCAAACAGAAAAAGGAATTGAATTCCTCGTGCATTACTTGGATGCTTGGTTAATGCAAGACACCCTATTTTAAATTAACACTATTGAACTGGGCTTAGGCAAGCTCTACTATCTGAAAGGCATTTAATATCATTTTTAAAACTAAGATCATTCTAAAACAAAGTTTATCTAAAATCACCTTAAAATTTACTATAATTGAGTTACAAATGACATAAATTGTCCTCGTATCACATCCACCATTACAAACTGTCAATACTAGTTATTGAGTTACAAATGGCACAAATTGTCCACATGACACATCCACTATAGCAAATAATTAATATTAGCTCGTAGACAATAAGAAAAGGGTTTTAATAACCAAACACATTATTTTATTAATCTCATACTCACCGTAGTTGGGCTAGAGTTGCCATCTTGAGCAGTTACCGATGCTCCCATATCCCCACAACTGAATGTTATCCAAAAGTTCACCATATAAAATTATGCAAATATTAAACTCCATACTCTTTAGCTGAAGTTGTATACGACTATTAGTTGAATATGTTATAAAAATCAGAAGGACAATTAAAAAAATTAAGAACGTCCTATGTTTGTATTCTATTGCTTCCAAGGGGTCGAATGTGTATTGTTTTCATCAAGCACATACTAACCTATTTGTCATCTTGCTTGAACCTTGCATTTTCACATTTTCACCAGCTCCTGTCCACAGGATAAGCTTTATAAATAGTTTTATGACAATTTAGTTGTGGTCTTGCATATTTTGCAAAAACAAACATAAATGATATATTAACATTCATCTGATAATACAATGGTAAGTAATAACGATGCAAACAATCTGCAATAATGCTCCAAAATAAACAACAAAGTTGTACTCAACCAATTTCAAATCTCAAGTTGACCAAAATTTCCATATTGCACACTAATGCAAAAAGTTGGTTCATAAAGTAATTAACTAGAACCATCTGCCATCTTCGAAATTGACTTGTAATCTCAAATTCATAAGGAAATGTCACCACAAGATCAAACCTCTAGAACCTGCACAAGTTCTGCATCTAAGACAACTTTGGGAGGGATTTCCACTTTCCAAGTAATATTAATACCAATAAGGCAGGATAAACCCATTTTTCTGTTTTAAATTCCATTATTGACAGCTCTAGGTCTTCCTGGGATTTGACAGATCGTGGGGAATGGGCTTGAACCACTGATTCTCTAGTTGAAACAAAGGAAGGACTCTACTTTGGAGCATTCTCGTCTTGTTATGCATGCTCGGTGATTCTCTAATTCCCTCTTGAACTCATGGCAAAGTATTATTGGGTGACTTTTGCAGGTTAGTTTTAGGAGTTCTGTCACAGATCTCAGATACCAGATCAAGGAAAGCCATATTTGAAATTGACCTATATTATCAAATTCGTTAAGGAAATATCACCACAAGGTCAAACCTCAAGAACCTGCACAGATTCTGCATCTGAGACAACTTTGGGAAGGGTTTCCACTTTCAGTAATATTAATATCATTAAGGCAGTGATAAACCACATTTTTCTGTCTTTAATTTCATTATTGACAGCTCTAGTTCTTCCGGGATTTGACAGAACACGGGAATGGGCTCGAACCAATGATTCTCAAGTTGAAACAAAGGGAAGACTCTACTTTGGAGCATTCCCGTCTTGTTGTGCGTGCTCAGTGATTCTCCAATTCCCTCTTGAACACATGGCACTGTATTATTGGGTGACTTTTGCAGGCTAGTTTTAGGAGTTCTGTCACAGATCTCAGATACCAGGTCAAGGAAAGCCATTTGTTAATTCGTGCTAAAATATTTCTGTTTCTCAGAAACTTTCTAAGTGTTGTATCGTTCTCCTCTTCCTGAGGAGGAACCCTGCCTACAAGATAGATGAACTAGGAACAAAGAGGTGTTCACCTCAGCTAAGCATGTAGTTGAGTGTCTCCAGATTCTTAGAACTTGGAAGAGCCTTTACTTGGGTAAATTTTAGGAATACAGAGATAACTAAGGTGACCTTGATTCATGAAGTTCGAATTGTTGTGGGTGTTCAAGCCTTCAGCCAAACACGGAGGTTTGAATTTGACATCCAGATTATGTTCAGCCGATGTAACACGTTGTGAAATGAAATGTCGTTTATGGGAAAATTCATATAAATATCCTGGACATAGTGGTGAAACCTTTGAGTAAATTTGTATTTCAGGAGATTGCTGAAGCCTTCCATACCCATAGCAGAAAATCTATAGAGCCTTACTTATCAAGAATACCACTATCAATAATCCTGATCGATTCTGGTAATTCACTCGAGCTTTAATTAATACAATTTTGGTAATCCCATATGCTTGCTATGTATGCCAGTCAATAGACCATCAGATTAAGGACTTCTCTTGCCCTTGCAGGATGGCTAATCAGAATGGCCTGACAGGAGGGAATGAAGGAAGAATGCGCTCATAACAAAAAATAAAATTAAACTCAAAGATGATGACAAGGTAGGCTCAATAATCTTCTGATCCTTCTAAAATGGATTTTGCTGAGGATAATTCACCTGTTCAGATTGCGCACAAAGCTTCTCCTTAGATTCCAATGAAAAGACTTCTGCACATGAATATTTATCTATTCAGGATATGAAGAGCAATAGCTCTATAAGTTCCTTGAGAGCAGGATATAAAAGTTCTGATGAAGGTTATATAAAAAGTTTTTCTTACTCCTCAATATGGAGATAAATTGTCCTAAAAACCATGATACTTGTCTCTCCAATATTTAAAAAGCATTGGGAAAGTCTAATACCTGGTCAGTCATGAAGAACAAAAGTTTTTGTCCTGAATATCTCTGATTAATAGAAATGGTATACCAGTTGGTGAGATAAAGCTGCAAAAGCACAATGTTGTGTTTCTTCGGGAAATACAAGTTACAGTACTTGCATCAAGGATTTTAGTATTTACCACTGTTACACAGGGATGCGTCCCCTAGATTTTGGTGACATCCCAGACATCCCAAACATTTCGGGGACTTGGAGGGGACGTCCCCAATTTTTTTAAATCTTTCAAAAGTTTTCTGATGTTTTTACTTTTAAAAAGATGTTATTTTTACCAAGAACATCAAATTATAATCTTGAAAGCTAGACTGTTCCGTGCACGGGTATGCAGTGCGGTGCGCTGAAATGGCAACTTTTGAAAAACCTCGGTACGATACGTTGTAGGTACGTTCATGCAATATATTTTTAAAAAGAAAAAATATAGTCTCAACAACCTATAATATATTAGAAGCCAACAACAAGCTTATTATGAATGGGAAGCCATCTAAGGCAAGATTTCTTTGACTGAATACAAGAAGAGCACAAAACATTAAATCTATGAGTCCATCTACTAATGGGCTCACAAACATTCCACTTATTGTTAAGGCCCAAGGAAAGGTTTGGGGAGAAGGCAATCTTTTCATAGAGTTGTTTGGAGGTAGCCTCTTGGAGAAGGGGCCCTTTGAGCCACCTCATAGTATCCCAAAAGTCATTCTCATCCTCCATAATTAGTCCAGTAGAGGGAGCTGTGAAAGCATTTCTGAGCACTGTATACATTCTGAACTGAGATTGAGGAAGCTTATAGAAAGCTTTAAGGTTTGTCCATTCCATCCACTTCCCAAATCTGTACAAGTCATGAGATATTTTAATTCCTTTCTCAAATCAAAGGAGGGCAGAGCAGCCTCTTGTCAAGGCAAGAATCTTGTCATTATATTTCAGATTCGACAAAATCGATTTGTAGGCTTGGCACCTAGTGTCAAAGGAAAAGAAGATAGACTGCCCAACCACCAAGTGCTTCACTTGTTCCCATGCCTTCCAAATTGACTGAAGAATAAAGGACCCATGAGGAGCAAGAAGAAAACACCCAAATAGTAAGTCACCAAATGAAGTCATTTTCATCTCTCTTGACCCTTTGGGGCCTATTGGCAATATTGAATCTCACATGAACTTTCCAAAGTTCAATTCCAGTCAAAGCCCTCAAGTTTTATTTATTTATTGCATTTAAAAAATTAAAAAACCATGTGGGTACGTACCCACAGGCCCTAGGTATTTCCTGTGCAGTGCGGAAATCCATACCCGGAAGAACCTGTGGGCTGTGGGTACATACCCACAAAGTACCCACAAAGATACCAAGACTGGTAAGTATCAAGCCCGGTATGAGGGGGTACTTGGCGTTTTTGTGCAGTCTAGCTTGAAAGTACCTAAAATACATTAAATACGCTTTAAATCCCTAAATGTCATTGAAAAAATTTAAAATATTGAAATATTAATTTTTATGTGTTATTTTAAAAGCAATCCCCTTGTCGTCCCCAAAATTTGGGAAATTTTTTGTCATCCCAGAAACCCTGTCACTCCGTACCCCTGTCCCCGAGACTTAGGTAACTATAGTATTTACCCATATTGATTTGAATAAATTGGAGTTTTCTAGAAATATCATTGGTTAACATCCATTGTCCTTTCAAAATGACAAGATCTGGATGCCAACTCTTTTTGCTACACACAGTTGTATCATTATTAACACTTGGCTTTTGCTCTGTACAAACATTATATCTTCTCTAGTGATGGATCTTGTTATGCAATGCTTAGAATAGATGAAATTATTTGACCGATGTGTTTAGAGTTTACCCACCCTAGTTAGTTTGTAATGTCCCCTTTTTCAACTTAAGAGCCTAATTATGGACTTCTTGCCATTCCCTTTCTGTGGAAATGAAGTTGAATGAACTAGGGAAGGAATTACATTCCCATTTCATTTTTCTTTTGCTAATTTTATATGTTTTCTTTAAGTGGTTCTTTATTCAAGCATGTCGGTTGGGTTAGAGGAGTTGTAAAAGCAAATTAAAAGACCCAATGAAGCTTTATGAGGACGGTCTTTCTATTTTGGCTTTGGCACCAAAGGAGGGGTATAAAAGGGATCAAGGACTTCGTTTTCACTATCTATTTTGGCACATTTTTATCTAAATTTAATCTTCGGGTTGTTGGCTCATTGTGATTCCACTTTTGGGTGAAAATCCAATTGTGTGGTTTTTCCAAGGAGGATAAAAACCTTCCTTGTGGAAGGTTGGAGGAAGAAAACCCTCCATTTTTGGGGTGAAGTGAAGACATCTTGAAGACCTTTTGCAGATTTGGGCATTGGAAGATCAAAGAAGATATCTACAAGTGTTTGCATGCATTTATGAGCCCTTCCTAGTTGGAGCGACTAGGGTTTGATAGCATTTAGGTGCCTTCTAGGGCACAAGTTGCAAATCTGATTTCATATTCTGAATTGGCATAATTTCTAAAGCCGGAATCTATATTTCTTTGTGGTTGTTGGGGTTTGGAAACCCTTCATTTCATAATTTTTATGAGTTGTACTTCTGTTGTTCGGAATTAATTTTCAGTTGCATGTGTGATCAGATTTGATGGTAAAAAGTGTGCTAAATACTTCCTAAAATACCTATCTACATTTTGGTTGAGTTTGTTGATGATATTTGAGTAGTTTTTCTTCATTTCCGAACTGCTGTTATAAATTTCAGACAACTGATTTCCAGCAGTCATCAAATTTAGTTTGCTGGTCCAAAAATCAAAATTTAATAATTTTGGGTTTGTGTGATTTCTTCCATTTTCAATTAAAGTCCCGGAAAGGGACATCACAAAGTGTATCAAAGCTCCTAATTTCCCAGCCTAGGGTTTCATTCAAGAGGGCAACAAGGGTTTTTATACCATCAAAGAAGAAGGAAAGAGAAACCAACCAAGAGAGGAGGATAATATGGCCAATCAAGATCCTCAAGAAGCCAAGTTCGATAAGCTTATTGCGGGGCAAGAGCGATTGGCGGATACCATGGATTTCCTAGCCCTATCTCTTCATAGAATGATTGAACGTAGGGTTCGTAATGGATATGATAGCTCATTCGGAGCTAATAATGTTCGGCGACCTTTGGGATCAGCCATGAGACCTACTTTTCTTCCAAGGGAAGTCGTTAATTCTCATCCATCCAGAGAGAGAAACATCGGTACATGGTATGAGGAGTATAGAGCTCTTCCAAAGAAGGTTTGGGATGCCCTACCTTTTGCAGAGTTTGTGAAGTTGGAGACAAAAAGAGTTGGAATTGGCACAAGGTCAAAACCCCAAGCAACAAGGGAGGGGTCAACACTCCATAAGGACCCCACACTCAAGGGTGTGGACATTGTGCATAAAGAAGGGCTTGATGGTAGAGGGTTCTTAAGTCCACATGACGAATGTTTGAGCTTCAATAGTCACACACATGCCGGTGAAAAATCAGATCTGCATTTTGAGAGAAATGGAACCATGAAGGATGAAGAATTGGCCCTTATTCCCATCATTGTTCCAAAGAGTCAACAGTATGAGGTAATTATTGATCATTGTTTGGCTAATACTGATAATATTTCAGCATGTGTTGAATCCAGGATTGAAAGGGAAGGTGATGAACAAGTAGGGGAAGTGAAAGGGATGGTTGGAACCCATTTCTCAAGGAGACATAATAACAGATCAGCTTGTTGGTCTGTTTATAACAGCAATCAATAAAGAGCCAAAAGATGAAAGTTTGATGCATGAGCCTAGAGAGGAAAGGGAAATCATGGAGCATGAGTCCCAAGGTAAAAGTCCCTTAATATTTAATGATATTTCATTGGCTTCTAATGGGTGTGTGTGGCAAAATGTTGAAAAGAAACCAGATTTGCTTAAGGGTAAAAAGGATGCATTGGAAGAGGAAGATATCCACCATGCTTTTGGGAGCCCTAGAAGCACCCACCACCATTGCCAAAGCTGATTCCTTGACTGATTTTCCAGACAGCCCTATGAAAGCTCAAGAGAATGGAGAAATTGCCAAGCAAGAACCAAGCGAAGTGGAAGGTAAAGAACTTTTGGTTGTTGATGATATTCCCTTGATTTCTAATGGTTGCATGTGGCAAAATACTAAGGGATCTTGGAAGCATGAGCAAAAGGATGAAGGGAAGCATGAGGAGCAAGATAATGAAGAGAATGTTGGAGATAGCCCAAGCAAGTCTCATGGGATAAAAGGAATTGAGCATATTGGGGATGTCCAAAGGTATGGAGGTGTTCCAAAATCATTGCTTTCTTCTACACCAATTCAGTTTTGTTGTCTTGAGCCATTTGATGAAAAGAATAACAATATGTCATTGTTGAGGCTCCATTGTAAACCATGGCAAGTGGCTGTACATTTGGATCAACAAGCTAAAAATGGGGTTATAAGTGGAGAAAAATCTGAATACGGGAGGAAAGGTGAAGCGGAGCTTCCAAGTGAAGATGTTATGAGGTACACACACGAGACAAGGGCATTTCTGGGTGCCCATGACCACTTTCAGTCAACCGTAATTTGCAGATCAACAACTAATGGTAAGTCATATGATATTTTATTTCATCATGACAAAAGTCTATTGCATCCTTATTTATCATTGCCATGTTTGGGTGATCCTAACTACGTTAATAAGGTAAAAAGGAGCAAGGTTGAGTGAAGACTCCTTGCCAAGGACTCATATACATCTCCCAAGAAATGCCTATAAGGTGATTTTTTTATGACAGCCCAAGGTACACACATATTTCAGATCCTTTGTTTCCTTTTATATCATCATGTTGGGCTAATCATCACAAACTCTTTGTCACGAGTTTGGACTTTAGGATAGAGGTTGCTTTGCGCATGATGATTGAGAGAAGAAGAGGTATGATGAAGAGTTACAGATATTGCTTGCATCCTTGGAATCTGGGTAAACCATTAAAGCTCAAAGAAGGTAAAGGTAAAGATTTCATTTTTATTTTTCCTCTCTTTGCTTATGGAAGGGAAGGAATTTTATGAGCTTGTATGAAGTGGGGGAGAATTCTAGCATGACACGTTTAAGGCATCATAAGTTTGACAAGAATTCTGATTTTCTTTTTTGTGTATTGCTAACCCATGGTTCCATGAAAGAGCCAAAAGGAATATGGGAAAGGGGGATAAGATAAGATAAGATAAGATAATTTTATTAATGTTCAACAAATGATCACAAAAGTAGGTCAATGGGACTGCAAAGTACAAAGCCAAAGGAGCCAGCAAGAGGACCCAAACAGGTCGCCCAAAACACAAAGAGAGAAAGGAGAAGAAGAGAAGGAAGCAGCAAGTGTCGAGAAACCAAAAAGAAGTAGAGGATGACAAAGGGGGGGGAGCGGAAGAAGGAGCAACACCCCCAACAACATCACCTAACATTCAAGGCCGGCTAGAAGTAATTCGCGATTCCCGATGTCCAATAGCTAAAATCAGTAGAATGTCTAAAGCCGATGTTTGGGAGACAGACGGTGCCTCTGCATAAGTCTAGTGGATCTCTGTCTAAGTGGGGGGGGCTAAGACGCGCCAAAGGCAAGAAGCTTCGTGAAAGAAATGGAGTTCCAAGTCCCGGTCAGATCTCGAACTATAACTAAGGAGCGTTTTCTGCCCCTATTTGAAAAGTTCCGCTTGGAACCCTTCCTCATCCCCTACTTTGTTGCAACTCATAGCTAGAATGGCATTCCTCACATTGGTGTGGGTGAAAATATGGCAATAGGAGGGAGGGGAAACAACCTGGATCCGAGGTTGGCCAAGGATGTCATAAAGAGTGGAGGTGTGAGTAAACATGGAGTTGGGATCTAAGTCCACGGGTAAAGGCAAAGGACGGGGAAGAATGGTGTGCTAGGAATGTTTCGGGGAGTGGATAAGTGACATACGAAGCTCCCGATGTCTCTGAGAGATAAAGATGCGAATCTTATACGAAGGAGATGACGGTAGGCTCGCTTCAAGAAAGGGCGTGCAAAAAGACAAAACAGAGCTTCCGATGAAAGGCTTTGCATTCCTCGTCATACCATTTGTTCATAGGGCAGGTACCATAATGCAGGGTGGAAAGGGTGACGTGGGGAAAGGAGCTCGTGGCCGCCTCATGGATAGCACAGGAGAGGGTATTAAACATCTGGTCCGAGGTAAGAGAGGTAAACCTGGGAATGGGGGAAGAAGTAAACAAAGGAGCAAGGAGAAAGTGTCAAGGTCCCCTTTGCCAAATTTCCAAACAAGATGCGTGAGGGACCAGGGAGGGGGTGAAGTCATGAGGGGGAGTAACTCCGAAGGGAAAAGAGGGTCGCATGATCAACAAGAGGGATGGGGGAGACACATAAGTGGTGGATGTAGGGAATCAAGTCGGGAGTAGCCATGATGTAATCAACCACACTGGCCCCACCACAAAAAGGTCTACAGTAAAGTATCGGAGTCATGGAAAATGAGGAATGCCATTCAGAATCAACAGGTCATGAGATTCCCCAACTGGAGAAGATGTCGACCGTATGATGTCAGGGGCCCCGTCGTGTCCTCTGAATCTCGCTGAAGCCAACCAACTCTGGATCCACCTCTGAAGTGCAAAGCACATCGTCGGTCTTGTCATGCCTCGGAACCTGAAGATTTCTGGTACGTGCATTGAAGTCCCCCAAAATGATGACCTCTCCAGAACCCGAGTACTAGGAGATACCAGCATAAAGGTCAAAGAAGGGGTCTCCGTCTGGGCCGTTATGAATAGCAAATGAGGAGGAAGCTGGAGGGAAATAACAGACTGCAATGAAGATGTCCCTGAGGTGGGAGGAATTACGTTTGATCCGAATCCATAGAAAACGGGCAAACTCATCCTCAACAACAATAGAAATCCTGCTCCGAAGAGTGTCCCTAACCAAACAAGCCACCCCACCAGACCCTCTAACACCTCCAAAACTCCGAGTCTCCTGTCTGCAAAGCAGAAAGCCAATAGTAGCCACTGATATCCGGGAGAGGGCAAACCGGGCTCGCATGTGTCTCCGTGACAAAGAGGAGGTCGAGAAAATCCTAAAGCATCATGCAAGAGACTGGAGAAGACCAGAAGGACCCATTTCCATTCCAACAAGCGATGGAGATGCCCTTCTTCCGAGCCCTCTCCGCCGGAACCGTCATCCTGGAACTAAAACTAGATCCCAAAGCCCGGCCCAGGAGAAGGAATCCCGAATCACTTCCCTGAGGTTACGAATCACCGTTTCATTTCCTCGCACTTCTGGCTGCCATGACAATTTCCCGATTTTTTTAGTTCGGCAACTTGCTCTCTGGTAAGATCTTCATCAAGGAAGACCTTATTGGGTAGAGAAAATAGCTTCCGTTTGGCTCTGAGAGCCTTAAGCCGGTCATCAGCTGATTTGAAGCGGAGAAAAAGAGTAGAGTCTAGTCCGAACCAAGCTCTATCTAACTGCACCTCAGGCAGCCCCAAGTTTTCTGTGAGGAACTCCGAAGCAATGGCCAAGGGATCAGAAGAGGGAGGAGGAGTGGGCAATCCTCTAACTTTAAGATTCAGCTCCCTAACATGCCTAACTCTTTCTTCCACCAATTTGGCCTGAACCACCTCTTCTTTGTTGTACATATGATAAATTTGCATCCATACATATGTCAGTCATAGAGGGAATTGATGATGTATCTAAAGGGAAAAATGATAAGCATGCTCTTGAGGTAAGTACTCCATTAAGAGGAGAGGCTGAATTCACAAATTTTGTGTCTCAAATCGAACATGATGAATGTTATCTAATAGTTTCGGATATTGTATATCAGCTAGAAGTTGTTGGAAGTAGTGAGAATACCAAATTTTGGGATTTCAAGCATGCTGCCATAAGCTTTTATGTGACTGTCATAAACATTTCCAGCCCCTTCTCCATGTTGCTATCAGTTGTAACTTTGTGGCCAGCCCCCATAACATTGATAGAGTGGGGAATTTTGAAGATATGTCATGCTTATAATTGTTGTCCCCTCCTTCCATCAGTTGTTCACAACTTTTCCATTTACTTGCCTACTTATAAGCCACCGGGAAGGAACTTCCAATCATATGGTTGAAGAAATTACAAGCATTTCATGGCTGTTGTAGACACTATACAGCCCCATACAGTCACCATGGTGTTATTTCTCTAAAGGAATTGATTGCCTAGTCATAGGAAGAAGATGGGATGGCAAACACCTTGACCAAAGGGTCAATTTGAGGGTTGTTCCACCAAGGAGGCCTGCTGTTTGGTGCATTTTCAGTTTGTTCTTCTCAAGGTTTTGGAACATAAAGAGACATTTTAATAGCCGGGAGTTGTATTCACTACACACTAACATACTTGTATTATTTTGTGCAAGTAAAGGTGGAATTCTAGTCCCCCTCATTCTGATTTTTGAAAGAGAAGAGCAAGATTACATTGGTATTTGGGACAGTAGGAGAGAAATGGTGGGCCACCAATGCTTGGATGGTAATTGCACAAAGGAGCAGCTAAGACTTATTTGGGATCCGGGCACTTGCAATTGCTTGAGGACAAGCAATTTTGGGAAGGGAGGACTGTAATGTCCCATTTTTCAACTTAAGAGCCTAATTATGGACTTCTTGCCATTCCCTTTCCGTGGCAATGAAGTTAAATGAGCTAGGGAAGGAATTGCATTCCCATTTCATTTTTCTTTTGCTAATTTTTAATGTTTTCTTTAGTGTTTCTTTATTTAAGCAGGTCAGCTGGGTTAGAGGAGCTTTAAAAGCAAATTAAAAGACCCAATGAAGCTTTATGAGGTCGGTCTTTCTATTTTGGCTTTGGCGCCAAAGGAGGGATATAAAAAGGGATCAATGACTTCATTTTCACTATCTATTTTGGCGCATTTTATCTAAACTTGATCTTTGGGCTGTTTGCTCATTGTCATTCCACTTTTGGGCAAAAATCCAATTGTGTGGTTTTTCCAAGGAGGACGAAAACCTTTCTTGTGGCTGGTTGGAGGACGAAAACCCTCCATTTTTGGGTAAAGTGAAGACATCTTGAAGACCTTTTTTAGATTTGGGCATTGGAAGATCAAAGAAGATATCTACAAGTGTTTGCATGCATTTATGAGCCCTTCCTAGTTGGAGTGACTAGGGTTTGATAGCATTTAGGTGCCTTCTAGGGCACAAGTTGCAAATCTAATTTCATATTCTGAATTGGCATAATTTTTAAAGCCGGAATCTATATTTCTTTGTGGTTATTGGGGTTTGGAAACCCTTCATTTCATAATTTTTATGAGCTGTACTTCTGCTGTTCGGAATTAATTTTCAGTTGCATGTGTGATCAGATTTGATGGTAAAAGTGTGCTAAATACTTCCTAAAATACCTATCTACATTTTGGTTGAGTTTGTTGATGATATTTGAGTAGTTTTTCCTCATTTCCAGACTGCTGTTACAAATTTCAGACAGTTGATTTCCAGTTGTCATAAAATTCAGTTTGTTGGTCCAAAAATCAAAATTTAATAATTTTGGGTTTGTGTGATTTCCTCCTTTTTCAGTTAAAGTCCCGGAAAGGAACATTATATAGTTTGAATTTTTTCTATGTGCTCTTAACTTTATCTTGTCGACTTTTGTCTCTTTTAGGGCTGGAAATTTGTTTGGCTCCCACATGCTATTGTTATTGGTTGTACTTTGAGTCCCAAAACTACCTTAGTCAGACATGGACATTAGTATAATTTATTAATTGGATGCCAACTCTTTTAGCTGCAGACAGGCGTATCGCTATTAACAATTGGCTTTTTCTCTATAGAGACATTATATCTTCTCTGCAATGGGTATTGTTATGCAATGCTTAGAATAGATGAAATTATTTGTACTGGTGTGTTTAGGGTTTACCCACCCTAGTTGTTTGAATTTTTGCTTTGTGCTCTTAAATTTTGTAGACTTTTTTCTCTTTTCAAGGTTGGAGCTTTGTTTGACTCCCACATATTATTGTTATTGGTTGTACTTTGAGTCCCGTAAGCTACTTTGGTCATACATGGAAATTAGTATAATTTATTGATTTCTTTCTTTCTTTGTGTTTTTGCTCAAGTTTTGGTCCAGCGAGAAGTTAACTAGTACAGATATCATAAGACTTAAATACATCCTATCTGGAAAAACACCAATAGATATGAATCCCGAGGCATCTATCTTGGATTTTTCACATAGTTTCATCCATTGAAGGGTGTTCCATATTGATTAACGGATCCATTACCTTCTTTGAAAACGATATGCTGATTGGTAGTCTAGGGCCCCAGCCTAACTCCACCCATGCGTTGGCTTGAAAACATCTTTACAAGCAAGAAAGATGGAAAGAAAACAAAGAAAAAAAATCCAAACTCCAACATGTGGCTAAGATATCACATTTTTTCGATTCCCTTTTCAAAGTAAGAAGAAAACTGCCCTGTGAAGGTCAAATGGACATCACATTTAAGGTTGGCCATTTTAATTGACATCTCACACTATTACACTCCACCGCCGCCACCCCTTTGGCTGCTCTTGTAGATCGTCTATCATAGTAAGTATTTTACTATTTAACTGGATGGGCAATAATATTCCCCAAAAGGTGGTTGGTTGGAGGGGATTTCAATACAGCCAAGTGTCCGGAGAGGCTGTTCAGTGCAGAAAGCTAGGCATAAACAATTGCAGTATTTCATTACACATTATTGACCTCATCTGGAAACAAAAGTATGAATGGTAACTAGATGGTGTACTAACTCAAATCAGGAGACTCCAGGATTCATGCCAGGTTGTTGAAGTATTGTGATCAGTCTGACGCTTTTCATTATTGTAGCTCTTTGAGCAGAAGTGCGAGTTCTTAATGCAATTAACAATTATGATCACCTTCAAACAGTCAATACAATTAATGTTCTTCAATAGTGTAAGGTTGAAGACCCTACACAAACTTGAGATCTCAGATTTAGCATCATAAGTTTCCTGCAGCTTTTGCAAGAATCTTCTGCTAAGTGCAAACAGATTTTATGGTCTGATCCATTGGAAAATTATGGTAAGGAATAGATCAGGAAGAAGATTAGGAAGAAAATTCAGCTTGATGAGGATTGTTATAACTCTTCATTGCAGGGGATGTAGCAACACTAAATACACTAATTGCATAAAATGGAACATCATAGTGCAGGAGATATAATCGAGGCAAGATAATGTTTCCAAACACCACATCTACATTGATCAAGCCAAATTAATTGTGCAAAAGGACGACGGTTTCGGAAAAGAAAGGTTAGAGAAACTATAGAAATCAAAAAGAGACCAATAAATCTAAATAGAGATAATGGCCTTGACATTGGAAGCTCAAGGAGAGCTTTATTAAATCATTTGAAAAAGATTCCAACTTTTGGAGATAAATTTTTAGGAATATATATATTTATCTCCATATTGAAGGTTACCCGGCATACTTGATTCCAAAAAGGTACTCGAATTAAGTATTGATAATTTCAAGTGGTGTAGTTCATCCTCGGAGTTAATTAAAGTTTTTATCTAATTCCTCCCTAAAGATGGGTACTATTAGTGCAAATCAGCAGCACCCCTGGATGCAAATCAGGTTTCTAAGTTGATGTTTCAGGCATCTAGTGTGATTGCACAACATTGAAACCTCTCTCCAAGTGTGGGACTTGCAAAAATGAGAAAGGAATCTCCAGAGAAGGCTGGTTCCTCTTCCTAAACTACCTGCCACAAGTTGTTCCAGTGCAGGCAAGCTAATCTAATCCTAATCTAACCTCCAAGGAGACAGGAGAGAGAATGCATAAAATGAAATCCTACACTAAAGCAAAGTGATACACCGTAGAAGGAAAATGTTTGAACATCTATCAAAACTGCTATGAACACAGCTCCAACCTTGCAATGAACATTTAAACGTGCACAAATACCTGCAATGAAGAGAGGCAAGAAGAAAACAAGTAAAAACGAGCAAGGATGGACAGATGCATCACAAAACACGTTTTTGTTGCTCCAGAAGTTTGCATAGAACATCATTTTAATGGTAAAAGGCAAAAGACACCATTACGAGCAGGGGGAGGAGGTTCAAACTCCATTTTCAACCCCGGGAAGAAAAGAAAGGAGAGCCGAGCGAGAAAGATGAACAACCTTTAAAAAATGAGCCAAATCTGCTTTTACAATGCATGGGTCGAGCCAGAGAGAGAAAACGTGAAAAAACGTGGGAGCCATTCCTCATTGAATGAAGATGCATTAAAACAAGATGGGTGTCCTTACGGCACCCATGCCCCGACATTTTGGCCATGTCAAGAAGAATGCGACCCATTTTGCATTAAAATCGGGTTGTTGAAACGTCACTTCGCCATTACCACGCGCGAGACGCTTTCTTGATTTTCTCTCTCAAACTCGAATCAAAATGCAAGATTGACCCTAATCATGTAGAGAATTTCACCAGCTTTCCATTGATATAAAGAACGCGAAAATCCGAGCTCGGATCGAATGTTATGGCCATTTGAAGATTTAGGGCAAAAACAAGCCCAAAACGAATCGGCGGAAAAAAATTTGATTTTTACCTCGTTTGGTCTTTGGAGAATTTTTAAATTTTCCCCGCGCTCCGCCACTGGATGACACGTGTCGCTCGATCGATCGTCCGCGGGCTCATCCTTTGAAAATTTGCCACTTGGACACGTGGCACTATTTTATTGGCTCGGGCCTGAGGGGCACACTTTGCCCTTTGAAAATTTGGCATTTTTCACTTTGGGAAAATTTCCCATTTCCCCCCGCGCTCCACCACTTGGATGACACGTGTCAAGATTCCATTCGATGGCGGGGGCAGTGGGCCAAAACTGTTGTCTTTGGAAAATTTTCTAAGTCCTCTTTTCCCCGCCACTTCCTGGGACACATTCTCCCGCATCGGCCGATTCGGGCTTCCTTGTTCCTGTTTGCGGCCTTTTCGCCTTTTCGCGTCCCTCGCGTACCTTTGTCCCGGCTGTCCCGGACGAAAATCTCTTGCTTCAGTCGATTCGGGCTTCCTTGTTCCTGTTTGCGGCTTTTTCACGTCCCACGCGTCCCTCGCGTAGCTTTGTCCCGACTGTCCCGCGGATCGCTCGGGACAAATATCTCCAACCACCCGAAATGGACTGTTTTTCGGCAAACCGCCATTCGCGTCCCACGCGTACTTTTGTCCCGACTTTCCCGGACGGCGCAAACAAAAGACTTAGGCAATTTTTCCTTGCTTTCGCCAATTCGGCTTTTCGCATCCACACGTCCCAACTGTCCCGCGGACCGCCTGGGACAAAAATGTCCGACTTAGCCGATTTTCTTCTTTTTTTGGGCCCAAGCTTGAGTACGACGAACCTCGATTTCACCCGAACCCTTCGACCGAAATGCTTTAAAACAAAGGTCGCAACCTTATTTTTGCATTTTTTCCATTTTTTCTAACTTGTTGGATTTCTTCTTGATGGGAGAGTTAGAAAAAGGCCGAGGGTACCCTGAAAAACAAGATTTTGGGCCTCAAATCAATCTTACTTGCTCGGATCGAATAATTTGATGCATGTTATCAAAATTACCTTGGGGGGTGAATTTTGGATAACAGGTACATGTATCATACCCAAAACATTGGAATTATTTTTAAACAACATGATGGATCCAAAAACATAAACTTCAAAAAATCAACATCATGAAAATATACACAGCTCAAGATAATATTACACTGAATTGTATATGAATCATCCAAGTTCTTTCTTGATAGTCTTAAATATAACATAAAGTAGAAAGAAACCCATCAATACAAATGAATGTCATATCTTTCAAGATGATCCCGCAAGTAACAACTTTAAAAGAGAGGTTGAAAGTATTTTTACCTCTCCTCCTATGGTTACGATCGGCATGTTTTGCTCACAAAACAGCTTGAAAGTCCTCGACCTTAAAGGAGGCAAGGTTTTGTTTTACTTTGAAGGTGAGGACATAATCAAAGATTAAATGGACAACACTCAACCACTCAATTAGGTTAGAATGCACAAACACAATACCACTTTATTTATTTTGTAGAAATATACTCACGATTATAGCTAGGTGAGAGAAACCACACAACTCAAACTTCATTACTACAAATGTTTGGAAAAATACATAACCACGCGACCCTTCCACATTCTATCCTCAAAAGCCAAATTACAAATACCAATGTTTTAAAAATCGGAACCGGACTTAGAACCGGTCGAGGGTTGGACCAGATTGGAACCGGAACCGGACCGGTTCAAACTTTATGAACCGGTTTACTAAAAACACATAAAAATTACATTTTTAATGAAAACAATATATTTGAAAGATTAGAAACCATGATTCCAACAATTACACACAAAATATGCAAAGTTTGCTCATGTATATACTATATAACATGTAAGAAAGGTGTTTATAGCAAAATTAGGGTTTAGGTCAGCTAAAAAGCTGAACTTTTAATTAAAAAATTGTTTTTTTGCAAAATTAGCTCCATATTACCGTGCATTTTCCAGCTAGGCGGTTGAAAAGCAAAACCGGACCGGTTGGACCAGTTTGTACCGAACTACGACCGTCCAGTTGTATACCGTCCTCAAAAAATATCAACCGGTCGAACCGACCCGACCGGTTTTAAAAACACCGACAAATACAAACACTAAACTTAGCTTGACTTCTCGGAATTTCTAGAAATTTGTCCCTTGTAAGTAGCACTCACTCGGTTGCGAGATTCCCTCACTTTTCTAAGCATCACTCTTCCAAAATCCCATTAAACTTTCCCATATCCAAAAGCCCTAGCTTAATAGATCGTGGATTTATCATCTAGGTTCTTTTCCATTACAAAAGGGAAGATCAACTAATACGGAAAATGGAATAATTCCTCACTAGATAAATCTCTCTCTTGCAAATAAGCACTCACTCACGTCCTTGAAAGACTCCCTCACTAAGCCAACTTCACTATAACACAAAACCAATATTTTTTCCCAAACCTAAAATACCCCACTTCTTGACTATTTATTTTCTTCTACGTTCTTTTCCATTACAACAGGGAAAACAACTACTTCAAAAGATAGAACAATTGGCATACACCTTATTTTTTTAACTCTTACCGACTTTTCCTCGCATGCACCATCGCACATTAACCCCCCGAGTGATGGTTCACAAGGCATTACCGGAGGGGTATACCGAAATGGTCAGCCGGTTAGCAATAATTGTGATAGAGAATTGATGTGCGAGTCCTTGATGCCTCGGATATCCTATCCTTTATACCTCCTTTGACATCTCCTTGTTGGAAGCACAATGGACTGAGGGGGTGAATCAGTCCTACAAATTTCTTATTTCATTAACCATTAATTACAACAACCATTAACATTCATCCATTCACATACATTCAACCATTGCTTATTTAGTGTGCACAATACATTCAAATAACCATAACACATGAGAAGAAGCACATAGACACAAGATATAAGTGGGAAACCCTCATGGGGAAGAAAACCCACTGAAACTCGCTATATTACACAAAGCAAAGAGATTTAGTGAAGCACCAACTTCACAAGGAGCACCAACCCCTAGTTTAGTAGAGCACCAACTCTACAAAGAGCAATAAACCCTAATTTTGTGAAGCACCAACTCCACAAGGAGACTACAACCCCCAAGATGACCAAGCACCAACTCAGCCACCTTATAATGATGATCTCTTAATTTTGTTGCTACCACAACTGATGGAGATCACAATTTCAGCTCATAAACCTTTGCTCAAACCCTCATTCCTCTAGTTTGCTCAATCTTCTTCTTTGCCTTGTATTGGCTCTAAACACTTGCACACATGCCATCAAACCTTCCTCAACCTATAATACATCTGATCAACCTTCAAAACATGCCCTCATACCTAAAATTCACTCTCTCCTAGGTCACATTTTTCGCCCATGCAAGACTAGCCCACAAATGGACTCAAAACACTAGTTTTATAGCCTTCTCTTCCTTCTAACCCAAGAGAGGTTGGTCCTTCATGACTAATTCGACCAATACAAAGATCATAACATTCATTACAATGGTCACATATGACCCATATAGGTCGGCCATGCCCAAAACCACTCATCATGCACCAAAATGCCTCAAAACCCTATCACTAGGATGAGAAAAATCCACTCATACCAAAACCATGATTAGTCAAGCTCCCATATTCACCATACATGAGTAATATAACATATAAGCACCATACATGGTCGCACATTTTCTTGGACCAATCAAATATTTCATTAAATGGGCCCACTGATCATATCCTTCTCAAAACAAATGCTTTCAACATCCTGATTTTACCTTTGAGCCTCAAGACCACCCAAGAATTTCTCGAATATGGCATGTGACCACTCTATGGAAACCTCAGAACTTGTAGAGCACATCCATGCAGTTAGACATCATGAAACATCCATTTTCTAAAACCATATCAACTTTACTCTTCACCAAAACAAGCTGCCCAAAAATCAGTTTTGCAAACTCAACTAATTTGCACTCTTGTTGTCACTTCCAAGATCTCCAAAGGCCTTCACTAGGTACAAAATTCACCCCTCTTCACTGTCTAGGTGATAGCAAGCATCAACCAATCCATTTGATGCCTCAACCAACTCATTCTTTCAGCCTAAGCAAACTTGTCCTGAAAATGCAGCTACCTTCTTTCTCACAAATCAACCCGAAAAAACCATCAAATCAGCTCACCATGAGACAAATCTTATACCACTAGAAATCTCTCTCGAATCGCTTTTCCATAACATATTGGAACTCCTTCCAACTCCAAGTGGAAGGCCTTCAACCAAGCCAATCTCTACAAACTACTCCTTATGCCTTCTAGGTCTCAAGAACTAGACATGGGCTCAACATACTCCATCACACCAAAACACACTTCCACACTCAACCAAAGCATGGAACACACTTAGAGATGATGCCTAAACACTTAACAACCTTCATCAATCATGTAGAACTCAAACTCATCACTTTACCTCATAGAGCTACTTAGCACCCTGCTAAAACAAGCATCCTTCAAACTTGACCCTCAAAGAACAACTCATAACTTTTGCATACCTTATCCAATCATCAAGTTTGATATACCAATGGAAAGCTCTCTGAACCAGCTTCATAACACAACTTGAATCAGCTCCTAACTCCTCCTGTAGCTCCTGCAATGTCAATTTTACTGAAAGTTGCTCCAAACTGCCCCAAAACCAGTCTTCATAAATAGGGCACACTTTGCCATTTTTCACCTCAACCATGACTTGAAACCTTCATAGACATCTAGAACAACTCAAGGGCTAAAAACAATGTCAATTTAATCTTTACCTTCTTTGGAGAATTTTGCCACAAACCAAACTTCTTCAAAAACAAGCAATTTCAGGTGGGACCCACATATGGTCAAAAGCACTATCTTACCTTTCTGGAACGCTGAAAGAGTCCTCTACAACATCCAATCATCACTTTTGCAAAACCAATCAAAATTGGGTTGGTATACTCAACTTTCTCCAAGCTGCTCCTAGCTAGGGTTTTGCTAGGGTTTCAAACCACTTTACCTTGTTAACGATCATTCATAAAAACGTGACAATCAAACCACCTCATTCTTTTTGTGAAACCTTCATAACTGACCTAAGAAGATATGCCAAAGAGCTTAGGTTCCAGTCAAACAAAAGCATACAAATCACAACAAGCATCAGAAGGTCCACTTTTGTTTTAAAACCACATCAAACTCACCCGATTTTGCTAAAACCTGCATATCTTTCAATTCCCATGTTAGAATGACCTAAAACTTGTCATGAAGCATCATGACAACATCCTCTAGCTACTCGAGACTCACCACAGCCCAAACATGCCTGAAAATCTCCAGCCACAATGACTTACCTATGCCAACATGCCTATTTTTCACCTGCTTGCTTCCCAAGGACCCTGAAACACCACTAAACCTCTGAGTTTTGACTTGAAACTCGCCATACACATCGTGTACACCGCCACCATTCTTCTACCATGCTCCACCATGACTGATTAGGTCCAAAACTCACATCTCTACCTCATTTTGCATGCTCCAAAGCTAGAAACAAACCTAGAATAACTCGACTCAAGACTAAGAACCCATGAACTGACTTTGTTGACCTCATGCAGACCCCATGTACATCAAGAAACACACCTCGTGGACTATGAATGACCTCATGACAACACCCAACCAACTCAAGAGAGCTCATACAATGACTCGGCATACTCAACCATGCTCCAAGACCTCCTAAACTCACCTAATCCTAACACTACCAATCAACCTTCATGCTTAACACCCGATTAACATCATATGAGACTCACATGACCTCATGACACCCTTTGTCATCAATGGACTTGACATTAATGACAACACTAACACACAATGGCTAACACTCCTAACTATCCTCTTACTATCGCCTACATGTCTACTTACAACACCTTCATACCTACATAGGATCACCTTCACATCGGCTCCTGAGCTTTTTGTCCACCTCATAATGCTTTCCTTAGGAGCCCGTGATTTATCATCGCTGAACCGAGGAAATCGACCACATTTGATACCATCTAGTTGTACTTTTTAATGGCCAACTATATGTTGGATATGAAGTGCTACGATGATTGATCATGTCCACTATTTATAGATGTCCTTTAAGAACATTTTACCATCATCACATATTGTCTATTGGTTTGCTTTGCGCTCGTGAAACTGCTCTTAAGGCCTTAAAGGTTTAGGAGTAGCTTTGTTTACACTTCAAGACAATCTTTGAAGCATTGGTTCTACAACACTCAAGAATAGGAGTTACACTAGCAAAGTTCACCAAGTCTTTGGAGTCCCCAACTATGGTTTACTTAGGTCTTCTTTTTTATCCTGTCTTGTGGTCCCCACATCATCTCTCTCATTAGGTGCTCCTAACACTACGGGGCTAATGCGTCAATGGTCTTCACAACAAGATTCTAACTTTCCTTTATGATTGATGCATCATATATAAGACTAGGATAGAGTAGTCTATTACATTATTCTTATCAGCACTTGCTCGACATCCACCACTTGACTTACAAGTTACAACCCTTATCTATCTTTTACAACCTTTGTTTATCTTACAACCCTAATTATGATCTCTTTATAAACACATTTCTCTAATATATCCTCTCTTACAATCTACGACTTCAAGAAGACTCCATCCCCTATCCTAGACTTAGGCTTTGGAACCCTATGCCTTTGATAGAGTGTGGATTACCGTCTTCTAGATCCACGACCCATACACCCCTTGGTTATAACTTTGCTTGTGTGTAGGCCCAAAATGGTCTTCTATCTATATCCTAATCTATATTATTGAGAAGAGAAAGAGGATAATCTATTGACCTTCTTAGCCCACATACACACTTAAACTTCTAATCATCATAAACATGTCGGGCCTTGAATTACAGATTTGTCCACTCTTAAGCTAAGCTTCATGTGATCCAAATGTAGTTTGATGGGTCTTGATATAGGTCGTGCTCATCATCTGTTGGCACCGGTTTATAGTTGACATTGACATGTCACCAAAAATAATTTTAAAATTCTTATTTTTTGCCACTTTGCATGTGTGAGGAGAAAGCATGGTCCCACTTACCCCTTCAAAAAATTAAAAATAAAAACTCCTAGGAACCCTAGGCGAGAAGCCATGGCTGCACCTACTACATTTTGATTCTTAGCCACAAACTCTACACTTTTAAAGACTTACGAGAAATAATCAACATCTTTTCTCTGCCAAAGTCACTCTTCACCCAACTCTAGAAGGGCCAGCCCCTCAATCCTCCATAGGCTGATTCTTGATCTTTAGCTTCAAAATTTTCTCTTCAACTTTCCAACTTTGAATTGGATGAAAATGGGCATTTTCCTTTCTTACCTTTATGCCAAAACAGACACCTAATATGGTTTCAACCTAAATCGCCGTATTTGAATTCATGGTGGGTAAAATTCGTAAAAAAAATGTTGCTAAAAATTCAACTATAAAATCGTTGATTAAGTTTGACTATAAGAAATGTACCTCTTCATATTTAATTTTCAACAAAGAAAGATAATTTCACATTTCATTAAGTAAACATGTCAAAACAACTTTCCAACAAGTACCTATCAGTGCTATCATAATAAATTGATTGAAATGAAAAACTTCAAAAAACATGTGTCGAATAACAATATTCAAAAAAAAACAAAAACTGATGGATTATATTCTTGAACTTCCCTACGTAGTATGGGTTACTGCCTACATATTACATCAAAAGTTGTAAATTGTCAAGAACAATTAGGTCAATGTCATCATCACTAGTATCATCATTACCAACATCACTAAATTCACCCTTATGTTCATCACAAACAAAATGGGGATCATCTTCATCAGAAGAGTCTTTTAGGACAGGTTGAGGCTTCTTTTTTCTTTGAAATACATGCATCTTTTGTCACTTTTCTCGTGGTCAATCGCAAATTGTTGTGAACATAAACAAGGTCCCCCAACTTTCCTGATAACAACCTATTTTTTTTCTTTGATTGAACATGGTCAAAGGCTTCTTTTTTCTTTTAAGTACATGCATCTTTTTCACTTTTCTCGTGGTCAATCGCAAAATTATTATGAACATAAACTTACCCAACTTTCCCGATAACCACCTATTCCTTTTATTTGATTGAACATAGTCAAAGCCACTCCAATTACTCTCACAAGTTGATGCACTTACTCCCGACTCAAGACTCAAAGCATTAAATGTTGTAGTTCAAGAGTATCTACATCACACAATCACAACCATTCATCTCCATCCATTTCCTACATATCTAGTGTTGATTAAACCCATCTCCTCTTTTGTATACCCTTAGTTGTTCTCTACTTTTCTTTGCAGCATCTTGATTAAGAACAAGCTTTCAATGGCTGCATAAATTCCACTCGTGACTTCACACCCGATCTTTTATATGTGATACATTGTTGGTTCCAAATAACATGTTGCTACATGCATATGAGTATGCATCATCCTCCATCTTCCATCACAAATATCCTATAGCTCATTGTATTCTACTTCCACATTGCTAAATGTTTTTGGATGGCTTCTTTACAATGGTCCATGCCGATACGTCTGGGGTGTTGTCATCAACCATGTGAAGCATGCGAACCATGGGTGCACACATTTTGAAACCTTGGCAGTATTTTCCCAAAAGTTAGAGCTTAGAATTATTTGCTCCACGTACTTACCTTTAGAACCTTTTGTAAGAATAGAATCTTCCCTCTCTTTACTACAAACAACTGATCGACGAACTCCTTTTTGCTCAACCACTCTTTTCAAAGTGATATAGGATGCAAATCTTGTATCACATGGCTTTAACAATTCCTTGGATGCATGTTTCTTGTATAAACTCAATGTAAGAGGATGGTTTTTAATGAAATTGACGATTATTCTTCCTCTTTTGATTGCTTCATGTACCCAAGGAAATTTGGCTAAGTCATGGAGTAGTAAAGCAATGCAATAGCCTGCACAAGGACTCCACTAAATATGTAGGTACTTCTCTACTATCAACTTTCTAGCTCCCACACAATTGCTAGTATTATCAATAGCTAGGACAATGTTTTCTACACCAACTTCAAGAATCACTTCACCTAAAATATTGAAGACATACTTGGAAGTTTTCTTAAGTTCCATGGTGTCAATTACCTTAATATACAACACCTTTAGGGAATAAACGAGCACATTGATCAATGGCCTTTCATGCATATTTAACCAACCATCATTCAAAATAGTGCAAACTTGTTGACCTCCAACTTTTTTGGAAACCTTATATTTTGATCTCTTCAAAAGAGTAGTCCTCGGAGCCTCTAAACTTGGAGTCAAGTTCCTTTTGATGAATGAAAATGATTGTTGAGCAGCAATTTTTTAATGAGGACTATCGGCAACATGAAATGTAATGGCAGATTCATAAAAGAAATCAGCCCATGCATCATCAATCTATTCTTTTTCTAGAAGCTTCAAAAAATTGTTTAGTGTCGTCCTTCCACTACCTTTTTGTGGCATTATTGAGTTGTGGACATGATGGAGAAAGATGTTTGGGTTGTTTTGGGCCTAGAAAGTTCCTCTTGGATTCATTGTTGTTAGTGCATGTTCCTGATTTAGTGCTAATGAATACTTGTAGTCTTTCTCCAATGTTGCTTATATTACACCAGTGACATTCAAACATGTTTCAACAACACGTCCTTCACCATCTGATATGCTAGATGGCCCATTACCCTTGTTAATGTGCTTTTAAAAGAATGTTGACATAAAATGCATATGACATTATTGTTTCAACCCTCTTGGTTCATAAATTTACATCCTTATAGTTGTTTTTCGAGGTGTCATACTAATATAGTAATATGTTACTGCATTTTCTTGACAAATAAAATAACTAATGTCATTTGAACTTGAAGGGTATTTTGCAATGAGGTTTTCATATCCTTTTTAAAATAAACAAAAATAATATAAAGTTAATACGTACATTGCTACGATATAAACAACAAAAACTACATAAAAACCAATTTTAAATAATAAAATAAATGATTATCATACATACAAATTCTATTGTAAATGTATACACTTAAAAAAACTCCTATATATTTTTATATTTTATTAACCATAACTTATAACAATATATAACACCAAAAATCACATCCTTCAAAAACTTGGGATTTCATAAAATTACTATAAAAATCACAAGTTTAATTTTATTAAAATAATTAAAGCTTTAAAAAATTGTCTATAAAACTTATAAACATATAGCTTTATAAAATAATTTAAAAATTTAAAATAAACATTAAAAATATCAAATTTCCCTAGTTGTTTGAACACTTCAGTCTTCACAATACTCTTACCATTGTTTCTTTGCTATGTGGCTTCTTTTCTATAGGGCGGTTTCTCCGCATTTTTTGCCAAGCTTTTCCTCACCAAAGAGAAAATGACCTAATAAACTAATACAAGAGAAGCAATACTAATAGAATCTTTTAAGCTAAAGAAAATAGAAAGAATGGCATATACACAAGATTATAGCGTACACACAATTTACCCCGAGAAAACCCTTACAGAAAAACCCAACACAATAATTTCTTTTTTGCATTAACTCAATTGTTTACAATACAATAATGTACTTCCAACTTTTTTGCCAAACTTTTCCTCACAGATTCACGACTTTTCCTCACCAAAGAGAAAACGACTTAACAAACTACTACAAGAGAAGCAATACTAATAGAATATTTTAAGCTAAACAAAATAGAAAGAATGGCATATACACAAGATTATAGCGTACACACAATTTACCCCGAGAAAACCCTTACAGGGAAAAACCCAACACAATAACTCCTTTTTTGCATTAACTCAATTGTTTAAAATACAATAATGTACTTCCAACTTTTGTTTTACCCTAATGCATGTATAGCTATATGTAAGCACATCAATAGGAAACTCACAAAGCAAAGATTACATTACCATGGGTTCCAAACCCATGGGCTATAAACCCATGGGCTATATAAAACATGGGCTAAAACCACCCAACTACAAACCTGTAAGGTACCCCCTTTTCGGTTCTACAATCTAGTAGATTGTAAATCATGGAAAATATACGTGTTTCCTACACTCCCGGATATACATTTGTAGGGTTTTAAAGTGCAAATGTAGGACTTGACAAACAAAATAAACTATGAAAGTGACTATGCGAGTAGAATACAATTGAATAAAGTGACAGAATTTTGACTTTCATTAAAACCCTAAAGATGAATTGCAAAGGAATTAAAACATTTTTTATGATATTCACTAATGTGATTCGCCATTTGATCCATACAATTTTATTTGCAAAATCCAAATAATTTTTGCTATCGTCTAAGATTCGATGAATGCAGCAACTTACTCAAGAACATTGATAACAGGAAGAAATTTAAGGGATGTCCTTCAAACTCGAATTATTGAAATTCTGGTAAATATCTTCAATTATTGTATAAACAAGGAAAATCACTAGGCTATTCAAAAACATCATCTTGAAAATTTAGTGAACCTTTAAACAATCCAAAAATGGATACTAAAAGAATTGTTGGTTGATACAACATTGAGTATATGTATGTGTGTGAAATAAATTTTCTAGCACAGAGAATGCTACAGCAGAGTTGTTAGACATAGAAAGGTACATATACATTCATTCACTAAACCAAGTGCAAACATTTTACAAAAATATCAAGCCTATCCATGACTCTACCAAATCCCAAAATTGCACATAATAGTGTCTCCAAATATAAAAGCCTACATAACCACAACAAAACTTTAGAACATTACATAAAATGAACATACATTTCAAACACATGACACCAAGAAAAAAACCTAGATTGTATACCACAGGCTCTCTAAAAATAAAATATAAAAACACATATATAACTAAAACAAAATTCTAGAAAATTATATATACATCGAAATAATTCAAATGTAAAACTATGCCATAAATTTGACCTCAACTAAAGCACTAATTGAGTCTAAAGTGTTCTTTGACATCTAGAAGGATTTAGTTTGTTTGGAACAAACCATGATAACATTAGTTGCCATCAATTTGAAACTATACACAATGTATGACTTTAAATTGGCTTGAAATCTAACCTTGTAAACAGTCTAATGGAATAATAAATTACTAAGTAAAGATTTGACTTTTAACTTTTCAAGCATGGTTATTAAGCAATAATGCATGAATTCGTTACAAGGAAGATTCTAGACACTAATATTGAGAGGTCAGCAATGGATTTATTGATATCATGCACCATTTTATATTGATCTCCTCATGCTTCACAAGATTGGAGATTTGATTGCCTTGGATCCTTCCTGTTTAATGGATCACTGGAGTTTAAACCAGAAATATTAGGTGTAAGCTTACCAAGGATAGGATTGAAAACAGCTAAGCTCTTTATGAGATTGTAGGCGCCATTGACCCAAATTTATATCACCTGATGATTAATGGAAACATGTTGAGGATCAAAATGAAATTGAATGCCTTTCCAATTCCGGTTGTGCAGTTGATTTAATTGGAATTGTTCTCCTGGCTGCTTTTCTATATGCAATAACATTCTTACTGCAAATGTCAACCTATGGCCAAGACATGCATGAGATTGATGCATAACAAACAGTGCTTTAAAATCAAAACCAAACATAGAGACAAAAAAAAAAAAATTCAGCTTGCTTGCAGAGTTATCTTCTGCCTCTTCCTGTAACATAGCTGCTATGATATTAGCTTTCTACGTGAGTTGGCGTCCTACCTAAGACAAGAGCAGTAGTCTTTGGTTGTTCTAAGCATGTGGTTTGGACATGGCCTTGTATTACAAGCCCAAACCAGGTTTGTTCTTATCATCATCCCCATTCAAAAGGTTTGTTTCATCATCCGTTCAAACCCAGCTAGCTAGGTGTTTTGGAAAGTTTTCGTGCTTGCTTGCTATAGGTGCTACATAGCTATGAAAAGGAGATGCCCCAAAGTCTCCCAAGGTTGCGACAAGCACAAATAATGAGCAGCAATCATTAACAGATGTTATGAAACAACGGGCCACTAATCTGCCCAACTTTGATACAGAGGCATTTAGGTACAAGAGGACTAATCGCATGAAGGCCACAATAAAAAAGGCTTTTTGCTAACCAGGTTGTTGCTCTCCCAGAGATGGTGTTCATTGTTTAAGAAGCCAGATATTACACCTATGCAGAGATCCTCAAACTTAATTAACAATAACAGGAAACAATAGCAAGAGCATGCCTTATTTGTAGTCTAACAACCTCCATTTGGATTCCTTTAAGTTCATTGGTTGTAGCCTATAGTGTTTGAAAGTTAGCTTCTACATGAGACTTTTTGTTGTCTACTTTTTTGAAATTGATGATAGGAAAAGCACATTGGATTGTTGCACCCATATTCATGCTTTCATTATTTCAGAGACTTTCTGATGACTAGGTGGCTGCTGCCACACATTGATACAGCACATTATATTGATTTGATTTTGCTTTAGTTAGCATTATGACATGTTTTGGGAGTAAAACAGTTATTATCAATTGATTGATTACCAGTAGATGTTATTTTGGATTCATATTGCAGTTTTGGGATATATATATATATATATATATATATATATATATATATATATATCTTACAGTTCAATTCAATTGATTTCATTGTTAGGAATGGATAATGCACTAGGAACTCTCGTTTGCATGTGTACAAGTGTTCTCCAACTTGAGAAAGGGTATCATTGGGGAGAGGCAAAAAGATGCAGAAAATGGGTACGGAAAAAGATTTACCATGTTTGATACAATGCACGGAAAACAATGTCAAAACTAAAAGTATGGTCATTAGTTTACTTGTTGACTAATTTCCTTTATTTGGTGTTGCCTCATGCAAGGCACCAGTTTGTTGATCACTCCACGACAGCTAACGAGAGGTTGCGCACTCTAGCTTCAGTGAGAAGTGCAATGTCATATTGTATTTTTGCCAAGCAGCACATTGTCGCTTTGTGACAATGGTTCGCTTGCATTACGTTATCACGTCATTTACTTACGTTTGGCGATTATGTAGTGTTGTTGAGAACGTTATAATAAATATTGTGCTTTTACACAAACACGGGTCATTATGAGGTTCAATAAAAGGGTGTTGTTGTGGGCAGTAACTTGGCTTGTCGGTCCTAAGTGGCCTTGTGCATATCTTTGTCATATTTCTCCCATTTCGCCTTATACCTCCAATTCCTTATTTCTCCGCCCTAACCTCATAGTTTTCTCTAGAGTCGAATTGCATCATTGAGGAAGCCCTATTCTCATTCACCTATTGGCCCGAGTTGACCTAGGGTGGCGTGGCTATATGCCACGACTTCCTACCATATACAATGGAAGGCCTTTTACTTATAAATACCTCATAGTGCTTTCACACCTTGCATGCGGGATTAAATCCTAGTCACTCTAAAGGTGGGTTGAGCTCGTTGAGTTCATTAGCGAGTGACGGAGTTATTTACTTTATACTCGCATCACATTACCTTGGCATTTTACCACATCCAAATGGTGCTCGTGTCACATGAACTCAACCAAGTTACTCATTCACATCGAGCTCGTATTACATCAAGTTGTATTGAACTCGACCAAGTTACATTGGAACCTCGCATTGCATACATTGCCAACCGAGCTCATCATATCACATCCGAGCTAAGCTTGTATCGCATCATACCAAGCTCGTATTACATCAAGTGGTGTTGAGCTCAACCAAGCCCACGAGCCATAGCTCGCCAAGCTATATTCTTTTGCATTCCAACCGAATTCATCATACAACTCAAATCTTTTGCTATACATTTTGACCGAGTCGAGCTAACTTAACTCACTCACCGCACCCCATACTCATCAAGCTAGGAGCCTACCTCGTGGGCGAGTCGCACGCAATGGGCGGGAGAAAAAGCGCATAAGGGGGCAAGTTAATAAAGTAATGCGATAGCTTTTAAATCACTCCCACTTTGTCGACCCACTACCAATGTGCGATAAATGTAGAACGTTTTGCAAAGCTTATGGGAGCTCACCGAGCTCAAGAGCCCCCAAATTAAATTGTCGCCTTTGCAAACATTATCCGCTGCAAACCATAGTTTGGGACACCCTCATGCCCACATGGCAAGTAATGTGGAGCATTGAACTCGAGCTTAACAAGCTATTTTTAGCCATGTGCTAAAACATAAAGCTAAATATGAACGAGGGCGGTAAATTAATAAAAGATTTGCATGAACAATTTAAACAGGAGTTTGACTCCCAAAAATTAGAAAAGCAAAAACATTTAAACCCATAATAGAATGCATGAAGGCAGAAATAGATGGTGGAAGGCAAAAATTAGAAGAGAAAAATTATAAATTGAGGAAACGAGGAAGAGAGGAAAATTTATATAGACATAGAGGCTTTCGCATAGGGGTTGAGAGGAGAGGAAGGAATTATAGGAAGAGCTCGAGTGGCTAGGAGGGAAAGAACAGAGACGCGAGAGAAGATACTAGTGCATAGGAAACCAGGTTTTTACCTTTTGCTTATGTTAAATTTGAAATGGAGTAAATTTACACACATTTGCGCATGTGGCAAAATGGTAAGGCTCGGGAAACTGCAGCCAAAGGTTGCGAGGATCGACCCCCTAGCCATGTTGTTTTGCTAAGTGTTGGATCCTAACTCACATAATAGAAAACCAAAGACCAAAACTTAATTAAGCCAATGCATATTTAGTAGAGAGAGGTCACATGTTCGACTCCTCTCCACCAAATATCTTTTATAAACTATACACATTTTTAAAATTAATATTGGCTTTGAAGTGAGTCCGCAAATATAAGAAGAAAACATGTAGTTTTACCCGACCAAGCAAGGTATAAATTGTGAGGTGTAAATAAGATAAACTTGGAGATTTTCTTATAAAGATATATATAAAATTTAGTCCCATATGTTATAAAATGGATATGATGACAATCTAAGATCATGATCTAAAGAAGCCTAGAAAATGGGAGGGTAAACAAAATGATTCTAAACCATGTAAATAAACTCACTAACCTAGTTATATGGTTTTATGAGGAGATTATCATGAAAGATATGAAGTGAGAAATGTATAGTGGAACTATTATAAGGCGTTAAAGCGGAATTAGAACCATGATGTAAAGTTAGACACGTGATATGAAATTTCAACCTCGTTATGACAATAAACATGGACCACTGAAATTAGAACCTAAGTACTCAACGGACATGACGGTTTGCAATATATCCCTTTCTCGAATTAATTAAATCGGAGAACCCGAAGTCTATGTTTATTTCCCGTAGGCTAGGGGGATTAAAAAGGGAAATAATATAATAATAATTCATTAAGTTGTCCAAAAAGGTACTTTAAGTTATAACTTGGAAAAAGGACACTTAGTGTATTATTATTAAAAGGGGCCAAAAAGAAAATATTAATTACATGGCCAAAAGTAATTAATAATTATGAGGATGGAAAAAGGTGAATATCTAATTAAAAGTAATTTTAATTACTTTTAGGGTTTTGGATGAAAAAGAACTTATTAAAAGAATTGATTGGAAAAATTGAATCATTCGAACAATTTCACAAACGCTTGTTTTGCAAGTTTGGGGCAGCAACTTCCATTTTTAACACGAAGGACAAAAACCCTCACACCCATTTGGTAATTCCATCCAGGGATTACACCAAAGCTTTCAAATTCAAAGGAAATCCATCACATAAGTACAGACAGGCTGATTTATGGTTGTGTATGGGGCTGCAATAGTTCAAAAAATTAATAAAATATTCTTCAGAAGTGACATTTCAGCTTGATGTCACTATTCATGGCATCACTATTCACTGTTGTACTTGCAATTATAGTTTGTTATACCATCTGCAGTACACTTCCAACCTTGGCATCATTCTTTTTAGGGAAAATTTTGTTGACATCACACTCACAGGGATTTATTATTGTTGCCAAGGGTCTGTCGTACCTTCCAGCAAGGTGCCGAACTTTCAAATTTCTCTTTTAGCTAGGGTTTCAGAGAAAATTCAATTTTCATGCTTTCTATGCAGTTTCAAGTTAGGGTTTGATGTAATAAATTCATATTCAACATATTTGAATAAATATTGCAATTGGGTATTTTCAGTTTTGCATATTTCAATGATTTATTATTATTTAGGGTTTATATCAACATTGATACTCAAAAAAATTACAAAAAAACAGAATATTGAAAATTTTATAAAAAGGGATATTACAGATGGTATCAAAGCCAATTTTCTTGCCAGCTTGTGGGTAATAAAAAAATCTAGAGGCAACTTATGCACGGAAGTGATAGGGAATTCAGGTATTGTCGAAGAGAGGAGAAAGAGCCCGGATCAACCAAAGTACAAGTTAGGGCAACAAGTCCCTAAAGTCGAGAAAAGAAAATGAAGTTATGAGTAAGAGTAACAGGGATCCATATGAGTCTGTATTGATAGGCTTGTGCAGGCCAAGAACGGTTAGTTGACATGATGGCTCAGTTAGTCCACACCATGCAAAACACAAATATGCAAAGAGCTCACAATGGTGAAGGGAGTTCTTCAGGGGTGAACAATAATCAGCCACTCGAAAGGACATCGATTGGCTTTATTGCTTTAGGCCCTTGAAGCCTAGCTTCCTTCGTAGGAAAGAAGCGATTGCGAGAGATGGAAATTCAACCCTCCATAGCTGAAGATATTGCAGCCAGTTATGAGGAATACAGGGTCCTTCCAAGTGAAATTAGGGAAGCTATATCTCTCACTAATTTCATGAATTTGAAGAAAAACAAAGGTGGACCAAGAGCTAAAACAAGGCCACAAACAAATTAGAGAGACCTCCAACAAGACTTTAGGGAAGTTGACACTTCCTACCTTTGATGGATCTAGTAAGTGTACAACTCGCTCTTGGATACAAAAGTTGGACACTTTCCTATCACTCAGAGCCAATGATGGAAGATGAAGCCATCAAATTTGCCACCTTTCATCTTGAAGGCATAGCACATGAGTGGTGGTACCATGGGCTAATCACACAAGGACACAATCACATCCACTCATATGGTGAGTTTACTACCAGGTTAATTAAGAGATTTGATAGAATTATTCCGGAAATTCATTTTCGGGTGATCTATAGGGATCCAAAATGACTCTACTTTATCAAATCAGCCAACACGAAGAAAAAAAAAAAATGATACGCGGAGGTTCGATCATTTAGTGACAAGATTGCAGCCACATGCGGCGGCGATTCTGAGAACCACCGCCCCACCAAGGCGGCGGTCTTGGGACCACCGGTCTACATTGGGCGGCAGTCTTGGCTCTTGCAAACAGAAAATAAAATATGACGTAAACAATCCCAGAATTCCAAAGGGTGTCCATGTCTCTTCTTCTGCATGACCTTTCCCATTCTCCAATGCACGGGAGAACATGAAAAAGGCTATAAATGCATGTTATGGAAGAAAACAAAAGGCATCAAAGCATGAAGCAAGTGAGTAAGAAGCTCTTAGTGTTGGAATTGTGATTTGTAGAAGCAAGGAGTAATTGAGATAGAGCAAGCAACTGGGAGGAAGTGTGAGATATTATCTACTTCTCTTTCATACTTATTGTAAATTTTGTACTTATTATTGAATTGGCCAATAAAAGTGGTAAAAACGAGCAATTGCCCTTCCCGATCGGTTTTCCTCCTCTGGAGGTTTTCAGGGAGTAAAATTGTTGGTGTATGAGTCTATATTCTATCCCTTTCTACAAATTGTTGATTCTAGGCACAAGTTTAATTCATTCACTAGCTATCTCTATAGTTTTCTAATAGAAAGTAGAACAGCGGTGATTAATTGTAATTCGTGGATAATTCCAAAGTTGAAGAGTTTACGAGATCATTTTGGTGTTAGAGCTAACAATTATTCGGAATGTGGTATTCGTTCTTGGATTTGTATGTGTTGGTACCCAAACTTAATCTCCTTCACAACTCAAGCAAAGCATCATGGATCTCACAAAACACTCAAGGGCGAGATAAATGATTTGTGTGTCGTTTGTAGCCGGGAACACATCTATCGACTTGTTAGGACTCAAGATTTTGAAGGAGTGGGTAGCACCTCGGAAGGATTTTGATCGAGCCTCACTATTCTAGGTTGTGCCTTTCAACCAAGGTAAGAGAACCTATATTGCAGCCTTTGTTTGATGAGGGAGGCGGAGATATCCCTATGCTTTGCACATTGTATAGAGATGGCCTTGGGAAAACATGATCAATTATCCATTATTCAAACTCAAAAGAGTTGTCACTACTAAATAATGGAAATGCTTTCAAGACAAGGCTAAGGCTCTTAGAGACATGATAAAATCCTGATATACTTTGTGCATTTTTGTGAATGGATTGTATTCTTTTGTTGACACACAATGCAATGCAGGGGTAGTATGGGTAGGATGAGTTAGTTTGAATGAAATTTTGTTGGGAGATGTTTAGACAAGACTAGATAGGAATTACCAACTTCTTTGAGAACCTTTGCAAGAGATTTGCAGCACCGAACAACAGAGATGTTTCATGGGTTTAAAATACTCCTTGACGAGGATATGTGCACGAATGGAGGCCCAAATCTGCACTCTTCCACACAACCTTTGATAACCTGCCACAAAAGCTTGAAGCAAAATACCAACAAAGTATCCAGGAATCCCTATTTGATCATGACCTAAGGTGCACCCAAAGGTTTACAAACAATCTCAATATTCAAGGACAGTAAAATGATTTTAAATCTGTTTATCTTCTATCAGATGAAGACTCTTTTGAATATAAGATTGCAAATGCCATTAAACCATCAACAAGAAATGAGACCCTGTATAATCAAAGAGATCCTAAACATAAGATTACAACATGAGTAAGAAACACAAATTGAAATCATTCTGAAACATAAGCATATACAAATTTTGCCAAGAGATAACACCAAATAATCCAAAATTTGATCAAATACATCAGCAGGGGAGTGCTATAAGAACAATCTCAGAGCCTGTTGATGGCTTTACAACTGAAACCAACTCAACATGATGAAATCTGATACAAAAATGGAATTGAAAATGGCTCTCAGGCGGTTTTCTCAGAGAAAAATGGGCTTCTTCCTATTTCTTCCTTGAAAAAATTCTACGTCCTTTTTCTCCCCTCTTTCACACTCAAAAATTACATTTTATATCTCATGCCAACTTGGAGTCTTGCTTCCCAAGCAAAGCATATGCTTGAGGGATCAAATTTTTTACAACTCTCCATGATTCCATGAAAATGACATCAAACTGGAAAACAGTTCGCAAGTTGCCAGGGATGCATAAAAATTTTAAAATATTACACAAATTCAGATCCTTATCCATCCCAGGGTCACGTTTTTGTCATTCAGGCATGCCAACATGCTTTAGCAATCATTTTTCACCTTTTACCTTTTCAATTTTTACCTCTGCAACCTTTGATTTTCACTTTTCACGTTTTTTATCGGGCTGGGGCAAAAATTACATCAAAAACACCGTAGATCGAAGAATTAGGTCATGAAAATGATGCCAATGTTCTCAGAAGGCCAAGACGACCCAAAATCATATAAGGTTCGATGAAATTTGATGAAGAAATGTGATTTCCAAGCTCCTTGGAGCTCCCATGGCGCCAAAAAAATGAAATTGCACAGTAAATCAGATTTTGTATCGACATTAAATGTCCTCCTTCCATGTGGCAGATGAGATCCACGAATAAGTTCAAAGATACCCTTTTTGACTCTAGACAAGGTAGGACACGTGTCAAAACACGATTGGATCGGGCTCCCATCTTTTAAAAATGCATTTGCGACCTTTTTCAAATTTTGGAAAATTTTGCAAAATTTCCCCACCGCCTCTCCTAGGCCCGCCACGTGTCCATGTGTGGGCCCCATTAAAAATGCAGGCCAATTCTATCCATTTTGCTACCTTTTTGAAAAAAAGAAATTTTGCTCAAAATTCTCCGCGGGCCGAACACCCGCTCTCTTCCTCGCCACGTGGCGTTCTCCCATTCGCTGCGGGTCCAGCCTCCAATTCTTCCCTCAGACCTCCCTACCAAAATTTGCAAAATTTTAAAATTCTCCCAGCACGTGCCTCCCCATTTCTACCTTTTGGGACACGTGTCGCTTCATGATTTGTTACGGAGCTTTGGCTAGAATTTTAACTTTAAAGTTTTGAAGTTAAAAAACTTCAAATTCATCAAAACCTCTGCCCTCCCATGCTGACTTTTCCTAGACACGTGTCCATCTGCTATTGGATGAGGGCCTTTGGGTCAAAAATTTCCTTTGACACCTTAAGCCAAAAAACACAAAATTTCACCAACTTCTTCCATCACTGCATGTCTCCCGAGCCACGTGTCCTCTTCCCATTTGCTTTGTAGGATTTCGGGCCTAGAATTGACTTTGAGAATTTTGCCAAAATGAAAGCCAAAATTTTTAAGGTAAATCCGCCACTCCTCGACCAATCAACATGTGCCACGTAGGCACCCTTTATAAAAGGCGAGCCACGGACCAAATTTTTCCTTTTAGCCAAAATTTCAAAAATGACAAGTTTGGAAAACATTTCCCGACCACCCCGGCCAATAGGAACCCACCATGTTGCAATAATGTTATGATGATGAATTTGACGGGTATAATACGCCCGTATGACCGTCAAAACGTCAAAAATACAGAGGATGCCCTAGAAATCAAATTTTTAACAAGGAAAGCAGATTTCTTGATCTTAAACCAATTGAATCATTTATTGACATTAATTTCGACCTTGGGATTGGGAAAATACTTGCACTAATTTGGGATTCGATCGGACTCGAGTTTTTTCACGATTTTGACAAAGGAAAAATAACATAGCCCGTAAAGAGTGAAGAAATTAGGGCACAAAAAGGGGGTAACTTGGAAAATTACTTCAGATGAGGGCATAACAACAACCTAGGCATTTTACAAGCTTTTCAAAGCACTAAACTGGATAAGCCGAATTGCAGATCACCCATTCAAGAGATAAAACATATTCTAGAGCAAAAATAGACATGGAAAATTAGGGCGGAATATGCAAGCTCGAATTTGCACTAACTTGATATGTGGTGACCAGATCTAAAGGCGAAGAGGCTTTACCTTGCGATCCAGAAATTTCTACAAAGAAGTGGAAACAGAGAATTCGGGGACAAATGGAGGAAGAGAACTTGGTCCGTAGAATCGAGATGCTGGAGACCATGATGGATAGGATGTTTAGAAGGCAAGAAGAGCTTGCTGATTTATAAAAGACAACTTTTGTCAAACAAGACTCCATGGACTCAATGGTTCGGGCTTAGCTGAAAAGTTTGGCATAGGAAGGAGCCACCATGAGGAAAGTTATGGGGAAGAGCATGAAGAAGAGACTTCTAACACAAGAGAAAAGGTAAAATCCGATCATACTCCTTTTAAAGTTGAAACGAAAGTTGAGATTAAAAGCTTTGAAGGACAAGTAGATGCGAGAGTTGCTTGATAAATGGTTAAAACAGTTAGAAGTCTACTTTAGCGTCCATAATGTCACTGAGGCACAAAGGATCACCTTTGCACGTCTCAAGATGGAGGGACATGCTCTGGTTTGGTGGGAAACCCATCTAGCCACTTGTGAAAAGAAGAAGCGTCCTATTGTGAAATCTTGGCAAGAATTTAAAGAATTACTTAGAGCTAACTTCTATCCTATTGGCCATAAGACTGACCAAATGATTAAATGGCAGTATTTTAGACAAGGCAGTGGTCAAAGTGTGCAGGACTATACTACGGAGTTTCGGAGGCAAGCCATGTTGCTTAACATGGACTTGGAGGATGAGGATATTCTGACCAAGTACTTGGGAGGACTTCACACTCACCTTCAAAGAAAAGTCATCTCCACAAAACCCAAAGATCTCAACGAAGCATGCGTACAGGCGTACTACATAGATGATGAAAAGAAGCAAGGAGAAGCAGAGCCAAGGGTAAAGCAGTCAACAAATCAGCAGAAGAAAGAGTTTGGGCAAACAAGTAACAAGGGTAAGTGGAAAGGGAAAGGTAAACAAGCTGCCACTACTTTGAATACTTGTAAAGATCCCAAGAATTTTTGCAAGAATTGTGATATCAATGGTCATATTGACGCTACATGTTGGAAGTTGCATCCGGAGTTACATCCGAAGAACCGAACCAAGGACTCAAAGAAGTCCATGACAGCTATGAAAACAGAAGGGGAGGTGGAAATCAAAGATGACTCTGATGTAGACGAGAGGTTTGGATGCACGGCCACCAACATGGAAAGCCAGGAAGAGGAGATGAGTAGACTATTCCAGATCAAAATCCAGATCAAGAGAACTAAGGTAAATGCTTTGGTTGATCTTTGGTTCTCGCCTAACTTGATTTACGAGCGATTGTAAAGAAGCTTGGTCTTGAGACTTACGAGCATCCACACCCTTATCCTTTGGTTTGGGTGAAGAAGGGTGTTGAAATTTAGGTAACAGGATGTAAGATCAAGTTTGGGATAAATTCCCAACATATTGATGTTTTTGAAGTTGACGTTATTCCACTTAATGCTTTTGATGTTGTATTCGAGAGTCCTTACTTGTATGTTAGGGATCTTATATTTATGAGGAGGAAAAACTGGTATAGATGGGTCAAGGATGGGATCAGCTACAACATCCGAGCACACTAGCATAAGACACGGAGTTACTATGGTAAGTGCTAACCAAGCAAAATGACTTATTCAGGAAAATCATAATCAGTTTTGTTTACTTTTATTAAAGGATAAACAAGATGGGGTAGAAGTTGTAGAGATTTCTAACCAGGGAAAGCATGATTTGGATAGTATTATTTAGTTTTTTCAGGAAGTATTTCAAGCTCCTAGCGGGTTACCACCAAAACGGGAAGTAGAGCATGAGATTCAGCTATTTCCAGAATCCCCTCTACCGAACATCGGGTTGTATAGGCAATCCTTGCTTGAGAGTATTGAAGTAAAGAAACAACTCTAGGAACTACTAGACCAAGGGGTGATATGTCCGAGCACCTCACCATGTGGTTCGCCTATTGTGATGGTGCCAAAGAAGGATGGTTCTTGGAGAATGTGCATCGACTACCGTGCTTTGAACAAGATCACCATAAAGAACAGATATCCACTTCCCCGCATAGATGATCTCTTGGACCAGCTTCAGCATGCCAAATTTTCACGAAGTTGGATCTCAAGTCAGGTTATCACCAAGTCAGAATGAAGGAGGAGGATATATGGAAGACTACCTTTAAGACAAAACAGGGTTTGTATGAATGGTTAGTACTTCCTTTTGGGTTATGCAATGCACCCGCTACATTTATGAGATTGATGAATGATGTATTGCGGGATTTCATAGATTCATGTGTCATTGTATATCTAGATGATATCTTGATTTTTAGTGCCACATGGGAAGAACATATAACTCATTTGCAGCAAGTCTTGCAAGTTCTCAGGGAGAAACAATTGCTTTGTAATATGAAGAAATGTGAATTTGCCAAATAGTCACTTGTCTATCTTGGGCATGTGGTTGGAGGAGGAGAGCTACGAGTGGATCCAAAGAAGGTGGAAGCCATCACTAATTGGCCAACACCAACAGAGCCACAAAAACTAGGAGTTTTGTGGGAGCAATACAGTACATGCGGAAGTTCATTCCGGGTTTCTCCGCAATTGCAGCACCTCTACACACAGTGGCCGCAAAGAGTAAGAGTTTTGACTGGGGTAAGGAACAAGAAAAATCCTTTGAGTTATTGAAATACAAGATTAGTCATGCTCCAATACTTGCTCTTCCTAATTTGCAGCAGCCTTTTGAAGTAGAGACAGATGTCAGTGATTACGCCATGGGCGCAATGTTGCTTCAAGGAGGTAAACACGTATGTTATCATTCTAAAACTTTCACTTCAGCAATTAAAGGATATTCAGTATATGATAAGGAAATGTATGCACTAGTTCAGGCAATTAAAAAATGGAAGCATTATTTGTTGGGTAAAGAAACTATTGTGCACACTGACCACAAACCTCTCCAATATTTGCAAGCACAATCTAAATTACAGCAAGCAAAGCACTACAAATGGATGGGGTTTCTTCAGCAACTCCATCTGGTGATTAAATACAAGAAGGGTAGTACAAACTTGGTGGCAACATGTTGTCTAGGCCACCCACACAAGAGAAGTTTTCTGTTTGGCCACTATCTCTCAGATCGAGCCCTTCACGAAGGAAGCTTACGGAGAGGCATATGCCCAAGACAAAGACTTTGGGGTGACATTTCAGCAGTTGCAGTCCCAAGGGGCTGAAAGGACAAGGATTGAAGATTGTTATCTCAAAGACGGGCTGCTCTACCGATGGGGGAAGCTTTGCGTGCCAAAAGAAGAGCGAATTCTATTGATGAGGGAAGCACATACCTCGAAAGTAGCGGGACATTTCGGTGTTGGTAAGACCCTAGCCCACTTGCAAAGGTACGTGTATTGGCCCAATATGCAAGAAGAAGTATCAAAATTTATACGGGGATGTAAACTTTGTTGTACTAGCAAGCCTAAGACTAGGAAGGAAGGTTTGTATATGCCTTTGCCAGTACCTACTCGTCCGTGGGAGGACATTTCTATGGATTTTGTAGGAGGATTACCTATGTCTAAACATGGCCATGACTATCTCTATGTTGTTGTTGATAGATTTAGTAAGATGTGTATTCTTATGGCATGTAAAAAGACAATAAAAGCACATGAGGCGGCAGATCTTTTCTTTGCTAATGTATGGGTGCATTTTGGTTTGCCAAAGTCTATTGTTTACGAGGGATTCCAGTTTTTGGGGAAATTTTGGACTACTTTGTGGGACAAGATGGATACCAAGTTACAGAGGAGCACAACTTTCCATCCACAGACAGATGGACAAACAGAGGTGGTAAACATGACTTTGGTACAGTTGATCAGAGGGTATAACAACAAATACCCAAGGACTTGGGATGAGTCCTTAGCCTACATTCAACATTCCTATAACCGGGCAGTACACACATCCACTATGAAGTCACCGTTTGAAGCATGCTTGGGATATCTACCTACAAATCTGCTGGACATAGCAGTTGGACAGCAGGATGAGAAGGATACACGAGACACAGAGGTGACTAGAGCAAACAAATTCATTGAGAGGATCCGGCAAATCCATCTCAAAGTCAAGGAACAACTAGAGAAATCTCAGGCCAAGTACAAAGCTAGGCACGATCAGCATAGAAGGGAACATAAGCTTCATGTTGGAGATAGAGTTTGGCTTTACTTGAGCAAGGAGAGACTACAAGGTCAAGCACGGAAGCTCAAGCCATTACGATATGGACCCTTCACCATATTGGAGTAGGTTGGAGAAAATGCCTTTCGACTTGATTTGTCGTCATTCATGAGGATGTACTCTGTAGTAAACTGCAGAACTTGCACCTATATGAGCCATCCATGCTAGATGAAGAAGAAGAACTACAGTTGCTACCTTCCATTGAGGATTGTGTCTTGGACTCACAAGGCGAATTGGAGGAGGATGTAGTAATGCAGCAAAAGGTCAAAGAGACTAAAAGAGGTCTGCAGAGTCTTGGCAGATCGGACTGAAAGGAAAGACACCAAGGCAAGCCCGGTGGTACCCGAAGGAGCAAGTGAGGGAATTATTTCCTCATCTACTCCCCCACTAAGCTTTTGTGGGACCAAAAGCCTCCTAAGCGGGGAGGTGTGATCCATAGGGATCCAAAATGACTCTACTTTATCAAATCGGCCAACACGAAGAAGAAAAATATGATACACGGAGAAGAAAAATATGATACACGGAGGTTACTGCATTTTAGTGACAAGACCACCGCCACCTGTCGTGCAAGCGGTGGTTCAGCCACCGCCGCCCCACGTGGCGGCAATCCCTGGGACCGCCGGTCTGCATTGGGTGGCGGTCCTAGCTCTTGCGGACAGAAAAATAAAATATGACATGAACAGTCCCAAAATTCCAAAGGGTGTCCATGTCTCTTCTTCTGCATGACCTTTCCCATTCTCCAGTGCATGGAGAACATGAGAAAGGCTATAAATGCATTCTATGGAAGATAACAAAAGGCATCAAAGCATGAAGCAAGTGAGTAAGAAGCTCTTAGTGTTGGAATTGTGATTTGTAGAAGCAAGGAGTAATTGAGACAGAGCAAACAAGTAACTGGGAGGAAGTGTGAGATATTATCTACTTCTCTTTCATACTTATTGTAATTTACTGTACTTATTATTGAATTGGCCAATAAAAGTGGGAAGAAAGAGCAATTGCCCTTCCCGACTGGTTTTTCCTCCTCTGGAGGTTTTCCAGGATAAAATTGTTGGTGTATGAGTCTATATTCTTTCCCTTTCTGCAAATTGTTGATTCTAAGCACAAGTATAATTCATTCACTAGCTATCTCTGTTATTTTCTAATATAAAGTAGAATAGCAGCACGATTAATTGTGATTTTGTGGATAATTCCAAAGTTGAAGAGTTTACAGATCATCGGGAGTTAGCTCAACTCAAACAAATCAATTGAATAGATGATTGTGTGGCTAATTTTTAGAAGTTATCAGTAATTTTACTAGATGTGGCAAAAAGAAGGCTTGTGGTATTGTTTATTGAGGGTTTAGTTGAACCACTTAGAGGATTAGTGAAAGCTTTCAGCCTTCTCTTCAAGAAGCCATTAAAAAGGCTTTGGATCTGGAAACATCAACCCCAAAAAGGAAGTTTCTGCCCTTAGGACAACAAAAGGCAGCAACTGTTGGGCAGCCAAAATCAGTACCTAATGAACAAGAGATATCAGCTGTAGAGCAGCAAAGAACACCTCCAAATGGGCAGCAAAGAAAGCCATTTCAGCAAGCAGGGAATTCACAGAAAGAGCTGCCCCTAGGTTTAGGGAAGGATATTGAGACCAAAAATGAGCTTATAAGGAAGAAACTTTGTTTTACTTGCAAGGATCCATGGGAATCGGGTCACAGATGTCTTGGGCGACGCCAGTACACTACATATGGGTGCTATCTGAAAGTGAAGCAGAGGAACCTGAACCAAAAATAAAAAAGGAAGGAGGTAGCTCAAGAGGCACCTTGGCCACTCTTATTTCTGGGAGCACTTTTGCTTCACTTTCAGGTACACCACAATATCATCCTTTCAGAGTTCGTGGAGTGTTGCATGGGCACAAGATCACAATGTTGATTGACAGTGGGCAACCCACAATTTCATAGAGGGATTAGTAGCCAAAAGAGGATTGAAAACAAAGAACTTTGATGGGTTCAATGTTATGGTAGTTGATGGCTCTATTATTCCTTGCACCAGGAGAATTCAGCAGTTAGAGGTGACACTTGGCAGTCACATGATGCATGATGATTTCTATGTGGTGGGCATAAAACAGCCTGTGATGGTCTTAGGTGTGCAGTGGTTACATTCCCTTAGGGAATTCACACAGAATTACCAGACTATGGAGCTGAAATTCCAATCAGATGGGGAGGAGGTAGTACTTCAAGGTATTGTTAATGGAGCCCCTACAGTTGTCACAGCAAACAGAATGGAGAGTGTTGCATTTGGTAGTACTCTCACTAGATCACAATTGATTCATGATTCAGCTATCATGGGTTCACTCATGGAGGTTGTTGGGAAGCATCATTGGGTACAAGGCTTCCATTTCATCATTATATCAAAGTAGCGCAGCAGAAGCTAACTACCTCACATGGAGGACTAGAAGAGACAGAAAGGTTGGTTTGGGATCCTGGTCTTTGCACAATGGTTCAGGCATTGCTTGAGGGCAAGCAATTTTGGAAGGGCGGACTGTAATGTCCCCTTTCTTAAATTAATTAAATTAAAGGACCTGAAGCCTATTTTTATTCCTCGTAGGCTAGGGGGATTAAAAAGGGAAATAATATAATAATAATTCATTAAGTTGTCCAAAAAGGTACTTTAAGTTATAACTTGGAAAAAGGACACTTAGTGTATTATTATTAAAAGGGGCCAAAAAGAAAATATTAATTACATGGCCAAAAGTAATTAATAATTATGAGGATGAAAAAGAAGAATATCTAATTAAAATTAATTTTAGTTACATTTAGGGTTTTGGATGAAAAAGAATTTATTAAAAGAATTGATTGGAAAAATTGAATCATTCGAACAATTTCACAAACATTTGTTTTGCAAGTTTGGGGCAGCAACTTCCATTTTTAACACAAAGGACGAAAACCCTCATGTGCCAGGGCTTGGGGACGAAAACCCTCACACCCATTTGGTAATTCCATCCAGGATTACATCAAAGATTTCAGATTTTGAGGAAATCCATCACACAGGTACAGACAATCTGATTTACGGTTGTGTATGGAGCAATAGTTCGTAAAATTAATAAAATATTCTCTAGAAGTGACATTTCAGCTTGATGTTACTATTCACAAGGTGTCACTATTCACTCTTGTACCTCTGACTATATTTTGCTATATCACCTATAGCAAAATATATTTTGCTATATCTTTCCATCCTTCCTTGTGCCCTCCATCCTTCCAGGGAGGCTACTACTCGACAGATCACATCTTTCTTTGATTTGCTGCCGGGTGTGAGGGGCACTAAGCGGGGGCATGACCCTAGTGGAGATCTCCTGGCTAGATCTGTCAGGATTAGAGGAGCTTCTTCCTTTACCGAGAGATTTCGAGGATTTGTGCACGGCCAAGAGCTCCTCTTTTAGACGACACCACCGAGTCCACCCGAGAGAACTCGACATTCCACAAAACATGGGCGTCTCCAACAATTTCCAAGATACGACACACCGGACAACAAAGACATCACCAATTTCTTTTCAGTTGACCTTGGGCAACAGTCATGAGGGTTGGTGTCAAGGCCTTTCCCTCCACCTTCCTCTCATCCCTTGTGCTCTCTTCTTCTTCTTTTTCTTCTTCGTATTCTTCTTTTGTTGTTTTCGGAGACCCTCTTGGGTTTTCCCTGTTGTTTCTACTTTGCTTTGTATTGTACAGTCCCATTGACCTATCTTTTTGATCACTCGTTGGACATTTAATATAATTATCTTATCTTATCTATCTTATAGTATACTTCCAGCCATAGATTCAAAAATCGCCAAAAATCGCCGATAAATCGCGATAAATCGCGTCCAGCCTGCCACACGATAAAACTTGCAAAAAATCGCGATTTTCGAAATGGTATAAATCGCCGATAAATCGCTTTCAAAAACCCTCGAAAATCGTTGAAAATCGCGTCTAAAATCGGCGAAAATCGGGGGAAAAAAACGCGGCTAGGGTGCAAGACGAAAATAAAGTAAATCGATTTGTTTTTTTTTCTCTTTCCACGGGCTACAGTCGACGCGTGAGAGCACTAAAATACAGCGCGTATTTTTTATCAAATCGTGTGCATTTCTTACCTGTTCGTGCGCGTTTTTCACCGATCCGTGGTCGTTTTTACCAGTTCGTGCTCCTTCTTCTGTTCGGGCGCGGTTTATACTTGTTTGGGCGCGGTTTATACCTATTTGCAGCGATTTTTCCCTGTCCGCGTATACATTTTTTACAGCGATTTTTCCCTGTCCGCGTCTACATTTTTTACAGCGATTTTTCCCTGTTCGTGGCAGCAGGTATGTGCATTGTGTATATTTAATATTTATTATTAATGCATGTATAATATGTAAAGCTTGTAATATATATTATAAATATTAAATAATAAATATTGTAAGTGTAAAGCTGAGTGTTTACTTCAAAAGTCACATGTGACATGACTCTATGAGCATTTTTGTTTGCAAACTTTGTACTCTCTTTTTTGGTCAAAACTTAATCGAAAATATGCATATGGGCCTATGGCATTCTATAGAGTCACTTCTTGCATCATTTAACATTGTTTTTACATTTAATTTAAGTATATTTTATGAATTTAAATGTTTTTAAAAGTAGCGATAAAGTTGCCGATTTTTGCCGATTTTTTGCCGATTTTTTGCCGATTCCCGATTTCCGATTCAAAATTTGCCCTGCCGATTAATCCCGATTTACGATTTTTTCAACTATGCTTCCACCTTGGCGTCATTTTTTCAGGAAAATTTTGCTGACATAACACTCACTAGGATTTATTATTGTTGCCAAGGGTCTGTCTTACGTTCCAGCAGGTGACGTGCTTCCAAAATTCCTCTTTTGGCTAAGGTTTGAGAGAAAATTCAGTTTTCAAGCTTTACATGACTTTTTAGGTTAGGGTTTGATGTAATAAATTCATATTCAACATATTTGAATTTCAGTTTTGCATATTTCAGTGATTTATTATATTTAGGGATTTTATATCAGCATTGATACACAAAAAAATACAAAAAAACAAAATATTGAAAATTTTATAATAAGGGATATTACACGGTTTACAACTCTAAAAGAATTAGAATGTTATGTAAACTATGAAAACCTTGATTATGTATATTATGATTAAACCGTAACATTGAAATATCTTTTATAACACTTTATGAAGATATCACAAGCTAAAACAAGGTTGACATATCTTTATGACATACATGGAAATAGTATGTTTTTACACTTATAATATTAACAAGAGTGAGATAATTGTTTGTACATCATTTTTATACCTTATATAAAGTATTATCAAATTTTGGAATACGTAAAACTTGAAAACATGTATGGAAACTATTACGGATAAATTATAGTCTTTTTTCATGTGAGGGCAAACCAGGTCTAGGATTCATGCAATAACAACGCTTTTGAGTGGTAAGGGATATCCAAGAGGGTTGTGTTAGCTCACATCCTATTCATGGCTTGTTTTGTACTGTTTTGGGGATTACAAATTGGGATTAAGGTCCTTATAGCAATAATGTGTAGAGGTGGTATGACACAATCGGGAAGGTTATTGTTGTTTGTGTCCTAGTTCTAGTTTTCCCAAGTTGTTTGTTTATGGAAATAGAAATGTCCTATTACGAAATGCTAGTGGGAAAAAGGGAATGTTTTGAGAGATGTGTATATGAACTAGGAAGTGACCTATATGGATGGGTTAGATAACGTAATGCAGTTTTTCACTCATGGCAAGTGCTAGGGGTTAGGGGTTTATTGCAGATAGACTCAAAGTCTTCCCTCGTGATTAGTCAAGTAGGATTATTTCATGCCCTAATACAATGTCAGATTTCATTAGGAATGTGTACATGTTGTTATCCTAAGTCTTTTGGCCAAAAGCATATTCATTATTTCTATTAATTCTAGGATGTTATATTCTTACCCAATTCATAGGTCTACCATTTTTTGGTTGACTGCACTATACATGGTATTCTTTTTTACCATTTTTTGCTTGATTGTTATGCATAGGACTAGGAAATCAAGAGGCATTGATTTCAGTCCCGATTGTGTAACGGTGAATAACAATTCTGATGTGTTTTTTCAGTCACCTGCCGGGGGCGCTACAAGACGGAAGCCAAATGATATATAAAAAAACTAAAGATTCTAAAGTATTTAAGAAAAAATCAAGTCACTTCTAGAAATTTCTAAATAGGCTCACCCATAACCTCTACAAACATAAAGGTTTGCCATATAAATGCATAAGGAACAAATGGTTTCTGATATTGCTAATCTTGTACCTGCTTTTTCAAGAAACAAAGATGCAAAAGACAAGCGGAATGTTTAGAGAAACTCTACTTTAGAATCTTTGAGATTTCCATGGGTAAATATTTTGGTTACTTTATCTGGAAACAACTGTGTTCTGTCCTTTTTATTTCCAAGTTTTGGGTCTATCTTCCAAAGCCCTATTCAAGAACATGGATGCCGTGATCTTATTTAAAAGGAGGCAATAGAGTGGTGGAATAACATAGATATTCAACTTAAATTTAATTTAACTTGGGATCAAGTTGAATAAATATTTTTTAGGGAAATGGTCCAAGGAAGAAAAGCCTAAACATGAAATTGCATTATTAAAATGTAATTTGACAAATTGAATGATGAAATCCAGGAACTAAAAAATCAAAATCAAATTTTGCCAACACAACATAAAAGTTTTGAAGAAAATTCTATGTTCATGAACATTAATCGGAGGATTTTGGACAAAATATTATCCAGGAAAGATGCAGAGATAACTTGATTTATATAAGAAGGATAGCCTTTAGGTCTTTTGTTGACAAAGAAACTTCAATTGAGGCAATAAATTTCAATGTTACGTAAACAAAGAAGTTGAAGCCAAACATGTTTTTATCAAATACTGAAATTTAAAATATCGGTCAAGCCTCATTCAAGAAAGAACTCAAACTAGAAGTTATTACATATCAATACTCTTCCTACTGCTACAAATAATAATGGCTTAGAAACAAACAAAAATAGCAACCAATGTGTATCAACGGAAACTAAAATAGAAACTTATCACCATTCCCATTGCTATAATCACAAGATTTAATTCCAACACAGGAATTCTAAAGATTCTTAATAATAAAAGGTCTATAAGATACTCAGGAAAGTTCAAATGGACAATATACTAGTCAACAAAATGCAAGTATTACCTTAAACAATACTTGATCCCAATCAAGATGGATCTCAAATAAATCCATCCTAATTCGATGTGTCACTACTCTGAAATCTTATCAAGATCTTATTGTATATCATTTGTATGTGCTTTAAGGATAATACATAGAAAGGCATGCTATAATTCTAATTAGTCATCAACAAACACCTCATAGGGCCACATCTCTGTGATAGGTGCCTCCTTGTATTGTATTGTATTAATATTCATTCTCTGTTCACAAATCAGATATCTTTTTCTATTTTCTAATCAACACATATTATGTTAAAAACATTCATTGTATATCAGTTGGCATACAAAATAATTCCCTAATGATTCTAGCTACCACAACCTTATGAAGATCCTTGAAATTATCTTTGGGACAAGGCTTGCTATAGAATAGGTTTACCCCTTGTGTACTTGTAGATTGGCATTCATAGAGAAAAAGGATGTCTTTGGTTGGTTGATGTAAGGAAACAAGGTTCGGTGTCGGCTGTAAAGGAGATTTAAAGAGACATTTTGCAATGTCCCCTTTCCTACGCCAAAGGCCTAAGGGCCAATTCGAGTCCAAGCCTTGGTCATACCCAAGGGGCTATGGACGTTGGGAGCTATTGGGTATGAATATCTAGTCCATTTTGTTATAATTCTTCGTTGACATAAGCGTAAAGTGTTTTGGAGGGACTAGATATTATGTTTTGTCGTTAGGAAGGGGCCACATGACACTTAATGTTCTAATTTTGCGTTGGGATCACTTTTGGACCATGGCGACTTAAAAAGGAAAAGTAACTTAAGTTACTTTTATTTTATTGGTCCTTCCTAAGGAAAAATGCGACTTGGGCTTTTTGGGGCTCTTTTGCCTTGGGAAAAATTATATAAGGAGTGGGAGGAAAAAGGAAAGGTCATTCTTGCATACATAATTATTTTCCTTCATGTGCAATCTGCTTGCAAATTTACAGCTTGTGGAGTGAAATCCCACAAGAACCCTAGCTTTGGTGGTGAGAGATCCATCCCTAGCTAGCAGGGCATTCTTCGGTAGTGAGAGATCTACCCTAGCTTGTCATTTGGAGTTGTTTTCAGGGCTGTTTTACAGAGATATTTTCAGAGGTTTCAGAGGAAGGGTTTTGAGGGTTTTGGAGACATTTTGTGGAGAAAATCAAAGGGTTTTCAGATCAGATTTACGGCAGCGATAAGAGCAGGGTTTGGCATCATTTCTAGAGACTTTTCAAAGGGTTTTGATCATTTTCCAAAGGGGGCGACTTGTTTTGGAGATTGCAGCCCTTATTTGGAGGGTTTTCGGGTTGCCATTTTCAGATCTGAAGGTTGGGGTTTCATTCTCCATATTAGTATATGTAATTTCCAGAATTTCATAATTTTATCTTGCTTATTGGAGAAGTTACGAATTTTTGAAGTTTTACCACTGTTTAGGTTTTCTGTAATTTTCTGGCTGCATTATATTATTCCAAAAATTCCAAAAATAATTTTCTTATGTTCTTTATAATATTAGCAAGCTCTCCTAAAAATTTCAAGTGATTTGAGTGAGTATTTTGAGAGATATCAATTTTCTTCAGTTCGCTGCCCTAGCTGTTAAAAATCTGCAAAAATCAGAATTTGTGTTTGCTGCAATTTTATATTTTTGGTGCATTTTTAAGTGGTATCCCACAAGGGATATTTCACATTTGAGGGAGATTTTGATTAGGTATCGGATTTTCTCAGCTAAAGAGAACATTTGCAAGTAGGGGGGAGTCCTTTTCGCTAATCAATGTTAATATGTAATCCTTCAAATTTCACCATTCAAAGGCTCGTGTTTGTTGTGAAAAGAATTTGGAAGACTTGGCAAATAGACAGTTCTCACTTGAGTTGAATCTACAACATTTTAGAGATCTCAATGGCAATAATATATGGTATTTTGAACAGTTCTATTGCTCTCTTGATTGTCTTCCATACTACTATTTAAGATTCCCTTCAAGGAAAGGTATGTGAAAATTGGAGCAGTTTGTCAGGCTCAAAGCGAGATAATTGGTTCTCATAAAGTGATACTTCAATGAATCTGATGATAGGAGATATAAGCCATCCTACATGGAACTGATCAATATGATTGATTTTGATGCTAGATTTAAGGCAAACCTTAGATGTTGAACAAAGAAAGAGGAATCATGATTCACCTAATGGTAAATGCGTTCTCCACTTTCTCTTGTGGATTTTTAGGAGTGTTAGGCCCACTAACATTAAGAAACTTAACTCCAGGTGATCAGTTACGAAAGATTAGAATTTTAGGATGAAAAGGATTAACAAACTAGCTATAACCAATAGCCCCAACAGTTTCTGTGTACAACATGTCAGGCAAGAGAACTTTAAGAATAATTTTTTGAACTATAAGTTTCCTAGACAGTTAGTCTCATATTTGTTGGTGCTTTCGTGATATCTTCCTAGACATGTTCATTGGAATTTCTGGAACCCACCATTTTGCTGATCCTTTCTTTTCAAGAAATTTACATGGTTCTTACAGTATAGTCCTCAGCTGATTTTCCCGTCATACCTTTTGGTACATAAAATGTAATTTGGCTTGTGAAGGTTCTAAGGATGAATCCTTTAACATAAATTTCCAGGATGGATTATCAACTCAGGTTTGTGCTATGCACTTTTAATTACAAAATATATACTCTCTTCTAATGAGGGCCCAAATTGGAGATTCTTGATCTTGTCACTTCAGTGGGAAAGTTTTCCAAGTGGGAAAGTAAGTGCGAAAGTGAAGTGCTGTGATGTCTGCCTACTTGTTGTAAATCGTATTTTCATATCATTTAAGTAAACTTTCTAAAAAATTATCTGACCTTATTGACAAAGATGACAAGTGTAAAAGAATACCTTCATCATCAGATACTCCTGGTACGCCAATTGGTCCTCTGATTTTTTTATCATAAGGACTATGGCTTCCATCATCTGCATAGAACCAGAATAACAAATTAGAACTCTGCTTCCTCATTTGCTTGAATTGAAGATAATCAAACTCATTCACTAAAGTATAAAATTGAAACAATAGTAAACACCGTAAAGAGTCAAGACAGTAGCAATCTCCAACAAGTACTTCAACCAGTTTCTGTCTGTACCTGAACGTTTTATTCGAGAATTTGCTCTTGCAAGCTCAATATGTAAAGTTGCTCCTGTCTCGGGATCAAAAGTCAAACCCTGTTCACATATAGTTTTTTGTTGAGTCAGAACGTGGACGGATAAAAATTCAACAAATGAAAGGTAAAAACATTGCATGGCATCTGCTAGCATGTGAGGCTGGTTAGAACATTCCTTTTCAGAAGTACAAACAAACAAATTAAAAAACAGACCCAATAGATACCAGCTACTGATTTGAGAACCTGTAGGATAACCAACATAAACAAGCTATTAGTCTGTAAGGGTCTACCAGAGGAAAGATATATAGGCCTAGTAGATTATAATCCTTTTAACATTTCACAGAAACAATGACAATTGTTTCCTGAGGTTTAAGAATCCCATAAAGTTGGAACATTGATTTATAATAACTAGGAAACAAAATGTTCTGACAAAATAAAAAACTTGTAGGATGGAGTCTTAAGATTATGCAGCTCTTTAGAATAAGATCTGAGGATTATATTTGTAAGATGATCCGTCCTTTTGAGACGAAAAACTCTAACCAGATTATTCCCATCTCCTAGGAGGCAGTGGAAACTTTTCTATTATTTTCAGGAGCCTGATTAATGATGAGATTAAAGTGAGGCATTACAGTCCTTCTAAGGAGACTCAACAGGGCTTTGTTTACCTTTGATCCTTATACATCAATCCCCAATGCCTGGCATTATTCCTCAGAGGACTCTTGGTTATAAGTGCCACTTGATTTATTGTTGTCCTTTGACCATCGGATGGATTACCTTCTACATTCCACCAAAAATTGCTTCATGTCACACACACCTATTTTGGTTGTTAATTTAATGTAAATTCTATTTTGTGTTTCTTCATGTCTGTTTGTGCTAAGAATGTAACTTTTTGGAACTCATGTTGTGGACAATTTGTTGATCCCAGTTAATATTTGAAACCATTATCTTGCATTCATGGTAAAAACAATTTTTCATCTCAATAAATGAATTTAGATACATAATGTTTGTTCACACTGAATGTCTGATAGAACTTACTCTCTGTGTACTGAAAGCATAAATTGTTAAACTTGTATCCTATAAGATGCTTTGCAACTTCATCATCAAGAGGAAAACAAAGACAGCCAGCTAAGGCCCCTAAATGGCCGCTCAGTGATGAAGGAGGTGGGAGTACAAAGACAGCCAGGAGGTTTGCCTAGAAGCAGCGATCCTTCAAAGAGTGCGTAATAGCTTACTGCTCGAGCGCTCTTGCACCGAAGATGATCGGGACTAAGCGATCTGCCGAAGCTGTGGGATGTTAAATAAAAAGAACATCGGTAGGGGAGCGTTCCGCCTCATAGGGAAGCATCTGCGAGAGCAGATGTGGACGAAGCGGAAGCGAGAATGTCGGCTTGAGTAACGCAAACATTGGTGAGAATCCAATGCCCCGAAAACCTAAGGATTCCTCCGCAAGGTTCGTCCACGGAGGGTGAGTCAGGGCCTAAGATCAGGCCGAAAGGCGTAGTCGATGGACAACAGGTTAATATTCCTGTACTACCCTTTGTTCTGAATGTTTGATGTCATTAAATTGCATTCCTTCATGGTAAACCAAAAGTAGTTCAACAATATCCAGATTACCTGCAGCTTGAAAATAATTCATTGAATTGAAGCAAAAAGAGAATGTCGTCCACCAAACATGAGCCATCATTAACAAAACATAGACCATCTCCAACATGTATCATAAATAGACTCAAATAATCATTCATTTCAAAGAATTCTGCTTTCGAAAAATAAAGAATTAGTGTTGGCAGATATTGCCCATCTTTCGAAGACAATTTTGCTATTACAAGCATCCACCATTTATTACTAGAATTGCATATTCAATCACAATTTAGAACAGCTTGTTTTTGCAAGCTTTCAGCATAGTTCACATACTCGTGAATACTCGGCAGACCAGAAAAAAATTGACTCGGCAATACTCAGCAACTTAAAAAATATGCAAATTTCTTTAAAAAACATAAATTTTAAGCAACACATAGCTACAAAATGTATCAAATGAGTCCATAAAATGTTGGAGAAGTGTTTTCTATTAGATTTGAATACAAATACAATACAAAATTGCATCATCATGCGAATACAACAACCGGCTGATAAGTAATATGAATTTATGATGATTGACATTGAAAAATATCATCATAAATTTCATATCTATGCAAGTTACAATATACAATAAGTTACATTTTCCTCTTCCCCGTTCTAGAGAAATATTGGGGAGAGGGTCTAGTGCCTCTACTAGTCCCCACACTCGGTGCGTCTCCTCACTCCTAGAAGGTTACGACTCTGGCTCCAACCTGGTAGTAGATGGTGGTGGCTCCTCTGTTGCATGTTCGAGATCACCTCCAAAGATGTCATCCAATCCAATATCTCCTGCTAGTGTTTCTCCCTCCATAGCTTCCCTCTCAAAAGAAGTAATCTCATCCTCTGTGAACGCGGGGATTTCCTCTTCTCTCCCAATTCACTTGTTGTATGGATCTATCTCATCCAAATCAATAAGCTCCTCTGATGTGGCCTCCACTTTTCTTGTGTGAAGCCGGAGATTATATTGCACAAAAACCAAGTCGTTGAGTCATTTTTTACTCAACTTATTGCGCTTCTTCGTGTGAATGGCCTCAAACAAACTCCAATTGCGTTCACATCTAGAAGCACTACAAGGTTGAGATAAAATTATGAGGGCTAGCTTTTGAAGATGCGGGGTATTTCCTCCCCAATCCTCCCACCAAGAACCTACAAACAAGATAATCAAAAGTTTATAAGTAATTAATAAAATCAAATTTGTAACTAATAAGTAACTTAGTAAACATTCTAATTTTTATTACCTGGTGTCTATGTGGTTCTCCCTCGGATAGCTAACACCAAAGAAAAGAGCCTCCCCCTAACATGTTTGTAATTTTGCAGCTCTAAAATAATGAGGTCCCTCATCTCAACATCTGGTATCATCCTCTCAATACATGTTGAAAGGCCCTCCATAACCTCTTCGTTCACATCTATGAAGCCATCGAGAAGAAAAACTTGGGGTTGAGGTAGTACCCCGCTGCATGAATAGGTTGGTGGAGTTGATTGTTCCACCTCCGATCAATAATCTCCCAAAAGGGACCATATCTGGATGATATCCCCCCTATAATAGTTTTGGATAGACTCTTTGGCCCTATCCATGGCCTCATAAATGTACCCCATAGGGTTTTGCTCCCCATCAACCAAACGCAAAACCCTCACCAACGGCTCAACACCTACACACAAATTAAAATGTAAGGTTACAAGCTTACAAATAAAGTAAAAAAGTAAAAACAATATATTGACAATTTAAAAATTAAAATAAAGGAATGAAAAATAAATCGAAATTTGAAATTACATCTCTCTTTGCAAAGATATCACCAAAAACTATGTTTGCAACCCTCTCTCCATCAGCTTTCTTAGAATATTGTGAGTCTAGCCATTTTTGACTCACAAACATTTGCTTTAAAGATGTCAACAAACTAGAAATATTTTCAACGTCAAAAAGTTAGTTACAAACCTTGTGACACCAGCTCGAACAAGCTCTTTCCCCTTTGTGTGTTCTCTCGTCAAGCTTAGAACCCAAGGGTGATTGTATATGTACTTTATTATGTTTCTTTCATCTTCTACAACTAGCCTCACCTAATCAATTTTGTCCTAGTCCTCCAAAAGAAGGTCAAGGCAATGAGTTGCACAAGGAGTTCAAAAGAGTGATGGATGTCTCTCCTGTAGTAATCTCCCAGCCACCACATATGCTACTCCCATGTGTTTGTGACAACTTGCACAACATTTTGTATACCAACCTCTAATACAACTGTCTCTAACATAACAATCAAATTCTCTGCATTTTTTACTATGTTAGCGGCATCAATAGACTTCAAAAACACCATTTCATCATTTGAAGCCGCTAAAAAATTAATGAGGGTGCGGTTCCTTCCATCCGTCCACCCATCTGGAAGAATGGTGCATCCGTATTTGTTTCATTGCTTGTTTTGCTCTTCTAGAATTGTAGTTTCATCTCGCAATCGCACCCTTGAAGCAATTTTCCACTCAAATCTTTTGGAGAGGGTGCCTTGTACCCTTTCCCTGCAATTGTCAACGTTGTCACCAAGTACTCCCAGTATGGGCTCTTTGCCACATTGAATGGAAGGTTGTTGTAGTACAAGAAATTTGCACATGCTTTATTCGTTTCCTCATGCATATCCTTATTCCAGATTGTACATTGCAATGAAGGTTGTGCTCCAGGTGTGTTCCTTGCCATAAAAAGTTTGTATGCCTTTGCTCGAACTCGATGAAGATGTGCCTCTTCCGGCTCTTTCGGTTCGTATGCGTGGACCATGAGTAGAGCCCACAATTGTTGCCGCATCATCCTTTAAATCTTCTATAATAGCAGAGCCCAGTGTCTAATAACTTGTGCTAAAGCCGCCTGCGCACCCTTTCCCTCTCTAGTTTCTTCTCCTCTAGCTCTGTCAACTCTACTCTCATCTCTTGCTTTGCCTCTTCCGTAACATTGGGGCAAACCACAACGTCCCGACAAACAATAGATGCAAGGTGATACTTCAGACGATTGACGCCTCCAGACATTGTTCTACCACAAAAATTACAAATAATCACTTTTCCTATAAATACTCCACGTAACCGTATTTCCAAGCTTGGGCACAAGCATTCGCGAAACAGTTCTTGCTAGTGATTTTGACCCATGTCAAACCTAATGCCCAGCCTGATGCCATTGTTAAGCTCTAATCTGCAACACAATGCACATTTAAAAATAAAATGCACATTTAAAAATTAAAAAAACATGACTAAATAACCATATTTCACTGTAATTTAATAAAAATGATACACCTACAGTTGCAAATGAGTATTAAAATTTTAAATGATTTGCAATCACATTGAACGCATTTAAAATTACAAAACATATTCATGAATCGATTACAATATGCATACATAAAATTTAAATAGTTTAAAACGAATTTGCATTAAAAAAAAACTACCTTCGTACTGCAAATGACTAAAAAAATAAATAAAAGCATTTGATTTTACATAACTTGTATTTAGAATTACAATATGAATCTATAAAACATAAATAATATACACCAAATTTGGAAAAACTTGAAATAATTTTCTTAAAAAAAAAAACTTACCTCCAAATGCAATTCTCCAAATTCTCTCTTCGAATTCGCTCCAAAATCCGTTCAACACAAGCAATGCAAGCTCAAATGGTTGTGTGAATGAAAATGAAGTAGTGTAGGGCCTTATAAAGGGAAAAAAATGTGTTTTTTAAGTGTGTTAGACGTGTTTCCACGTACAATCAGCGTCGACGAGTTAAAAACACAGAGTTGCCGAGGATTTTGGCGAGTACATGCCAAGTTAACTCAACGAGTTAAACATGGCGAGTTAAATGGGCGAGTATTCGTTTGGCGAGACGAGTGGCGAGTACTCGCCGAGTTTTCTTACTATGCTTTGGAGTACCATCTTTACCTACATATGTATGGCAATCCAATTGTCTCAATTTTGTCAAATAAGTGTTGAAATGTCCCACTTCCTAAGATAATCATGACGAAGACCTTTAGCCCATTTGGTCTTCCCAACGGCTAAGGAAGAAATTAAAGGGGAGACTTAAGTTATGATATTTTATTATAAAGTGCAAAAATAAAATAAAATATTATAAGCACTTATAATAAATTATTATAAACTTAAAAACAAAAAAAGGAAAACAAAAAACAAAAAGCATTTAGCCAAAAATGATTTATCCAAGGAAAATGCAACTTGCTTAAGGAGAAACAGTAGGTGGAAAAAGCACTTAATGAGGAAAAATCTGGTTGGTCATCAAGGGTGGCTATTTAGCTCATAAGTGCCATAAAGGCATGTCGACTTGCCTTAAGAGGACACCACTTGATTATTCTCTTATTTTTTATTTTGTCTGAAGCTTATAGCTTTGTCAAAAATATTTCTAAAGACGAAACCCTTTAGAAATACTCTCTTGAGGACGAAAACCCTCCAAGAGATCAAGGGAATTCTCCACCTTGGGGTTTCCATAATGCATCATTGGATTAGCAGTAATTTTCAGTATTTTCCAGCAGTAGAAGGCAATAAAGTTGCAGATTTTTGGCAAGGGTTTGAAAAGAAAATTGCTATCATTTTTCTATGCCCTTATTCCAGTTAGAGCGACCACCTATGGAGATGATTCATGATGTTCTAGGGCTGCTTTGGAGCTATTTTTAGTGGTTGTTATTACTCCTAATTTTTATACGTTAGATTCCCTCATTTTCAGAATTTTTGGAGTCCTAGAAGTATCATTATAGTTGTGTCTGAGGGCAGCATGTCTACAGATTTTATAAAATTATTCCAACGTGTTTTGGAGCTCTATTTTGGTATTTCTTTCATGATTCTATCATTATAAATATTGCTGATTTGTTCGGGTTAAAGATTAAGTGGGTTTATGACATATTTCATGCATTTTCTTATCTAGCCCTAGTCACATTTTTCCTTTATAAATCAGATCTGCATTGAAAATAATTGTTATATCTTCTATAATTTGCTTTTGGCTTGAGGGATTTGCCTCAAATCTGTTTGGGGTTGAAAAGTGTCCTTTAGGGGACATTACAGTGGTATCAGAGCAATTAATCCTCCCAGCCTGTGAGGAAAAGAAGCAAGGTCATATTTGAATGCAATCAACAAAAAACCATATAGTATATCAAAGAAGAAATACTCCAAAGAAGGGGACTATGGATGATAGAGAAAGACCTCCTCCCAATGATGAGTTGAGTTATATGAATGAGATGTTCTCTAGAGGTAATAGAGAACTGCAGAACCGTTTGATGGAATCACATAGGGATCTTAGAGACTCCTTTATAGGAGCCATTGTTGATTTGGGTAGAGCCTTACAAGGGAATCAAGGCAATCATGGTGAAGGAAGCTCTTCTAGTCATCATACGGAAAGAGTTTCAAACAAGACTCCTTCCAAGTTCTTTCGTGCTAGTTTCCTTCAAAGAAATGAGCCACAAGAGGAGAGGGAGCAGCCACCAACACATGGGTTTGCTGAAGAAATCAATCTATATGGAGATGAGTATGCATCATTGAATCCCAACACAAGGGATTTGCTTTCATTCAAAGACTTTTGCCAGCTTAGAAGAAGCGAGGGACCAAGGAAGAAGGTGAGTCATCCTCAAGAGCCAAGGAAAGATATTCAACATAGATTGGGTAAGATTACTCTTCCTACATTTGATGGTACGGATAAATGTTCATTAGAGCCTGGTTGCAAAAGTTAGATACTTGTCACTAAATCCTATGTATGAGGAAGAGGCTCTTAAATTTGTCACCTTGCATTTAGAAGGTGTGGCTCACGAATGGTGGTATCATGGTCTAGTGACACAAGGACATGGTTCCATTACCACTCTTGAAGAGTTTGGCAAAAGGCTAACAAAAAGGTTTGACAGAGAGATCCAAAAGTACATTTCAGGGAGTTGGCACAACTCAAGCAAGAGGCATCCGTGGAAAGGTATGTTGCTGATTTTCAGAAATTAGCAGTCATGGTTTCAGATATTAGTGAAAGAAGATTAATTGTTTTGTTCATGGAGGGCTTGACCGAACCCCTTAGAGGTTTGGTAAAGGCTTTTGAGCCTCCATCTCTTCAAGATGCTATCAAAAGATCACTAAATCTGGAATTTACAACTGGGAAAGAATAGAAATCTGCAGGTTAGTGGGCAACAAGGTAGAGCACAAGAATGGGAAAGAACCAGGTTTGAGGTTGAAGCAAGAAATGAATTGAAGAAGAAATTATGCTTTGATTGTAAGGACCCATGGACACGAGGAAGAAATTATGTTTTGATTGTAAGGACCCATTGACACCCACTCATCATTGCAAAGGTGAAGGATCTATCCATTACATTGAAGTTGTTTCAGATAATGATGAGAATGAAGGTAATGTTGATCCAAAAGATGAAGCAAAGGAAGATGAGATGGTTGTCACATGTGCTACTTTAGCTACATTAACTGTGTTGCCTAGTTTCTATGCTTTCCATGTGAAAGGTGATCTTCTTGGGCAAAAGATCACCATATTGATTGACAGTGGACCAACACAACTTCATTGATGAAGATTTGGTTGTCAAATTGGGATTGCAAGAAGAAGACTTCCAAGGATTCAATGTGATTGTGGCAGATGGACATTCAATCACATGCACCAAGAAGATTCCTCAACTCCAATTCACCATGGGAGGTCATGAGGTAAGTGATGAATTTTATGTTGTTGGTATTGATGGTTTGGATTTAGTACTTGGTGTACAATGGCTTCAATCCTTGGGTGAATTCATCCAAAACTATCAAACCATGGAGTTGAAATTCAAAGTGCAAGACAAGGAAATTGTTTTGCAAGGTATGAGGAAGGGAGTTCCTCAAAGAATGGCAGCCAAGAGCATGATAGGAGTATTCCAAGAAGGGCAGATTACACAAGATGTGATTGGTGAAGAAAGAAGCATAACATTGCAGCAGCTGATTTATGAAGAAATTCAGCCTTTTGTGGATCATGGTGACTTCATAAGGTATGGGACAAGTAAAATAATGTCATATATGTTGCATATTCAGATTTGTTTTGAGAAAAGTGATGAACTAGAAGATAAAATCTGCAATCTGCATTATGTAATACCTTGGATGCAACCATGTATATATGAGCATCTTGTGAATGACAAGTGGTGGCAAGTTTTAGCTCATTTAACAGTACAGGTGTCAGGATCTTGAAACATTTCAGCATGTTTTGTCTATTGTGCATGACACTTAAACAAAAGAGTTTGGAATTGCTTGAGGGCAAGCAATCTTGGGAAGGGAGGACTGAAATGTCCCACTTCCTAAGATAATTATGACGAAGACCCTTAGCCCATTTTGTCTTCCCGATGGCTAAGGAATAAATTAAAGGGGAGACTTAAGTTATGATATTTTATTATAAAGTGCAAAAAATATATAAAATAAAATAAAATATTATAAGCACTTATAATAAATTATTATAAACTTAAAAAATAGAAAAAAAAGGCAAACAAAAACAAAAAGCATTTAGCCAAAAATGATTTATCCAAGGAAAATGTGACTTGCTTAAGGAGAAAAAGTAGGTGGGAAAAAGCATTTAATGAGGGAAAAATCTGGTTGGTCATCAAGGGTGGCTATTTGGGTCATAAGTGTTATAAAGGCAAGTTGACTTGCCTTAGGAGGATACCACTTGATTATTCTCTTATTTCTGATTTTGTCTGAAGCTTATAGCTTTGTCAAAAATATTTCTAAAGACGAAACCCTTTAGAAATACTCTTGAGGACGAAAACCCTCCAAGAGATCAAGGGGATTCTCCACCTTGGGGTTTCCATAGTGCATCATTGGATTGGCAGTGTTTTCCAATAGTAGAAGGCAATAAAGTTGCAGATTTTTGGCAAGGGTTTGAAAAGAAAATTGCTATCATTCTTCTATGCCCTTATTCTAGTTAGAGCGACCGCCTATGGAGATGATTCATGATGTTTCAGGGCTACTTTGGAGCTATTTATTACTCTTACTCTTGATTACTCTTGATTCTTATACGTCAAATTCTCTCATTTTCTGAATTTTTGGAGTCCTAGAAGTATCATTTACAGCTGTGTCTGAGGGCAGCCTGTCTGCAGATTTTATAAAATTATTTCAGCGTGTTTTGGAGCTCTAATCCGGTATTTCTTTCATGATTCTATCATTATAAATATTGTTGATTTGTTTGGGCTAAAGATCCAATGGATTTATGACATATTTCATGCATTTTCTTATCTAGCCCTAGTCGCATTTTTCCTTTATAAATCAGATCTGCATTGAAAATAATTGTTATATCTTCTGTATTTTGCATTTGGCTTGAGGGATTTGCCTCAAATCTGTTTGGGGTTGAAAAGTGTCCTTTAGGGGACATTACAAATGTTCTAGAATTGATGAAGATGACAAACCTGGACCGAATTCCAAGGGGTCCAAATCTAGGTACAGACCATATTTTGTGATTTCTGGTTAAATGGTGAATGTTTTCGCATCGAAGAGGTGGTGTGGAATAACATAGTTTCTCTGATTGTATCTGATAGGCCATTATGCCATGATTTTAGGAGGGAAAAATTCGACAATCAGATTTGTGATGGCAAAGATACATAAAAGCAAATAAAACACCAAAATTGGGAAAGAGCAACATAGGGGTGGAACCTTCCATTTCCAAAATGAGGTCATCATAAAAAATTGAAGTAATAATGAAGGAATTATGGCGCGAACAAGTTGACCATTCAAAAGTCTTTTGAAAACATTTACAACTCAACACTAACTCAATTCGGTTGCTTGGGTGTGGCACCAACCTTTCAATAACCATTGGAAGATGAACCATTCCATCTTCCACTAATGTATATTCATTTTCTATTGTACGCAGTTGTATAAAGCTGCACTGCTTGATACTGAAAAATTAGAGACAGGATCGTAGCTATACATCTCTTTTTAGATATAAGTAGCATCGTACATAACCATCATATGAAGAGATATCTGGTTCAGTCTTTGCCATTAAGATTGTTATTTCTATGTGTCTAATTAATGCAAAACATCCAGGTCCACAAGCAATCTTGCATCACCCAAACACAAAGTGCAGCTTGTGTGCATGTTGTGTGGCAAATTGTCGTCTTGCAATGAGCAACAGGGCCAAAAGCAACCCCCATAAGTAAAGTGTCCGAGAAAAGACATGGAAGTGGTTTCAATCATCTTCTCTGGTCCAAAGAATCTTTTTTGCAGCAGATGGCAAAACCACTGGTTTACACAGGCAGCAGTTGCAAAACTACCGAACTGCACAAAGTAGCGGTTTCGTCTGCAGCTTTTGTGCACAAAAAGTAATGGCAAAATGTCTAAGAATGGTCTGTTTTTAGTATATTGTACGGACACTCATCTCCTAACGCAAAAATGTGTCTTGGAGACTGGTAATCATCTCAGACTAGTACTTGTTGGTACTCATCTTGGAGACTTGCATTTTAATGATTTTTTAAAATATATTTTGTATTCTTGACCCTAAACACAATGATATATCAAAGATAAATATCAATATAATTACTTTTATCTTTTGTCGACATCTAATATCTTTACTTTAAAAAGTTATTGACATACTTACCTAAGACTCCAAGATGGCAGGACATAGGGACAGGGTTTCCGAGACAGCAAAAAAACATATTTTGTGGACGGCTAATAAAAATATATTCAATTTATATATATAATAAAACATGAATAATTCAATATACTAAGATTTAAAACTGGAAGTTTGACGATTGATTTATTAATCCAATTATTCATCACATAAACCAAAATGTTATATTTAATATTCAATGTTCATATTTCAATGTTTCATATTGAGTCATTGACATTAACATAGAAATTAGAACCGATAATCCGAGATACATTGATACTTCATACTAGATAGAGATACAATGATACATCAACAATATCAATATGACAATGAAAAACAAGTCTTCATTAATCAGCATGAGAAGAGTACAACTACATATGTTATTATGTCATAACTCATAATTACATAACCAAAATGACAATTCAATAATCAAAGTCCTCTAAAGGAACACTCACGAACCGCTCCTTGTCGCAAGATGTATCTCAGTATCGTAAATCATCTACATCTGCAACGGGAATCTCAACCAATCCTCATTGCTCCCGATCTTCGTCAATTTGCCTCGAATCCTTTGGATGTACATCCCACCGTAATGTCAAGTTCTCCTTATACGTAGGTGTCTTACGATCCATGAGACGCAAGGCACTATGTGACAAAGAACAAGTTTCTCCTCTCTCTTAGAGATAAGTTTGTTCCTTTTAAGAGATTGGATCCACCCATATGATGACCAATTCCTCTCAAAAGTAGGGGAACTAGAAACCTGAGAAAGAAGGCGAATGGCAAGTATACGTAGCAACCACCGGAGGTCCATACTATCACTACTAACCTGGACTCTCTTGCGCTAACATGTCTCTGTCTATCTTTGCCAAAGTTTTGTAACCTTTCGGATAAGCAAACTTGAGCCCATAGTTTGCATACTCGAATTCGGCAAATATTTCAGCAAACTCAAAAAAATTGACTTGGCAAGACTCAGCAAATATTCAGGAATAATCGGCAACTTCAAAAATATGCAAATTTCTTTAAAAAACATAAATTTTACACAAAATATATCAAATGAGTCTATAAAATGTTGAAGAAGTGTTTTATATTAGATTTGAATACAAATGCAATACAAAATTGCATCATCATGCAAATACATCAGCCGACTGATAAGTGTTATGAATTGGATGCTATAAATAGTAAGGAATAAATTGTCAAAACTGAAACAAGTGCAAGGTAGCTAGCAATCTCTTGACCCTTCCATTAAGCACAAATTAATAAATACCTAAAGCCCCTTTATTCCCAAAATTTATGGCTAAACTAAAATTCATAAAGATATTATTCCTTTGTCCCGTTTGAGTACAATTGAATACCCAACCTTTGGCCTTGCCAAATTCTTAACTAAGCAACTGCGACTCCCAAACTAGTCATCCTCCATCATGCCTCAAAAGATTCTGCTGATTTTGTCACTAAAATAAATAACCTTAAACTCAAAGATAATGATCTCCTTGTAAGAATATTCGCCATGAAAACTCGTAGGGGAATATTCGTTTAGGCGAGGTTTTGCGAGTACTCGCTGACTCGCGAGTACTCGCTGAGTTTGCTAACTATGCTTGAGCCAATCAATTCGACTCGCGGGCCATCCTCTACATTACACCATTTTTAGTGCTTACTTAGAAACCCTTCCTTACCTCCTAATCATCTACAGGGACAACCCTATCGGACCTCTCATGATACCACTTCGGATTTAGTGCAAATTCAACTGTGTAAGGGGTGTTCAACTTCTCCCATCTACGCTCAATGATGGGCTAAACATGGTGATGGTAAAACTCCAAGGTGGGGTCCCTTGCCTAAATAACAACCTTCATCTGGCCAAGCATATTGTCAATACACTCATATATCTCACCAAGGTTGGGGTTATCAAAATCCCCGTATTTTGGACACCGAAAACCATAAATACAATGGATGTGATGTATTACACATCCGTCCAAAATGGCTCTTTCACCACCATTGCTTTCACCTTCTTCCCCTACTCTATCTTGGACCCATCAAACCTAGACCACTCGATGTCATGACCATACATTGCAAAGACTCTTGCGACTCAACCATCATATCTAACAAAATAAAATAAGATGCAAAACGTGTGTCCACTATCTTGAAGAACTTGTTCCTCAAAACCAACGAAAGAGTGTCAATAATGTATGGTGGTTACAAATGAACATCTGCACATCTCTAGCATTTCCCAAGACACTTACGACCCGATAGATTTTTCCAATGTCTCTCGGTGCATTGTTCATGGCATGCACACATGGGGTCCAAAATATATGTTGGTAGTGAGCCTCAACAAGTTTACCTGCTACCCTACACACGTAAGTTGCATCTGTTATAATCTACACAACGTCAAGTGGACAACCTCCTCAACGACATCTCACAAAATGGTGAATTGGAACTCCAAATCCTTCTTCTTTCTTAAACAATCAATTGCCATCAAAAAGTAAGGACCTTTTCTACATAAAACAATAATATTTATGACTAGGTGGTATTTAATATCCATCCACCCATCCATGTTGATGTTGCAACTATGAGAGACCCATGTGCACCTCATTTCCTCCATCAATAAGTTAGCCTTAGAATCGTTTTTATCCAAGATTGTGGTCCTCAACTTTGTCTCTTAAGGCACACAACTTACACTTTCTTTGGCTCCTTAGCCATAGCCTCATTGAATAAGGAGAGCAAGCAAAGCATGAAATGTGAAATCAGAAGCATAAAAGAATTTTCCAATGACATCATCACCTCTTCCCTAGCCTTTGTATCATACATGTCCACAACTGGATTGGAGGCCACAACCTTCCTCTTCCCCTACTACCAAAAGCATCCACTTCAGTCACCTCATAAGTTGTTGGAGTATTTGAGAAACCACTCTTAGAAGTTCTTTGAGAGTGAGAACTAGAAGGGTGTTAAATGCCACCAACACCACAGGCACGAACCAAACCAAAACTTGGGACTCTAAGATATTCACAAATATACAGCTTTAACAATTCTTAATGTGGATATTGGTTTGGATTATTGATTCCATAGCCTCAAATACAAAAGAGGGGTTAGAAAGAGAATGATTGAAGTAAAAGCAACAATGCAGGGGCATCTAGTAAGACTGATAAATCTTGGGACACACAGGTTGCAAAGCTTATATATCAAGGATACGTAGTTCCCCTTGGTTGTACAAGATCACTATACCCACAAAACCTGAAAATAAAAGGAAATGATAACACTTTCAAATGAGAAAAATGCAGACCTCATTTTAGTCCTGCATATCAATAGAACCTAAAGACATAATATGTTTGCATAACGAATTCTACCATAGTGAGCAAGATATAAGTTGAAACAAAGTTCAATATTTTCTAGCACATTAGTAGGAACACAAAGTTTCAATACTCAGATAATGCAAACAGTCCATGGAATAGAAAAGAATCAAGAACAACCAATAGACAGAACAAGAGAGAAGAGAGAAAGAAGGGTTTTCTTTTGTATTCAAAACCTATATTTCTTACAATCCAAAATCACCAATATCCAACCCCTTTACAATAGAAATGAGAGCCTTATATAGGAAAGAGGGGAAGGATAACTACCCAAACTAACTAGTTGTTTAATTAAGTGATAAAACACTTAATTAATTGAGTTACATTCAAATGACTTTATATTACATATTTCTCTTTTTTTTACAAAATAAAGTCAATGACAAATAGAACTAGTAGTATCAAGAACCTCAAGAAGAAGGAAGAGGAGAGACAAAGAAGCGGGAACTTTCAGCTTTAAGACATGGATTCGGAATTTCATAACTGTGGTTGATATCTTCGAGTCCTTTGGTATAATAGTATGAGCTAGATTTGTCAACCAACTCCCAAGAGAAAACTCCATCTCCTTTGTTGTTCCTCCATACTAAGCTAGTCCTTTTGCTGTTTCCACGATCACATTGTTGAGTTCGACAATTCTTTCATTTTATCCTTAACAAACTTTGTCTTGAACAAATTCTCCTTGATGAGTTTATTAAAATATTTTTAATGTGATCAACTAAGTTCCATTCAGATAAATTATTCTTGAAAATATCACATCGGCGAGCTCATAGTTCTGCAAAAATTTCAGCTTTCAAGGATTCTCCCTTTTGGATCACATTTTGCAACTCAATTGAGGCTTCCTCCAACCTTCATTCTCCACTCAACACTGAAAGACCAAGTTCTGGAAAGATTGTTTTTAGAGTCATCGAAAATCTTCTCAGAAAGAAGGATTTTCTCATCTGCTGTAAGGGCCATAATGCGAAGATCTTGAATGACATTTACCCAAATTTTTATTTCCTTATCAATGTTATCAATTCCTAAACTGATCTGCTCCTGAGTTGAAACAATATTGTCATAGGTCTTACAGCTTCATCAATAAATTCTAATCCTATGACTAGAATTTTCTCCACCCAAGCTTCAAATGCTTTGCCAAGAGTTGCGTGTTTGTGTAATTTTGCTATTGCCTTCAGATCAATATCAGCGGTGATAGTGGTTGGAGGAAGGGCGATAAAGGAGTTGGATCCAATGGAGTATTATCAGATGATAGAAAGGATTTAATGAAATTAGCCAATATTTGTACATGTTCCTCCAATTGCTCTTGAGTTTGTTTTCCTTTCTCAACCCTTTCAATGACCTTGGAAACAGTTTCCCTAAGGTTGTGCACTTCACCTTCGGGGGTTGATTCTCCCAAGGAGATCCTAGTCAACTCATAATCAGATACTTGAAATGTCTTTTCACTCGTCTTCTTTTGGTTTAGCAATTTCTAAGAATGGTTGTCTTGTGGAATCAGAGACAAGACGAGAAACAATCTTGGCTTTCTTAGGAGGAGAAGTACCAAGAAGAGCAACTATTGCATCATATTTGGGAACCTCAATCTTGGATTGAGCCTTTCTCTTCTTGTTGTCTACCATGGGTTGAACCCGGGAATGAATCTCCCGATGATGTTGTCGGAGGAGGCAAGGCAAGTGCAATTTGCGAAACAGAGGTTGAGTTCTTGGAACTGCTTATAGTGGAAGTTACAAGAGAAGAAGAAGGTCTTCTCACATCCAATTTAGGCCTGGAGACACTTGTCTTTCCCGAGTTAGGGCCTACTACCTCAATTCCCCATCATCACTCTCTTCGAGTCTCTTCTTCTTCATCTTGTTTCTTTTCACTAATTTCTTCTTCACCTTTCTTTGATCGCTCAAAGGTTGCTTCCCCTCCTACTTCCTATGTCTCATCATCATCTCCTTTTCTTGATGTCTCAGCCTTCTTTTCTCCCTCCTTAGTTTTATCTTTTTTACCATAGACTTTAGTTCCAGAGTCCAACGGAGAGGGAGGAGTTTGGTGAGGAGTTGCTTCCATCGAAGAAGATGCCTCTTGAGAAGAAGCTCCCTGTTGAGAATCCTTGAATTCTTTGATTGTCCTCAAAAGAACAAGAGTGTTAAGATCATTTGGATTATCCTTTTCCTTTTGTGACCAATCAACGGTAGGAAGAGGAGTGTATTGAATTAAATTAGTGAATTCTGGAGAGAAAAGATTTGAACCACCATTAATCATTCCTTTTAGCATTGTAAATAATTTGAAATCCTAGACTTGTTGTAGAGTTAATCTGCCATATGCTCTCTTTTTGACCTCATAGTCATCCTCACAGTCTTCCCAATAGTCCTCGAATGTTGGCAGTGATGATATGAGAGTCAAAGATTTTTACCAATAAATTTCTTACTATCAAAATAAGCCCTCTTCTAATAAGGGTGCAGGTTGAAAGGAGAGATGGTTCTCTCGACATTTTGGGCATCCAAGGCAGATCTACATGTGTAATTTCCCAAAGTTATGGGAAATTGGATGTCGAGATCTTCTTATATCTGCAACTACTCGTGAAGGTCTAGTTGTCTACAAAGTTCAACTACAATAATCTTGTCACTACAATAGATTGGAAGCTTGTAAGGAGCTCCTTCAAAACTTGTCCAAATGTAGGAAAACTTCTTGAACTGAAAAAATACGTTGTCATAAACTGAGATCAGCTACCTAGCCTCCTTAAACTCTACTTGTTACATTTCCTTCCAATAGCCTTACTAGGAACATTGTGAAGGCATCATTTACTCTCTTGTGGTGGCTCTTGCTATTCTCATAGGTCAACTGAGTGTAGAAATCATAAATAGCAAAATTTTGCCTGTTGTCCTGGCTTGACAAACCAATCCATATTTTGTACCTAGCTATGGTGTACATCAAATAGGAGGTCATGTAAAATGTTTTGGTTTGGTGCACTTAAGTGAGTTGTTAAGTTTTTCGCAGATAATTTCTCCCCAATTCAAAGGTTGTGTGCCTTCACAAATCAAGTCAATATAAATGCACATCCAATCCCAAAATTCGTGAGTGAAGGTAAGCCCATTACCCTTGCTAGTAAAGTTATGATATCTTGCAGCTTCTTCAACAAAGTAAATCCTATAAAGAGTTTTAGGCAACTTTGAAGGCCCCCTCTTCTTGACCTTTAGCCAAGATTTGGCAATCATGGCTTGATACTTGTTAGGATAAGGTCAAACTCCTTTTGGGCATCAACTTTGGTTAAAACCTTGGAACCTTCAAAGGTAGGAATTCCCAGAGCCAAGTTGATATGATGAGCATCCAATTGTGCAATGACTTGCCCCTGAGGATCCTTTAATTCCTTAGTTTGGGGATCAAAACAAGAAGCACAAGCTAACATTGTGTTTCAGCACACTTGACGGATGTGGGAAAACCCCCTGCATGAGCTAATACACTATTCAAAATGCTTCGGGCTGATATACTTGGGCTATTATCTCTCATTCTGGCCCAGAAGTCATTTAAATCCATGTGTTTAATATCATTGTCCCCTATTTCAGGAATTGAGGTCTCGAGGGAGGAAATGTGTTCATATCCAGGATATCTTTGGAACTTCATTTTGGCAAACTGGATACTAGCTTGAAAACAATTGGTTTTTTGAGAGGAAGAGCACTTAAACGAACACAATTTCAAAAGTGGGTGAAACAGAGATAAATCCACCCACCAGATAGATGAAAAGGAAGGCGACCTCCCAATGTTCCCAACGCAACTCGAATTTTTGAATTTGGCTTTAAAATGAGGGAGAAACGAGCAAAACAATGGTTTAGACGTGGGGAAGAAGGCAAGGCACAAAACGATAGAATAGTAGCAAGTTCGTGAAAGTGAGGGAGAAAATGGAGTGGGAGGGGTATTTATTGTCAATGTCAACTCCTATCCTATTAACTTCCCAAACAAGCCTTTTAAAATGGTTAATCATGTGCAAACATGCCCGACGAACTAGTTTCACAAAACCCCACTCTCTAAATGTTATTTTGTGTGTTTTTAAACGGGCGAATTTGCGTTTGTGGGAACTTGAGGTAGCGAGGAACATTTCCGTCAATTCCTTAGTACCCAAAATGTTCTAAGTGTCTAATAGTGGAGAGGAGTCGGAAGAACAGGAGTCGAAAAGCCGAAGCCCCGAGGGTACAGGGTCAAAGTTCTAAAAGTGCCCGCAATGACCGACGTAGCCAACGCAGCGAAGATAGCGGAGAAGCGGCAAACAGGAGGAAGTGAGGAAAGCGGAGCAGATGTTCCATCGGTTCCCGATATGGCCGATGGAGCCAACAGAGCCTATGAAAGCAATCATGACGGCAAAATGGGGAATAGGAGGAACAAGGGAACAGTTCCTCCTGTTCCTCAATCATCTAATTCATTTGATTCATCCTCCTAAAACATTAAAATTTGTCTAACTCCTAACTTCTCCTTTATCATACTAAATTAACATGAAGCAGAGAGTGGCCAAGAAAATGCAAGAGGCTACCCAAGACTCAAAAATTTAAAATTTTCGACATTTTCAAGTCTTGTGACAACACAACCTCACCATTTCTACCCTCTCTTCAAGTGATAGTTGTCCATGGAGGCCTACACCTTTCTCTCGAGATGTGCAATAAGTGCAAATTCAACAACTCAATGAACATTTATTGCACTTCCATGTTTTAGTCCCCTTGAAATGTTTGATCTAGGACCCTCAACAATTTGAGTAAATTGTTTCAAAGTTTTTTTGGTCAAACAGTCCTCTAGCATATTTGTTCAACATCGTGGAGGGGTAACTAAACTTGTCAACACTCCCATGTGAACTATCAGTTGTTCTTTCTCCTTGCACACCCCCACCCATCTCATTACTCATTTCAATCTCACATTCAGCTTCATACTCATTGTTTGAACTCATTTTGGGGCTGCAATAATTAAAAACAACATAACTATACATTTTAAAGTTTTTAACACACTTTGCATTTGTAATTAAAAAAACAACACCCTTGTTTAAGTTTTTTTAATTTTAACCATGCTTGCATTTAGAAATTTAAAAACAGCAATGTACAAATGGCAAATGCCCTTGTTTAACCCATTTTTCATTTGGAAATTATTTTACAAAAACTAGCAATGTATCCACTTTGAAAAAAATTGTCCCTTGTTTAACCCATTTTGTTGCTTGCATTTGAAAATAGAAAAAACAAAACAAAAACGGCAATGTGTGCACTTTGAAATTTTAAAAAAACAGCCATGCCCTCCTTGTTTAACCCATTTTGTTGCTTGCATTTGGAAATTTAAAAAAATAAAAGAAAAACAGCGATGAATGCACTTACAAATTATTTATAAAAAAACATCAATGTCGTCCCTTGTTTAACCCACTTTGAACTTTGAAGTTTACATTTGGAAATTAAAAAAAACAAGCAAAGAATCATTGAACATATGTCTTGCTCTTGCTCTTTCTCTCTCCTTCTCCTTGCTCTTTCTCTTTCTCCTTCTCCTTGCTCTTTGCTCTTTGTGTGATTACAATGAGTATGAGTTGTGTTTGTATAAGTTTTTGGGAGCCATTTAGGGTTAGGGTTGAGTAATTACTTTTAGGTTAAAGATAAAAATAAGTTTTTAACTTTTAAAAAGAGTTTTTTTATTTTTTTATCGTAAAAATACAGTTGGGTCATAGGGGACCCCGGGACATCCTTGACCGTCTTGGGTACATCAAGATGTCCCCTACAATGTTCCCTAAATTCTAAAGCACTCAGGACATCCCAAGTGTGTCCCCTAAACTAAGGGGACATCCCTTGAACTAAGGGGCCAAACTAAGATGACACCCTTGGATGCCCCCTAAACTAAGGGAGCATTTTGGGACATGAGGGGGACGTCTTATCCCTGTCCCCAAGTCCCCGGAACATCCAGGACAGCTGGGATGGGGGTGCATGTCCATGTGTAACACTGATTACTAATGTTTTTTTAGGCTGTATAATTTTGCATCTCTAAAATTTACATATATACTTTCACATATGTATTGTTGTGTCTACGTTAAATGTCTCCTATTTTTCTGAAAAATGATGTACCCGTCCCCATCTCCTTGTACCACTGATAACTCTACCCGTCTCCTAGTAACTTTGGTTTTGAGTGTTTCCAAGCATTTTGGGAAGGCAAAGAGACATTGAGAACTGTCACAACATCAAAGAGATCTGTCAGAGATCAAGAAGAGGCAGTTTTGCAGTTTGATGAGTTGGAACTCCGAGAAAGGAAGGATCAAGAAGGAGAAAGACCTCAGCAGAATTAGGGAGAGGTAGTTTGCAAGATGGGGGAGGTTTGTTCAAATCAACAAAATAGAACTGTAGAAGTCCATCAAAGGGACTGTTTTTATGCTCATGTTCATGTGTTGGAATCAAAAGAGCAAGTGTATGTGTGCATGGGAATCTCCATAACAAGTCCCTAGCTTTCAATAAAGAAATGAAATTTTGGGTTTCAGTTCTGGGTGTGTGTCTGAGTGTTGTCCAGTATCTCTAGAGTGTTAGGTTGGGGAGTAAGACAACCATTAATTTGGCCTCCTCATTTCTGTCTGCATCACAATTGCTTCCATTTCCTTTTGATGATCTCTCCATTATTTCCATGAATTCGTTTCTACTATAGCATATTTAGGAATTTACTCTGTTATCCACCAGATTGGATTGCTCCTAAAAATCCGGATCAAGAATGCACAAGAAGATTAATATCAATTTTCCAATGACGATTTCAAGTCATTATTTCAATCACAATACCTGTACCTCTTTGGGCACTTATTTTGATTCACATTAGACCTCTCCCACCCTCCATTTTAAGATGAGAGTGGGCATCTAACATGTATATGAAAGGAAGGAGTCCATTTATGAGGATGAAATTTTGGGTTTCAGTTCTGGGTGTGTGTGTCTGAGTGTTGTCCAGTATCTCTAGAGTGTTAGGTTGGGGAGTACGACAACCATTAATTTGGCCTCCTCATTTCTGTCTGCATCACAATTGCTTCCATTTCCCTTTTGATGATCTCTCCATTATTTCCATGAATTCGTTTCTGCTATAGCATATTTAGGAATTTACTCTGTTATCCACCAGATTGGATTTCTCCTAAAATCCGGATCAAGAATGCACAAGAAGATTAATATCAGTTTTCTAATGATGATTTCAAGTCATTATTTCAATCACAATACCTTTACCTCTTTGGGCACTTATTTTGATTCACATTAGACCTCTCCCACCCTCCATTTTAAGATGAGAGTGGGCATCTAACATGTATATGAAAGGAAGGAGTCCATTTATGAGGATGAACATATACAAAAGAAGTAAATCAGTCTCGAAAGATCAGTGTTTTTGTCATCCAGGGAGAGCCATGGCAGCAAACCAGTCGAAGGAACAAGAACTGAATCACCAAGAGCCCTAAGTCTAGGAAGATCTAAGAGCGATAATGAACATTTGATGTCACGTGTCAATGGTGGTCCGTTATAGAAAATACTGTTCACGAGACACCAAAGATCTCAGCAAGTTTATTGTCAAGCCTAGGAAAAGGTTTCCCAACAAAATTATTTACTTGAGATGAAATTAAAAAGACATTTCAAATAATATTCATCCGATCATTAATGCTTCGTGAAGAAGACAAGCACTTTTAGAATAATTCCCTTGCTACATAAAAAAATCTATTGAAGTATCATACAGGCTCAAAGAAATGGCAGTAGATGCATAACATACCTCAGAAACAGCGAACAAGTTAATATGTGGCCTCTATTTATTTTAACACATTAATCATTGTATATGAGAATAATTTTACCATTCCCTAAAGTTTTAGCAGGCTAATGGGTTACTCTAATAACCACAGAAATAATGATAGCAATAGATTATCAATGTCAAGGTTCAGTGAAAAGGAATTTCTTATTTCATACTTATGTAATAATGGGGAAATTTTGGTCAAACTGAATTTGGTTTCTCTTCATAGCAAAGACACAGGCAATCACAGTAGCCACCACAGCAAAGAAATATAGACTTGAGAATAAAACGCAAACAAAGCTAAAAATACCAGGTTTTGAACAGCTTCTTACATTAAGAGCGTCCTTTGCATCTAGCGCATACTCTTGGTGGGAGAATACAGCAAATGCAACTATCTGTCACAGTAGCAAATGTCAAACCCTTTCAGGAATTAAAATTCTGCAAAGATGATTTTTTTGCATAACATATAAAAACATAAAACTATATAGGATTGATAAGCTGGTAAACTGCAAAGGTAAAGAAATATGTATAGCTTTAAAAGAATTTATAAACTTTTCTGTAACTTGAATAGGTAATATGCTTCAACATATGTACATAAATCTTACATATTAAGTTGTGAGTAATCCATTATTTAAGCTGCACAAACACATTTAAAGCTCGGTTTCAGAAACAACACCCTCAATTTCTAAAACTCTGTCAATGCCAGAAAATACATGTAGAGGTCTGTCAGACATGATAAAACTAGATATGGTAGGAACCTAATGAAGCCAGCAGCTTGACTATGAGAACATAGCTTTTTGATGAAAAATCTACCATGAACTAGCAATTAATTGTGCAAAGAAGAACCAAAAGCTAGAAAAGATCAAAAAAGATGTCTGCACCTTCTAAAAATCAAGATAATTTTCAAAGACAAGAAGAAAAAGAGAAGCCAAGATAATAGGAAAATAAACAAGTACTCAAGATTGAAGAAAAGACAACCGCTGAGAGAAATGATGCACATGTGGATGATAAAGGTACTAAACTCATTGTTCATGCAAAGTAAAGAATAAAATTAAAAAAATTGGTGGTGTCTTCAGAGAAACACAAGAATGGAAAGGAGAAAGACATCAAGAAAAGCACAAAAATATAAACTCGGAAGGAATTGTAATTTAAAAAGGAGAATAGAAATTTAGTTTCAAAACTCTCTAAGTTTGAATTTTTAAAAATGCCCCTTATAGACACAGGCAAACATGTCCAATATAATTAAAATTTATGGTCAACATTTGGCCATAGTTTTTGATCCTGTCCTAATAAGACAGTCATATGAACTAGTAAAATATCTTTTATTGTCTTTATGTAGATTCTCTAGAAGCTTCCTTCTATTTCTTGTCCAGGAAGCTTCCATGTATACATACCTTTCTTCTTTTAGAATATGCCTTGTCCATACCCTTCTTCTTTAGAAGCTTGCTTTCTGGGTGATATTCTTTTGGTTGTCATGGTTATAACATTTCTTAGCTCCAAGAAAAATCTGCACTTTATGGTCTTTGAAAGCTCAAAACATTGGGTTTTACAAGTGTGCTTGTTCAGTGCTGAAAACAACTGAAAGTTGTTGTTGCAACAGTGCTACACGAGGATGTACAACCCCATCCCCAAGCTGTCCCGGACGTTTGGGACATCCTAGGGACTTGGGGATGGGAACAAGACGCGCGCCCCCCAACATCCCAAAAATGAAAAACTGATGGGGACATCCTGGGACGCCCCTAAAAACAATTGAAAGTTGTTGCAACATCGTTATGCGGGATGCGCACCCACCATCCCCAATCCGTCCTAGATGTTTAGGACGTCTCGAGGACTTGGGGATGGGAACGAGACATCCCCCCACATCCCGGAAAATGTAAAAACCGAAGGGGGCCCCCGAGTTCGGGGACATGCCCGGGATGTCCTAGGTGCTTTATGAATCAACAGACATCGTGACATCCCCAAGACATTTGAGGGATGTCATTGGGAGATTTGAAAAGAATGCAGCAGATTTACAAAGAGAGATCAAATAATAAGAACACAATACGAATTATATTTTCAATAATCTTCCTGCAAACTTCATTACATACACTCCCATATAAATAGGAAATAGCTCCCCTATAATTTAGGAGGTAGCTGTAACAACACAAATGACTTTACGTGAGTTTGTTGTAACTCACATCCCCTAAATATATATAATTGTTATTGTTGTTTATAACAACTAATTACAATTTACTCACCTACTAAAAACTTGTATTTACTTGATAATAATTACACATGTAATTATTATTCACACATAAACTAATGGAGCACTAACAAAGTAATTTCCTGACATTCCCCCTTAGTGCGAACATGGGAAAACCCTGCCTTTGTACTTGCACCTGCTTTCATGAATAGGTGATTTTCATAGGATGATCACAAACCCAATGGATGGTTTTACATACGGTTGACCACAAACCGAGAATGGTGGTTTTACAAAGTGGAGTACCACAAACCAAAAGGTGATGGTTTTGCATATGGTTTACCAACAACCAAAAGTGGTGGTTTTGTAAAGTGGTTTACCACAAACCAAAAAGTGAAGGTTTTCAAGTGGTTTACCTACAACCACATCATGATGTGCCAAGTAATATTATCAACCCTCATCACATTTCACCATAGGAATAACATAGGAAATTTTTTAGAATACTGTTGCTCATAAGAAAAAGATGACAAAAAGAAATGGAACATTGAATCATGTTCCCCCTCAATGTGAAATTTCCACTTATTCCACAAACCAAACAGGAACATTGAAATCTAAAGCACACTGAAAAATATTGAAAGCAAGCATACTCTAAAAAAATGCCACCAAACCATCTCGTGCGGCCCACATTTTCAGGATCGCGAGAGGTCGTTGATTGACCTCCAACCTCTGTTTGCCTCCATCCTCTAGTTTCATGTTGGTAAATTACCCTGATTTATCTTTGAGGCTCATAATGCAAATATTGTTGATCTATATGATGAAGAGGCTCTAAATCTGACAAAAACCAACCTCTAATGTTTTGATGATAACTTGAGAACCGTACTTCCGTTTTACAAACCGTAAAATGCATCGGAAATCTGGTTTCAAGATCTTTCCATTCATGCAGAGAATCGCCGGCAATTTCTAAGGAATTGTTGGCGATTCAACAAAATCGTTGGCGATTGCAGCATTCAGATCCGAATCATTGGTGATTGGACAGAATCGCTTGATGATTATCAAAATCGTTGGTGATCCCCGTAAAAATTCACCAGATCCTCTTTTTACATGTGTTCAAGCTTGTTAATCGCAAATTGTGAAAAATTGAGGAAGCATCCACATCACCGCACAGATGGCTAAAACGCACGACCTTTTAATCTAAGAAATGAATGAAGGCATAGATAAACGTGGTGCAAGATGAATTTAATTCAAATCTCAATGAATATTGGCCATAACTTCATATAAAGATGCTATCGAAAATTCTTTATCAAACCAGACTGAAAGAACTGGCTCCTTCACACTTTCTCTTTCTCTACAATAGCAACACAAAAACAAAACAACAATGGAGATTCAATTGATATTAAAAATGTCTCTCTATTCTAAAACATGTGTATTCTCTAAAACTATCCTATCATTTTGGGGAAATAAACAGGGTGTGGTTTCCCCTCAACTCATATTAAATCTCCATTATCTCTTGAAAACCTTGCTCTGGTACCAAATGAAAAGAATGCAGCAGATTTATAGAGAGATATCAGATAATAAGAACACAATACAAATTATAATTTCAATAATCTTTCTGCAAACTTCATTACAAACACTCCCATATAAATAGGAAATAGCTCCCCTATAATTTAGGAGGTAGCTATAACAACACAAATGACTCTACGTGAATTTGTTGTAACTCACATCCCCGAAATACATATAATTGTTATTGTTGTTTATAACTAATAGCAATTTACTAACCTACTAATACCTTATACTTACTTGATAATAATTACACATGTAATTATTATTCACACATAAACTAATGGAGCACTAACAAAGTAATTTCCTAACAACATACAGGCATCCCCTACAACCCAACACTTTTTGGTTTTTTAAAATTTGTCTCTTTTTTTTCTTTTACAATCATGTTGATTAATAAAGACTTGTTTTTCATTGTCATATTGATATTGTTGTTGTATCAATGTATCTCTATCTAGTATAAAGTATCAATGTATCTCAAATTCCCGGTTCCAATTTCTATGTTAATGTCAATGACTCAATATGAAACATTGAATGTTAATTATAGCATTTTGGGCCTTGGCTTATGTGATGAACAATTGGATTAATGGTTTCAATCTTCAAACTTTCAGTTTGAAGTCTTAGTTTATTGACGTATTCATGTTATATTTGTAATATATATAAATTTTATATATTATTTTTATTAGCCGTCCCCTCATCATCCAAAAAATTTGAAACAAAATTGTCGCCCTGCGTCCCAAGTCCTAGGTAACTATGCATTGCGCAAGCTAAGTCATAAGGTTCACGTTCAAACTAATGTTCGATGAGGATAAGGTTAGGTTCAAGTTTGCCAATGGATAAAGTTCAAAAAAGAAAAAGAAAAATCATCTTAAAGTCCAAACAAAATAATTTTTTATCATTTTAATTTTCTTAAAAATGCATAAATATAATAGAGAGATAGGTTGGAGAGAGTTTTCCATCTAGTGCCTTCACTCGATATATATATGCAAAAGCATGTCAAAAACTTCCCTTACAAAAATAAAGGATAAAGTTCGAGTTCATGTTCAGCAACAATAAAATTCAGCAAAGTTCAAACTTTTTCCATAAAATTTGGTGTACCTTGTGACATAGGTTGCAAGATTCTAACACCCAAGGAAACTTGGTACTTGGAAACATTATTGGTCGTGCTTCCATCAACAATATGTCCCATGCCATGCCCTTGAACACAAAGTCCATGAGAAGGGTCGGGTCTTAATCTTGGCATATAATCAAAAAGTGCAGGATAAAGTTTCACCTTATATATATATATATATATATATGCAAAAGCATGTCAAAACTTCCCTTACAAAAATAATGGATAAAGTTCGAGTACATGTTCAGCAACAATAAAATTCAGCAAAGTTCAAACTTTTTCCATAAAATTTGGTGTACCTTGTGACATAGGTCAGTAAGATTCTAACACCCAAGGAAACTTGGTACTTGGAAACATTATTGGTCGTGCTTCCATCAACAATATGTCCCATGCCATGCCCTTGAACACAAAGTCCATGAGAAGGGTCGGGCCTTAATCTTGGCATATAATCAAGTGCAGGATAAAGTTTCCTGCCTTCCTATTATAAAATGCTAAGAAAATTAATGTATTTTTCTAAGGAAATATACATGCCATGGAGTTTAGACAATGGCTCAACACCTGATCAGATCATCTACCTCCTAGCTCAGGTGCCTCTTCATTTGGCGTTCAATATGAACTTCAGTTTCAGTTGTCCAACTAGTTCAATTTATGTGCATTATGACTATCCAAGGTGTTGGTCGTCAAAAGAAGATCCTAATGAGAGCAACATAAATGGGACAAGAAGTCTCTCCTCTTTGATGGGAGAGGTTCCCTTATTTAAAAGCAAAACTTATTTACAAATGCACAACGCATAACTTTGAGGTAGAACTTAGGTATTATGAAAGCTTTGTGAAATGAAATCGATTATCAATCACAAAAGCATAGAAGAATGAAGACAAGGAAATAAGCAGAAAAGTATTTTCCAAAATTATAGGTGACAAAATAATTCCTTATGCGTCTTTGGAATACAATGAATTGAATTGACCATTTGTATTTGAATTACTAAGATGCTATTCGAGGGACACACGCCCATAAATAACATTTACAAGAATACAAAGCTTCTTGGTATTATGCAGACAAATGATCTAATAATATTTAATGATAGCTGCACAAATAAAGGAATCGATGAACAAAGAAAGAAAATCCTTTTGTATTGATTGCCGTATTATTTCTTACACTTTCAGAAATAAGCCAAGTTTTTTCCCCCTCAAAAATGGCGAGGGGAGGCCATTATATAGTTTACAAATCAGTTACCCTTGGTAACTACTTCTTTTAGTTAAAGGACTGCTTAACGCAAAAACCCCAACTGATTACCATAAATCCGAGATGAGGAAAGAAAGAAAGGAGAAAAGTCAAGAGAAGAAGACAGGCGTTCATGATTGAGAGGGACCCACTGATTTGAGGATCCGCTGCCTAAATCTTTTTAACGCCTCTGCTATGTCTCTGCCACGTGGAACTGATGTATTGGCAGTGGACTGAGTCCAAAATCCGAGACACTTCTCCATCTCTTTGTCGAATTCGACGTGTGTGGTAATCTTTACTTGCTTCTTCAATAGCAGACTGGAGAGAGCAGATTTCTTTCATCTTCTCCTTGGTGATGGAATCCTCTTTGAACAGATTTCCTTTGACAAAAGCTCTGAATTGAGTTTTAATCTCCTACAAGGAGAGAGGCACACCTGAGGTTTCATCTTGGAGGTGACAATGGATATCCTTAAAAGCAGATACCACCAAAGTTTTTAAGGCCTCACCCTTCTGCCAGCTATTTTTCAATTCTCCCAAAGCCTCCTCCAACACCTTGATTTTCCATTCCACACTGTATACCCATGATTTTGACAAATTATCTTTTGCATCATCAAAGACCTTGCTCGCCATTAAAAGATTTTCATCACCCGCCCATAAGGCGAAGGTCTACTATACAACCGCTCCGTAGTTTGAGCTCTTTATCTATATTTCCAATAGTGGAAGAGAGTTTCGTAGAAAGATCATTCACCTTCTCATTGAGTTTGAAGGCTTCACTAATGAAATTCAACCCTGCAATGAGCATATCATCCACCATGGCCTCCATAGCCCTTCCATAGATGGAATATCTATGTATATCTTTGATACTCTGGACTTCATCTTGACTAAGGATTACAGGTGGTGGAAGAGTGGTCAGTGGGGTGGGGTCTAAAACTTTGTCCTTGGACAACAGTGACTTGATGAAACCTGCAAGAACCTGAGCCTGCTCTTCCAGCTGCTCTATAGTTTGTTGCCCTTTCTCCACTCTCCCAATGACCCTGGTGACTGTCTCTTGGAGATTGTGAATCTCACCTTCAGGGGTGGACTCCCCCATAGGGATCCTCGAGAGCTCTAGATCAGTCGTCTGCAAATCCTGTTCTGGCTTGTCAACCTTGGGCTTGGCTATCTCCAAGAATTGCTGGCCCTGAGCATCGGATACTATTCGTGAGGTAGTCCTGGTCTTCTTGGCGGGAGTAAGAGTAATGCCTAATAAGGCGGCCCACAAAGATCAAAATTGGGTCCTGAGATTCGGGAGAAAGACTTTCTCTTCCTACTATCGACGAATGGTTGTACCCATGCAAAAGAGGAGGAAGAAGGTGGGGCAAGAGGGCCGAGAGAAAGGGAACTCATGGCACTCAAAGTGTGCACTGTTGTTGCCTCCAGTTGAGATATGAGTGGAGCGCTCGGGGCTTCTGGTACAAAGGAGTCAATGGTGCTTGGAAGCTCAATGCTTTGGACTTCTTTGTCTTTATCCATTGGGGCTTCTGGAGCACTTATGGAGGCTGGCACTTCACTCTCTTCGCTTTCACTGAGAACAATAATGTTCTCTGGACCGGAGGGCAATTCCAAATGCTTCATCATGGGATCTTCTTCAACAAGCTCTTTTTTGACCTCCTTGATTTTCCTCTGATATACTTGAGTGGACGAGGAAGGAGTGGACGATGTAGGACCTTTAGTTGATGAGGCAGGAGGAGTCTGCACAGGTGCTTCCGAACTGGGTGTCAATGTTTCCTTTATTGGTGTTGAAGTATCCTTGGAGGAGGACTCACTTGAATGCCTTCTAAGCTCACGGACTTTCCTATCAAACCAGATCTTGGTTCTTACTAAGACAGGGGCTAAGATTTCAGCCAGATCATCTTTCTCCTTTTTGAACCAATCCAAATCCTCCAAGGGAGTGTGTTTGATCAAGGTGTCATACTCATATGAAAACAGGTCGGAATTATCATCCTGAAGCCCTTCCGGCTTGATACAAATTAAGCTCCCGAATCACCAAGAGAAACCCGCCATAATGTCTCCTTCTTGCCTCAAAATCATCAAAGCCACGATCCGCCCAATAGTCTTCGTGGTTCCGCACTATGATAGTTATTGATTTTGATGTTCTGTTTCAATAAATTTCTTCAAATCAAAACAAGTTCTTGCTCCAAGAAATGGACAGTGATGGGAGCTAGGGCTCTTTCTATGTTTTGTGCATCTAGAGCCGTCTTGCAGGTGTAGTTTCCCAAAGATATGGGGAAGTGCAAGCCAATAATTTTCTTATCCCTGCAGGTTCTATGTAACTTGTCTAATTGCCTGCATATCTCTATCAAGGCCATTTTATCATTGCAGAACATAGGGAGCTTAAGAGGGGTGCTCTCATAGCCTGCAAGCCTGATATAGGAGAATTTTCTGAATTGGATGAAGTAAGCACCGTACTTCGCTATTAGGTTCATGGCTTCATCCGAGAACCTCCTTGCAGTGTCGCTCTCCAGAAGCCTCACAATGTACATGGTGAAAGCATCATTCACCCTCCTGAAGTTGCGATTGCTAGTGTCCAGGGTGAATTGAGGGCAGTAGGCATATACAGGGTCACCCTTATGAGCATCAATGTATGTGAATCCAAACCATTGCCTTGATGTTGCTAGGGTATACATCAGGTATGAAGTCATGTAGAACTTCTTGGTTTGTTGTACATCGACAATTTTCTGCTAAGTTCATGCCGATGATTTCGCCCGATTGATATTTTGAGTTCCTTCACACACCATGTTGATAAGGGGGCACATCCGTAGAATGGAACTCGTTGGTAGAGGGTAAGCCCATGGCCCGAGCCAAGAGGGGATTATAAAATCGACACTCCTCATTGAAATCGGCACGAAATGCAGAACCTTGATAAACGGGACGCCCCCTTTTAGGGTTTTAAGCCAAGACTTCGCCACCCTCGCCTTGTATTTCTCACCGTCCCAGGTCGAAGAGGGCTCGTGCCTGGTTCGAGAGATTACTATAGAATTGTCCATCTCGGGAATCCTTAGGCGGTGCAATGCGAGAGCATCAAGCTTGCAATGAGTTCCCCATGCACATTTGTTAGCTCACTCGGGATTGAAATGAGCACCGCAGTGCAATCTATTTGCACATTGACCGAGATTGGGAAACCAACGGCGGCGAATGCCAAGCCACTATCATGAATCATTTGTGCCATAGGGGAGGGGTTCGAATCTGTCATCCTAGTCCGAAATCTCCGAAGTCCGGTGACGAACTTCACTTGTCCCCGATATCGGGAGCAGCACTCGAGCAAAGGAAATTTGCTCCCGACCTTGGAATTTGATCTTCATGTTGATAACAATCAATCAAAAAAGTCACAATCAGTACTCTTGATGAAATCGAGGGGAATGGGTATGCGCACGAAATTTTGATTGCGAGGGTATGAGCAATTGATAAGAAAGCAGTGTGCAAAAATGCGTAGCGGGGCAGCTTATTAAATAGCCGTTTCGTAGAGAGAAAGGTAATAAATGTGCATTAAATACACATCTACCAACTCAAAGGCAAGATATTTGGGAAGAGCGGGAAAAATTAGCCCGGATGGCCTTTGATTCATTTGGGACACACGGACGCGAAAGCGCGATTCGGCCGATGCGGGCGACGCGGAAAAAAATTGCACAAATGCTTTCGGGACATGAGGGACGAAAGTACGCGAAGTGCGCGATTCGGCCGATGCGGGCGAAAGGTGAACATTGAGCCTGGGCGAACTTGTGTTACTTGGGACAAAAAGATCCGACGGGCCCGAAAGAAACGGACTTGAGTAAAGCAGCCGATTGGTGAACAGGGAGCCCGAATGAACTTGGGACATCTGGGACAAAAATGTCCGACAGACCCGCAAATCACACAAAATGACCCAAAAACGAAGATTCTTTCCAACTTTTTGACTTTTTCCCTTACTAAAACAACGAAAAGGCGATTAACCTCAAAATTTATGATTTTGAACTTCTCAAAAGAGGGGGAAATTTTGAGAGGACAACACGAGGATGAGCGATGCACTTTTTAAGACATATCGTCCCGTAACTACTCTATATGTGAGTGATAAGGAAGGCTCCTCTGCTTATTTTAAGAAATGTACAGCATTAAATGTTCTGATGATTTAAATACCGATAAATACATATAAACATATATTACACATTAGTGTACAACATGTACAGTTGCAAAACCTCTTGTCCCTCTCTTCCTGTTGTTACGATTGACTCTTTTAGTCCATATCATTCGGTATCAACGACTAGCAATTGCAACCTATAGATATAGTCACCTCTAGGGTGTCCATCATGTAGCTTTACTAGATCTAACCCCTAAGGCTTCTTATGATCAAGGCTCAAGATCTAGTCTTCTTAAGGGTTCTACCTCTTACCTCAACTCCTCATGTTGTTTTGCCTTTAGGCTGTTTATGATAATAAACTATTATATTTATACATCAGTAAAAAATATCATGTTGTATAAACTTGATAAGCTTTGATGTCTGTGTAAAAGCATTTTGTAGTTTCATAAAATCCTCCATTCCAATCATATTGTCTTGTTGCCATATGTATGACAATAAACATTTGTAATCTTTTAGTCATGGATAGGTTCAAACCCTCATTTGTGATTTCTAGGTTAGATTCCAAATTATGCAAAGAAATAAATATATTATATTATTTACTTGCCCTGTTTATTGTAGGGACTTTTATACAGCTGTGACTAGGACTAACTGCCAAATGTTCACTAGCTGTGACGCCATCAAAAAGCAAGGTGTTGCCTGATGTACAAATTGTGCTTTGATGGTTTTGTTCAAAGAGTCATGATTATCACATATTTCATTTATTAGTGGTAGACTACTAATATATTGTCAGATAAGTATCTTGATTGTGTGAACTTTTAGTAATATTGAGAGTAAACTTTAGAGCATTTTTCAATTTGGCCTGGCCGTGTTCTCCAGACAGAAACATTTCACAGGATGATGTAATGTTATGTACTACATATAAAATTGGCACATCTCAGCCCACTGACATGTAATCGATAAATATGTTGAATTGTGCTTTTTCCTACTTCCAGCTATCTCTTACAGGAATAACATAAGAGGCACCTTAAATCAGCTGGAACAAACATAACAATGTAGATAAATATTGCTTCGAGGAAGTTATCAACCCTCTGTGATCCCAAACATCATAGCAGGAATCTCCAAGTCTCGAATTTGGTTTGAATACTGGCAAAAGACTCAACCGATATTAAGAGACAATCAATCAAAACCCATTTTTGTCATGTCACTCAAGTAGGTCAACAACGAGCAGGTGCTCCAGCCAGTTTGTGACAAACAAAACAGATTAGCAGAATGACGACTTGTGAAGAAATTTCAACTGAGAGCATGGGGTTAGCAGCTGTTGAATGTATACGAGCAAATTGACAACAAAAAACAAGAAGCATTAGGAAGACTGCTATCAAAACTAATTGGCATACAGACTTCATTACGGTTTTAAGTACATTTGCAGGTGCAAGGTCCTTGAAAACTAAGTACACAGACTCCTGAGTTAATCTAGTTTACATATAGTTAGGAATGCATCCAGTAAAATAAGCAATGTGGAAAGAGAGATAATTAGAAGAATGAAATATCTAAATGAATGGAGATTTGTGAGGAGTGAATCTCAGATTTTCACTGATAGGCAGTGTCACAAAGAGCCGGATGCACGGGCAGAGAGAAAGAAAGAAAGAAAGAAATTATATTATTGTCCATGAATGACCAAAAGTAGGTCAATGGGACTCAAGAATACACCCAAATACAATAGAAAGTGGTAGGGTAAAAGGACCCTAGGAACAGCGACCAACTAAATAAAAGATGACGGACAAAAGCACTGAAAGTAAAACTGGGGTAAACCCAACGCACTAAATCCCCCAACCCATATGATTAGAGTAACAATACAAATAGCCATGTGGGGGAAGTAAGAACCCCCGAAGAGCAGGGGTTGATGATATTCATAGTCTCATCAAACACCTCTGACCGTGCCCAAGATAGAGGAATCATCTGTGTCATCATCTATCACTGTGAAAGGGCCAATACAGGATCTGATAATGCTCCTCGGGAATATATAGGGCTGAGGGGGGCAGGTTGGGTAATCCTACAAAAATGCAAAGCACTCCTCTAGAATCCCCCCTAACATCCAAGGCTGAAGAAGCTCCCGGAGCAGCAAAGAAGCTCCTGTGGCAGCAAAGAGAATCTGATGCACCTATGGTTACTCCCCAAATGTATCGGAGATTGAACAGAGATTGACCCAGCAGTGTTGGACCAAGCACCTCCTCTCTAGCATTTGGATCTTGTGTGTTTTTCATGCCACGGATATGATGAATCCATGGATTTTGGATTATGGCCCTTTTTTTAAAACATAAAATATAAACCAGATATTTCTTGTTCATATAAAGTTTACATAATTGAATTACATTTTGATATTTAGTACATTTGTTAGGATGAATTCCTTTATATTTGGACATTTTGAATTTGAATTGTCAGGGAATGAAAAATATAATTCTTTCAAGGAATTTCCTGTGTTCTATGATTTTTCATTTTTTAAGTCTTTTGCTAAATCTGGGGTTCTCAAACCGAATCTGACTCTGATATCGAGTCAATTTTTCCTTGCAGTATTGCTGAGTCGAATCTGGCTATTATGGTCTGAACGGAAGAAGCAAGAAGAATATATTGTCAGTAGGTGGTAGATTTATCATCAGTAGGTGGCAGACAGGAGCAGACTTATTAATGTGCTAAGATCTCCAATATTATGACATGTAATATATAAATAGTATATATAAGCACGTAAATTTTTATGGGCTTGTTTCTGCCAATTGGTCATTATTTACAAAATTCGAAAGTTTGATTTTCCAATGAGCATATTTTCAGAAAAAAAAACATTAGCCTATCAGGCTCCCCAATACATTCCAGGTATCGATACTAAATTCTAAGATTTTTCTAGAATATTAGGCTGTGGTATTTATGATGTTGATTATTTTTTTAAAGGAAATCATTCGCCAGTTATTCCACACTTTACAAAGAAATCCATCCCTTATAAATTTCCCTGGCAGGAATGTTCTCTATCTTTTGCTCAGAGATTTCAAAGAATCTAATACTTTAGGTAAAATTTAAAATGCCTTCAAAATAAAAGCAATTGCCTTCAAATTTAGGAATTGCCGTCAATATAATGGAGACAGTCATAAAAGTATGTCCAGGTTCAAATGGCTCTCGCAACCATAAGGTATCTGACATGTGGCAGGTTCAGGTGAAAAGAATGTGGTGCATTCGATCATCACCCAGGTTTAATGGGATGCATCACAGCATCACCCAGACTTAAAATTCTAAAATATGTAGCCTAAATCTATCCCAGAAAAGAATGTGGTCCAAACATCCCTCATAATTATTTTTAAAACAATCCTTTAAATTGGAGCTTTGAGGTTTTTCTCATGGAATTACATTTATTGGAAGCTTTCAGAAACATTTTCTAAAAATCCCTTATAATTTTCCCTGGCAACAGTGTTATTTGCATTTTGATTTAGAAGAAGATGAATTCTCAGAGGAAGAAGACAATGCTGACTTGGAAAATCAAAGAACTACAGCTACAGCTCCTTCAGTTGCAGCTACAGCTCCCTCAGTTGCAGCTACAGCCCCTTCTGCTGTATCTGGTGTCTCCACAGCTGCAGCTACTTCTGCAAGAGCTGTTGTCACTGATTCAGCCCCTTCTTCAGAAGTTGGGCAGTTACTTGTTATTACTCCCTCTTCGGAAGGACCATCCCTGGCGTCGAAGCGGCCCCATGAATCTGATCATTCTGACTCGGATAAGGATAATGGCCTCCCCCTTGTGGGATCCTCAGCCTTGGACTTAACGGAATATAATCCTCTTATTTCAGAGATGATTACACAGGATAAATGGCAATTAGTTCATTCGAAGAAAGGAAAGAAGGGAAGACACTGATTTCCCTTTCTATATCTTCCACTCACTATCCTGCTGTTCTCTTCTCGGTCTTGTAGCCCCCTTGGGCTGCATCTCCTCTTCTTCCTTTGTTCTTCCTTCTGCTGCTGCTGGGTGCAGCTGTTCTGTTCGCTTCTTCTCCTTTGGGACTGCTGCAACTTGTCTTTTTTGGACAGTTGCTTCTCCTCTCTTTCATTTCTGGTATTTCTTTCTTCTTTGTGTTTGGTTGGGACCCATTTGGTCCTTTGCTTCCTTTGCTTTCGAGCATCTTTTCTTCCAGGCTTTAATGCTATATCTGACCTCTGGGGCTCTTTGTAATAGGATGTGGGTCCTCTCAACACCCTCAACTTTTACCTTTATCCAAAAAAAAAAAAAGTGCTATTTGTATTTTGCTCTGAGATTTCACAGACCTCTCAATTAAAATTTAGGGATCGCTTTGAAATTAAAAAGTCAAAAACAAAAATTAAGTTAAACTAACATACCCAGATGGCAGATGCTGTAATTGAGGACACTAATAAGTACATGACGAAGTTTCAAATCCCTGTCATAGTGACATAGCAATCCATAACCCCAACAGGCATGTAATGAGGGTCCATTCGAACGTGTAATCCCAACAAATATGTTATGAGGTTGTGATGTAATGAATATGGGGTGAACTCAACCACATAATCCTGATGGGTATGTGACGAGGTTATGGTATAACAAATATATTTGAGCACATAACCCCAACAGATATGTGATATGGTTGTGGTGTAATGGATATAATGTACATTCGAGCACATAACCACAACAGATGAGGTTGTGGTGTAATAAATATAGAGTAAATTCAGCAAGTAACCCCCACAGACACGTGATGAGGTTGTGGTGTGGTGAATATGAGGTACATCTGTACACAACATAGCTAGGTTTAATGGGATGAATTTCAGCATCGCCCATATTTAAAATCAAAGTTCATCTGGCAAACAAACAAACGCGGTACAAGTTCAAACCACACCAGATTAAGGGCAATCATATAGCCCCGCCCAATTTTAAAAAAGAAACATACCCAGATGTCAAAACATTGCTGAACATCAACACAAACATAAACCAATGCCGAATCTATTTTATCCCTGGCCTTCTGAATCTCTACTACGAGGCAGCGAAAAGAGGAAAAAGAAAGATAGGCAAAAATAAAATTACCTGATATCCATGACCGGTGTATTTGAGCTGGCAGGTTTGGAACCCGGATCGCCTGCGAAAGAGATTGAAAATCTCGCGGGGTTTAACGTCTTCGGGAAGACCAGAGATGAAAAGGGTCCTTACTCTCTCTTTATAAATGCTACTGTTGCTGGCCTCTTGATGTCTGTTATGTCTTTGACTGCTACCATTATTATAAGGAGGAGGAAAGGGGGAGGGGCAAATGGCTGAAGTGGAGGCATGTAATGAGGCGGTGCAGAAACGGACGGAGGAGGAGATGGGTAGTAGTGAAGATTATTATTATTATTGTTATTGTTCGTGTATTCGTGGCGATAGAGAGGAGGAGGATTACTGTATTCGTGGTGGAATTGAAAATGCGGCGGGGCTGCTCCTGCTCCCATTCCTGCCATCGCAAAATTCCCAAAATAAAATGCTGCTATGCCAGGAAACTTTGTTTAAAATCAAATTCTCAAGTGCGAAAACCTCGTTTAAAACTAAATTCTGCAATGCAATACGGAGACCTTGTTTCAAATTATACTCTGCAATGCGAAAACCTTGTTTAATACTCTGCAATTTTCCGTTAAGATCAGAGGGGTAGTATAGTAAGGTATTGAATGAAGAAGTTTTCAGAATTTGGGTTCAACATGGCATTTTATATTATAGAGTGTGGGCTCGCGGCTTATGATTGAGGCTTTGATTTTATTTTCTTACTAATTTATTTTATCTTATACTAACCTTTGAGCAGCTAATAGAGAGAAACAAAGAATGGGAAAAAGTGAAAGCATCAAGGAATGGAGGGAGATGGGCTTACCTAAAAAATGGGAAAGCATATATCACAACGAAACAAACCTGCAGCAAATAGGAAGTATGGCCCGGCCTAGGAACATCTTACGTTGGTAAGTTGGAATTGTAGAGGTTACCCTTGGAGAAGAGGACCTGGGTTAGGGCCCATAGCCAGAGATAGAGATATAATCATTCTGACAGAAACACATGAACATGATGGATGCAATACACCGAATTTTGTGGGTTACAAGAAAGCAACAATTTGGAATAAAGCGGCAGAGAATGGAAAGGGACATGGAGGCATAATGGTGTTAATAAAGGATGTATGGGGCAGAAATATCATAATAGAGAAACAAGATGAAAACAAATAGTACATCTGGATAAGAATCATAGAAAATAACAATATCCTTAACATAGTGGCATGTTATTTTGCGCCTAAGAACTCCACATTCTACAAGAAACATGATCTAGATCGAGAAGATCCATACTCCTTAAAAAAGGACATCTCAGAATATAGCAAGATCGGGGAAATTGTGCTAATAGGCGATTTCAATGCAAGGATAGCAAATAGACAAGCAAACATTGTTGGAAGGAATGATGATCTAGATTTCAATCCTCTTTGGGAGACAAAAGAGGAAAATCAGCAATGGCTCAAAGTTTCAGATGATGAGTATGGAGCCATTACACAATGTACAGAGAGGAGCTATTAGGCATGTGCAACATACACAACTTGATTATATGTAATGGTATGAGAAAATGGAAAGGTTCGGAAAATACACTTGCAAGACTCACAATGGGAAGAGCGTAATTGACTATGCCATCTGCTCACAAAAATGTATATCCGAATAGAAGAACTAGAAGTAGAAGAGTTTCCAGTGGAACTTAAATCAGATCACAAACCAATTTTTATGAAAATCCAATGTATAGTGGACAAGCGCAATGAAAATCAGGTTGTGTCTAGCCAAAGTAAACCTCAGTTTCAAGAAGCATTCTCTAGATTGAGTAAATCAACAAATTTTTATAGCAACACTACAGGGATAAGCTTCAAGAAAGAGAAAATCAGGGAGAACAAGATACAGATTGCACGAGGAGTGAGTGGCTAATGCATGTTATCCAAGAATCCCTAAACATGTGCAAGAGAGTGAAGCCTAAAAATAAGGCAACAAATAGCTTCCCAAGCAAACCCATGGTATGATGAAGAGTGCAAGCAACACGAAAGTTGCTAAAGAAGCCAGCAGGTAGAACAAAGGAAAACAAAAATATATGAGTAGTTAGTGAGAAGAAAAAAGAGGAGTATACTAAATCCAGAAGGAAGGAACTAATCTATTTAGGGAAATATGCACCAAAGAGGTTCTGGAGGGAACTTCGTAGGGAGAAAATGCAAACAAAGAACAACATAACAAAGAAACCAATGGTTAGAATACTCAAAGCAACTATATGAACGGGAAAGTGAGCAAGTGCCTCCTCCCAATATCATGGTTAATGACACCCTTTTCACAAATGAAGACATCATGCGGGGATCAAAAATCTTGCAACAGGTAAAGCTCATGACATAGACAACCTTCAAGCAGAACACCTAAAATGGGGGGCAGACATTTTGGCACCTGAAATCAAAACAATCTTCAATGGGGTCATTCGAATGGCTTCCCAAAAGAGTGGACAACCAACCTAACCATACCTTTGTTCAAAAGTGGAGATGTAAATAACCCTTCAAATTATTGAACCATCATGGTCAATCCTCTTTTTGTAAATTTATTTGGGAGTATGATAGAACGTCGGATCAGCAACTGGGCGGAGGGAGGAGGAAAGAGAGCAAAAGGGTAAGTAGGTTTTAGACCCAAACACTCAACCATTGATCATTGTGTCACACTCAGGCATCTAGTTGAAAATGGGTGGGAAAGAAAAAAGGATGCCTATTTTTGTTTTGTAGATTTCAAAAATCTTTCGACATGCAGTACCATGAAGCGAATGGAGGAATTAGGGGTTCCAACACATTACAAGGCGATCGTTCATATAATATATGAGCAAGTAAAAGCTAAAATCAAAACCCATGTAGGGTTCGGGAGTGATATAGGTGTCAAACAAGGTTGCCCTCTCTCTCCAACTTTATTTGGGCTATACATCGACAAATTAGAAGATTGGATAAACAAATTCAGAGGTAACGGGGTGCACCTAGCTAAGTATGTGGTAAAACTCTGCTTTATGCGAGATGATCTAATTCTAATGGTAGAAACAATCCAAGACCTAAAGAACCACCTGCTCTCTTTAGAGCTTTTCTGCAAAGAAGTAGGGATGCAGGTAAACATTGGAAAAACCAAAATTATGATTTTCTCCATGAAGAAGAAAAGCCAACAACCCAAATTTCAGTTTGAAGGTGAACCTCTGGAAGTAGTGTCAGAGTACAAATATCTAGGCCTCGATTTTCACAGCAAGCTCAAGTGGGACACGTGTAGGATGAAGCGAATACAAGGAGGTTGGAGAGCTCTCTTTGCGCTCCAAAATAAGTGCGAAACGCTCAGAGCTATGGGGATTGGAAGACCACTAAGGTCCTATTTGGGTTGCTTGTCATTCCAGTGGTGTTGTATGGCTGCGAGGTATGGGCTAGTGGAATGGAAAATTCAAAATGGAGACAACTAGAAAGAATTCAAAAAAGGCTTATAACGCACCATTTCAGAATTAAGGCTACTGATTCCCTATGAAATAACCATGGCTGAAACAAATTCTTTCCCCACAGAGCAAGCTGTTATGACCAAGCTCGTAGGTTACACCGAAAAAGTTGGAAACATGAAGATAGATAGATGGCCTAGGGATACAATGGACAAAGAGTTACATAGATGAAAGAACGCGTGGATGAAGCGAATCGTAAATGGATAAAAATGAGATATCAATTTAAGCGAATGCCCAAAACTTAACAAAGACATCAAAAACTATGTAAATGAAAAGTTCAGAATGATGATGTGGCAGAAGAAAACAAGCAGGAAGCGTCAACATTACATTACTGAGTTCAATCCAACATGTGACCATGGTGAAAAAGCCTATATAGGGGCCAAAATAAAATGGAGAGAGAAGATCCTCATTGCTCAACTAAGGACTAGCTCTCACAAACTTAGATGTGAAACAGGAGGTGGACAATACCCAAGGAGCAGTGGGAAGAGAGAACTTGTGTATTGTGCAATACAAGGGCAATTGAAATAGAAGCACACTTTATTCTCCAATGTCCTAAGTTCACGGATATTCAATCCAGATATGAAGAAATCCTAAATAGTGGGTCCATGGTAGAGCTATTTGAGGAAAACAGAATAAAGGGCTTGGGGAAATGTTATCACAAATCAGCCAGAGAAACAACCTCTTAAAAGAGTTCAAGAAGCCCACTATGGTCTAAGATGGTTTGGTGCAATTCTTTGGTCCCATAGACCTATTGGTCTCGTGGACGTAATTAAAATCTTTCAATTCAATTCAATTCATAATGTAAGGAACATTGTAATTTTGTAGCAAATGAGAATGACTTTTGAAATGAAATTTCATTTCATTTCATTTAGGTTTCAAATGTTTACATCTTAATTATATTTTTATGAAGAGGTGCAAGGATTAGAAATAAGTAGACTATTTTGATATATTAACTTTTTATCATTGATTATACATTATTATAATAATATATTCTAACTTGAAATAAACTAAGCAATTAATATATGATAAGTAACTTGTTCAAAATACAAAAGAAAATAGAGACTTAGCTTGTTCAATAAACATTATAATGATTTGGGTGTGCTAGACTCAAAATAGGAGAATTTCGGACTCTGGATTCTACATAAAAGATTACGAGAACCATAAAACTTACAAGTTTAGGATTGTATAGGATTTATACGGTATGGGTAGGAGTTGTGATCCATGACAAAGGGTTATACGGTCTAGGACCAAAAGACAATTGGGATTTAGAACTTTTTAGGTGTGTTTCTTGTCTGGAAATGGTGCTCGCTCTATGTCACTTTTCTTTGCACAAAATTGGGATGACCTATAATGACTGCAACAAAATAGAAACCACGACAACCTGTATAACCCTTCATTAGAGCATCAACAAACCAAAGAAGAAAAATACGTGGGTGTTTAAGGTTGGACCACCTTGGAGGGTTAGACTCCCAATTGTTGAACCAATCTTAGTGTTGCACTACATATCCTTGACATGGAATCAAGACTCGTGTAGTTCTCGTAGGTGCTTGTGCAAATGTGTAAAGATAGCCAACCCCCTAGGGGTGCCCTTGTATATCTTGACACCAAGATAACGAGTTATTTGTGTAGTATAGAATGCACCAAGCATAATAGTAGTGAGATGGGGTGTGACTCAACTATGTGACCTAACACTTGTGTTGATTATAACCCTTGTGTAATGCCTACAAGATTTTACTCTTGTTTAATGTTGTCATCTAAAATTGTGCACCAATAAAATATCCACAAAGTTGGAAGACTTTTTATATCTCAAAGATAAAATGGGAATGTCCCAAGGCGTGGTACCTTAGCTCCTTGGGAAAGACCTCTAGAAAAATATGGTTCCCACACTAATCCACTATAATTCTAGCCACCAAAACTACTCTAAACACTAAGGTACAAAAATGGGGGAAGGGAAAGAGGGATGGCATGAAAAAGGATGGTGATGACACCAAGAAGTAGTGGATCTCCCTCCCTCAAATGAAGAAATGGGCAAAGAATACACACGAAGCACAAAGGGTAGATAATAGCCACAACCAACCGTGCATCAAATCATACTCCAATGATCCCCATTTTTAGACACAATTAGACATAAAAAATCATGCAAATATAGCCCACACAAAGCATGAAATGGTAGAAAAAGAGGTAAGAAGAAAAAATAGAGGCCAAAGGGCATAAAAGATCCACAATCAACATCGTATTAGTGTCCCAAAGATATACACAATACATTTATAACCATTTGAAGTCATTGAATGCATTACACAAGTTTAGATCAGAGATCTACAACTCAAAATGTCTAGCCACACAATTGGGCAACATGACCTTACATTCGAGAGAGGATGTTTACAAATAGAAACTAAGTTGTATTTATAGAAAAGAAGAGGAAAGAAGGGATGATCTTTGGATGCCTTAGAAGATGCCTTTGGCAAGGATCTAGAAGTTTTGGAGATGCCAAACTGAAGAAATTCACCCAAAGTTGATCCTCGAGGTATATTTCATGTTTTACGATGATCCACAACTATGGAGGTTCCTTGTTCCCAAGGAAACAAGATGATATTTGTTTAAGGATAATCCTTGAGAAAGGATCAATGGAAACCCATGAAAACAGGGAGAAAGGATCAAGATCAAGTTGTCATTCATCCAAAACTGTCATGATTGCACCTTGACCGCTAAAAACAACTCACTCTTTGAACAACTACCTGATAACTACTTATCCATACGTTTACATGTGTCATGAAGATCATAACAACTCAAAAGCATATTCGAAGAGAAAAGACTCCTCTATAAGCACCAGTAGCTGATTTGGGGATATTTTGATTGAGAAAACCCTTTGAAAATCATCCCAAATTTTGTCACAAATATTTCTTGACTCCTTCAAATATCTCCCATGAAATTATGCTCAAAGTGAAGCCTTGTTCAAGGCTTTTTGTCACATCCCACTTTGGGATCCTCAAATTCGACATCCACACAAGGAATTAATAGGATGGATTAAATTGATAAAGGTAATTTCTAGTAGTACATTGAATAAAGATTGGTGTAAGATTTGCATTAGTAAGTTTTAATTAATAGTTGGGAGCCTTAAGTCACACCATCATCATCTATTAAATTATTGAAACTTTATGAATGATGTGATTGACTAAAAATGTAAATATAGATCACTATAGTTAATCTAAGCTATGAAAAATTGTAAATAAAGTAAATAAATGCAATAAATAAGTATATAGATGATCCAAACAACTATGCAAAAGGAAATGCTAACCCTAATATGAAAGAGAGAAGAGGAAAGAACTTAGTTGATTAGAGGAGCTAGTTGGGACTGTGTCACGAGGTCACCGGAGAAACCGAAAGCGAAATGACTACGCGAAAACCTGAAAAGGATGGATCTAGAGTATTTGGTTGGACTAAAGTGCCCGAACGGACTGGAGTGCCTATGGGTGCTCAGTCTCAAACCGGTGCCCTAGTGCAGTGCAGGCAAAGCTCTAAAATTGATCTTCACGGGTTTGGTAGGTGGTCCGAAACCCTAGTTATCCATCGCATTAGCTTCATTATATTGCCTCAGATGTCGTTGATATTCCAAGATGATAAAAAGACCAAGAAGGAGTATCATAACCCTAAAAAAGAAGAATGTAAATGAATGGGTCAGATTGACCTCAATTTGCCACAACAATGGGGCTTACTAATTGAGTGTTGCACTACATTTCAGACCCAAATGTAGTTTTGGTGAGTGTGTGCATAATGTACCCTAGGTGCTCTCGTGCAATCGCACTTTGTGAAGTAGCGAACAATAACTAGATGTATAAAATGTAATAAAATGTGTACATGGAATAGAATAGAATCCCCTATGTTGTGTGTGATGCAGATGACCTAGCTTTGTGCCTTATGATGGAGCTATATGGATGCAAGTGATCTCCAATGTAATAGATGGATGCAACTCTAAGTGGATGATAGTAGTGACTAGTGCTTGGTCCCTCATTATGGTCTCATAGCTTTATATTTATAGGATTCTCTTGATCTAATTTTGTAATTAACCCCGAAATGGCCGACCACAAAAAAGATAAAGACCTCAAATGGATAGAAAGAGCCAAAAAGTGGTAGGAAAGTTCAAGAAGGATCGAGGCACCCATGGTGGGACCAGGGTGCCCATGGGCACCTTAGTACTAGCCTGGGCACCCCAATCGAGGCTAAAATAATGACAAATGACCGAAACAGATTGGGCATATAGATGTAAAAGGTCGAGAATGAAAAAATAAAATAAAAGAAGATGGAAAAATACGAGGGTTAATTATTACTTTCTTCACTCAAGAACCTTCTAAATAGTAGTATGAAACCGAGATAAATAATATCTAAATTACATGATTTAGTGACTACATTTCCCCCACCTTATGTTGGTGAGCGGAAAGCTCGGTAACATAAAATAGATAGATATGTGTGCTTGATGCCGATGTAAAGTGATGAAGAAGGTGTGTCGAAGGACTAGACAAAGCGTGGAGTGATAAAAAGATGATGGAGAGTGAAAACTAGAGATGAAAATGCGTAAAAAGGTGACGAGAGAACCTAGGGCATAAACGTGTGTGTAGTTGTTGATGTGTGTAGTGTACCTGCATGGTTAGTAAAGTGTGTGTTGTTGCAAAGTGTTTATTGTTGATGATGTTGTCATTTTTGCCCCCATTTGACTGCTTATTTCTCATACGGCCGGACCTGCAAGGAGAAAATGATCAAGTAGTCAAATATGTATGTATGTATGTATGTTAAAAATGCAATGTGAAAGACGCGTGTAAATATAAAATATGTAAATGAAAAAGTGTAAATGGAACATGTGCACCTGATCCATGTCAAGAGAAAGAGTGTAGAAGGATATCCTATACTTGTCAGGTTTTTGGGTGATCTGATGCCATAGGACGAAGAAGTATAGGGAGGAAATGCTTTGTGTCCTCTAACCTTTAATTGTTTCCCTAAACTGTGTGAAGAGATCTCTCTGTATCGTCCTACTTTTTGGGCGATCCGACTCACTACAGTAGAAGAAGCATAGGGAGGAATTCCATTGTATCCTCCAACCTTTAATTGCTCCTCTAAATGCTAAGGACACCATGTCCTGTAAAAGTCATTGTGTATGGAGTTCATAGACTAGTCTGAACTCACTCGATGTATGTAAACCCACAACACCAAGGGCAGAAAGTGCACTGAAATGAACAGTGTAAAAGCATTGTGTAGACTTAAAAACCCCAAATGATGACCCCCTTTTTAGGGGTGCATGTGACATCACTGATAGGAGAATGCAGCACCAAAAGAGAACCAACCGCATGAATTCTGAAACTTTTTCCCGTAGGGGAAGGGAATGCGCTTGGTAGAAACCAAGGCGCACACAAACAAGGATGGCTAGCCAAAGAAAAGTGTTAGTACGAACAAGCATGCATGTAAAAGACAATGTGTAATCTATGCAAATAGTGTATAAGCTACCAAACAAAGTAATGTAAACACACAAGAAGATAAGTAAGCCACAAAAAGTGGGTTACAAACATGGGACATCACTCACGATGTTGCAAGACACGCAAGGCCATCATGGCTGCAAACACAAACAAGTGTGCACACCAAACATAGGGCAAATCCCACATATAGGAACCAAACAAAGATAGACAATGTAACAAACAAGTATGGAAGAAAATATCCTTGTATAATAAATGTTGCACATGAAGCACCCGTTAACATGTTTAGAAAGATACGAGTATGTCAAAAGCATGTATAACCAAGTAATGTAAAGTGCTAAGTACAAAATGAAATAATAACACCTGTGAGACGAATGTGGATGCCCCTAGCGACCACTATAGGAAAAGTAAAAGGAGAGCATTCATGTTGCATATAAGAGACACAGTATCTCGTGATCACAACTAGAAAAAGGTGTGAATTCACATGTGTGGATGATATAGATAAATGGTATACATGCAATCTAAATAACATGTGTAATAAAGTGATCATGAATGTTGTGCCTTAAAAATATGACTAAGTATTGAAGAGCACGCACTCATAAGATCTACAGAGAGGAAGCACACACATGAGAGAATATGGTGAGTGCACGCATAGATGTCGATATTCACACGCAAGAGTAAGAAAAGGGTGCTCAAGGAATGTTTTTAGAAGGATTAAGGACTTAGATAATTTTGGGCAAGATGTTAAATATAAAGATGGAGTGGGTGACACACAAGGGAAGATTCCATGCAGGAAGAGTCTATTTTTTGAGCAAACTAGCAATTTGAACTAGAGCATGAAGACATGTAGATTCCATGCAGGAAGAGTCTATTTTGGAGCAAGGAACTAGCAATTTGAACTAGAGCATGAAGACTTGTAGGCTACACAAGGCTATTTTGGGACAAGTGGAAGGTCAAGCGACATGTAGAGTTTTGGGCTAAAAATAGGATTAGAACTAAAGTTATCTATAGGAGAACTATTGTTAGAAGAGCTTGCATGCTCCTTGTTATCTTTGTAAGTGATGCATGGCTATTCTTAGCATGCAACCTATTTTGAGGATGCTTAGGTGGTGAAGGGAAAGTCCCCACCCCTATATATATATGTATGTATGTATGCATGTATATGTATGTATGTATGTATGTATTGATTTGCATGGTTTTATTAGTTCTACTTTGTAGTAGAGTTATGATGTTGGTTTATGAGCACACATGACTTATGGTGATACTCTTATGTATGTATTCAAACTTTTGTTTTACAATGATTAATACAATGGATCTTTGTGGATGGATATTGGTTATTGACTTATCTATAACTGGATCTTGCATAGTAAACCTGATCTTGATTCTTGTTTAGCTCATTCTTGCATATGGTTGTGATCTAGATCTAGTTGTGGTTTATCTTTGCATGGTTGTTATGGATCTGGATTATATGTCTTTTCATGCTAACTCCTTGACAAAGTTGCCATAAAGAGGGACTTGGTACCCTTGCGCACTTCAAGTGAGTGCTCAGATCTGTCTGAGTGATGTGCCAGTGTGCCTTGGGTTGTTCTTGGTAAAATAAAAGACTACATTTTGGTTTTGTTGTCGGGACCTCTTTTCAAGTTATTGTAAGGATGTTGCATGATGAAGACGTATCGGTTGACTTTGGCTAGTATTGAGAGTTGGGTAGATAATTTAGAGGAAGATTTTGCTCGATTTAACACTAGACCTGAATTTGATGCACGCACGTGGGTTGAAGAGAATTTGTATCATGAGCTCTATGAGACATTATTTTCTTGTTTTCCTATAGAGTTGTATGAGTGGCTGGTAGCATATGCATCAAAGAGAAATTGGAGGTATAGAACAATTATTTGGACACAGGAAGATTACCAGACTCTGCATGATGTTGATTTGACTTGGACACGCATTGTAGATCACTAGTGGAGTGGTGTTTTGCATAGTTATATGTTGGAGTACATTGTTTCACTTATTTATGTCCAAAGGATGCTTTGAGTTTCAGTTCTTGTGTGAACCCAAATGATCTTATTTGCATGTTATCCCTTTAGTGATTAAGATTTTGATTGTAACTCTAGATTTGGAAGAAGCGACCTATGGCTAGCTAAATCCCACCACGCGTGGGGGCAGGAGCAGGTGTGGTGAAAGATGAAAAACTTAGCGGTGGAAAGGCACAGAGAAGAAAGGTGGCTTAAGTATAATGAAGCATGAGAGAGGGAATTGATGAAGAGATGCGACATTGAGGAGTCTTTGGAGTTGAGGAGAGAGATGGCTCGGGAAGGATTTGGAGCTCACATGGAATATGTGGAGCTAAAGCATCTAGTTCTCCCATCCTTAGGAAAACATGGTAGAAGGTACCCCTTAGCTTTTGATGAGAGCACGTCTGAGGAAGAACAATTAAGAGGCGTGTGCACGCATCTGATCCAACCTGGCGACCTAGCCCTTACGCTTGGTGTTCTAGTTCCTGAGACAATTATTGAGAATCAAGCTAGTGTAGGTGTTTCAATAGTGACATGTAGCTTTCATTTTCCTTTAAATACAATATTTTTTCAGATGGACGCATAGTCTTATTTGTTTGGTGGTCCTATCGATGGTATCTTTTCCGACGCATCTTCATCGCGAGAATGCGGGTGCACAAAATGTTGGCAATACATGTTGGAAGTAACACAATTTCGTAGATCGTAGGAGTTCATTTTAGTGCAACTATTGGAATGTAAGGCAACACATCCTCTATTCATGTGCCCACTACAAGGGAGGATCATGAGGATCGGTGGTTTGAGATCTGGTGGGTCTGGATGTGGAGGGAATATTGGAGGTAATACAGGTTCTGGTGGGCATGGTCCGCACTAGCGCTAACAAGTCTATTACGAGATGTCTCTTCACCTACAAGAATACAAAGGTATTGAAGATACAACTGAGCATGTACACATGTGTGAAATACTATGGCACGCTAAGGGAATCACGGCTCCTAAGTGCAAGCCAAGTCAATTTTCTACTAGTTTGCAAGGGCACACGCATAGTTGGTATAGGAAGTATGATCCGAACCAGACACTGTGTAGACTACAATGTGTTGTGTGATGCTTTCTTAGTTGAGTTCCATATACTCAAGTTTTAATCGAAAGGCATCATCACTCTAAAGGAAATTAAACATGGCATGGCTGAGAGTGTAAGGGAGTATGATGCATGTTTTAAAACCTTTTCTATCAAAGTTATCTTATGATATTTATCCTAGCCAACATGCACAGTGGTTTTTGGTGGTTTGATCACACCTTTCAGAAGGGTGCTTTCTCATAAGACATTTACTGATCCGCGCGAGGCTTTGGAGGCAACTCTATGCGCTAAGGCAATTGGAAGCGTAGACACTAGAGTTAGCCCATTTTGGAATCTCAGATTGCATCTATGGCAAAACAATTTTGGAAAATGTGTTAGTTGATTCAGCCCATGAGACATGCAATGGTATTTGGTGTATGGATTGTGAGGTGGAAGGACATACTAAGGATAGTTGCCCTCATAAATCGGTGTGCACGTCATGTTGTTGGATTGTGAGATTTGTCATTTGGATCATGATTCAAGTAGGTTCCCCCTATTGTAGTGCACATTAGGAAAAACATGTCTTGTTATTGTAATATTTGTAAGTCTACCACTCATGATACAAAGAATTACAGATTGATTAATCAGATTCATGATGTCATTGAAACTGGTGTACGTCAAACTAGTGTTAAAAATAATTCTAAGGAACAAGGTGAACATCATAATCATAATCACAATAAAGGGCATTCTGATGGAGGTGGTTGAGGTAGAGGTTACCGTGGAGGTTTCAGAGGCTGAGGTCACGGCGGTTGAAGAGGTGAATTATCACGAGGGACTTGTTTCACATGTGAATCCCCTAATCATTATAGACGTGAATGCCCTTAGCACATTATTTTCTCCTAGTATGGAAAGAATCACAAGTTTGAGGAATGCCCGAATTTGTATAAGCATATGAGCAAGTAACACAAGCAGGATACGGGCATAGGAATGGTTAGAGTAAAATGCATTGTGGAAGAGTAGTGAAAGCTGAAGTTAACACTGACCTGAGATAATACCTGTGTTGGTGACTACACACGTTGAGGTTGCACGCGCACACGTGAGACTCCAACGCGAAACTTGTTATAACAAAAACAGGAGGTATTACATGCAAAGTATCCAAATCCTACCCATCAGAAGGAAGTCTATCAAGAAACTATGGAGGTTATTAGAAACTTGTAAGGTGAGATACAATGCTTGAAAGAGTAGTCATGGAAGCTGGAGTAGTCAAAAGTAGTTGAGCTTCCTCAAAAAAGATGTTGATGACTTAAAGGAGGTTTGTAAGATGTTGCACCAAGAAAAATCGATTCCTTTATTAGGGGAATGGTTAAGGAGAAAGGTACCACGTGTTGGAGATAAGCGTGAGAGACAGATATTGCATGTGAACTTACCACCTCACAGTCTTGAGTATGATAAAGAGATCACTTTGAATGTAGTTGTTGATGGATGATTATTGAGTAACATTTTGATTGATACATATGCAAAAGTAAATGTACTCACCTTGACGTGTGGAATCAGATGGGGAGGCCACCATTATAGCCATATTCAAACGTGTTATATATGGCGAATAGGAATAAATCCATGCCTATTGGAGTATTGAAGGATGCCACTATTACTATTCAAGGGGCCAAGTTTACTGGGGACTTTGAGGTCTTAGCGCTTTCAGAAGCATATAGTTTTCTAGCATTGTTTGGGCGCCCTTGGTGTTACATGAATAATGTTGATCTACACTTTAATAAAGTATATATTAGTTTTGAGAATAAGGAAGATCACATGATTGTTTTGTTGATAGATGGGAAAACTACACCTTATGTGGAGCCTTTAAGTGAGGAGGATCTTGATAGAATTTATGTGTGCACCATTAGAGATCCTGAAGTGCTTGAGCCATCAAAGGAAGGTGTTATTCAATGGGATGATGCACAATCTATGAGTGATACAAACAACATTGATTATGACCACTTTGGGTGCATGTGACTTATGAAATAGTTGGGCATGAGATGAAGAGTACAATAACGTGTGTAGTCGAGGTTGCGGTGTGTTAGGCACTTGGGCAAGTAACCCAGTGTACCAAGGTATACTAGCAAAGGAAATCCTAATGTATTTATGCGCGCTATGGAAGCCCAATGGAAATATCAAGTGGAGAGAAGGAATATGTTGGTATATACCTTGTGTGGGATAGTAGCGTCTTTGGTGGATTGCACACAAAGATAGTCCTTTAGAGTGCCGAGAATGAGAATCGCCTTCTCTACTAGATTTCTTATGAGCAATGCACCTACTAAGACATGTGAATTTCATGGCGGGCCTGACGCTTCACATCACATTCGGGAGTGTGAGAGACTTTGGATAAAGGGGCAAGAGGCCTTACCACCTTCACTTGTGGGTGCATAAGCTCTACTTCACTTTGTGTGGTTGTGCATGCGCACATGGTATGTTTATGCGGAGTTGAATAGAGAAACATGGAATTGGCAAGAACTGACTATAGGTATGATTCAGACCTTTGACTATTTTTCTACTAAACCATCGGTGAATGAGGCATTACAGATTATGAAGTGATTGACTATGGGAGATAGTGCAAAGGTTGAGGAGCTTATTCAGGAATTACTAGGTGAGTCAAATCTGAGGCGTACTTTGAATAAGAAGAGACAGATGAAGAACAAATTGGGCGCACCTAGTTAGAAAAAGAAAAAGGTAAAATGGTTTACATGATTGATGATGAGGAAGTGGAGAATTTGGATGTTGATCATACTGTGGGTATGCACGAGGTATTAGACATTGCAGATGAGCAGGCGTGCATGTATCATGAGCCTATGAAAATAAAGAAGGTCAACATTAGAACATATGCATAACCTAGGAGGTTGTTAATTGTGATTACTTGTCTGACTCAAAGGTTGCAAAAATAATTGAGTTGTTGCGTGACTTCCAGGACTTATTTCCTAGAGGCTATCATGAGTTGAAAGGGGTACATCACTCTTTGGGTGAGATGAGGATCAAGTTAAAGGAAGGTGCATGCCCAATTAGGAAGAGGCCTTACAGGATGAATCCTAATCTGCGCGTCAAGGTAAAGGAAGAGATTGATAAGATGTTGAAGTCTGGAATCATTGAGCCCATTGAGGAGTTAGAGTGGGTTAGCCCTATGGTGATAAACATAAAGAAAGATGGAAGGATAAGGATCTGTGTAGATTATAGGGAGTTGAATGTTGTTTTTGTAATAGATCCCTTTCCCACACCATTTACTGAGGAGATTTTGGAAGGCGTTGCAAGGCGTAAGATCCACTCCTTCACTAATGGATTTTCTTGATATCATCAGGCACATATTGTTAAGGAAGATTAAGAGAAGACAACTTTGACCACTGAGTGGGGAAGTTTTGCATACAAATTATGCCTTTTGGATTGAAGAATGTGCCTATAATCTTTTCATGCATTGTTGTGCAAGCATTTCAGGACTTCATTCATATTTTTTTGTAGGTTTACTTGGATGATTGGGCTGTTTATGTGTTAGTAAAAGATAATTGTGATAATTTAAGACTTATGTTTGAGAGGTTCCAACAGTTGATCATCTCCTTAAACATCAAGAAGTGTGTCTTTGCTACGCCCTTTGGAACTTTGTTGGGACATATCATATGTAAAAAGGCTTGTTGTAGATCATACTAAGTTTGTTTTGATTTTGGGCTTAGAGGAAACTACTAACCAGAGTGAGGTGTGTGGATTCTTGGGGCACACAGGTTATTACAGGAAGTTTATCAAGGGTTATGCTAGGATAGCCACGCCCTTATATGAATTGTTCAAGAGTAAGGGAAAGTTCCATTGGAGTGAGGCGCAATAGCACACATTTGAGACATTAAAGGAAAGGATTACTTTTGTGCGTATTCAATGCTTTCCTTCATGGACCAAACCATTCCATGTACATGTGGACACCTCTAGCATGGCCATGGCACAATATTAGCCCAACATGGAGAGGGTATTGTTGATCATCCTATTTGCTTTGCAAGTAGGAAATTGACCCCGACTAAACAAAAATATACAACTATAGAGCGTGAAGTATTGTCCATGATTTATGCGTTGCACAAGTTTAGGCAATACTTGTTAGTAACTTCATTCATATTTTATACAAATCACATGGCACTTAAGTATCTGGTCAATAAGCCCGTTTTGCAAGCACATATGCAGGTGGATTCTCTTGTTCCAAGAATTTGACTTTACAATAGTGGTGAAGCTAGGTAAGAGTAACTTAGGACTAGATCATTTATCAAGGATTAACTCGGGTGTGGCACCTGAAGGAATGAAGGCTTTGGAGAAGAAACAACTTGCTTATATATGCGTCATGCCTTAGAGGTTAATTGGTGGATATTTATACAAGTTAGGCTTTGATGAGGTTTTGTGCTAATTTGTACTTGATCATGAGTGTACTCTCATTATGGAGGAAGCTCATGGGGGGATTGTATACACAAAATTTGGGTCACACTCTCCTGTGTCCCCTTTTAATTAATTAATGTAACACATACACCTAACCATGACCCCTTTACCCCACATTGATATTAATTTAATCACTTACAATTGAATTAATATTTATCCTCACGTTATTAATTAATTTAATTAAGTTAATTTAATCCTCACACATCCACCTCACCCTAGACCCATTCCAGGGGCATTTAACTCATAGTGACCAAGTCATCACTCCCCATGTTGAGTCACCACTTGACCTAACTAAATGAGACTTCTTCCTAAACCTAATTGGACTTCTTCTATGATCTTCCTATCTTTTCTAACAAGAAATCCACTTCCCTAAGTGGACCCAACTTGGAAAACACGCCAAATCTAGGAAGATCTACCTATTTTTGGTAAAAATGACTATTTCACCCTAACTCGATGTCGATTTATCCTCGGTCGGAGCCGGTTACATAGCCACCATCGATTACTTTATATACACTTTCACAACTCTTCACCTAGGTTGGTCAATCAGTTATTGGAGCCTTATTCCATTCGAGCTCGAATGCATCCAAACAAAAACACACACAACCACAGTGTAAGACAAGCGACCCGATTCTCCTTCCAGAGCATTGGAATACTCACAGGAGCACACAAGTTGCACTGTCACGACACTAGACCCAACACCTCTTCTTTGATCAACCATCAACCATCTCCATTCACAGGATCTACAAAATACCAAGTATTTTGATTTTCATCATTTGTGCTTATTCAAGTGTAGATCTCTTACTTCTTTCTGTATTTCATTTCTTCCATTACCTGCATATCACCTTCTTCCCACCAACCCACTATTCAACCACCCCAAGCCTTTTCACCCTTCTTAACCTCCTTCTTAGTATTCTTGAGTCTTCTCAGCCATATTACGACCCAAACCACACTACCCTCACTCTCTGCAATCACAGAGAGCCTAAAACCCATTTTTAATAGTTTACTACCTATTGCCCCTACCAACGTTGGTTTCCTAACCGTCATCGGTTTCATCCCCATATCGGCATTGGTCACCCGACCGATATTGGTCTCTGTGTCATTTTATATTCTCAGACCAACAAGCTTCCCACTCACCCAAAACCAACCCAAACCTCAACCAATCAGCCCCAGACCCTTACCAAACCTCTGACAAACCTACCTGACCTGAAAAAACCTTGGTTCTAATTAGATTTAGTGTTGCATTTCATATTTAGCATTGAATCTAGTGTATTGTGTGTATGAGAAACCTAAATCATTACATTGCAATAAGACCTATTTATTTCAGTTTCGTGTTTACATTAAATTGTTATTAAACGGTGGATTGACAACCTCTCTAAGAAGCACCATGCTTCCTGGATCTAGCATACGCTAGGCATTCCACTATCATGTGCTATTTAATACTCTTTTTATGGTCTTGCTTTGCATTTACATGTAGTCCTTCCCAGATAAAAAGGAGTTCTCTACGATCATCTTAGATAACATCAACAACACGCACATTCTACCTTCCACTTTCACTTCACATGTATTCCTCCTTAACCATTTACCCTCTATTTGTTTCGTCCTAGAAAGCATAAAACTTATTGGTGAAATAAGGACTGTAAGTGGACATTATGCAGAAATGCTACTGTGCACAAGATTCTTGGTAGGCCTTTGGTGGGAAAATATTTACACCGATTGTAGAGAGTATTGTAAGGTTTGTGACTATTGTCAACACCTTGGAAAGCCTTGTGCATAGAGATGAAATGCCTTTGAGGCCTATTTCTAGTGTAGAACCTTTTGAAAAGTGGGCAATTGACTTTGTGGGTCCTATTTCCACACATGCACATTGGATTGGATTACGCTACATTATAACTTGTACATATTATCTTACAAGGTGGGCAGAAGCAACACCTACAAAGGATTGTACAACAACTACAACAACAAGGTTTCTATGGGAGAACATAATTAGCAGGTATGGATGTCCACCGTGTGTCGACAAGTGATAGGGGTACTCATTTTCTTAATGAGACCATCATGATACTATTGGCAAAATTTATGGTGGCACACCATAAAACAACACCCTATCACCCACATGCCAATGACACTACTGAGGCTTTCAACAAGATATTGGGACATACATTGACAAATATCTGTGATGTTGGATAGAAGGATTGGGATGATAAAGTCTCTATTATACTTTGGGCATATAGGACTACTTACAAAAGATTGAACAAAGCCACACCCTTTCAGTTGGTGTTTAGCGTGGAGGTTGTTTTATCGGTGGAATTCATGTCACCTTCCTTGCGTATTGCACATGTAGGATGAGTGGATGATGAGCAAGCAATTGAAGATCGTATAGACAAACTGATGGAGTTGGATGAGAGGCATGCCATTACTCGGTGGAGCTAGAAGACGAAAAAGGCCGAGACAAAGGCATGCCACGATATACATATTAAAAATAAGAAGATTGAAGTTGGAAATATGGTCCTTCAGCCTGACTCAAAGTTTTTGCGCCACCCTGGAAAGTTCCAAGTGCATTGGTTGGGACCATATGTTGTGACTTACATACTTGATTCAGGCGCTTTCCAATTACAGGCGTTGGATGGGACTCGGTTGCCCAATTATTTCAATGGGAGTAGGTGAAAGGTATGATTTCCATTTAGCTTAGGTTTTCCTTTAATGCATTCCCTTTATATGTGTTTCCTTTCCTTGTCACTATGCTTTGTCAATTTAGTTCAGTGTTTTGTTGTAATAAGCGTGCTTGCACGACTATTGCTGATTACTATCTATTGAGTTCATGTGTAGAGGACCACACATACATTTAGTGTGGGGTGTATTTTAAGTAGAAGGGCACGTACAAGAGTTGATGTTTACAATGGGCTAAGAACAAGGAGTGTGAATAATCATTTGGTGATGTTGGCCATCGAAGCAGTGCTAAAGTGTCAAAAGGGGAATGATGGTTATAAGAAAATATCGAGATGGAAAATCCACATACGTTGAATAAGCGCACATGGAAACATGAGGTAGGCAATGACATGGATAACTACTTGGTATAAGACGATAAGTTTATGTACTACAATGCTTGGAGCGCACATAAAGAGGTGCTCATCGATTGATGGAGTAGTTTATGTGCACGAAGGTTGTAATTGGTACTCACGTTGGAACTACAGAAACGATGGGAAAAAGTGGTAAAGCCAAATTAAATGCAATCATACGATGGTTGTTAACAAGAAATTAATGTGGGTAAAAATTGAAAAAATATAAAAGGAGTGTCGGGGTAAATCATTTTTACCTTACCTTGCATGAATTTGTGAAGAGTTATCATGTGATCTAGGGAAAAATTCAACGATCCAATAAGAAATTGGTTGCAAAGTGAAGAATCGTGAACCAGATGGTGAAGGAGAACATGGCCAAGTGAGGAGAGTTCCTTTGGAAGGAGTCTTGCAGATTGGACGATGTGGTGTGGATTTCAATTTTCTCTAGTTAGGGTTTTGTAAATTAGGGCACGACATTCAAAGTTTAGACAGAGAAGTATAGTAATATTGCGCTAAGGGTTTGTGGCAGGAGATTTGAAGTATTAAAGAGAGAAAGGGTAGAGGTAAATTTTGATTTCACATGACTAAAATGGCACCAGAAGAGAGTAGTGGAAACCTCACCAAAGAAAAAGAACAAGGGCAAGGAAAAATAGGAACCTACCATTGATGTTCAGGAAGGATGGTACTCTAAAATGCAATACTCAGATAGGGTATTACTGGGAAAAGAATGGGTATCGCATGTTAGAAGCATTATGGTGAGTGATTACAATCATAGGACTGACCTAACGGCCCATGACATGACAGAGCTTATGTAATCGGGTTGATGAGAGGATACCTGATGACAAGCCTGTATATGATGATAAGGTGAAGATGTTGTTAAAGAATGTTGGACATTACAATTATACAAGCTTATTTTCTATAGGAATTCTAAAAGGCTATATAAATGGTTGATGTCACATGCCACGGGACTATTTCTACTTCGCTGGAAGAAGGATGCACATTATCACGCAATGATTGCAAAATATACTAGCTTGGTTGACATAGGGTTTATGTTGGAAGACAACCTAAATGATGCGAGAGGTGAAGAAAATTGCAGGTGGAGTTTGAGTACAAGAAAGGAGGGCACGTATATGATATTGTTAAACTGAATGATCATGTCATGAGGATGGCCACATGCTTGCTCACCAAGTGTAATGGGCAAGATAGGTGGACATAGGTGAATAAGAGATGGATTTATCGCGTGATGGTGATAAGATAATGTTTGGAAGCATCTTACTATTGATAGTGTTCTTAGAGATTGGGGTTCCCGATGGGCCAAAGGACAAGATATGGGAATATCCTGATGAGAACCCCTCTCTTGCAAATAGATTTATGAAGTATACTTGTGATTCAGTAACCCCGACATACAAGGCACGCATGGATAAGTGGTACGTGCCTAGATAAGTTAGTGGCGGATGTACAACGACTTCGGTGTAGAGATGCGGATTCTGGTCAAGTTACCTACTTTGGTGAAAGGGATTGCTAAGTTCATGGTCTACCAATGATTTTGCATTGGGTGGTTCATTTTAAAATATGGAACTAAGAGCCCATGGACAAACTTACGTTTTCCTTTTCAGGAGAGTACTTTCAAGTTGCGGTGAATAGGTTTAAGGAAGCGCAAAAGTTGAGGCTTGATTTAAGCAAAGTGGATAAGGAGCATCAAGAGATGCTTCAAACACTTGTGTATCCGAAGAAGCACACTTATGAAGAAAAATATGTATTAGAGAATATCCACTGTACAAGCCGTGATGTTTCCAATAAGCTACTAATACACACACACACACACACGCACACACACATATATCTATAGCCGGAGGTTTGCTATGGAGGCTTTCATTGAGGATGATGTAAGTATACCCGATGAACCCTCTGCATGGAGGAAAGTTGAATGAAGAAGAGGTGCTGAAGAGATTCCCATACCAGGTAAAAGTGCATAAGGAAGTAAGGACATGAATCTGATTCGAGTGCCCCCTGAAGGGTAGGCATCAATGTGAAAGGAGTATGGGTTGAGCATTTATGCAAGGAGGTGGTCAACTAGAAGAGGGTCACCAATGTAGAAGAAACAAAAGGTGCTCCCAAGTTCAGAATGTGAGGAGACGGAGAGCAACGAAGAATAATCTGGAAGTGAGGAAAGGGTGGTGAGATAGGAAATCCATCAAGTTTACACCATCCATGAATCAGAGGAAGAAGGAAAAAGTGAGCACTTTGAGGATACCCATGCCATGGATGTGGATGAAGGTGGGGTCGGGGCGACCATCACCCAAAATGTAGAGAAAGAGTTGGAGTCGACTACCGGGCAAGATGTCGGGCACACCTCAGATTCTGAGCTACAAAACATATTGGAGAAAGAGGTTGCGAAGATCATTGAACATTTGGTAGAGCATGAGGTAGCATGGGTCGAGGAGGTACAAGGTAAAGGATAGACTAGAGTCCTTGAGCATGGGGGCCTCACTTGCAGTAGGTTTTCCCAAAGGTGTTTGGGGAAGGAGAAGGACAAATTATATCTCTCGGGCCCTAATAATGGGATATGATAACAACCCTAATAAGGTCTTGTGTGCCATATATCATAACATAGTACCCACAAACCCAATTTTTTGTTTTCGACAATAATAATGCACTACCGCGCACAAGGAAAATGTTGGCATGGGCATTAACATCACACATTGATGAACCATAATTTGAAGTAAGTGCAAGATGCCTTGATATGTATATGGGGAGTGAAAACCACAAATGAGACATTCCCAATAGTAGAATCACAAGGCTTATTAGATGAACAAGCATGCAATGCGCTTAATAAACTATCGGTGGAGGTTGGTGCTAGAATTTTTGATAAGAATAACAAATTGTGGGTTATGCAGAAGGAGATGGAAGAGAAGAATAAAGAAATAATTGAAAGGGATAAGGAGATAAAGGAGAAGGAAGAAATTATTGCACATTTAAGGTAGGAGTTAAGGGACGAGAAAGGACAAATGCACACACTGTACAAAAAAGGTAGAATGCATAGCTGATGCAATTTTAATTGCACACTGGACATGGCACCCCGGATAAGACAACGTATGAGTCTACTTTTCATTTTCTTGAGGATCTAACATGCATAATTACTTCCCAAATGGCAACCCTTGCCTTAAAATCTATAGAATAAGTTATGGTGCAGAAAATCAAAGAAGAAAAAGAGCAAGTTGAAGCCACCATAACACAATACACTAAGTTACTTGAATCAATGAAAGCAGCAACTCACCTGGAGGAAGTTGTCTATGACAATTGTGAAGATAGAGATCATGTAGTGGGGTTGCTCGTTGCAAAAGATGAGGCATATTTGAAAGAGTTCCGGCCAAACACAAAGGAAATAGGGCGGAACGTGAGAAAATATTGGTAAAAGTTGAGTAGAAATGGGAAGCAATTGATTCATTGAGAGCCTCCATTAAAAATAAGTTGAGAGACCTCTACCCTCAAGTTATGCACAAGATGGACGCGTTGGTTGATATAGGAAAACAACTAGAGACTTTGGTTGAAACACTGAAAGCAAAGGGCGAGGATCTGACATTTGAAGAGGTTACGCCATTATAGGGAATGCCTTTACTCAAGCAAGCAGTGAATTAGAGGGGTGGAAAACATTGGAAGAGTTAGTGAATAAGGAATTCCTAATTCTTTTTGCCCAGTAAAATTCAATTTCTTTCATTCTTTAGCGTAAGTCATAAGGACATTCTTTATTCTTTATTTAATTGAAGGATTCTTTATCTCTAGACATGAGATCAAACAGAGTGTTTCCAGAGGACGGACAACATACCTAGTGTGGGGTAATGTTGGGCCTTGGAAATATGACTAAGTATTGAAGAGTACACGTATAAGATTTGCAAAGGAAACACGCGTAGGAGAGAATATGGTGAGCGCGAGCATGGATGTCAATATTCACATGCGGGAGACAAAAAGGGCACTCAAGGATTGGTTTTAGAAGGATTGAGGACTTAGATAATTTTGGGCAAGATGCTAAATATAGAGATGGAGTGGGCGACACACAAGGGAATATTCCATGCAAGAAGAGTCTATTTTTGGAGCAAGGAACTTACAGTTCAAACTAAAGCATGAAGACTTGTAGGCTACGCAAGGCTATTTTGGGATGAGTGGAAGGTTAAGCGACATGCAGAGTTTTGGGCTAAAAATAGGATTGGGACTGAAGTTATCTATATGAGAACTGTTGTAAAAGAGCTTACATGCTCCCTTGTTATCTTTGTAAGCGACACACACCTATTCTTAGCATGCAACCTATTTTGAGGATGCTTAGGCGGTGAAGGTCAAGTTCCCACCCCTATATATATATGTATTTATTTGCATGGTTTTAGTAGTTCCGCTTTGTAGTAGAGTTATGTTATTGGTTTATGAGTGTGCATGACTTATGGTGATACTCTTATGTATGTATTCAACTTATGTGTTTTACAATGATTAATACAATGGATCTTTGTGGATGGATATTGGTTATTGATTTACTTGTAATTGGATCTTTGTTGGGCCCCTAGAATGTTGGCTAAGTACAAAAGGCACGTATGTGCACAGTCCTAGTTGAAGAGAGGCGCACAAGGACAAAGTGCGTAGGGTAGGGTTTAAGGAAGCTCATGGCGTGCGTGCGCACTGGATAGAACCAAGGGTTTGGGACTTAGCCAAATTGGGAATTTGGGATAGAACATGTGAAAAGCATGACCCGACTGTGCATGTTGTGTGGATAAGGTGCTAGCCTAGCGACAGGTTGGCCCAGGAAGGAGCATGCCTATGGTAGAAGCTTCTAGAAGCACATCATGGTGAAAATTGGAAAGCTCGGGCCTGAGAGAGCATGCTCGCATGGAGGACCACATTCAGACACTTGACATCGGATTTGAGGGTGCTGGAGGATGAGTTGGCAACCCAGAGAGGCTATAAATACTAGCACCTACAGAGTAAACAAGGAGAGAACAAAAAGAGGGCGGAGCTCTGCAGAAATACTACAAGAACTCTATTAGTGGGTAATGGTATTTGGGAGAGAATGTATAATGGGTATGGGGATTATAAGTTTTTCTTTGATAGCCTAGCTACATTAGTCCAGTTGAAAAGCATGACTGCGGTTTGTTTCTCTGTGACATTCTGTAATGGCTCCATGGATGTAATGAGGTTACCAGTTATATGAATATGAATATCAATGATTCTAATGCATACGTCTTTCTAATATGTTCTCTTTCATTTATGTTTATGCTAAGTATGGATGCTTGTATACTTCTTTCTGTTATGGTGCAAGTTATATAATCTGTTAAGTGCTTTCTGTCTATAATGACTGCAAGGATCTAGAGGTCGTTCTAAGCTCTATGGTTCTTGAATGTCTTAACTCCATTTAAATCTCTTAAACACAAATCATAGATGATGATATTTCCCACTAAACTCACATAAAAGAGAGACTTGGCACCCGCGCATGCCTCGGGTGAGCGCCCAACATCCGCTAGGTGATAGGCCGACGCGCATGGGGTACCTTTCTTTTGTGATAAGGGTAAAAATGACTACAATCTTACATAATAAACCCGATCTTGATTCTTGTTTAACTCATCCTTGCAGATGGTTGTGATCTAGATCTAGTCATGGTTTATCTTTGCATGGCTGTTATGGATCTAGATTATATGTCTTTTCATGCTAACTCCTTGACAAAGTTGCCATAAAAGAGGGACCTAGTAACCTTGCATGCTTTGGGTGAGCACTCGAGATCTTTAAGTGATATGCCAACGCACCTTGGGTTGTTCTTTATAAAATAAAAGACTACAATGAACAAGCAAAAGTAAGCAAGAATAAAAGCAACCATAATATGCAATATGTTGTGGATGGATTGAATGGAATGCAAAATGGAGTGATAGGAGCCGCGTGCCCCGAGTTAATGGAAATGTATGCAATGAGGTTCATTTTGTTTTCCCCCTCAGTAGTCCGAAATGAACCATAACTGAGAGTGTGTCATTGGGAAATGATCGTAGTGTGTGTTGTTTCTCACATGCTGTGATGAATTTGTATGTGTATTGATGAGATCTGACCTAAAAATGATGTGTGCATGAACCCTATAGTTGAAGCGTATATCACGACCAAATGGAACGTATAAGTGATGATTCAACCTAAGCATATATCACTATGAGATGAATGGATGAGTGATGATTTATCCCTAAGCATATATCACTACAAGATGAGGAGTGGTGATGTAACCTAAGGTGTATACCACTACAAAATGATATAATGGGTGACGATTTAGCCTAAAGCGTATGTCACTAGGATGGAAATGTCACATGATGAAAGGTCAAATAGTAAATGTGTGATGAGTGTAAGGTCCATTTGATTTGTAAACCCTCGGCATTGAGTATGGACCGAGGAACTAAAGTGCGTCATAGGGTAGTGAGTGCAGCGCGTAGAAGACAATGTAGTATGCGTAATGATGAAAGATGACCATGTAAGGAGTAGAATGTGTAATGTACTAGGTATATGTGTGCAAGAATTAGTTAGCTATGTAAATAAAATCAAGACTAACACCTAATAGTCTTAATACAATGCTAAACTAAAATCTATGCACCATCATGCTAAGAGCTAAACAAGTAATAAACATCAACATTATGCATTAGAACCTTGAAAATAAACCTCAAGCTAACATGCTAACACTTATTGCTCTACTCTTTAGAAAGCTAAATCAATGAAATGGACCTAGGTAGATCCTTTAGCTATCAAAGGGTTGATAGTTGTTGCTTGATCCAAGAGGATTGAGGATGGAGGTTCATCAAGTCATGGCAACAAGGCCTTTCTTGATTAACTCCATTGATCTTCACAAAATAGCTTGGATGATTGAATGCAAATGGATGATGCTTAGCTCCACTCTAATGAAGAATGCCCTAGGATGATGAAATGGCTATAGTATAGGCTCTATGCTCATTTAGGTGTAAGTAGAAAGGTAGGAGGAGGGATCCTTATATAGCCCAATGGATAAAATAATCTCTACATCCCTTTACATGTGGGATAATAGAGAGGTTGGGTTAGTTGTGGATAAGGAAGGTTTAGGGAGGGTTGAGTCAACCTTAGGAGAGTTTAATTTGTCCTTTAGTGACCCATGGGAATTAGGGGTGCATATAATTAATCAAAGGTGATTAATTAATGAGGAGATGAGCCTATTAGGCTAGCTTAGAAGAGAATTAACATGATTTAGGGGATATGAAGGATTAAATTAGATAAATGAAAGTTTATTTATCTGATAGAAGAGGAAAAATAATTACTCAAGAATAATTAATTAATTCAGGCATAAAGGGGTTTAATTAATGGAAGGTCGTTAATTGCCATCTTTGCTGGATATAAGGGCCAATTAACTAGCGTAATGTAGTTAATTAATGACGATAGAAGAGAAAATGTGCATATATTGATGACATGTCATCAATTTGTGGGCAAGGGGAATAATTAGCGCAATTTAAGTATTTAAATTGTTGGAGCTAAATTATAGGTGTCTACATTTTCCCCTCTTTGGGGTGGTGTAAGTGGCACCACTTCAAAGATAATAGATATGTAAAATTTTGAAGGGGTAGAAGAAAAATTAGTAGAAGTGAGAGATGCCCCCTTGAGTGTTGATGGGGCGGTGAAGGAAGGTGATCGGCGATAAAAAATGAGAGAAATGGAAAGAAAACAAGGGACAAGATGCCCCAAGTGGAGGAGAAGAATGGGTAGGGCAGGATGCCCCAAACAAAATGGAAGAATGGTGTCAAGAGGAGAATGATATAGAAGAAATATGAAGAAAGGGAGAGGAGAACTAGCCTTCACCCATTGCATTGGAACAACCATATTGTCATCATATAGCCAAAGATCTACGTCATCGGTCCTTATTAAAAATATAAGCATACTAGAAAAAGAATAATACATGAAAATCCATGCTACAAAATTTTGTCCATTGCTGAAAACACCAACTCAATGCAACATACAAAAAGCAATGCAATACGAGAAGTAAACAAGCTCATGTAATAGGAAACAAGTACAAAACACACATACTTAAACCAATAATGGTCAAGATTGTTTCACAACTATATTTTTTATCAAGTGAAAAATCCCCAATGTTCGTGATTGATGAAAAGGGTTAAAAATGATGCCCCAAGAAAGAAAATATGTGAGGGAAAGTGATTGAGGATGCAACAATCCAATGATAAAGCATTGTGTGCAATGAAACAATATCAAGCAACTGAATGTGCCCTAGAATACCGATAAAGCAAGCAAGCTAGCTTTGTAAATGGTTGTAAAACTGATGATCCACGAGTTGTGTGGTTTACAAACACATGAAGATTCCAACAAGATATGGGAGAAACACCATGCACAAGACGCGTTTACCTATTTTGCAAATTTTTTGAGTTTTTTACAATTTTTAGGATTTAAATTGATTTTTATTTTTTGAGTTTTGAAAAATTATTTTAATTTTTATTGATTTTTTACATTTTTTAGATTTTTAGATTTTGAACATAGAAGAATTCGGAAGAATCAAAAAGAGTCTCCTAGGAGCGAAAGAAATGTCCCATGGAGAAGAAAAATCGCTAGGTGGCAGGTATTGCCCCAATGTAGTGAAAAATTAATAAAATAATTATTCGTGGAGTGTGTAGAAGGAGTGATATTGCCTAGAAGCAATAAAATTGTCCTAGTGAGAAGAAGTGAGTGCTAAGTGGCAAATAATGCCTCAACACGATGAAAAATAAAATAAAATAATTATTTAATAAAATAATCATTCATGGTGAGCAGAAGAAGGGTTATAGTGATCATGGTGGTCAAAACATGCCCACAGGGCATTACGGTGGGTGAGAATGGCTAAATATACCCCACATAAGGGGGTAAATCATTATGATCAGTTCATTTGTTACAAACCTCTGCTAAAAGTTATCGTGTGACCTCTGAGAGTGATGAAGACGATGGTGAGAGCACGATCCTGCAGGAGATGCACCGACTCGAGTTTGGGAGTATGTCCATCATGCAGATGATGCCCCTTCATGAGTAGCTTAACCTTGCCCTTGTACTTTTGTGCATTTATTACTTTATTAAATGCTTTTTAGCCCTAGGAAAGGTGTATGCGTGCACTCTTGGGGGCGCAAGCATCTTTGGGGGTGCGTAGGCACCACAAAAAGTGTGTGCGCACACACGCACATATCATATCTTGCCAGCATGTACGCGATAGCACCAATAAGGGTGCACAAACACCGATAAGGGGTTAGATGCATGTGCCTATGCATGCGCGCCAAAATGACCGTGCAGATTACACCGAGGCACGCACACACACGTACAGGGTTGGGTTAGCAGAGGGGGCGTGCATGCATTAAGATGTGTGCACATGCACCGCAGGAGGTGCGCACACATGGTATGCACACATACACCGAACAAGGTGTATACACGCACAAATGGGTACACTGGTGCCAAAAAGGAAAAAATGTCCCAACGTAGAAGAAAAGATAGGAAGAATTAGAAAATTGAGAGGAGTGATTTATAGAGGAAAATGAAAATTTAGTATATGGTAGAAAATAGAGGAAATGTTAGTGCCTAACACTTGTTGTGTTGTGTAGAGACGATTGTCGGTGTTGCAGAGACTAGAGAGCGGCATAGTTGTATTGCTAAGATAGAGGCGAGCCTGCCTTGGCAGGATCGTCGTGACATGGAGGTACTATTGGAGGTGGTTGGTTTAGGTCACGTGGCTTAGATGCCATCTATTACATTAGATCATGACCTTTTGACAACATTGATAGAGTGATGACACAACGAGAGTCAGTGCTTCCAACTCCCTATAGGGGAGATTACTGTTACCTTGATGATGTCCGGCGCATTCTACGTCTCCTCATTGTTGGCTCCTTGATTGAGTATACCAGTGACTTTGGACATATTACAAAGGTGATCAGTGATGTCTTCTGCAGGGACGACATACCCCATTAGGGTATGACAATTTATTTACATTGTTGTATATCAGATCATACCATTCATTAGGGACCCTTATACTGATGGCTCTTATCAGTGGGTTTTTACTCACTGATAAGACATGGACTTCATTTCGGAGGGTAGTGGCGGGGAGGTGATGATGAGGATGATCCATTTGATGGATAGAGGCATGATGGTGGATATGACAGACAAGGTCCATGATAAGGTCCTAGACCGAGGCTATAGAGATAGAGGTAGGTCCTAACGATACAACAGGTACCACCCAGACCACAGGGTCTGAGGCATAGTCCTCCTCACAGTCCTTCGAGAAGAGAAGAGGGTGGAGATGACAAGGGTTAGCTAGCTGCCTTGTAGCAGTAGCTTCAACATGTCACAATGGTCCATTTTGATGAGAGAGAGAGGGACCATTATCCCAAACCCTATACATGGTGTTCTTACGGTGGAAGGATGGGACCGGTTACTAGAGCTCGAGTTGGTCATGAAGGGATGGTGCTACCCGGTTTTAGCGGTAGGACAAATTGCCTCACAGATGGCTCAGATTATAGGTTTATTACAATAGTCTCGAGCATAGGTGTGTAGCAATTGTCATGATGCAGAGAGGGATCAACTCCGAGTTAAGCGAGTATCGGGTCAAGATGAGGTTGCAGTTTTGCTATCCACAGAGGGAGGATCCTTTCGAAACACATATGGGGTGGTGGTGACACCACACACATAGGGATTTAGCGACAACTCAGGGAAAAGTCTCCTACTACCGCTCTTTGTACTAGGAGGCCATTCCAAAGGGTCAACAGCCTTATGACGAGCTATAGCTAGCAGAGCAGATCGACAAGGTCATAGAGGCAATTAGCATCTGGTAGATCGGTTGAGCAGCCATGGGGGTAACTAATAGGTCAACGTGGTGTACGGGTATGGGTCCTCCTCGGGTCACGAGCCACATAGTCCTGATGAGGGTTTGAGTCAGACGTGACTCTTATGCATTTATAGATCTGTATGTACCTTTTGATACATGCCTCTTATGAAGGATTTATTACTTTTGACCGATGTATACAATGTATCATTTTGATGTATGCCTCTAATGAAGGCTTTATTATGACCTTGTGCCCTTGATGGCCCATTTTGTATCGATGATGTATATCCTGTTGAGATAGACATTTTATACACATATATATGGACACTTGATGTTGTATACTTTCATGTTGTGATGTATCTTATGATGATGATTTATTATGGATGTTGATTATATCATGATGTTGTATGGTTTTATTTCATATGTTTGTGTGTATCATGATGATGGTTATGATGATGTTTCCCATGTGTTAGATTTATGATATATCCTTAGATGATATCAAATGTTGTGGTTTATGAGATACTTTATTTTTCTTTGCTGGGTACGAGATGATATGATTATATTGGTGCGGGGGATAGATTTTGATATTTGTGATCCCTCTTGTCCCCATTTGATGATACAATATGTGATGATTAGCTTAGCATTCATGTATGATGTACACTTAGCTTTTTATTTATATATGATGTATAGATGATGTTAAATGTGATGATATAGATGGAGATATGATGATGTGATAACAAAACCATGCAAATGCAACAAGCAAACACAAGAAAATGTTAACAAACCTATCAAATATACATTGCTAAACAACATGAATTAACACAACTATGTATAATTATTTACAAGCATGAAAAAACACACTTCATATGTACAAGTAAGAATGAATCTAATCTAAGCAAGAAAATATGAATCTAACAAAGTATGTTTAAGTGACAAACTATACAAATGTACAAGCAAGCATAAACTATACAAGCAATCAATGTAATAAATCAAGTAAACTAAAGCTATGTTTTTGTAAGATTGTTTTTAGTGAGTTTTGCGTTGGTGGGAATTTTGTGAAACAATTTTCTATGGTTTTTGTGTTTTCTATTAATCTATTGTTTTGGATTTTGAAAAATTTGAATGTTTTTGATTTTCAACATATTTGAATGTTTTTGCGATTTTCTAGGGTTTTCTGAAGCTATGTACATGAAAATGAGAAACGTGGATGCCCCCAACATTAGATGGGAATATACAAGGGCTGGTACCACGTGTTATATACAAAGAAGTTTAAACTATGAAGGTTCCCAAATTAGGGTGAGAATATAAAAAGGCAATCCCTTCACCGATTTACAAGAGGAGAAATAGCCGGATCAAGGCTTGAGAAGACGGGATCACAAGGAATCACAAACATAGGTGTGGAACTAGCCCTAGAGCTAAGTAAAAGTACCCCTAGATGTAAGATGCTTGTGAACAACGAATCTTCCCAAGGCACCGAAAGCTAGTTTTCACCAAGGGATCTATCCAAAGCACCACAATTGCATGGTTTTCACATATGGATGACCTGTTTTCTCTCTTTTTTTTTTTTCTTTTTTTTTTGTATATTTTTGTCTCTTTTATTTTTTGTATATTTTTATGTCTTTTTAATTTTTTTGCTTGTTTTTCTGATTTTACGCCATGTTTAAGCATAAAACCGCTTAAGGTGCATGACATTCATAGGCTCGCAGAGCTCATCTCTATTGGGATGAGCAAGTTTGTATGCTCTTGTTCCATATTTTTCCATAATGACGTAAGGTCCTAACCAATGTGGTTCGAACTTGCCTTTCTTCTCTCTTTTGTGCTTGTGTTGAATTGATTCTCTTTCATGACCAAATCTTCGACCTCAAATTGACGAGGTATGATCCTTTTATTGTAGTTATGGGAGACTCTGTTTTGATATACCTTGAGATGGTTAAGGGTGTGGATGCATTTTTCATATAGCAGTTCTAATTTTACACCGATATACTATGTAATCCTCATCTTTTTCCAGATAATCCCCAAGAGATATCCTTAGGGAAAGAAACTCTATTTCTAATGGGATGATAGATTCTATTCCAAACACTAGGGAATAGGGTGTTGCATTAGTAAGAGTGTGAACAGAGGCCCTATAAGCCTAGAGGGTCGGGTAAATTTGTAAATTTGAGTTGCAACTGTCTTACTCACCATATTTTTCATGATCCAAACCAATGTTGTGTTAGTGGCTTCAACTTACCCATTACCTTGAGGGTAATATGGCGTAGACCACTTTAATCTTATTTGAAATTGGTGATAAAGATATTTCACTTGTCTTGTTCTTGAATGATTTTCCATTGTAAGTAATTATGGCCGCGGGAATACCATACCGACAAATAAGGTGATTCATGATGAAATTTTATATCTGAGCACTTGTAACATATGTTAATGGAACAACCTCCATCCACTTAGTGAAATATTCTACCTATGATGATGTGGGTATGACCATTAGATGAGGTAGGGGTGAGCTTCTCTATTAAATCCACAACCCATTTGGAAAATGAACATGGTGTTGTCATTGATCAGTAAAGGTTGTGATGGTGTATGGATGAAGTTTCCATACTTCTAACATAGAATAGATTTCCTCACATGATTGCAACAATATGTTTCCATAATAGGCCAGTAGTAGCCTACCCATAACAACTTCTTTGTTAGGACCATTCCATTCGTATGGGTGCCACACACCCCTTCATGTACTTCCTTGATCGCTTGGACCGACTCTGCTACATCTAGACAATGCAATAGATTCCCATCATAGCCACAATGATAGAGTGTACCTCTTAGGAGGGTGTAATGGGCTATTTGGCGGATAAGGTTTTGTTTGTTGGATCGAGAAATGTTAGTAGGGAAGGTAACACTTTTAAGGTAGTCATAGATAGGTGCATACCACGGGGAGTAGGGACCAACAACTTCACATGCCAAACAGGATTCTAACATGTTGTATATAGGTGACATAGATTCTTAAAAAATAATGGCATATCATTGCTTTTGGTGGAATCCACAACATAGAACCCATTGTCACCATTGCATCTACAGATCAGTTTTGTGCCCTTGGAATTTTCTCAAAGGTAATACACACAAAGTATTCTTTCGAGTTTCCACCAGTTTCTTGTATGGGATGAGCTTGTCATCCTTGACCTTGTACTCATCGTTGACTTGTTTGATAATCAGTTATGAGTCACCAACAACCTTGACATGGTGGATATTCCACTTGATCACCAGCTTCATCCCAACGATGAGTGCCTCATATTCTGTAATGTTATTTGTGCAAGGAAAACCAAGATGGAAAGCTTGTGGTATAAGGTCTTATAAAGGAGTGATTAATACTACTCCTGCCCCTGAACCATGGAGAGTGAATGATCCGTCAAAGTGGATTTACCACATGACAATTTCTTCAATATACATTAGTGATGAATCTAACAGCTCCAGACTTATAGGCTCTATTCCAGGTAGAGGTGCTTCCGCTAATTGGTCAGCAAATACTTGTCCTTTAAATGATTTCTAGTGTATGTATTTAATGTCAAATTCAATGAGCAGAATGATCCAATTATCTATTCTACCTATAAGGTGGGTTTTGACAATAGGTATTTAAGTGGGTCAACTTTAGATATAAGCTTGGTTTTATTATTTAATAGGTAATGATGGATTTTTTGAAAATAAAAACGACAGCTAGATAAGATTTTTCAATTTCTAGATAGTTGAGCTCATAGGAAATCAAGGTACGACTAAGGTAGTACATGACTTTCTCTTTTTGGCTTAGGTCATATTGTGCAAGCAAAGTGCCAATAGCAAATTGGGTAGCGGATATGTATAACAAAAGTGGCTCACCAGGGGTTGGAGGCATGAGGACATGCAGATTGGCCAAGTATTGTTTAAGCAAAGAAAAGACTTGTTGTTGCTCTAGTCCCCAAATGAAATCAACATCCTTCTTAAGCAGATGAGTAAAGGAATGACACTTATCAACAAGCTGTGAAATGAAGCGGCAAATGGCTTATATTTTTCCTTGCAAGTTGCAAAATGATTGATATTCTTAGGAGGAGGCATTTTAGTAATGGAAGTGACTTTGGCTGGGTCCACTTCAATCCCTCTCCTTGATACAATGAAGCCTAACACTTCCTTGATAATACTCCAAACACACATTTCTTTGGATTCAACCTAACCTTATATTCCCAAATGTTCAAAGATACATCACAAAACTTTAGGGTGGTCTTCTCTTGTCTTGGACTTTCCGAGGATATCATCTACATAGTCCTCCATGATGTCATGCAACATATCATGGAATATTACTGTCATGGCCCATTGATAGGTTACACCAAAGCATTTTGAGGCCAAAGGACATTACTTGATAATAGAATGTTCCCAAGGGGTTGTAAAGGCCATCTTATATTGATCTTCTTTTGCTATCTTGATTTGGTTGTATCTGAAAAGCCATCCATAAGAGATAGAATTTCATAGCTTACAGTTGAATCGACAATCATGTCGATATTGGGCAAAGGAAAATAATCTTTCGGACATGCCTTGTTGATGTCTCAAAAGTCTATGCAAATTCTGATGCCAACCGGTTTCTTTTGTACTAGAACTATGTTTGATATCCATTCGAGTAGTCAATGGGTCTGATGAACCCTACTACTAACAGTCTCTCTAACTCTTCTTTAACTAGAAGGGCCACTCGTGGATGCATTTTCCTTAGCTTCTGTTTAATAGGCTTTACGTCTGGATGCACTACTAAGTTGTGCACCACCAAAGTTGGATCTAATCCTAACATATCTTTATAAGACCATGTGAATATATCCAAAAATTATCTAAGAAATAAGGTGAATGTCTTTTGTTCTTGTGTTGAAAGTAAAGCTCCTAGCTTGACTATCTTTGGGTCTTCTTCTGTTCCAATATTTACATCAATGGTTTCTTCTACCAACATTTTTGACATATCCTCCATACACGTAGGATCGGGAGGAAGGTTGATATCTTCTTCTAAGGGCATCTCTATGAGATTTTCACCCTTGGCATGGTCACTTTTCTTGTCTGCATTTATTTTTTTACTTGTTTTTCATCTAGCGCCTCAAAGAGGTTTTCATTGTGTGACTTGGACTTTTGCTTTTGCCGAGGCTTTTCGTTGGAACTTTTTCCCTCACTTTTTCTTAAGTTTTGCTAACCATGAAGCTCAACTTCCTCTCTAAAATAGGCGTAGGTATCTAATTCAATGTAGAAACCTTTCTTATGGTCCCTAATTGGAATTGTATCTTGTATGCCCATAAACTTTGCAATGGCCTCATCATTCTCAAAAAGGTCTAATGGCACATGACGTTGTTGGTCCCAATTGACAAGGGAAGGGTAGACAAGGTCAATTTTAGGTTTAGTGGGGGTTAAGGTAAGGACATCGGTATCCATGAAAAGGTTCATGGAGGAAAGATCCTCATATTGGATATAGTGGGAATCTGTGTCACTATCTAAATAATTAGAGCTATCCTTATGCTCTTAGAACAAGTAGCGTCTTGATCATTGGGGTGTGATCCATAAGGTCGAATGCCGATACCATATCTTTTCATTTTAAAATGTGGAAGTGGAACTGGTTCTCTTGGTCCTTGCTCATTCTTTCCACATCCTAGGCCCTTGTAGCCCATATAATACATCATTTAGCTAGAATTTTCATACTTAGGGATTTGGTAGCAGGTTGGCTAAGTGTCCTCTAGGACCTAAGTTGTAGGTGGGTCCAACAATTTCTCTTCTACAAGTAATCCCCTAGGTAAGAATGTCCCAATAGTTTGTTCATCTCTAGGCCATTTGAAATGATAGTTGGGTCGACCTCTTATTTTAGGTGATAAAGATAGGTCTGAAACTAGGAGAGCTTGTTACACATTGTATTCTCCACAACCATACTCTAAAACTTTCATCTCCCATGAATCAAAAGGAGAAGTAGATGTAGAATCTTCTCGAGTGCAAGTGCTGAGGGAGTCCGAATCAACTCATGATTCCATAGCTTTCGATTGAAGGGGAACAACTATATCAATAGAAGGACATGCATATGTACCCTTACGAGCAAAGCTATTGAGAGCTCTATAGTGAGCAAAAGGTTATGGATCTCCTTGTATTGTAACAATGTGTCCCTCATGTTTTAACTTGATGCACTGATGGAATGTTGATGGTATGGCCTACATGACATGAATCCATGGGCGGCCAAGAAGCATATTATATGGAAGTTCCAAGTCTAAGACATGAAACTTGGTATTGTGACAAGTTGGTCCTACCTCCATTGGCAATGTGATTGTTCCAAATGACTCCCGCTCCGTGTTGTTATAAGTGGTTATGGTAATAATATGGGACTCTAGATCTTCCTCTATGTTTCCTAGTGTTTAATTAGTTTCAATGTACATATATTCAATCCCGATTGTTGTCCACAAGCACCCGTTTTATCTTCCGGCGGGTAACAAATACCTCTATATACAGGGAAGATTATGTGTGTGATCTTCGTTGGGGATTTCCTTGTGATTAAAGGAGATGTGTTTAGTTGGTGCAATGTTTTCCACCACGGATTATAAATGTGAAGGGTCTACTTCCATTGTACTGCACCGACCCTTAGAGAGTTTTGTATGAGATGTCCTTGTGTGCATTTGGTATCTTAAGAAGATCTAATATGGAAATCTTGGCAGATGTCTTCTCAAGTTGTTCTAAGATGTTGTCTGACCACCCTGAGTGGTTGATAGAGAGGGTTCTAGAGATCATGAGACGGGTGTGCCTTGTTACCATAGTGCAATCCTTTCCTTTAATCCTAATGGTATTCACATGTTCATTAGAAGAGTGGACACATCCAATGAGTGAGTCATAATGATTATTGTCACTTTTGGTGTATAGATAGTTTGCATCTTTGTAGCTTTGGGATGACTCTCCTTGATCCAACCTTTTCTCATATGATTTTCCATGTTTAGGGAATGGTTCTTTGAATATCCCCATCTTTTCATTTGGTGTTTGATTTCTCTCTAGGGTGTCAACTTCTATCTCTCCATTGTCAATGAGATCTTGATGTAGTGGCAAAGTCTTAGGCACTTTTCTGTCTTGTGTCCCTTGACACGATGAAAATCACAATATTCATGCTCTTTATACCATGATGGTTTAGGAGCATTGTCATCAAAAGGTTGCATTGTAGGATAAGTCACCATGTGGACTACATCCAATTGCTTCAATATTGCAGACAAAGACTCATTAAGAGGAGTGAACGTCCTACGCTTAGGTGGTGGTTGAATAGGTCCTTTGGTCAGTTTAAAAGGTTGACCAACTTGAACTATTTGTACTCATTTAGAATCTATGATTCCATCTCCCACCACATTCTTGTTTTTGTTAAAGATATTTGGATTTTCCGTTGGTTTGGCATTTTGATTATCTTTAGAAGGTGATTTGATTATTCCTTTTGCAATGAGGGATTTTTCTATTTGTATGCCCTTTTCAATGACCTCTTCAAAGGTATGAACACAATGCATTTGTAAATGAAAAGTGATGTCCGAGTTTAGATTAGGTACGAAGATGCTCACAAGTTGTTTTTCAGAAATGCGTAAGGGAAACGATTGGCTATCCTCGCCATCTTTGTAAGAAGCTTGCAAATGTTTCATTAGGGCGTTGTTTAGTACTACACAAGTCTACCATAGTTATGTCACTTTCTATGTTGTATGAGAAATGTCGAACAAACCTTTCGCTAGTTTATGCCATATGAAGATAGACTCATGAGGTAAGTGAGTGAACAGTTCCAAGGCTTGTCCCCCTAGACTCTTTGGAAAGAGTCATATGAGGTAATTGTCATTATATGCCACTTCTTGGCATGCCATGTAAAAATATTTCACATGATCTTGCGGGTCGCCTTTCCCTATGTATTTGTCAAATTTTGGCATGTCAAACTTCTTAGGAAAGGGTTGAAGCGTCATAGCTTTATCGAATGGATGGGGCATAGCTCTTCGTATTGGTACTTTTTTCTATGCCCAACATTACTTTCTTGAAGGCTTGTAAGTGTTGCTTTCATGGATTGCATTTCTTGTGTAAGTAATTGCTCTTTAGTAGGAGAAGTAGGAATATATACGTGACTGTATTCCGTATTTTCTCCTTCTTGGTTTTCCATGTGAAGTTCACTAGTTTTGACCTTAGGCTTCACCTTATGCACATTTTTGTTTGTTTCCTTCTGTACATGAGATGTTAGTAAAGCTAATTTTCGACTAAGGTTTTGGATTTGTTGTTGAATAGTGACTTCTTCCTCAAGAGGTTCTTCTTCTTCATTGCGTGGAGGTTGTTCTACATTTTCATGTTCTAATCTAACTCTATGTGGCATCTTGATGAAGGGAATTTTATAACCCATCATATTATTGTTTCCTACGTTAGACGTGGAAGTGTTCCCATGTGTTAGGATATCTTCCATGTTAATGAGAGGTTGTTCCTCCTCATTAGCCTCATTCATGGGTGGGATTGTCTCATGTTCTGTAGGCATTCTAGCTCCTAATTCCACCACTCGTGCTAGCACCCGATCTTTGTTTCTAAAAAGGAATTCATCTAATAAGGTGGGGTCAAAATCAAATTCTGCGCATGGTGACCCTAACTCATCACCACTATGATCTACCATCTCCTCCACTTCTTTCTCTGTGGAAAATAAAGGCCCAAGATCATGGCCAATAAAGGGATTTGACCCTTGTTTGTTTGAAGTTTCCCAAGTTTGTGCTTGTTTCGTTTCAAATTCCTGCTTTTTGGCTCCCAATCTTGTTTTAGGGGCCATGATGTATGAGAGTTTCACTAAGGTGTTTTGAATTTGTTCAAAAGGTATTGATTAAGCCTAAGTGAAACGTAAAAATAATGTCAATAGTTCAAGGTTTATAATTAATGTCAAAGGATAAATGTGCCCAAGTGATTGTTTTAAATAAGTAAGTTAAAAGGTGACAAATAAGATATAATCACACGATGCTTAGTTCCAAAACCAATCAACCAAATGATATACTTCCTAAGTTTGTTTCCAAAATGGTAGTTGGTGTTTTAAGATGATTAAAAAAATGTCATTACTCATGTCGAGTTCAAAGAAATGAACAAGGCATTGTTATCACCAATTTTGACAAAATAAAAAATTGTCAAAAAAACAATTAAATAATTAAAAATTAGAAAATTTTGAAAAGTATTACTTTGCGTGGTTCATTGGACTCCTTATGATCGTCTTTTTTGTGATCGTTTCGGTCTTCGTTTTGTGATTTTCGGCAAGAACTCTTCCCGCTGTTTATAAAATGCATTAAAATACATTAAAATAATTAATTAATATTTAATTAATTAATTGCTCCTTGTTTGATTAAATTAATTTTTTAAAAATCACTTAAGGAGTATTTAATTAAATAAATATAAATTAAGGTTCATCCGAAACAAGTTTTAGTGCTTAGGGAAGTAAGCTTTTGTTTAATCACGGGTTGGCTTCCCGAACCCGGATTTCCACTTTCTGGCAATTTCCTTCAAATTTCCCATTGCGTGGGTTTTCCTCTCGCCAATTGCCAAATCATGGATTGGCAAATGGGCATAAAATTCCCCAATTTTCCACATGGGGAAATTGGACGGGGATCTGAACCCATTTTGCCATTTCCGTTGGCAATTGCCCGTTACTTTTCCCATTTCCCCCTGGCACTTAAGCCACTACCCGGGATGAGAGGAAGTTGAATTAATCCTCGTAACTTCCTCCATCAAACCCGGTGGAAAAAGTCAGAAGCTTCTTTTTCTTCGAGGAAGAGACATAATACTTTGTTAACATTATGCAAGAGAGATACATGCACATTGGTTGAAGGAAAAGACAGAGAGGTAGAATGTCCCCAGGAACTCCACGCACTGCCAAACCAAATACAAAACCTGCGCATGTTTTCAAATAAAAGACAAAAGAATTCTTTTCCACGTGCTGAGGGAAAGAAAGAAAGGAACAATTTTCAAAAGAATAAAGATTAAAAGAAAAGAGGACAGCAATCTCCCATGCAGGAAGAAGGGAGAAACACACGTGGAGGAGAACAATCATACCAAAAGCCATGAAGCCTGCAGGAAAAACTAACAACAAAGATAAAAATCTCTCACGCATGCATAAGAGGTTTACCAAGCTCCAAACTTTCCCACGCAGGAGGTGTAAGGGAAAAGCCAGCAAATTGACAGAGGAAGATTTCCACGCGCCAGGGACAGGAAGGACACACACAGTCTGGGGAATGTTGAATGTTATTCATCTTGTTCAATATCAGCACTATTATGGTGCAATCGCTAAGAAACTTGCTCTTGAAAGCTACAGAAATCCTACAATAATGTAAACAGATTGGCACAGATCAATCGATGATGTTATTCGAGTATGGATCGCACAATTCCGCATGCTTCCTAAACTTTGCCCTAAACCACGAATGCTTGTTTTGCGCTCCATCCATGTTGCAGTAGATGAATTGATACGGCGTGTTACGGATCGTGGATTCATTGATGGTGAAATGAACGTCTGTCGCCCGATGTTGCGAGGGTGGGTGTGGATTCTCAAAATCGTACTACACAGCGAGTGTCGGTGAAGTGTAGAACCGAAAGTCTCTAGGAAAGTTCCGTGAGAAAGTAATTGGCTATATCACGCAGCAGCTACGGGGTGGAGAAGTAAACTTATCTCGTAAAATCGGTGGCCTCCAGAGAGAGCTAAGTGTGACAGGCTACCGCAGGCGATCCCAAGGAACCGTTGGTGTTGATCTTGATGTTCTGTTGCACGCGACCACCGTCATCATCAGTTGTTGCAAAATCTTGCAGCTGTAGTAGAAGAACGAGATAAAGTTTTAGTTGAGTTGACTCGCCTTTTCATTTTGGAAAGTCACTTCCAACAAGCAGATCGACCAACTATGTTGTTATCTGCTCAGTATCGAATACATCCTCAAATTCGGGATTTTCCTTCAAAACATTTTTATCAAAATCGATTAAGTGACAGTGAGAGTGTTACCAGGAGACCTGATGAAGTTTATTACAAAGATTCTCTATTGAGACCTTACTTGTTTTACGATGTAACTCATGGAAGAGAATCTCATAGAGGTGGATCTATTTCATATCAGAATATTCATGAAGCACAATTTTCTTTACAATTATATGAGCATCTTCAACGGGTCATAATCATGGCAACATTAGGTCTTTATCGGTAAAGGTATTTTCTCATCGTTTGGAAGGTACAATTGTGCTTATTATGGCAAAGCCAAAACATTCTTACTACAAGTGTTATATAATAAGGAAGAACCGTGAGCATTGTGGTAAAACCATTCTTTTCAAAAATGTCGGGTTAAGCTCGGTATTCAAGTGAGTTGAGCCAGAGAAGAACTCAAGGAGTTCGGTTCTGGAAAGAAGGTAAGACGACACGAAGGGCATGGATCGCCATGGAAGTCCGAATTCAAGTTGAAAACGCATGAGCTCACAATCAAGCTAGGAGCGATACGATTGAGGGCTCATTCGTGAGTTGAGTCATCTAAACACCTAAGTGAAGAAGGAGCACATCTCGAGAATTTCTCATTCTAGTCATCATTCATCTTTGCATGATTGCCCTAATTCTTCATGCCTAATCAACAACACAACACTATAATTCAAAGCATTGGTTCATGCGCAAGCACCTGTAATCTATATCACACAATTTCTAGAGGTGGAACTCGTTGATGAAGTACCTCAAAATATACCAGTCCAACTTGTGGAAGTAGTCACAACTTCTCAATCAAAAGTTGATGATCCGGTTTTTTCCCCGCCTACATTTGAAGAATCACCACAAATGGAGAAAATGGTGACAACATCTTTCTCACAACAAGAAGATCCAATTTCAGCAACACCCGAAGGTGATCCCCTTCAGCGTGATGAAGATCAATTCCCAACGAACACGAGAACCATGTACAATGAGGTACTTAGAGAGGTTCTCACCTGGCTACATGATATCCTGAAGAATTGAAAGAGGGTAATCAAGCCAATAGTGATAAACTTGGAAGCGATTGCGTAAATGTTAGAATCCATCACTCCAAAAAAGACCAAATACTACGCTAAGGTGTGTGTCAACGAATTCATAAATCACTTCGATGATTTTTCAACACTACTTGTTCACAATGGGGCAAAGGTCCAAGACTCAAAGTCTCACGAATTCTGCTTGGGAGATCAACACTTTGGGATGGTGACAAAGACAAAGGACATAACTCCAGGTAGTGAATTACAATTTTGGCTCTTGGAGATCTTCTCAATGGCGAAAGACCAGAAGCTGGATTCTGATAAACCAAGGTGGCGTAACGACTACAGTCTCGTGACAAATAAATAATTCACCATGGAAAGGTATTCGAGCATGTGGAGAATTGTGAATATGAATACGAATGAAGACAAATCTTCTCACACCAGGATATTGCTCAAATAGAGGGTGGATGAATTGCTCAAGTTTCAAACTCAAGACTCTTGTCATTTGGAGGATTGCGAGCACGAGTGCAATGAGTTCATTCACGTACAATTAGGATAGGCGGACTCTTGGCCCAATGGATAAGGCACTGATCTTAGGTGTCTTGATCTAGGTGGCACATTGCTGACTAGGATGTCTACGTGTGCATACAAGTCATTTAAGTGGGGTGCACATGTACCCATTTCTTTTATTTATGTTTTTTTCCTTAAATGACCTTTTAACTTAAGTGGTTTCTATTTTTAGTCACTTTTTAAAGGTTGGTTGAAAAAATTCAAAGTCACTTAAGTGCCCTATTTAATGTGCATTTAAAACCCTAACTACTTCGTAACCAAATTTTGGGTTATAAAAGGAAGTGAGGGGCTCATTTGTAAGGGTGACTTTGAGAGAGGAGAAGAAGATACTTTTGTGCAAGCTTTGTTTCAAGAAGAAACTTTGTGTTCTTTGTGAAAAACATTTTGGAGTTAATAGAATAAGAACTTTGTGTCTCATTCATTGTCTCTTGTAACATTTGGTGTTCTTATGTTCATTAGATGTTAGGTGTTTGAATCTTGCATGCAAATATTATCTTTGATCTTATTGTCAACATTAGTAATCAATTGTTCTAGTTCACAGTGATCAAGCTCTGACTATCTACTTGCTCATGTGTGTTCCCTTTTGCATGTTCTTGTTTGGCTAACTCAAACTCCGTTTTATTTGTGTTGGTTATTCATCTTTTCTCTTCATGCAATATTAGGCTCTGTTTTTACCTAACTCTTGCATGTTCTTTCAATCCATTCCATTCCACTCCTTTCTTTCATTTCATTCTATCTCCTTCATTCACTTTTCTTCCATTGATGTTCCAAAACACCCCCCACATACAATTTTGAATGTACAGATGTAAATACAGATTTTGGTTTTCAATAAAGCGCCTCACCTTCATTGAGGAGGGACTTCGTTCCCACACTGTTGCATGTCATTTGCATGCGTGCAAATCCATATACTAATAGGCATAAATAATAACAAGGAGTTAACAAGATCCCCAAAAAAGTATATTAAAAGCAAGCACCGAATCCAATCAAGACCTATATTCAAAAAAGTGGCGATTCGATTGTGAGCAACACAACAATTCCACCAAGATATGTTAACTACACTTTACGAGAAAGTAAGGTATTAATATCAATATGATATTGATATAACACACACATATGGTAACACTCAAATTTTTCAAAAATCGAGGTAGTAATTGAAATCCAACTAAAGCTAGAGTATACCAAGGAATTGTTAGAGTGTGTATAGCGTAATGTCACAATATAGATATTTAGGCCAAGTTTACAAGAAACAAGACGTAAACACTAAAATTGTAGTGACACAATATAAACAAAATAATAGTTCAAAGGAAAATCAAGGAGATTAATCAAGCCTGAATATGATGATGATCTTGACTTGGGTATCAAGACCAAAAAGGCTACCAATGATATGTGGTGTCCCAGTTTTTACCCTAAAATTCTAGACTACCCATTTGAATTTTTTTGTTCTTTTTAAAATAAAGGGTCTTTTCATGTTTTATTGTCGAGAGGATGTCGTATTATGTTAAGATATTCCCAATGAATCATATGAGCCAATTTCGATAAATACCCGGATGTTTGAAACTCATTTTATTCCTTCGCCAAGTTTTGTCTCAAAAATTTTTATTTAATTATTTATTAAATAAATAAAGCCCCATTCGAATTAAATTGTGCTCGGTTGAACCTGTTGAAATTTTGCATGCCGGTATTCATGCATTTCAATAGGATTTTCACAAGGAATGGATTCGAGCTTTGTTTGTGACTTCGCAACGTTTTCATTTTTATTTGTTTCTTTTGCATTTTCTCCTGGTTTCCCGTGGTCTTTCTATTTAATTCCCTTGGGTCTATTCTTTGTTTTGTATAATTTGTTTAATTTCCTAGAGCATCTAGAGATCATTTACGGCCTCAACACCAGAAGGAATCAACCTCAAAATGTAAACTTTTGATAAAATAAGATGAAGTCATGCACAAAAAGCCTCTCTTAGGTAAGTCACACTTTTTGGAATGAATGGGTTTAAGCTGTAATGAGATTTTTGGTAGTGGCAGGTAGGCAGGAATTTCTTACTTGCCTTGTACGATACTTTTTCCCATGAAATCAAAGTCACTTAAGTTGTGATGAGAATATTAGAGGCGACAGGCAGGCGGGAATTTCTTACTTGCCTTGCAGGGTAAAAATTCCCATTATAAAATAAAGAAAAATCACTTAAAGCACCGATGGAAATTTTCTACACACTTGAGCAGAGCTAACTTTCCCACCAAAGAGATTTATTCACCCATGTAAGTCGCACTTTATCAAAGGAGGCTATATTTAATGCAAGTCACACTTTTTGGGAGAGGTTTTAATTTTCCAGTGGGAATTTTGGCAGTGGTAGGCAGGTGGGAATTTCTTACCTGCCTTGCAGGGTAAAAATTCCCATTATGGAAGTCAAATAGCTTAAGTGGAAGAAGAGATTTTTGGAGCTGCAGTGCAAGGTGGAAATTCCCATCAAAGTTGACTTCTTATTTTTAGCATTCACCCTTGCCAAAAAGTGCGACCCATCTAGGCATTAAATAATGCTTTTAATGATATTTATTAATAGCTTCTCTGCCTAATTTTGGTGCCAAGAATGGGATGAAAGTCAAAGCAAGAAGTCAAGCCAAAGATAACTGAAGGATGCATGCTAAAAATAAATAAAATAAATTTATTTAAAAGCAACCAACAACATGCATAATTGGGCACCCAATTTGGGTGAATAAACATGATTGTTTATTAATTAAATTGCCAAAAATAGGAAGGGCAATTATTAAAAATAATATGTTGAGGGTTATATAAGCATGGACTACCATAATAAAGAAGCAATTAATTATTTTTGCTAAGGATTGTAGCCCGATAGTTTTAGTTTTGTGCATCGAAGGTGTTTTTCATTGTCGAAGCTTCAAGGTTTGGGGCCTAGGGTTGGAATAACTTGATTTGTGCCATGATAATTATCTACATGCTGGTATAAGTGCCCAAGTGAATTTTAAAATATTTATTCTTTCTTTTCATGCAAGCAAAGCCTCGAATTTTAGGGCAGCAATCTTTATATACATATTTTTGGTGACAAATCAAATATTCATGCTCTAGACTTCATCTTTGTCTGAAATAATTACAGGTATTCATTATAGGTGTTCATACAGATGAAAGGAGTTCAAATCAATGTTAGGTACATTGAATATATCTTCCGAATCTGAAGAAATTTTTAGATCTGCACAAATTGATCCATTTGCAAAGAATTTTGGCAAGATTAAAAGAAAAAGAACACAGACAAAGATTGCTCAGACAAAGATTGCTCTGACCATGATGAAGCATGATGAAAGAGAAGGATCAACAAAATCATGCATAACTTCCAAATTTGTTGATATCAACGACACATACATAGGCCCTGAACCCATCTCCAAAATAATTGATAGATCCAGGGCCGGAAAGACATCTCTCATGCAGTAAATAAAAAAGTAGTGGAATTATTCAAGCATTAACATTTCCAGTCATATCTTGGTTGCTCGAATTTGTTATGGAGTGTGCAAGGTCATATCATCCTCTTTCCAGAAAAATCTGAGATGCTTTGTGGGAAAGACAATAATTAGGTTGGATGCACAATTTATTAATTATTGTTTGAAGATTTCAACACAATAGGTGTTGATTGCAATTAGCATGCTTGATGATTTGCAATGCAAATGAGATGGGAGAAACACAAAGCAGATTGCATGGGCATAATGAATAACAGATATATGAAGAAGCCCAGGTCTCCATCAAAGTTCCCGAGGACTCTTCCATGATCCAATTTGGTGTAGGAGGTGGATGATATTACTAAATTACTTTACAGGTTAAGTGGAGAAGCCAATACTCACAACTTCCGCTCATGGATGTATGCTTTCGTGAGGACCATTGAGATCAACAAAGTTGATTCAATAATCAATTAGGTGAAGATCATCAGTGACAACATCGGTGAGCAACTCTGGAGTGTGAGGTGGATGTACAACTTCAAAATGACTTCATACCTGGTATATGTAGTAGCCTCGCAGGGTATATTTTCCAAGCTGGATAGATGGGGCATACTGGCGAAAGATCTTATTTTTGAGTTCTTCCCACAGGTTGGAAGTTCCTGAGTGCCACAAAGATTACAAGGTAGTCAACGATGGGTTCTTCTATGAATTCATCTAAAAATTAAATAGTGACATGAAAAACAACAAAGTAAGTAAAGAAGCTTGGGAAGTCAGTCCCGGCAGATGGTCATATCTTTATCTAGTTTTTGACTTCACCTATCTCAGGGTAACTAGATTTTTGGGAGAACTAGTGAAGTTACCGAGGTATCCAAATGACAAATGGGTCATTATGGAGATGTGCAAACAACTCGTGGAGATGTATGACTTATAATCAAAGTGACATAAGTTTATGGGTTTCTTTATAGTCACGGTGGGTTATTATAGTGCCAGAGCATCCACAAATCTAGAGGAGTCGAAGCTAAAATGTTTTATGAGTATGAGTTTGATTTCTTCCTAGCTCGGCTAAACTTTGACCCAAATGGGGTAGTAAAGAAGATAATCTCCTAGGAATACTCACATGTACCTTCATTAGAAGACTTCTGGATGAGGTGCGAAATGAGTATGAATTTAGAAAGAAAGACTTCAATAGGTTATCAACGCAACAAGTGTCTGATTATGGTTTGGCACATATACTTGTAGATCTCACAAATAATGGGCATGTGATACTTGAATTGTACCATCGGATGGGAGGAGGAGATAGAGATTCTCTTTGGGAAAACATTTGTGGGCTGCTAGACGATTGAAGAAAGATCTTCTACGTTTTGGTTAACACTTGACCGGTTGTCGACAAAGGGGTATTACCTGGATGAAGATTTGATGAATCAGATCACATGTAACTTTACCGCATGAGACTCCAACAAAAGAAAGCATGAAGGTGAAAGTAGCAGAAGGCTAGAAAATCTTAAAGTTCACAAGAAGTCTCATGTGCAGGAGAAGGCCAAATCTACAGCTATCGTGTTAATTTCAAACGAAGTTGTCCGATCAACTCATAACACTTTGGCAACCCCAAAATTGCTATTCCTCTGTTGAATCCAGTGTCATTTGTATTTTCTCCTCAACCACTCAGATCCTCACCTCTCCATGTGGAGAAGTTGAAAGCACAGATGGCAGAGTTTGAAAAAGCATTATCTTTGGATAATTCAGAGGGTGACAATCCACACACGGTGGCAAATTCGGATAGAGAAGAATTAGAGCGTGAGATGGTGGTACATTTAGTGACTTCTCATTCCTCGAGAAGAAACTTTTCATCATGGTTGGATTTACAGATAATCCCATAAGCTAGAGAGGAGATCAACCTGAAGGAACATGACTTTCAACTACTCTTGAGTTTGGGCGAAGAGATAGAAGACCTAAAGTTTCCAAAATAACTTCTAGGTTGATTATTGAAGAATTAGGATAGAAGTTCACTGAGTTATCAATTCTAATAGAAGGAAAGCATAAGGGAGAGCTCACGATGGCTGATATAACAGTGACTAAAGTGCCAATAGGTCAAACTACCACAGAAGGATTAAAGTAGGATACACAGACACTAATGAATGCTTTATTCCTTAAGCTTGACAAAGAGAAGGCTGAGAGAGCCAAGCTTCAAAAGCAGGTGTCCCAGCTATGTGAGATCATTGCTAAGGTTTCCAAACCTTCCTCTCAACCCATTCTAGCACATGAGTAGGTGAGTAATCATCTGATGCAGGAGGTGGAAGATGCAGGGGACTAGGTCAAAGCTATTGCTCAGTGGAAAGAGCAAATCATTCACCAAGCTTCAGAGCAGTTCAAAAGAATACCAACTGAATTGGAGAATATGCATAAGGTAGTATCTCAGCTAAAGGAACTAATGACACAAATAGAAGATGAGAACATAGTTGTTGAAAGTCATTTGGATACTTTAGCTAAGATACACTCGTTGCCAAAGGATGTGCTAATTGTAGAGTAGATTGTACCTGGTGGATTGGTGGAAAAGGGGAAGCAATTAGAAATTTCAGTTTCCTTTTGTGTAGAGATCCTCAAGCTCATGCTGAAAAGGATGCAGTTGCTGGAAAGTAAGATGGGAGAAGTGTGGAGAGCATCCTAGATGAATTACCTACTTCCCATGAGGAATTTATTCTTTGTGTGGAAAGAAGTTGATGGAGCCACCATACCTTTCACAATGGATTCAATTGGCAGACTCATAAAGCTTTAGGTAGATGTTGAGGGATATGGGCCTAGTTTAGAGAAGGTAAAGACTAATACTATTGCTTTGTACATAGGGTCATTGTAGTTCAAAATTGAGAGAGAGGATATTGTTAAAACATATGGGAAGGTGTTGAATTACATGTTTGACAAGTATATTCAATATCAGAACAAAAATAAAATATAGGTGTTAAAGTGGTAGATCTTCATTCTTCTCTTCTTTCTTCTCTTATTTTCTATGTTCCCGGATGAAAATGTAAGATTAAAGTTATTGGTTTAAAAACCATTACTTTAAGTTATTTGGAAAGATTCTTTAAGATAGGTGATAGATGTGCACAATTTTGGCTTAAACTCCTGATGCATGTCACTAAGAGAGGAATTCTAGGAAGATGATTTCCAAATGTTCCCTTTACTACTTCATGTTCTAGTTTAGTTGTAGTTTCCCATTTGTAATTTCCCCTCTACACACTATAAGTAGAGGAAGAACCTACGGGTTAAAGGATCAAAATTTGTAATTAGCATTCTTGTGTTCTAGACTTTGAGCTGAAACCCTTGATAACTTTCTACAAGCAGAGGAATAGAGAAGAGATTTCCAAAGAAATTTGTGTCAATGGTGCATTCGTCTCTTATTTCTTTTTAGATCTATGCATAAACTTTGTGTTGTCTTAGATCTAGATCTAGAAACTTTCCCTTGCTTCAAATTTTGCATTTTAAGATCTATTTGTTTCTTCTATGTGCATGTAATCAACTCTATCAACTATTGGTTAGGTTACACATTTCCTTTCCTTTCTTCTCGCATTTAATTATTTCTCTTTCCTGCACATATTGCTTACAACTACTTACTTGTTGCAAAACTGTCTAGCTATGGTTCATGAGCTACATAGTTAAAGTAATACCAAAATATATATATTAGGAAATACAACTGACAAAATATTACACGGGAGCCTCACCGGTAAATGGGGATTTATCTAATGATCGCCTAGGTTTTCAGCTATGTAGAAAATCTAGCCAAAAATATGAAAACATTTTCACACACTTTAGACGTTTAACAACTCAGCCACAAACATGGATGAGCATAAACGGACACAAAAGTGGTGAATACAAATCAATTAGTAACACAAGGGTAGTCACTCTTCTTTTGATCAACAAAGTGTCAAAAGAAAGTGAAGGAAGTAGATCAATTGGTGTTGAAGAGAGTTTGGTTTCACTTCGGTAGAGTTTCACGCCCTAGGGCAAGTGGAAACTAAGTAAAAGTAAAACTTTACAATCCTTGTGATGAATAACATGCCGTTCGAACTTTAATGGAGTTTCCCTTGTTTGACAAACAAGGTTACGACTTCAAAAAGTTCTCCCTTTACGATAGCTCTCAACTCAAATTGGTTTTGATATGGTCAAAGTTGGCTCCTGGTCAAAGATAGCTTCCTAGGTGGTTCACTCAACTAGGTGTCACAAGTTATCTAGATGCGAGCTCGGTTTTCCAAGGTTTCCCAAGGATTATCTTGACTTTACTTTACCCCCTTCAAGTATAGTGGGCAATAAATGCATCCATCGTGTACTCTCACCAAGGTCACGATACGTATAACTTTGATGCTAAATCTCACAATTTGTAAAAATAGTTAAGTAGGTTATGCGAGAGCACTTCTTGTTTCATCCACAAGGTTCCCTCTTGCGTGGACTACTTTAGGGTTCCTAGAACCAGCCCCATTATTTTAGCTAAAGGTATAATGCCAAGGGTGTTATGTTCTAGTTGAGTGGATACGGACGTACCCTTTTCTGAAACTTGTAAATACAATGTGATGTTTGTGGTGTGTTTTTATTTTTTTAGCTTAATGTAGTTTGCTTGAACACCTTTTGACAACTTACATGAAAACTATATTAGTAGTTTTGTTTTGTCTCAATTTCTTCCTTCTTTGACAATCATTTTTGGTCCTGCACAATGGATTAGTAATTTTCCATGCACACAAAGAGGACAAGTGTTGTTTCTGATTCTCAAGATCATCCTAAGACGTAAGAGAAGAGCATACGTGATGCAAGATCCAACTAAGAAATCAACAAATGGAAAATACTTAAATCAAACGTGATACATGTTTATTTCAACCAAATTTGACATTCCCAACGTTTTTCAAAGCAAAAGAAAGAGATAATAATTGTTTATGATTCCCAAGATTTCCCAAAAAGGTGTGAGGGAAGAGCATACACGACTTTAATCTTATGATTAAACATGCAATGTTTATCCAAATTTAATACAATTTAAATAAAAGCATGTAAATACACCCTACAAAATAGAAATTAATTAGAATAAACTCCAGAAATGTTAGTATTTTAATGACACAAGCTTTTGTAAATGATAAACTAATATTCAAAAATGGACTGTGGTACATGTGCTTAGATTAGGGTATATGCGTGTGGTTTATGGTGCATGCATGCCTCTGTGTGGACTAGTAAAGCGGATGACGTTGCATGTGCATTGGCATAATGATGTCTGCGCTTTTTAGTAAATGGGTATATGTGTAACTATGCAAGACACAAAGTGTGTGCACCATCATAAGGATGCATGTGTTATGGTTCGGGTTATGTCTGCGCTAGTTTGTGATTTTGAGAAAATAAGGTACAATACTACAATAATGCGTGTGCGTTGGAAAAATGATCTCTACACTAGGAAATGAGTGCTTGCGCTCTGTTTTATGTGCTGCACTTACATCTAACATTTTGAAAGGAAACATGGTACAATATTGCAGGTAGTGCATGTGTCTTTGGTAAAATGATGTTTGCGTTAGGAATGAGTGCTGTGCCCCCTACAAAATTGTACTGCTGTTGATGATGTCATAATACAACACATTGACATAAGAAAGCTCAAAAAGCTCAATTTTTTCACATGTTAGCTCAAAATTGACAATAACCCATCAAAATTAAACCCCTAAACAACACTCAAAATCATAAGAAATTTAACATTATTTCACACATGTGCATATCAGCGTTAGCGAAATATTGATATAACAAAAAAATTTGAACTACAATGCTTGGGACTAAGGTTCAAGTCTCATAAGGCGTGCCAAATGTGTGCAAGAATTATTTAGCTATGCAAATAAAATCAAGACTAACACCTAATAGTCTCAATACAATGCTAAACTAAAATCTATGCACCATCATGCTAAGATCTAAACAAGTAATAAACATCAACACTATGCATTATAACCTTGAAAATAAACCTCAAGCTAACATGCTAACACTTATTTCTGTACTCTTTATAAAGCTAAATCAATGAAATGGACCTAGGTAGATCCTTTAGCTATCAAAGGGTTGATAGTTATTGTTTGATCCAAGAGGATTGAGGATGGAGGTTCATCAATTCATGGAAACAAGACCTTTCTTGATTAACTCCATTGATCTTCACAAAATAACTTAGATGATTGAATGTGAATGTATGATAATTAGCTCCACTCTAATGAAGAATTCCCTAGGATGATGAAATGGCTATAATATAGGCTCTATGCTCATTTAGGTGTAAGTAGAAAGGTAGGAGGATGGCTCCTTATATAGCCCAATGGATAAAAGAATCTCTACATCCCTTTACATGTGGGATAATAGAGAGGTTGGGTTAGTTGTGGATAAAGAAGGTTTAAGGAGGGTTGAGTCAACCTTAGGAGAGTTTAATTTGTCCTTTAGTGACCCATGGGAATTAGGGGTGCATATAATTAATCAAAGGTGATTAATTAATGAGGAGATGAGCCTATTAGGCTAGCTTAGAAGAGAATTAACATGATTTAGGGGATAGGAAGGATTAAATTAGATAAATGAAAGTTTATTTATCTAATAGAGGAGGAAACTTAATTAATTAAGAATAATTAATTAATTCAGGTAGAAAGGGGTTTAATTAACGAAAGGTTGTTAATTGTCTTCTTTGCAGATATAAGGTCCAATTAACCAAAGATAGTGTAGTTAATTAACGACGATAGAAGAGAAAATGTGCTATATTGACGATATGTCATCAATTTGTGGGAAAGGGGATAATTAGCGTAATTTAAGTATTTAAATTGCTGGAGCTAAATTATAGGTGTCTGATGTCGGGCGTAATGTACAATGTAGACTAAAAGTAGTATGTATGAGGAGTAGTATGGAATGCTAGATGCAAGTATGTATGATGAAGACTAGTATGATGTAAGATGCACAAATGTCAAAATGTTGTAGATGAAATATAGAATGTATGGTGTATGACACGTAATATGTGAGTAGATGTAGTGTGTAAGTCCTATAGTGTAGTGTGTGGGGTTCATGTGTAGTAATCCCTCAATAGTCAAGTGTGAACCGAAGCATAAGAGTGTGTCATCGGGTAGTGGTCAATGCTAGAATGTGTGATGAGAATTTCTATATGCAAATGTAAAGATGATAGATGCTAGGGTGAGTGGGGGTGTAATAGATGCAATTCCCCAAGTATATATGAGTGAATAAACTAACCAATGATAATGAAGAACAAAGGTCTGTCATTCGATGTATGCAGTGATGAAAGCGTATGATTATGGGATGTATGTATAACAATGTGAAAATGCTAGAAGTGTGATGTACAACTATGTAAGGATGTGAATGAATGATAATGCAAAGATAAGAAATGTGCCTATGATGATATGATGATGAGAGAGAGGGGGATGTGAATACTATGCCCCCAATGTATGCGTGATGAAAGAGGCTATCATGTAATGTCATCTAGGAGATCATTGCTCTCAGGATCATAGTCAAATGGATAAGCATTAGTGACTTGATAAGCAATAGTGTCTGGTTGATCACATAGTGAGCCATTAAGGTGTAAGTTGTACATGCCCATAACATATTCCTCATCAATGAATGGAGGAAGTGGACAACCGTGCACATACCAATGAGTGATATTTTTAGTGTATCCTAGGAAAGAGCTATTGCAAATGAAAACACGTCCAAAGGGAATAGGAAATGATATGTCTATATGATTAGGATCTAGAGTGCCCCCAATATAATCAAGCCATGATTGTCCTAATGTAAGTGGTGAGGATCGAGGAGTGTGTGTGAGAAAGATCGTGAGGTGAAAGATATGAAGACCATAAGTGGAAGTGATGATGACATACCCATAATAAATATGAGAAACATATGGTGTAGGATAGAGGTCCTCAAAAGCAAAGCCTAAGTGAGCCAACCCATCGTGTGTACATATAGTGTCATCGCATATAGGATCAAATGGAATATGTTCCTAGTATGAATTATTCATGAAGAGTGTGCAAGTAAATGGTGGGTGTGCTAAGGGAGATGGTACATGTGATAGAGCGAATTCCATGGACTAGACAATTGCCTAATGATGCAGCCTAGAATCTACCACAAAAATCCTAGGCGTGCTAACACATCACTCGGCCCTAGGCGAGCGCTCACCGAAGTGCGCAAAGGTACTAGGCCCCTCTTTAGGGTTGTTGTTGTAGGATGTTAGCATGATGAAGACTTAATGCATTCATATCCATCATTAATACATCATTCTACAGTGCATGTACAGATCTAGTTCTAGAGAATAACATATTTAAATGATAACCATGATGAAATCAAGTATGCAAGATCCAATTATACTCATAATTAACACTCTGATTCAGCCAATACACTCCATTATATAAAAACACAGTAATACATAGAAGCTTCTTACAATAATAACATCATGTGCTCATGCGCGTAACATATCTGACAACATGATCTCACAGTAATCCAGTTCTTACCTACTATCTCTATGCTATGCAGTTCACTACATATTTATAAGGGTGGGGACTTTCCCTTCACCACTTATCTAATCCCAAAAATAGGTCGCATGTTGAAAATAACCATGTGCCTTTACAATTACAGCCACACATGTAAGTGCACTAATAATAGATTTCTCCTAGTTAACTATCAGTTGTAATTCTATCTTTATCCCGCATCCATGTAAAGCGCTCATAGCCACTCTTCCAAAAATAGCTCATGCGTGTCGTGCAAGTATTCATCCTATTTGTGTGCTCCACACGCCATCTTCCAAAAATAGATCATCATCGTGAAAACGGCTAAGTCCGAATCTGTCTTTGTCCTCCTCACGTGATTCCCTTTCGATCCTCCCATGTCTTTGAACACACTCTACTCTTTTGTATGCCTTATGCTAAGTGTTATACTTTGTCTATTCAACAATACCCCACACTAACTGCATTGTCACCCTGCCAATGGTTACCTTTTGAATGCTCAAAGAATGAGAAAGAATATAAATAGAAGATAATAAAGATTTTTCCATACAAAATAATGATTTACTCAATAATATCCTCTGCTTCAACTGGAAGAATGAGTTTGGGATATTCTTCCTTTATTTCGGCCTCTAATGTCTTCCATTCACTTAATACGGCCTCTACTTTTTCTAGAATATCTACCACAATAGACTCCAGCTCATCTTGGGAAATGTCCCCCTTTTCATTATGCAAAACTAGAAAAATGTTGGACATTGCAGACATTCTTCCCTCTAGCAGATCCATCTTCTGCGCTATAACCTTCCCCAACTCATCTAACCTTTCCTTATGGGGTTCTGTGCTACTGCAAGGGCCTTATGCTTTTGTTTTACCAATGCTAACCTCTTTTCGTGACCAGTGTGTCATCCTTCATCAATTTTAGGACTTCATTGTCCTCTACCATGGTCCTTATCTTGATGACCACCTCTGGAGTTGTGCAAATGTTCAATGCCTGGTCTACTTTTCTCAGCTCCTCCTGCAAGCTTTGGAGCAATGCCTCATAAGATGTAATCTTCCTCATCACCGAAGCATTTGCTCACTCTACTTCTGCTCAAGATTCTTTGGTGCTGGCATGCACATAGGTCCATCCTCAAGCACCAAATCCACCAAGGTTTGTACATAATGCATTCTTCGAAGGGAATTTTTCTGTACCTTGGACTCCAAATGTGGTCTTGCTTTCAGGACATTGTCTCCAATCTCCTCTGCCATGCTGATGAAAACAATGTTCTTCTTCTGTGCCAAGTCCTTCTCTTGTCATAGGTGCGTTATCTCTACATCTTTGGCCTTAATCTCCTCTTTCAACGACCCTAATAGTTGCAGCCTTATCCACATTCCTCCTTGCCACCTCTATTGATACCTTCACCAAGGCATTACTTACTTGTTTGTCTGACATAGCAGTAGGCTTTACTGTTATGTGTCTTGCCTAAGGTGCCTTCTTCAATCTCCTCGATACAGGAATCTTCACATACGTCAAAGTCTGGTTCGTCCATATGTGTCTGCATTGACCAAGACAATTGCTTCCTTATGCGCACGGTGGCCATATCCTCATCCATTAGCTCCCATCCATACAATTCTTTAAGGCCCACCGTGCTTTGGAAATAGGTGCAGACAATTTTACTTGTGTCCTTAGCATAGCCCATGACCGGTGTAATATACTCCCCACTTTTCCTCTTCGATCTTGGCCCCTTAGGAACTTGAGCATCAAGATTTGGAGCTTGTTCTGCTATGCCCTGAGCAGTCTCTTTGCACTTGTCTCATCTACCTCCTTTTCTCCTTCTTCTCCATCCTTCATTTCTTCATCCTTTGGCTCTTCCATGTCCTCTGGAGGTGTAGGAGATTCAGGCACACTCTCCTCAGACTCTTTCACCTCCTCGTTCAACTTCAACTTCCTTCTTCTCTTCTCAGCTGGCTCCTTCTGTGGAGAGATTCGTGGTGATCTGCGCACTGATTGTGGAGTAGCACCTTGGGTTCTTGTTCTCCTAAATACCCTTTTAAAGTGGTGCTCTCCTTGTACTGCATCTAGGTCCTCATCATCTCCTTCTTTCCCTTGAGGTGGTGTAGTCATGTGCTCAATTCCTACCTTGTTTGTAGGTGTCTTCTTCCTCTATGCTCTAGGCCACCACTATCTTCTCATTCCTCTTCCTCTTCATCTACCACTATGGTCTCTGCAGGCTATGGGGTTGGCACATTTTCTATTGTATGCTTGCCCTTAGGTGGCCTTGGAAGCACGAATTCATTTTCCATATATTTGTTGTTCTCCAGCTTGGGCTTAAGTTGAATATACACAAGTGCTACTCCAACGCATGCAACAACCAAGCTTATCGACTTCATGCTTATTATATCTGAGATAAGCCTCTTAATGTAGGCAATCCATCTTGGATATACATATGATTTTCTCAGAGTGTGATAATCACAATCTACCTTATCTGTGATGAAGCTTAGGTGGCACACATCTGTGAACCGGTGAATTGATGCCTAGAAGTAGCGTGTTGTGAAGGCATATGGTAGTTTGCACCAAGGGCTCCAAGCTTCGTCCTTCATCGCAAATCACGCGATGCAAAAATGTTGGTAGATTGCAAACTATACTACCTTACCCACCACCGAAGGTAACTCCTTGGGTATGCGCCACTCCTCTTCAAATTCCACGTGGAGCCTGTCATACCACATCTCCACCCTCTGCTTAAATGGCCCACTCATGGTCCCTTCACATAAATATTTATTAAATCTTTCTACTAGAGATTTATTTTCCGTGGGGTACTCCCAAATCTTCTCCTTTGGCCCATCGGGCACTCTAATCTCCATAAACACCAAAGACAATAAAATAGTGCCAAAACTAATTCTATCACATACGCGCTTCTTCAATGATTGTCTTTTCTATGTGATCCGTAAGATTGTAGATCACTCCTTGAGACATCTTCCTTACAACGTGTAGCCACATTGTATTCACCTGACCACCTTTCTTGGTCATTCAACTTTGTTACAAGATGGGCAGCTTCCTGTACTACTGGGTACTTCTTCAATTTTTGATGTCCATGCCGTGCGGACCCTTGGTATATCCTAGCTCCTTCCTTGTCTCTAGGATTGCTACCTTATCTGTTAATTCACTCTCTAGATTTTCTCTTGAGGCCCTTAGTCCTGTCACTGTTGAAATCAAGGCGGCTGTGATTCTAACCCTCTATCCGGTAAAGTAGAAGAATTCCTCATGGACTCTGCTCATCAACCATTAATACAATGGTTCATACTTTCCAAAGTATGGCAGCTTGTACAACTGGTAGACTCCAATCTACTTTAGTAACTTCTCACTAGCATCATCATACACTGACATGTCTTTTCTTTGTGTCTATTTGTTTTTGTGCTCAACAATGCATCTAGCTCCTTATTATCTGATGTACGATGGTTATAATCACTGATTTTATATTTAGTGATGTGGGAATCCCATTCTTGTCCCACAATCATGCCCTTTGCATATCAAGCATTTCGAGAAATTACTCTTGGGAGTAATTTCTTCTTCCACTTTAACCTTCTTCTTCCCTTTTACTCCTGCTTTGTAGGTGCTTTCTTCGACGCCATTTGAAAATTTCTCCTTTTTACCCTCTGTAATGAGAAAGTTAAAACCCTAGTTTGAATCTCTATGCCCTAGTGGAAATCACATGCCCTAGCTCCTTCGTAACGTGTCTGCTTCGCTCAAACCCTTCACCTATGGGAATGCAAGCTTCTCCTGTGCACAAATCTTCTCTCCACATCTGGTTTCACACTCTTCGCACCTCAACACAATTGCTCGGCTCATTTTCACTTAGCTCTTTTCAAATTATCTCAATTGCAACGGTAAAAATGAACTCGCATCCCGTCCTTATATATATTTTCAAAAAGTTAGTGCATTTATTGCTCCTTCACCTACCAACAATCCTCTCATTAATCGACCATTTTCATTCTTTCTGCGTGGTACATCTTTGCACCCAAGCTATAACCTTCTAGCGCACCTTCCTACCTTATAGCTATAGAATTCTCTTCAGCGCGCCTCCATGCACTGAGTACCTCGCCACTGCGCCTTCCCTTGGTAGTTCCCATGGCCTCTACTTACCTCGCGTTATACTTGTTTCTTCATTCATCTCCACCTATGGTCCTCATTCCTAGAAGAAATCTCTCTCTCTTTTTAATCCTCCAACTTTGAATAGCACCCGTAGCAGTTTGTTCCTTTCATGTGTACTTATTTTCAACAGTCCTATACCTGGATATCAATAACCACCCCACACTAAGGGTATGTGTAGTCCTCTGCGCATATAAATTCTTTAAATAGTAATTAGCTTACGTGCGTAAATGCGCTTATTACACAAAAACACCAACTAAATTGACAAAACATAACGACAAAGAAGGAAATACATTAAGGAAAATATAGAATTGAAAACCTAATCTAAATGGCAACATTTCCTTATTACAAACACCAAGAAGACTTATTTATAGTAGGGCTTCAACCTACTCCCGTTGAAGTACCCGGGTAACCGTATTCCATCAAGCGTCTCTAATTGACAAGCACATGTTTCAAGTATGTGAGTGATAACATATGGCCCCAACCAATGTACCTTGAGTTTTCTTGGATGGCACAAAAACTTAGAATCATAAAGAAGCACCATCTATCCTATCTCAAGATTTTTATCCCTGATGTGCATGTCATGCCATGCTTTCTGCCTGGCCTTTTCTTGTTTTTGACTCCAACGTGCTATTGCTCATCGCTCATCCAACTTGATTAAATTTTCAATCTGTTCTTCTAATGCTTGCTCATCAGCTAGACCTCTAGCGCACGTAATACACAAAGATGGTAACATGAATTCCATAGGAAGAATTACTTCCACACCAAACACTAACTGAAATGGTGTGGCTTTGTTCAACCTTTTATATGTTGTGTAATATGCCCAAAGCACTGCAAATACTTTATCATCCCAATCCTTTCTCCCAACATCACAAATTTTTGTCAATGTCTGGCTCAAAATCTTGTTGAAAGCCTCAACAATTCCATTTTCCTAAGGATGATATGGTGTAGTCTTATGGTGTGCAATCATGAATTCATCCAATAAAATTCTGATTGTCTCATTCAGAAAGTGTGTGCCCCTATCACTAGTCAAACTTAAAGGGCATCCATACCTCATAATAATATTTTCCCATAGAAACTTGGCTGTTGTTTCCACTGTATAATCGTTTATAGGCACTGCTTTTGCCCACTTTGTCAGATAATCATGCGAAGTTATGATATAGCGCCATCCAGTCCTGTGCGTGGTTGGTGAAATAGGACCTGCAAAATCAATAGCCCATTTCTCAAATGGTTATACACTAGTAATAAGTCTTAGAGGCATTTCATCTTGTTGACTGGTTTCCCAAGGCGCTGACAGTGATCACAAGCCTTGCAATATGCTTTACAATATTTATACAGGGTCTCCCACCATAATCCAACGAGTAGAATCTTGCACGCAGTGGTGTCACCTACATAGTGGCCACCTATAATACCACCATGATCTTCCTCCATGATGTCCATGCGTTCATGTTCTAGTACACAACGACGCAATACTTCATCCCGACCTAACTTGTATAGGTCACCGCTAATCAACATATAGGGTGCCACACATATAGCAAGTTGTTTCTTCTCTAAGGATTTCATTCCTTCTAGTGCCATACTGTTCATAGAAAGACAACAATGTCCTCTAATTCTAATGGCACTCATTGTAACCTATATAACTGTGCATCTGAATGGTATCCTCAATTGCACTGTGCTTCTTCTCTTGACTGTATTCTAGATAAATGGTCTAGTCCATAATTACTTTTCCCTAGTTTTACCATAACTGTGAAATCAAATTCTTAAAATAAGAGTACCCATCTACATATGCACCCCTATAAAATGGGCTTGTTTACTAAATACTTCAATGCCATGTGATTTGTATAAAAGACAAATGGTGTAGCTAGTAGGTACTACCTAAATTTATGTAGCGCATATATCATTGACAAAGCTTCACGCTCTGTAGTTGTGTAATTTTGTTCTGCAGAGTCAACTTTCTACTAGTAAAACAAATAGGATGATCTATAATACTTTATCTCGGTTGAGCCAACATCATGCTAGAGGCGTCCACATGTACATGAAATAGTTGGTCCCGTGAAGGAAAGCGCAGAATAGGCATAGTAGTAAGTTTCTCCTTTAATGTCTCGAATGCGCGCTGTTGTTGGGTTCTCCCTAGTAGAACGTACCTTTCCCTTTCAGTAACTCCTCCAAAGGTGTGGAAACCTTGGCATACCCCTTTATGATTTTCTATAATACCCCCATGTGACCCAATAATCCATGCGCCTCACTCTGATTGGTAGGATCTTTTAGGCCGATAATGACTGCAACCTTAGTTGGATCAACCAACAAACCTTCCTTGCAGATTATGTGTCATAACAATATTCCAAATGGTGTAGAAAATATGCATTTCTTGAAGTTCAAAGAGATACTCAACTGTCTATGTCTTTTAAACATTAAGCGCAAATTGTCACAATGGTCTTTGACTAGTCCATAGACCGTCAAATCATCTCACGCCACTGTGGCTGAAGAAGTGTAGGGAGAAAGTTGTGTTATTCTATAACTTGTAACTATTTCCTTGAGATTGGTGAAGAGATCTCTGTATTGTCTAGTTTTTGGGCAATCCGAATCCATTGGCCGATGTAGTGTAAGGAGGAAATTCCATTGTATCCTCCAACCTATAACTGATCCCCAGAATGATAAGGAAAATCTTCCCTGTAAAATATGCTATGTATGGGGTTCGTGGTCTCAACCCACTCACCGTAAACCGAACTATGCAATGGATGATGAATGTAGACTAAAATGTAGAATGAACTATATCGGTATTATGTGTAAACCCCAAATGATGCCCCCTTTGGGGACGTATAAAACGTCATGGATAGGAGAATGTGGCCCTAAAAGAATACCGACCACGTAACTCAAACTACGCCTGTAGGGGAAGGGAATGTGGTTGGTAAATACCAAGGCATACAAAAAAAAGTGGGTAGAAAAAACAAGTGTTAGTACGAAAAAACATTCATGTAGAAAACAATGTATAAGCTAAAACATGAGCATACAATGTAAACACTCAAAAAGAAAATCAAAGACAACGTAAAGTGGGTTCAAACATGGGACACCACTCATGGTGTCACAAGATGCTCAAGGCCGTCATGGCTGTAAAAAAATAAGTGTGTATACACAAAAAATGGTGAGGCGTGCAAACAAGACAAATAATAATGACAACAAAAAAGTATAGAAGCAAATATCCTTGCATAACAAATGCTGCACATGAAGCACCCGTTAGCATGTTAGAAAAATAGCAAGTATGTCAAATCACGTATAACTTGAAAATGGAAAGTAGTAAGTAAAAAATGAAACAATAGCACTGTAGTGTACGAATGTGGATGCCCCCAATAGGTAGTGTGTGAAGTATCGGTGTTGTGTGTAGAAGTTATGTATATGTGATCAAAACTAGAAAAGGATGTGAATGTGTATGTGTGTATGGCTGTTAGAAGCTGCAATATAATATGAGAAATAAAATCTAGAATAATAAAAAAATGCAATTGAATTCATCCGAGATGTTTTATTCATTTCTTGGTGAGCTTCTTATACAAATACTTGATCCTATAAACTAGGAGTCAAGTCTTATCTTCCTCATATCTCTCAACCTTTATTTTCTCATACTCATCCCCAATATATCTCACCTAGAATAGATCTAGTAAGTTGTACTACAACTCATGTACAACTATAAAATACAACTCAATATGAGATTGTATTTTATTATTTACACACTTAATAATGTTATCAATAATATTTCCTAACATTCACTCCCCTATTGTTAACATTATTAATTCCTAGTATAAACTCCCCTAATGTGAACAAGGTAGAATTTTTTTCACATCTCAAACAGAATGCCAACCCCTGTAGCACGCTTACGCTTGTAGCTCATGACCTTTTTTTCCTAACAATCACCCCCTTAATGTTAACACGGGGAAAACTTATCTTGAACTGTAACTTGTCGCCTGATGTTGACTCATGACCTGGATGATTTTCAAAGTGGTTTATCATCAACCAATGAAATGGTTTTTCAAAGTGGTTTACCATAAACCAGAAAAGGGTGGTTTTCAAAGTGGTTTACCACAAACCAAGGAAGTGGTTTACCACAAACCAAGGAAGTGGTTTACCACAAACCAAGTAGATCATGATGTTTACAGTTTATTTTTAGCCCTCATCATATTCCCATTTTAGGAGATTACATATAGGAAATTTATTACAAACGTGAACATGAATAATCCATTGTTCATTATTACAACAGAAAGCAAACACACAACTGAAAAAAGAGGTCACCAATACACTTGAAGTAGTCTCTTTGTTGGTGACTAACAAGAGATGTTGATCAACCTCCTCCTCCTTTGCCTCCTGCCTCCAATCAATTTGCTACTTAGTTAGCAAATATATATTTTAGGATCATATTACAATTCTCTCGGTGTCGGTTTCAACCGATAATGCACCCCCTCACTATGGACGTCGCATACAAGAAAGTGCGTCCAAACAAAAGTGAGACAATTTATTATTATTATTATTTTTTTGCCAAAAATGGAAAAATAATAATTTTTAATCCAACAGCAAAAACAATAGGATCAATGCATAGAACTTGAAAAAATACACATTAAAAAAAAAATGATACCTCAATCTGAGTTATCAGCTGAAAGTTATCGTGCTTATAAGTTCTAAATTCAACTTCTTTTCGGACCCTTTCCAAAAATGGCAAATTTATTTTTTTGTCCTTGCGTTTTTTTCAGTATGTCAAAAATGGAAAAAAAAATTAAAAATGCAGAGTTACCAAAACAATGATACAATACACATGCCAATAAAAGTTACTAGAATGGTGATGCAATACATAGGACGATTGATAGAATGCGCATGCAGAAGGACGATGCAATACATATGAACAACTATGCAATGCGCAAGCAGAATGATTCAATTCACGGGCAGAATGCTCCAATACGCAGGATGATGTAATCAGTATATCCACCTTACCAGGTCGTGGACATTGCGATGAGAAATTTTTATTCAAAGACTCTCATCCCGGAATCCACATCCGATACCACTATTAGAAGTTGCGATATAATATGATAAATAAACTCCGGAATAATAAAAAAATGTAATTGAATTCATCCGAGATGTTTTATTCATTTCATGGTGAGCTTCTTATACAAATACTTGATCCTATAAACTAGGAGTCAAGTCTTATCTTCCTCATATATCTCAACCTTTATTTTCTCATACTCATCCCCATATATCTCTCACCTAGAATAGCTCTAGTAAGTTGTACTACAACTCACGTCAAACTATAAAATACAACTCACTATGAGATTGTATTTTATTATTTACATACTTAATAATGTTATCAATAATATTTCCTAACAATGGAAAATATAATGACATATAAGATATCTATCTAACATGTGTAGTAAAGTGAACATGTAAAGACAAGTGCAAGCAAGATTAAATGTAACCATAAAATGTAGTATGTTGTGGATGGATGGAATGGAATGAAAAATGGATTATAGGAGACGTGCGTCCCCAAGTGAATGGAGTTATATGTAGTGAGGTTCATTTAGTATGCCCCCTTAACTAGATAAAGAATGAACCAAAAATGAGAGTGCATCATCGGGAAATGGTCAAACTATGTGATGTAGCATGTTGTGATGAGTGTGTAGTGATGAGAGGTGACATAGAAATGACGTGTGCGTGACTCTATAGCCTAAACATATATCATGACTAGATGAATAGAAAGGAGGTGGTGATTTAGCCTAAAGTGTATACCACTAAACAATGTAAGTGAAGGTGATGAGGTAGCCTATCACAAGATGATGCTAGAAGAAGTGACCCTATAGCCTAAGGCATATATCACTAATCCTAGGAATGTCGCATGAGAAGATCAAATGATGAACATGTGAGTGTGATGTGGTCCATTTTTTGTATACCCTCAATAGTCTAGTATGGACCATGAGACTAGAGTGCATCATCGGGTAGTGAATGCAGCACATATAAGAAGATGTAGTATGTGTGATGAGAAGAGACGACCATGTGATGAGCTAAATGTGTAAATATGTGATGTATAGAATGCAATGCAAGATGTGTAGATAGCCTAATAGTGTGAAATGCGTGCTATGTAGTATGTATGATGAATAGTATGTAATGCTAGACTCGTAGACAATAGGAGTGCGACACATGTGTGATGAACACTAGTATGATGTGTAGAAGCATAGAGTGTTGATGAAAATTCCTATCTTTAGGAGGTTGATAAATGCGAGTATGAAACATATGTTGATGCTAATATTGAGGGGGTAATATGTGAATGTTATGCCCCCAAGTGTGTGTGAGTGAATGAAATAACCAATGAAAGTGAAGGACAAAGGTCCCTCATCGATGCTAGTGATGGTGAAAGCGTATTATCATGCTCTAGTAGTGGCAAAATAGTAGATAGTCACTATGCAAGTAAGTGAAGTCTACGTGCATGTGATGGATGAGTATATGAAAAATGTGTGGGTGAAAAAAATATGTGGGTGATGGAGATCTACACAGAATAAAATGAGGTGGAGATATATCTTTGAGAGCTCATGTCTGTGCATGTGCATAATAGACCTATATCGTTGTGAAGGACTAGTAGAATGGTGCACCCACGTAGATGGCATATAAGTAAGTGAATTAAGAGTAGATTGTGCTTTAACTAACATAGGTTGTGATGTGGTAGATGGAGTAGGGGATTCCTAAACTGGTGCTCAAGAAGGTGACGACCATGGAGGTACACCATCGATAGAAACAACTTGATTGTTATGAATGAATTTGAGTCACAAATGATTCATAGAGAGGATGGATTTAGACCTACAAATCCAGTTGAGTCCTAGAAGCATGTCACAACCATCAACTGATTGGCCCATGAGGAAGGGTACCAACATAGTAAGGGGACCAATTGTAACATGTATCTTAACAACACCATATGAATTGTTCATCGGATAAGAGATTTGTGAATGCGAATAACCGATAACATCAAGAAGTGGCAAAGAACATGCACTGATAGGACATGATGGATCAACCTTAGTATTATTGATGGGGACCATTCCGATAGATGTGTGAATGTGTAAGTGATTTGAAGAGAATGTAGCATGATAATCATAATCAGAGAAAGTAATAACCAAGGGAGAAGTGTCGGTGTTAGCAACTAAGAAATCAAGAGCCCTCGATTTAGGTGGAGGCATTGTGCGATAAGTATGATTAGTTGATGAATCAACCACTTTCTTACCATTTTGTGGAGGTGGGTTATTAAAAATTTGAGCTTGTGATTTTCATTAACTAGTGGAGAGTTTGTAACCTCAAGAAATTCGAGCTTGTTGTTTTCAATGAGGTCTTGGATGATGGTGTAGAGTTTGAAACACCTATTGGTAGAGTGCCCCACACAATGGTGATAATCACAATGGAAATTCTCATTGTAATTCCTTCCTTTTAGTTATGATGGATCCAATTCAAGTGGTGGAGGAAGTGTGACAAGGTCACTTTCAAGAAGCTGTTGTAAGATAATATGTGGGGCAATAGGAAATTTGGTGAATGTTTCTTTGAGGTGGTTGTGACTAAAATTCTTTAGTAGCAGCTACCACATTGATAAAAAATTTTACATCAGTAGGTTTGGTTGTAGATGGTTTAAATGTTGTCTTACTTGAAAAACACATAGAGGATGATGCTTTCTCTTGGTATTTAAGCTTTCCTATAGCTAAGATATTTGTTTCAAAAGCTTAAGAGTATGGAAAAGATGATGAGAAGAAGGAGAGGTCTTAAAGAGAACACTCTCTGGAGAAGCGGTAGAATAATTTGGATAAACAAGTCCTAGAGCTCACTTTGTCATGAAGAACATTTGACATCTTGGCCAAGTTGTTTTTGTATCTTAAAACATAATTTTCTAAGTGTTCATTAGATCCTTGTTTAAGCTATGTGAGTTGGGCATATGAGATCTTAGAGCCTATATTTATAGAGAAGTGAGTGAGAAAAACATCAGCTAGATGTGTGAAGGAGGATACCGAGTATACAAGTAGGTTGTAAAACCAACACATTGCATAATCTTGCAAACTACGAGGAAAAATATTAGCTAAAAGGATATGATCATCTGAAAAATCTAGACAAGCCACATGGAAAGCTTGGAGATCTGTTGTGGGTCACTATGGCCATTAAAAATAGGTTGTTTAGGGGTGACAAAGTTTGAGAAAATGAATAGGTGGATATAATAGGTGCGAATGGAGTATGTAGTAATATAGTAGTATCCAAATATGGAGACACATGGGAAGTAGCTTGTTGTAGGTGATGAATTTGTTCTTAAAGGTATTGATAAAGAGAGGCTAGATCTTGAGTGCCAACAGAGAGGAGGTTGCCATGTATGTGAAACAAGGGGTGGGGTATAATGATTAGCAGGAGTAGTAACAAAATGAGAATAATGGAGATGTTTGGAAGAGTACAAAAATTGGTTGGGTAGTAAATGTGGTGGGAACAATGACGTATGCATTAAGTTCCGTAAGGTTTGTGGCTTCCTCACGAGAAACAAATAGAAGAAATCTAGATCTTGGGGATGCTCAACGATATGATCATTGATGGCCTTAAGATGGGCTTTAGTAAATTATTTAGAAGATTGAGCCATGGTGAATAAGAGAAAAATAACCCTAAGCGAAAGGTGGTGTCGAGGGTGGGGATCACCAAAATGATTATGCTAAAATGGGAAATCCTAGCCTAATTTAATGCTATGCAAAGTAGTAAATAACAACTAAATAAAATAAAGAAAGTGACCCAAGCAACTAAGTAAATAGAAATGTAAAACCCTAATGTGTAAGAGGGGTTAGGAATTCCTTAGCTGATTTGATGAAGGTGTGAGGTTGTGTTGCAGTGTGAACAAGGAAAACAAGAGGAGGAAACGACCACAAAAAAGCTTCAAAAAGCATATATCCAAGCTCCCTTCCTGGACAAGGGCACCTGGAGAGGGACAAGGGCACATGTGGGTGTCATGGTCTATAGAAATAGTCTGAAACCATCCTTTGAGGTGTCACTTTGGATGTTCATTTGTAGTTTCTCCCTATCGCACTAACTTCGTTGAACTACACTTTGGATATCGTTGTAAACTAGTGATGAAGGAAAGACTGCAAAAAACCCAAGAAAAGTATCAAACCCTAAAAATATTATGCAAATGAAGGGTTAAAACTATCCTCAATGGACATAATGGTGGAATTACTAATCGAGCAATCGTACTACATTAGACCCAATGCGGTTCTATGTTTGTGTGTGCAAATCGTGCCCTAGGTTGCTCTTGTTCCAATCACACTTTGTGAAATAGTGATCGATAACTAGATGTGGATTGTAATAAATGTGTGTGTGGAAATAATAGAATCCCCTCCTATGAAGTGTGATGCAGATGAACCAACCTTGTGTGCCTTGTGATGGAGCTAGATGGATGCAATTATAGCTTTAGGTGCCTTTGATGGATGCAACTCTAGATGGTGATAGTAAGTGCTTAGTGCTTGGTCCCTCATTATGGTCTCATAAATTTATATTTATATGGTTCTCTTGTTCTAATTTCGTAATTAACCTCAAAAAGGCCAACCATAAAAATATAAGAAGCTCAAATGGATAGAAAGTGCCCAAAAAATGGAAGCAAAGTACAAATCGGATTAGGGCACCCATAGGGGACCAGGGCGCATGGGGTGCCCCATTCTTGGTCGACGACACAGTGGGGAATAGGAATAATGTAGAATGACAAAACCAAGCTGGGCAAGTATGGTTATAGGATTAGAAGTGATGACAAAAAGTGAAGTAAAATGGCCAAATGGCAAAGAACATGGGTTAATTAGTACTTTCTTCACTCAAAAACCATATGAATAGTAGTATGAGACCGAGACTAAATATTGACTCAAAGTGCATGGTTTGGTGACTACATCCATCATTTTTCTTGGTCTTACACACTTACTTTCCCTGTCTACATTTTTACACTTTGACATTTATCATTTTGGACACCAACGCCCAACCATGATGCCAACGTTAGGTGCCCTCGTCCCCTCTAGGCACCCACGACCTCGGTATACTTTGGTCACTCTTTTTGGGTCCTTTCTATCCATTTAATAATCTTATATTTTTGGTAGTCAACATTTTCGGGGTTAATTATGAAATTCAATCAAGGGAATCATATAAACATAAAGTTATGTGATCATAATAAATGACCAAGCACTAAGCATTAACTATCACCACCTAAGGTTGCATCCATCAAGAATCTAAGAGATCTATTACACCATCCAAGGGACACATGGGATGGTTATTCTATAAAATTTATAGGAGGGAAGTTTATTCTATTCCATGCACACATCTATTATATTTATTTTCATTTAGCTACTTACTCATTATCAACGGTGATTCATACAAGATCCACCTAGGCACAATTCCACACACACACACACACATAACTACATTGTGTTTAACATGTAGTGAAAAGCTCACTCATAAGTTCACCATTATTACGGATTGAGGATAGTTTGACCCATTATTTTACATCTTTCTTTTTTAGGCTTTGATGTTTATTTGTGGTTTTACAGTCAATACTTCATTGCGGGTTTCTAGTGACTTTAGCGATCACTATGAAACCTCATAGAGACCAAAGGAAAACAATAGTGAAAAACTAGCGAACACTCGGAGGAGGTTTCTTGAGGATTTCTGTAGACCCAGGTGCCCATAAATAGGCCTAGGGCACCCGCAGGCACCCCTGTCCCTCTCCAGTGCCCCGGTCAAGCTTGTTCTTCCATATCTACGTTTTTACGAGCTTCGGTGTGACGGTCGGTGTTTCATATGTTCTAGTTTCCTAGGTTTGTACACCTTTGGGATTTCGTAAATCAATTAAGGCTTCTTACCCTCTCTTTGCACTTAGGGTTTCATATATTTTTTCTTAGCTTGCTTGGCTTAATTCTTGTACTTCATTGCTTTGTAATTATTTACTGCTACAATATCAATTAGATTAGGCATATTTTTCATATTTTTTATAATCATTTTGGTGAACCCAATGCTCGAATCCACCTTCTTCCTAGGGTTTGTTTATGCCCATCACATATGGTGGTTGATTTGGATCTCTTGAGCATCTCAAGCTTCCTCCATCCTTCCGTAGGGTTTCCAAATGAATGGTTGAAGCCCCTACATCAATGGCTATAATTATAAATCCTTTTGGTAACTCTCATAATATTCCCCTTAATGAAATAGAAGCAAATGATAGTGAAAAGTCATACGAGGAGGATACGAATGTCAATAAACAAAAATTAAACACACTTACTGACTTTTGACAAGCTTTGTGTGATAATCCCACTCATCTTACGCATATTCGCATGCTTTGATTGTTGTTAAAATAATCGTGGTGCTACTTTGACACCTCCTATCACTCACTCTTCGAGATCCCATGGTATTCACTCAACCTCTTCATATTCCAGTTTCCATTCCTACCACTACCACTCCCATCATTCAACCTAATACTCTCACTACACAACCTGAGATATTCTTCAAATATACATGATTTAAGTTCTTTATATCAAGATTTGCAGACATAAATTCACCAGCTACAACTCACCGCTTCTCATGTATCTCTATCTATTAACTCCACTTAACTCCTTCAAACTCCTTTTGCACATGCCATTTATGCATATCTACTACCACCAAACTTTAACTCCCATAAGTTGCCAATCTTCAAAGGCCATGGTGACCCACAAGAGCATCTTCAAGCCTTTCACGTGATATGTCTTGACTATGTGGATGATCACACTATCTTAGCAAACATTTTTCCTCGTAGTCTCCGTGATATGGGTTGGTTCTATGACTTACCTATCCACTCGATAACATCTTTCATGCATATAGCTGATGCTTTTCTTACTCACTTCTCTATCAATATCAGCTCTAAGATTTCATATGTGCAACTTACACAACTTAAACAAGGGTCTAATGAACATATAGAGAATTATGTCTTACGATACAAAAATAACCTAGCTAAGATGTCTAATGTTCTTGTGGAATATGAGCTTCAAGACTTATTCATTCGAAGTTTATTACCACCTCTTCAGGAGAGCATTCTATTTGATACATATCCCTCATTTGATCACTTGTGCCACACTCTCAAGCTACAAAAAAATAAACTCCTATCTATCGGCAAGATGAAGTATCAGGAGCAAGCTTCATCCTCTACACACTTTCAAAGTAAAACACCTTTTAAACCAACCAAGAAACCTACTAAAGCTAAAGTCACTTGTCAACGATGTCTCTAACACCAAGGACCTCCAATGGCAACCACCTAAGTGTACATATACAAAATTGACTATTTCTCCGCATCTTATATTACAACAAATTCTTGAGAGAAATATTATTACGCTTCCTCCTCTGCTCAATTTAGATCCATCTCACCCTAAAGGTCAAAATTACAATGATAAATTTCACTTTGCGACTATCATCAATGTGTTAGAAATTCTACGAGATAGTGTTTTAAACTTCACACTTTCATCCAAGATATTATCGATGATAAAAAACTCGAGCTTCTAGAGCCTATGTCCTTTGCACCAGTTAATGAAAATAATAAGCTCAAGATATTCAATAATCCACTTCCAAAATATGACAAGAAAGCAGATGCTTCCTCAGCTAATCATACATATAGTGCACTACCTCCTCCTACATCAGGGAATCTTGATTTCTTAGTTGCTCATGTTGACATTTCTCCACCAATCATTTCTTTTTATGATCATGATTATCATGCTACATTATCTTGATCAATTACACATTAACGCTTCTATTGAATCCATCCCTATCAATGTCACCAAAGCTAATCCATCATGGCATCTCAACACATGTTTTGTTCCACTTCTTGTTGCTATTGGATATTCGCTATCATGAATTTCATATCCAATGGATAATTCATATGGGGTCGTCAAGCTTCTCGTTACTATTGGTCCTCTCACTATGCTTGTCCTTTCTTGTAGCACAAAATAAATTGAAGGGTATGACATGATCTTAGGTATTAATTAGATTCATCGGTCTCAGTCTATCATCTCCATGAATCACTTACATCTCAAGTTCATTCACAACAATCAAGTCATCTTTATCAATGGTGTGCCTCCATCCACTCCATGGTTATCACCTCCTCTTAAGGTTGTCATTGCATCACCTAGTCCATCTAGTTCCCCATGGCCTATCGATCCTAAAGCACAATCCACTCCTAGATCCCATGTTTGCACACAACCTGTGTGGTCTCATCACTCTATTATTCCAGTACGTCAGTCTAGGTGTCCATCACCCCCACACTCTTTTCCACGTAGGTATCCATCACCTTTGTGCTCTTTTCCACGTAGGTGCCCATCACCTCCATGCTCTTCTTCATGTAGGTTTCATCACCTCTGCGCTCTACTTCATATAGGTTTATCACCACCTCTGTGTTCTTCTTCACATAGGTCTCCATTGCCTCCATATTTTATCCCACAAAGGTACCCATTATATACTCATCAATCACATGCATATAGGTTGCATTCACATACACAATGTCTGTCTCATACACCACCACTCTTCGAGCATATTCACACACCTTCATCTTCACCAACATCAGGTGGAGGGCCTTCATCTTTCACTTTTATCAGCTAGTGCACTCACCATCGCACACTCAGGGCATCACACTTATTCTTTCCCCCCTCTAGCATAGACATGTGTCTTATAATCTCATTACATCACACCTAGCTCTTTACACACAATATGCATGATTGTACCATCATTTACTGATGACACACTCTTGTGCTTTATGGTTCATACTTGATTGTTAAGGGCATACTATAGACATGAACCTCACACACTACACATCATACATTCAAATTACATTATACATACTTCATAGATTGTGCATCATATACTTAGGACATCTTCTCTCATAGCATCTACTATACAATTTTCCTCTCACTCACTATACACATTCACACTATATATCTCTTACATCTACTTCTACATGTTACGGTCATTACCCTATGACACACTCTAGTTATGTGGTCCATACTCAACTGTTAAGGGTATATATCTCAAATGGACCTCATCACACTTGCGCATTCAATCAATCACTCACTCACATGTTTACACTCTACACTTTGTGCTTTGAAGATCACATCTTTTTCGTATAAAAATCCAAACCATTTCCCAATGACACAATCTTTTTACGGTTCATTCTTTTTCTACCGAGGGGGCATAGATAAATGAACCTCATTGTATACATACACATCCAATCGGTGGGCACACTGCTCCTATCATTCACACTACATTCCATTCCATCTCATCCATACTATATTGCATATCTTGGTTATATTTAGTCTTGCTTACATTTACTTGTTACATGTACACTTTGTTGGCTCTTAGATTTACACCCCATGGGAGAGAGGGTGGCATAGATGCATGGAGGTTGGGGTAAGAGGGATGGACCCAAAAAAATTGTCATTATGTATCTGGGGATGAGGTCTTCCTCTGCTCTCCCATCCATTCTCTTAGCGGGAGTGATGGGGAGGCACCTTAACAAAGGATGTGGCTGATTTCCTTAATACTTTTGACTCTTTCTAAGTAAGGGTGAGAGGAATCGAGATGTGACCTGGAGGGTACAATATAAGGGAGGGAATCAAGATAACATCTCGATTCCACCAAGAACAAACAATCGGGAGTCAGATGCACGGCCAATGAATGTAACACTCGCTCTAAAGAGTGGTCATGAATCACTGCAAGCATCCAAGGACCCCGATACAGGTTATTAAAGAAAGTTTTGGCACGATCAACACATTAAACCCCAATTATTTACATGAATTATTCCAGGATAATGTGTAAAATAAAAAATAAGGCAAGATCCGCACAAACACAAATGAGACTCGAAGAAGTTAGTGTGAATTGTGAAGTGGATACAATTTTATAAAGCGGAAGAAGCTGAAACTCAAAGGGACTAGGAGGGTCAAGAAACATATCAACCAAATTTTCACCATGCCCTTGTTACTTCATGAAGATGGGGGATACATAAAATGGATTTTTCACAAGAAATTGGTCGCGAGGAACCTCCAAGAAAACATACAATCCTGATCCTTGATAATTTAGCTCAGTACCCCTAAGACTAAATCACCATGTGCGAATTATGTTGAATGTTCTAAATCAAGGGACCCACAAGATAAATAAACACAATACCCAATCTTGTCTGGTTAGCAAGGATTTTATAGGTCCCGAAGATAACATCCTAAAGTACCCCAAAGGACATCAATCTCCCACACCACCCTAACAAAACCTAAACAATAACATGGTATCTTCACATAAAATCACAACCATAACCTACATAAGATCCTAATGAAAAGACACATAATATTTCACCCACAAAATCATTCCACAAGAAGAGCATAACCAAGAGAATTACAGTAGACCATTTATGAAAAATCCATTACACTTGGAAAGAACAAGGGAAACACACACATACACACACACGATCTCAAATATTGTTAATGAATGTACATGAGCAATCACCTTAACATAAATTCTAGGCGAATGAGAAACACACAATGCCTACATCATGAAATTATAAATTTCCATGGTCGATTATGCACCTAAAAATCCTAGAACTCCTCCTCTGAGTCTTCTCCTCAAAAAATCATCTCCCTTTCTATAACATTAAACCCTCATATATATCCTTATCCATTTTAGGGTTTCTGAATATCCTCTCTAAATTCTAACTAACTCATGCTCGAGCCACCATGCTAAGATTCCAAAGAATAATGAGGAATATTCATCCATGACAACCCTTAATTTTTCTCTCTTCTATCCTATCACCATCATGCTAATAATGACGAGGCATTATATTTTCCACATCATATTAATTTAATACTATTTTTCCATATGTGAATAAATGTGATATGGCTAATGAATTTAAACTGACAAGACATTTTCCAAAGGTGTGGACATTTACTCCATCTCCGGTGACACACTTCACATTAATAATCAATTGTAATCTAACTCCAACACATGTTTGCTGATCCGGGATGGATATTATAGTTATTGTGGCATAATTATTCTAGACATGCCAACATGAGAACCATGCCTATTAGAGCGTAACACAATGGGCCATAAATATACCACCCAAATTACACTGAGTCTCTCGCATCCTACTTGTATAAAAATCCATGCATCATGGCCACTTAATTTTAAAGAGCACATCCCAATGAGGAAGAACTCCCAAACTTGGGAAAATTATTCCAACTGACTTGTCTAAATAAAGCCTTCATCTTTGATGTTTTTAGAGTACCCAATGCCCAGGCAAATCCCCTTGATGGCTCAACCCAGAATCCTATGATTTTTTCTTTCTTGAATAGGTTATGCAAAATGCATGCCTCGTTCCTATATTTCAAACCCTTCATCATCACCTAGTACACCCCGAGTGCTATCTATAGATGAAACACCTAAAATATTTCTGGTTTCATCACTATCCACATGTGTAAAATGATCACTTACACATGCTAAAATTCTATTATGATCTATTTCAATTAAATGCATAGCTTGCATGTCAAGTCCGTTGCATGTAAAAGATAAAGGAAAACCTTCTGGTTTAAACACACTCGACACGAGAAAAGTGACTCTCATCCTTAGAAACTACCCTTGCTAAGATTCAAGCAACTCCATATTTCATAGCTCGACACTTCATTTGCTCGTAGGAAAAATGATTACATAAGATGAATCCCCCTTTCTAAATGGGTGAATTCTCTTGAGAAGAAGAGAGAATTCAATCAAATCCTTAATGGACCGTAGGTGGAGATTCTGAGATGGTGCAAAATGGGATGTTACGGGGCCTAGCGGGGGACATACAATCTATTTTCAGTTCTATGGCCCAAGAGGATTTTATTCAAGACAGATGGGACCATCTACTGAAGCGTGTCTTGACCTTCACCTGGTGAGACAATATCAATTGACCCTTAATTCCTCTGGTGTAACATATTTTCCCGTATTTTCATATTTTGTGTGCATATGTATATTCTCAAGGCTAGGGGCCCCTGTAATAGAACCCCATTTTGTTTATAAGATACATCATTCCAATTTATCTATTTCTCTTTTCTTTGCATGGAATATCTTTCTTTCATTTGTTTTAACATTATTGAGATATATCATTCTTTTCATGTTCATTACATTAGATTTTTTTCATACATTTGATTCCCTCACATAATATGCACTATATTACGCACACACTTTCCATAGCTACATACTAACTTACAAGAGGAAACTAACCTGCTCACTAATGAATTACTCCTAGTTTTCTTCTGTAATAAAAAAATAATAGGTAGTTTTTCCTTCTATGATATACGTTAGAGAAATCATGAATACATACTTGAGCATAATTATTATCACACAACCATACATCCGAGCCCACAATATGAACTTAGAAAATTTTCAAACAAAGTGGAGTGTAAAATTGATTATGGGCCCCGAAGGGCAGAATACAACGTGCACCAAAACTCATACCTTATCGGTCTTAGGGTCAAACCATCACTTCGTACACTTCAGGAATTGAATGATATTTGATAATAATGTAACTTCCCCGGGAATTTATTTCCAATTGCCACCTTTATCTCGGGTTCAAGTACATTGCCATGTGCTTCAAAAATACCAAAGAAAAGAAAAACACCTCACAATACCTTCACTATTTCCAAAAACTTTCTTCACCTCGGTATCGGGAGAAGTAAATTTTCACACCCGATACTTGTACTTACGTAAAAACAACCGGTTGTTTCCTCAACACACCAAAATACCTACGGACTTTACTTCAAAACATTGAAAACATAAAAATATAGGCTTAACCAGGAAGACATATGATGCATCAATCACATATAAGGGCAACATTACAGAACGACATCAGCTCCAACTCGGGGATGGACACCCCTAATGGGTGTCGAAGAACACTAGAATCAACACCAAGAAGAAAAGACCAACTGCATATCCATTATGCAAAAATTCCAAAAATTGATCAAAACCACAAGCCACCACAATGAGAGCAAACAACACCAACAACCAAAAACACCAACAAGAACCAAAAGAAAAAAAGGAAAGAAACAAGAAGCTATATATTGTACAAACAAACTATTGGTTGCTCAAACGTGCACCCACATCTCGAATATCGAAAGGGCCGAGGTGTTTGAGACTACAATGGAACCTTCCCTAAGTTGTGGGACCTTGTGAGCTTGGGACGGATCTCTGGAGAAGGCCGGTTCGTCTATCTATTTCTACTACTACTGTTACTCCTAGTGTTGAAAGGGGAAACTAAGCTAAGAATTGCAAGGGACAAAGGAAAGAAGGATAACATGAAGTAAACTACACTAAAAGGTGATAGCACCAGAAAAGAGGGGTGAACACTATCTGTTCTAAGTGAGAATGATAGGGAATGCATGAAAGAAGGCTAGGCACGAGTAACACAATGAAATACACATTCACCAAATCATTCTCGTGAAACACAACCAAGTATGGAACTATAGGGGACTTAAATAGCATAACAATACACAATGCAAGGGAAGAGGGGAGAAGAAGGAATACAAACATGTTAGGAAAGAGAATAGTCACAAAATGATGCTTCTATTACTTCCAAAAATGCATAGAACTATTACAATGATAAGGAGGCTGATATCCACATGCAAGAGCCAAGTATGGAGGTCTACAACTCAAAATATAGAAAATATGGAGTCCTTAGCAACATGCATAAGGATCCAGAGTGTCCAACCATTTGAATATGCCTCTTCATTACAATATATAGGAAGAATAAGAGAGAGAAGAGGGAAAAATTTGAATCCTGCTTCAACCACCTCGAGACGCATTGAATCCTGCTTTGACAGCTCAACCACTATCAATCAATGCCTCTCTCAAATCCACCCCAAATATGTCATGTCTGGTTCCCTGTCTGCTTGGCGTGTTGAAGAAGGAAGAACGATAGATCAAATCGAATTAGATTTGGTTGTTGAAGAAATCTGATTCTGCTTTAATGGCCTGATAGACGTTTTCCCATTTTAACCCACCAAATCCTGTTAAGAATGATATTTTATGTTTTCATGGCATGGAGGGTGTTGAGACGTTTCCAAAAAGTATTCTCCCACCAAATCTGAGTTTCCAGTCAAAAGATATGGCCATTTGAAAATTTGGATTGTGGGCACATAATATTTTAAGAGTTTGCCATCTTAGGGTCCATGTGGCGGCCTGCACACCTTGAAGATTCGACCCTTGCCTTTCACTTTTGAAAACACACTGGACTGACATGTGGTGGCCTCCATGAGCTCCTTGGGATTATTTATATTTTTCTTGAGTCTCTTTGCTTGGGGGGCCAAAAGTCTGACCATGGACACGTGGCGGCGTGGCACTTGTTTGGAAACCCGCCCCAAATTTTATCTTTGAAATAGCACCGTGCTAACACTTGGCACTCTCCACTGGCCTACCTCTATGCTTTGACTATTCAACCATGACCCTATCCTTTTATGAAACTGGACGCGTGGAGGCTCTGTGCTCATTTAAAAATCCACTTAAGATTTTACCTTTGAAGGAGCATCGAGGTGACATGTGGAAAGAAGATGAACGTGCGGGATGTGGGTGCAAGGGAGAAGTGGAAGAAAGAGGAAAAGAGAGGTGCGTGTGGAAGAAAGAGGCATGGGGGGAAAACTAGAAAGAGGTGAATGAAAACGCGCGTGATGCGCATGAGAGAGAAAGCAAGCACACAAAAGGCAAACCGAGGGGTGGCATGCATGTAGGAGGAAGGCAAAAAAGAGGGCACGTGAAGGAACTGAATATATGTAAGTGCGCAAGAAGAATGACAGGGGACGGTTGATTGGAAGGTAAGTCTACAAAGGTGTGCACAGGAGTGTAGGACAAGGTAGGAGAGAAAGCGGGCGTGTAAGGGAAAATGGAAGGAGATAAAAAAATGCGGGGAGCAGGATGTGTATACAAGTTATCCAAATCGCTAGGAGAGATGTTTGGATAATAGTTTTGGAAACTTTCATGACCACCTTCCTACTAGATGAAAGAGATCAATAGCCTTAGAAGTCCATTAGACATGAAGTATACTTTTTCAATCATAAAAATGCCCCTGTAATCACTTGAAAATCATATCTGCACTCTGTTTTGAATCTCACAACTGTTGAGAGAAGCTCTGCATTTTGGAAGTAACAAAAGAGTGCACGTAGGAAGCACGTGAGGGGAAAGAACTATGTACAAAAAAAAATGTGTGGAGCACACTTGGAGGAATTGAAACTATTTTAATATATACAACATGATGCAACAAATCTAATGGAAGGGTTTGAGATAGATCTTATTTACTGGGATTTGCAACACGTTTCCATCTAGATGAGTTAACTCGAAAGATTTAGCTTCTTTGTAAGACTTGATGATATATGGGCCACTCCAAAGTGCATCAAACTTTGAATGGTGCCCTGGTTTAGCTCTGTCAACATCCCATTTTAGAACCATGTCCCCAACTTTGAAATCTTGAGGCCTAGCCTTTATGTCAAACCATTTCTTTGTTGCTTGCTGATGCTTTGTTCTAGCTTGATCATGGTCTAGTTTTTGAGCTCTTCAAGATGAACCAGCTCTACCATCCTGATTTCTCTTTCTCCGCATCCTCAAATTCTAGCTGCTGGGAAAATGCCAATGAATTTAGTTCTAGTGTCAAAGGAAGGGTAGCCTCCTTGCCATAGACAAGCTTGTAAGGCGAAGTTCTATTTCCTTTTTGAATGTGATTCTATCTTCGCCCAGAGTGCGTGTAAGACCTTTGTATGCCACTATCTTTGGCTGATGTTCATTATGCACTTCATGATTCTGATTAGGTTCTTGTTTGTTGATTTTGCCAAACCATTTCCCTAAGGGTAATAGTTGGAAGAGGTTTTCAGGTAAATGCCCAAACTTAGAGCCCAATCAGTGATTTTAGCACCAAGGAAGGCCTTTGCATTATCAGAGATAATGGTTTGAGGAACGCCAAACCTTGTGACTAAACCTTCGAGAAAGTCAAGGATGACTACCTCAGTTGATTCCTTAAGCGCGACAACTTCTATCCATCTGGTGAAGTAATCATGGCTGTCAGCACCCATTTATGTCTAATGCTTGAAGGCAGATTGATCATGCCTATGAAGTCAAGACCCCATTGCGCAAAAGGCTGATCTGCTTGGATTGGTTGGAGGGGAAGTGTTGCCAATCTTTTATTTCCTATAAAGAAAGTGCACTCCTTGCATTTTGTGACCCACCTATGTGCATATGCAAATAAGGTAGGCCAAAAGATACCTACCATTATAATCTTCATTGCTGTAGTTTTAATAGAGAAGTGTCCACCAGAGAATCCATTATGAAACTCTACTAACACTTGCTCAGTCTGTACACCATTGATACATCTTAACAACACGCCATCTAGATTTATTTTGAAGAGAAGTCCATCAATAAAAACATAAGGGATATATTGCAACCTCAGATTCCTTCTCTTTGCTTTGTTCAAACCGGGAGGGTACGCACCCTCGAGAAAGGAATGTGATCATGTCCTTCATCTAGTCACACATGCCGAGGTCTATATTCTATTCATGTTCTACACGCGGAGGTCTTCATCTAGAAATAATGAAGCCTTAGGTTCACTCTGCACATCCTCAAAATTTTCTTGCAGAGTGCACTACCTCTTACTAGCTTTGTGGCCTTAATAGTCACATCATATTCCATGATTTTTGTCACCCATCGCTCTCTCTTCTCACTGATTTCTTATCTCACGATGAAGTATCTGATAGATGAGTGGGAGACTAACACATTGATGTGATTTATGGTGAGCATGCTCTTGAATTTCTTAAGCACACACATGATGGCGAAGACTTGCTTCTCCATGTGATTGTATTTTAATTCATAATCCTTCACATCTGGCTGAAGAAGGCCATTTGTCAAGCTTTTCAACCCTTGTTCATTTTCTTGTGTTAAGACAACAACAATGCTTACATCAGTGCCATAATCATAAAGGATGAAATCCTTTGAATAGTTTGGGTTGATGAGTGTTGGCACACAAGCAATCTCTTTCTTGATCTTGTTGAAGATTTCTCTTCCTTATTGTCCATTTGAAGGCTATGTCCTTTTTGAGCATGAGGGTGATGGGCTGAACCAGTCCCACAAAGTTAGGGATAAAATGCCTAACAAAGTTAATCTTGCCAAGGAAGGACTGTAAGGCCTTTTTGTGCGCCGATAGGGAAAGGGCTAGGATGGTTGAAACGTGCTCAGGATCAATCACGATACCATCTTTCGAAACCACATGGCCCAAGATCTTTCCTGAGCCACCGCAAAATTACACTTCTTGGGGTTAAGAGATACCCCAAATTCCATACATCTCTCAAAGACATTTTCCAGGTGCGCCATGTGATCCATGCCTTGCTTTGAGAAGACAGTTATATCATCCAGGTAAACCAAGATGAACTCATTGGTTTAACCTTTGAAGGCAATATAGATGGTGTGCTGAAACATTGCACCCGCATTTGATAGACCAAAGGACATTTTCTGGTATACATATGTTCCCCACTTGGTTGTAAATGTTGTTTTGAATTGATCCTCTTCCTTGACCAGGATTTGGTTGAAACCCAAATACCCATCTAGCATGGAGAACCTTTGCACATCGGCTCTGATCAGAGAATCCGCTCCATTGAAGGCAAAGGATAATTATCCTTTAGAGATGCCTTATTCAAGTCTCTAAAATCAACACAAAGTCTGATTTCACCATTCTTCTTGTGTACTGGAACCAAATTTGCAACCCAGGTAGAGCATTTAATAGGAAAGATATATTTTTCCTCAATGATTTTATCTTTGGATTGATAGTTCCTTTCTCATGAGGGGCTCTATATTTGGATCAAAACCTTTGAGGTCTTCATACTCCCATGAGAAAATGTCATTGTATTTTTGACAGAGAGAGATGAAGGCCTATTTTTCTTCATGCGCACAAGTCTGTTGAGCAGCAGCTCCTTTCCACGCACAATAGTAATGGAGGAGCAATCTTCTTACGCGGTGTGCATATATCTTTCTTCACCTTTGAACTCATCATCAAGGCTGAAAATTTGCTCTAAGGTGACCAGCCCTTTAGGAAAATTATTTATCTTCAGCTGTATTACTTGGTCACCATAGTTGTTATGTAGTTAGCTTGCATACTTGATGAAAATTTAGCTTCATTTTGGATAAACTAGATGATCTACGCATCACTTTCAAACACTTTCCAACTGGTGTTATTGTCTGGGATGGATGGTATGATCACCATCTTAATGTGCTTGAGTGTTTCCTTTGACAAAGTCCTCAGTAGGAGAAAATTGTGAACCGAGCGCGGCCATTTGGTCAGCTTCTTTGTTCATTTTGTGCGGGACTACCTACAAATTAAGGGCATTAAAGCTCTCAAGTAGGTCCCAAACTCTATGTTTATAAGATTTAAGAAGCTTATTCTTTGTCTAAATTTTTTGGTGACCTGGTGGATGACCAATTACTGTGTCCCCAAAGATCTGCAATACTTTAATTTTCTTCTTTTCAACAATAAGCAAGCCATGCACCAATGCTTCATATTCTACCACATTATTAGAACATGCAAACTGTAGCCTATGCGTGAAGAATAATTTCTCATCCTTAGGGGAAATGAGAACCACTCCTACTCGCACCATTTCTCCTTCCGGATCCATCAAAATATAACTTCCATAGCCTAGTTTAAACTTTTTATTTCATGAGCCCACGTGGAAGAATAACGTCTTCTTCTAGAATGCAATAAGTACCAAGCCTAGTTTCATAGGCTTCTAGTTCTTCAGCATAGGGATCAAATTTGTGATGCCTTTCCACCCATTCATCAAGCACTAGGTCTGGAATAGAGGGTGGAAGAGACTGCTCTTCAAGAACTGAAACTTGTTCTTCTTGGATAAGACAATTGGCTTAGAGAGGGGATGGGACATATGGCTCTACATGATAAGAAAATATAGGCTCAAATTGTATGGTAAACCAGGTACCATACCTTGTCTTGAGTAACATATGATACCAATCAAAAGACAAGTAACCACCCACTTTAGCAGTAAATTCTCTTGATAGACATAGGGAAAACAAAGGAGGCAGGTCAATAATTGACACATCTTGAGTAATTGTCAGGCTTGGACATGCATGAAGGGTTAACTAAATATCCTTGATGACTCCTAAGGTGGTTACAATTGGGCCATCAAGTTGTAGGAATCCTTTAGACAAAGGGCTATATTTCAGACCTAAGACATCAACTATCTTCTTAGGCATAACAAAAGTACTAGCGCTGAGTCAATCAAGCAATTATGCACTAGGTGTTTGCCTATAATCAAGAACATATAGAAGGGTGGAATTTTAGTAACTTTACTTACTTGTTTATCCTCTTCTTAGCAGATTTTGACAGAAGCATATGGATTTTTCATAACCGGTCAAAGCGCGTGAAGTTGTGCTAGAGATTCATGTAATAGATCCCGTTGAGATGGAATGGTTAGGGTATCCCACATTGTGACATTTATGTTTTTTTTCTTCATTTGGTCAAAAATGCTGAACGAAAGCCCCCCACCTTATGCATTTGGGGAACAACATCCATTCTTGACTGTTCAGGCATAAAATCCTAAATTTTGGCTGGAGAAGAGGCTTGGCTTACTAAAGGATGGGCGCATGCTGCTTCAGAAGGAGCTTTACGCGAGACCTCCTGCATAGGGATTTGAACACTTTTGCTGCAAGAGGTCTTGTCTGATTCTTTTTTCTTCTAAAGATCTACTTGTGTTACTAGGACTGTGGCCTACACACCTGACTCTATTATTATTTTCTCATATTTTGTGTTGTCTGTAACTTGGGTGTGTGGTTTGCTTGTATCTTCTATAGCTTGGTTGATTGCATAGAAGTCCTCCGCACCAAAGAACATCAAATTCATTTCCGGAGGATCTTCTGGTCTTTCTAGATTATTTGCTTCATGAGTGCTCATTGAGGGCTCACAGGACGAAGCATTTTGGATCATGAAGGCTTGGGCACGCACAACATTAGCACAATGATATTGACTATGAGGCATTTTATAAGGGAAGCACCATTCTGACTCTTGTGCCAAATTGTTTTGAACCGGAACAAGCGCCTGGCTTGCACTTTGGGTGTTGGGAGAGAAGGCACGGGAGGGACAACTTGCAAGGGTAGATGTGCATTAGGCTACCACCTATCATTCTCTGCTTGGTTGGGCGCGTATCTTTGATTTCCATATTGATTCCACCAAGGCTGATTCCCTTGGCCATGCACCTGATTGGAATTGCCTCTATAGGCTTGTGCATCTTCTTTTCTAATGATATGATTTTGTTTGACAAATTTCTAATCATGACCTTCATTTCTTTGTTTTCCTTTTGTTATGATGGAGAATAGGATGTTGAGGCAACCGGTTGTGCACTCTGCTCAGGAGTAGGAATAGAGGCTATAGAAGGTTGGGGTGCTTGCGAAATTTCTAGGAACAAGGGCATAAACGGTCTTGGAGCCAACTTTCCTACTGAATGAGACTATTTTCTGCCCTTACCGCAATGCTATAAGCAGCTGGTAAAGTCCTACCTCCCATAGATTGTATCATCACTGAAATATCGCTTATTGAGTGCCTTCAGATAATAAAGGAAAGCATGTTGGGCTGTAGGTCTTACCACAAGAGGAATTATGTCCCAAGTCTTCTGAAATCTGATGTTGAAATTAGTCATCTACTCATTGGGTGCCCTCCTTGTTGTTGTCAGTTGCTCCACCAAAGATAGGTGATCTGACTTGTCTTCAAAATAACTGCATAGAGCTATTCCTAGCTCATCCCAGGTGCTAATAGATCCAAGTCTCAAGCCTCTATACCACTAAAGTGCTTTACCTTTGAAAGAGGTTAAGAATCTGACTGCTACATCATTATGTGTGATCAGATAAAGTGAACAAACATTAGCTACATCCTAGATATGCTCCTGAGGGGTGACTTGATTCTCAAAATTAAAGTAAGGAATACTCTTGATTATGCCATTTGGCATATCATGCTGCATGGCTAGGACTAAGGGGCTCCCTCCATCAAAGTTTGCAAAGCTTCTTAATGGAGGAGGTTGTTGATTCACCATTGTAGGGTGCACAAGTTGAGTGTTTTGAGGAGGAGTTGAGTGGGTGTGGTGTGCTAGAGATAGATATGCATGCACAGGATTTTTGGAATGAAATATTCTCGGGGATAGCTAGAGGTATTCAAAAGAATCTTCAACTGTTGCACTTCTCCTTTTGTGCACTCTTCTCATGAAAGGCACCAGGACTACTAAAAAGAGATTTCAAAATATTAGGATTCATCAGATGCATTTGAAATGAGCCTCCAAAGGCTGAAACACTAATTTCACACACCAAAACTTAGAGATATGAAATTTGAGCTTTCAATGCTAGTCCCACCAGTGTGCCAGAAACTATTGGTTGCTCAAACGTGCACCTGCATCTCAAATCTCGAAAGGGTCGAGGTGTTTGAGACCACAATGGAACCATCCCCAAGTTGTGGGACCTTGCGAGCTTGGGACGATCTCTGGAGAAGGCCGGTTCCTCTATCTATTTCTACTGTTACTGTTACTCCTAGTGCTTGAAAGGGGAAACTAAGCTAAGAATGCCAAGGGACTAAGGAAAGAAGGATAACATGAAGTAAACTACACTAAAAGGTGATAACACTAGAAAAGAGGGGTGAACACTATCATTAGAGTGAGAATGATAGGGAATGCGTGAAAGAAGGCTAGGCATGAGTAACACAATGAAATACGCATTCACTAGATCGTTCTCATGGAACACAACCAAGTATGGAACTGTAGGGGACTTAAATAGCACAACAATACACAATATAAGAGAAGAGGCAAGAAGAAGGAATAAAAACACGTTAGGACAAAGAATAGTCACAAAATGATGCTTCTATTACTTCTAAAAATGCACATAACTATTACAATGATAAGGAGGCCGATATCCACATGCAAGAGCCAAGTATGGAGGTATGTAACTCAAAATATAGAAAATATGGAGTCCTTAGCAACATGCGTAAGGATCCAGAGTGTCCAACCATTTGAATATGCCTTTGCATTACAATATATAGGAAGAAAAAGAGAGAGAAGAGGGAAAAATTAGAATCCTGCTTCAACCACCCCGAGACGTATTGAATCCTGCTTTGACAACTCAACCACTATCAATCAATTCCTCTCTCAAATCCACCCCAAATCTGTCATGTATGGTTCCTTATCTACTTGGCATGTTGAAGAAAGAAGAATGACAGATCAAATTGAATTAGATATGGTAGTTGAAGAAATTTGATTCCGCTTTAATGGCCTGATTGAGTATTTCCCATTTTTCACCCACCAAAGCTTGTTAAGAATGATATTTTATGTTTCCATGAGGTGGAGGGTGTCGAGAAATTTCCAAAAAGTCTTATCTTGCCCAAATATGAGTTTCCAGTCAAAAGATATGGCCATTTGAATATTTGGATTGTGGGCATGCAATATTTTTAAGAGTTTTCCATATTGGGTCCATGTGGCAGCCTTGCGCACCTTGGAGATTTAGCCCCTACCTTTTGCTTTTGAAAATGCAACGGATTGACATGTGGCAGCCTCCATGAGCTCCTTGGGCTTCTTTGTATTTTTCCTGAGTTTCTTTGTTTGGCGGGGCCAAAAGTCTGACCCTGGACATGTGGTGGCGTGGCACTTGTTTGGAAACCCACCCAAAATTTTATCTTTGAAATAGTTCCGTGTTTGACACGTGGCCCTCTCCGCTTGCCTACCTTTGCTTTGACTATTCAACCCCGACCCTATCCTTTTATGAAACTGGATGCATGGAGGCTCCACACTCATTTAAAAACCCACTCAAGATTTTACCTTTGAAGGAGCGTTGGGTTGACATGTGGAAAGAAGGTGAACGTGCGAATGTGGGCGCAAGGAGATGTGGAAGAAAGAGGTGAAGAGAGGCACACATGGAAGAAATTGGTGTGGGGGGGAAAGCAGAAAGAGGTGAATGAAAGCACACGTGACGTGCGGGAGTGAGAAGCAAGTGCATGAAAGGGAAATAGAGGGGTGGTGTGCATGCGGGAGGAAGGAAGAAAAGAGGGCACATTAAGGAACTGAATCTATGTAAGTGCGCAAGAGAAATGCCAGGGACAACCGTGAAAGGTAAGTCTGCTGCAGAGGTGCACGCAGGAGTGTGTGATAGGATAGGAGAGAAAGTAGGTGCGCAGGAGGAAGGTGTGCAAGGGAAAAGGGAAGGAGATAGAAGAATGTAAAGGGGAGCATGATGTGTATGAAAGTTATCCAAATCGCTAAGAGAGCTATTTGGATAACAATTTTGGTGACTTTTGGGACCATCTGCCTGCTAGATGAAAGAGATCACTAGCCTTAGAAGTCCATTGGACATGGAGTCTACTTGTTTTATATTTCAGGTAGTTCCTCCTAGCCAAAAGGAAGCTATCACAGTCAACATTGGATCAAGAAGTTAGAATGCACGCAACGACCTCCAACTGACCATCACAATAGGTATTCCTCCTTGACCCATACCCTTATCTACTTCATCTAAAAACTTAAATAAAATTGTGATACATTTTGGCACGCTTGATGGGACCCATGCGAGGTTCCTTGCATTTTATTCATTCCTAGGTGAAAGTTGTGTGTTTGTTTCCCTTCTTAAAAATTCCACATTAATTTTCTTCTTTGGAATCTTCCCTTCTTTCTATTATCTAAAAGCAATTGTGTTTTTGGTGCTTTATAAAAAGAATACTTCTTTTCTTTCATTAGTATTGCATTAGTGAAAGAGCATCCCTCTTCCTATTCATTACTTGCTACATCAAATATCACACTTCGATTTGGGCTTAAAACACTTGCATAACATTCTGATTTGTTGCATTATAGCTCACATTAAAAATGAGGGAAACCTATATGTTGGAAGTCATGCCCAGCTGATGGTTGACACAATTAAACCGTAGAAATCACTTGCTTCTCTCTCTCTCTCTTTGCCTAAACTGCAAAAATTTGAAATTTATACATCTTCTTAAACAACATCCCACCTAGAAGAAGCTGTCAACAATCACACGATCAAGAGGATTGACAATGGGCACCAAACTGGTTATCTCTATCTAGTACCCCATCAGAGGACGACCCACCCCCGCCATAACATAACCTGAAACCTCACCTTTAGAATTTCCTTCTTCGTAGGAAGCCTTCCCAACCAAAAACTCTACTCTAAATTCACGAGTCATTCTTTTAAATAACATAAGCTAAACACACTAAATTCACTTGTTGGATTACGTATTTTTCTTAGCTTTGTGCTTGACTTGCATTTTGAGGTGTGAGGATACGATTCTTCATTTTTCTTTTTGCCTTTCACACTCTGCCATCACAGTTGGAGTATTATAACTTTCTCAAAGTGTGTTAGGACCTCATCTTATCATCCCCAAACTTATGGGTTGATTATTCATCTCATCTAAATTCATAAAAATCTATTTTTCTTCATTCTTTAGATTTCACAAGATCGACATCGGTCCAACGATCGTTGTCATCATTTTACATCCGACAACCATCGGTTTACCTAACAAGTGTCCATTCCTTGTTCTTTTGGTTAGTTTACCTAAAAGACACTTATCTCACCTTCTCTTCTATTTAGAGTTTATGTGTATATGTTCTCTGTACTCTAGTAATGTGAATCAAATATAACCTTCCTCTCTAACAACATCATAAGTTTCTACCTCATTTTAAAACTATTATTTTCTTACAATAACTGGTATTGGTTCCTGTAACCGTCATTGGTCACCCCTTAAGCTGTCATTAGTCAGTTTGACCGATGTGTCAATCACCTTGTTTTGATTTTAATCAAAACATTTAGAAACTTTCCCTCTTAGAATCTGTTTTGTCCCATCTTTCTTTGTTCCTATGTCATTTACAGAGTACAGTTCACTCGACATATGCTAATTCACATGGTGTTGACTCACAGCCAAACTAACACCCTCGTATTTCACGCCATCCGTCAGCCACTCCCACCTAGTCCATCACCGCCATCCATCCTATCACCTATGGATCCGACTCAACTCATCCCCATCGCTACCGGCGATGAGGATTTTGTGAGACTCCTCGATCGAATCCCACCCCTTGATCGCTACCTTGCTCATTCTTCCACCTGGGATTCCTCAGGATAATTAATATACAACATGCCCGTATCTATCCCTCCTGCTCTAGCCCCCACTTCTATGTCAACTAGCACCATCTCGCGCTACTGTCATCCACTTTACCACCTATGGTGTCTTAGCTAAATCCCACAACCACTATAACTATAGTGTCTATGTCATCTGTTGCACCCCGACATCAATTACCCCCAAAAAAAAAAAAAAAAAAAAAAAAAACCACTATGAGTATAGCCTCATCTACACATGCCACTTCACATATATAAATTGCATTGCAACCACCCCGATGTCGGCAATTTACACCCCTTTTCAAAACCTTGTCCTTTCTATCTCGCAGTCCTTACCCCTAATCAACACTAGAGTTGTTACTGACTACTACACCACTTACACATACTACAAACAACCCCCAACCTCATCTATCACTTATTTTGGCTATGTGCCACCTACATCTATTCCTCTGCATAGTTCTCATACTCAGTGCCACCATACACTAGCATACCACCCACCTCATACATTCAACATCAACCCCCTTTTTCTGTAGGGGCACCCATTCATCCTAACCTACTAATGATCTCATTAAAATGATGATGGAGAAGATGCAGAACTTAGAAGCATATGTTTCTGGCTCATGTAATTCTTTAACGTATGATGAAATCTATAATGAGCCTATCCATCCATCTATTCCCATTTGTCCGTACCCAGTGCATTGGGAAATGCCCAAATTCAATCACTTGAACAGAAAGAATACACTGTAACAACACTTGTGGTCATTCAAACATGGGTGTTACCTAATTTCCCCACAATGACGCTTTAATCCTAAAAACTTTCTCAATGTCCTTAATAATACCGGTATTGGAATGGCATAGTGGAATACTTTGCAAAATTCTATTTATTCCTTTAATCAAGTAGCCCAAACTTTCTTAGATCATTTTTCAAACAATGTTACCAAGAAAGTTACCATGACTGATCTCTATTCAACCTGACAGTATGAAGATGAATCTATCACATATTTCATTTTCCCACTTCCAGAGTCTTATTAACCAATTGAAATTCCAACTATCTCAGACCAATAGAAAGCCTTCATCTAGTGACAAAGAATGTCCATGAAGTCCATGTATTTTTGATATCATACTAACTATTCCTTAAAACCTACCTACTTCATTTATTGAGGAAATATTGGCACAAGATCCTCTACCCATAGAGGAGCATACCTCTTCTACTCCTCCACCCACAAAGGAGTCCCCCTCATCTCCCCTTGCTCTCACGGAGGAACCCACACTTTCTACCAATGTCATTTCATCATCTACCTCCCAGCCTACTAAACCGTCAACACTTGTTATTCTCCCATCCACAAGAGAATCATCATCACCTTCTCCTCCACCAAGGGAGAAGTCTACCTCACCCCACCTATTATCTCTCCTACCCATGGGATATTCTTTAGACATGTCACTACCTATTGGGGACAATTTTCCCCTAGCATCCCAGGACCCTATTGACATGATCTCGGCTCTTTTACCTACAAAATTCAAGGCTAGCCAATTCCCTGTCTCGCAGACATATTTTACAGGGATTGTCACCTAACCCATTCCATCCTCTTCTTGATAGTCCCGTTTTCATGGCTGGTTGATTCTTTGGATTACGTTGATCATTCTATGCTTTGGGACATCTTGACTACCCGTTTTGAACAAAATGCAAATGTTGCTTGAGGATACTTCCACGATCTACCAAAGGTATTTTCAGCACCAAAACTACACCGACTATGTTGATTGAAATGGTGTCTTCATCATCTCTACCTACATCCAAACCTTTACCCACGACCAAAACCATTTCAAAACCTGAAAGCCTACCCACACCTATCTCCTCACCCATATCTAAACCCATCACTACTTTAGGTGTCATGCCAACATCAAGCCTTACTCACCCACCTGTCAGACTAGACTTAACTGCATCATCTCAAACCCACACCAACATTATCCCTCTACCTAAAAGGAAAACCCAACCTTCTAGGCTGCATACACCAGTCTCGCCTACCACACCTTTGTCACCTTCCCCCCTTCCGTCCATCCTAGGGCCTCATCCATCAACCTTGACCAAACAGTCTCATACCCAAGGCTATTCAAAAGCTAAACAACCTACTCCTACCTCATGAGCCTTTGTTACACATCATTCACCCAAAACCCAAACTTCCTCACCCTCACCTGAACACTTCTTGCCACCTATACCTCCACCAGTTACTATAACCCCAACCTTGCCTATACAACTTCAACCAATGTTGTCTACCCAACCTCTACCAACCACCACCACCACAACCCAATTGCCCCCATGGGTAACCTGTCCTCTTCTACCACCTACTTTTCCTTCTACATCCCGTACCCCCATGTCACCTTTACCCAAGAAGGTGCAACCCAAAGATAAGAACCCACTACCCTCCAATAAAGTAGTCAAACAAACAAAACCTTCCATTGCTAGCTCTTCTACCCCACCTTTACCCAAGCAGATGCCATCAAAACATAAGACCCTACCACTCATCAAATTAGTAGACCAACCCATTCCCCCTCCTATAAAGCCTCTTCCCTCACAATCATCCACACACTGTACCCAAACCTATGCTCACTTCCCATTATGATCCGTTAGCGGGGTCCTACACCAACATTTTAACCAATCTCTTAGAGACTTCCATCATCACATTACTACCACTTCGACCTTACGATCCTCTCAAACCCAAACCAAAAGGGTTTGATGAAACCAATATTTGTGCCTATCATCATGTGCCAGGACATGATGTCGAAAATTGTAAGGCTCTAAAGACCATTCTTCTTCAAATTTGTCCTCTTGAACAAAATTTTGACGATGATGACCTTCTTGATGAGGACCATGCTCCACCTTCACCTGTCACCATACATCATCATCCTTTACCCATTCAATGATCAATATCTCCACCCCCATAACCATTTTTCCCATCTCCAAAATTCGAGATGAACATGGCCTGTATTAGAGAGTTGGCCAAACCACCACCTAAATATCAATACACCCTACTCATTTATCAAGGCTCTTATCCATCACTAGAACTTTCCCCCTCATGTAGTTATACCTTTCATGACACACCCTTTCCATCCACCACCCCTCGTTAAGATGGTTCACATTGCTTTGCACACGCCGTAAAGACAAAGGAAAAGAAAAATCAACTGGCCCATCAACCAACCCTATACCCAATATACCATCTCGCACCCACTCCTAAAATAACCATCCACGGACCTACATACCCTATCTTTGACGGGTCGCCCATCGCATAATGGTAAAACAATTACATCGAGTCTCTAAAGATGTCTTTGTATGATCTCATCCAAACTTTTGAATCCCATAGACAAGCCCTTATCAAGGTTTTACAATCCATTAAAGTTATACCCAATGGACCCCACACCGGTGGCATCAATTATCACCCCTCACCACATGACCTCATTCTACCCGTATGCCCACTCCTCACGTCGCCACCCTCAACTTCTCTAATGACAAGATTGTACCTCTCTAGTTAGATGACCCTGATCCCACCCTATTAATTTCTGTCTATATCGATAACATACACATACGATGTGTCATGATCGATGGTGGTGCTAGCATTAACATCATCTCCTCCCATGCATACAATCAAATGTGTATCCCTTCTAACTATATGCATAATAACCCAATTATGTTGCGCTCCTTCAACGATGCCATCACCTCCACCCTTGGCACTATTATCCTTCACATTCATGTAGGCCCTTGCATTGTCCTAGAATTATTCTACGTCTTAGAGGGGGAGTTCCAAGTATAACCTATTGCTCGGCAGACCATGGATTCACGTCATGGGTTGTGTCCCTTCAACTTTACACTGCTTTGTGTAAAATTTGAGCATGAAGGACATAACTACACCATCCTCACCAACTCGTCGCCGTTCAAAACATGTAGCATGTAGTAACTATACCAGTCAAGGCATCTGCCACTACCCCCAATTATCTTTCACCCACAAGCCCATCCACTAATGATGTCACCACCTCTCCCACATATAATTCTTCTATTCCTACTACCACTATAGCTTCCATAGTGACCACCCTGCTTCCCAACATACTGATACCCCTCCTACCCAATCATATAATGGATCATCTATCCTTGCTACCCACATATCGACTACTGATCCCTTAGAAGGTGTTTTTCAACACCTCACTGGGGGAGTATTGCCTATACAATATCAACACATTCCTCACTCCACAAGAGTATGGGAACCTGCGCCAACACCCTAGTTATGACTACTACGTAGGCAAGGTTTTCCTTATGGTCCTCCCCACCTTCACACTAATATAATGTATGGGGAATTGATATTGCCACTTATTCACCCGAACCTCCATCCCAAACATGACCATTTTCATCTGACCTATAATCCCTTACTAACCACCGCTTCACCCACACTTTCCTTCACCGTTGCGCATGGAAGGCTTTGGCTTTGGATTTTATGAACAAGGCCACCATACTATCATTTCATGTACCACACATAAACACAACGATCACAGTGGTATTGCATTTGTTGCACCACCTTCCAAGAAGGTGCTCGCATCAACCTCATTGAGGAAGACAAACCTTCTTCACCCCATTCACCAATGTAACCACCTTCACCCACGGAGTCAATAGATTCCAAATCTATTCCTCCTAACTTTTTTTTTTCATAAACACGATTTCCCTGGGACCTCTGACCTATCAATGTGATGATAAGGTTCCCTCTTCTCTTCCTTTCCTATATCCTGACATGATCGATGATGATACACCCTCTATTAATGTCGTTCAATGTCGGGACAAATAGTCTATCCTCACCTACCTTGGTGGGGAAGATTTGTATATTCACCGGTCGTTACCTTCGATACGCAAACCATGTTGAACGAATCAACTATCGAAATCAACATTAACACTCAAGACGACCCGCACATCTTAAATATAGGTCGGTCTTTCGATGTTGCTTAAAAAAGCTTTTACCTCTTTCCTTTAGGACCATATCAATGCTTTTGCTTGGTCCTATGTTGATATGCCCGTAACTACCCAAAACTTATGGTCCACAATATCGTAACCATTCCTAATGCCAAACGCATCAAACAAAAGCTGTGGAACATGCATCATCACATTGCTCTTTTGGTCAAAGAAGAACTTCAATGCCTTCTCTTAGTTCCCTTCATCCTACCCATTGAATATCCTCAATAGTTTTCTAACATCATTCCTATCACAAAGGCAACAGGGGGACTCCACATTTCCACAGACTTCCATGACCTCAACCTAGCTTATCCCAAAGATGATTTTCCCCTACCAGGCATTGACCAACTAGTTGATCTTACCTCCAGCCATGAAATGTTATCACTCATGGATGGTTTCTCGGGTTATAATCAAATATTACTCACTCCAGAAGATCAACACAAAATTGACTTCATCACTCCTTGGGGAACTTATGCTATCAAGTAATGCCTTTTGGCCTTAAAAACGCTGGTCCTACATATCAGTGAGCCATGACTTATATCTTCCATGACATCATTCATCACATATTATAATATTACGTAGATGAAATTTTGGCCAAATCCAAACATCAAGATGAACACCTGATAGTCCTCAAGATCATCTTTGAACACCTCATCAAGTATTGTGTTCACCTTCAACCTAAGAAGTGCATCTTTACGGTACTTTCAGAAAACTCATTGGTTTCAATGTTTCTTTGCATGGTATAGAAGTAGATCCTACTAAAGTGAAGGCTATTCTCAAAATGCCTCCACCTAATAATATCCATCAACTTCAAAGCTTGCGGTAAGGTAAGTCAATCCATTTGTCATTTTATCTCGTAAATTTTTACCTATGTCAACAATTTCATCATCTCCTTAAGAAGGATGTTTCATTCAACTAGGATTATGAATGCCATAAAGCCTTCGATGCCTTAAAACAATACCTTCTTCAACCACAAGTGCTAATTCCTCCTAAGGATAACCAACCCTTTTACCTATACATTTCTGCCACTTTGACCATTCTCTCGAGTGCCATGTTCGCTCATCATGACGAACAACATAGAGATAAAGCATTTTATTACATAAGCCTTACCCTTTTGGACTATGAAACTAGATATACCCACGCTAAAAACTCGGTTAGCCATAGTTTTTTTCACCACCAAAATTCGTCATTACTGCTCAACCACAAAACCTTTTTCATCACCAATACTGACCCCTTACATTACATGTACGCCAAACCCTACCAACATCAATGTGTTTGCCGCTGGCTCATGCTTCTCGCTGACCTTGACCTCGAATTCATCCATCAAAAGTATATCAAAGGCCAAGCCATCACTGACCAACTAGCAAATGCACCTCTTTCTAAGAATCAACCATCTAACTTTAATTTCCCAGATGAATCCATAGCTACCCTCTCCTTGGATGATACCACTTACCAAATGACACTCTTCTTTGACTCCAAGTGTCAGCGTGGGGGTGGGGATGGTGTTATCCTCATTCCACTTGAAGGTGAACCTATGCCTTTATCTTTCAAACTAGATTTTGATTATACAAACAATATCACCGAATACGAAGCACTCGTATTGGGTCTCTAGGATGCTTATGCCTTAAATGTTAAGTCAATAAATATCTTTGGTGATTCTCAGCTGGTTGTAAACCAAGTCAATGGTATATACCAATGTCGTAATGAAATACTTCAAAAGTATAAACATCATGTAGACATACTTTTGACTACCTTTGACCATTACAAACTTCAAACCACCCCCATTCTACCAATAAGTTTGAAAATACCATGGCCTGCTTGGCTTCTCAGATACCTACTTTACCCATCGACTATAAATTTTTTGTCACAATACAAAGGTTACAATCACCCTCTTATTTACCTTACGAGGTATAATCCATTGGAACCTTTGCCTTTTGACCCATACGACCTTTGGTATAAGTAGTTTATAAACTATATTTCCCTTTCCATTCTACCTTCTGATCTCACTCATAATGGACAATGTGTCTTTCTTAAAAGTGTCTCTCGCTATGTCATCATGGGTGGTCTCCTTTATAAGTGCGGATTTGATGGTATTCTCTTACGATGCCTTACAAGTTCTAAAATTCCCTACACCATCAAGGAAGTTCACGATGGAATTTGTGGAGGCCACTTTAGTGGTTTAGCTGTCACTAAACACATTCTTTGCCTTGGCTATTATTGGCCAACCCTAAACCGTGACTATTGTGACTATGTCAAATGTTGTGTGAAATGCCAACAACATGCTAATCTTCATCACACACCTAGTCATGCCTTACGGTAGCATGAGACCTTTTTCCTTTTTCTTAATGGGGCTTGGATATTTTCAAAGAGATCAATCCCCATTCTTTACAATGCCATTAATGGCTTATAACTTCTACTAAATATTATACTAAATGGGTAGAAGAAATTCCCCTCATTTCTACAAAAGATGAGAAAATATGTGAATTCATCAACCATCACATCATTTGTCACTTTGGTGTTCCTCACCATCTCATCATTGATAATAGAAAGCGATTCAAAAACAAAACCCTACGTAAGATGTGTGATGATTTTAGCATCCAACTCAGTTTCTCTTCACCGTATTACCCACAAACCAATGGCCAAGAATAATCAACCAATAAAACCTTACAAAAATTCTTAAGAAAGTTGTTGATGATACTTTGGAAAGGATTGGCATTCACACATTCCTTTAACCTTGTGGGCTTATCGCATTAGTATTCACACTTCAACTGCTACCACACCTTTTTCTATGGTCTACGATACCGAGGCTATCTTGCCTCTCGAAGTCTAGATTCCATCTCTTTGCATCTCACTACAAGAAATGCTCAATGATGATGATTTTCGCCATGACCATTTAACACAACTTGAGTTATTAGATGAACGCTATCTCAATCCTCTTAACTATCTCCGAATCTACCAAAAATGTATCAAGCGTGCCTATGAAAAATGTGTCCATGAACAAACCTTTCAAGTCGGTGACCTCATCCTAAAGGAAAATCAACATGTAACCAAAGAAGAGAAAAGTAAACGGGGTAATTTTTATCCTAATTGGCTTAGACCCTATATCGTTACCCATGCCTATGGATCAGGTGCTTATCGTTTGTCTTCACTCGAAGGTAAACCTGAACCCAAGCCCCTCAATGCCTTGCATCTTCGACCATTTTATTGTTGAAATAAAGTCCTATATAAATTTCTGTCAATCGATTGCTCGTCCTTGAGAGTTGTTCACCTTCCATATTACCCATTTTTGAGGATCAACGACTAAACAAGAATCGTGTGATTACCCATCACCTTTCAGCCTTATCTTTAATATGAGTACCACGACTCTACTCATAACATGATTCTCATGGATACTTTTCATCTTTTTTAAAAGATGGAATCCCATGGTCATTCATCACTTGAAACCACCTCTTTCATAGTTAACCCTATGTACTACAGTTTTGTCTTCTAAACAAGAACCTAATCTTCCTATATAGTCTTGTCCATGACTTAAATGTCTAAAAACAAAATGGGATTCAACTCCTTGAGTCAAAATTCCAGAAAAAGATGAATCCCTCAAAAAGGGACATCTCTCACTACGCTATAAATAGATTGCTCCCTTGAAGGACAACTATATAAAGTCATTGCAAAAATACAATAAAAATATCCAGAAGCTTCCCGCATCGATTAACTTCATGAAGACCTCAAGGAGATTATATAATCATCCCATATAGACTTCCTACATTGATTAGTCTATTCAAAACAAACAAATAAAGAAAATGATAACTTTTTTGTCATGGAATTTCCTATTTTTGATCCTAGGTTTCTTCTAGGTAAAAATACTATCATACACTAAGTTACGTTAAGCCACCCACTTTCACCTTATTACCTTTTCACTCTAATTTTCTCCCTACTCAATGGAATTTTTATAACTCTGACATTTCGCGTTCATATGGATTTCTTCACTCTTAGAATAGTCCATTATGCAATGCCTTTAGGGTCTTACATTCATACGCCCATCTGGGGTATGGTAGACTCATTAGGGTTCTTATCAATTAAGTAGTTCTTTTACCACCTCTTACCATTTTCCTTCCTCATTACTTATTGATTATCCTAAAAAGAATAGACCATCGACACCTACATCTAAACGAATCAACCATGCCTATGACCTAAACTCAACCATGCCTATGACCTACATTCAATCATGCCTAAAATATACCAACCTAATCCTCTAATCCAACCAATCCAATTGACACCGCCAAGCTCGTGGACCCATCTCCCTAGCTCCTCTCACTAACTCGTACTCTCCACCTTAGCTGGGTATAATGCCCTGTCCTTCTCTCTCGAAAAAAAGTTACAAAAAGTCAAACAGATCTGTTGTTTTCTCCAAAGTCACAAAACAACAATGATTCCATAAAATATAGAATTTTTGTTTTATAAACCCAACCCTAGCCAACCGATGTCGGTCACCCTATAACTAGCATCGGTCAACCCTTCTAACTATTTAGCCTTGCTACACTTCCTTTGCTTGTAACCATTAGTGCCAACGCACATGTTATCATTCCGGCCACCCATTGAAACATACCTACAAGCTCAACCTACCCCTACATTTCCTTTATTGCATCTTAGGAGTTGTTATTTTACCTATACCTTGGCCTTACCCATGTCATGACCTGTTTGCCTGAACTTGACCTACTTGGTGTGACCATTGACCTTATGTACTCGTTATACCTTGTGATGTTATTACCTATGTTGTTTTAGCCTAACAACCATACCTTTCCTATTTCTCGTGCCGTTTATCCCAACCAAACCTTTGGTGTATCGGAGCATACCTAAACATTCCTACACCTGACCTATGTTGTGTTTCTCAACCATATCCTATACCTTGGATACCTAAATCACTTCACCCTTGTTTGGATAAACCTATCGACCTTGGACGATGTAGAGTTTGCAAGCTCTTCAACTTGGTACCATGTTGCAATCTATACGTGTGTGTGCATTTGATTTCCATTACCCATGACCTGATTTTGACCACAACCTACTACCCATTACTTGAGTTGACCATCACCCTTTCCCTCAATACTCAAACCCTTCCCCACCTATCTTCCCCACCTACACATTTATCAAACCACTCACCAATTCCGTATTTCACCTCATCAGTGCTTGGTTTGAGGGGGATCACCTTCACCCACACATGGGGCAATCACTTCCTATTTTTGTCAGTGTCACTTACTAATATAAGCTACAAAAAAAAAGGGAAAAATGTAGACACCAAAATTGGGTCACACTCCCCTTGGTCCCCTTTCGAATAACTAACTTAAACATACTCACCTAACATTAGCCCCCTTTCACCCCATATTAACATTAATTTAACTATCCACAATTAAATCAATACTCACCCTCACTCCATTTATTAATTTAATTACTTTAATTAAATGGATGCACACCTCACCTAGCCACCTCACCTAGACACCTCACCATAGACCTATTCATAGCATGTTTCCATAACTAACTAAGACTTATCCCTACTTACCTTAATGAACTAAGACTTAGTATAACCCTAAAATCACATGCCTATTCTTCCTCTAACCACATTCCTGCGTATCTAAGTGCAATGTTCCATTTAGACTGACACCAACTAGAAAAGCTAGAAAAAGATAGCCAAGATCTGTTATTTTAGGCAACCTAGGATATCTCACCTTAACTGATGCCAATCAACCCGAAATGAAGCCGGTCACCCTAAACTATCATCGGTTACCATATAACCATTTTGGTAACCTTTTTTTAGAGGTTGGCCACATTCTCGAGTTTTGGGAGAAAAGGAGATCTACATGCAAGCAAGAACCAAAGCTCTTTTGCACATCCAGATAGCCATAGCCAACACAACCATTGATCAGAAGGTATTTGCATTCACGGTAGCATTCAGGAAGCACTTCCGCGACACTTGACCACCATTTCACCAATCAACCATCACCACCACCCAGCCATTGAACCTACACAACAGTAAGTGTGTTTCTAACCTACACCATTTCATTTCTATTTAGTTTATAAGGGTTCTTCACCTTTGTTTATCAACCACCATTTATATTTTTACCTCACCACTATTGCCTTCTTGTGAACCCGACCATTCCCATCACTCATAACCATTTTAATCACCTCTATCCATTCTTGAGTACCTCTCAATATTGATAACACCTCCACAGATCTAAACCAACTCCTTACCATCTCTAATTCAACCTCAGAAAAATCCCCAAAACCATGAACTATTGAGTTATTATCACTGCCTTAACCGTCATCGGTTCTTACTAAACTATCATCGGTCATACCAAACCGACGTCGGTCTCTATATTTGGCAATCCTGCTAATAGCAGATCCCAATAACCTTTTCCCAAGTGACCCAAGTGACCCAAAACCTGACCTTGACTGTTCCAACACCTTGATTATTTACCTTATTTCTAGATCTGATCATAACCTAGCCTGTTATGTTAGATTTTCTTATTGTATTTGGATGAGATACCTAAATCATATCAACTACAGTAGAACCTTGTTTATTTATGTCATTTCTTGCATTAAATTGTATTAAACAGTGGGTTGATCTACCTGAGGAATTATCACACTTCTGGATCTAGCATACACTAGGTAACCCACTGACATATATTGTTTAACTCTTTCTTGTGGTCTTGTTTTGTATTTTAGGTAGTTCCTCCTAGCCAAAAGGAAGCTCTCACAGTCAGCATTGGATCAAGAAGTCAAAACATGTGCAATGACCTCCAACCGACCATCACAATAGGTATTCCTCCTTGACCCATACCCTTATCTATTTCATCTAAAAAATTAAAGAAAATGGTGAAACACCTAGTTTCGTATGAAATTCAATACACACATTTGTAGGAAATAGAACCACACCACCATCCTATTGTCCTTTTCCATCTGGTACTAAACTATTGATGCAAATGTCATTAGATCAAACCTCCTCAACATCATGGGCCATTGCATCAATCTCGAAGTAATTAAAGGAACTGAGTCACATACATCCATGTCTACATAGTGTGTCTAATCCATCCATAAACACCTCATTATGGATTTACTTGACTTCTTACACCGCAGCTTTAAACCTCTTTTCTTGTTCCACTATTGTGTCTAGAAATTATCATCTGTCTTCTACCGAGGGAACACCCCCATCATATTTAATAATCATTTCATCCTTTAACTGAATAAAGTCATGATTGAGAAAACCACATTATGAGTATAGCCCTATTGTAAAAATGCCTTCCAAATGAGAGTAACACACTCCTATGAGAATATCCCAAAATTCATTTGTTTTTTTGGCATGCAAAAGATCAATAGAAGATATCCCATCTTTGTAGTCTGTCTGGCTATGTGGCACACAACATTTTTCAGTAGATAACTCCAATTTTTCAACATCAAGCACACCATATAAACCAAAAGGAGCATGAAGCTTGAAGCATTTATCACACCATAAATTGGTATAACCATCTCGATCATTCTTCTCAATATTGCTCTCAGTTTACGAATCTGCAATCAATATACTATCTACCACAATATACTTTGTTCACACCTTTTAGGTCCTTTCTAGTCATTTGAGCATATTATATTTTTGGTAGTTGACCTTTTCAGGGTTAATTACAAAATTTAAGCAAGGTAACAAATAACTATAAAGTTATGTGATCATAATAAAGAACCAAACACTAAGCATTACCTATCACCACCTAAGGTTGCATCCATCAAACATCTAAGAGCTCCATTACATCCATCTAGCACCATCCAAGGGACACAAGGGCTGGTTATTCTGCATACACTTCATAGGAGGGAATTTCATTCTATTCCATGCACACATCTATTACATTTATTTACATCTAGCTATTTTCTCGCTATCAAGTGCAACTCACACAAGAGCTACCTAGGGCACAATTCCACACACACAAACAAAAAACTACATTGGGTCTGAGATGTAGTGCAACACTCAATCATAAGTTCACCATTGTGACAGCTGAGGATAGTCTGACCCCTCATTTTGCATCTTTCTTTTTTAGGATTTGATGTCTATTTGAGGGTTTTGCAGTCAATACTTCATTGTAGGTTCTATCAACTTCGAAAATCACTATGTGACTAAAGGAAAATAAAAACAAACAACTAGTGATGACTCGGAGGAGGTATCCTGAGCATTTCCATGAGACCCGGATGCTCAAAAATATGCCTAGGGTGCTCGCAAGTGCCCATGTCCCTCTTTAGGTGCTCCCGTCTAGCTTGTTCTTCCAGATATGCATTTTTCTGAGATTTGGTGTGATAGTCAATGCTTCGTATTTTCTAGTTCCCCAACTCTACACACCTCAAGGATTTCTAAAAATTAGCTAAGGATTCTTACCCTCTCTTTGCACTTAGGGTTTTATATGATTTTTCTTCGCTTGCTTGGATTAATTCACTGTACTTCATTGCTATAATTATTTACTCCTATAATAGCAATTAGATTAGGCATATATATCCATATTTTGCATAATCACTAGCATAACTTCTATTTGGAGACCCATGATTAAAGCTTCATATTCCACCATGTTACTAGTACATTCAAAGTTAATTTTGAAGGATAGAAAGATGTGAGTCCCCCAGGGAGGTATTATAACAATAATGATGCCTACCCCTTGGTGAAATTCAGATTTGCAAAGAAGAGGGTCATCTTGATATGGGTGAATTTAGGATCAATGGTGTTAATGGATTTATCTATAAATTGTTTGTGTGGAGTGCGTTCTTCGGGAAGAGGGGCTTCGGTGAGTTGATCAACGATAGCTTGTTCTTTGATATATTTTTGTGAGATAAATTCAAGGTCAAACTCAGTCATAAGCATAAACCACTAAGTAATGTGCTCACTATGATGAGGTTTAGAATGCATGGTTTTAAGAGGATTAAATCTAGTCATGACAAAAGTCTTGTGATTAAGGAGATAATGATGAATTTTATACGTTGTAAAGTACAAGGCACAACAATTTTTTTAGCTTCAGTGTAACGTGTCTCATATTCATGGAGTGTGTGGCTTATGTAATAAATATCTTATTCACGGCCCTAATCATCTCTATGAGAAAGCATTGCACCTAAGGCATGGTCAGAAGTAGATATGTAAAGGTAGAAAGGATCCCCTTTGTATGGAGGTATGAGCATGGGCGGTGATAAGAGATATTTTTGAGTTCATTGAAAGCTTGCTAGAAGTTAGAATCCCATTTATAATTGACATATTTTTGAAGAAGATTATGGAAGGGTTGAAAATGGCCAGAAAGTTGTGAGATAAAATTTTGGATGGATTAGAACTTCCTTGAAGGTTGTGAAGATGTTTGAGGTTAGTTGGAGGAGGCATTTTAATGATATCTTTAATCTTGGCGGGGATCTAATTTAATTCCTTAGATAGAATCTATGAGCCACAAGAGTTTTCTATTGAGGACACTTTGAAAACATACTTAGCGGGATTAAGATGGAGAAGGTATTTGATGAGACGGGTGAAGATAACGTCTAGGAAAGTGAGGTGATCTCTTTGTTGATTGGATTTTCCTAAGAGATCATCAACATAATATTATACTATTTTATGGATAAGATCATGAAAAATGTAATTCATTACACGTTGGTAAGTGGCTTCAACATTCTTGAGTATAAAGGGCATCAATTGATAAAAGAAAGTCCCTTAAGGGGTAATAAAGTCCGTTTGTGTTGATGTTCGGTAGAAATAAGGACCTAGTTGTAGCTAGAGAAGCCATCCATGAGGGAGAGAATTTCATGACCGGCACTAGATCAATGAGATGGTTAATGTTTGGGAGGGGAAAATCATCTTTGAGATAGGAGAGATTAATGTCTTAGAAGTCGTCTGCAGATGCGTAATTTCTTGGATGATTTGGTTGTAGGGACTATATTAGAGACCCATTGTGGATAATCGATGGGTATGATGAAATTAGAAGAAAGCAAGAATTTCAACTCTTCTTTGATGAGAAGAGTTACGCGAGGGTACTTTTACGTAACTTCTGTTTGATTGGTTTTTGTTAGGGTAAGTGAAAATATTATGTACAAAGATGTCCGAGTCAATACTTGACATATCACTATATGACCATGCAAAGGCTTGACTATGAGGAAAGGAGTGAAATCATGCGCTTCTTATGGGTCTAAGGACTGACTGACATTGACAATATGAGGATCATGTGGGATTCCTATGTTAATGTCTCATTGGGTTTTAAAATTGTACCTTAACAAACCATAGTCAGGGGACAACAAGTCCCTCCTCTTTATGGGAGAGGTTCCCTTATTGAAAGCAAGCAACAAATCTTATATACAAATGTACAACTTTCAAAGTGTGGATTCCTGATACTTTGAAATGTTTTAAGCCTGAAAGATTATTAATACAAAAAATAGAAGAACCAAGGAGATGAGAGAGGAAGAACATAACAATACTTTTAGGAAATATAGATAGCAGAGTATAACCTTATACGTATTGATCAAGGGAGATGTAGAATAGAATCATTCACTTTCACAACAGATATAATTCCATGGACACAAAGTTCCAGAAATCATATAAACAAGAACACAAAGTTTCTTATCATAAAATATTAATGATCTGTGGGTTCCAGATGAGGAAAGAAGGAATAACATGATGGAAATGAAGTGGAAATTCTTCTGTATTGATTAATTTTGAATCTATAACATTTCAAGAATTCCAGGATCCAACCATGAATAATGGCATAGAGAACCCACTAAATAGATTCCAAAAACGGTTACATTCAGTTACAACTTCTTTTAATCAAAATATTAAGAACTAATTAGGAATTAAAAGAAGTGTTTCAAGATCTCAAAGAAGAAATACTCGACTGAATTTCGGGGTGCCAACTAGCTCAAGAATATGAAATTTAAAATTCTTCAACACCTCTAATATTTCCATTCTGTGAAAAACTAGACGCATTGAATCGCAACCGTTAACCCGCTTTTATAACTTTAAAAATGGGTCGTCCACGTGGAAGAGATTTGTTGAAGCAGGCCTAGGGGTGCCTTTTGCATTTTATGATTTTTATAGAGATTATGAATTTTAGACATTTTGGTCCACCCATCCACTTCTAATATAGGCCTGACATGTGGCTTCACTTGAGTGGTGACGGAGTTATGGCTCACTTTTACAATTTTAACTCTTTTCAAAGAAAATCTCAAAAACTCAAAGTTCTCCGCCACCACCTCTCCACTTTGACTTTCGATGCTGGCTCAACATTTGACTTTATCCCTTAGCATGAGTGGGGCCACGGGTCACTTTATAACTTTAAGCCCTTTATGGAAACAAAGGTAAAATTCCTAAAGTGTCCTGACAACCTCGCCTCTCCGCTTTTGACTTAAAAATGGCCACGTGTCCCTTTGCGGGCCTTAGGCATTATTTTTACATTTTATGCATTTTGCCATAATGCCTCAAAACACAAAAAGGACCCACCTTTCTGACTTTGACATTTTAAAGAATCAAAATACAAAAAGGGGCCACCTTTCCGCCAAATAGCCAATCAGATCCTTCGGGGCCATGGGGCCAATTTGACACTTTTTCTAAAAAAACCAAAAATGACAAGTTCGCAAAAAGAACTCGTCCTGCCGCATCCAATTAAAGATGTCCATGTACCTGTGGATGTTGGGTCAAAAATTGATAGGGAATATACACCCATAAAATATAAAATGAAGGGGAAAAACTCCACCATTCATGCCCAGATTACAAATTGATTTTCACAGGAAGAAAACTACAAATGACACGAGGCTTGACGTGATCCTCACCAAAGAGAAGGATTGAAAACATTCAAATGAAGGAAAATATTTTCAAGCATCTAGACGAGGAAATAGAAAATACTTCAAACTGTGAAGACTGAAGAATTTTCAAGTGAAAAGGGTGAGATTAAAACCGAGCACCAACGACTTCAAAACATGATTTTTTCTATCTCTCTAGACTTCTCACTTTGCTTAGACATCTCTCGAAGGCACCAACTCAAAATTTTCAGAACTTAACTTGGAAAGTGAGGGGGATTTTGAGGGTGATAAAAATTTCAATATTGGTTTCATTAAAGAGGGTTGATGTATCGCGGCAGTAAGGTTTTCTAGAGATAATGGTCTTCTTTTCCCATATAGGAGAGAATAGATTGGTCATCATGGCATTGAAGAATTCCAACAGGGGAGAGTCCTCTTCAATAATTTCTTGTAAAATGAGAGGAATATTTTTGGTACCACAACTATTTTGATAAGTCAATGGTCCTAAGGTGATAACATTGACTAAAAAATGTTAGGTTGTATGGAGATGGTGTCATTTGTGTCCATAGGGTCATCTTGTGTGGATGAAGAAGACGGTTCCAGTTTTGTGATGATTATAGGTGGGGGTTGCGTGGAGGATTTGGAAGCTGACTTATCATATCCTAATCCATATTTTTCATGTGGTTTAAGGGAGTGTTCGATGATTAATTTAAAGACTCCTATTTGTAACATCCAAATCCAAAGCCTTTCCAGGACAACGGTGAAGATACATTTGAGTGAAGAATTGGTTATATAAGAACTTGAAGTCTGATATGAATGGTTTGGGTTGATGTTGGAATGTAGGTGGTGGAGAGGGATGATCAATCCCTTCATAAATGATATTGGTTTTAAGATGTGGGGACCAAAGGAGATGACATCCCTTGTTTTTCGGGTCTTCCATTAGCGCGTGTCTAAGTTTAGCCTAATAGTATGTTATATTAAAATTCTCCTTCTACCAAGTAGAAGAGTTTGTGAAGATTTTTGACACTTTGAATTTGATTGGGAGAATGAACGTACCTAATGTGGGAGAAATTGTGTCATTAAAATCTCATAGTACGGCGACAGATGATTGATCAAATATAGCACTAGATAAATAAAGTTGGTTAAAGGCATGTGAAGATATTATGTTAATGCTTTGGCACCGTTATCGATCATAACTCATTTAACTAGGTTGTCATCGATATGAGTGGTGATGAATAAAGGGAGGTCGTGATCTTCTAGTTGTAATGAGGGGATTTCTATACTATCAAAAGAAATGGTTGTGGATGTTTTAAGGGTACCTACTAGATTTTCAAAATGTTGTAGATCATCTGAAGGTACTGATATGGATTAGAGGGCTTTGATCATGGTTTTTCTGAATGCAAATGACATTTGTACAATCTCATAAAGGGACATCTTTATAAGATCTCAATGGAGTTGTTTGATAATGATATTTTGGATAGGGGTAGTAGACTGTGTAGGGGGAATGATGAGAATGGATATCTTAGATTTATTAGCAGAGTTATTGGATTCTAGTGCAAGGGTGATAAAAACCTTGGAATTTTTATTTTATGAGGTACTTGTTCATGAGTATGTGTTCTAGTCGTAACCTGTACTATATCTATCCGATGAAGGGAGGTTTTCCTAGAAGAATCCTTGATTTTGATGAATGTGGATGTAAATAATGGTTTGGAAGGGGTGGTTTGATGAGTCTTTTTTTATGGTTTCAAGTCACTAGGAAGAAGGAATTTGTTAGCAAGGATTTTGACACCACTGAAGGGATTTTTAGTCCTCTCAGTACATTGTCCTAGTGTGCGATGATAATCACAAAAGCTTCCAAATTATAATAGGATGGCTTCCACCCATGAGCTCTAGATGGTTTGAGAGAGGGTAATGTGATGATGTATTATTGGATAAGCTTCTCTAGGTTTGATGTGTAATAACCTTTGGAAGTAGGTGTGGAGGGGAACACATGCTCTTCTGATGGTAGGAGAATTGAAGGGATTGCTTTTGATATTATTCTTTTAAGATTTGGGTCATGGAATGGTTTTTGATTCTGTGACATTAAATGATAAATTTGATGAGGGTGTGGTCTTAATATAGAGGGCATAATCTTTGAGTTTGATATTGATGAAGTTGAATGATTACATGATATGAGAGTTACCTTCTTATATAGATGAACTCGATATTATATAATGTGTTTCTTAAGACTACGAGAGGTATGTTTGAGTGACCGCTTCTTCATAAGAGCTCTTGTATTGTAAAATGGGTTTCTTATCGAAGATCTTAAAGAGGATGGGGTGGATATAGATGATTCTATAGGTTTGTCTGCGGTTTGGGGGTAGGAGATATAATGGTGGATTTGTTTTTAAAAAATTAGGAAGATTTCGGGGATGACGAGGTAAATATGAAAGGTTTTTGGAATTTTCAATGACAAACCCCACAAATACATTGGGTTCCATAAGTGTTTCTGATGTAGAAGCACTAGAGGTAGTAGAGGGTTTATTTTTTGTTATCGTAGGATGACTACTCATGTGTGTTTTAGATAATGAATCAGTTACAGGAACCTCAAATACTGGAGGTATGGATGATTGATCTTTAATGGTATTGATAATATGATGAATGTAATTTGATTGTGGTTCACTAGTAGGTGGTGGATGATTTGGAAAAGGTTGTTTGAAAACATCTAGATTTTGATTTGGAGGTGTGTTTGGGTTATCTAATTATAACTCACCTTTATCTATGAGATCCTAAAGGAAATTTCTAAATGAACGACACTTTTTGATGTCATGACCTTTGACCCTATGGTATTTACAGTAATCATTATCTCGATACCAAGAGGTTTTGATACATATGAGTTTATCGAACATCGAGTTATATGATTCTCCAATGGGTGTGTAGTTGCATTAAGATTGAAAACATTCGGTGGTGGAACGCTCCTTGGGAGTGGTTTTGAAAACTCGTGCATTGGCTGATGATTTAGACTTGTCGTTACTAGAGGATGATTTGGATGAAAATTCAGGTTTTGGATTTTTGATCTAAGTTTAACCTTACCGGCTTTAAGATAACGTAGCTCAAGTTTGTGGGCCATAGTAAAGGCTTCGTCAAATGTCTGGAATGATTGGATTTGTAGAGTGGATGATATATGTTTAGTGCAAGAGTAGGAGAATAATTCTATAAGATCAGTATATGGGAGAGAAAATGATAGTTGATTGATAATACCTCTCAACGGGTGATAAAGTCGATGAAAGACTCATCTTAAATTTTTTTAATCACATATAGGTTGGTGATAGTAATATGTAATGCAATTTAAATTGAGAAATTTTTAAGAAAAGATGAGCAAGTTATGTAAAGGAGAAGAACGGATACTATGGGATGCCGTTATACCGATCTAAGGTAGGGCTTACTAGAGACATGAGAAATATCGTAAGTATCAAGTCATGATCGTGAGATATAAGATAATAGGCATGCTATAATGTCTATATATGTTGTTGAGGGTAGGTATTATTTCTGTAGAGAATGTGAGGAACTTAGGAAGTTCCCAGTGTGGAGGATAAGATTTGTAAGGCACTAATGAGTGGATGGGCTCGTTGCATATCTGTTCGTATGATAATGTGTTTTTGGGACCCATATAGGATTCCTCGAGGCTAGATATTTTGTTCATCAAGGTATGAAAAGGGCCAGTTTGTGGTTGTTGTTGTGTATTAGATGATGATGAACCAAATTGTTTGTATGGAGGTTGATTAGGTTACATATATGGTTAAAGGATATTTTTATTAAAGGGGATGTTTTGCTAAGGAGCGTTTGTGTGGATATTATAAATGGGTTATGAAACTAATGGTTGTGAAGGTTGAATATATTGATATTGGATGGGCATGGATGTGTTTAGAAGAGGCTGTGATTGTTGAGGTGTGTACTGAAGAGGTGTGGATGTGTGAAAGAGGGGTTGAGAATATTGAGATTCTTATTGAAAGGGAATGGAAGTGTGGATGAGAGGTTGTGATTGTTGAAATATGTAAGAGGACATAAGTGGATGTGATTGTTGAGGTATGTGTTGTGAGGAAATAAGTGGTTGTGATTGTTGAGGTATGTGTTGTGAGGAAATTTGTGAAATAGGTGGGGTTGATGATTGTTGTGAAATAGGATGAGTGCTAGCAATAGAACTAGTGTTGATGAGAGGTATGGATGCAGGGATAGACATGGTAATGTTTTAGATGGGTGGTGTAGTTTGTTGTGAGGGTAATGGATGAGACACATTGGTAGGGATAGTGATATAAATTGTAGGAGATGTCCGGATGGTGGAGGCAACTAGAGGAGTTATTGTGGATGAAAAAGTGTTGGTATTATTTTGAAATGATGTGGATCTAGTAAAAGGCACAGTGAAGATGTAGGTTGTTGATTGGTCATGTCTTGTGAAGAGATGACATTAAGGTTGAAATAAATGACATGAGTGAAGACACGATAGTGGAGATTTTCGATTGGCTGCTAGTAGGATAGGGATGTACTTATTGGATGCCCAACTTGTGGTTAGGGTCAAGAAGATGGGAATAATTGCACAAGGGGTTAGGTAGATAAGGTCATAGCTAATGTGTGAATGGTTAGACGTGATCACCACAGGGAAAAAATATATGCATTGAGGGAAATGGGGTTTGAAGCTAAAATCTTAGAGAAGACATGATCTCCACCATCAAATAAATGAGGAATAGGTGGATTAGGTATTTCAGATGATTTATATTGGATACTAGGAGAATGGGGTTATTCTTGATCTTTTGGTCGATGCAATAGAGTAGCTAGACATTGTTCAAGTATATGTGAGGCATCCTTGATGCGGGTTTGAAGGTTTTCAATGGACCGTTCGAATTTTTCAGTCATACTTTCAAAGATTTGGATATGGGATCATTGTCTTATAGTAACCATGAAAATAAACAATCACCTAACAATGAAAAAATGAAGATAGGTAGTTAATTACAAGTGACAAAAAAATCACACAAAATAATTTTCAATTATCTTGATTACTTTAGAAGAAAAGTGAAATGTGTAAAATGGTTTAATAGGGTTTTAGGAAATGACAGGTCTATGGATAATTTCAGGGAATGTTTAAGGTTGGATTCCTCGATATACCTAAAAGTAAGTGTTATCACCAAATCACAAAGCACCCCATTGCATATACGAAACTCACGGTGTGATTGGATAACATGGGTACTATCTCCAAGTTGTGGGACTTGCTACTTGAGATAGACCTCTAGAGAAAGCTGGTTCTTGCTCCTAAACTACCTGCCACAATCTACTCTAATGCAGGATAAGCTAACTGTTCTAATCTAAATTTCCAAGGGACCAGGGAAAGAGAATACATAAAATGAAAGCCTACACTAAAGCGGTGATACACCAGAAAAGGAGGATGTGAGAGTAGTCTCCAAATGTGTGAAATACAAAGGCAAAGTGCACACTAGAAGAGGTGATGACAGTTCTCCATAATCTAGCAAAATGCATTCACAGCAGTATTCCAAGCACACACAATGATAATGAATTCCTGCAAGAACATAATAATAGACACAATATTCTTGTGGAAAGATAAAAGGGCAAGAAGAATGCAAGAAAACACAGCAGGGGAAGATACATCCACAAACTTGTATTTTATTGCTTCCTGGTATGCACAGTTTAGTCTATTACAAGATAAGGGCCTGGATCACCATGCAAGGAGTCCACTACAAGGGCTGCAACACACCTGGGCTCACAAAGCAATTTTGGCGAGCTTTGCTACCCAAAACTCTCTCTTTACAATGAGCCCAACACTCCAATTTATAGAAAAATGAGAAGAAAAAGAGAAGGGAAAATGGAAATCCCGAAATCTGTCCTTCAACCACCTGTAAGAGGCATTAAATTGAGTGAAATGGTTATACATTACTTGTAAAAGGCTCCCATCTTGTCCCATGTGCTTTGTAGCGAGAGAATGATGACCATGCCTCTTAATTGCACTCCCAGTGCCAAATAAAACAACATTTACGAACCCGGCCACGTTTTCTTAAAAATCTCAATCAATTTCTAATAAAATATAGAATTTCTTGATTTTTTTGCATCGGCCTTGGAACCACGATTCCAACGGTACCAATTTTGTGCGATTTTGTTGAGAAATGCAAAAGTTATGGCCTTCTGAGTGCGGGCAGCTATTTTGGGTCTGGCAGGCGTTTTCTGTCATTTGACGGGAATGAGCATTGACTGACTGGAGCCGAGTATGTTTCTTTTATTTAAATATATCTACCCTCATTAAAATTAAGAAATCCAGTTTTTGTGGTGTAGAGGACGTCGTGCTCATTCCAGAAAGTCCAATTTTGTGAAAATCGGAGCTCGGAGTCAAAAGTTATGGCCGTTTGAAGTTTCACGGGCCAAACGTTGACTTTTCTCCTCTGCCTTCGGCCGCTTCGGCTTTTCGCGTCCCACGCGTCCCTCTATCCCACTTGGCACAGTGCTAAAATTCCTCATTTTGGTTGAACCTGCCGGTTCGCGTACTCGCGGCCTAGATGTCCCATTTGCTTTCGGACTGTTTGGGACAAATTTTCCCGATTCGCCCGGTTCGGCCGGTTCGCGTCCTTTTGTCCCGCGCGTCCCTGACTGAAAGTTCTCATTTTGGCTGATCCGGCGGTTCGTGTGCCAGCGTACCTTGGCCCAACAGATTGGGCTGCCTTGACTCATTTCGGCCGATTCGGCCGGTTCGCGTACTTTTGTCCCGCGCGTCCCGGACTACCTGTTTCAACAGTTAGTCAATTTTTCAACTTTTCGGCCAGTTCGGATCTCCGCGTCTGCGCGTCCCTTTGTCCCGAATGTCCCAAATGCTGCGCGGACCACCTGGCGGCCTTTCGGCCGGTTCGCGTCCCCTCATGTCCCGACTATTGCAAGGACCAGGACTTAGCCATTTTTCATGATTTTTTCTGGCCTGAGCTTATTTTTTGCAATTTTTTACATTTTCTCAGAACTTGCTCTCTTCCTTTTGGACAGGGGAGTTAGAAAAATATGAGGGGACCCTAGAAACATGAAATTTTTGCCCTGACTCAATCTATTTGCCTGGGACTTGAGAATTTGATGCATGTTATCAAATTTACCTTGAGGGGTGAATTTTGGATAACAATTTTGGCGACTCAGCGGGGTCATTTGCCAGCCAGATGAAGAATGGCCAGCTGCTTGTAGCAATCCATTGGGCATGGAGTCTGTTTGATAACCTCTCAGCTGATCTGAAATTTGAAAACCTGTGTCCTTGAGCCATTGAAACATTCGTTGAGCTGGTTTTCCTGTGGCTGCAAATTCTTTTCCAGGAGCTTGATGAACTGCAAACATGCACATACTAGAAGCAATAGGACATGTGCACAAGCACTTAGGGAAATAAAAACTACTCTAACAGCAGTACAATGTGCATAAGCACTTAGAGGAATGGAAATTCTAAATTAATATTTACAAGGGTGAGAAGCTTTCTTTCTAGTAGCATCGTTTGAGATAGATCCCATTGACCGGAATCTACAATTCTTCACCATCCAACTTAGCGGTCGGAAGCATTGCTACCTTTGCATTCGATGATCATGTACGGGCCACTCCAGATGGCATCAAACTTGGAGTGCTTTCCTAGTTTTGCATGATCAGCATCCCACTTCAGTACCAAATCTCCAGTTTGCAATATCCTGGCCTTAGCTTTCTTGTCAAAACTCTTTTTGACCAATGCTTTATCTTTTTCTATGGTCTGCATTGCGTGCTCTCTTGTCTCTTCTAATTCCATCAGCTCTGCATACCTGATTTCCATAGGTTCGAACTCAGCCAGCTCCAACTGTTTCAGGAGTTCCAACGCTGGAAACTCAAGTGATATAGGTAGAACTGCTTCTTTCCCATATCTGAAGCTTGTATGGAGAGCTTCCTATAGATCTCTTGGGTGTGATCCTATCAGCCCATAGGGCTGATTTGAGCTTTGCGTGCCAAGTTCTTTGGTTTTCATCCAGAGTCCTTCTGATGATTCTTAGTAGGTTCTTATTCGTAGACTCGGCTTAGCCATTACCTTGAGGGTAATAGTTCGATGAAGTGCTGAGATACACACAATTTTTTACAGCCCATTCGGTGATCTTTGTGCGGAATGCCAATGCATTGTCTGATATGATAGTGGTAGGGGCACCAAACCTCGTGACTATTCCTTCATAGAAATCTAAGATATTAGATTCATTTGCCTCCTTGAGTGCCACTTTGCTTGGTCCACTTGGTGAAATAATCCGTTCTTTGTAAGTATCCACTTGTGGCCCTGACTTGAATTGGGATTGATAACCCCAATGAAGTCCAATCCCCATTGCATGAATGGCTGATTTACTGAAATTGGACGAAGGGGCAGCGCTGCTAACCTTTCTTTTCCTGCGAAGAATGCACATTTCCTGCATTTCTTGACCCATGAGTAGCAATCGTTGAACACAGTAGGCCAATAGTAACCAGCTTTCATGATTTTGAGAGCTGTCACTCGCGGAGCAAAGTGGCCTCCTGCTTCCCCGTCATGGAACTCGTGTAAGATCTTCTCAACTTGACCTGTTCCAATGCATCTCAATAGAACACCATTGATGTCCTTTTTAAACAAAACTCCATCAACAAGCACATATGGAATGGCTTGTAATCGGAAGTATCTCCTCTTTGCTTTGCTCACTTCCGGAGGGCACAAGCCTGTTTGGAGGTAATGCACAAGGTCTTGAGTCCAACATGGGATGGGTGCATCATCAGCTGGTTGTTCTTGATCATTCTGTAGTAGCAAGACAACATCTTCTTCACCTTTTAACTCGTCTGGTTGTTTGGAAGCGAGCTGCTCACACAAGCCTTTGCCACGAACTAGCTTGGTCACTTTGATTTCAATATCATATTCCATCACCCGAGTGATCCAACCTGCTCTCTTCTCGTTTAAATCCTTGTTTAGGAGGAAGTCCTTGGCCTTGACATGAGACACCAGCAGTTGAATCTTATTGTTTGAGACCAAATGTCTGAACTTCTTCAAGCTCCTGATGACGGCAAGGACATGCTTTTCGATGAAAGAATACTTTATTTCGTAATCTTCCAAGGTTTGGCTGAAGAATGCTATGGGCTGTTCTGAACCTTCTCTATTCAGCTGTGTCAAGATAGCTGAGATTGTGTCTGATCCTCCAAATGCATACAACATGAAGTCCTTTGAAAAGTCTGGGTTGATAAGAGTTGGAGCTTGTGATATTGCATGCTTGATGTTTTCAAAACTCTCTTTGCCTTCTGCTGTCCATTTGAATGCCAAACTCTTCTTCAACATCATTGTTAGAGGCTTCACAAGAGTGGTAAAATTAGGCACAAATCTGCGGACAAAGTTTATCCTTCCTAAGAAGCTTTGGAGAGATTTCTTGTGGTGTGGCAATGGAAGCATTCGGATGGCTTCAACCCTCTCAGGATCAATTGTTAGCCCTTCCCTAGAGACAATGTGGCCCAACAGTTTGCCTTCGTGTGCCAAGAATACACACTTCTTTGGATTCAATGACACTCCAAACCTTCTACACCTCTGAAACACTTGTCTGAGGTGAAAGAGATGGTCTGCTGCATTCTTTGAGAAGATAGTGATATCATCCAGGTATACCAACACTATCTTATTGATCAAGCCTTTGAACGCCATATCCATAGCTCGTTGAAATGTTGCTCCGGCATTTGACAGTCCAAATGGCATCTTCTTGTAAGCATCGTGCCCCATTTTGTAGTGAAGGCCGTCTTGTGAATTGATCTTCTTCCTTTACCATTATCGATTATAGCTTTGAATATCCATCTAGCAATGAAAACCTTTACGAACCATTTCAACCTTCAATATTTGTTCCATTGATGGAAGCGGATAATGATCTTTGAGTGATGCTCTATTTAGATCGCGAAAGTCCACACACAATCTTATTTCTCCGTTTCTCTTTCTTACTGGCACCAAGTTTGCAACCCAACTTGAGTGTTTGATGGGGAAGATGATACTGGCCTCAATGAGCTTGCTTAACTCTTTTCTCATGAGAGGTTCAATATGGGGATTCACTGGCCTTTGCTTTTGCCTAACAGGCTTGGATTCTGGATCCAACTCAATAGTATGTTGTGCCAACTTTGGATTGAAACCTCTTAAATCTTTGTAAGTCCAAGCAAAGACATCTGGGAATTCTTGACAAAGCTGAACAAAATCAGATTTCTCTTGTGGAGTACTTACTTTTCCAATTTGCAATGTCTTGCCTTCATCTACTAAGATAGGTTCTGAATCTTCACCCTTTACTTGAATGCTCGCTTTCTCCTTCCGGAACTGATCATTCGGGTTGAAGATTGACTCCAAGGTTATGAGGCCTTTTGGCAATTTGTTAGTCCTAAGCTGCACCACTTGGTCACCATACTGCTACTCCAGCTTGTCTTGATTTCTCATGGAGAACTCAGCTTCTTCTTGTAGGAAATTAACAATCTGCTAATCATTCTCGAAGACTTGCCAACTTGTGTTGTTATCTGGAACAGCTGGTCTCACAACCACTTTGATATGAGGCTGAGTTTTCTCACTTTTGATACTTTCTACAACATCAAACACAGCCCCAATTGCTGCCAGTCAGTCAGTGGCTTCATTCTTTTTTCTTGGGATGGAAATGATGCTAAAAGCTTCAAAATCTTCAATGAGGTCCCATACCCGATTTTGTAGTTCAACGAGATCATTTTTGGCAGCATTTTTTCCTTTGACTTGGTTTACGATCAGCTCACTATCACCAAATACTTGTAAATTCTTGATGCATTTCTTCTTTGCCCAGTGCAGTCCATGAATTAAGGCTTCATACTCAGCTGTGTTGTTTGAACAGGAAAAATGGAAACGAAAGGCTGAGTAATACCTTATACCTTGCGGTGAAATGAGCATAGCTCCTCCTCCTACACCTTGTCTACTCCTTGACCCATCAAAGAACAATTTCCATACTTCATTATTGTCTTTATGATCTGGCTTGGTGATGCTAGGAAGAGGTTGATTCTCTTCATGTAAACAATAGACTCCCAGCTCAGATTCTTCTATTTCTTGATAAGGATCAAAAGCATGCACCTTGCTTGCCCATTCATCAAGAGTCAAATCTGGGATGCTTCCAACCTTGGTGTCAGCTTCATCAGTGCTTGGATAATCTTCTTGATCAAATCTGAACAGTTGGTATTGATTTGGCTTGGAGTGTAAGGCTCAATGTGAAAGTTCGCAATAGGTTCAGACCTGATTGTGGCTTTGGTTCCATACCTTGTTCTAAACAACATGTGTGACCAATCCGCCAAAAGATAGCCCCCAATTTTTGCAGTGAAGTCTCTTGACAAGCATAATGCAAAGAGTGGTGGCAGGTCTATGACTGACACATCTTGTAACACTCTTACGTTAGGACATGCATGCAGTGTGAGGCTCAAACCTTTGATTATTCCAACCGTTGTCCTTGCTGTCCCATCTAATTGCACTACACCCTTGGAGATGAATTCATATTGGAGTCCTAGCTGATTAGCTATTTTCTTGGGCATTCTTGAACTACGGCCCCGAGAATCGATCATGCAATTATGCACCAACATCTCCTATGATCAATGAAACATAAAATGGAGGGGCTTCAACATTTTACCTTCTTTGTCCTCCATGATTTCCTTGGTGGGCAGCATTTGTGAGTACCTCCTCTTGCATCTGGACCTGTTGATTTGAAGTTGACCAGTCTTTCATGGCAGCTTGTAGCAAATCTCTTTGGCCTGGGATGGATAGTGATTCCCACATTGATATGTTTACATTTGTCTTCTTCATCGATTAATGATGTTGAATGGGGATGAAGCATCCCTCTCTTGTCCCCTTAGTCTACACATTCATTCCTTGCACATGGCGGCGCAGCGGCAGTGGCATCCGAGTTGGTTTAAGGGCTGGTTTAGATGCTCCTTGTATGTTTGGAGCTACGGTTTGTCTGCCCACTGGCTTGTGTGGAGTGGTAGAAGGTTGTGGATTACTCGACGCCAATGGCTGTTCCTCTCCCAAATTTCTCCTCTTTGACCTTGTGTTGGCTGCAACACTTTGAGAGGTATTTGATTCATACCACGAAATCTTGACTTGCTAATTGACAAGAGTAGTTTCGTTCGGAGATGTCCTTGCTGAGGTGCCCCTTGCTGTTGGTCTTCTTCGTGGCTGGACTCTTGCGACCCACCAATGGTTTGCACCATTAGAGCCTGATTTAATGCACCGTTAAAGCACATTGATTGGTTATGTGGCTGACTGCACGGGAAACACCAATCATATTCTTGGGCCATGTTATTTTAGGCGGCACCCAAAGCTCTGGATGCAGATGCAACATTGGGATTATAGGGCTGAAATGGTCTATTGGCAGGAGGCCTTGCTTGATTTTGATTTGCAGCTAGATTGGGTGGTCTTTGAGGTTGATATGGCTACCTGTTAGGCTGAGCTTGAGGCTGATACGGTCTAGCACTTTGTGATTGCTTTGTCTTTTGATAGTAACTTGAGCTCATTTCCCAAATTTTGCAATTGTTTCATGACCTCTTGGAGTTCATTTAAAGCACTAGAGGATGAAGTGGAAGCTTCATTTGAATTTTGATTTCTAGGGGTGGGAATAGGAGCTAAGGCAGGCTTGGCTAGTACTTGGGCTCTCTAAACTTGGATATAATGGCATTGGGGGTCTAGGAGCCGGTTTACTAGCTTGAATAAGGCAGTTTTCAGCTCTAATGGCAATACTATAAGCGGCGAGTAAGGTTGTGCCTCCCATAGATTGAATTAACATAGAAATATCGAAATTCAAAGCTTTAAGGTAATATAGAAAAGCACCTTCTCTTTGTTGGCACATTGCCATGGAATCCTATCCCAAGACCTTTGAAATCAGAAATTGAAGTCGATCAATTGCTCGTTGGGGGCTCTCTTGATAGTTGTCAATTGTTCTAGTAGAGACAAATTGTCTCCCTTTTCCCCAAACTGCTCATGGAGAACTATGCACAAGCGATTCCAATTTGTGATAGAACCAACTTGAAGGCTTCGAACCATTGCAATGCCTTCCCTTTGAGCGATGATGCTAGCGGTTTGTGACCACATCCATTTCATTTATCTCATGGATTACACAGATGTTAGCAATGTCTTTGACATGATCACCGGAGTGGTATGATTTTCTCCGAGTGAAAAATAGAATGTTCTTCAATGCTGCGGTGGGAGCTGGATTACGTGCATTGAGGGCAAGTGGGTCTTTTGCCGGTGAAATTGATAAAGGGATTTAGTGGTTGCACCATTCTAATTGGCCTGAGAACCCTTGTTGATGCGAGAAAAGGTCTACCAGGTGGAGGTGTAGACAAAGTTCTATTAGGTGGAGACGCAGATCTTTGAGCTCTTCTTCCCCTTCTTTCTCTACCTGGAGATAGATGCAGATAAACAAACAATCCTTCCTCCCTAGTTCTTGATCTGGTCTGTATTCTTCTCATAAATTTGCCAGGCTTGGACTGCTGAAACCAGCGGATTATGCCTCTTTTGGAGTCGCCAGATGTGCGATTTTAAAGCTCCTTCAAAGCTGAAACTTACAACAAGTGCACATCAATCTTGCTGCAATGAAAGTAAAGACCTCTAAGGTCCCACCAGGCGTGCCAGAACTGTTATCACCAAATCACAGCACCCCTGTGCATATACCTGAACTCACAGTGTGATTGGATAACATGGGTACTATCTCCAAGTTGTGGGACTTGTTACTTGAGATAGACCTCCAGAGAAAGCTGTTCTTGCTCCTAAACTACACCTTACAATCTACTCTAATGCGGGATAAGCTAAGCTGTTTTAATCTAAATTTCCAAGGGACCGGGGAAGAGAATACATAAAATGAAAGCCTACACTAAAGCGGTGATACACCGAGAAAAGGAGGATGTGAGAGTAGTCTCCAAATGTGTGAAATACAGAGGCAAAGTGCACACTAGAAGAGGTGATGACAGTTCTCCATAATCTAGCAAAATGCATTCACAGCAGTATTCCAAGCACACATAATGATAATGAATTCCTGCAAGAACATAATAATAGACACAATATTCTTGTGGAAAGATAAAAGGGCAAGAAGAATGCAAGAAAACACAGCAAGGGAAGATACATCCACAAACTTGTATTTTATTGCTTCCTGGTATGCACAGTTCAGTCTATTACAAGATAAGGGCACGGATCACCATGTAAGGAGTCCACTACAAGGGCTTGCAACACATTGGCTTCACAAAGCAATTTTGGCAGAGCTTTGCTACCCAAAAACTCTCTCTTTTACAATGAGCCCAACACTCCAATTTATAGAAAAATGAGAAGGAAAAGAGAAGGGAAAATGGAAATCCCGAAATCTATCCTTCAACCACCTATAAGAGGCATTAAATTGAGTGAAATGGTTATACATTACTTGCAAAAGGCTCCCCATACTATCCCATGTGCTGCAACAGAGAAAGGATGATGACCATGCCTCTTAATTGCACTCCCAGCTACCAAATAAAACACTGTTATGAACCCGGCCACGTTTTCTTAAAAATATCAATCAATATCTAATCAAATCTGGAATTTCTTGATTTTTGTGCGTTGGGCTTGGAACCATGATTCCAACGGTACCAATTTTGTGTGATTTCGTTGAGAAATGCAAAAGTTATGGCCTTCTGAGTGCGGGCAGCTATTTTGGGTCTGGCAGGCGTTTTCTGTCATTTGACGGGAATGAGCATTGACTGACTGGAGCCGAATATGTTTCTTTTATTTAAATATATCTACCCTCATTAAAATTAAGAAATCCAGTTTTTGTGGCGTAGAGGACGTCGTGCTCGTTCCAGAAAGTCCAATTTTGTGAAAATCGGAGCTCGGAGTCAAAAGTTATGGCCATTTGAAGTTTCACGGGTCAAACGTTGACTTTTCTTCTCTGCCTTCGGCCGCTTCAGCTTTTCGCGTCCCACGCGTCCCTCTATCCCACTTGCACAGTGCTGAAATTTCCCATTTCGGCCGAACCGGCCGGTTCGCGTACTCGCGGCCCAGATGTCCCATTTGCTTTCGGACTGTTTGGGACAAATTTTCCCGATTCACCCGGTTCGGCCGGTTCGCGTCCTTTTGTCCCGCGCGTCCCTGACTGAAAGTTCTCATTTCGGCCGATCCGGCTGGTTCGCATACTTCACGTACCTTCGGCCCAACTGTTCCGGGCTGCCTTGACTCATTTCGGTCGATCCGGCCGGTTCGCGTACTTTTGTCCCGCGCGTCCCGGACTGCCTGTTTCAACAGTTAGTCAATTTTTCAACTTTTTGGCGATTCGGATCTCCCGTCCCAGCGTCCCTTTTTCCCCGAATGTCCCAAATGCTGCGCGGACCGCCTGGCGGCCTTTTGGCCGGTTCGCGTCCAGATGTCCCGTCTATCCCGACTATTGCAAGGACCAGACTTAGCCATTTTTCATGATTTTTTCTGGCCCGAGCTTATTTTTTGTAATTTTTTACATTTTCTCGAACTTGCTCTCTTCCTTTTGGACGGGGAGTTAGAAAAATATGGGGGACCCTAGAAACATGAATTTTTGCCCTGACTCAATCTATTTTCCGGGACTTGAGAATTTGATGCGTGTTATCAAATTTACCTTGAGGAAGAATTTTGGATAACTTGATAAGTGAGGCCCAAATCTATGTTGGTACATGTATAGGTCATGGTATTAGGGCCTACTCCCTCACTTCACGATCTCATAACGATAAGGGAGTCGGGTTCTTAGAAAATATCTGATAACCATTATTTATACTCAATAGAACATTGACTCGGCTTTTACTCATTGTGATGGAATCCAAGTAGGTTCACTTGGGTACAAATGTTTTGATGCAATTTTGATTTAAGTGATTTAGTTGTGTGGGGGATATTAAGTGAATGTAATATATTAACCTCCTAATTAAACTATGTGATCAAGTAGGATGAAAGGTTCATTTTAAGCCCAAAATAAAGATTGATTACGATGAGGAAAAATAAAAAAGGTGTAATACTTGAAATAAAAATAAATACGAGATGAGACACCTATAAAATGCTTCCTTTTGAAATTTTTAGATTTTATATTTTTTTAGAAAAGCTACTACGCAACAATTAAAATTCCTCGAGTAGAAACTTGCAAGGGGTTAGTGGAAAATGGAAGAAAAAAAAAAGAAAATGGTGTTAGAGACTAACTGACTGAGTAATAAGAAGCAACCACAAAGATCATCGGTGATTAACAAGAATCACTAGTGATTCACCCTAGTTCTTTAGTGATTTGATTAGATCTTTGGCGATTATAGAGAAGATGGCATAAAATGATTGAAAATTTAATTTAATTGAAAGAAAGAGGGACTAATTTCCCATTGGGTGTGCGAGAATGTACCAGAGAGTTTTTATTTCCAAATTTAACTTAATAAAATGAAATAACAAAAACAAACTGACCTTGGAAGACTACGGGGTTTACTGATACCCATGATGTTGGATGTCGAATAATGTTGGATAAAGCTCCTTCTTCTCGCACTTGATTAAGAAACCTATAAATCAAAGAAAAATAAAATAGATAGAATTATATAGATGGGTAAACAAGTTTTTTCAAGTAAAGGCTGATTCTAGGTATCCAAAGGGACTTCATTGGAGGATGTCATCTCACTTTTAGACAATCAAGTATATTGATAAAGATAATGAAAAAGGCATACAATAAAAACATAGATAACGGATGAGAAGCTCTAGAACTCAAGGTTGAAGGGTAAGTCCTATGTAGCTTCAAAGGTGGCCTAAGAAAGGGTGGATGTGATTTGGATAGACTCAAAGTAGTCATACCAAAAGTCTTCGGTCTCTTGCTGAAAGTAGTGGAGGAACTCAATATTTTCGTCAACATCTTTGATGTTAGTGGAAAATCATATTGCACACAGTGTCAACTCATGAAGGATATTGTATTATTCCCAAAAGAAGGGGTGTTGAACTATAGGAAGGTTGTAAATGCTTGTAATGGGATGAGACTGGCTAGGTACTACCATCTAAAGTAAAGCCATGCTTGCAAAGAACAAGTTAAATACAAAAATTTGATAAAAATGATGATAAATTGTTAAATTGATGAATTTTTTTAATTTGACAGGGGATCACCGAACGATTTAGGCCGATTGCTTTAGTGATCTAGGTAATCACTTGTGATTCTTGCTAAAAAGAAAAATCTACTAAAAAGATAAAAAGCTCTAAAATGATAATTTTTATTGTTTTTGATGTTTGTATGAATTGTAAATGATAAAAAAGTAGAGGAATACCTTTGGATGTGAAAATGAGCTAAAATATGCCTCAAATTATTAAATGGAGTTGATTGAAGTTGATGTCTTGCTGTTGAGCTTCTTGAGAGTTGATTGATGAAAAAGACTATCAAAATGATGTGTTGATAGTTGTTAGGAGGTTGATACAAGCTCTTGATGATATCTAGAATGACCTAAATTATCTAAGAAGTCAAAAATGAAGTGTAAGCATGAGTAAAATATTTCTAAAGATCCTTGAGAGAGGAGGCATAAATCTTATTTATAATCACTGGACGATCGGTTAGGATCATCAACGATCCACTTTTTTGGGGAAAATGTTTGGGAAGTGGTTGAAACCACTTCCAAACAGGGTTTTCGGGTAATTGATGAGGGTAAATGGTTAAGGGAGGTTATGGATGAGGTGTGGAGGTTGAGATGTGTTAATAAAATAGGTTTAGGTGGTTTTAAGATGGTTAGGTGGTTTAGGATGGGTAAAATAGGATTTTACAGCTTGTAGAATGGTATTTACGGGTGTGGGATAATATTTACATGGAGTAAATATCATGGGGAGAATATAACTTAGGATAAGGGTTTAATAGATTAAATAATGTGTGTGGTATGGAGTTAGGTGACTTATTTTAATTTGATATTGTTGAGGGATTAATGCACATGGATAGGGAAATTAGTGGTGCTAATTTTAGGTGTATCTGAGACAAAATACAATGATTATGCTCAATGAAGAATTAGAAAGGGGAGGTAAGGAATAGGTAGAAAGAGGAAGAAGTTTCTGTATTTGATAAAGAAACTCCCTACAATGAGATCCTTGATGAGAAGTTCCCAAGACGAGCTCTTGCTATTTTAAATTCCTTCTTGAATTAAGCTATTGAAGATGTCAAATTATCTACCTCTGGAATGAAAATGCAACCCAACACCTTGGTCCATGTCGATGGAAATCACTGATCTTCTTGCATTGATGGAGCCATTCTTCATGATCCATTGCAATTGCAGCAATGCAACCTATGATGTTGGCCAGGGACTCTAAGTTGTGTTCATTGAAGGAAAGAGAGTCACCTACCTCTTTTTGACTGGCTCATGGAAGGAAACAATGAGTTATTTTGATGATGAATCTTCAATGAATAGAGGGAAATCAAGTATTTGAAAACAATTGTAGGTATCATTTAATATATAAAAATCATGTTGTCTACAAGAGTCCAACTCGAGATATTGTAGACACCAAAATTGGGTCACACTCCCCTTGGTCCCTTTTCAAATAGCCAACTTAAACATATTCACCTAACCATGACCCTTTTACCCCACATTAATATTAATTTAATTATTTATAATTAAAGTAATACTCATCCTCACTATATTAATTATTTAATTACCTTAATTAAAACTAATTTACACCTCACCCCACCAACTTAGCTAGACACCTCATCACAAACCTATTCTTGGCATGTTTCCTTTTACTAGGACTCAATATTCACTCACCATAACTAACTAATAAATAGTCCTACCTAACTTAATTAACTAAGACTTAGTTTAACCCTAAAATCACATGCCTATTCTTCCTCTAACCATATTCCCAATTATCTAAGCGTAAAATCCCATTTTGATCCATGAGAATAGATAGAACTGGTCAAGAGATTGCCAAGATCTGTCATTTTTAGTAAACCTAGGATTTCCCACCTTAACCGATGCTAGTAAAAAATAAACCGATGCCGGTTACCTTAAAACATTGTCGATTACCATATATCCATTTCAATAACATTTTTTTGGAGGTTGTCCACATTCTCAATTTTTGGAGCGAAGGAGATCTACATGCAAGTAAAAACCAGAGCCTTTTACACATCTAGACAACCATAGCCAACACCAAGATAGATCCGAAGGTATTTGAATCCACAATAGCATTCCAAGAGGCACTTCCATGGCACTGCGAGCACCATTACACAGATCAACCATCACCATCATCCAACCATCAAATCTACAAACACCAATAAGTGTATCTCTAACTTGCATCATTTCATACTTGTCTAGATTACAAAGTTTCTTCATCTCTGTTTATTAGCATCTATTTGTATTTTTCATCCCACCCTTGTTACCTTCCTGTGAACCCAACCATTCCATCACCCAAAATCATTTAATCACCTATACTTGATTCCTGAATACCTTTGAGTACTCCCAACACCTCCACATACCTAACTATTCCCCTTACCATCTCTGTTCAATCTCAGACAAACCCCCAAACCCAATTTATTGAATTTCTACCATCTCACCTTAACCATCGTCTATCATACCTCATTGGCGTTGGTATCTATATTTGGTAATCCTACCAATAACAGAAACCTAATAACTTGCATCCAAGAAATCCAAGCTACCTAGAATCTGACCCTGACTTGTTCCAACACCTTGACTACCTACCCTACTTCCAGATCTGATCATAACCTAGCCTGTTATATTAGATTTTCTTATTGTATTTGGATGAGATACCCAAATCATATCAACTATAGTAGGACATTATTTATTTACATCATTTCTTACATTAAGTTGTATTAAACAATGGGTTGAATTCCACCAAGGAAGTACCACACTTCTGGATCTAGCACACGCTAGGAACCCACTGACATATATTGTTTAACTCTCTTTTGTGGTCTTGTTTTATATTTTAGGTAGTTCCTCCTAGCCAAAAGGAATCTCACACAATCAACATTGGATCAAGAAGTCGAAGTACGCACACATAATCTCCAACCGACCATCATAACAGGTATTCCTCCTTGGCCCATACCATTATCTGTTTCACAAATCCATAAAGAAAGAGTTGAAACAAATATGACATTCTTGAGAATTTCATATTTCATATCCATGACATACGTATACAAACTTTAGACAACTTATCTACAGTGGATGTGAACACATTATTACTCATGAGGGTGTTATATTAGAAGGAGATCATCTCATAAATCAAAGGGAACATCTCATCTAAATGATTGACCACTTTTCTAAACTCCTTTACTTTATTGAATTCTCGAAAAGTTGCAAGGATGCAATTGATGAGAGAGATGACTTATGAAAACAATGAATTCCTTTCTTGATGATTTTCTCAACCCATTTCTCACTAGCATTCCCTTGTATCATGTATCCTAGGGCCTTCTTAACTACCTCTAGATCAACACTTTGTTGATTAGACGAATGTATTCAATCGAAAGAGAGGATGTGGATTCGGGTTATGTGAAGGGTTAAATGTAAACATTAAGAGATTTTAATCATTCCTCCAATTGCATAATTGTTTCATTCTATTATTCATTCGAGTGAGGAGATGGGAAGAAAATTCTTTAAAAAATTGGGAGTCACCCTCGTATGAAGCTTGAACCAATGAGATGCGGGTCAGATCATAGTCTGATGGAGTCATGTCCTCAATAGGATTTTCAATCTTAGGCCTAAAAACTTCAACATATTGGTTACATGAGACTCTGTTGAAGAAGCGAGATGTTGTATGGGCCTTCTTTCTTCACTTGGAATTTAATGTTCCTGATATTTCTTCAAGACTGGGCATGATAGCAAGATGTTTTGTCCAAAATTGTAAGGCTCTAAAGACCATTCTTCTCTAACTTTTTCCTCCCGAACAAAATTTTGATGATGATGACCTTCTTGATGAGGACCATGTTCCACCTTCACCTATCACCACACATCATCGTCCTTTACCGATTCAGTGACTAGTATCTCCATCCCCACAACTATTTTATCCACCTCCAAAATTTGAGATCAACATGGTCCGTATTAGAGAGTTGGCCAAATCACCACCCAAATGTCAATGCACCCTACTCATTTCGAAAGGCTCTTATCCACCGTTAGGGTTTTGTACCTCATGCCATTACACATTTCATGGCACACCCTCTCCATCCACCTCCCCTTAAATTAACATGGTTCACATTACCATCGATTGCTCGTAAAAGACAAAGGAAAAGAAAAATCAACTAGCCCATCAACCAACCCGGTGCCCTATATACCATCTCGCACTCCGCACCCAAAATCACCATCAGAGCTAACTACCCTATATTTGATAGGGTCACCCATTGCGTAATGATAAAATAATCACATCAGTCCCCTCTAAAGATTTCTTTGTATGATCTCGTCCAAACTTCTGAATCTCATAGACAGGCGCTTATCAAGGTTTTACAATCCATTGAAGTTTTACACAATGAACACACACCAGTGGCCTCCATTATTACTCCTCACCTCGTGAAATCACTTACAATATCATCTCCTTCTTCTACCTCCATGCCCACTCCTCAAGTTTCCACCCTTAGCTTCTCTAATGAGGAGATTATACCTCTCCAGTCAGATGACCTAATCCCACACTTTTCATTTCCATCTATATCAATAACATACGTTAATACGGCGTGTCATGATTGATGGTGGTGCTAGCATTAACATATATTCACACCCATACAATCAAATGCGTATCCCTTCTAATTGTATGCATAATAACCCCATTACGTTGTGCCCCTTTAACAACATTGTTACCTCCACCATTGGCAAAATTATCCTTCATGTTCGTGTAGGTCCTCGCACTGTCCTGGAACTATTCTAGATATTAGAGGGGGAGTTCTCGTATAACCTATTACTCAATAGACCTTGGATTCACATCATGGGTTGTGTCCCTTCAACTTTACACCACTGTGTAAAATTTGAACATGAAGGACATAACTATACCATCCCTGCTGACCCATCGCCATTAAAAACTTGTAACATGTTATACTAGCCCAATGATGTACTTGTACCGGTGAAGGCATCTGCCACTACCCCCACTTCTCCTTCACCCACGACCCCATCCACCAATGTTTCCACCATCTCTCCCACATCTAAATCTTTTATTCCTACTACTACCTCAACCTCTACAAATGAGCCCTCTACTTCCCACCAACCGATACCCATCCTACCCAATCATCTAGTGAGTCATCTATTTGCACCACCCACATATTAACTAATAATCCCTTAGAAGGTGTTTTTCAACACCTCACTCTGGGGGAGTACTGCCTATACAATATCAACACATTTTTCACTCCAAAAGAGTATGAGAACTTGCGCCAACACCCTCGTTATGACTACCGCATAGGCGAGGTTTTCCCTTATGGTCCTCCCCACCTTCACACTAACCTAACATATGGGGGACTTGACATTGCCACTTATTCACCTAAACCTCCATCCCAAACACGACCATTTTCATCTAACCTACAATCCCTTACTAACTATCACTTCACCCACACTTTCCTTCACCATTTCACATGGAAAGGATTTGCTCTGGTTTTATGAACAAAGATGCCATAATGTCATTTCATATACCACCTGTAAACACAACAATCGTAGTGGCATTGGATTTGCCACACCACCTTCCAAGAAGGCCCACGTCGACCTCATTAAGGAAGAAAAACCTTCTTCACCCTATTCACCAATGTCACCACCTTTACCCACAGAGTCTATAGATCTTGAATCTATACCTTATAACCCTTTTTTTCGTAAACATGATTTCCCTGTGACCTCTGACCTATCAACGTGATGGCGAGGTTCCCTCTTCTCTTCCATTCCTGTATCCTAATATGATCGATGATGATACACCTTCTATTAATGTCATTCAATGTTAGGATGACGAGTCTATCCTCACCTACCTTGGTGTAGAAGATTTTTATATTCACCGGTCGTTACCTTCTGAGATGTAAACCATGTTGAAAAAATCAACTATCGAAATCAACTTTAACACTCAAGACAACCCACACATTCTAAAGATAGACCAATCTTTAAATGTTGTTGAATAGGAAGCTTTTACTTATTTCCTCTGGGACCATAACAACGCTTTTGCTTGGTCCTATGCTGATATTCCCGGTATTGACCCAAACATTGTGGTCCAAAATATTGTAACCATTCCTGATGCCAAACCCATAAAACAAAAGCTGCAGAAAATGCATCCTAGTATTTCTCTTACGGTCAAAGAAGAAATTCAACGCCTTCTCTTGATTTCCTTCATCCTACCCATTGACTATTCCCAATGGATTTCTAACATCATTCCTGTCACAAAAGTGACAGGGGACTCTGCATTTGTGGAGATTTCCATGACCTCAACTTAGCTTGCCTAAAGACAACTTTCCTCTACAGGTATTGACCAACTAGTTGATCTCACCACCGCCAAGAGATGCTATCACTCATGGATGTTTCTCGAGTTATAATCAAATCTTTGCTTGCTCTAGAAGATCAACACAAAACCGCCTTCATCACTCCTTGGGGACCTTCTCAGCTATCGAGTCATGCCTTTTGGCCTTAAGAATTACGTGCCACATATCAACGAGTAATGACTTATATATTCCATGACATCATGCATCATATATTGTAATATTAGGTAGATGACCTTCTTGCCAAATAAAAACATTATCTTGAACACCCGACAAGATCCTTAAGGCCATCTTTTACCACCTCATCAAATATTGTGTTCACCTTCAACCTAAGAAGTGCGTCTTTGCAGTACTTTCAAGAAAACTCCTTGGTTTCATCATTTCTTTGCGTGGCATAGAAGTCGATCCTGCTAAAGTAAAGGCTATTCTAGAAATTCCTCTCGTATACTAATCTCCATAAAATTAAAAGCTTGTAAGGTAATTTGTAATCCATTCATCTTTTTTCCATAACTTTCCAACCGCCATCAACCATTTCATCATCTCCTCAAGAAGGACGTCTCATTCAAATGGGATGATGAATGCCGTAATGCCTTAAAACAATACCTTCTTCAACCACCACTTTGCTCATTTATCATAAGGATGACCAACCCTTTGACCTACACATTTCCGCCACTGACAATTCTTTAGGTGTTATGCTTGCTCATTGTGACGAGCAACACAGAGAGCAAGCAGTTTATTAAATAAGCCATACCCTTTTAGAATATTAAACTAGATACATCCACACCGAAAAACTCTACTTAGCCTTAGTTTTTGTCGCAACCAAGCTTCATCATTACCTACTCAACCACAAAACCTTTTTCATCACTAATATAGGCTAATAGCAATCTCTGGTGCTTAAGAGTATGCGAGTTCAAACTTCATGCTATTGGTAATTTGGTAAGCTACTTGTGGTAGTACCATAGTATACTACCTGGCAAATCACCTAGGTTTTTATAGGAGACGTTTTTAAATGAAGACAAAGCCAACCCCAAAAAAAAATATACTGTAAATTTTAAGCGAACAAGACACCGACCCGCTCCAAAAAAATCACCTTTTCAAATTTTCCTAAAATGAAAATTTCACCATATTACGAATATTCGCCACTAAAATTATCCCTAATTTATGCCAAACCCTACCAACATCAACTTGCTACACACTGGCTCATGCTTCTTGCTGACCTTGACCTCGAATTCATCCATCAAAAGTCTATCAAAGTCCAATCCATTGCTGACAAACTTGAAGACACACCTCTTTCCGAAAATAAACCCTAAACTTTGATTTCCCTGATGAATCCATTATTACCCTCTCCTTGGATGATACCACTTACCAAATGAACCTCTTCTTTGATGGTTCCAAATGTTAGCATGGGGGTGGTGTAGGTGTTATCCTCATTCCTCTTGGTGGTGAACCCATGCCTTTATCTTTCAAATTGGATTTTGATTGTACAAACAATATCACCGAATATGAGGCACTTGTGTTGGGTCTTCAGGTTGCTTATGCCTTAGATTTTAATTTAATCAATATCTTTGGTGATTCCTAGCTAGTTTTAAATCAAGTCAATGGTATATACTAGTGTTGTAATGAAATAATGAAAAAGTACAAGCATCATGTAGACATACTTTTGACTACCTTTGACCATTATGAACTTCAAACCACCCCACGTTCTACTAATAAATTTGTGGATACCATGACCTGCTTGGATTCTTAGATACCTACTTCACCTGTCGACTCTAAAATATTTGTCACAATACAAAGGTTACAATCACCCTCTTATTTACCTCATGAGGTCTACTCCATCGGAATCTGTTGCACCTGACCCATGTGACCTTTGGTATAAGTAGTTTGCAAACTACCTTTCCCTTTCCATTCTACCTCCCGATCTCACTCGTAATGGACAATGTTCCTTTCTTAAAAGTGTCTCTCGCTATGTCCTCATGGGTGGTCTCCTTTATACACATGGCTTCGACGATATTCTCTTATGATTCCTTATAAGTTTTGAAATTCCCTACACCATCAAGGAAGTTCACTACGAATTTTGGAGGTCACTTTAGTGGTTTAGCCATCGCTAAACACATTCTTCACCTTAGATATTACTTGGCCAACCCTAAAGCGTGACTGTCATGACTATGTAAAATGTTGTGTGAAATGCCAACAACATGCTAATCCTCATAACACACCAAGTCATGCCTTACAGGTCACACGAGACCTTTGGCCTTTCTCTCAATGAAGTTTGTATATTGTTAGAGAGATCAATCCTCATTTTTCACAATACCATCAATAGATTATAACCGCTCTTGAATACTACACTAAATGGGTAGAAGGCGATAACAATGGTATAGCTCGATACCAAAGGATATAATATAATTAGATTGCAATGACCAAAGAGGGACGTAATCCTCACAAATATTATTGATCATGAAATCAAATTACATAATAATGCAAGAGTCAGAATATTTATAGATATTAGATAGCCTCATATGGATAGACATGACACCCTATCAGGCACCAACTACGAGATGATAAAACCCATCTCACATGCACATGTAATTAATACTAATACCAATATTGAATGTTATCCAACATAACAATATTGAATGCAAGTCACTAGACTAGAGTGCACATGTTGTACATTATTAAATAAAAGACAATACAATAAATATGCCTATGCTAAATTATGCTAACATTCCTCACCTCAATTTTGCATAGTTTCCAATGAAGTGGAGAGGAACTCTTTGAACAATGTGAATTTGTCACGTGCAAGTGACTTAGTGAAAACATCTGCCTTCTATTCAACTGTAGGACAGAACTGGAGCTGTATGTTGTGCTTCAAGACATGCTTGTGTATGAAATGAACTTGTAATTTAATATGCTTGGTTCTATCATGAAATATTGGATTGCGAACAAGCTTCAGAACTCCTTCATTATCAACATATAGTGGAGTAGATTTCTGTTGTGGTAGACCAATTCCTTCCAGTATTCGACGTAGCCATATTACTTCACAAATAGCTTCACCTGCAGCTCGATACTCTGGTTCTATAGAAGAACGAGAAACAAAGTTCTGTTTCTTGCTTCCCCATGATATTGGTCTAGATCCCATAAAGAAGATGAAGCTCGATGTTGACTTCCTATCATCCATGTTTCTTGTATGATCTCGAATCGAATATCTGGTCAAGAAGAAGTTGTCGTTCTTCTTGTACTTTCTGACTAAGGTCAACTGTACCCTTTAGATATTTCAGTATTCTCTTTGATACTTTCCAATGAAATATTTTTGGTTCTTGCATGAAGCGTGTTAAATAGTTGACTGCAAAGCTGATATCTAGTCTTGTATATGTCAGGTAAATGAGACTCCCGATCAACTGCCGATAGAGAGTTGTATTCACCGGTGGTGATGGATTGGAACGAGATAACTGAAGTCTTACTTCCATAGGTGTAGCAATAGGATTTCAGTCCATCATCCTAAATTTCTTGAGCATTGTCTTGGTGTATTTCAACTGTGACACAAAGATATGATTCTCTTTTTTCCATACTTCCAACCCAAGACAATAGTGCATGAGCCCAAGATTTTTCATGTCGAACGATCGATTAAAATCCTTATTTATTGCATCGATCATCTTCATAGAACTAATCAGTAATGACTAGATCGTTGACATAAACAAACACAATGACAATCTCCCCCCCTTGATTTTTGAGGTAGAGATTGGGGTCATAAGGATTCCTTTTGAATCCATGACTTATGAGATACTCATCAATTTTGATGTACCATGCCCAGGGTGCTGTTTTAGGCCATATAGAGATTTTATGAGTCTGCATACCATCATCTCTTTTCCCGTATTACATAACCCTCTCATTTGAGTCATATTGACTTCTTCTTGTAAATCTCCATTAAGAAAGGAACTTTTCACATCCATTTGGTGGACTTTCCAACTAAATTGTGTAGCTAGAGCAAAGATCATCCCGATTGTCTTGATCTTGGCATGTGGAGCAAATGTCTCCTCATAATCAATGCCTTCTTGTTGTGCATACCCTTTGCTATAAGTCTTACTTTATACTTGTCAATAGTCCCATCTCGATTTGTACTTAGTCTTGAATATCCATCTCGCATCCAATGGGTTTCTTCCTGGTGGAAGGTCGACAAGTTGCCATGTGTTGTTCTTCATCACACGATCGATACTCAATCCATGGCATCTTTCCAAGATTTTGATTGTAGGGATTTTTGAACCGTAGATGGATCAACTGTTTCAACAACTCTACTCATTAGGGCATAATTGACCTCTTCACGAGCTTAACTGCGTGAGTTCTAGGTCCGTAATTGATGATGTGCTAGGTGCTTCATCCAAATTTACATCTATTATTAATTGAGTATACCATTTAGGTAACTTCTTATTTGTTCCATTGGCTTGTGGTGGATCCAAGTTTTCACCATCATCCAATTCATCACTGTCATCTTCAGTGGGAACATCAAATTCTATCTTCATAAGAGGTGTATTCTGCATGTTTGTTGAGTCGTTGAGTGGAGCATCTACTTGTTTCTTCTCAAAGAACTCAACATCCCTACTTGTGTATACTTTCTTTGCTTTCGGATCCCATAATCTGTACCCAAGTGCTTCTTCACTGTATCCAATGAATATCGGTTTCTCGCTTTCATATCCAACTCATTCCTGTTCTTCTTGGGTATGTGCATGCTAGCTTTACACCTAAATACTCTTAGGTGTGCAATTGATGGTTTCCGATTTGACCATGCTTCTTGAGGTGCCACTCCTTCAAGAGCTACTGTGGGCACTCTGTTCAACAAATAGATTACGCTTCTTGCAGCTCTTCGCCCAAAATGTCTTTGTTAAACTCCGAGTCATCAATCATACATCGCACCATTTCCATGATAGTACGATTCCTTCTCTCAACTATACTATTCTGTGGGTGTGTGAGTAGGAGGCATTTGTTGAAAAATCCCACGAGCTTCCAGGTAAGTATTGAAATCATGGCTTGTGAATTCCCCCTCAATTTGAGAGGAGAGTTTTGATCTTTCGACCAACTTCATTCTCAACAAGTGCTTTGAACTTCTGAAATGTCTCAAAGGCTTGACTCTTGTTTCTTAGACAATATATCCACATCTTTCTTGAGTATTCATCAACACAAAGCATGAAGTATTAACATCTAGAATGACTTGGTTACATGGGCCCGCAAAGATCAGTGTGCACCAAATCAAGCTTTCCCTTAGCTCTATATGTGTTCTTTTGGAAGGGTACTCTATGTTGCTTTCCAGCTAGGCAATTGTGACACTTGTCAATGTTGTGCTTGAGTGTAGGAAATCCTTTCACCATGTTGCCCTTTTGAAGTGTTTGGAGATAGCCAAAATTGATGTGACCATATCTGCGATGCCATAGTTCTGTAGATTGTGTGTCTTTGGCCACTAGAGCTTGATCATCCTTGTGGAAAAAATCAAGTTGGAACATGTGTCCCACATTGGAGGCTCTTGCTACAATCTTGGAACCTCTTGACTTATCTCTTATCAAACACACTTTTTCTCCATTATTACTGTCAAAATCCAACTTCAAGTTGTGATCAAGGAGTTGACTAACTGATAGCAAATTCTTGGTCAACCTAGGTACATACAATACATCTATGATTTTGCAGTTATAATTTCCAAGAGGTAGTGAAATGTTTCCAATTCCCTTGACACTATATGATGAGTCATCACCTAATGACACATGGTTCTTGTTAGGTGAGTCACTTAGTGTGTAGAACCAATCCTTGTGTCCAAATATGTGTCAAGTTGCACTGAGTCAACATACCAGATATCTTGTGTGGACTTGGTTTCTTCATCAAATTGAGTAGAATACATGTGGTGTCCTTCATCTAGAATCATCCTCATGTTCGGAAATGTACCCTTGTTGTTTGGGTTTTCTTTCCAATTACCATTTTTCTACCCTTGATTGTTATTGTTGTTGGACTTCCTTGATTTGAATTGTTGTTACCCCGTTGATAATTGGGTTTTGAATTGCTTGATGAACCATTTTTGTAGGAATTGTACTAACAATCCTTGATGTCATGTCCCCCTCTATTGAAAATGGGACACTTCTTGGTGTTGTCTCGTTGACTTTGGTCCCTTTGTTGACTTTGATTTTGTTGGGACTTCTTGTGATTGGACTGAAATTTCCCCTTTCCTTTATGATTGGAAGATAGTGCTTCCTCATCTTCATGATTTTTGTTGTTCATTACCTCTTCTTGTTGGAGTAGATTGACCAACTTCTCAAAGGTGACTGTGTGTTCACTCATATTGATAGTTGTCACAAAGATTCTGTAGGAAGGAAGAAGTGCTCGCAACATAATTGGTATGAGATCTTCATCACTTATCTCTTTTCCCAATGCCAATAGAGATGCCCTCAAAGTAACAACTCGTCTAAAAAAATTCAACCTTATCATTGTGCTTGAACTTGAGAGTATGCAGTTATGATAGTAGGTTGAAGATGGCATTCTTGTTCTTTACCACATAGACTGTACTCAACTTATCCCATGCATCCTTGGCCGATGTGGCATCTCTAATGTGGGGTTGCACACCGTCTGTTACGCAAAACAAGATGATCAACTTGGCCTTTTGATTGGCCCTGCTAAATTGAACTTGTCTTCCATCATCAAGTGATCTTGTTGTTGTTCCATCTACAATTGTCCATAGGTCTTCAAACTCAAGTAACATCTTGATCTTCGGTTTCCATGCAACATAGTTGTCTCCTCTAAGCAATTGTGAATTTGGAAAGAAGAACTTTGGTGCTTGTGCACCCATTTCTATAATCTAAATTTCTGAAACTCTGAATTTTTGACAAAGGGTAAGGCTCTTATCACTCCAGGTTTATGGTCTCCCTCTCAATATACCGTCAGGCCAATATACCAAACCTTTCTATATACGCTCCCTTCCGATATACCCATCGGTACGTGGAAGAAGATCACCCTTTCAATATACCCATCAGTACGGAAAGAGGTGTTAATGCACGTGAAAGAATTTAGTACGTGGTACGTAGATAGTACGGAGAGGGGTTTGTGCAAGCACAAATGGATGGGAGGGCTCAAATGTGTGTGTATTGTGTCCTTATTACTCCCCGTCAATTTTATAGGGTCGATGCCCAAATGACATTTAGGCAGCTATGTTAGGCATTAAGTGTAGTAGTAGTCATGATGACATCACCCATAAGCACTTCCTAGAGGCACCGTATATACCGAACGCTGCTATGAGATCAAAGATCTTGTGTGATAGAACCAAACATAAAATACAAATTTGTACTTTTTTAATTTTTACACTATTTGCACCAAGATTATTACAAAATGCTCCAAAAGTACATCAAAATGAAGTTTTTGTGTTCCCCTTCTTTACAAAAAAGTGTCCAGAATCACAAAATACATAATTTAGGCCAAAAATATTTTTACCCCAATAGGTGTTTTTCGCTAAATTTAGCGGTGGCTCTAAATGTATTTGGTGAGCTTCTAAATTTGGAAATCTCCCAAAATTTAGTAATTTCTCCAAATTTTCCAAAAAAAAACAATTTAATAAAAAATATGGAGAAAGTGGGAATTGAACCGCTGACCTGTTTGTTCCCAAGATCCAAACAAACAATTTGAATATTGTTTTCACCCTTTCTCTCAAACCGTGATCTGGGTATTTCTAAAATTTTTACAGCAGCATCATACAATATTTTTATTGAAACTCACAAAATTTTAGAAGAATCAAAATCTTGGTTTTTGAGAGCTTACCAATTTACCAGCTAGATCTAATTTTTTTCGAAAAATGATCCGACTTGTCTGACTTTTCGTCACATGTAGAGGCCAAATCAAGATGATGTACGCCTCCTTATCTTTCCATAAAAAAATGGCACATCAATCTGACATTGTATGAAAAAGTTACGTCCTTTTTCTAAGAGATATCTGCTGGAATTTTGTTGATGGGACTGCTTCAAGCTTTGCTCTCGAATTCTTCACACCTCCACTTTCAGATCTGAATTTTTTTTTTTTAGATCTGATTTTTTTTCACTCTTTTTTTAGATCTGCAAATTTTTTCAAGATCTTTCTCCTTTTTTTTAAGATCTTTTTTTTTCACAATTTTTTTTTTTTTTTCAAGATCTTTTTTTTAAAGATCTCCAAATCTGAAATATTCCGCCAATATGTTGGATCAATTAGCTATGCTAATGACTAATCAAAAAAATTTACCTTCCAAATAAGTGGATAGGTCAAATTTTAGTTGAGGGATGCTTGGAAGGAATGTAGGCTGCGGGATGCTTTAATGACTCTCCTTTGATGCAGATCTTCTTCTCCAATGGATCCTCTCCAATAGTGCTCCTCTTGAACTTGCTTGGATAGAACTCCGCTCGATACCAAATGATAACAATGGTATAACTCTGATACCAAATGATAGAATAAAATTAGATTGTAATGACCAAAGAGGGACTAAGCCTTACAAATATTTTTGATCATGAAATCAAATTACATAACAATGCAAGAGTTGTAATATTTATAGATATTAGATAGCCTCATATGGATAGACATGACACCCTATCAGGCACCAACTACGAGATGATAAAATCCATCTCACATGCACATGTAATTACTACTAATACCAATATTGAATGCAAGTCACTAGACTAGAGTGCACATGTTGCACATTATTAAATAAAAGAAAATGCAATAAATATGCCTATGCTAAATTATGCTAATAGAAGCCATTACCCTAATTTATACAAAAAGTGAGAAAATATGTGAATTCATCAACCATCACATCATTTTTCAGTTTGGTGTTCCTCATCGCCTCATCACCGATAACTAAAAGCAATTAAAAACAAAACCCTACACAAGCCGTGTGATGATTTTGGCATTCAATTCAGTTTCGTCCCCTTATTACCCACAAACTAATGGCCAAGCAAAATCAACCAATAAAACCTTGAACAAAATTCTTATGGAAGTAGTTGACGATATTGGGAAGGATTTGCATATGCACATTACTTTTACCTTATGGGATTATCACACTAGTATCTACACTTCGATTTGCTGCCACACCTTTTCTCTCGGTGTATGGTATCGAAGGCCATCTTGCCTCTCAAAGTCTAGATTCCATCTCTCTGCATCTCACTGCAAGACATTCTCAACGATGATGAATTTCACCAGACCGTTAAGCAAAACTTGAGTTGTTAGATAAACGCGCCTCAATACTCTTGACCATCTCCAAATCTACTAAAAATGTGTCCATGAATGAACCTTCCATGTCGGTGACCTCATCCTGAAGGAAAATCAACATGTAACAAAAGAAGAGAAAAGTAAACGGGGAAAATTTGCTCCTAATTGGCTTGGACCCTATATCATTACTCATACATATGGATCAAGTGCTTATCGTTTGTCTTCACTCAAAGATAAACTTGAGCTTGAACCCCTCAATGCCTTACATCTCGGACCATTTTATTGTTGAAACAAGTCCTACATCACCTTCTCGTCTATTGACCGCCGTCCCTTAAGTGTTGTTCACCTTCCATGTTACCTATTTTGAGGATCAACAATTAAACAATAATCATGTGATTACCCATCACCTATCATCCTTATCGTCAATATGAGTTGTTAGTGTAAAATCACAACACCCTTGAATGGCTTGGGTGTGAAGTGGGGCATTTGGTGTGATTGCACAACATGGGACCATATCTCAAGCTGTGGGACTTGCAAAACTTGAGATGGACCTCTGAGAAAGTCGTTTCTTGCTTCCTAATCTACCTGCCACAAGCTACTCCAGTGCGGGTGAACCTATTCTATCCTAATATAACCATTCCAAGGGGACAGAGAGAGAGAGAGAGAGAGAGAGAGAGAGAGAGGAAGAGCCTACACTAAGTGGTGATACACCAGAAAAGGAAGTGGTTGATCAAAAATCCAACTTCCTGAAGTGGAGAGAGGTGAGCAGAGGAGAGGGTGGACAAGATGCACTACAGACCAAAGATATTTTTCACACAGAACACCACTTTGAAATCCATTAAGCACAACTCCTAGAACCTACAACAAACATCAAAGTATGCACAATATACCTTGCAATGATGAGAGGTAAGAAGAGACAACAAAATAAGCCAAGGATGGATAGATGCATCACGAAACAAATTTTATTGCTCCAAAATGTTACACGGTACATCATCAGTGGGAAAGAGGTAAGAAAATGCCATTACAGAGCCATGGGAGGAGGCTTAGATTCCACATTCTACCCTAAGGAAGAAAGAGAGAGGGGGGTAAAGGAGAAACAACAACCAACCACTTGAATATGCCCCTTCATTACAATATAGGAAGAGTGAGAGAGAGGGAAGAATTCGAATCCTACTTCAACCACCTTGAGATATGCATTGAATCCTACTTTGAAAGCTCAACCACCATCAATAAATGACCCTTTTAAATTCACCTGCAATATTTCAATCCTAGTTCCCTATGCCTGCTTGGCGTGTTGAGGAAGATGAACAGTGGATAAAATCAAATCTAATCGGTGGTTGAAGTAATTAGATTCTATGTTAATGTCGGAGAGATGTTTTCCTAATTTTCACCCACCAAACCCTGCTAAAAATAGTATTTTATGCTTTCATGGCATAGAGGGTGTTGAGACGTTTCCAAAAAGTCTTCCCCGCCCAAATATGAGTTTCTAGTCGAAAGATAAGGGCATGCAAGTTCCTTGAGTCAAGCACTTAATTTTTAAAAGAGTCTGTCCACACAAGGTCTATGTGGTAGCCTCGCGCATCTTGGAGATATGGATCCTTCCTTATGCTTTTGAAATTGTTCCAGTTGACACGTGGCGGTTCTGCGAGCTCCTCAGTTCCTTGTAATTTTTCCTAAGTCTCCTTGCTTGGCAGGGCAAAAAGTCTAACCCTGGACACGTGGAGGCTTCGTGCTCATTTAGAAATTGCCCCAAGTTTTTCTTTTAAAGTTGCATGGTTGAGACATGTGGAGGCTTCCACAGGCTCTTGGAATTTTTAACGGCTTGCTCATAATTTTTTAGACCACTGAACACATGGCAAGTCAAGCGCTCGTTTGGGATCTATTTTCGGTCACGCCTTTAAAATTGTGCTTAGGTGACACATGGCACCCTCCACTGGTCTATGAATTTTCAACGGCCGATGAGACCTTTCTCTGATTCTGGGACATGTGTCAAGTGGCGCTCATTTGAGGATCACTCTTTAGACCCAACTTTGGTGTTGCGTCGAGACGACACGTGGAGGCTGGCTTGTCCCGAGCTTGGAATTTTCAATGACTGTCTCTATTTCCCTTTCGGACTTGAGACACGTGGAAGATTGGTGCTTGTTTGGGGTCTCCTCTTTGGACTTAACCTTTGGATAAGCACCGATGGGGCATGTGGAAGCTTCCACTGATTCTTCCATACTTAACCAATTTGGGCTCACTTTGTATTTATTTATAAAGCCCGATAACTTTGAACCTTTCTTCGTTTCTCACTTCTGAGCCCCTGGTTTCCTTGACACTGTTTACTTCCTTATCAACCCTACTCCTCCATTTTCAAGCCCACCCGCAACTCACTATCGGTGACTTGGAACATAGGATGTTTGATCAAATGACCTTTTGATTTCTTCCAATATAGGTCGTGTTTGCCTCCTTTGGGCCTCTAGTTTCTTTTATGTTGTTCAACCTCATTTTGACCCCCGTGATCCTTGATTCAATCTTTCGCTCATTTGAGGATCACTCTTTGGACCCAACTTTGGTGTTGCGTCGAGACGACACGTGGAGGCCGGCTTGTCCCCGAGCTTGGAATTTTCAATGACTGCTCTATTTCCCTTTCAGACTTGAGACACGTGGAAGCTTGGTGCTTGTTTGGGGTCTCCTCTTTGAATTAACCTTTGGATAAGCACCATGGGGCATGTGGAAGCTTCCACGATTCTTCAATACTTAACCAATTTAGGCTCACTTTGTATTTATTTATAAAGCCCGATAACTTTGAACCTTTCTTCGTTTCTTACTTAAGCCCTGGTTTCCTTGATAAAGTGTTTACTTCCTTATCAACCCTACTCCTCCATTTTCAAGCCCACCCGCAACTCGACTATCTGTGATTGGAACATAGGCTGTTTGACTGAAATGACCTTTTGATTTCTTCCTGTGTAGGGTCGTGTTTGCCTCCTTTGGGCCTCTATTTTCTTTTATGTTGTTCAACCTCATTTTGACCCTGTGCTCCTTGATTCAAGCTTTTCTATCTCTTTATTTTTCATTCTGGAATGTGAGCTTGTGGGTCTAAATTGTCCCCTTCAAATTTTTTTTATGTGCGGGGTCTTGTTTGGCCAAATTTACTGGGGACGAATTTGGGGTAACATGAGTATCACGGATCTACTCATAGCATGATTCTCATGGATACTTTTCATCTTTTTCAAAGATGGAATCCCATGGTCATTCGTCACTTGCAACCATCTCTTTCATAGTTAGAATCTATGTACTATGGTTTTGTCTTCTAAACAAGAATCTAATCTTCCTTTATAGTCTTGTCCATGACTTAAAATTTCAAAATAAAATGGGATTCAACTCCTTGAGTCAAACTTCTAGCAAACATATGACTCCCTTAAAAATAACATCTCTTCTCTCTATCTCACCGCTATAAATAGACTTCTCCCTTGAAGGACAACTATTTAAAGTCATTGCAAAAATACAATAAAATATTCAGAAGCTTCCCGCATTGATCAACTTCACAAAGACCTCAAGGAGATAATATACTCATCCCATATAGACTTCTGCATCAATCAACCTATAAAAAAAAATGAGGAAAATGCTATTTTTTTTGTAATAGACTTGCCTATTTTTTATCATGGGTTTCTTGCCAGGTAAACATGCCATCATACACTAAGTTACGCCAAACCACCCACTTTCACCTCATTTCCTTTTCACCCTAATTTTCTCTCTGCTCAAGGGACTTGCCACAACTGCGACATTTCGTGATCATGTGAATTTATTCACCCTTAGAATAGTCCATTATGCAATGCCTTTAGGGTCTTACGTTCATAAGCCCATCTTGGGTATGGTAGACTCATTAGGGTTCTTATCAATGAAGTGGGTCTTTTAATACCTCTTGCCATTCACCTTCCTCATTACTTATTGATTATCCTATACAGACCAGACCATTGACACCTACATTTAAATGACTCAACCATGCCTATCACCTAAGAATCAACCATGCCTATTACCTAAGACTCAACCATGCCTATGACCCACACTCAATCATACCTAAAACCTACCGACCCATTCCTCTACCTCATCAAATTCTTCTCTAGCTTGTGGGAGAACTACATTGCTCGAGGTCCCTTTTCACTGGGGCTATGTAGGCTGCACTCGAGGGCATGGGGCACTGGAGGTTAGCTTGGCCACCCTTTAACCAATTTCCCCTTCAATTTCCTATTCACATTCTCGCATTAGGTATTTTCCATTTTATATCAACAATTGGAAATTAAAACCAAACAAGTGCTAATTAAATTTTTTTCACCACTTCATCAAATCATTCATTTATCATTTTTTTATATTTCCACCATAACAAATATTTGGAAATTTAAACCATAACTCGTATAAAAATCATCATTTGTCTCCCATGTTACCAAAAAATTGGAACTTAAATCAAAACTATAAACCATGAATAAACCATGCTTAAGTGACCTCGACACCATCATGCCTAAATAGACCTAACTCCACCACGCCTAACTAACTTTGACTCAACCATGCCTATGACTTGACTCCATTATGCCTATACCTAACTCCATCATGCTTAAACCAACCCGACTCCACCATGCCTAAGTGACCTGACTCCATCATGCCTAAATAAACCTAATTCCACCATGCCAAAGTGACCTCACTCAATCATGCCTATGACCTTGACTCAATCATGCCTAATCCACCTAGTTTCCATCACATAAACAATAACATTGGAAATTCCACACATAAGCCCAACATCATACCATAAATATCACCATCTCTATAAAAATCATCTGAACTGTGGTGAACATACATATCTCGCATAGAAGCAAAATCAATATACGTTCCTCTCATATACAATCTCAAGATATTTGGAACACATGCCAGTGTAATAATAAAAATCTCAAAAACTCTCATGTAAATCCTCGCTATCTTCGACATGCAGGCCGATATAAAAAAATATACAAAAATCTATATCCTAAACATATAGGGTGACTAATCAACACCCCACTTGATGTCCATGCCCAGGCCTCGTCTGCCTCCTCCTCCTTCACCATAGTGCGGCACCCCACTGTCATTGCTCTACCTCGTATGGGTCTTGGTACAACCTCTTCCCCGACTGTGGCTAGGTCTTGCCTTCGCAAGCCGGTCACCTCGCCTTAACCTTGTCTCGGGATTTTCAGCCCCCTGTACTCTTTGCACTATATGTGCGAGATATAGTCCTCTCACTCGAGGCCTGCTATGCTCAGACTCTACATACAAGAGGAAATATTTCCCCGTGGTAGTCAGATGGTCCTAATAATACCGTGCCTCTCTCAGGGAATCCCTGAACCTGGCCATCGGTACTGTCTACGGCGGTGCCATCAGTCTTGGACCCTATACCTCTACCATGAGACCCTATCCCGCTACTACCTGTACCATGGGATCTTGTCCTCGAGCCTCGTGTTGCGCCCGGGCATGTAGGGCCATAATTAGGGCCTATGCAAAGGGTAAACTAGCCCTCTGACAACCCTGCTACATGTACCTATAGGGTGGCTACATGTCCCCTATCTCCATCTCCACCATGTGTGAGTGCCTGTCCCTTGGAAACCTAGGCCTATAAAGATGCCACTTGTGCCTATAATGTGGCCACCTGTTCCTCAGACCTTATCAAATGCCCCCATAAACCTATAATTTGGGCATGTAGGGTGGAAACCTACCCCTATAAAGTATCCCTCTGAATTGTAAGGGTAGCCAAGTCTAGCTGCCCTGGCCTAGGTGGTGCTGCTCATAGCTCTAGACCGCCCACCACCGCTATACCTATCTCAGTAACCCCAACACCATTAATCCACCGATCCACTACCTACTCTTCCTTCCCGGGGCCAAGACTTTCAGCTATGGTAGAGGCATATGAATCTCCACATCATCCCTCCTATACTAAGGGAACAATGGTGGCAAGTCTTGGAGCATTCCAAACTGACATTTGACCCTATCTATAGGTATCATCCCATAATCACTGGAACAATGCCCCTGTATCCACCCGAGTATCTATAACTAGTCCGGATCCATCACCATCTCGCACTGTATGAAGGGAAGCCAACATATTACCTCTAAATGATGTCAACACAAGATAATCCCTCTAATGCCTACCTATAATATGCCACATCATGAGTAGCCCAAAATCCCTATGCTCTCCAAAAATAGGTACCCAACCCCTGTACCTAAGTCAAACCAAGCCCGCATCGAATGCTTCTGGCCGGGGCACACCAACTAGATGCAACCATACAATGTGCTCATATGCCTAGCAGTGGAGAAGAAAGGTGCAACACAAACTAAACCTTCACAATCGCCCATAGGCCCATAACTCCTCGTATAATCAACCAAGTATGCTATTTCCCAAGAAAAATGGGTCCTCCATCAAGTCATGGAGAACCCCCATTAGCGCCCATGGGAATCTCCCACCCTCTGCATATGACAGCACAAAACAACACACTACCTCCATAATCAGGACCACTAACCTCAACTCCTCAGGATGGACCATGTACATATCTTCATAGCTCAGGCTCGTGCTATATAACCTCATATCTACTATCCCCTCTCCAAACACCGTCAACATCTCGCTTCTTCGATGCCTCTAAATAAATAGAGTAAACTCCGCATCCACACTATCATTAACACATTATCCTCGTACACATCCTCTAAAGTGGTTAGTGATCTCACCCATCGGTAGATGAAATGTGTTGGTCATTGAATCCCATCTATCGATGAGTATGACCATCAAGCTCACTCACAAACTATGTGCATGTATTGTCTGACCCCAATAAGGCTGACATCTGTAATGTGATGCCACCCCTCTTTCGTCACGCTCCTCATACTGCTAGTAATAATGAGGTATTACTTTGTCTCTCATCCACAACTTGTCCCTAGCATGTGCCCAACAAATCATACCATTATTAAACCTTCACCATACCCACATCATCTCTTACCCAAAAACATTCCCAAACTCTTATTGCTTATCTTACCCAAAAACCTATTCCCCATACTCATTCTCTTATTGCTTATTGTACTTTTATTTATTAATTACTTTATAATTAATAAATCCACGTCATTACCCCCCTCCTCATTTTGCCACCTCATCATGACCTAGCCCTAACCCTAAACTAACCTAATTAAGACCTAAAACTTGGTTTACATCCACACCCATGACTAATGCCTCCTTACTCGCACCCAAAACCGACCTTGTAGCTACTTGACCAAGCCCGCAACTAATCCCTTGGGAGAAAAGCAGGGAAAGTTGGCTATTTTACTAAAAATAGCCCACTTTTTCCTAACCGATACCGTTCTACTCGACCGCCCGTCGGTTACGTAACCGCCATCGGTTCCTGTAAATGACCTTCCTAATCGAAACAAAGGTCGAAGGATTTTGGATCAATCAGGATCATCAGAAGCGATCAAGAGAATCCGGATCTTTACTTGGCTGAGCAGAGACAAGTGAAGAAACAAGAAGAGTTTGCAGCAAAAGGAGATCAAGCCCAAGACTGCCACTGAACAGCCAGAGCCCTGTGACACTCATCTGATCATTGGGAGGGAGACATCTCATCTTCTGGGTATCAGGCCATACTACTTGAGTTCTGCCTTTGTCATCACAGTTCTTGGACCTGCATCCTCATCAATAACCAGTAAGTTGCATCTTGTGTGTTCTCATTTTAATATTTCTTAGACTTTTTAATCACAGCCGTCATAAATCTATTCCTAGATCTACTACCCAGCAACACATTTTACCTAACTATCATCCACTTACCTCTCATCACCCCATTACCTAATCCCGTTCATATACCAGCCTTACAAACAACACAACCACCTTACAACCCCCTTTACAAACATAGCCCCTACCGATATCGGTTAGCAGAAACCGGTATCGGTTATCCTGACTACAACCAAAAACCAGCCTTTCCCCCTACTTGTTTCAACGAGGTAATTAAACTGTTATTTTACAATCTTACGTGTTAATTCATATTAGCGAGGGGCCGACCACCTTCGAAAGGAAGTTTTATATTTCCTGGGCCCAAGGCAGTTCCCTCATTTATTGTCTAATCAAAATCTTGTGGTCTTGTGTTCTTATTTGCAGGTAGTCCTTCCAAGACAAAAAGGAGTTCTTCGCAATCGACCTGATCTCTCTCTACGGTACGCGCACACCATCTCGACATTCAACAGGTATTCCTCCTAGCCCTAACCCTTATCTGTTTCTAAAAGGAATGAAAGGATAGAAGCAACTCTATTCCCAAAAGCTGAAACATTCCGAGCGAAACATTTTGGCACGCCCGGTGGGACCCATTTTGGGTTTCTTTCTTTCTTGCTTGCTTTCATATAGGGAGCATACTTGCTGTTTTTTCTTCTTTACAAGATATTCACAAGGTATTTTGTTATTTTGGTAAAAGAACTTGCTTTGCTTTTACATCTTGCATTAGTGAAAGTCATCTCTTTTGCTTCATCGAATATCATTTTCGATTTGGGTTTAAAACACGTGCATCACATTCACCTTTGCTGTTTTCAATTCTAGTGAACATAGATTAAGTAACAGTCATATACATGTGGGGTGATATCCATGGTATTGACAAGATATTGATCTTACTTTCACTTTGCACAACACACATACGAATCACTTCACAATTAACACAATAGCTCAAAACATCCCCCCTTTTCCATGGTATTCCTCCGCCCGATTGAGGTAACCTTATAAGCCAAAACAAACTTGACATTTCCCCTAAGTCTTTTGTTCAGGATTGACATCATTCCACGTCTAAAGGCATAAGCCCACAATAATTAAAATTAACCCTAGGGTTAGTCTCTGGATTTGCGTGTGCATCTTGCTTGTTTTCAGTTCTGTTTTCTCTGTTATACACTGTCTTCTGTGATTACCTTAGAACAATTTGATAAATGCACTGAGCATTGTTAACAATCAAATCAGCAGCTTCTTATATTTTCTTATACCAGTCTTATTACACCGACATCGGTTAACTGACCGACGTCGGCTATAGTCTAACCGACATCGGTTAGCAGACCGATATCGGTTACTGTCTTTTACAGTTCCTGACAAACCAGCAACTTACCAATTTCACCATTCTGAGTCTGTTTCTGTTCTTGATAGATTGAAACCCTACTGTGTACTCTTGTCCATGGTTGTTATCACTCGAAAGCAAGCCGCCACCATGGTTTCACATGCTTGCTCTGTGCCTTTGCCTGAATCACCCCCTTCACATTCTATAGGGAACCCTACGGACACCAGTGAGATCCCCAAAATTCCTGTAGGAGATAAGGAATTTGCCAAATTTCTGGATGCTAATCCTAGCGCTGTACAATACTATTTGTCTCATGCCCCTGACCGTATGCCCGATGGTCAACTCCTTGTTGGCATGCCCATTAGTATAGCTGCTCATTTAGCTCCCACTCCGCCTGATAACACCGCATTGCTCCCTGCATCTCTAGCCCCGTCTCCCAATCCGACGGCTTCAGAGGTTCATACGACACAGATTGGCTTTCCTTTGGTTAATCTTGGACCCCACATATCATTACCACCGACTGCTCCTACCTCATCTCTCTTGCAGACTGCTCCGTTCATGACTTGCTCTCTGCCACCTATCCACACGAGCTTTCCTTCTCAAGCTCCGCCTACCTTTTCATTCCCATACACGTATCCAGTGACCTCAACATCTTATATGGGACATCCCTATTCGGTCGCCTCGACATATTCATCCTCCACACCTTATCAACACTTAACCCCACCATTGTCTAGCGGTGGCCCTTGGCCCAATTTGCCTCCGTTTACCACAACCACACCATCATCTCATCCAACTTCTGATTTAATTAAACAAATGATGGACAAAATGCAAAATCTGAGGCTTCTGTTTCAGGAAGTCGTAGCACCTTGACATACGAGCAAGTCTGTCAGGAGCCTATTCACCCTTCTGTCCCCCTTCATTCATATCCTCCTCAATGGGAATTGCCAAATTTACTCGTTTTAACAGTAAGGAGGACCCTCAACAACACTTGCGATCATTTAGACATGCCTGCTATCTGATTGCTCACGACGACGCTTTACTACTCCACCTTTCCCATGTCCTTATCAGGACCCGCCTTGGAGTGGTACAGTGCTTTAACCCAAACTCAATCTTCTCTTTTAACCAGCTAGCCCAATCTTTCTTGGATCATTTCTCCATTAACATTGCCAAGAAAGTATCTATCATGACCTTTATGCCATCCGATTCGAAGATGAATCTATCGCAGATTTCATTGGACGATGGCGCGACCTTATCAACCAACTTACATATGCCTTGCCTCAGGCTGAACTTATCAAAATTTTACGCGGGCATGTGCTAAGCACATTTCTCCTACTCTTCAAATTCAAACTTTCCGCACATTTGTGAGGCCTTTACCATGGCTCAAAAGCTAGAAATTCGAGCCTTAGAAGAAGAGAAATTGCGGTTGCGCAACAAAAACCCCAATTTCCAAACTCCAGATTCTACCAACAAACCAAACACCACCACTCCTCATGCATCCACTTCTTCTAAATCAAAAGGAGCTGTCCACGCGGTGATGGTCAAATCTCAAGCACCGTCTAATACTCCACTAAAAACCACCTATAAGTATAAAGCTGAGCCCATCAATTACACTCCCTTGGGAGAAACTTATGGTGTCATCTTGGAAAAATTGCTCAAAGCCGGAGCTATCACCTTGCCTCCTGTTAAACCTCACTCCGGGTTTGACTCCACTCGCGCTATACCTTCTTGGTACAAAGAAAATGACTTCTGTAACTTTCACCGCGTGAAAGGACATAGTCATGAAAACTGCAAGATGTTGAAAAACATAGTGCAGGAAATGGTTGACAGAGGGGATATAACCCTCGATAATCCTAATGCCCCTGCCAACCGAAATTTGAAAATCTTCAACAAACCATTCCCGAATCACTCTTCTAACAGTAACGTAAACCAGGATATCTTAGCCGAGGAGAGTGTTCATGAGATCCATGCAATCTTCGACTCCCAGCCAAAAGCCTCTATCGAGAAAATTTTGAATCAAGCCTCTTCACTGACACAGGGGCCCGAACCTCCTTCACCACCATCAAGCCAAAGCGAAATCATTCCTTTACCTATAAAGGAGTTAACTGCCCAGAGTTCTCTTCTCATAGATGAGTCTTCTTACACCACATCCCTCAAGACTGCGAGCGGATGTTATCTAACCTATCTATTTCCCAAACGTCCCCTTCTACCACTCTTGCTGCACAAGAGGAAGGCTCGCCACTCCTTTTGACATCCTTAGACGAGAAACCCCTTGCACCGACATCACCAAATTCTTTAACCATGACGGATCCTCTTAAACATGCCCTCCTACCTATTAGTTCTTCATCGCCTAAATCTTTTCAGCGACCGGTTGACCTCTTAACACCTATTGATACAGTGCCTCATCTACCCCCTGTATCACACCCACAGTGGACCGGAATCACAACCCACCTTTCTTCCATACAAAAATTCCCATTCACACCTGAAGACTGTCATTCTCCAGAAGATAGACGAGTCCTATGGGAACGTTTGGGTACCCCCTATTCTACTCAAATGCAGATGACCGATCCAGATGCCTCTACCATATACCCGAAGTGTTTACAGAAACTCAAAATGCCTATGTCCTCATCATCACCCCCCGCATCTCTACCAAGTATCTCATCCACCTCTGTCAGCTTAACCAAATCTTCCCCTACACTTGGGACCTCACCAATACCCAGTCTAACACACCCGCCTAAGCGACTAGATTTATCCAAAAATAAAGCCGCCCCTCCACTTAGGAGACAAACTCAATCCGTGCCTCTATCACAATCAAAACCATCATCGTCACACCTACCTTCCATATTGGGACCTCATCCCTCCACCTTGCATCAATATATCATACCTCCTGCGTTTTCTTTAAAATGACCTACGCCTTCTGCACCCATACAGAGATCTAAGGGTATATCAACATTGTCACCCCACGTATCCTGTTCACCCATCAACCCTAAACAAACTCCATCATCAAAGGATTTATTTTCTGTCACTCCCCTTTCTCCGTGGTTGTTTCCCGCTACCACGTCATCTGTAGCCTCATCATCTAACCAATTGAACGTAGCTCCTGCGCCAAAGAAACCACGTTTAGTGAAAACCACGTGTCAACACCCCTTGGCTAAACCACCACCCGTATGAACCAACTATGCCAAAACATTACCGAAATCTGCTCAATCAATACCCTCATCCTCCTCCGATTTTGACCCACTCAAAGGATCTTACGCCAAAATCCTTGCTATGTTGGTGGAGAATGCGACCATTTCCCTACCCCCACTTAGACCTTATGACCCATCTAAACCTCGACCTACAGGTTATGATGAGTCTAAAATCTGCGCTTACCACCGCACACCAGGACATGATGTGGAGGGATGCAAAGCTATCAAAACCATCCTTCGTCAGTCACCTCTCTCAGATAGAAAGGTTAAGAAAGACAACTTACGAAGGGAGAGACCTTTAGCTTCAATTCCCTCTCCTATACCACCTATCCCCGCCTCACCAGTATCTATCATTATTACAACCCCACCTCTCGAAGACCATGATTTATCCCGACCATCTTCCTCATCTCATGTCCACGAAATTAATATGATTAGTGTTGCTACTCGAGCGCAGAAGAACAACGAGAAAGCGAAAGAAAGCACACCTGCGTCCTCTCTTTCTCCGTCCACCATCCCGATTGCACCACCACCCAAAGTGGTTATTCGTGGACCCGCTTACCCCATCTCTAATGGAGTTGCCCACCGAGCCATGATCAAACAACTTCACCAATCACCTGTAAAAATGACACTATATGATCTCATTCAGACTTCTGAATCTCATCGACAAGCTCTCGTTGAAATCCTTCAAGGGATCGAGGTCTTACCTAATGAAACCCTGCCTGTTACCTCCATTCTAACACCCAATCACGTTGCTTCCCTCACTAAACAACCTACCACCCCAACCACTTCTGTCTCTTAACAACAAGCTGCTGCTGTCAGTTTCTCCGAAGATGAAATTGTTGACTTTGGTACAGAAGATCCTGACCTGCTCTTTTCATCTCAGCTTACGTCCGGGACATCCGGGTACGTCGTGTGATGATCGACGGGGCTGTTAGTCTAAACATCATTTCTTCAAAATCCTTCCAACAAATGAATATCCCTTCTAGCTACATGTGTGCCAACCCCATCATGTTGCGGTCATTCAATGATGCTATTACCTCTACCTTAGGCACCGTGATCCTTAACATTCGTGTAGGACCACGTACTTTACCTGAGCTCTTCTATGTCCTTGAGGGAGAATTCCAATATAACATGTTATTAGGCCGCCCCTGGATCCGGCTATGGGATGCGTTCCCTCCACCTTACATAGATGTATAAAATTTGAGTACGAGGGGAAGTCCTACACCGTAAAAGCTGATCCTCCCCCCTTCAAAACCTGCAATATGTTATATCGCCCTAATGATGTGCTTGTACCAATCAAGACACCCATTCATCCAACCCAACCATCCACATCAACCGCACCTACGCCTTCAACCAATGAAACCACCATTGCAAATACCACTTCCCTCCCCATGGACGACATCCCAACCTCAGATCCCTTAGTGGATGTTTTTCAATGCCTTACGCTGGGGGAGTATCACCTATATAACATTAGTTCTTTCCCTACCCCACAGGAGTACGGACAAGTACATGCACATCCTACCTATGACCGTCGTGTGGGGGAAGTAATCCCCTACGGACCACCTCATTGCCGCACCAACCTAACATATGGGGGTGTTGACGCATCTTCCGTTACCCCTGAACCTCCTCTTGGTGTGGTTCCTTTCCAATCTGATTTTCAATACTTGACAAATCGTCGTTTCGCCCTCACCTTCTTGACTCACTGTGCTTGGAAAGGCTTTGGTTTTGGTCTTTATGAACAAGGCCGACATACAATCATTCCCGTAACTACACGCAAGCACAATGATCGTAGTGGTCTCGATTTCGGGAACACTTACACCGAAGGAACCTCGTGTCAGTTGCCTTCAGAAGAGGACGATGTCACCCCTACCGAACCATCATCACCCATTTTACCTTCGTCACCCACAGAGTCGATAGATCCTGAATCTATCCCTCCTAACTTTTTTTTTTTTTTCATAAATGCTATCTTTCTAGGTCCTCTCACTTATCAACGCGATAATGAGGACCCCTCTTCTATTCCCCTTCTATATCCAGACATGATTGAAGAGGACTCACCTTCAATTAACGTTGTTGAGTGCCAGGATGATGACTCCATCCTCACTTACCTTGGTGCGGATGACTCTTATATTCAACGCGCCTTACCATCTGAAACTCAAACCATGCTTGAACGAGTCTACTATAGAAATCAACATCCACACGGAGGAGGATCCTCACATTGTGAAGATCGGACAATCCCTTAACGCATCAGAAAAGTCACCTTTACTACCTTTCTCCGTGCTCGCAATCAAGCTTTCGCTTGGTCCTACGCTGACATGCCAGGAATTGATCCTGACATTGCTGTCCATAACATTACCACAAAAACTGATTCCAAGCCAATTAAATAAAATTGAGAAAAATGCATCCACGCATTGCCCTCTTGGTCAAAGAGGAGCTTCAACGACTCCTTTTGTTTCCTTCATCCCCGCTATATTGACTATCCTCAATGGATTTCTAACATCGTACCTATCACTAAAGCGACGGGGGGACTTCGGATATGCACGGATTTCGGGATCTTAACCTCGCTTGCCCTAAAGATGACTTCCCCCTACCTAGTATTGACCAACTTGTTGATCTCACTGCAGGCCATGAGATGCTCTCTCTCATGGATGGCTTTTCAGGATATAACCAAATTTTGGTTGCCCCTGCCGATCAACATAAAACTACCTTCATAACTCCTTGGGGAACCTTCTGTTATCGTGTAATGCCATTTGGCCTTAAGAATGCTGGTGCAACCTATCAGCGGGCTATGACCTACATTTTTCATGACATTATGCACACTATCCTTGAAGATTACGTCGATGATCTTCTTGGCAAATCTAAACATCGTAGTGAACATCTCGATGTTTTAACCATTATTTTTGATCACCTGTTACAATATTCTTGTCCGCCTTCAACCAAAGAAATGTGTCTTTGGTGTCCTTTCGGGAAAACTTCTTGGTTTTATCGTCTCTTTGCGTGGCATTGAGGTCGACCCATCTAAAGTCAAAGCTATCCTAGAAATGCCCCCACCTACTAATCTCAAACAATTGCGTAGTTTACAAGGTAAGCTACAATCTATCCGACGTTTCATCTCCCAACTCTCGGATCGATGTCAACCTTTCCATCACCTTCTTAAAAAGGACATTGCCTTTCACTGGAGCGAAGAATGTCATCAAGCCTTTGAGGCTCTAAAAACTTATCTCTTGCAGCCACCCGTGCTTATCCCACCTCAGGACGATCGCCCTTTCTACCTTTACCTTTCCGCCACTGACCACGCTGTAGGGGCCATGCTTGCACATCGTGACTCCGAGAACCGCGAACAAGCCGTTTATTATATAAGTCGTACTTTGGTAGATTATGAGACTAGGTATACACATGTAGAAAAGTTGTGCCTAGCCCTATCATTCGTGGCCACCAAACTCCGACACTACCTTCTGAATCACAAAACTTTTGTCATCACTAACACGGACCCCATCCATTATATGTATGCCAAACCTCATCTAAACCAACGCATCACCCGATGGCTTATGCTCCTCGCCGACCTCGACCTTGAGTTTGTCCACCAGAAATCAATCAAAGGACAAACCATCGCAGACCAACTTGCAGAAGCCCCTTTACCTGGGGAACAATTTACCAATTTTACTTTCCCTGATGAACTCATCGCCACTCTTTCACTCAGTGAGGAGTCGTATCCAATGACCCTCTTCTTCGATGGATCCAAATGCCAACGGCGGAGGAGCCGGCATTGTTCTCATTCCTCTCGACCCGAGCCTATGCCTCTCTCATTCGACTCGATTTCCCCTGCACTAATAATACAGCGGAATACGAGGCCCTTGTTCTGGGTCTCCAGGTTGCGTTACACTTAGGTGTCAAATCTATCAATATTTTTGGCGACTCTCAATTGGTAGTCAATCAAGTTATGGGCATCTACCAATGCAAAAATGAGGAACTTCAAAAGTATAAACACTACGTGGATTCACTTCTAGCCTTATTTACTCACTATTTTATCCAAACCATTCCCCGCTCCACTAACAAATTTGCGGATACTATGGCTTGCTTAGCCTCGCAAATTCCAGCTTCATCAACTGACTCTGACATTTTCATCTTGGTCCAACAACTCTTTGCCCCATCTTACTCAGCCCCGGTTGTTTGTATGATAAATAATGTGTCTGCTAATTCACGGGATACCTGGTATCACCAATTTCATGACTACCTTACAACCTCTGTTCTCCCATCTGACCTTACTAGTACCGGAAAACACGCTTTTCTTAAACGCGCTTCTCGTTATGTCATTATGGGGGGACTCCTTTATAAACGTGGCTTTGATGGCATCCTCCTTCGATGTCTCACCGGCGCGGAGGTCACCTATACCATCCAACAGGTCCATGACGGTATTTGTGGTGGACATTTTAGCGGCCTTGCCGTGGCCAAACGAATCCTTCGCCTAGGTTATTATTGGCCTACTCTCAATAACGATTGCTACGAATATGTTAAGCGTTGTGTTATGTGTCAACAACATGCCAACCTTCAACATACTCCTAGCCACCCGCTACAGGTCGCCCGAGATCTTTGGCCTTTCTCACAATGGGGTTTAGACCTTATTGGTGAGATTCATCCATCCTCTTCGCAACGTCACCGATGGATAATCACAAACTGAATATTACACAAAATGGGTGGAGGCTATTCCGCTCATTTCAACTAAAAAGAAAAAAATTGTATTCATTAACCACCACATTATCTCGTCCTCTTCATCACGACCTTAAAGAATTCATCCGTCCTCTTCGCAACGTCACCGATGGATAATCACAGCAACCGAATATTACACAAAATGGGTGGAGGCTATTCCGCTCATTTCAACTAAAAAAGAAAAAATTGTAGAGTTCATTAACCACCACATTATCTGTCGTTTTGGTGTTCCTCATCACCTGATAATGGATAATGGAAAATCTTTCAAAAATAAGTTGTTGCAAGACCTTTGTGACAACTTTGGTATCAAACTTAGCTTCTCCTCACCCTACTATCCACAAGCGAATGGACAAGCCGAATCTTCTAATAAAACCCTAACCAAAATCCTTATGAAAGTTGTCAATGAGTCTGGAAGAAATTGGCATGATCACATCCCCTTCGCCCTCTGGGCTTATCGTACTAGCATTCGTACCTCCACTAATGCCACACCTTTTTCTTTGGTATATGGTACCGAGGCTGTCTTGCCTCTCGAAATACAAATACCCTCCCTCAGAATATCTCTTCAGGATATTCTTACCAACGATGATTTCCGCCAAGAGCGGTTAGCCCAATTGGAGCTTCTTGACGAGCGTCGTCTTACAGCTCTTGATCACCTTCAAATCTATCAAAAACGTATTAAGCGTGCTTATGATAAGCGACTTCATGAGCGTACCTTTAAGGTTGGTGATCTTGTCCTCAAAGAGAATCAACATGTAACCAAACTAGAAAAGAGCAAACGTGGAAAATTTGCTCCCAATTGGATTGGGCCTTACATAATCACTCACACTTATGGATCAGGCACTTATCGTTTAGCTTCACTTAACGGTAAACCTGAGCCTGAACCCCTTAATGCCTTGCATCTTCGACCTTTCTACTGTTGAATTTAGTGTTATATCACTTCTTATCTACTTACCGCTCGTCCCTTGAGCTCCTTCACCACCACCATACACATTGTTTCCTACATCTCAAAATAAAATCAAGCTCGCATGGTTTGATTCCCATCTTCCCTTTATGATGCCTTCCCCTTTTTAGTCTAGTCCATGACTTCAAAGTCTTAAAATGACACATTCTTAACTAAATGCTTATGGGATTTTCTTGAGTCAAACTTCCTACAAAACTAGATGCTTCATGCCAAACGGACATCTAGATCTCTAAATTATACATAGACTGCTCCCTTGAAGGACAACTATATGCCAAAATTCTTGCTACTATTATATATAGACTGCTCCCCCGAAGGACAGCTATACACAAATGCCGCATCTGCTACTATAAATAGACTGCTCCCTTGAAGGACAGCTATACACAGTCAACCTTTATCAGAAGCTTCTCGCATTGATCAGCTTCGTGAAGACCTCAAGAATAATACAATCAATATCCCTTGTAGACTTCCCGCATCGATCAGTCTATATTCAGTAAAATAAAAGCCTCATTCAAAAGTACTTTTGAGTCATGGACTTGTCTATTTAGGTTAGGTTCTCTTTCGTCAGAACACTCACTTTGTAATAAGTTCTCCGTACCACAGCTATACCATCCACCTCACCTCACCATTTGTTTAAACTCAAGGGACGTGACGTACAATCGATATATTGTGATCATACAACTCTTTTCACCTATTGACTTCTCGTCTATGCACGGTACCTAGGGGTTCAAGCTGATTCTACGTTATTATGTGGTTTGTTTAGCTCTTTTCACCTACGGAACACTCTTTCCTCTTTGCCTCGCATCTAGGATTATGTGTTGATCTTAATCAGGACATGGTTCCCTACCACTTGGGTAGGCTAACTTTCACTTCCCTTATACCTTTTACAACATCACCAATTCATTACCAACACCAACAACATTACCCTACCAATATCAATATCAATATTTTTTTACCAACCAACAAAATTGCCTGAATTCACCTCTCCCTGATCCTAAGGGAGAACTACATCGGTCTGAGGCCCCTCCTTGCTTTGTGCAATGGGCTATGTAGGCAGCACTTCGGAGACATGGGGTCTCCCAAGGTTAGCTCGACCATCCCCTACCATAACCTATCATGTGTAACTATTTTTGTGTATTTCTATTCAATCACATTCCTCTTTATCCTTTTTTCAAGACACCGAAAGTCAAAACGAAAAACATTCTTATTATTATCATAACTCAAATCAACATACATATCCAGTTTTATTTAGATGTTAAACAAATACATCTTCTCTATCATCGACACGCAGGTCGGCATCCTTATTTATTCTTATACCTAGATAACATTTATTTAGACCCTCACGCCTCATCCCGAACCAGGTGATGATCGTGATCGTCGACGCCTCTCGCCGGGCCTCTCTGTCCTCAAAGGTACCACGGCTATTGGTACCACCCACTGATCTGCCAATCTCTCCTGTAACATATGAATACGCTCCCTCGCATGGAGGTATCTCACCTCTAGTCCCTCTGCTCGTGACTCCGCAACCGCTAACAATCCTCTTGCCTCATTCACCTGCGTTTGGAGCTGATGAACTAAACTCTGCAGACGATCTCTCTCGCTTTGTAATCATAGCTATGTCAGGATGATCACGTACACCTCGCAGTTCATTACCCACCATAATCTATAGGCCTCTGTCGTTCCTGCATCCATTACCCTGCGATCGGCTGCTATCTCCTCTGGCCCTTCTGGAGGTGTTGGCCGGGAGGTGAGAATGCTGCCTCGGCGTCGATCCTCATATATGGTCTATAAGCCGGGGTATATCCTGCACAAATCCAAATTGTCACCGCACGCGATCTAGAGGAATCCTCTCATACTCACCTGGCCTGTGCCCCGTGATCCACCTCAATCGCTCTACACCCCTCAACTCCTCAGCTATATTCTCTGTTACCATATAGTTCCCGTACGGCCTCCAACAGATATCCGCAATCGTCACCATCTCCCATACCTGCCTATAATACTCAATGTCACCCGTCACGGCCTGGGATCTTGCCTCTTGTTCTGTCTGGACCCATCGTCTGAATCCCAATCTCTGCACTCCTGTCTCTCCCAACTGGATAGGTCGGCCTATTGGTCGCACACAAACAATGTGCTCATAGGCCCAACAATGTAACAAAATGAACAATCCGGTGTTGTCTGTGATTTCTTCTACAAGCCCATAAGCCCCCTGTATAGCTCCGCCAAATATGCAGGTGCCCATGCAAAAGTCACATTCCTTTCCATCATTTCCCAAATCACACACATCAATGCTTTTGGAAATCTTCCTCCATCCGCCCTCGGTAACGCATAATACCCTACCGCTATCATTAATATCACGGCTAATCTTGTCTCCTCAGGGTGTGCTGCATACATTATACCATACGTAAATGTCAAACCTCGCTGTGTCAAGTCTCGTGCGTATGGACCAAATACTTCTGTTATCGCTGCCCGCCCCACGCTAGGCAATGCCTGATATACTGGGTTTTCTGTAATTGGGAGTCTCAAAATACGGAACACATCTTCCAATGTCACTGTCATCTCCCCTGTTGGAAAATAGAAGGTATTCTTCTCTGGATTCCATCTCTCAATCAACGCCTACAACATAGCATGGTTACGTGTGATTCGTGAATAATAGCGGATTCCACTTAACCCCAAATGATTTATCAATATCCATTCAGCTGGTGTTACATCCGCTCGGATTCGTGACAACAAAGCTGGAACACTATCATTCATCCTCAGCCCTGCCTCTGCCTGCATACGTCAAAGCAACAAATAACCATTCAATCCATCAAATCCCCAAGGGTTTTTCTCACATTCTGGAAATTCCTACAGCAACCGGTATCGGTTATAAATAACCGGTACCGGTTCAGTAACCGATACCGGTTATCTCTAACCGCTATCGGTCACTGTCACTTTTATACACTCTGCCTAAACACACCACCTACGACAATAATTTGATCGTTTATTCCTCTCTGTACATACCGACATACCCGAAACCCCTGATTACCTACCCCATAACACTCACCTCACCTATAACCCTTGCTATCACGTTTTCTTTCTCATATCTACCCACTTAATCTCCCTCATCCTATTCACAAAACATGCAAAAATCAAATTACAACCAAACCGTTTACCTCTTGGGCTGCAGCAGCTTGCGGTGGAACTTGTCTTCCCTCTCGTCCATGCCTGCTGGATGCTTCTCCTCGTTCAGCCATGCTCACCACCCTCTTCAAATATAGCTTGGATTTCTATCTTCTTGATCTCAGCCCACACTCACGTTACCTGTCTCTTACCTCCTTATCACTCAAATCTCTCATGCAATTACCTGTCTCAGTCGTTAAAACAGCGTCGCATTCACGTATTTAACATCTTGCATGGCTCTCAAAATAAGAACTTCAGTTGCCACCTACGCTTTTCTATTTTTAGAAAAATCTCATTATGGAATAACCGGTATCGGTTAGCTAACCGATATCGGTCTATCCTATACCGACATCGGTTGCCTAACCGATGTCGGTCATATACCTAGCTTTTTTTTTTTTAACATAGTTCTTTTCTTTATTTTCTACCTAATTTTTGTGACGCCCGCCTCTTTTTCCTGCATATAACCACCTCATCTATAATTGTTCATCAAATCCACATCTCATTACAATTTCATCAACATCATCTATCTATATTTCAAAAACAAACAAGCCATCAACTACGGATATCAAAAACCATCGATCTATACACCATTTGGATCCGATTCATCAGATACATACATGCAATTTCATAAAACCAGCGACAAAACATACAAACATTTCGTAATACAACATGTCAATTAACCTCATCATACATTCTATATCACAAACCATCGACAAAACAGTTAAAAAAACATTTTAAACACAACATGTGGGTCAACTCATCATATCTATATATATACAAAGTTTCAAATATACAATGTGCCCTGCATCGGGGCCTCTGTGATCTCATAATACAACAAAGCCGGCATGCAGGCCACAATAACTATCAATAATCTCGACTCGGCTCGCAGGCCGGTCTCTCATATCAAAAACATACTCGGCTCGCAGGCCGGTATCAACTGTACAACCCGTACTCGGCTCGCAGGCCGGTATATACAAAAAAATGAATGAATAAATCATATCTAGGCACGCAGGCCTCTATAAACACAACCGGTTCATAGACCGGTGCCCATGTCCAATATACAAATACAAAATCTACAGGGACCCCTCAGCTCTCTCCACCGCCCTCTGCCTGTCTGCCTGCCGGGTCCTGTCTTTGCCTCTCGCCTCCTACTCGCATGCACTCCACCGGGCCGTGGCTGCACCTCCCTGAGATCTCTGGCTCCGAGAGGTCTCTACTCTATGTGCCGCATATGGCTGATAATCAGCCCCGGTACCATCAAGAATATCCTGATAGTACCGGGCCTCCGCTCTAGCCTCCATATAACGATCACGAGCCACCGTAGGTCTTTGGGGCTTGTCCTCGACTCCTACTACCGAAGCCCCACCTGCTGCTGCTCTGGCTGGTGCCACCGTGGTGCTGTGGGTATGGTGGTACTGTATACTGCCTACGGTTATGTCGGTGCCATTGGTGGTGGTGCGGTGCCGGTGCCTGTACTCGAGCATGTGCCATGCACTTGCAGCTCGGGCTAGCTGCCCCTGTAAGACACCTATCTGTGCCTGTGCAGCAGCAAGCTGCCCCTGTAATAACTATACCTACCCTCTGAGCTGGTCCCTCTCTGCTCTAACAGCCGCTAAGTCTGGCTGTGTGGGCTGTGCTATCCTCGCAGCTCTCTCTCCGGCCCACCAAACCAAAAATGCACCTGTGCACCCAGCATCATCTACAGTGTCATCGGCAGGCCTCTCAGCAACCCAATCTGGATCCACGGGCTGTGGTGCAGGTAGTGGGGCCTCTACATCATCCCTCCGGTACTGAGGGAAGTGAGGGGGCTCATCCTGTCGTAGCCCCATCTGCCTGCGTACCCTCTCCAGGGGTATCCTCTCATACTCTCCCGGCCTCCGTCCCGCTATCCAGAATGTGTACTGGATCCACTGCAACTGTCCTCGGGCTCCTCCGTGAGGGTGATGACCTCTATACGGTCTCCATACAATATCTGCCACTGTCAGGCCCTCTAATAAATGCCGGTAATAAGTAACGTCTCGCCCTGCAAGCACTGCTCGTGGCTGACCCACGACCCCCAACCACCTCTGAAAGCCGTATCTATAGATGACCTGTGGCCCTGGCTGCTGAGGTAGCCCTACTGGTCTAATGCATATGATATGCTCATATGCCCAACAATGTAGCAAAAACGTCGAGCAGATCCCGAATCGCCTCATCCGGCGATAGCCCCATAGCTCTCGGTACAACTGCACCAGGTATACTGGTGCCCAAGCATAACAGGTATGCTCCTCGACCATCTCATGTAAAACCCCCATAAGTGCCCGTGGAAAGCGGCCTCCCTCTGAGTCCGGGAGGGTGAAACAGGTGATCCCGATCATCATCAGCATGGCAAGCCGTGTCTCATGGCGATGGGCACGGTACATATCCCCGTACGTGATGCTCGCGCTGTGATATGTCAGTAGCGCAGCTGCATCCCCGAAAACCTGTAGGATGCTGTCCATGGCCGTCTCTGAATCTACCTGGAAGACTGCCTCTCCATCGATCGGCAGTCGAAGGATGCGATACACATCCTCCAATGTGATAGTCATCTCCCCAGTCGGGAGATGGAACACATTGGTCACCGGATCCCATCTCTCGATGAGGGCGACCATCAAACTATGATCCCTGTCGATCGCTCTGTACCGCTGGACTCCGCCGAGTCCCACCTCGCGCATGATACCCCAGTGTGCTGCGGACACGTGTGGCCGCATCCGGCTCAACAGTGGGGGCATCTCGTCCCATCGTCACCGCGACGTGCTCTGCAAAACCAACCCACTACATTAGCCCTACTCTTTATCACAACATCTACTTTACCTCTCTATATCCCCTTTCTTATCCACCTAACCACAACCCGACTCCATACCACACGTCTACGCCCATCTATCTTCCCCTAAAAACTTCTACGCTATCCCCCTCCCTCTTCACACCCAAACAAACAACCCACACCATACTCAAACGACCCAAACCATGCCCAAATACCCTAACCACATCTAAAAACTTAAAACAACAACACAACCCAAACCATACTCAAACAACCTACACCATGCCCAAATACCCAAACCACATCCAAAAACTCAAAAACAAAATCACAACCCACACCAACAAATTGAAATAAACCTAAGTCAGGACCGGTACCGGTCACTTATGACCGACACCGGGCCTATCCACCGACGCCGGTCAACGACCGACCGCCACCGGTCACCTACAGACCCACCCTGCCCCTAAAATTTTGGGACCGATGCCGGTCGCTTAGCGACCGACATCGGTCACTGCAAATTTGCCGAGCCGAACCCGACGCGGCTCCCCAATTCCCTTTTTCCCTATTTTTCCTGTTGTACCCACCCAAACACCCTAAAAACCTACCCACCCTACCGCCTTGGCCTCTTTCACCTATCTACCCTCTCCCTTTTTCCAATCATTTCCATTTATTAATTATTTTCTAAAAAACTTCTATTCCTACCCAAAACCCAAATCTAGCTTCATAACATTAAAACAAACACAATGCACGGTTTCGAACTTACTTAGATAACGACACACGTCATCGTGGTGGGATGGGTGGTGGTGGTCCAGTGTGGTCCAGCCCCTCTCGCTCCTCCTCGGCGTGCCATGGCTCTAACTTGTCCTCTTTGGGTCCTCCACCAATCAATGCTGCCTCCTCCTCACTCGGGCCCACTCACAACTCACTCCTCCACTCCAACAGTGCCACCTCAGCTGACAAATGCACTAATCTCAATAATCCACCTCAGACCACTCAAATCGGTTTTTCAAATTGCAAATGTGACAATGACAGGCCGTATTTTTCTTTTTATAGGTTTTTGACCTATAACCGATATCGGTTATATTGTGCCCTAAGGAACCGTAGATCGGTCACCTAACCGATATCGGTCACCTAACCGATATCGGTCCTGGGATAATCGACATCGGTTTTATTCCACTCTTCCCCATTTCTCGCAAACATCACCTATATCAACCTTTGCTTGCAAACCCTTTGTTACCCACTTGGCCCAACCCAAGGCCTCCCCTAACCATTTGGCCTGACCCAAGGCCTCATCCCAACCATTTGGCCCGACCCAAGGCCGCAACCCAACAACTTGGCCCGACCCAAGGCCTCACCCCAACCATTTGGCCCGACCCAAGGCCTCACCCCAACCATTTGGCCCGACCCAAGGCCGTAACCCAACAACTTGCCTCGACCCAAGGCCTCACCCTACCCATCCCCGACCCAAGGCCTCCCCCAACCATTTGGCCCGACCCAAGGCCTCATCCCAACCATTTGGCCCGACCCACCCACCCCAACAACTTGGCCCAACCCAAGGCCTCACCCTACCCATCCGGCCCGACCCAAGGCCTCCCTAACCATTTGGCTCGACCCAAGGCCTCATCCCAACCATTTGGCCCGACCCAAGGCCGCAACCCAACAACTTGGCCCGACCCAAGGCCTCACCCTACCCATCCGGCCCGACCCAAGGCCTCCCCTAACCATTTGGCCCGACCCAAGGCCTCATCCCAACCATTTGGCTGCCGACCCAAGGTAAATCCAACAACTTGGCCCGACCCAAGGCCTCACCCTACCCATCCGGCCCGACCCAAGGCCTCACCCTAACCATTTGGCCCGACCCAAGGCCTCACCCCAACCATTTGGCCCGACCCAAGGCCGCAACCCAACAACTTGGCCCAACCCAAGGCCTCACCCTACCCATCCGGCCCGACCCAAGGCCTCACCCTAACCATTTGGCCCGACCCAAGGCCTCACCCCAACCATTTGGCCCACCCAAGGCCTCACCCAACAACTTGGCCCGACCCAAGGCCTCACCCTACCCATCCGGCCTGACCCAAGGCCTCCCCCTAACCATTTGGCCCGACCCAAGGCCTCATCCCAACCATTTGGCCCGACCCAAGGCCGCAACCCAACAACTTGGCCCGACCCAAGGCCTCACCCTACCCATCCGGCCCGACCCAAGGCCTCCCCTAACCATTTGGCCCGACCCAGCCTCACCCCAACCATTTGGCCCGACCCAAGGCCGCAACCCAACAACTTGGCCCGACCCAAGGCCTCACCCCAACCATTTGGCCCGACCCACGGCCGCAACCCAACAACTTGGCCCGACCCACGGCCCTCACTCATCAATTAGCCCGACCCAAGGCCGTACCACTTAACTACTTCGCCCAACATCAACAACATACACTTTTATCCACCCAGTAGCCTTTTGTTCAATCCAGCACACCTGTTCATGTTTTAGCATGATTAGGGTCCTTGACTTGATCTGTCGACCAACTTTGCCTAGACCTAGACCGTGACGTTTATCTCAACCAAACCAACCATTTGGTACTGCCAAACATGCCTAAACATTCATGTACCTTACCTATTATATACCCTGGAGCTACTTCCTATGCCTTGGATACTAGGATTATATCACCCTTGTTTGGATAAACTATCGACCTTTGCCTATGCATTGCTGGTTTGCTCGTCAAATCATGTACCCTGGTCGCACTACTACATCGCATTTCAACGTGCGTTTGCTTCTTTGGACCTACCCCACCATCTCACCCTCATCTCAACACCATTTACCCTTTATCAACCCTATCCCCGATTTCACTCTACCTCAATCTGTGATAGATTTGAGGGGATTACCTATACCCTTAACAGAGTAACCACTTCATATTATTGTCTCGTGCGGCTCTACAAAACAAGCTACACGACAATAAGGGGCTAATGTAGACACCAAATTTGTGTTTTACGACCCCCGTGACCCGCATCTCATTTCAACCTAACCCCATCACCTAAACCTTACACAATTATTTATTAATTACTTTATAATTAATAAATCCACGTCACCTTACCTGCCACCTCATTTTGCCACCTCATCATGACCTAGCCCTAACCCTAAACTAACCTAATTAAGACCTAAAACTTGGTTTACATCCACACCCATGACTAATGCCTCCTTACTCGCACCCAAAACCGACCTTGTAGCTACTTGACCAAGCCCGCAACTAATCCCTCGGGAGAAAAGCAGGGAAAGTTGGCTATTTTACTAAAAATAGCCCACTTTTTCCTAACCGATACCGGTTCCTACTCGACCGCCGTCGGTTACGTAACCGCCATCGGTTCCCTGTAAATGACCTTCCCTAATCAGAAACAAAGGTCGAAGGATTTTTGGATCAATCAGGATCATCAGAAGTGATCAAGAGAATCCGGATCTTTACTTGGCTGAGCAGAGACAAGTGAAGAAACAAGAAGAGTTTGCAGCAAAAGGAGATCAAGCCCAAGACTGCCACTCAGAGCCCTGTGACACTCATCTGATCATTGGGAGGGAGACATCTCATCTTCTGGGTATCAGGCCATACTACTTGAGTTCTACCTTTGTCATCACAGTTCTTGGACCTGCATCCTCGTCAATAACCAGTAAGTTACATCTTGTGTGTTCTCATTTTAATATTTCTTAGACTTTTTAATCACAGCCGTTATAAATCTATTCCTAGATCTACTACCCAGCAACACATTTTACCTAACTATCATCCACTTACCTCTCATCACCCCATTACCTAATCCCATTCATATACCAGCCTTACAAACAACACAACCACCTTACAACCCCCTTTACAAACATAGCCCCTACCGATATCGGTTAGCGAAAACCGGTATCGATTATCCCGACTATAACCAAAACCAGCCTTTCCCCTACTTGTTTCAACGAGGTAATTAAACTGTTATTTTACAATCTTCTCGTGTTAATTCATATTAGCAGAGGAACCGACCACCTTCGAAAGGAAGTTTTATATTTCTTGGGCCCAAGGCGGTTCCCTCATTTATTGTCTAATCAAAATCTTGTGGTCTTGTGTTCTTATTTACGGTAGTCCTTCCAAGACAAAAAGGGGTTCTTCGCAATCGACTGATCTCTCTCTCTACGGTACGCGCACACCATCTCGACATTCAACAGGTATTCCTCCTAGCCCTAACCCTTATCTCTGTTTCTAAAAGGAATGAAAGGATAGAAGCAACTCTATTCCCAAAAGTCAAACATTCTCGAGCGAAACATGTCTGTCGAGTTCTAACCAAAGATTGGTCCATCATGACTAGTATCGGGCCACCGCTACTTGACCGATGCCGGCCAAGGCCAATCGACATTCACTAAATCTTGATCAGCGTCGATTCTTTGTCCGTGGTGACCGAATATGAAAAACCCTTGTATTTCTCCAAAATTCTCAAATCTAACCTAGAACCCTATCCTACCTTACCCAAACCTAACCTAAACCCCTCCCCACCCATATTTACCCTACCTAGTACATCTCTCCTGCCTTATTGCAACATTTTAACCATAAATTTAAAATTATACCCCCATGCAACGTGGTTTTACCCAACACCAATTTTACAAACCTATTTAAACAAAAATGACAAATCGGGATCGAATCCTACCTCATCGTGGTGCCATCGGCATGGTGGTATGTCTTTTCACTACACCAGTGGCCCACCCAAACCCTCTCCCACCTCTGCCATGCCAGAAGCCAATCCTCACCTCTAACCAGCCAATCAAATCACTCGACTCGATCTCATGGACCCACCAACTAAATTCCAATCACCCATTATGAGGCTAGCCAACTCAACTTTCCATCTCTTTCCAACTTTCCACCTCTCTTCTGTCATTTTCTAAAATTGGAAAATGAAAAATGATTCCATAAAAAGTAGAATTTTCCTTTTTTAAACCTAACTTTGAGTTGATCGATTCCACATATTTGTGCCCTATAGAACTCGACGTTGGTCACCCCAGAATCGCCATCGATCAACTATTACAACTATTTGGCTTTGCTAAGCCCCCTTTTACCTATAACCATTAGTGCCCACACCCCTTTCCTTAGCCCAGACACCTATTGAACCATACCCACAAGCCCAAACTACCCTTCAATTTCCTTAAGTTACATCTTAGGAGTTGTTATTTTACCTATACCTTGGCCTTTCCCATGCCACAACCTATTTACTTGACCCTAGCCTACTTGGTGTAACCATTGACCTTATGTACTTACTATACCTTGTGATACTATTACTTATGTTATTTTAGCCTAACAACCATACCTTGCCTATTGTCATGTCATTTATCCCGACCAAACCTTTGGTGTACCGGAACATACCTAAACATTCCTGCACCTAACCTATGTTGTGTTCCGGACCATATCCTATACTTTGGATACTTGAACACTTTACCCTTGTTTGGATAAACTTATCGACCATGGACGATGTAGAGTTTGCAAGCTCTTCAACCTAGTACCATATTGCAATCTCTATGTGTGTGTGCATTTGATTTACATTTCCCATGACCCAATTTGACCTCACCTATTACCTATTACCCACGTTGACCATCACCCTTTCCCCTAGTACTCATACCCTTCCCCACCTACCTCCACCAACTACACATTTTTCAAACCACTCACCAATTCCATATTACACCTCATTAGCACCTGATTTAAGGGGGATCACCTTCACCCACACAAGGGCCAATCACTTCCTATTTTTTTCAGTGTCACTTAGTAGTACAAGCTATGCAACAAAAAAGGAAAAAATGTAGACACCAAAATTGGGTCACACTCCCCTTGGTCCCTTTTCAAATAGCCAACTTAAACATATTCACCTAACTATGACCCTTTTACCCCCATTAATATTAGTGTAATTATTTATAATTAAAGTAATACTCATCCTCACTATATTCATTATTTAATTACCTTAATTAAAACTAATTTCCACCTCACCCCACCACCTCACCTAGACACCTCATCACAAACCTATTCTATGCATGTTTCCTTTTATTAAAACTCAATATTCACTCACCATAACTAACTAAGACTTAGTCCTACCTACCTTAATTAACTAAGACTTAGTTCAACCCTAAAATCACATGCCTATTCTTCCTTTAACCATATTCCTAATTATCTAAGTGTAAAATCTTGTTTTGATCCGTGAGAATAGACAAAATTGGTCAAGAGATTGCCAAGATCTGTCATTTTTGGTAAACCTAGGATTTCCCACCTTAACCGACGTCAGTCAACCCTAAACCGATGCCAGTTACCCTAAAACTTTATCAGTTACCATAAATCCATTTTGGTAACCTTGTTTGAGAGGTTGGCCACATTCTCTTGTTTTTGAATTAAGGAGATCTGCATGTAAACAAAAACCAGAGCCTTTTCACACATCTAGACAACCATAACCAACACCAAGACGGATCCAAAAGTATTTTCATCCATGGTAGCATTCTCGGGAGGTAATTCTATAACACTGAGCACCATTCCATAGATCAACCATCACCATCATCCAACTATCAAATCTGTAAACACCAGTAAGTGTATCTCTAACCTGCATCATTTCATACTTGTCTAGATTACAAAGTTTCTTCATCTCTGTTTATCAACATCTATTTGCATTTTCCCCTACCTTTGTTACCTTCATATGAACCCAAGGATCAATTAATCACCTATACTTGATTCTTGAATACCTCTGAGTACTCCCAACACATCCACAGACCTAACTATTCCCCTTATCATCTTTGTTCAATCTCGGACATAAGTTCTTAAAACCCAGTTTATTGAATTTCTACCATCCCGCCTTAACCATTATTGGTCATACCTCATTGACGTTGGTCTCTGTATTTGGTAATCCTACCAATAACAAAAACCTAATAACTTACATCCAAGAAATATAATCTACTTAGAATCTAACCCCGACATGTTCCAAAGACCTTGACTACCTACCCTACTTCTAGATCTGATCATAACCTAGCTTGTTATATTAGATTTTCTTATTGTATTTGGATGAGATACCCAAATCATATCAACTACAGTAGGACATCATTTATTTACATCATTTCTTACATTAAGTTGTATTAAATAGTGGGTTGACTGCCACTAAGGAAGTACCACACTTCCTAGATCTAGCACATGCTAGGTAGCCCACTGACATATATTGTTTAACTCTCTTTTGTGGTCTTGTTTTGTATTTCAGGTAGTTCCTCCTAGCCAAAAGGAAGCTCACATAATCAACATTGGATCAAGAATTCAGAATGTATGCATAACCTCCAACCGACCATCACAATAGGTATTCCTCCTTGGCCCATACCCTTATCTATTTCGTCAAATCCATAAAGAAAGTGGCGAAAACAGATATGAAATTCTTGATAATTGCATATTTCATATCCATGATGCGATACAAACTTTAGACAAGTTATCTATAGTGGATGTGAACACATTATTACTCATGAGGGTGTGATATTTAAAGGAGATCATCTCAAAATTTAGTGAGAACATCTCATCTAAATGATTGACCTATTTTACAAACCCCTCCTTTACTTTCTTGACTTCAAAAGTTACACGTATGTAATTGATGAGATAGATGACTTCAAAACAATGCCATTCCTTACTTGATGATTTTCTCAACCCATTTCTCATTAGCATTCCCTTGCATCATGTATCCTTGGGCCTTCTTGACTACCTCTAGATCAACACTACTGATTGGAGGAATGTATTCAATCAGAAGAGAGGATGCTGATTTAGGTTACAAGAAGGGTTAAATGTAAGCATTGAGAGATTTTACCTATTCCTCCAATTGCACAATTGTTTTATTCTATTCTTCATTCTCGAGTGAGGAGGTGGGAAGAAAATTCTTTAAAAAAATGGGAGTCACCCTCATATGAAGCTTGAACTAATGAGATGCGGGTCAGCTCCTAGTTTGATGGAGTTGTGCCCTCAATAGGATTTTCAATCTTAGGCCAATTTTTTTAGCATATTGGTTACATGAGACTCCATTGAAGAAACGAGATGTTGTCTAGTCCTTCTTTCTTCACTTGGAATTTAATGTTCCTGATATTTCTTCAAGACTGGGCATGATAGCAAGATGTGTTTTCCTTGGCCCACTTTTGAGAATTTTTTAAATCAATGGAAATGGATCTTCTAAGTTGACATAATGTCAATCATCAAAGCAATTTTCAAGAGCTTGTTTTGGAAACAAATCTTGATCACCGTGGGGAAGCTCTACCATTAGGGAATATATACCTATATTCCTTTAAAGAGAAAGCTTCAGTAATGAATCAATCTTTCTTGAATTTACGTGGCTTGCTCAACCAACTCCTTTTCACTCACCCAACTAGCTCATCTCACTTTGAACAACTTACTGAGCTCACTCAACCGGCTCCACCGGAGGGGTATGGGTGAATCTTACCTATTTGATGAGTTTTTTACTTTGAATTACAATGGGGATTTAAATATTTTGAATCTCTTTTAAATGAATAAAAAACCCTAGAATTTTACCCGTTACGCCTTGTGGTGCTCTACCTTTGTTCTTGGACATATCTCCGATCAAAATGATGTCTTAAGACCTCTATGAAGGATGAATTTACCTGTTTGAGTTATGAAACCATCATAAAACCCTATGAGGATTCTAAAATCAGCAAGAAAACTAAATACGAGCCTACTACTACAAATTTTTACACTCGAAATGAATACTTTCTATTTTTAGCAGGTGGAACCAGGACCTACTATTTTGGGAAATTTCACTTTTTTTCTCAAATGTGAACTTATTGAGCCTATGGAATATTCAATTCAACTGCATTGATGAAGCTTTACTATTTTCAGACAGTTTCTATTTTTAGGCACTTTCTTTTTACTTTTTTCTTTATGATGCTTTTCTTCTATTTTTGGAAAGGTTTCCTAGTTTCTCATTTTCAATGTTCTTTGAGTGCATTGATTTGAGGGGACTTAATATTTTCAATAAGTTAATTATTTTAGAAAGTGAGGATGTCATGTAATTAATATTTTTAGAAGCTATATTTTTCCACCTCGGGTTACAACAAATGTTACATCACTGGATTAGGTTCCTCGTTACGATATCGTGCTATGAATTTCAACTCAATCTACCCGTAAGAATTCCTAGAAACTAAAATAGAATATGCTAGGGAATAAAACTAGGGTTCACTACCATTAAATATCCAAATAATTATCTATTATACTACTCCAATGTTCTTGAAGGATCTTGGAATGAGAAACAACTGAGAAATTTTCACCGATTTCATTCATAAGTTTGAAAGATATGAATTTTTCAAATTTCGGTGCATATGGCCATTTTGGATGAATTTTGATAGGGTCTATAGATAATTTTCATGTTTTATGGATGTTTTACACAAATCATGGAGAAGAAAAGAAGTGGGTTGAGGTTTATTTTATGTTTAAAACATTTCGACAACATTTTCACTTCACAAGAAGAAGAGGTAAGAAGAAGCAATGTGTAAACAATTAGATTATTTTTGAGTTTTCAACCAATATGGGGGTGGGGTGAATTTTTGTGTCCTAACTTTCCCCACTATCCTAATACAACTAAAACGGTAAAATACATCCCACTCTCGGATCTTGAAAAATGGTGGGAAATGAGTGGGTGAGGATGGAGGAGGAGAGAGAAAGGTTTCAACACCCTAAAGAAAAAATTTGGGGTCATATGAAGAACTCCGAGCACCGGCTAGGGGGTGGGTGAATTTTATTGTCCCGAATTTCCTTAATGTACAAGAAATTTATGATAGTAGGGGCATAAAAATGCGCCCAAGGCCAGGAAGCTCAATACTTAGCCAATTTTGCATGTTTGATCACTTAGCACCTTGTCGGAGAGGAACATGGTCACATGAGGGTCCAAGGGATTCAAAAAGGGGTAGGGAGATTTTTTTGTCCTACTGTCTCGTTGATCAAAGAACACTTGAAAAAGTGCACATAAGAAGTCCGCATGGGGAAGTGAGTCATATTCAAAGGCGTGAATGGATAGGAGAGCACGCGTGCGGAATGTGAAGTTTAGTTTTTGGGACTTAGCCTTTTCGCTCATTAAGGTCTATTTTTAGAGATGACGTGCAGAGCACAAAAATGAGGTAGAGATGTGTGCACCACGCATTGGATATTTTGGAGGATTGGATATGAAGCACTTTGCATGGACATAAGCTGGAAATAGATCTGACTACTGTTAGTTAGCTAGTAGTAGTCTATTGTTAGCACATTTGCATGTGTGGCTAGTTTTGTAAAGGTGAGTGGCTAAGAATAGCATGCAAAATGTTTTTGGAATGGATAAGTTGTGGAGGGCAAGTCCCCACCCTTATATATAGTAAACTATGTAATAGAGATACACACAAAGGGATCGAGATATACGAGATATGTTGTTAAAACTACTACGCGCATACTACTAATATTGTAATGAGGCTTCTGTAAACTTATTGCATTGAATATAATGAAGGACATTGGATGAATCTAAGTGTTAGTTATATGTGTATATAAATCTAGTATGTTTTTGATCTCATCATGGTTAGTACTTAATTATGCTTTTCCTTAGATATAGATCTAGTATGCTCTGTAGAATGATGTGCTAGTAATAGAACTATATATGTTAAGTCTCCATCATGCTAACATCTTGCTACAACAACCCTAAAGAGGGACTTGGTACCTTTACGTGCTTCAGGTGAGTGCTTAGTTTATGCTGAGTGATGTGCCAGCACGTTTAGGGTTTCATAGGGTTTATATCACTGAATTCTAGGTTGCATCATTGGTTCCATTGCCGAGACCTCTTTTTCAGTTGTTTTCAGGATGGTTCGCAATGAAGACATACCGGTTGACCTTAGCAAGTATTGAAGAATGGATACATGATCTGGAAGAAGAATACGCATGATGGTTCAACATTGGATTTGAGTTTAACGCACGCACTTGGGTGGAACAAAATCTGTATGATACTATATAGAGATTTTTTCACTATCTTTCCAGTAGAATTATATGAGTGGCTGGTTTCTTATGCATCTAAATGGAATTGAGGTATCACGCACTTGTCTAGATGTAGGAAGAATTCTAGGCCCTTTATGATGCTGATCTGATTTGGACTCGAGCCGTGGAAACGTGGTTTCATGGTGTCTTGAATAGTTATATCTTGGAATACTCAATTTCCACTTATTTATGTCCAGAGGTAGTTGAATTCCAGTTCTTACAACATCCACGGGGAGCTTACCTACAAGGCATTCTATTGGTGATCAAGATCCTGATGGTAACTTTGAACCTGGAGAGTAAACCGATGGATAACTAAACCCCACCACACATGGGGGTGGGGACAAGACTGGTGAAGGATGGTGGACTTAGCAATGGCGCAAGGCAGAGAGAAGAAAGGTAGCTTAAGTATAATGAGGCACATGAGAGGGAGATAGAGAAGCAATGTGATGTTGTAACATGGATGGAGTTGAGGAGAGAGATGGCTCATGAAGGATTTAGAGCTCACATAGAAGATGTGGAGTTAGAGCATCAGGAAATCCCCCATCTGGGAAAGCATGACAGGGAACCCTCCTCAACCTCATAAGGAAGCACACTAGTAGAGATGACTGGGCCATGGGGTGCATCTGAATCCACCTAGTAACCTAGCCCTTGTGCTTGGTTTTCCAGTATCTAGTACGACAAGTAATCAATAAGAAAGTTTGGGAAGTAAGAGAGAAATTACATCAATGGCAGGGAAAATGGCTTCATTGTTATTTGGAGGTGTGTTTTCAGCACATTGTCCACATATAATATGAGCGCACCAAATGTTGGATTCACTTCTAGAAGTGGAACTACTTCATAGACCGTAGGGGTTCAATATAGTACTATTGTTGGAGCATAGGGGAGTACATCTACAGGACCTATTCCAACTACAAGTTCAAGATCAAGAGGCATGGGAAGTTTTGGTTCAGGTGGATCTGGAGGTTCTGGAGGCAGGGAAACACTGGAGGTTCTGGATTAGGTGGGCAAGGTCCGCACCTAACCCCAAATATTTATATGGAAATTTCTCTTCATCTTCTAGAGTATAGGGAATAGAAGATGTTTCGAACATGTGCATATGTGTGAAATATTGTGGCGTGCAAAAGGAATCATAGCTTCTGAGCATAGGGAAAGCCAATTTGCTACTACGTTACAAGGGCACACACACAACTGGTACAAAAGTTTGACCCTGATCAGACTTGCGTGGATTATGCAACATTGAAGGATGCGTTCTTAAAAGAGTTTCATATCCCTAAATTTGAGCAGAAGAGTATAAGTGCACTCAAGGATATTAAGCAAGGCACTACTGAAAGTGTGTGCGAGTATGATGCCCATTTTAAAATGCTTTTATCTAAAATTTCTTATGATATTCATGCAAGCCAACATGCACAATGGTTTGTTGGGGGATTGATTACACCATTTAGGAGGGTGTTGTCACATAAGACATATACTGATCCACGTGAGGCATTGGAAGCAACCCTACGTGCTGAGGTAGTTGGGAGTATTGACACTGGCATTAGCCCATTCTTAGAGGCACAGATTGTAGCTATGGAAAAACAACTAGAGAAATTATCAGCTGAATTCAGCCCATGAAACATGCTCAGAATTTGGTGTACAAATTGTGAAGTAGAGGGTCACACAAAGGATAGTTTTCCTCATAGAATAGTACGCTCATTGCTGATGGATTGTGAGATATGCCACTTAAACCATGATGCTATCCATTTCCCATTATTACAACACATAATAAGGAAGAACATTGCAAGCTACTGTAAAATATACATGTCCAAAAATCATGACATGAAGGATTGCTGACTATTTGGACAAATCCATGATGCTATAGATATTAGTGTATGGTAGATAGGGGTTTTAGATAACTCTAAAGGAAAGAATGAGCATCAGGACCGGGAGCACAATTAGGCATGCTATGATCGGAATGAGGGGTGTTTTGAAGGCATCCATGGTAGAGGTCAAGGATACCATGGTGGATTTAGAGGACAAGGCCATGTGGTGGTGGAAGAAGTGAGTTTCCTCATGGAACATGTTATAATTGTGGATCTCCTAACCACTATAAGCACAAATGTCCTTAGAATATTACATGTTCTTTCTATGGAAAGAACCATAGCTATGAAGAGTGCCCGACTTATATGAGCATCTTGAGTAAGCAACATAAGCAAGAAAACAAAGGCACTGGGATGGTTAGGATACAACGTGCTATGGACAATCAATGGATGCCCAAATTAGAAGTAGATTCTAAGGCACTACAAGTGAGGATCACGACCCATGCTTTGAGGCAGCACGTGTTAGGGAGGTATTACAATAGAAACCTACCATCACTAAGTATGAGGTTCTTCATGCACGGTACCCAGATCCTGCCTATCGGAAGGAGTTTTATCGGGATACCATGGAAGTGCTCAAGAATCTTCAGTGGTGAGATATAATATTTAAAGGAGAAGAAGAAATCATTAGAGATGGTCCAAACTGATATAGATGACTTAAGAGAAGTGTGCAAAATGTTATGCCAGGAGAACATCATTCCATTGTTAGGAAGTTAGTTTAAAGGGAACACTCCACGCACAAGTATTGAGACCAAATGACATCCTACATGCAAATATCCCTCCTCATAGCTTGGATTATGATAAGGAAATCACTTTGAATGTTGTTGTGGATGGGTGGTTGTTGAGTAATATATTGATTGATACAAGCACAGATGTCAATGTTCTTAACTTAGATGCATGGGTAAAAATGGGGAGACCCCCATTCTAGCCATCCTCTAATGTATTATTCATGGCTAATCGGACTAAGGCCACTCCTATAGGAGTTTTAAAAGATGCATCCATTACCATACAAGGAGCCAAGTTCACTTGGAGACTTTGAAGTTTTAGCACTGGCAGAATCGATAGCTTCCTAGCTCTACTAGGGTGTCCTTGGTGCTATGTAAATAATGCTGATCTTCGATTCAACAAGGGCTATATCAATTTTGAAAATAAATAGGAAAGGGTCATTATCCCTTTGACAAATGGAAAGTCCACACCTTATGTTGAGCCTTTAAGTGAAGAAGATCTGAATAGGATTTATGTATGCGCCATCCAAGATCCAGAGATGATTGAACCAACCAAAGAAGGACTAATTCAATGGGAGGATGCATAGTCTATTAGTGATACTACAAGTGTTTCTTGTGATAATTGGGCTCACAACACTTATGAGTTGGTAGGGCACAAAGTAAAGAGCATATTCCTCAAGGCAAAAAACCACGTTATGTTAGGAGGATAGGTAATAACTCGGTACCTTATTACACAGAGAAGGGTATCCCATGGTATTCCTATGCGCCATGGAAGAAAAATGGATAGACCCATTGAGAGGAGAAATATGCTAGCATATACACTACGTGGGATAACAACATGCTTGGTGGGTGGTCCACAAGGATAATCTGGTCGAATGGGATGAAATTGGGGTTGCTCTTACTACTAGGTTCTTTAGGAGCAATGCACCTACACAAATCTACAATTATCACAGTGATCAACCTGTTCAACACCATGTTTAGAAGTGTGAGAGACTCGGATAGAAGGGCAGGAAGCTTTACCACCTTCACTATGGGTGCACTGGTTTTATTCCACTTTACAAGGCTGCGCATGTGCTTGGTATGTATATGCAGAACTCCATAGAGAAACTGAAATTGGCAGAATTTAATTGCAGGAATGGCCCAAATGTTTGAATTCTTCTCTACAAAACCTCTGGTAGAAGAAGCATTGAAATTTATCAAGTACTTAACTATGGGGGATAGTGCCAAGGCTGAAGAACTCCTCTAGGAATTATTAGATAAAGAGGACTCAGGAGCATGTCTTGATAAAGAACTAGGGGCTGATGCAACATTACTTCAATGTGCTTGCCTTGCAAAGAGAGAGGAAAAATGGTCTACCTAGTGGATGATGAAGAAGTAGATAATCTAGATGTAAACCATTCAACAAGAAGGTGTGAGGTATTGACATAATGTGGATAGGACCATGCGTGTGTATCATGAACCTATGAAGACAAAGCAGGTGAATATTGGAACAAAGACTGAGCCTAAGGAAGCCATAATTGGAGACTATTGGTCAGACTCTAAGTGGAAAAAATCATAGAGTTACTAAGGGACTACCAGACCTATTTCCTAGGGGGTACCATGAACTCAAAGGTGTGCATGAATCATTAGGGGAGATGAAGATAAATCTTAAAGAGGGTGCATGCCTAGTTAGAAAGAGGCCTTACAAAATGAACCCCAATTTGTGTGAAAAGGTCAAAGAAGAGATTGATAACATGTTAAAGTCTGGAATTATCAAGCCCCTTGATGATTCAAAATGGGTTAGTCCAATGGTGATCAGTATCAAGAAGGATGGATGGATTAGAATATGTGTGGACTACGGGAGCTGAATGTTGCATGTGTAATAGATCCATTCCCTACACCATTTATTGAGGAAATACTAGGAGTTATAGGGCATGAAATATATTCATTTACAGATGGGTTCTCTGGGTATCATTAGGTTAGGATTTCCCAGGAGGATCAAGAAAAGACTACATTTACTACTGAATGGGGTAGCTTTTCCTATACTGTCATGCCTTTTGGTTTGAAAAATGCACCTGTTGTATTTTTGTGCATAGTTGTCCAAGCATTCAAGGAATTTATTCACAACTTCTTACAAGTATATTTAGATGATTGATGGTGTATGGATTAGTTAAGGACCACTGTGACAATCTGCACTTAATGTTTGAATGGTGTAGGCAGTTGAGTATCTCTTTGAACATCAAGAAGTGCATATTTGCTACACCATTTGGGATACTTTTAGGACACATAATCTGCAAGGAGGGTTTGTTAGTTGACCCAAAAAGGTTGCAGTCATTATAGGCCTAGGGGAGCCTACTAGTCAAAGTGAGGTGTGCAAATTTTTGGGACATATAGGATATTACAAAAATTTATCAAAGGATATGCCAAAGTTGCCACACCCTTAGAAGAGTTACTGAAAGGGAAAGGTATGTTCTACTAGGGAGATCATCAACAACACAAATTTGAAACATTAAAGGAGAAAATTTACTACCTATTCTACATTTTCCTTTCATGGGACAAACCATTTCATGTACATGTTAACACCTCTAGCATGACCATTGGCAGTGGTGTTGGCTCAACCTAGAGAAGGTATTGTAGATCATCCTATCTATTTTTCTAGTAGAAAGTTGACTCCTACATAACAAAATTACACAACTACAGAGCGCGAAGCTTTGTCAATGATCTATGCGTTGCATAAATTTTACCAGTACCTACTAGCTACACCATTCATCTTTTATACAAATCACATGACATTGAAGTATTTGGTCAATAAGCCTATTTTACAAGGGCGCATATGTTGATGGGTGCTCTTATTTCAAGAGTTTGATTTCATAGTTGTGGTAAAACTAGGAAAAAGTAATTCTGGACCAGACCATTTATCAAGAATACAATCAAGAGAAGAAGCACAAGCAATTGAGGATACCATGCCAGATGCATAGTTATATAGGTTACAATGCGCACCATCATAACTAGAGGACATTACTATATTTTTATGCATAAGGATGGCACCAGAAGGAATGAAATCATTGAGAAGAAACAACTTTCTATACACATTGCACCTTATATATTAATTAGTGGTGACTTGTACAAAATGGGTCTAGGATGAAATATTGCGCCATTGTGTATTAGAACATGAGCGCACGGGAATTATGGAAGAAGCTCATGGTGGAATTGTAGGAGGCCACTATGCAGGTGATGCCACAATGCATAAGATTCTACTCACTGGATTATGGTGGGAGACCCTCTATAAAGATTGTAAGGAATTTTGTAAGGCATGTGATCATTGTCAACATCTTAGAAGACCAGTAAGCGAGATGAAATGCCTCTGAGACCTATTGCTAGTGTAGAACCATTTGAGAAATGGGCTATAGATTTTGTGGGTCCTATTTCACCAACTACGTGTAAAACTAGATCATGCTACATTATCACTTGCACAGACTATCTAACATGGTGGGTAGAAGCAACACCTACCAAGGACTATACAACAACTACAATAGCTCGGTTTCTATGGGAACATATTATTACAAGGTATGGATGTCCTTTGAGTTTGACCAGTGATAGGGGCACACATTTTCTTAATGAGATAATCAGAATTTTATTAGATGAGTTCATGATTGCACACCATAAGACTACACCCTATCATCCTTAGGAAAATGGAATTACTGAGGCTTTCAACAAAATTTTGAGCCACACATTAACAAAAATCTATGATGTTGGAAGAAAGGATTGGGATGATAAAGTATCTGTAGTACTTTGGGCATATAGAACAACATATAAAAGGTTGAACAAAGCCACACCATTTCAGTTAGTGTTTGGTGCAGAATCCGTTCTTCCTATGGAGTTTATGTTACCTTCTTTACGTATTATGCACACTAAAGGTCTAGTTGATGATCAAGATTTAGAAGAACAAATTAAAAATATAATTTAGATGGATGAGAAACAAGCCATAGCACGTTGGAGTCAGAAGTAAGAAAAGGATAGGCATAAAGCATGACATGACATAAAACATAAGGGATAAGAAGTTTGAGATTAGACAAATGGTACTTCTCTATGACTCTAAGTTCTTGTGCCATCCAAGAAAACTTAAGGTACATTGGTTAGGGCCATATGTTATCACTTACATCCTTGAAACAAGTGCTTGCCAGTTAGAAGCACTTGATGGAACACAACTACCTAGTTACTTTAATGGGAGTAGGCTGAAGCCCTACTATAAATAAGTCTTCTTGGTGTTTGTAATAAGGCAGTATTTCCATTTAGATTAGGTTTTCAATTTGTATTTCCTTAATGTGTTTCCTTATTTGTCGCTATGTTTTTTCAATTTAGTTGGTGTGTTGTGAAATAAGTGCGCTTGCGCATGAAGCTAATTACTATATGAAGCATGTTTATGCACAAAGGACTGCACATAATTTTAGTGTGGGGTGGTTGTCGATATCCAGTACAAGATTGTGGGAATAGAAAGGTGAAAGGAATAAGATGCTATGGGTGCTCTTCAATTCAAAGGATTTGCCTTTAAAAAGTGACCAAAGATGGAGATGAATGAAGGAAAAACATAACACAAGGTAAGCAGAGGCCATAGAAACTACTAGTAGAAGGTGTAGTGATGAGGTACTCGGATGAAAGGAAGTGCGCTAAAGAGAAGTCTGTGACTAGAGGGTAGGAAGGTGTGCTAGAAGGTTGTTGCTGAGGCGCGAAGATGTAACGTGTGGAAAGGATGGAATTGGTCAATTAATGAGAGGATATTTGGTAGGTGAAGGAGAAATGAATGCATCAAAAATTTTAAATCTATATAAGGATGGGATGCGAGTTCATTTTTACCATTGTGATTAAGATTATTTGAAAAGGAGCCAAGTGCAAAGAGCCGAGTGATCGTATTGAGGTGTGAAAGGTGTGTAACCAATCGACAAAGAGATCTGGCACAAAAAGAGCTTGTGTCCCCTGGTGGTGAAGGGTTTGAGTGAAGCAAGGTGAAAAGAGAGGAGCTAGGGCACGTGATTTCACCTAGGGAATGCTGAATCGAGCTAGGGTTTGATTTGCACACATTGTAGAATTCAAGAGGCAAGGATCTACAAAGGATTACAAGGTAGAAATGACACCCAAGAAAGTAGTTGTAGCAGGAGTGAAGGGAAAGAAGAAGGTGGTAGAAGAAGAAGAGGAGATAGCTCTCGAAAGAAAATTTTCATAAATGCAATATCCAGAGGGGGTTATCGTCAGCCAGGAGTGGGATTCTCACATAAGGAAAAGTAAGGTGAGTGAGTACAATCACTGTACCACAGAGAATAAGAAGGATCTTGATGCGTTGTTGAACATGAAGACAAATAAATGCATGGTGGAAGACATGCCAATGTATGACATGATGCTGGCGAGAAGCTCTTAAAGAAGATAGGATTTTACCAACTATATGAACTCCCTTACTTTGGGAAATATGAGCCCTTGTACCAATGGCTCATGAGCAGTACACAAATATTTTTCTACTTTGCAGGACGCCGAGCTAGAATTTTAGCCACGCTCATCTCCATGGTAATGGGGTTGAAAGGCACATGAGAAGATTTGAAAGATGATTTAATAGATAAGGCCACAATATTGGAGACCAGAAAGGAGTTGGGGTACATAAAGGGTCCGCATGGCATGGACATCAATAAACTGAAGAAGTATCCAGTGGTGCAAGTAGCCACACATCTTGTTACAAAGCTAAATGACTAGGAAAGGTGGTCACAAGTGAACACCATGTGGTTGCACATTGCCAAAAAGATGTCTAAAGGGGTAGTCTACAACATTTCATGTTATATTACAAAAATAATTGAGGAAGTGCGCACAGGAGGAAAGATCAGCTTTGGAGCTGTTTTGTTATCACTTTGGTGTTCATGGAGATCAGAGTACTTGATGGACTGAAGGAGAAGATATGGGAGTATCCCATGGAACACAAGTCACCTACAAAATGCTTCAAGAAGTACTTGTGTGAGGGATCCATGATAGAGTAGGTCAAGAAAAGGGTTGAGAAGTGGTATGATAGGCTCCATGCGGCTTTTGAGGAAGAATGGCGCATCCCCAAGGACTTGCCTTCGGTGGTTGGAAAGGCAGTTCAGTTCATTGTATACCAACATTTCTGTATAGTGTGGTTCACCATGAAAGATGGAGCATGGAGCCCTTGGTGTAAGTTTCCATATGCCTTCACACAAGGTACTTCTAAGCATCTACACATAGGTTCACAGACATGTGGCGACTGACATTCAATGTGGATAAGGTAGATTGTGACTACCACACACTAAGGAAGAAATATGTGTATCCGGGTGGGGTGCATATATTGAAAGGATCATTTTAGATGTATTAAGCATTAAACCAATAAGTCTGGCTATGGGAGATATTGGAGCAGCATTGGTGTATCTTCAACTGAAGCCCAAGATGGAGAATAACAAGTATGTGGAAGATGAGTTCGCACTTCTAGCACCACCAAAGGGAAAGCATACAATGGAGAATGTCCTAGTACCTAAGCCCACAGAGCCAATAGAAGTGGAGGATGAGGAGGATGAGCATGAGGATAGTGGTGGTTTGGAGCATAGAGGTAGAAGACATCCTACAAACAAGGATGAAGCTGAGTGCACCACTACACCACCTCAACCACAAGAAGGGGATGATGAGGACTTGGATGTAGTCTAAGGAGAGCACAAATTTAAGCGAGTATTCAAGAGAACAAGGACACAAGGTGCTACTCTAAAAATAGTGCACAAATCACCCAGACTCTCTCCACAGAAGGAGACAACCACACAAAGGAGAAGGAAATTGAAGTTGAATGAGGAGGTGGAAGAGTAAGAGGAAAGTGCGCCTACTTCTCCTACACCTCTAGAGAATGTAGAACAGAAAGATGAAGAAATGAAGCAAGGAGAAGAGGAGGAAAAGGGAACAAATGAGATAACTATAGAGACTACTCAGGACATGGAGACACAAGTCCCAAATTTGGAAGCTCAAGTTCCTAAGCAGCCTCGGTCTAGAAGAACAAGTGGAGAGCACATTCCACTAGCCATGGGTTATGCAGAGGATGTAGGTAAAATTATCCATGCCCGTTTCTAGAGCACTCTATCACAAAAGGAATTATATGGATGGGAACTAATGGATGAAGATATGGCCACAGTGCACACAAGGAAGCAGTTATCATGGTCCATGCACACACATGGATGAGCTAGATTTTTATGTGTGTGAGGATTCGTGCATATCAAGGAGGTTGAAGAAAACACCTCAGGCTAGACACATGATGGTAAAGCCTATTGTCATGTCAGATGAACAGGTGAGTAATGCATTGGTCAAAGTCTCAACAGAGGTGGCGAGGTGGAATATGGACAAGGCTGCCACAATTAGGGTGCTCAGGGAAGAGATCAAAACTAAGGATGGGGAAATAGCGTGCCTAACACAGAGAGAGACTTAGCATAGAAAAAGAATGTTGTATTTATCAACATCATAGAGGAGATTGGTGATAATGTCATAAGAGCTAGGCCACACTTGGAGCCAAAGGTACCACAGACATTTCCTTCAGCAATACACTATGTAGGAAATTTGGTGGACCTAGTGCTTGAAGATGAGCCTTTGTGCATGCCAGCGCCAAAGGATCTAACACAAGAGGAAGAATGAGAGAAGGATTTAGTGATGTAGAAGACCAATCCTATGAAGAACTGTTGTAAGCACTGTGCAAGAAGAATTAAAGAAAGCAGACCAAGCCTTGAACATTTGCATAGCTCCAGAGGTGCTCATCAACATAAAAACCCGGAGGAGAATAATGAGGTCTAGAAAGCAATGAAGGATGAAACATTGGGCCACACAAAAATATTATCAATGGTTAAGTAGAAGCGCGAGGCCTTGAAAACAACACAAGAACCACACAAGACTCGGCTGGAAGAGCTTGGGAAGCTCATTGCGCAAAAGATGGATTTACTAGAGGGAAGGATGACTGCAATGTCTAGCATTGTGTTGGTCTTGAAAAATGAAAAAGGGGAGATTGCGAGGGATGAATTGGAGTCCATTGCTGTGGAAATTCCAGAAAAAGTAGAGGAAGCACTCACGAATGGCGAACTTGGAGGCTGAAATAAAATAGGAATATCTTGAATTAGTTGTTCAGGATGAAGAAGAGACTGTGGAGTAAAAATATTCTTTCATACATTCTTTCATTCTTTCCATTCTTTCCATTCTTCTATTCTTTACTTAATTTTTTGGAGATGACCATTTTTGGGGTGATAATGAAATTAGTGTGGGGTAATGTTGATCAAAGAACACTTGAAAAAAAGCACATAAGAAGTCCACTGCGGGGAAGTGAGTCATATTCAAAGGTGTGAATGGATAGGAGAACACGCGCATGGAACATAAGTTCAATTTTTAGGACTTAGCCGTTTCACTCATTAAGGTCTATTTTTAGAGATGGCGTGTAGAGCACACAAATGAGGTATAGACATGCACACCATACATTGGCTATTTTTAGAGGATTAGATATGAAGCACTTTGCATGGACACAAGTCGAAATAGATATGCTATTGTCAGTTATCTAGTAGTAGTCTATTGTTAGCACACTTACATGTGTGGCTAGTTTTGTAAAGGCGTGTGGCTAAGAATAACATGTGACCTATTTTTGGAATGGATAAGCAGTGAAGGGCAAGTCCCCACCCTTATATATATGTAGTAAACTGTGTAATAGAGATACACATAGAGGGGATTGAGATATATAGAGATATGCTATTAAAACTACTACGCACATACTACTGATATTATAATGAGGCTTCTGTAAACTTATTGCATTGAATATAATGAAGGACATTGGCTGAATCTAAGTGTTAGTTCTATGTGTATCTGAATCTAGTATGTTTTTGATCTCATCATGGTTAGTACTTAATTATGCTTTTCCTTAGATATAGATCTAGTATGCTCTGTAGAATGATGAGCTAGTAATAGAACTATATATGTTAAGTATCCATCATGCTAACATCCTACTATAACAACCCTAAAGAGGGACCTGGTACCTTTGTGTGCTTCGGGTGAGTGCTCAGTTAGGCTGAGTGATGTGCCAACACATCTAGGGTTTCACAGGGTTCATATCACTAAATTCTAGGTTGTATCATTGTCCCAATTTTTAAATCTTTCCTTAATAGTTGGGATAGTCCAGACACCAAAATGTGCCAGGCTTCCAATTGCAAATTTGACTAACTCCCAAAATCATGAAACGAACTTTCTCGGAGTTGTAGGAGGTCTTTTTAGGTGAAATTTTATATCAATTTGAATCCCAATACCATTTTGAGATCAATGCAAGGGTTTTAAAGACTTGATTATGCCTTTTTATCTAAAATAATTCTACTTTTTCATTTGGGACCACTAGGTGATTTTGCACAAATTATTCTGTTATGAGAAGCGCCTATGCCTTGAGAATAATTTTTTTTTCCATAATTTAGCAATTTAAGTATATTTATAATGGTATATTATTTTCCTCTTGACTCATTCCAGAGCTCTTGGATTCTTCCATTGAAGTTCAAGTGCTTTTTTCGATTGCTTACTCCTTGCACCTTAGAAATTTGCAGTTGCACAACTTATTCCTAAACCTCTAAAACACTCCCAAATACTCCTAAACCTATTGAAACGTGTTATTAGCTCATTCATACCACTTCTTGATGAATTTTATCTTTCAAATCTACCTTAGGGCACACACCTGTCTCGGAAAGGCTAAAAATATCCTTTCTAGGCCTACCAAGAATTCTCTCTCAAAAGCATTATATTGAATGACCATATTTTGACATTTAAAACATCAAGGAAAGTATACACAACACATATGTGGACTTGTGAGGATTAGGGATAGGCATGAAATTGAGGGTAGACTGATGCAGAGGATTACTCAAGAGGTGCTTTGAGAAAAACTTTTGATACTTAGGTATAGATTTCATGTTTTCAACTTGAATTTTTCCCTTGTAAAAATTCATGACAACACAAAGGTACCATAGAAACAAATATGATTTCCATAACAAGTATACATTATCATAATCATGTATGTTGTTGTTGTTAAAAGACAACATTATGTCTCCTTTTTTTCATACTTATAAACTAGTACATATCATCTTGTTTATTTATGGTGAACTAAGGAAACAAATATATCTTATTAACATACTTATCTTCTATAAGTACAATGTTATATTTCCTTGTTTTGTCTTATTATTTTCATCCATATAATCATTAAATCATAATGACATCTTAAAGCAATTGTGTTAACACATTTAACATCAATTTACAATAAATACTCTGTTGTAAAAAAATAGTACAAGTATGTCACTTTACACAATCATATACTTGATCTAAACAACACTCATTAATTAATAATAAATAACAATAGTACATAGTCATAAAGTGACTTTTTAAGATAATAAATTAATGCATTAGGCCCAACTTCCTTATACTATATGCGAAGTAATACTTTCTTACTTAATCCAAGTGAAAATACAATCATTACATTCATCGAGAAAACAATAATAATCAATGCATGATGAGTCAAGTGTTATCCAATCCTTTAATCACTTCATAATAACTACCCTGACCTACAAGCTATATGATAGATAAAATGATATACATGTCCAATTTGATGAATTGACATGGATTAACAACTCTCAATCATTTTTTTACATTATGAAGTGGTGAAGCTATTAAGATTAACTTATAATGGAAATAATATCTTCCTCATACCATATTAAGTCTACACACACACACACACACGTAATGTATGTATGTATATATAGACTTAATATGGTATGAGGAAGATATATATATATATATATATATATATATATATATATCTTCCTCATACCATGACTCCAAAGGAAGTGAACTTATTGATTAATACCATGACTCCAACACACATTGATTCATGATCAACAAGTAGTATCTTAACATCTTTACTTCCATTCACATCTTTGAATTCAACATCACATAAATAACCGAACAAAGTCTTAATAGTTAAAACTAATAACAATACCACATGTAACCATAAATCATCTAGCCCATGACTATCATCTTTATACCCAAGAGTATTAAAAAAGTAAATAGAGTTCCTTTCCCAAGATGATAATTAACAAGAATCTAACTTATAGATACAATAGACAATTGTTATCACAACATACCTTTATTATAATTGTGATGTGAATTATCCTAGATTAATAATCCTAATGTTAATTAAATACTTTACCATATAAAACCCTCTTATTGTATATTAAACAAAAAATAGTTAAAGGATTAAATATATATCTCTAGAGGGGTGGTGAGGACTATGTGTTGCTCAAGTAACTCTTAGGTGATACCCAAGATTCAACACCTCAAGCTATGGCCACATTATTAGGAGGAAATATTTAATAAATAATATTATTTCCCTAGCAGAACCATCTTGGGTTATACTTCATGTACCTTAGTTAGGACACCCTCTAAAGTGCCCCTCTCCAATTCCCACCACTTTCCTTCACTCGAATCAAATAAAAATTACTTGAGCACACATTTACCTACGTATTTATCAAATCCCCACTCACCAGATGTATAAATAATTTCCCCCGGGTGGGTTGGTAATCAACACACCCACTCATAAAAAAACTTATTAATTTAATTACATTTACCCATAACGGATTCATTATTTTAATCCCTCATTTTAAAATGAGTTCGAGAAACCTTTCTTTTATTCCTCCATATTTTAAAGGGATATGTATGTACATATATACCACCCTATTTTAAAGGGGGTCTTCTTTTATTCATACTATGTTAATTTTTGAATAACTTTAGGACTTAAATTTTATGTCTTTTCTCTTGATTAAATAATTTTAGAATACATAATAATTAATTTATTTTATTTTGATAAGAACTTTAATTTTCTCAATGTGGGGAATTTGTCACATAACATTTCTCCCCTCCTAAAGCAATCTTGACCTCAGTTGCCTTATCTTTGTCTTTGTAATTATTTTATTTCGTATTTAAATTAAATTATCAAAACCTTCCTTATCTAATACAAAACACAAATTTTGAAAATTCTTCAATATTAGATAGGAACAAGGATAAATTAATTTAATAATTTGATTAAAAATAAAAAATGTAATGGGTCTTTTTCCCATTTATTAATTATAATTTTAATGAAATATTGTAATGGTTATTTTCCCAGTTTATAACTTATTTATTTATGTACTTTATTAAACATCTGAAATAAATTTTATTGCATTCAAAAACAAGATATATATATATATATATATATATATATATATATATATATATATATATATATATATATATATATATATATATATATATACATAAAAACAATAGTTATGAAATCATATACATATCTCATTTAGAGGGGGTCTTATTTTATTCATACTCCGTTAATTTTTGAATAACTTTAGGACTTAATTTTTATGTCTTTTCTCTTGATTAAATAACTTTAGAATACATAATAATTAATTTATTTTATTTTGATTAGAGCGTTAATTTTCACAATGTGGGGAATTTGTCACATAACAATAATTATGATACAATGATAACATTAGTGGCATAATTAATTTCTCTATTTACATCATTTCACTTAAAAGACAATCATTTTGGTTATTTCACTAAGGTTCCATTACGACCAACAATATAATAACCCACTTTGTATTGCTGCGATGTTTGTCTACATGACATATTTAATAATAGAACCAAATGGTCTAATAACTCCATATAACCCAAAAACAAAAATAAATTTAAATATAAATTCCCCAAGTAACTACTTCTATAAATCAATTTAATAAAGAATATCAACAAGACATCAATCGATGAAGGTAGTAAAAAGCTCTGAATTTTAATATGAAGCATTCAAAAATTTACAGTAATGAACAAAGTTTATTTTATGCTTATACATGATTTGGGTTCAAGATAAATGTCAAAGAAGACTCCTCTTCCTATTGCACTAACAATGACCATTATCAAACACATCAACCACTAGATATGAAGAATGCAATGGAGGAGATGAAACCATCACAAGGAATATTCATTACTGAACTCATATACAACTAATCAAATCCCCAAAAATCAAGTATTTATCATGCCTGTAATGCTTCATATACCTGCAATGTATTTTACTTGCTACAAAATTTCAAACAACAAGAATAACTGACACCCAACAACTATTTAATCCATAGTCACAATCATTAACATGAATAAATGAAGAATATTAAAATCTTAATCATGCAGACCAAAAATGGTACAAGTTGAGAAAAAATAGACAAGGGAAATCAAAATAATTCATACCCATCACGTGTATTTTGTAAATATGGTTTTTAACAAGATAAAAAAGCCATAACATGACAAAAATCAAACCCAAATGCCAAAGAAATCAAAATAACTTCCACTTTTAAATTATGAAAGCACCTAGATAAGAAATTGATTTCCTTATTGTTTTTCCTTTATTTTCCAACCCAAACTATAATGAAAAATCAAACAAACCAAGAAATAGAATGACCCATTAATTATTCAACTCATTCGAAATGAACAGCAAGAAGAGAGAGTCAAAAATCCATGCCTATATTTAATGAAAATTATGTAACTTTTTCCTATTTTCCTCGTGTTGATTCTCCATAAAAATAAAACAAAAAACTGCCAAAACGTCTCTTGACTCATATAGCTTAAACTCCATTTAAGCTATTAATATTCTATTACTATTTTTAGAAAAGATAAGCCACAAAATCTCAACTAAAATAGGTTTCTCCCCTATGCCATGCACATCCCATCTAAACAAAACTCTATAATGATAAACAAACTATTAAAAAGAACTTTTTTTTGCATGTCGATTATATTCTTGAATAATCTTATAAAGTTTGAGAGAAATTAGCGTAGTAAATTCCCTTGAATGCTTGCAAGTGTCACATAAACTCACCATGACAATGTCAAATTTCCTTCCAATTTAAACAAAGTTACGAGTGATCTAAGATCATTTAAAAACATATAAATTAAATAATAACAATCTAGTTTGGATACATGGTGGACTCATGTCTACATAATAAATAAATAAAATCTAAACTCAATCAAATTCACTTTTACATGGAGTTCTTATGTTCATTCAAAGACCATCATATCAACCAATCAAATCTTCTTTGCAATGTATGGTGTGGTCGAATATCAAGCAGATTAATAAAAATTCTCCATGTCATAAGATATGGTAGAAGACCATTAAGTTTAAAACAATTAAAATATGCCATGGGTCTTAGACCTCTTAAACTCACAAATGCATAATGACTTACCTTTCCTTTATTATTCATGTCATCTATGCATGTGTAGACAATATTAATGTCATCTATACATGTGTAGACACCAATTTTTCGCTTTCGCTACCCCTCACCCCTCGTCCACTCTCTTCTTGCATTCATGCACCTATTTGAATCTTCCCTTCCCTCCAAAATCCCATTTATTCCATTTTATTATTATTTATTTCCCACCTTTAATCCTATCTTACCCATCCCATTATTTTATCTATCTTAATTACCCATAATCTCCGTTAATCAATCTTAATCACCACCTAACTTGTTTATTCTCCCTAAATTTTCTCTATTTTCCATCCTTAGGCTTGTATTTAATGTTTTTCACCTCTCACCTACCTGTTCATCCTCCCTAGACACCCTAGCTAATCCTTATCCCCAAAAACCCTAATCAGATCTCTTTGAGCTCATTTTGCCTCGATTTGGGCATCATTCCACCGCTCAAATGGATGACTCTCAAAAATCACCAATGACCTACCTAGGTCATCATCGACCCTATAAATCCACCTTCACCTCCTCTGATGTAGTGCACCACACCTTTTCATGAATTCAAAATGTTAGCAATATTCAATTACATTCAATGGGTCCAATTCCTTATTTTGGAAGTCTTGATTTCTAGATTCAAAACTAGTTCAAATTGTAAAGTTTTATCTTCTAGGTAATATATCATTCCATTTACATGATACCCTATTTTATCATTCCTTTACTATGGCCTTCCATGTTCTAATGTCATTTAATTTCATGATTTTTTTATAAGTACTCACCTTTCCTTCAATTACTCTTCACATTCCTTGTGCTAGTTTCTTGGTTCAACATGTAATTTTTGGCCTTTCGGTCTCTTTGAATCCAATAGGTGGTTGTACCATGTTAATTATATTCAAATCACTATTAGTTCTACTAAAGGAATGAAATCAAAATAATTGAGAGACTATTCTTCATTGCCTCTATTAAAACTTCCCTTCCCATTCTCTTAAAACAATGTGTTTGGATCATCCATGGTGGGAGGCTTATACAACTACCCAAGAAATTTTTTCAAATCAAGTAGCCCTATTATATGACCTCTGAAGTGTATGCTAAAACTTAGATCTCAAATATTTTTGTAGCTCCTTTTAACACACTCTCTCATTTGTAGCCCACAAAGCTCCTACCAACCCTATCTCACTATTTTGTCACTCATATCTTCCTTTATAAGAGACACCAAGACATAAAATGGATGTTTCTAGGCACCCATTAGGATCTTTGTCCATCCCTATAAGTTTCAATTCTTAACTCAAGATTTGAAGCTTAATCTCTGTGTTAATCTCTTCGACAATTAGCCTCCCGCTGCCTGCACTGTGTGTCCTTTTGGAGACTCATCGAGAAAATGTCAAAATCACACCAATGAAATGTTAAATTTATTTGAGAATCCTTTATTGCATGTTGTTAAAATACTAGCTATAAAATTTTATGTCATTTTTCTAAGTATAAGGGTTTCTTTCCTCAAACACGAGCTATGATAGGGTTTCTAGCCCAAGAAGACATTTTCTTCTACCAAATGCTCAATATTTTTCCTCAAAACCTAAATTTTTGATTGTATCTCTATGTTAGGATAAATTTTGAGAATTATTTAATAGTGGAGTATTATCAATCTCAAATCCCTTAAAAGTGTACTATCCTTGATTGTCCTACCTTATTCTTCCCCGGTGCATGCATGCAAGTTATACAAAGAAATCACATCCTTCACTAAACTATTCCAAGGATTTAAATATCTGTAGACATTCTTTTTACCTTAATTCTCACTTAAAAATAATTTTCAAATCTCTAAAATATCAAAGTAGGGTTTCCACACCAAAATTCACCCTTAATGCCTTTCAAATCGATCACCTACAATCAACCTCGATTTTGGAATCTTTTCCTTTATCTTCCTGTTTGAATGACTTATCAACATATATATATATATATATATATATATATATATATATATATATATATATATGTCCCTTAAGGTTTTCATGAGTCCATAGACCTCTATAAGCATGCATTTATTAACCTTTCACTTGGAGATTGTATCCTAAGGTCTAACCTATGAGTGCACAATCGAGTTTATGAGTTCTATCAATCTTAACATAATCTTGAGTGTGTATGGTCTTCAAAGTTCTTGAGCATGAGAAATTCACTAAAACTCTTCTTTCCCTCTAATTAATTTTCCTTTTTAAGGTTCGTAATTGATTCTTTAGCTTGGTTTTCTTGTCTCGATCCGGAGAAACCCGCGAAGTCCGAGTTACACAATAAGTTCACCATTTTCTTTCTAAAGGAAGGTTTCATGGGTTAATTATTCCTTCCAAAAATTATGACCTTTAAGACATGATATTCACCACAAATAATTGAGTATTAACTTGTAAAGTCTTTTATTCATCCATAAACTATTTTCTACCACACATAGTCAGCACTAACACAAATTTACATGCAAGAGGGTAACTCACAATTTTCAAACCCCATCACTCCAATCCCACTTAGATAATTTTTTAAATGTAATCTCACGCTTTTAACCCCTATACATTTTGGAGGTCTCTTGAAACCATATAAATCATCATCCCATGAATCTTAACTTGAGAAAATAGTGTTACTTACCTTCTTGGACACCGTAATACTTATCCAATTTACCAAACTACTAAATGCCTCATGTTCCTTATTATAAAATAACTCATAATCCCATCCACTTGCACGGAAATTCATTAGAGGAAAATCACTCCAAATTCAATTATAATTCATGTTCAAACATAATATACACTCATACATAAAATACATAGTTACACTCAAGAAGACTCCCATTTACATTGATCATAAAAAGATTACATAACTTCCTGAAGCTTTTTGGGTCTCTCTGCAGAGCCATCTTCCACCTTCTCAACCTTCTAATTCCTCATACCAACTCTAGCATTTGAATACATCTCTTGAAATCATAAGGAAAATGAGTTAGTTAGGGTTCTAACTCTTTCACTAACCCATGGAATAACCACTCATGTTGAGTTAGGACTTAGGTAGGTTGATTAGATCATGTTAGGATAGGAATTAGGTCTCTAGACCATAATAACATACTTTTATAACCTCCCGAGACTAAAAACTATTAACAAGGAAATTTAAAATTAAAATATGAGGTTTTAGAGGGAAACCTCTTATTACACACAAGGTGAGTCCAAATGGACTCAGTACATTACAAAAACCTCCAAATGAACTCTTGACACACCTAGAAGATTATAAAAACTAAAATTGACTATCTAGAATGATGCTCTGTATCATCCTCCTTACAAAAGGATGTAATTTTGGGTCTCTTTTGGTTTTAGCTTATTTTTACAAGTTTTTCCTCTTCTCAAAGAACAACTACTCTCATCTTGGATTTACCTCTTGAAGACCTATTTTCATCATTGTGGAGATCTTGGACACTTTGTGTTTTTTTGAAGCCTTCTTATCATGTTGCCATTATTTTGTATCAGCTTTGCATCTTTCTAGTCCTCTTGCAGGTCCTTTTTAGCCATCTTAGAGCTCATCACACCTCAACCCTTATTATATCATTCTCATCCTTCATTTTCCATACACCCAATCCTAGATCTATCCCGATTTTCATCGACCGTGTCTAGTTTTTGTCGACCCAACCTTCATTTTATCAATTTCGTAATGTCCCCAATTCAAAGACCCTTAGCCTATACTTCCCTGCGGGCTTCAAGATGTTGCAAGGGGAACATTTTTATTAAATAATTAAATATTATTGCCTAGAGAAATAATTATTTAATTATTTAATTATGAAGATTATTTAATTTAATTCCCAAAATATAAAAATTAAATGGGGAATTAATTAAATAAATATTTAGGTGGCTTTTATTGATAAAATCACCCTTTGAAAAGGGGACGCCACACCTAGGGAAAACAAAATGCTTTTATTTAATAATTTCCCTCTCCTAGGGATTTCGAATTTTGTGCCTCCTTACTTATAAAAGGAGTGCTAGGATCATTATTATTATTATGTTATGATGATATTTATTTTATGCTCCATGCTTGGAGTTGGGATGCATGCCCATTTTTGATACAAATTGCTTTGGAGATCTATTGTGACTGGTTATTGAAGATTAAATTGAAGGAGTTATATGAGAGATCCATGTTTTTGGCTTTGGCAAATATCTGGTCAAACTTGCAAGTGAAAATCTGCATTTTTATTGTAGTGAATTACTGTAGTGTTGTCACTGTAGCATCTGGTTTTGTGAGTGTTTTGGAAATTGATTTTTGGTGAATAATTCCTCCAAACCCTAGTGATTTCAATTGGTTTTATTGTGGACTGTTTGCATGCATTTAGTAGTGTGGATCGATCAACCTTTTGCATGTTATTATGCCCTTGCTGTAGCGACTTCTCTTATGATATTTGCGAGCTGTTTTGCATATATTTCTGAGTGTGGAATATCCAGCCTTTGCATATCTTCATGCTATATATTGCAGCGATTTTCCCTTCATGGTATTGTGATCTGATTTAGATGTATTTACTGTTGTGAATCGGTGGAATTAGTGCAAGATTTTTGTCTTCTCTAATGCAACGATTTGTTGGATAAGTTGGCAGTGGATTTCATGCTTAATAATCTGATCATTCCTTGCCCAGCGACCTCATCTAGAGGGTCATATTGATTAATTGTTTGAGCTGTTCTCCCTCTCTAAAAACAATCAATCTGGGAATGTATGCAATCTATTCTTGGTAAACATTGGCAAGGTAAAACTTATCAATAAGGTTTGGGTTTTGATTAGTTTAATCTACCTTAATTCCCTTCAATAATGAATAGTTTTGGAGAATTTTAGGAGTAAATCAATGGAGTATTCTTAGTATTATTACCAGTGGTGAAGTATCAAGGGTTTTCTTGCATATTAAAGCCATATACAATCAACATGCTGTGTGTTTTTATTCATTAATTACCAACAACTCTTTGAGAGTAATTATTAAGTGTTAGTAGTGTTTTTTGAATCTCCTTTCAACAATGAACTATACAAGTAACTTAAGTTGAGTTTGAAGTATGATTTTGGGAGAGATTCATAGCTGATTGCATGATTGAAATATCCTCACATTGGCAGCAGGTAGTAGTATGTTCCTGTGTTATTTGAAGGGCTGATTTTAGAGCATGTTTGCATGAACTCATTGGTCAAAGAAGTCTGGTTTCTAAGGGGTACAATTTCAGCTGTGAGTGAGCCACTCGTTAGAGGCCATTAAACCCCTTTATTGGGTTTATTGAGTCATCTATTTGATTGGTTTGAATAGTGTTTGACTGACTTTTGATATTTGCACTTGATTGGAGTGTTGAAGAGTTGGTTGTTTGCATATTTCCCATTGATCCCGGGTTTGGGACATTACAGTGTTATCAGAGCTTCCTTCCTCTATTCGTGTGGGTCATTTGTGAATGCAGGATTTGTATTTTCATATTTGTATGTTGAGATAAGAGGATGAGTTAAACCATGGAGTTAATGAGTGAAGGTGGGTTGAAAGAAAGGATCACCAGGGTTGGGAAGGAGCTTAAGCATCCACATCATTCCAAGGATGCCTTGCTTAAGGACTTGGAGGAAACAACAAATTGTTTGGCCATGGTCAAACAATCAGATAAGTACATGATTCATTCATTGATGTTTCAGTTGATTAAGCCTAAGATATTTTGGCATGAAGATGTGAGAGTGAAAATTATGGTTATTACTTGCATTGCTGAAGTCACAAGGGTCACAACCCCTAATCTTCCCTACAATGATGATATCATGAGAGACATATTCGAACACATGGTCGGAAGTTTTCAAGGCCTTTGGAACATCACAAGCCCTTATTACAACAAGAGGGTAAAAATCCTGGAAACTATGGCAAAGGTAAAGTCTTGTGTATTGATGTTAGATCTTGGTTGTAATGATCTTATCCTTCATATGTTTGAGGTATTCTTTGGGGTCATACAGGATAACCATTCAGAAAATGTAATGGTTGCAATACAAAGTATCATGTCTACAGTGATAAATGAATATGATGATGTTCCTCAACAATTGTTGAATGTGCTTAAGGAAGAATTGAGACAGGAGGCATCATGCATTTCTCACACCTTGGCAAAAGGTGTCATGAATAATATCAAGATGAAGACATATATGGTAGCCAAGTTTTCAGAAAAGGATATGAGAATGGATCCTCAAGGTATGAGTTCTTTGATGCATAATAATGAGCTTTTTGTATCTAATACTTGCACAAAATGTGAAGGCACAAAAAAATCAAATGCTAAGGTAATGGATTATTCAGAATTTGATTTGGCTAATAAGAATGATGAAGTTGTTGATGAATATGGGGAGCTCGGTAGTGCTTTGAAGAAAGATGTGTCTCATCTTGTTGATTCTCTTGTTTCTTCTCACCAATGGGAAAAGCAATATTCAGCCATTCACTTTGGGGAGTTCAAGACACAAGTGGTAATCATGAAGGCATTCTGAAATAAGGGAATTACATGGACCACATATTACATGGTAAGAAATTCACTTTCAGTTTTGGTACAACAGTTATATCTTGGTAAATTTCAACTCTTGTGGATTGTGCATGGTTCAAATTTCAATCATGATGAGGGTTTTTACCTAGGTAATGTCATCCCTCAAAGGTACAAAGTCATTCTTCACAATATTGAGGTCTGTTTAGAGTCATTTCATGTACTTTATCTTGCTGTTATGAAATTTGTACATGATGGGCTGTCACTTGGACATTTGATTCTTGTGTTTTCAAAAGGAAATTTGGTAAAGGAAATGTGTGGGATGGATCTTGTTGACATTGCTTGCATGGATACAAATTTTGGGGCTTCTAAAAAGGGTTTGAAGGAGAAGAAGGGCCATGGTATAAGGTCTTCACATGATCCATATTCTATGATTCTCATGGCAGCTAAGGAAGAAGAACAAGGGGCAACCAAGCATGGGAGAAGTGACCTTCTAAATGACTTGGTAAGTGATAAGGTAAAGCTAAATCATGTGTTGCCTATCATTTTACATGCTAATGAGATTAGGAGATGGCATAAGGATACAAACATGGATTCTATCATCATGAGGGGTATGTCATTTATTCACATGAATGTTTTGATGTCTTGCACATTGGGATCAAATATTCTATTTTCCCTATGCCATAGTAATTTACAACTTCTAGATTTTGAAATAAGTGTTGGGAGCATAGAGTTTATCTTGGGATATAAACAAGGGGAATGTCATCCTGCTGTCCCAAGTAAGAAAAAACTAGGAGCACATTGAGTACTTGCTAGAAAATGACAAAAAAATTGAATATGTATTGTTGGAGTTGTTTCCCATACAAGATGGGGTTGTTGTATCCAATATTTTCAGTTTGATAGCTTCTAAAATTGTTTCCCAACACACAGGAATTGATATTGGGATGATGACATGGAAGACTAACTACTTGCCCCATCATTTTGGTATCTAACATCGTCATGATTAGCCCCTTAATTCCTTTTACAGTTCAGATTTTTGATGTACACATGATGATATGGTTATGGGTGTTGGTTTGTAACTCATGCATGATTGATTGGGAAGGGCTAAGTCTGATTTTTGATGAGAAATGACATGACTACAGCAGAGTATGGGACTACATAGTAGTTTGTGGGGGCAGCCCATGCATGAAAGGAAGTTGGGCACTATCCAAGCCATGGAGATACCAAGGAGAAGCAAGAAGAGTGTTCTTCAACACTCATTTTTCTAACTGGTTTGTTTCATGTGCAGGTTTGAGGAATAAATTGCAGCAGTTTTCACTCCCCACTTTTAGGAGGATGAAGCAGCCAAAGATCTTACAAATGCTACTCCACTTGAGTGGCATGGGAACCTGGTTCTTGGAGTGCTACCATGGTGGTACCGGAGGCATGAGCTTGCTATTGCTTGAGGGCAAGCAATCTTGGGAAGGGAGGACTGTAATGTCCCCATTTCTGAAGACCCTTAGCCTATACTTCCTGTGGGCTTTGGGATGTTGCAAGGGGAACATTTTTATTAAATAATTAAATATTATTTCCTGGAGCAATAATTATTTAATTATTTAATTATGAAGATTGTTGACCAGAGAAAAGACTTAGTTGAACTTGCACTTAGATTCCGCATTTAAGAATGGAACAGAGCAAAAGCGTGAAGTAATAGGAAGGTGTCACGCATGGAGATGTAGGGTAAGAATCTCAAGGACTTAGCTGATTTTGGAGATCAGGTCTATTCTTAGAGATTGGCGTGTGGAGTACACAAAGTGATGTTGATATTTGTGCACCACTCTTCGTGGGGATTTTGGAAGGACATGTCAACTCACTCTTGCATGGACACAAGTTAAGCATAGATCAATCACTTCAGTTAACTATCAACAATCTATATATAACATACTTGCATGTATGGCTATAATTGTAAAAAGGTGTGTGGTTGTTATTAGCATGCAACCTATTTCGGTAGAGTTAAGTGGTGAAGGATTAGTTCCCTCTCTCTATATATATGTAATGAACTACTTATAGAGAGACATACATAGAGAACAAATGGAACCACATGCGATCGGATGATTGTAATGAGATCCATGCGCACATGCCCGTATTGTATGGCTCTTGGATTTTTGGTTCAATGAATAGATAAAGGAAATTGGCCGAAAAAAGTGTGTGATGTGTTTTATCAATGCATGTTATTACTTTCAAGATGATATACTTTTAGCCCTTATAGATTTGGTTGGATATAAATGGTGAATGGATGGATTAGTTCCTAAAATATATGTTTAGTATTTTATCATACCGCCATTCTCGCTATTACAACTATTAAGAGGGACTTGGTACCTTTTAGGTACTTCAGTGAGCACTCAGCCTAGGCTGAGTGATGTGCCAACGCGACTAGGTGTTAACTAATAATTCTAGGCTACATCATTGGTTCCGTTGCTGGGACCTCTTTTTCAATTGTTTCAGAATGGTTCACGATGAAGACATACTAGCTAACCCAAAGCGTTGAAGAATGGATTCATGATCTGGAGGAAGAATACGCACGGAGGTTTGATACTGGATCCAGATTTAGTGCACGTACTTGGGTAGAGTAGAATCTGTATGACAATTTATACGAGAGCTTCTTTGCTATCTTTCCAGTAGAATTATATGAATGGTTGACTGTATGCATCTAAGTGGAATTGGAGGTATCGTACACTTGTTTGGACATAGGAGGAATTTCAAACACTCTATGATGCTGACCTAAGCTGGACTCACATGGTAGATACCTGGTTTCACGGTGTCCTAAATAGCTATATTCTGGAGTATTCAATTTTGAATTATTCGTGCCCAGAGGTAGCAGAGTTCCAGTTTCTATGGTATCCTAGAGGGACATATTTGTAAGGTATTCTGCATTGGCAATCAAAATACTAATGGTAACATTGAACTTAGAAGCTAAAACCATGGAGAGCTAAAGAATCTCCACGCATGGGGGTAGGAACAGGATTGGTGAAAGATGGCAGACCTAGCGGTAGCATGGCAGAGGGAAGAAAGGCGACTGAAGTATGATGAGGTGTATGAGAGGGAATTATGTAAGAGGCAAGAAATTATAGAACGGATGGTGTTGTGGAGAGAGATGGCTCATGAAGGATTTGAGGCTCATGGGGAGGAAGAAGAGCAAGAGCATCAAGAACTCCCCCATCTAGGGAAGCATGATAGAGAACCCTCTTTGGCCTCACATGGAAGCACGCTAGTAGACATGACCTGGGCCATGGGCACACATCTAAGCCAACCTGTTGACCTAGCCCTTGTGCTTGGTTTTCCAGTATCTAGTACAACAGGTAAAAGTAGTTTTAATTCAGGAAGTGAAAGCATAGACATAGGTTAGATAGTAAGTACACCAATGGCAACACAGATAGCTTTGTTATTCTTTGGGGGTACATTATCAGGCTCATCATCTACACAGAATATGAGCACGCCGAGTGTGGGAATCACTTCTGGAGTTGGGACCACTTCCCAGACTGTAGGGGTCCAGTATAGTACCACTGTTGGGGCATAGGGGAGTGCATCCATGGGCCCTATTCCAAATTTTGGAGGATCGGTGGTATGGAAAGTTCTAGTTCCGGTGGTTTGGGTGGTATTGGAGGAAGAGGAAACCAAGGAGGTTCTGGGTTGGGTGGTCAAGGCCCACAACGACCCCAGAACATTTATATGGAGATGTCCCTTTGTCTCTCATAATACAGAGGTATCGAGGATGCTACTGAACATGTTCATATGTGTGAAATATTATGGCCCGTAAAAGGTATTAAAGTACCTGAATGCAAGGCAAGTCAATTTGCTACTACATTGTAGGCGCGTATGCACAACTGGTATAGGAAGTTTGACCCCAATCAAACTTGTATTGACTATGCAACATTGAAAGATGCTTTCTTAAAAGAGTTCCATATCCCCGAGTTTGAGCAGAAGAGTATAAGCGCACTCAAGGATATAAAGCAAGGCACTACTAAAAGTGTATGTGAGTATGATGCATGATTTAAAACACTTCTATCCAAACTCTCTTATGACATTCATGCAAGTCAGCATGCACAATGGTTTGTTGGGGGACTGATTACTCCATTTTGGAGAGCACTATCACATAAAACTTATACCAATCCGTGCAAAGCATTGGAAGCCGCTTTACGTGCTGAAGCAGTTGGGAGTATTGACACTGGAGTTAGTCCATTTTTGGAAGCTCAGATAGCGGCTATGGTGAAACAGTTAGAGAAATTATCGGTAAACTCAGCTCATGAAACGTGCTCAGGGATCTGGTGTATAGATTGTGAAGTGGAAGGGCACACTAAGGATAGTTGCCCTCACAGAACTATACATTCATTGTTATTAGACTGTGAGATTTTCCATTTGAACCATGATGCTAGTCACTGCCCCCTCCTACAACGTGTGATCAGGAAGAATGTATCCTCCTTCTGTAAAATTTGTAGGTCCACGACCCATGATACTGAGGACTGTAGATTGATTGGTCGATCCATGATGCCATTGATATTAGGGTCAGATAGGTGAGTGTGGATGATAATTCTAAAGGGAAGAATGAGCATCAAGATAGGGATTATAATAAAACCCGCTATGATAGGAATGATAGAAGGTTTGAAGGGGCTCATGAAAGAGGATGAGGATATAGAGGTGGATATGGAGGATGAGGCCAAGGTGGAGGAAGGAGTGAATTCCCTTGAGGAACTTGCTATACATGTGGCTCACCTGACCATTATAGGTGTGAATGCCCATAAAATATTTCCTGTTCATTTTGTGGGAAGGGACATAGTTATGAAGAGTGCCCGAACTTGTATGAGCATCTCGGTATAAGGTGGTAACAATCAAGATAACCACACGAGCTGAGGCGGCACACACAAGAGAGATGTTGCAACAGAAGCCGACAATCACTAGAGAGGAATTTTTACATGCTAGATATCTAGATCCATCTCATCAAAAAGAAGTCTATCAAGACACAATGGAGGTCCTTAGGAGCCTTCAAGGTGAGATACAAGGATTAAAAGAGTAGTCTCGAAATTGGAGCACAAGGATACAGAACAAGCCCCGTCGGATATTGATGACATCAGAGAGGTATGTAGAATGTTGTGCCAAGAGAATATTATTCCTTTATTAGGAAATTGGTTGAAAGGGAATACTCTATGTGCAAGGACTAAGACTAGAAGACAAATACTCCATGTGAATCTCCCTCCTGATAGCATTGACTACGACAAGGAGATCACTTTGAATGTTGTTGTGGATGGGTGGCTGCTGAGCAATATTCTGATTGACACAGGTGCGGAAGTAAATGTACTTACATTAGATGTGTGGGAACAAATGGGAATACCCCATTACAACCATCATCTAATGTATTGTTCATGGAAAATAGAACAAAAGCTACTCCCATAGGAGTTTTAAAGGATGCATCTATCACTATACAAGGGGCCAAGTTCACAGGAGACTTTGAAGTGCTAGTGCTTGTGGAAGTAGATAGTTTCCCAGCTTTGCTTGGGTGCCCTTGGTGTTATGCGAACAATGCTGATTTGAGGTTTAACAAAGGGTATATCAGATTCGAGAACAAGGAGGAAAGGGTCATAATACCCTTGACAGATGGGAAATCCGTGCCATATGTGGAACCTTTAAGCGAAGAGGACTTGAACAGAATCTATGCACACGCTATTCGGGACCTAGAGGTCAATGATCCATCCAAGGAAGGAATACTTCATTGGGAAGATTCTCAGTCAATCAACGATACTACTAGTATTGCTTGTGATAATTGGGCTCATGGCACTTATGAACTAGTGGGGTGCAAATTTAAGCGCATGGTTACTGGAAAGATGGGTTCTCACTCTGTTTGATGTATAGGTCACGCAATACCCTGCTATACTAGATCTGAAGATTTGGCTGGGTTCTTATAGGCCATAGAAACAAATTTGGCCGACGAACTTAGACGACGCACTATGTTGTCATATACTTTGGGCGGGATGGATGTGCACTGGTGGGTAGTCCACATGCATAATCTCTTGGAATGGAAAATGATTGGGACCACCTTATAAACCAGGTTTTCAAGGAGTAATGCACCTACAAACATATACCCCTATCATGGTGATCAACTTTGCTCAACATCATATCCAAAGCGGTGTGAGAGACTCGGACGATAGGCCAGGAAGCATTACTGCCTTCACTTTGGGTGCATCGGTTTTATTATACTCTAAAAGGTTACGTGCGTGCTTGGTATGTCTATGCTGAATTACATCGTGACACTGACAACTGGAAAAATTTGACTGTAAGGATGATCCAAACGTTTGAATTCTTTTCATCTACACCACCAGTGAACACAACTTTAAGTTTTATCAAGTGCTTAACCATGGGAGACAATGGGAAAGCGGAGGAACTTGTTCAGGAATTATTTGGTGAGACAAAGACAGGGGTGTGCTTTGCGGATGAAGAAGATGATATCATATTACTTGAGCACACTTCTTTGGAGAAAGATAAGGGGAAGATGGTATACATAATTGATGAGGAGGAAGTTGAGCACTTGGACGTGGATCATTCACATGGAACACGTGAAGTGTTATCCAAAGGTGCAAATGTAGATGTGCACGCATATTATGAACCTATGAAGACAACAAAGGTTAATATAGGCACAAAAATGCACCTAAGGAGGTAATAATTGGGGATTACTGGTCGAATCAGAAGTAGCAAAGATCATCGAGTTGCTTCACGATTATGAGGACTTATTCCCAAGAGGATACCATGAACTTAAAGGCATGCATATATCACTCAGAGAAATGAGGATAAAGCTCAAGGAAGGTGTGCACCCTGTTAGGAAGCGGCCATATCAAATGAATCCTAATTTGTGCAAGAAAGTAAGGGAGGAGATTGACAAGATGCTGAAATCCGGGATCATTCGACCACCGGATGAATCGAATGGGTCGATCCTATGGTGATAAGTATAAAAAGGATGGCAGGATTCAAATTTGTGTTGACTATAGGGAGTTGAATGTAGCACGTGTTATAGATCCCTTTCCTATGCCATTCACAGAGGAAATATTAGGAGTGGCTGGGCGTGAAACATATTCATTTACAGATGGGTTTTCAGGGTACCATCAGGCTAGGATTGCCCGGAAGATCAAGAGAAGACCACCTTCACTACTGAATGGGGAAGCTTTGCTTATACTGTGATGCCCTTTGGATTGAAGAATGCACCTGTTGTATTTTCAAGAATAGTGGTACAAGCCTTCAAGGATTTTATTCATAACTTTTTACAGGTCTATCTTGATGATTGGACCGTTTATGGGCTGATTAAGGATCATTGTGACAATATGCGCTTAATGTTTGAAAGATGTCTTTGCTAGTTGAGCATCTCATTAAATATCAAGAAGTGCATCTTTGATACTCCATTTGGCACACTTTTAGGACATATCATCTGTAAGGAAGGGTTGTTAGTTGATCTAACTAAAGTTGCAGTCATCATTGGCTTGAAAGCCTTTGGCTAGTCGGTCGAGGTGCCTGATTTTTGGTCATACAGGGTATTACTAGAAGTTTATCAAAGGGTATGCAAAAGTTTCCACACCCCTAGAGGAATTGCTCCAAGGAAAAGGTACATTCTATTAGGGGGAGTCACAACAACACGTGTTTGAGATATTGAAGCAGAAACTTACTACCGCACCTATCTTGTATTTTCCTTCATGGGATAAACCTTTTCATGTTCATGTGGATGCTTTTGGCACAACCATTGGTGCTATCTTAGCTCAACCAGGTGAAGGTATCATTGATCATCCCATTTTATTTGCTAGTAGGAAGTTGACACCTAAAAAATAGAATTATACCACTACAAAGTGCGAGGCCTTGTCCATGATCTATGCCTTGCACAAATTTTGTCAGTATTTATTGGCCACACCATTTTTGTTTTATACAGATCATATGACATTAAAATATTTGGTGAACAAGTCCGTTTTACAGGGGCACATATGCCGGTGGGTACTCTTATTTCAAGAGTTTGACTTTACGGTTGTGGTAAAACCAGGAAAAAGCAATTCTGGATTGGATCACTTGTCTATAATTCAATCAGGGGAAGAAGCACAAACAATAGAAGCGACCATGCCTAATGCACAACTATATAGGTTACAACACGCACCATCAGAATTAGAGGACATTGCTTTGTCTTTCTGAGAACTGGTATGGTGCCCGAAGGCATGAAAGCTTTAGAGAAGAAGCAACTTGCTATTCACGTGGCACCATTCATGTTAATTAGTGGTGATTTTTACAAGCTAGGTAGAGATGAAGTGTTACGCCGTTGTGTCTTGGAGCATGAAAAAAAGGACATAATGGAAGAATCACATGGTGGTATTGCTAGTTGCCATTATGCAGGTGATATAATAGCGTGCAAGATCCTACTTTCCAGTTATGGTGGGAAACATTGTACAAGGATTGTAAAGAGTATTGCAAGACGTGTGACCATTGTCAACGTCTCAGTCGACCGAAACAATGGGATGAGATGCCCCTATGACCCATAACAAGTGCAGAACCCTTTGAGAAATGGATAATTGAATTTGTCGGGCCTATCTCCCCAGCCGCGCGTAGGACTGGGTCATGCTATATCATCATTTGTATAGATTATCTTACTTTATGGGTAGAAGCAACACCTACAAAGGACTGTATAGTGGCTACAGATAGCATGGTTCTTATGGGAGAATGTCCTCACAAGGTATGGCTGTCCTTTAAGTTTAACAAGTGATAGGGGCACACATTTTTTAAATGAGACAATAAAAATTCTTTTAGATGAGTTTATGGTTGCCCACCATAAAACTACACCCTATCACCCTCAGGAAAATGGAACTGCTGAGGCATTTAACAAGATTTTGAGCCACACATTGACCAAGATTTGTGATGTTGGGAGGAAATATTGGGATGATAAAGTATCAGCTGTCCTTTGGGCTTATAGAACAACATACAAAAGATTAACCAAATCTACACCTTTTCAATTGGTGTTTGGTGTGGAAGCTGTTCTACCTCTAGAATTTATGTTACCTACTTTACGCATTGCACGCGTTGGAGGTCTAGCTGATGAGCAAGCCTTGGAAGAACAGATTGTGAAGATGGTTCAGCTCGATGAGCATTGCGCCATTGCACGCTAGAGTCAGAAACAGGAGAGAGTGTGACAAAAGGCATGGCATGATCGGCACATCAGGGATAAGAAACTTGTGGTGGGACAACTGGTACTTCTATATGACTCCAAGTTTTTGCGCCATCCAGGAAAGCTCAAGGTGCATTGGTTGGGGCCATATGTTATCACTCATATACTTGAGTCAGGTGCTTTCCAGTTGGAAACAATTGATGGCACGCGTTGCCCTTACTTTAACGGGAGTAGTTGAAGCCCTACTATAAATAAGTCTTCTTGGTGTTTGTAATAAGGTAGTATTGCCAGATACATTAGGTTTCCCTTTATGCATTTCCTTAATGTATTTCTTTCATTGTCGCTATGTTTTGTCAATTTTAGCTCTTGTTTGTGTAAATAAGCATGCTTGCGTGCATGAAACTAACTACAATATGAAGCATGTTGATGCACAGAGGACTGCACATCCTTTTCATGTGGGGTGGATTGTTGGTGACTCTCAGGGATATGCTATGAAGATATCATGTGGGTGTTGAAAGAAGGTTACTAAGGGTAACTGACAAAAGATTGCTTCTCAAGATAAGAAAGAATGAATATGGATAAGGGAAAGTATAATGCGAGGTAAGCAGCGGCCATGGTAGTTACCAGGAGATCATGCAGTGATGAGGTACTCAAGCATGAAGGGTGCGCTGAAGAGAATTCCATGACAGAGGGTAAAGAGGCATGCTAGAAGGTTATAGCTTTGGCGTGAAAATATACCACACGGAAATGATAAAAACGGGTCATAAATGAGGAGAATTTGGTAGGTGGAGTAATTAATGCAGCAAAAAGTAGAAATCTATATAAGGATGGGATGCAATTTCATTTTTACCCTTGTGACTATGAGAATTCGATAGAGAGCCTATACGCGAAGAGCATAAAGCTAACTGATTCGAGGTGCGAAGTAAGCGAACCAGCGCGGAGAAGAGAGTTGTGTATTAGAAGGGCTTGTATCCCCTAGAAGAAGGGTTTGACAAAGTAGAGTAATACAACAGAGTTAGGGTGTGCAAGTTCATAATTACAAATTAGGGCATGGAGGAATCAGGGTTAGGGTTTGAAGAAAATCACTCAAAACACACCGCAGTTGACCTACAAAACAAAACCCTGTAAAAATGGCACCAAAGAAGAAAGCAACACCGATAAAAGAAAAGAAGAAGGTGGTGGTGGAAGAAGAGGAGGAGATGGCCCCAGAGAGCAATTTCTCTGAAATGCAGTACCCTGAAGAAGTTATCATGGGGCAGGAATGGAATACCCACATAAGATAGAGCAAGATAAGTGAATACAATCACCGAACCAATGAAAACCAAAAGAAGTTAGATGACCTGCTCACCTCTCAAACAAATAGGTGCACTGAAGACAGCATGCCGATATATGATGATGCCAGGGAAAAGCTACTCAAGGGAAATGGTGTCTACCAGCTTTATGAGCTTCCATACTTTGGGAAGTATGCACCTTTGTACAGATGGCTGATGAGCCGAGTCCATGAGGACTTCTTCTACTTCGCAGGACGGAGGGTAAGACTGACACCCATCCTCATTTCCATAGTTACTGGATTACGGGCAATGGGAGAAGAAATTAAGACCAACTTAGCTGACAAAAGTGCCATTTTGGAGACACAAAAGGCACTGGGCTACCAGAAAGGACCGCATGGGATGGACATTGACAAGTTGAAAATTTTTCCAGTAGTACAGGCAGCAACACATCTAACCACAAATTTGAATGACCAAGAGCATTGGTCACAAGTCAATTCTATGTGGTTGCATGTGGCCAAGCGCATGTCAGAGGGAACCACTTATAACATCGCCGGATTCATTGTAGAGCGGATAGTCAAGGAAGCACACGAAGGGAGTAAGATAAGTTTTGGTTGTATCTTACTGAGTTTAGTCTTCATGGAGATCGGGGTACCTGATGGCCCAAAGGAGAACATATGGGAATACCCCATGAATCATAAGTCTCTAGCTGAGCAATTTAGCAAATATCTTTACAAAGGGTTGATGACGAAGGAGGTTAAGGAGCACGTTGAGATGTGGTATGATAGGCTCTGCGGTGTTTGGGGAAGAATGGTGCATACCCAAGGATTTTCCCTCGGTCTTGGGAAAATAGGTACAATTTGCAGTCTACCAGCATTTCTGTATTGTGCGCTTTCTAATGGTAGATGGGTTATGGAGCCCTTGGTGCAAATTTCCATATGCATTCCCGTGCATAGTTCTTCCAAGCTGCAGTTCATCGGTTCACCAACACACAGAGGTTGGTATTTAATGCAGACAAGGTAGACTATGAGTATCACACCCTGAGAAAGACTTATGGATATCTACGGAGGAATGCATACAACGAGAATAACATCTTGGAAATATTAAGCATTAAGCTAGAGACAGTGGCCATCACAGATATTAGGGCTGCGCTAATATACCTCCAATTGAATCCTTAAATGGAGAATAATAATTACTTGGAGAATGAATTCACGCTTCCGGGGCCACCGAAGGGAAAGCATACTATGGAGAACATTCTGCAGTGCGTAGGCCCTCTGCGCCTAGGCAAGATGAGGAGGAAGAGGATGAAGAACCCAAAGATAGTGGCGATCAGTGCGGAGAAGGAAGTAGCCATCTGACCAGGAGGGGGAGTGCGTGACAACTCCCTAGGGAGAAGGAGCTATGGGGGAGGAGCAGGTGCACAAGAGATTTAAGAAGGTGTTTAAGTGCACAAGGGCACAAGGAGGAACCCCACAGGTGAAGGAGCCAGAGGAGAAGAAATGGAGAAAACTCAGGCTGAGCAAGGAAATGGAGGAATCTGAGGAGAAGGTGCCTTCATCTCCAACTGGGGAGGAGCCTCAACATGAGGAGGAGAAGATGGAAGGAGAAGAAGGGGGTCAATCAGAGGCTACACAGGACAAGGGTGGGGATACATTTGGTATTCCCAACCTTGATGCAGCCATTCCAAGAGGACCTCGATCCCGTCAAACAGGGAGGATGCCAAGGCACATGCCATGGGGTATGCAGAAGACCCAAAGCTGATCATTCATGCTCGGTTCTAGAGTACCATCGAGTAGAAGGATTTATTTGGATGGGCACTCATGGACGAGGACAAGGTGACTCTGTGCACAAGGAAGCAGCTCTCATGGTCTATGCACACACACATGGACGAGCCCGACTTTGATGTTGGTGAAGAATCGTGTGCATCATGGTGGTTGAAGAAGGCACCTGAAATGCACCACATGACAATCAAACCAACAATGATGTCAGATGAGCAGGTGAGCAATGCTCTAGTAAAAGTATCCTCCGAAGTAGCAAGAAGAAACATAGATAAATCTGCTACCATCAAGGCGCTGACAGAGAGATTAAAGGCCAAGGATGTGGAGATAGCGTGCCTAGTCCAGGAAAAGGACTTGATCAAAAGAAAGTATGACACTTTTGTTAGTATGGCAGAGGAAATTGGAGATGATGTTCTAAAGGTACGCCCAAATCTGGAATCTCGGTACCAAAATAATTTCCTTCTGCGATGCACTATGTGAAAACAATGATAACATTAGTGTTGGAGGATGAAAAGGTGCGCGTATCCTCACAGCCCAAGGACTCAGGGAAAAGATAGAAAAGGCACAGGCTGCAGTAGCTAGGAAAATTGCTACTTATGAAGGTCTACTGCAAGCCACCCACGATGAACTGAAGAAGGCCAATCATGCGCTAACCATATGCACAGCCCCAGATGTGTTGATCATGGTAAAAACCTTGGAGGAAGAAAATGAGGTCCACAAAGTGATGAAGGATGCTTCCTAGGCCACGCTGAACGCCTAGTCCTGGTAAAACAGAAGTGTGAGGCACTAGCTGTGGCATAGGCACCACATAAGGAGAGGTTGGAGGAGCTAGGAAAGCTCATTGCTTAGAGGATGGATGTACTGAGAAGGGGTGTAAACCTCTATGTCAAGCATAATGCTTGTAATACAAAATGAGCAAGGGAAACTCTCCATGGAAGAGCTGTAGTCCATCATTGCAGACGTGCCGAAAACAACAAGAGCAGCACTAACAGCGTGGGAGAACCTAGAAGTAGATATCAAAGAAGAATATCCAGAGTTGATGCTTCAGGATGAGACAGAGGGGCCTGAGGCCTAAACAATTTTGTTAGGTGTGTATATCTTCTTCAAAATTCTTATTCAAGATTCTTATTCAACATTCTTTATTCTTTATTTATCCATTCTATGTATAAGTTTTGAGCATCACCATTGTCGGGGTGATAATGAGATTAGTGTGGGGTAATGTTGATAAGAGAAAACACTTAGTTGAACTTGCACTCAGAGTCCGTGTGGAAGAATGGCACAGGAGAAAAAGCATGAAGTAATAGGAAGGCGTCACATGCGAGAGATGTAGGGTAAGACTCTCAAGGACTTAGCTGATTTTGGAGATCAGGTCTATTCTTAGAGACTGGCATGTGGAGTACACAAAGCGATGCCGAGATTTGTGTGCCACTCTTTAGTGGGGATTTTGGAAGGACATGTCAACTCACTCTTGCATGGACATAAGTTAAGCATAGATCCATCACTTCAGTTAACTATCAACAATCTATAGATAGCATACTTGCATGTATGGCTATAATTGTAAAAAGGCACGTGGCTGTTATTAGCATGCGACCTATTTCTGGTAGAGTTAAGTGGTGAAGGGTTAGTTCCCTCCTATATATATATATGTAATGAACTACTTAAAGGATATATAGAGAGACATACATAGAGAATGGATGGAACCACATGTGACTGGATGATTGTAACAGATCCATGCACGCATGCCTGGTATTGTATGAAGCTATTGTATTGTTGGTTCAATGAATAGATAAAGGAAATTGGCTGAACAAAGTGTGTGATGTGTTTTATCAATGCATGTTATTACTTTCATGATGATATAATTTTAGCCCTTATAGATCTGGTTGGATATAAATGGTGAATGGATGGATTAGTTCCTAAAATATATGTTTACTATTTTATCATACCGCCATTCTACTATTACAACTATTAAGAGGGACCTGGTACCTTTGCGTGCTTTGTGAGCGCTCAACCTAGGTTGAGTGATGTGCCAGTGTGACTAGGTGTTAACTAACAATTCTAGGTGCATCAAAGATTATTTAATTTAATTCCCAAAATATAAAAATTAAATGGGAATTAATTAAATAAATATTTAGGTGGATTTTATTGATAAAATCACCCTTTTAAAACGGGATGCCACACCTAGGAAAACAAAGTACTTTTACTTAATAATTTCCCTCTCCCATGGATTTCAAATTTTGTGCCTCGCTTATAAAAGGAGTGCTAGGATCATTATTAATATTATGTTATGATGATATTTATTTTATGCTCCATGATTAGAGTTGGGATGCATTCCCATTTTTGATACAAATTGCTTTGGAGATCTATTGTGACTGGTTATTGAAGATTAAATTGAAGGAGTTATATGAGAGATCCATGTTTTTGGCTTTGGAAAATATTTGGTCAAACTTGCAAGTGAAAATATGCATTTGTCTTTGTAGCGTCATCACCAGTAGCAGCTGGTTTTGTGAGTGTTTTGCAAATTGATTTTTGGTGAATAATTCTTCTAAACCCTAGTGATTTCCATTGGTTTTATTGTGGATTGTTTGCATGCATTTAGTAGTGTGGATCAATCAACCTTTTGATGTTATTATGCCCTTGCTGTAGTGATTTCTCTTATGATATTTGTGAGCTGTTTTACATATATTTCTGAGTGTGGAATATCCAGCCTTTGGATATCTTCATGCTATATATTACAATGATTTTCCCTTCATGGTATTGTGATCTGATTTAGATGTATTTACTGTTGTGAATCGGTGGAATTAGTGCAAGATTTTTGTCTTCTCTAATGTAGCGATTTGTTGGATAAGTTGGCAGTGGATTTCATGCTTAATAATCTGATCATTCCTTGCCCAGCGACCTCATCTAGAGGGTCATATTGATTAATTGTTTGAGCTGTTCTCCCTCTCTAAAAACAGCAACCAATCTGGGAATGTATGCGATCTGTTCTGGGCAAACATTGGCAAGGTAAAACTTATCAATAAGGTTTGGGTTTTGATTAGTGTAATCTGCCTTAATTCCCTTCAACAACGACTTGTTTTGGAGCATTTTAGGAGCAAATCAATGGAGTATTCTCAGTCTTATTACCAGCGGTGAAGTATCAAGGGTTTTCTTGCATATTAAAGCCATATACAATCAGCATGCTGTGTGTTTTTATTCATTAATTACCAGCGACTCTTTGAGAGCAATTATTAAGTGTTAGTAGTGTGTTTTGAATCTCCTTTCAGCAGCGAATTGTACAAGTAACTTAAGTTGAGTTTGAAGTATGATTTTGGGAGAGATTCATAGCTGATTGCATGACTGAAACATCCTCACATTGGCAGCAGGTAGTAGTATGTTCCTGTGTTATTTGAAGGGCTGATTTTAGAGTATGTTTGCATGAACTCATTGGTCAAAGAAGTTTGGTTTCTGAGGGGTACAGTTTCAGCTGTGAGTGAGCCACTCGTTAGAGGCCATTAAACCCATTTATTGGGTTTATTGATTCATCTATTTGATTGGTTTGAATAGTGTTTGACTGAATTTTGATATTTGCACTTGATTGGAGTGTTGAAGAGTTGGTTATTTACATATTTCCCATGATCCGGGTTTCGGACATTATAGTTTCTCTGTCATCCAAATCATCTGTCACCATCTCTCGATCTTGCAATCATCCAACATCTATATCCAATCACTCTACCCTTCTATCACCTTTAGATTCATTATGTCATCCCAAGTTTTCGTCAACTCACCGATCACCGTTGACTATATCTATCTTCATTGCATCCATTGTAAATTTTCTTACATACTTTTTGTTTCCAACCTATTCAATAGTGTTCTTCCTTCAGATCGAACCACTTTCCAATCCATATCAACTTCAGATCTAGCTACAAGAGGTATTGCAAGCACATTTTCAGCATTTTCTTCTCATCCCGCCCCATCCACCGTCGACTAGATCTTTATAGTCTTGATTCACTTTCGACCCACCCAGGTTTGATTTACTTCATGTATATTTAGATCATATCTGAATTTCTATCTCTTATAGCATTTCAAATTCTGTTTTGGTTCGAATCAGCTATATATAATTTATTAGTATCTTATTTTATCTTTCTTTATAAAAATGTGGGTTGACATCCATCTTAGGAAGTTTTCACTTCTCGGTACTGAAGTTTTCAGGAAACCCACCCATCCTACCTACTAATATAATATTTTTATATTGAGCTCTCTTGATTTGCAAGTTACTTAGCTTGATGCGAGACAAGTATCTATCATTTTGTGCCCATATCCATCGTCATCCCATTTCGAGGTACCTTAAACCCTTGCATATTCAGAGTTACTTATTTTATTTAGTACTAGTTCACTAATCTAAGAAAGAATGAGGGAATTTAATCAAATTTTTGGCATGCTCGGTGGGAACCACACTTTCTTGGTGAGTCTTTTATTTTCATTTTATTTCTATCTATCTTCAAATAACCTCGTAGGTAGGAGCATTGATTTTCTTGCTTGCGTTGGATCATGTTGCTTGGATTGGATTTTTCTTGCTTGCTTAAAAATTAAAATTTTAGATAAAAAGGAAAAGCGTTATCCAAGTATTCCTTATTTTTATTCCCCATCTCTTTCTTTTATCACATTTTATCACTTGTCTGTTGTTATCATCGAATCTACACATTTCATTTTGGATCTAAAAAGAACCTCTCATTCTTGCTTAGAAATCTAGTTTAACTAGGGGGTTAAAATGTTGAATACACTTCATCACACACATCCTAAAATAAATGCACCAATTTACACATCTAAAAAACTTCCTCCCAGGTGGAACTATTAGGATTTCATCACCTAATAGGAAAGACACCGCAATGTTATGTACACATTACAAATTCTTCATGGATTCATGCATCACATACCTTAGGGTATATCAAGGAATCCAGCCAAAACCACACTGAAATTGTCTATAGATTTCCATTTTCTAGGCACCCTTCAAGACCATTTTCTTTTCTTTCTCACATTTTCTAAATAATCAAGATGATCAAAAAATTGTTGCTTGACTTGTTTATTACTAAACTATATAAGTTCTTGTTTTTCTATTTTATGCCTGTTATCACCTGTTCTTAGGCCAAGAAAACACAACCTACCTAACCCAATAACATCTCCACTTCTGATGATCTATCTCAACAAACTTCTATACCTATCACTACTTCTTATATACCGATGATCATCACACCTTTGGTATTCCAACCTCTTATTTCTATGGTCTTTCTTCACGAGACCCATGCCATCCAAAATAATCCTCATCTTGAAGCCAATCCTTCTATCTCCCATCAGTCCATTTCCTCTAGACCAACTACACCTCCATCCAATACTCCTTTAGAGACTTGGACCTCCTACTATTCCTCTCTGATGCTTGGAGTTTCAAGAACTCCTTGATGCTAATCCTGTCACCCTTTATAACTATCTTATTCTTAAATCCATCATAATACCTCAATCCCATCAATCCACTCAATTGGTGGAGCATATTCTACAAAAATTACCTCATATTAACACCACAATTACTTCATCTATCTCCATGACCTCTTCATCTACTATAATCATATATGTCCCTATTAAATCATCTCAAAATCTCACTTGCTTCCTCCCATATCTGAACAACATAATTCAACTTTACCCCTTATTTCCACTTCCCATGTCCATGTCAATGTTATCACTTCACAACCTCATCCATCTGAATCAACTCAAATCTATCAATCTCCTCCTCAAAGCACCTTTCATTACATACTTCCTAACCAATCTATTCAAGCATCTCAATCGTAGACAAAAAATCACGCACTTTGAGTAATTATTTAGTCCCGGTATCATACTACTATTCATATGGTTCTTAAGTGATAAGAGTAATAATTAACCCACGTCTTTCACCATTTTTACATTGCTTGTCATATTTTCGATCTTACACCTGCACTTTCTCGCATGTATCGTCATTTTAGATTTTTCCTATTTATGATAGGGGTGCCCGGCCAGATCAGGGTGCCCAACCAGGACTAGGGTGCCCCAAGTGCCTTGGTCCCCTATGGGGCACCCTGATTCTCTTTGGACTTTAATCTCACATTTTGGGTGTTTTCTTGCCGTTTGAGCTTTCTCTATTTTTGGTGGTCGACCTTTTCAGGGTTAATTATGAAATTAGAACAAGAGAACCATATAAATATAAAGTTATGAGACCATAATGAGGGACCAAACACTAAGCATATAATATCACCATATAGAGTTATGTCCATTAAAGACATATAAAGCTACAGATTACATCCATCTAGCTCCATCACATGGCACACAAGGCTGGTTCATCTGCATCACCCTTCATAGGAGGGGAGTCTATTTTTTCCATGCACACGTTTACTACATTCTACATCTATTTATTTTCTCGCTACTTCAAAAAGTGCGACTGACACAAGATAAACATAGGGCACGATTGCACACACATACACACACACCTAGAACTACATTGGGTTTGAGATGTAGTGCAACACTTAGTTAGTAAGTCCACCATTACGCCCGCTAAGGATAATTTGATCCCTTCATATGCATCTTTCTTTTATAGGGATTTGATGCTTTGTCTCGGGTTTTGTAGGTGATTATTCCATATCCTATTGTAGACACCAAATTCGTGTCTTACGACCCCTTGTGACCCGCATCCCATTTCACAACCTAACCTCATTACCTAAACCTTACACAATTATTTATTAATTACCTTGTAATTGATAAATCCCCATCACCTCACCTACCACCTCATTTTGCCACCTCATCATGACCTAGCCCTAATCCTAAACTAACCTAATTAAGACCTAAAACTTGGTCTACACCTACACCCATGACCAATGACCCATTTCTCGCACCCAAAACCGACCATCTAGTTACTTGACCAAGCCCGCATGACTAATCTCTCGGGAGAAAAGCGGGGAAGGTGGGCTATTTTACTAAAAATAGCCTACTTTTTCCTTACCGATGCCGGTTCTACTCGACCGCCGGTTACGGTTACGTAACCGCCATCGGTTCCCTGTAAATGGCCTCCCCAAACCAAAAACAAAGGATCAAAATTTCATTTTGGATCAGGGTCGAAGGATTTTTGAATCAACAGAGATCATTTGGGAGTGATCAAGAGAGTCCAGATCTTCACTTGACCGAGCAGAGATGAGTGGAAAAACCAGAAGAGTTTGCAGCAAAGGAGATCAACTTGCATCTTCGTCAAAAACCAGTAAGTCACATCTTGCATGTCCTCTGTTATAACATTTCTTATGCTTTTGAATCACAGTCCTCATAAATCCATTCCTGAATCCACTACCCAGCGTGCCATTGCATCTAACTATCATTCTTTTACCTCTCATCACCTCATTTCCTAATATCACCCATAAAACCAGCCTTACAAACAACATAGTTACCCTACAGCACAACCACCCCACAAAACAACCAACCTACAGATCCTAAACTCTACAACATCGGCTACCAAGATGGTGGTATCGGTTATCCCGACTCTGACCAGAAATCAGCCTTTCCCTACCCGTTTTAACAAAATAATTTAATTGATATTTTACGAGTCTTTTGTGTTGATTCATATTAGCGAGGGGAACTGACCACCACCTTCGAAAGGAAGTTTTATATTTCTGGGCCCAAGGCAGTTCCTCATTTATTGTCTAATCAAAATCGTGTGGTCTTGTGTTCTTATTTGCGGTAGTCCTTCCAAGACAAAAAGGAGTTCTTCGCATCAACCTTGATCTTTCTCTACGATACGCACACACCATCTCGACGTTCAACAGGTATTCCTCCTAGCCCTAACCTTATCTGTTTCTAAAAGGAATGAAACATTTCGAGTGAAACATTTTGGCACGCCCGGTGGGACCCATTTTGGGTTTCTTTCTTTCTTGCTTGCTTTCATATAGGGAGTATACTTGCTGTTTTCTTCTTCTAAAAAGATATTCACAAGGTTTTATATTATTTTGATAAAAGAACTTGCTTTGCTTTTACATCTCGCATTAGTGAAAGTCATCTCTTTTGCTTCATCGAATATCATTTTCGATTTGGGTTTAAAACACGTGCATTGCATTACTGCTTGTTGTTTTCAATTCTAGTGAACATAGATTAAGTAACAGGTCGTACATGTGGGGGTGATATCCACGGTATTGACAAGAAATTAATCTTACTTTCACTGCACAACACATACCGAATCACTTCACAATTAACACAACAGCTCAAACACCCCCTTTTCCGCGGTATTCCTCCGCCCGATTGAGGTAACCTTATAAGCCAAAACAACTTGACATTTCCCCTAAGTCTTTTGTTTAGGATTGACATCGTTCACGTCTAAAGGCATAAGCCCACAATAATTAAAATTAACCCTAGGGTTAGTCTCTGGATTTGCGTGTGCATCTTGCTTGTTTTTAGTTCTGTTTTCTTTCTCATACCCTGTCTTCTGTGATCAATAATTGGACAAGTATACTAAACGTTGTTAAAAATCAAATTAGCAGCCTTTTATATCTTGTTGGCCCAGACTTCTTACATGACATCGGTTACCTGACCGGCGTCGGCTATAGTATAACCGACATCGGTTACTAGACCGATATCGGTTACTGTCTTTCCCAACTCCTGACAAACCAGCAACCTACCAATTTCACCAGTCTGAGTTTGTTTCTATTCCTGACAGATTGAAACCCTACTGTGAACTCCTGTCCATGGTTGTTATCACTCGAAAGCAAGCCGCCGCCATGGTTTCACATGCTTGCTCTGTTTCTTTGCCTGAATCACCCCCTTCACATTCTGTGGGGAATCCTACGGATACCAGCGAGGTTCCTAAAATTCCTGTGGGAGATAAGGACTTTGCCAAGTTTCTGGATGCTAATTCTAGCGTTGGACAATACTATTTGTCTCATACCCCTGACCGTACGCCTGATGGTCAGCTCCTTGTTGGTATGCCTATTAGTATAGCTGCTCATTTAGCTCCCACTCCGCCTGATAACACCGCCTTGCTTCCTGCATCTCTAGCCCCGTCTCCCAATCCGATGGCTTCAGAGGTTCATACGACTCAGATTGGCTTTCCGTTGGTTAATCTTGGACCCCACATATCATTACCACCGACTGCCCCTACCTCATCTCTCTTGCAGACTGCTCCGTTCATGACTTGCTCTCTGCCACCTATCCACACTAGCTTTCCTTCTCAAGCTCCGCCTACCTTTTCTTTCCCATACACGTATCCAGTGACCTCAACATCTTATATGGGACATCCCTATTCGGTTACCTCAACATATTCATCCTCCATACCTTATCAACACTTAACCCCACCATTGTCCAGTGGAGGCCCTTGGCCCAATTTGCCTCCATTTACCACAATCGCACCATCATCTCATCCAACCACGGATTTCATTAAACAAATGATGGACAAAATGCAAAACCTGGAGGCTTCTGTTTCAGGAAGTCGTAGCGCCTTGACATACGAGCAAGTTTGTCGGGAGCCTATTCACCCGTCTGTCCCCCTTCATTCATATCCTCCTCAATGGGAATTACCAAAATTTACCCGTTTTAACAGTAAAGAGGACCCTCAACAACACTTGCGATCATTTAGACATGCTTGTTATTTGATTGCTCATGATGATGCCTTGTTACTCCGCACCTTTCCTATGTCCTTATCAGGACCCGCCTTGGAGTGGTACAGTGCTTTAACCCAGCACTCAATCTTCTCTTTTAACCAACTAGCCCAATCTTTCTTGGATCATTTCTCCATTAACATTGCCAAGAAAGTATCTATCACTGACCTTTATGCCATCCGACAATTCGAAGACGAATCTATCGCAGATTTCGTTGGACGATGGCGGGGCCTTATCAACCAACTTACATATGCCTTGCCTCAGGTTGAACTTATCGAACTTTTTACGTGGGCATGTGCTAAGCACATTTCTCCTACTCTTCAAATTCAAACTTTCCGCACATTTGATGAGGCCTTTACCATGGCTCGGAAATTAGAAATTCGAGCCTTAGAAGAAGAGAAATTGCGGTTGCACAACAAAAACCCCAATTTCTGAACTCCGGACTCTACTAATAAACCAAACACCACCACTCCTCACACGTCCACTTCTTCTAAATCAAAAGGAGCTGTCCACACGGTGATGGTCAAATCCCAACCACCGTCTAATACCCCACCAAAAACCACTTATAAGTATAAAGCGAACCCATCAACTACACTCCTTAGGAGAAACATATGGTGTGATATTGAAAAATTGCTCAAAGCAGGAGCCATTACCTTACCTCTGTTAAACCTCACTCCGGGTTTGATTCTACCCATGCGCTATACCTTCTGGTACAAAGAAAATGACTTACGTAACTTTCACCGCGTAAAGGACATAGTCATGAAAATGTAAAATGTTGAAAAACATAGTTCGGAAATGGTTGATGGTGATATAACCCTCGATAATCCTAATGCCCTGCCAACCGAAATTTGAAAATCTTAAACAAACCATTCCCAAATCACTCGTCCAACATAATGTAAACCAGGATATCTTAGCCGGAGAGTGTTCATGAGATCCATGCAGTCTTCGACTCCCAGCCAAAAGCCTCTATCGAGAAAATTTTGAATCAAGCCTCTCCACTAACACAAGAGTCCGAACCTCCTTCACCACCATCAAGCCAAAGCGAAATCATTCCTTTACCCATAAAAGAGTTAACTGCCCAGACTTCTCTTCCCATCAATGAGTCTTCTTATACCACTTCCCTACAAGACTGCGAACAGATGTTATCTAATCTATCTATTTCCCAAACTTCTCCTTCTACCGCTCTTGCTGCACAAGAGGAAGGTACGCCACTCCTTTTGACATCCTTAGACGAGAAATCTCTTGCACCGACATCACCAAATTCTTTAACCATGACAGATCCTCTCGAACATGCCCTCTTACCTATTAGTTCTTCATCACCTAAATCTTTTCAAAGACCAGTCGACCTCTTAACATCTATTGATACAGTGCCTCATCTACCCCCTGTATCATACCCACAGTGGATTGGAATCACAACCCACCTTTCTTCCGTACAAAATTTACAATTCACACCTGAAGACTGTCATTCTCCAGAGGATAGACGAATCCTGTGGGAACATTTGAGTACGCCGTATTCTACTCAAATGCAAATGACCAATCCCGAGGCCTCCACCATATACCCGAAGTGTTTACGAAGCTTAAAATACCCATGTTCTCACCTTCACCCCCTCACCTCTACCAAATTCCCCGTCCACTTCTATTATCTTAACCAAATCTTCCCCTACACTTGGGACCTCACCAATGCCTAGTCTAACGCACCCGCCTAAGCGACTCGATTTATCCAAAAATAAAGCCGCCCCGCCACCTAGGAGACAAACTCAATCCATACCTCTATCACAATCAAAACCATCATCGTCACACCTACCTTCCATATTGGGACCTCATCCCTCCACCTTGCATCAATATATCATACCTCCTGCGTTTTCTTTAAAGCAACCTACGCCTTCTGCACCCGTACAACAATCCCAGGGTATAGCAACACCGTCACCCCGCGTATCCTGTTCACCTATCAACCCTAAACAAATTCCATCATCAAAATATTTGTTTTCGGTCACTCCTATTTCCCCGTGGTTGTTTTCTGATACCACATCATCTGTGACCTCATCATCCAATATAGCTTCTGCGCCAAAGAAACCACGTTTAGTGAAAACCACGTGTCAACACCCCTCGGCTAAACCACCACCCGTACGAACCAACCACGCCCAAACATTACCAAAACCCGCACAACCAATACCCTCATCCTCCTCCGATTTTGACCCACTCAAAGGATCTTACGCCAAAATCCTTGCTATGTTGGTGGAGAATGCGACCATTTCCCTACCCCCACTTAGACCTTATGACCCGTCTAAACCTCAACCTATAGGTTATGATGAGTCTAAAATTTGCGCTTACCACCGCACACACGGGACATGACGTAGAGGGATGCAAAAGCGTTGAAAGCCATACTTCGTCCATCACCTCTCTCGAGACGAGAAAAGCTAAGAAAGACAACTTACGAAGAGAGAGACCTTTAGCTTCATTCCCTCTCCTATATCACTGTCCCCACCTCACCAAGATCTATCATCATTATAGCCCCACCTCTCGAAGACCATGACCTATCCCTACCATCTTCCTCCTCTCATATTCATGAAATCAATATGATTAGTGTTGCTTCACTCGAGGCGTAGAAAAACAATGGGAAAGCAAAAAAGAAAGCACACATGCGTCCTCTCTTTCTCCATCTAGCATCCCGATTGCACCACCACCCAAAGTGGTTATTCGTGGACCCGCTTACCCGTCTCTAATGGAGTTACCCATCGAGCCATGATCAAACAAACTTCACCAATCACCCGTAAAAATGACACTATATGATCTCATTCAGACTTCTGAATCCCATCGACAATCTCTCGTTGAAATTCTTCAAGGGATCGAGGTCTTACCTAATGAAACCCTACCTGTTGCCTCCATTCTAACACCCAATCACGTTGCTTCTCTCACCAAACAACCCACACCCTAACCACTTCTGTAACAACAACAAGCTGCGGAAGTCAGTTTCTCTGAAGATGAAATTGTTGACTTTGGTACAGAAGATCCTGACCCTGCCCTTTTCATCTCAGCTTACGTCCGGGACATTCGGGTACGTTGTGTTATGATTGACGGGGGCGCTAGCCTAAACATCATCTCTTCAAAAGCCTTCCAACAAATGAATATCCCCTCTAGCTACATGTGTGCCAATCCCATCATGTTGTGGTCATTCAATAATATCTATTACCTCTACCTTAGGCACCGTGATCCTCAACATTCGGGTAGGACCACGTACTTTACCCGAACTCTTCTATGTCCTTGAAGGAGAGTTCCAATATAACATATTGCTAGGTCGCCCTTGGATCCGGGCTATGGGATGCGTTCCTCAACATTACATAGATGTATAAAATTTGATTACGAGGGAAGTCCTACACCGTAAAACTGATCCTCCCCCTTTAAAACCTGCAATATGTTATACCGCCCTAACGATGTGCTTATACCAATCAAGACACCCATACATTCAACCCAACCATCCTCTTCAAATGTACCTCAACCATCCACCTCAACCGCACCTACGCCTTCAACTGATGAAACCACCATCGCAAAAACCACTTCCCTTCCCGCAGCTAACATCCCAACCGCAGACCCCTTAGTAGATGTTTTTGAACGCCTTACGCTGGGGGAGTATCGCCTATATAACGTTAGTTCTTTCCATACCCCACAGGAATATGGACAGGTACATGCACATCCTACCTATGATCGTCGTGTGGGGGAAGTAATCTCTTACGGACCACCCCATTGCCGCACCAACCTAACGTATGGGGGTGTTGACGCATCCTCCATTACCCTTGAACCCCCTCTTGGTGTGGTTCCCTTCCAATCTGATTTTCAATACTTGACAAATCGTCGTTTCGCCCTCACCTTCTTGACTCGTTGTGCTTGGAAAGGCTTTGGTTTTGGTCTTTATGAACAAGGCCGACATACACTCATTCCCGTGACTACACGCAAACACAATGATCGCAGTGGTCTCGGTTTTCCTGAAACACCTACACAGGAGGAACCTCGTGTCAGTTGTCTTCTAGAAGACAACGACGTCACCCCTATCGAACCATCATCACCAATTTTTCCTTCGTCACCCACAGAGTCAATAGATCCCGAATCTATCCCTCCTAACTTTTTTTTTCATAAATGCTATCTTTCTAGGTCCTCTCAATTATCAACGCGATAATGAGGACCCTTCTATCCCCTTACGTATCCAGACATGATCGAAGAGGATTCGCCTTCGATTAATGTTGTTGAGTGCCAGGATGACGACTCCATCCTCACTTACCTTGGGGCGGACGACTCCTATATTCAACGCACCTTACCGTCTGAAACTCAAACCATGTTGAATGAATCGACTATAGAAATCAACATCCACACGGAGGAGGATCCTCACATTGTGAAGATCGGACAATCCCTTAACACATCAGAACAAGCCGCCTTTACTACCTTTCTCCATACCCGCAACCAAGCTTTCGCTTGGTCCTACGCGGACATGCCAGGAATTGATCCTACCATTGCCGTCCATAACATCACTCTAAACCCTGATTCCAAACCAATTAAACAGAAATTGAGAAAAATGCATCCACGCATTGCTCTCTTGGTCAAAGAGGAGCTTCAACGACTCCTTTCTGTTTCTTTCATTCTACCTATTGACTATCCTCAATGGATTTCTAACATCGTACCTGTCACTAAAGCGACGGGGGGACTTCGGATATGCACGGATTTCCGGGATCTTAACCTCGCTTGCCCTAAGGATGACTTCCCCCTGCCTAGCATTGACCAACTTGTAGATCTCACTGCAGGCCATGAGATGCTCTCTCTCATGGATGGTTTCTCGGGATATAACCAAATTTTGGTTGCCCCTGCCGATCAACATAAAACTACCTTCATAACTCCTTGGGAACCTTCTTCATTTACCATGTAATGCCATTTGGCCTTAAGAATCTTTGGTGCAACCTATCGGCGGGCTATGACCTACATTTTCATGACATTATGCACACTATCCTTGAAGATTACATCGACGATCTTCTTGGCAAGTCTAAACATCGTAGTGAACATCTCGATGTTTTAACCATTATTTTTGATCGCTTTTACAATATTCTGTCCTCCTTGACCAAAGAAATGTGTCTTTGGTGTCCTTTCCGAAACTTCTTGGCTTTATCGTCTCTTTTGCGTGGCATCGAGGTCGACCCATCTAAAGTCAAAGCTATCCTAGAAATGCCCCCACCTACCATCTCAAACAATTGCGTAGTTTACAAGGTAAGCTCCATCTATCCGACGTTTCATCTCCCAACTCTCGGATTGATGTCAACCTTTTCATCACCTTCTTAAAAAGGACATTGATTTTCAATGGAGCAAAAAGTGCCACCTAGCCTTTGAAGCTCTCAAAACTTATCTCTTGCAGCCACCCGTGCTTATCCCACCTCAGGACGACCGCCCTTTCTACCTTTACCTTTCCGCCACCACTTATTTGTAGGGGCCATGCTTGCACATCGTGACTCAGAGAATCGAGAAAAAGCCATTTATTATATAAGTCATACTTTGGTGGACTATGAGACTAGGTATACACATGTAGAAAAGTTATGCCTAGCCCTATCATTCGTGGCTACCAAACTCTGACACTACCTTCGAATCACAAAAATTTCGTCATCACCAACACGGACCCCATCCATTACATGTATGCCAAACCTCATCTAAACCGACGCATCACCAGATGGCTCATGCTCCTCGCCGACCTCGACCTTGAGTTTGTCCACCAGAAATCAATCAAAGGACAAACTCTTGCAGACCAACTTGCGGAGGCCCCTTTACCTGGGGAACAATTTACCAATTTTACATTCCCAGACGAACTCATCACTACTCTTTCCCTCAAGGAGGAGTCGTATCCAATGACCCTCTTCTTCGATGGATCCAAATGCCACCATGGTGGAGGAGCCGGCGTTGTTCTCATTCCTCTCGACGCTGAGCCCATGCCTCTTTCATTCCGACTCGATTTCCCTTGCACTAATAATACAGCGGAATACGAGGCCCTTGTTCTGGGTCTCCAAGTTGCGTTACACTTAGGTATCAAATCTATCAATATTTTTGGCGACTCTCAATTGGTAGTCAATCAAGTTATGGGCATCTACCAATGTAAAAATGAGGAACTTCAAAAGTACAAACACTACGTGGATTCACTTCTAGCCTTATTTACTCACTATTCTAGCAGCAAACCATTCCCGCTCCACTAACAAATTTGCGGATACTATGGCTTGCTTAGCCTCGCAAATTCCAGCTTCATCAATGACTCACGAATTATTCATCTTGGTCCAACAACTTTTTGCCCCATCCTACTCAACCCCGGTAGTTTGTATGATAAATACGTGTGTACGCTAACTCGCGGGATACAGTACCACCAATTTCACGACTACCTTACAACCTCTGTTCTCCTTCGACCTTACTAGTCTTGGAAACGCGCTTTTCTTAAACACGTTTCTCGTTATGTAGTTATGGGGGGACTCCTTTATAAACGTGGCTTTGATGGCATCCTCCTTCGATGTCTCACCGGCGTGGAGGTCACCCATACCATCCAACAGGTCCATGACGGTATCTGTGGCGGACATTTTAGTGGCCTTGCCGTGGCCAAACGAATCCTTCACCTTGGTTATTATTGGCCTACTCTCAATAACGATTGCTACGAATATGTTAAGCGTTGTGTTATGTGTCAACAACACGCCAACCTTCAACATACTCCTAGCCACCCCCTACAGGTCGCCCGAGATCTTTGGCCTTTCTCACAATGGGGTTTAGACCTTATTGGTGAGATTCACCCGTCCTCTTCACAACGTCACCGATGGATTATCACAAGACCGAATATTACACAAAATGGGTGGAGGCTATTCCACTCATTTCAACCAAAAAAGAAAAAAATTATAGAGTTCATTAACCACCACATTATCTCATCGTTTTGGTGTTCCTCATCGCTTTGATAACGAGATAATGGAAAATCTTTCAAAAATAAGTTATTGCAAGACCTTTGTGACAACTTTGGTATTAAACTTAGCTTCTTATCACCCTACTATCCACAAGCAAATGGTCGGGCTGAATCTTCTAATAAAACCCTAACCAAAATCCTCATGAAAGTTGTCAATGAATCCGGAAGAAATTGGCACGATCACATCCCCTTTGCCCTTTGGGCTTATCGTACTAGCATTCGTACCTCTACTAATGCTACACCTTTTTCTTTGGTATATGGTACCGAGGCTGTCTTGCCTCTCGAAATACAAATACCCTCCCGCAAAATATCTCTTCAGGATATTCTCACCAACGATAATTTCCGCCAAGAGCGGTTAGCCCAATTGGAGCTTCTTGACGAACGTCGTCTTACAGCTCTCGATCACCTTCAAATCTACCAAAAACGTATCAAGCATGCTTATGATAAGCGACTTCATGAGCATACCTTTAAGGTTGGTGATCTTGTCCTCAAAGAGAATCAAAACGTAACCAAACTAGAAAAGAGCAAACGTGGAAAATTTGCTCCTAATTGGATCGGGCCTTATATAATCACTCACACTTATGGATCAGGCACTTATCGTTTAGCTTCGCTTAATGGTAAACCTGAGCCTGAACCCCTTAATGCCTTGCATCTTCGATCATTCTACTGTTGAATTTGGTGTTATATCACTTCTTATCTACCTATTGCTCGTCCCTTGAGCTCATTTACCGCTACATACACTTTGTTTCCTACATCTCAAAATAAAATCAAGCTCACTTCTTACCTCCCCTCAATGATGCCTTCCCCTTTTTAGTCTAGTCCATGACTTTAAAGTCTTAAAATAACACCTTCTTATGGGATTTTCTTGAGTCAAAATTCCTACCAAACTAGATGCTTCACGCCAAAAGAACATCTAGTCATCTAAATTAACTATAGACTGCTCCCTCGAAGGACAACTATATGCCGAACTATTGCTGCTATTAAATATAGACTGCTCCCTCGAAGGACAGCTATATGCCGAACTATTGCTGCTATTATATATAGACTTGCTCCCTCGAAGGACAGCTATACACAGTCAGCCTTTATCGAAGCTTCTCCCATGGATCAGCTTTGTGAAGACCTCAAGAATAACACAATCAATATCCCTTGTAGACTTCCCACATCGATCAGTCTATATTCAGTAAAATAAAAGCCTCATTCAAAAGAACTTTTTGGGTCATGGACTTGTCTATTTAGGGTAGGTTCTCTTTCGTCAGAACACTCACTTTGTAATAAGTTCTCCGTACCTCAACTATACCATTCACCTCACCTCACCATTTGTTTCAACTCAAGGGACGTGACGTACACCTGATATGTTGTGATCATACAACTCTTTTCACCTATTGACTTCTCGTCTATGCACCGGTACCTAGGGCTTCAAGTTCGTTCTATGTTGTGTGGTTTGTTTTGCTCTGTTCACCTGCGGAGCACTCTTTCCTCTTTGCCTTGCATCTAGGATTGTGTGTTGATCTTAATCAGGACATGATTCCCTACCACTTGGGTAGGCTAACTTTCACTTCCCTTATACCTTTTACAACATCACCAATTCATTACCAACACCATCAACCTTACCTTACCAATATTACTATCAATACTTTTACCAACCAACCAATCGCCTAACCATACCTAAATTTCCTGAATTCACCTCTCCCTGGTCCTAAGGGAGAACTACATCGGTCTGAGGCCCCTCCTTGCTTTGTGCAATGGGCTATGTAGGCAGCACTTCGGAGACATGGGGTCTCCCAAGGTTAGCTCGACCATCCCCTACCATAACCTATCATGTGTAGTAAATATAATTTTTTTTTGTGTATTTCTATTTCATCACATTCCTCTTTATCCTTTTTTCAAAACACCGAAAATCAAAACACAAACATTCTTATTATTATCGTAACTCAAATCAACATACATATTCAGCTTTATTTAGATGTTAAACACATACATCTTCTCTATCATCGACACGCAGGTCGGCATCCTTATTTATTCTTATACCTTGCTAACATTTACTTAGACCCTCACGCCTCATCCTGAACTAGGGGATGATCGTGATCGACGACGCCGCTCACCAGGCCTCTCTGTCCTCAACGGTACCACGGCTATTGGTACCGCCCACTAATCTGCTAATCTCTCCTGTAACATATGAATACGCTCCCTCACATGGAGGAATCCAGCCTCTAATCCCTGTGCTCATGACTCCACAACCACTAACAATCCTCTTGTCTCATTCACCTGCATTTGGAGCTGCTGCACTAAACTCTGCAGATGATCTCTCTCTGCTGTAATCCTAGCTATGTCAGGATGATCATGTACACCTTGCAGTTCTGCTACCCACCATAACCTATAGGCCTCTATCGTTCCTGCATCCATTACACTGCGATCGGCTGCTATCTCCTCTGGTCCTTCTGGAGGTGTTGGCCGGGGAGGTGAGAATCTTTGCCTCGGTGTCGATCCTCATATATGGTCTATAAGCTGCGGTATGTCTTGCACAAATCCAAATTGTCGCGCACGCGATCTAGAGGAATCCTCTCATACTCACGGCTTTGTGCCTGCGATCCACCTCAATCGCTCTCTGACAACCTCAACTCCTCGGCTATATTCTCATTACCATATAGTTCCCGTAAGGCCTCAATGAGATATCCGATCGTCGCCCTCTCCCATACTGCCTATAATACTCAATGTCACCCGTCCACGGCTGGGATCTTGCCTCTTGTTGCATGCGGACCCATCGTCTAAACCCCAACCTCGTACTCCGGTCTCTCCCATTGGATGGGTCAGCCTATTGGTCGCACACACACAATGTGCTCATAGGCCCAACAGTGTAATAAGTATGAACCATCCAATGTAGTCTTGTGATTTCGTCTACAAGCCCATAAACCCCTGTATAGCTCCGCCAAATATGCAGGTGCCCATGCAAAAGTCACGTTCCTTTCTATCATCTCCCAAATAACACACATCAATGCCTTTGGAAATATTCCCCCTTCCGCCCTCGGTAATGCATAATACCCTACCGCTATCATTAATATCATTACTAACCTTGTCTCCTCAGGGTGTGCTGCATACATTATGCCATACGTAAATGTCAAACCTCGCTGTGTCAAATCTTGTGCGTATGGACCAAATACTGCTGTTATCGCTGCCCGCCCCGTGCTAGGCATTGCCTGATATACTGGTGTTCCTATAATCGGGAGTCTCAAAATACGGAACACATCTTCCAATGTCACTGTCATCTCCCCTGTTGGCAGATAGAAGGTATTTGTCTCAGGATTCCATCTCTCAATCAACCCCTGTAACATAACATGGTTACGTGCGATTCGTGAATAATAATGCGGATTCCACTTAACCCCAAACAATTTATCAATGTCCATTCAGCTAGCGTTACATCCGCTCGGATTCGTGACAACAAAGACTTTGGTACACTATAATTCATCCTCAACCACCCTCTGCTGCGTACATCCAAATAACAAACAACCATTCAATTCCTCAAATCCCCGGGTTTTTTCAAATTCTGGAAATTCCTCACAAAGCAGGGTATCGTTCATGATAACCGGTACCGGTTGAGTAACCGATATCTTGGTTATCTCTAACCGCTTATCGGTCACTTTATTAATTACATACACCTTGCCTAAACAACCACCTACGACAATAAATTGCTCGTTTATTCCTTTCTGTACATACAAACATACCTGAAACCCCTGATTACCTACCCCGTAACACTCACCTCATCTATAACCCTTGCTATCATGTTTTCTTTCTCATATCTACCCACTTAATCTCCCTCTTATTCACAAAACATGCAGAAATCAAATCACAACCAAAACGTTTACCTCTTGGGTTGCAGCAGCTTGCGGTGGCACTTGTCTTCCCTCTCGTCCCTGCCTGCTGGATGCTTCTCCTCGTTCTGTCATGATCACCACTCTTTTCAAATTCACCTTTCTACCGTCTGAATCTCAGATCGCATTCACTTTCCCTGTCCCTTTTCTTATCACCTAAATCTCTCATGCAATACCCTGTCTCTTTTCTCCTTATCACTCAAATCTCTCATGCAAATACTTGTCCCAGTCGTCAAAAAGCGTCGCGTTCGCGTATTTAACTTCTTGCATGGCTCTCAAAATTAGAACTTAAGTTGCCACCCTAGCTTTTCTATTTTTAGAAAAGCTCATCCCTAAATAACCGGTATCGGTTATATGACCGATATCGGTCTATCAGCTACCGACATCGGTTCCCTAACCGGTATCGGTTACACACCTGCCTTTTTGAAACATGGTTCTTTTCTTCATTTTTTACCTAATTTTTGTCGCGCCCACCTCTTTTCCTGCATCTCATCACCATTATCCATATTTTTCCATCCACCACACATATCATTACAATTTCATTAACATCATCTATTTTACAAAAACAAACAAGCCATCAACTAAGGATACCAAAACAAAACAAAAAACTATCTATCTATACATCATTTGGATCCAACTCATCAGATACATATATAACAATGTCCCAAAACCAGCACCAAAACATGCAACATTTCATCATATAACATGTCATCCATATATACGTGCAAAAGACATCAACATCATCCATATATCAACATGTCAATTAAACTCATCATACATTCTATATCACAAACCATTGACGAAATACTTAAAAACATTTTAAACACTACATGTGGATCAAAACATCATCTCTATATATATATACAAGTTTCAAATATACAATGTGCCCTGCATCGGGGCCTCTGTGATCTCATCATCCAACAAAGCCGGCACGCAGGCCGCAATAACTATCAAACATCTCGACTCGGCTCGCAGGCCGGTCCCTCATATCAAAAATATACTCGGCTCGCGAGACAATCAGCTGCAACCCGTACTCGGCTCACAGGCCGGTCTATAATGAATCAATAAATGAATAAATGTAGGCACGCAGCCTCTATCCACACAACCGGTTCGCGGCAGACGTACCCATGTCCATATACAAAAATAATGCAAGGATCCCTCGGCTCTCCCCACCGCCCTCGCACTCTCTCTGCTGGTCCACTGTGGTGCCTCTCGCCTCCTGCTGTAACGAGACACGCCGGCCGTGGGCTGCACCTCCTGCGATCTCTCGACTATGGGAGGTCTCTGCTCTATAAGCCGCATATGATGGTGATACTCGGCTCTGTACTATCAAGAACATCTTGATAGTACTGGGCGCTCCACTCTCGCCTCCATATATCTGTCCCAGTGCCACCGTAGTAGGTCTTGGGGCTGGTCCCCAGACTCCTACTTCCCGGTACCCCTATGCACAGGGTTTTGTGGCTGTGCTGCACCACCGCTGGTGGTGGTGCTGCGCTTGGTGGGCTAGCTACCCTGTGGGACACCTATACGTGCTGTGCGGCAAGAGCACCAATGACCAGGTAATAATCGCACTGCCCTCGAGCTGATCTCACTTTGCTATCACTACAGACAAGTGTCTGCGGCGGTCTTTATCTAAATTGCTCTCTCCGACCCACCCACCAAACCATGTATGCTCCGTCATGAACCAATATCATCTACACCATCATCTGCCGGCCTCTCAGCAGCCCAATCTGGATCCACGGGCTATGGTGCAGGCAGTGGGGCCTCTACATCATCCCTCCTGTACTGAGGGAAGGGAGGTGGCTCGTCCTGTCACAGCCCCATCTGCCTGCGTACCCTCTCTGGGGTATCCTCTCGTACTCTCCCGGCCTCCGTCCTGCTATCCAGAAAGTGTACTGGATCCAGCGTAACTGTACTCGGCCTCCTCTGTGCGGGTGATGACCTCTGTAAGGTCTCCATACGATATCTACCGCTGTCAGGCCCTCTAACAAATGTCTATAATAGGTGACATCCCACCCTGCAAACACCTTTGCTCGTGGCTGCCCCACGACCCCCAACCACCTCTGAAAAGCCGTATCGTATATATGACTGTGGCCCTCGCTCTTGAGGTAACCCTACTGGTCTGATGCATATGATGTGCTCATATGCCCAACAGTGAAGTAAAAATGTAGAGAAATCCCAAATCACCTCATCCGGCGATAGCCCCATAGCTCCTGTATAAATCGCACTGTATACTGGTGCCCAAGCGTAACAGTGTGCTCCTCCACCTTCTCAAGCAGCACCCCCATCAATGCACGTGGAAAGCGGCCTCCCTCTCGAGTTCGGGAGGGCGAAGCGGTGATCCCGATCATCATCGGCACGGCAAGCCGTGTCTTATGTCGGTGCGCACAGGTACATATCACCATACCGATACTGCATGCACTTGTGATAGGTAAGTAGAGCGGCCGCATCTCCAAAACTCGTAGGATGCTTTGTCCATGGCCATCTCGAATCTACCGGAAGATCGCCTCTCCCTCGATCGGCCAGGTCGAAGGATGCGATACACATCCTCCATGTGATAGTCATCTCCCGGTCGGGAGATGGAACACATTGTTGCTTAGGATCCATCTCTCGATGAGGGCAACCATCAAGCTATGATCTCTATCGATCGCTCTATATCGCTGGACTCCACCGAGTCCCACCTCGCGCATGATAGCCCAATGCGCTGCGGACACATGTGGTCACATCCGCACCAACAGCGGGGGCATCCTGTCCCGCATCGTCCGCCTGCTGACGTGCCTGCAAAACCACCCACTACATTAGCCCTACTCTTTATCACGATATCTACCTATACCCCCTTTTATCCCCCTGACCACACCCCAACTCTCTAACACCCCCCTCTAGCCACCTATCTTCTCCACTATCCCCCTCCCTCTTCACACCCACACCGAAACCCCATGAACCAATACCCCAACCAAACAAAACAAAAACAAACGAAAACAAACAAAAAACAAAACAAAACACAAACAAAAAAAAAAAAAAAAAAAAAAAAAAAAAACCTAACATCCACTACGGACCGGTGCTGCACTCGTCCCCAATAATGACATGCCCTCTTCCCACCGACGCGGTCAACTACCGGCAAGACACCTTTGGTCAAACACAAAGAACCCCCTCCTGGATTTTTTTCGACCGATGCCGGTCGCTTGTAATTTAACAGCCGAACCCCAGCGCGGCCCCCACCTCCATTTTTTTCATCTTTTACCTACATACCCACCCACCGGCCTTTTGGCTTATTTCACCTATCTACCCTCTCCCTTTTTCGAATTATTTCCATTTTTCTAATTATTTCCTAAAACATGTAAATTCCTACCCAAACCCCCAATCTAGCTTAATAACATCAACTAAACACAATGAGGGGTTTCGAACCTACCCGTACGATGACACGTCGTCGTGGTGGGATGGGTGGTGGTAGTCCAGCTCCTCCTGCTCCTCCTGGCTGTGCCATGGCTCCAACTGTCCTCTTCTGGGTCCTCAACCAATCAACTACTGCCTCCTCCTCACTCGGGCCCACTACCAACTCACTCCTCCAGTCCAATAGTGCCACCTCAGCGAACAAATGCACCAATATCACTATTCCACCTCAGACACCCCAAATCGGTTTTCAAATTAGAAATGTGACAATGACAGTAGTATTTTTTCTTTTTATAGGTTTTTAACATAGAATCCGACACCGGTCACATCGTGCCCTAAGGAACCGCATCGGTTACCTAACCGCACTGGCCATCATAGCTAACCGATATCGGTTATGTCTTTATTCACCCAACTTTCTCGCCCTTATTTACTAATCGCCCTTTCTCCCAATATCACCTATATCCACCTTTGCTGAACACCATTTGTTCACCTATCCGGCCCGACCCAAGGCCTCAACCTACCTATCCGGCCCGACCCAAGGCCTCAACCTACCTATCCGGCCCGACCCAAGGCCTCACCCTAAACATTTGGCTCGACCCAAGGCCTCAACCTACCTATCTGGCCCAACCCAAGGCCTCAACCTACCTATCTGGCCCGACCCAAGGCCTCAACCTACCTATCCGGCCCAATCCAAGGCCTCACCCTACCCATCCGGCCCGACCAAGGCCTCAACCAACTAAACTGCCCGACCCAAGGCCGCATGACCTTACCCATTCGGCCCGACCCAACGCTGCTGACCCTAACCATCCGGTCCGACCCAAGGCCTCACCCTACCCATCCGGCCCGACCCAAGGCCTCAACCAACTAAACCGGCCCGACCCAAGGCCAAAACCTTACCCATTCGGCCCGACCCAACGCCGCAACCCTAACCATCCGGCCCGACCTAAGGCCTCACCCTACCCATTTAGCCCGACCCAAGGCCTCACCCTACCCATCCAGCCCGACCCAAGGCCGCACCCCAACCATTTGGCCCAACCCAAGGCCGTACCACTTCCATACCTTACCCAACATCACCAACATACACTTTTATCTACCCATCCTGTAGTTTTTTGTCTAATCGAGCTCACCTGTTTGTGTTTTAGCATAATTAGGGTCCTTGACTTGATCTGTCGACCAACTTTGCCTAGACCTAGACCGTGACGTTTATCTCAACCAAACCAACCATTTGGTACTGCCAAACATGCCTAAACGTTCCTGTACCTTACCTGTTATATACCCTGGAGCTACTTCCTATGCCTTGGATACCAGGATTATATCACCCTTGTTTGGATAAACTATCGACCTTTGCCTATACATTGCTGGTTTGCTCGTCAAATCATGTACCCTAGTCGCACTATTGCATTTCAACATGCGTCTGCTGCCTTGGACCTACCCCACCACCTTACCATCCTCTCTACAACATGTACCCTTTATCAACCCTATCCCTGATTTCCCGTTCACTCAATCTGTGATAGATTTGAGGGGGATTACCTATATCCTTAACAGGAGAAACCACTTCATATTATTGTCCGTGCAGCTTTACAACACAAGCTACACGACAATAAGGGGCTAATGTAGACACCAAATTCGTGTCTTACGACCCCTTGTGACCCACATCCCATTTCGCAACCTAACCTCATTACCTAAACCTTACACAATTATTTATTAATTACCTTGTAATTGATAAATCCCCATCACCTCACCTACCACCTCATTTTGCCACCTCATCATGACCTAGCCCTAATCCTAAACTAACCTAATTAAGACCTAAAACTTGGTCTACACCTACACCCATGACTAATGACCCCTTTCTCGCACCCAAAACCGACCTTCTAGTCACTTGACCAAGCCCGCAACTAATCTCTCGGGAGAAAAGCAGGGAAGGTGGGCTATTTTACTAAAAATAGCCTACTTTTTCCTTACCGATGCCGGTTCCTACTCGACCGCCATCGGTTACGTAACCGCCATCGGTTCCCTGTAAATGGCCTCCCCAAACCAAAAACAAAGGATCGGAATTTCATTTTTGGATCGGGTCGAAGGATTTTTGAATCAACAGAGATCATTTGGGAGTGATCAAGAGAGTCCAGATCTTCACTTGACCGAGCAGAGACGAGTGGAAAAACCAGAAGAGTTTGCAGCAAAGGAGATCAACTTGCATCTTCGTCAAAAACCAGTAAGTCACATCTTGCATGTCCTCTGTTATAACATTTCTTATGCTTTTTGAATCACAGTCCTCATAAATCCATTCCTGAATCCACTACCCAGCGTGCCATTGCATCTAACTATCATTCTTTTACCTCTCATCACCTCATTTCCTAATATCACCCATAAAACCAGCCTTACAAACAACATAGTTACCCTACAGCACAACCACCCCACAAAACAACCAACCTATAGATCCTAAACCCTACCGACATCGGCTACCAAGCAGATGGCAGGTATCGGTTATCCTGACTACAACCAGAAACCAGCCTTTCCCTACCCGTTTCAACAAAATAATTTAATTGATATTTTACAGTCTTTTGTGTTGATTCATATTAGCAGGGGAACTGACCACCTTCGAAAGGAAGTTTTATATTTCCTGGGCCCAAGGCAGTTCCCTCATTTATTGTCTAATCAAAATCATGTGGTCTTGTGTTCTTATTTGCAGGTAGTCCTTCCAAGACAAAAAGGAGTTCTTCACAAATCAACTCCGATCTTTCTCTACGACGCGCGCACACCATCTCGATGTTCAACAGGTATTCCTCCTAGCCCTAACCTTATCTCATTTCTAAAAGGAATGAAACATTTCGAGTGAAACACCTATTCACAAAGTGACATCGGACCAGGTTATTGAAATTCATGCAATAAGAAGAGAACATAAGTGAAAATACGGTGACACCTCGGGAGGTTTTTTTGGTGATATCTACAGACTAGGGTTCCCATATCTCATACCGGGGTGACCATAGGAACCCCTATCCCTTTCCGTAAACCCCGGTCCAATCGGATAACTCGGATCTATGCTTTCTCGTGCTTATGTGTGGTTGTTTCCTCCTCCTGTTCACTTGATCTACACATTAGAACAGTTCCATGACACATGTGAATCATCTAAGGAATTCTTAACTCTCTCTTTCACATTATGATTTCATATTTCCTAGCTTATTTTTCTTAGGTGTGTTATCTTATTTTATTGTTCCATTTATTCAATCATTTTACTGCTCCTATAACATTATATTACACTAGAATATTTCTATTTTAGTTAGTCATTAACCACTAATTACTTATATCCCAAATCATCCTATTCGTATCACTCAACAACAACCGATGTAATCTAACCAATCTTACCACATCCCCATTTCTCAACAACAACAACATTCATCTCAACCCATTCAATCATAACCATTTAAGTACATCCTTCCTTATCAACCACTTCCACTAGCACCTACTCATCCTCAAACATATCAAATTTATCAACAACCTAACCCATCCACCTCTTATGCATCATAATATCATCCTTTAACTTCACAACCTCATCCATCTAATGATCCCTTGTAAGCATTATTGAGTAGAGTGACTAATATTGAAGCTATTACATTGGGATCCAAAATGACATTCTCATATGATCAAATTTGCAATGAACCCATCAACCCCTCATTTCCCATCAAGCCTTATTCTCCTTATTGGGAACTTCCAAAGTTCTCTAAATTTAATAGTAAGGACAATGTCACATAACATCTCCATGCCATTAGGTACTCATGTTACCTTATCAGCCATGATCAAGACCTCATACTTTACACATTTCACATGTCATTATTGAGATCTACGTTGGATTGGTATAACAACATCCCACAACATTCATTATTCTCCTTCACAAAAATCATGTAATTGTTCTTAGAACACTTCTCAATCAATATTGTGTGTAAAATCACTATCATAGACATCTACACCATTAAACAATATGATGATGAATCTCTTGCCTATTTTGTCGTATGATGGCATACCATCATCAACCAACTATCATTTTCCCTTCCACAAACTGAGCTTATTGAACTCTTCTCATGTTCTTGTGTAAAGCACATATCTTCCACTCTTCAAATTCAATCATTTAAAACCTTTGAAGAGGAATTTACCTTTATTCACAACCTTGAAATTTTTTCCCTTGAGAAATTCCATCTTAAACTTTGATACAATCAAACCAAACTCGAGTTCACCAAGTCATCCACGCATGGTGACAAATCCAAAAATGGCACTAAAACCATCATGATCAAATATTCCTCCACATCCAATTCTTACATGGAGCTTGCACAAAGAGCTCATATACCACATCCTAACTATATCCCTCTTGGGAATCCTATAGTTTAGTATTTGAAAAATTGATGGCAGACCATCTTATTTAACTTCCCCCTTCGGCCCATTGATGAATTGTGACCCAACTTGTATGGTATCGCATCGAGCATTTTTACAAGACATTAAGAAATTTCGTACCTTTAAATACCTTGTCCAAAACTTCATAAATCATGGTGACCTTCAAGTAGATAATCCTAATACATCACCTAATCATCCTCTTGAGGTATTTAAACAAGCCTTCACTCACCATCCATCAACAAATCAAACTCCACCCACATATATTATGCATCTAATGCTCACACAATCAATACTTTTGTAAACCCGCATCCAACTCCATTACTTACACCCATCATCTATCATCAATTAAACCCACGAATATGTATGATCATTGTCTTACACCCATCATTCCTTCATCAAATAAATATATCTTATGCATCTAATACTCACACAATTAATATCGTAAAATTGTATCCAAATCCATTACTTACACCCATCATATCTTCATCCATTGCACCCATAACTATGTCTCGATCATTTTCCAACACCCATCGTTCCTTCATTAACTAAATCTATATCCACTTCAATTCCTACCCCTTTATCCATGACCTCTTTAATGTCTGCACTTACAACTACAACTATCACACCCACATCAACATCAATATTGACATCTACCACCCCATCCATATCTACTAAATCTCAACCTATCACATCTATTCCTTCACCTACAACTACACCAACATCTACCTTGACATCTTCACTACATGCACCTACATATACTACCCCATCCATATCTACTAAATCCCAATCTATCACACCAATTCCTTCATCAACTTCCACTTTAAAACCTATTTATACATCCCTACCTACCTCCACATCAACCACATCTACAGTCATAAGTATAACCACATCAACATCTGAATCCATATGCACATCCATACCATATCTTAAAACATATACTACACAAACACCCCCTCTTAAGATAATCACAAATGATATTCATGTCCCATCTACAAAAACAATCATCTCTACACAATAAAATCCTAGATCTACACAATCTACAACCCCTTTTGATCTCATCAAACACATCATCCAAAAACCCTTCCACCTTCTATATCCTTATCTATTACACACCACATCACTTGGGCTTTTTTCTATAGATCCCCAATCAAAATCATCATCATTACTGCCAAAGGTAAATCCTCACAACCAAAATCTAAAAACCTTTGCATGCCCATCCAAGAGTCCCTTACACATCCTCACAATAAGTTGGATATTCCTCCTCCCAATTCTAATCCTCTTATGTGATCTAATGTTACATCATCACTCTTAAGAGAATCTCCATCCATCTTAGGGCTAGACCCTTCATATAATACCCCCATCATCAGTACATCCAAATCAAAACAAACTAATCCTCCTTCAAAACCATCCACATCCCCATTTCTAAAATCCAAATCCAAATCATATATATCCTCAATCATCAAATTGACACCAAGTCACAATCATCCACTTCTTCTTCCAAATCTAAATCCGAGCCAAAAGTTCCCATCAAAATTCATCAAAGTAAATAATATTTCTTACCTTTATCTACCATTCACAAATCCACTTCATATATAAATTCTTCTTCAACAACCCCCATCTTCCTACAATGAAATATTTCAAAAATCCTCTAAGCATCAACAATCATCCTTCCTCCCATAAATTATTTTGACCCACATGGACAAAAACCTCATAGTTTGATTCTAATTCCATTTTTACCTATCATCATACTCCCAAACATGATATTGAACATTGTAAGTCCCTTCAAGATGTTATCTATAATCTCATAGAATAGGATAATATTCTCATAAAATAAAACCACCCTCTTCCTTACATATCATCCACATTCAAGTATCCAATAAAATCTTCACCTCTTAAGGAATCTAAGTCATGATGTCCATCCAAATCATTTGTCGTAGTCCCTCCCTCAATCTCTATTTCTCCTAAAGAGATCCCCTCTCTCTTCATTGATGCCATTAAAATTACCAATCCTCCTCATCATCCTCATCCTCAATCATCTATCAAATCAAAACCTAGGGTCATCATCACCACCCCTCCTAATAATCCTACATCATCTCCTTTGACATCTACTAGCTCATCCACATTTGCACCCAAGTTTCCTAATGTGATGCACCATCCCTCACTAGGGGAGTATCTAGTCCTCACTCTTAATCCTCTTACATTACTTCCTTCATCAACTCCCACTTTAAAACCTATTTATACATCCCTACCTACCTCCACATCAACCACATCTACAATCATGACTATACCCACATCAACATCTGAATCCATATCCACATCCATACCATCTCTTAAAACATCTACTACATAAACACCCCCTCTTAAGAAAATCAAAATGATATTCATGGCCCATATACAAAACCAATCATCTCTACACCATTAAATCCTAGATCTACACAATCTACAACCCCTTTTGATCTCATCAAACACATCATCCCAAAAACCCTTCCACCTTCCATATCCTCATCTATTACACAGTCCACATCACATGGGCCTACTTCTATAGATCTCCCAGTAGAAATCATCATCATTACTACAAAATTTAAATACTCACAAAAAATTTAAGAACCTTTTCATGCCCATCCAAGAGTCCCTTACACATCCTCACAATAAGTTGGAGCTTTCTCCTCCCAAGTCTAATCCTCCCATGAAATATAATGTTACATCATCAATCTTAGGATAATTTCCATCCATCATAGGGCCAAACCCTTCATCTAATACCCCATCATCAGTACATCCAAATCAAAACAACCCAATCCTCCTTCAAAACCATCCACATGCCCATGTCTAAAATCAAAATCCAAATAATATATATCCTCAATCATCAAACTTTACACCAAGTCACAATCATCCACTTCTTCTTCCAAATCTAAATCTAAGTCAAAAGTGCCCATCAAACCTCATCAAAGAAAATATTATTTCTTACTTTCATCTACCATTCCCAAATCCACTTCATCTATACATTCTTCTTCAACAACCCCCATCGGTTCCTACAATGAAATATTTCAACAAATCCTCCAAGCATAAAAATCATCCTTCCTCCCATCAAGTATTTTAACCCATATGGAAAAAAACCTCATAGTTTGATTCTAATTCCATTTGTACCTATCATCATACCCTAGACATGATATTGAACATTGTAAGGCCCTTCAAGATGTCATCTATAATCTCATAGAAGAGGATAATGTTGTAATAAAATAAAACCACCATCTTCCTTCCATATCATCCACATTCAAGTCTAATCCTACAATAAAATCCTCACCTCTTAAGGAATCCAAATTAGGGTCTCCATCCAAATCATTCATTTTAGTCCCCCTTAAGCTCTATTTCTCCTAAAGAGAGCCCCCTCTCTTCATTGATGCCATTTAAATTATCAATCCTCCTCATCCTCATAATCCTTAATCATATATAAAATCAAAACCTAGGGTCATCATCACCACCCATCCTAACAATCCTACATGATATCCTTTGACATCTACTAGCTCATCCATATCTGCATCCAAGTTTCCTAATGAGATGCACCATCTCTCACTGGGGGAGTATCTACTCCTCACTCTTAATCCTCTTACATTCCCTCCTTTATCTATCTCAAATTCTCCAAGCTATCATATTATCTCATCCAATTCCCTATCTAACAATCACTTAAAAGAGTGTGACTTTAATGTCATTGACCCCATCCCAAAATTAGAACGTCACTACTCTAGAAAGGAGCCAATGCTGAAATTTTTCTCCCAACTAGATTGGACCTTATATTATAACACGTAAGTATGGATATTTAACCTATCATCTCTTGATGGTAAACCATAAATGAAACCTCTTAATGCATTGTACATGAAACCGTTCTACTATTACCATACCTACCAATGTGAACTTATTCATCCGAGTGGTCACCCATCCATCATTAGCCTCTTCCATCTTTCATCGTAATGAATTAGAATTGTGTGGTCTACCATCACTATCCTATTTTTTACATTGAATATGGGCACCACAACTCTTCTCATAGCATATTGCTTATGGATAGGATCTTTGTTCTTGGCGAAAACCACCTTAATCATTACATCCATTTCCTTCTTATGTACCTATTGGAACTACACTAAGAGTCAATGGGTATCGCTTGTACATTCTTCATCCCCTCCTAAATGGTCTACCTAGCTATCTCTAGCTCCTCCGTAAAAAATAAAAACTCCCGATGCTCATTTCAAAAGCTATCATATCCTAAAAATAGACTACTCCCTCGAAGGAAAGTTTTTCATAAAAGAAAAAATATCCAAAAGTATAGACTAATCCCTCGAAGGAAAACTATCATGCATATCTTATCCTGTCATTTATAAAAGAAAAATATCAAATCCAAATCTAAAAAAGCATAAAGAAAATGTAGACCACTCCCTTGAAGGATGGCTACCATCTCATATCCATGGTAGCGAAGGATTCTCACATTGATCATCCTTATATATATTAAAAATAAAAGCATAAATTCAAAAGTAAGCATCCTAAGAAATCATCCCGCATCGATCAAATTTATCATCCATAGAAAAATTCCCACATTGATCAATTTGCACCATTATCGCTTAGATTTGGGGCATAAACCTAGGAACACCACCTAAGGAGAACCTATTTTCCCATGTACGAGTTACATCTAAACCCCTTATGTCATGTCGACATTAGGTTTATAAGTCCACCTTCCACACTTTCCCGATGATCCTTGGAATAAATAGCTATCATTGATTATGTGTTAACACATTTTATTGGCTATAAGTGTATTTTTTTGATTAGATCCTCTCTTATTTACCTCCAATCTAATATAAGAGTGTTTATTCCACATGTGCTCCTTACTATGATGAAGTGTACACTTATACAAATTGGGTCACCTTATCAAGCTAGTGTTTTATATTTCACATCTAATCTAAATTTATCTCACTTGTATATCAATCTCATATATCATCCAATCTATCATCTTATCTTATCCCGGATCCTCTTATCCATATTATCTCATATTTATCTTATCTTTTCCCTTTATCTCATAAGATATTTTATCTATTTCCTTATCCTATCCAATCTTATCCAATCTATCATCCATATCTCATCTTAAGTCCACTTTGAGGCCATATTTGCATTCCCTCTTGGGGCACCATTAGTTACTCCTATCCTCATCCCACTAGGATGCATATTTTCTTTATTCCTCACGTATGAAGGATATCACATAGTTTTCCCCGCACCTTGTCGATCTTTTTCTTGACACTCCTCAAATTTATTTTTACATATTGTGATGACCACCTTTAACCCGTTGGTCCCATGGCTTGTACATCTATTCAAGTGGATTCCTATAAGAATACCTCTACTTTTATGACTCACGGGGTCCATAGGTCATTAACATTTCCTCCATCACACGTTGTGTCATGTCCCTACTTGATGTGTTTCTAGGATCACCATAATATTTTTATTTTTATTTTTATATTTATTCATAATCATTCCCTTTCACTTGGGGCATCCTTTTTCATCATCTTTATTTTCTCATCCTTTTCACCTCTTTCCTCTTCATCCATCTCTTTCAAACTCATGATCAACTTCCCTTCATTTTGTTGACCCCCTAGTTTAAGGAGGAAAACCTCATCAATCATCCTTCATCACTTTTAGTTTTTATCTCATGGCTTTCCCAACAAAACTCACTCAACAAAAAGGGGAAAATTTAGACACCATTTTTGGTATCGTTACCCCTCACCCCGTGTTTTCTCTCTTCTTATATGTATGCACCTATTTGAATCTTCCCCTTCCCTCCAAAATCCCATTTATTCCATTTTATTTCCCACCTTTAATCCTATCTTACCCATCCCATTATTTTATCTATCTTAATTATCCATAATCTCCATTAATCAATCTTAATCATCACCTAATTTATTTATTCTCCCTAAATCTTCTCATTTTCCATCCCTAGGCTCGCATTTAATAATTTCATCATCCCTTTTCCTTTATTTAATGATTTTCACCACTCACCTACCTATTCATCTTCCCTAAACACCCTACCTTGTCCTTATCCCCCAAAACCCTAATAAGATATATTTAGGCTCATTTTTCCTCGATTTGTGCTTCATTCCATCGCCTAAATGGATGGTTTGACAACCTACCCAGGTCATTTTTGACCCTATAAATCCACCTTCACCTCCTCCTTGAAAAAGGATGAAATTTTAGGTCTTTTTTGGCTTTGTATTATTTTTCAGTAGGTTTCTCCTTTTCTCGTAGTAACTTCTCTCATCTTGATTCACCTTTTGAAGACCTCTTTCACCATAGTGGAGATCTTGCATACTTTTTGTTTGTTTGAAGCCTTCTTATTATCTTTCCATCATTTTTATCAACTTTTTAGCTTTCAGAGTCCTCTTGCGAGTCTTCGTCATTCACCTTGGATATTTTTCATAACCTCATCCCTCATTATATCCTCATCATCCTTTGTTTTCCATACACCTAATCCTAGATTTGTCCCGATCCATTGTCGACCTATCTTTCATTTTATCGCTTTGTCTATTATCTAGATCCCCTATCACCATCTCTCTAATCTTGTATCCATCCAACATCCGATCCCATCACTGCTTCTTCTATCACCTTTAGATCCATTTTGTCATCCCAAGTCGCTGCCATTGATTGAGCTTGGTCACCGTCGATTAGATATGTGTTCATTACATCCATCATCATTTTTATTAATTTTATTACATCATTTTTATTTCCAACATGTTCTCGTAGTGTTCTTCATTCATCTCGAACCACTTTCCGATCGAGATCCAACTACGGGAGTTATTGCAGGCCTATTTTCTACATTTTCTTCTCATCCTCGCCTTTGATCCACCGTCGATTGGTCCTCTCGTAGTCTTAGGTCACTATCGACCCACCAAGGTTTTATTTACTTCATGTCCATTTAGATCAGATTTGTATTTCTATCTCTTATCTAGCATTTCGGTTTCTATTTTGGTTTAGAATTACCTACATCCAATTTATCAATATCTGATTTTATCTTATCTTTATCAAAACATGGGTTAACATCCATCCTAGGAAGTTTTCACTTCTTGGGACTAAATTTTTTAGGTAACCCACCCATCGTATCTACTAATATAATATTTTATATTGAGCTATCTTGATTTATAGGTCGCTTAGCTCATCAAGCGGAGAAGGATATATCATTTTGTGCCTATATCCATCGTCATCCCATTTTGAGGTACCTTAAGCCATCACATATTCAAGTTACTTATTTTATTTAGTAATAGTTCAATAATCTGAGCATGCACAAGGAAATTTGGTCAACAACATGGTCCAAGACCATTTTAGGTCAAAAATAACATAATAAGTTTGAAAAAAATGAAACAACTATATTAATGCCTTGGGGTCTTAGACCCGCTTAGTAATCAACATTACTTTAATCATTTTAAAATTGTTAATCGATATAGTCGATATCAATTTCTAGTATCATCAACACATTGAATGATAAGCTAGTTATCAAAACAAATAACGTTTACCTTATCGTAGACCAGAAACATTACCAACACTTTGTAATGAAGAACTTCATAATGTATTATGGTCCTTAACCGATGTAGTCAAACACTAAAATGGTTAGTCATACATCAATACAATAATCATTATTTCTCGGCACCAAAATAATAAAAATGTAGCCATGTGTAGATTTTTAAACATTTCTAAATCATTATCTATAGCAAGCTAGGCAAAGTAGAATCATACAAACACATACATAAAAAATAAGTTACAATATTAAGTAATCCAAGACTACATGACGGTGAGTGTGGTTACGATGTCGCATGCGTAACTACGTATAAGTATATATACTTTTGGGATATTTGTACAAATTTATAGCTGCAAGTGATGCTACATAACAATCCTAGTCCTTTAGCATTTGTAAATTATTTATACATACAACTTATTCTTGTGACAAAAATAGAAAGAAAATTAAGGATGTGATAAAAAAATGAGGGGGGCATGATAGAATCTCTACTATATTTTTTCAAAAAATAGAAGCATCTCATAAAATTTTAGATCTTTGGCTCACTTACACTTAACCATTTAAGAAAAATAGTAGTTTAGAAACTAGACTCAAAATTCTACAATTTATGCTCGTATAACATCTTTAGATTTTGAGTGAAGCTATCTTAAATAATTTTTACAAGTTAACGTTTCTTATTTTTAGAAAATAGGGTCGTCCTAAGACCACGTTTTGGCCCCTCATTTCTATGCACTTACCTTGCTATATTCCTTTAATCTCAATTATTTAATAAAAATTTAATTTTGTTAAATCAAAGACTTATAATAAAATCCTGATAATCCTAGAAAAATTCTAGTTTTATGGTCATCTTTAGTTATAGGCCATTCTTGAATAGATTTTATTTTTGTAGGGTTGGGATAAATTCCTTTTTCTAATCTAATATGTCCTAAATATGATATTTCTTGTTTGAAAATTTCACATTAACCTAATTTTTCATATAGTTGGTTTTTCCTTAGTGTTTCCAATACTAATCTAATATGCCATTCACAATCTTTCTCATTTTTAGAATATATTAGTATGTCATCTGGAAATATTATTATAATCACATATAGATAAAGTTGAAACATTTCATACATTAGGGTCATAAAATTTACACATTAGTCAAACCAAAGGGAATTACTACAAACTCACAATGTGGGTATCGTGTTCAAAATGTCATTTAGGAAATATCAATTTCTTTGATATGTACTTGATGGTATCTAGACCATAGATCAATATTTGAAAAGAATTTTGTGCCATTCAATTAGTTTAACAAGTCATCTCTTCTCCGTAGATGGTATTAGTTTTTAATGGTATGTTTATTTAATCGATGGTAATTAATTCATTACCACATAGTGCCAACATTTTCTTCACAAATAACACATGAGAACCCCATGGAAAAACACCAGTCTATTTTTACTTGTTTAAGAAATTTGGCTAATTATTTTTTAAAAATTTTTCTAACTCTGGAATTGATTGGTGATACGGGATTTTGATGCAAGTCGACTCCATGAATTAAGTACATGGCATGTTCTATAGTTATTTTCAAAGGTAAATCATTTATCTCATTAAGAAATACATCCATAAACTTTTACACAATAGGTTTAATATTAATGTCTAACTTGAAAAGATGTGGATGGAGCATGATGACATCTTTGATAAGATTAAGGAATGGTGGAATTGGGATGGTGAGGGAACTGCTCAATTTAGACTTATTCAAAAGCTTAAAAATGTCAAAAACAAGTTAAAATTTAGAATAAAGAAGTCTTTGGGAATGTTTTTGTGAGAAAAAAGGAATTAAAACAGAGACTCCAAGATCTGGAAAATAAAATAAACTCATAGGGGAGGTCTTTGGAGGATCATTTAATGAAAAAATATCCTTTCAGAGTTGCACATGGTTTGTAGCAGGGAAGAATCCCTATGGAGACTTAAATCTAGGGCTATATGGCTGAAAGAGGGTGACAAAAATACGAAGTTCTTCCATATGACCACTTTGAAGCATAGATCCTGTAATAGGATTACGAAAGTTTCTAAAGGTAACGACATCATCATAAAATATCCGTGGATCATCAAGGAAGAAGCTCTCAGATTCTATGAAAAATTGCTCAATGAGAAGAGTGCTACTAATGATATGGCTGACTCTTTTATGTTAGAAGCTATCCCACAAGATAAAATTGAGGAGCAGATATTTAAAGATATTACCAAATTTGTTACTTTGGAGGAGCTTCAGAAAGCTATTTTTACTCTTGAAGGAGATAAGGCTCAGGACCAGATGGCTTCTCTATCAATTTTTTTCAAAATTTTGGGAAATTTTCTCGGATGATCTCCTTAGGGTTGTAAATGAATTTTTAGAACTAGAGATTTACTGAAAGAGCTTAATAATACTCACATCATGCTTTGGCTCCCAAAAAAATGGATGCTAAAGATTTCAAATATTTCCAACCCATTAGCTTGGTTAATGCTGTCTACAAAATTTTTACTAAGATTATTGCCACCAGACTACAGTTCATTTTGAATGATTTAATCTCAAAACAAAAAGTGGGTTCATCAGAGGAAGGATAATTCAAGATGGTGTGATCATGGTGCATGAGATTATTCACTCTATGGATAATAATAAAAAGGCAAGCATGGTCCTTAAACTTGACATGAATAAAGCCTTTGATAAAGTCTCCTGGTCTTTTCTTGACAAAGTTCTGGCCAAATTTGGTTTTCTCAACAAATTCAAAAGAATTATCAAGGCTTGCATTTCAACTGCTAGATTCTCTGTGGTGGTTAATGGTGAACCAGTGGGGTACTTTACCAGCAGTAGGGGATTAAGATAGGGGATCCTATATCCCCTCTAGCTCTTCATTATTATGGCGGATAGCCTCAGTAGAACTATTACCAAAGTGTTAAAGATGGTCTTCTAAAAGGCACTAAACCTACCTCTACGAATCAAACAGCTTCTCATCAATAATTTACGGATGACACTATCCTGCTTTTAGTGGCATCTATCCTGGAAGCTAAGGTAATCAAGTCCATTCTAAAATTTTATGAGGCGCTTCTGGACAAGAGATCAACTTTGAAAAAGTTCTATTTTCTTTTTCAATACTCCTTTGGAAAGACAAAATAGAATTGCTAAAATATTGGGATGTAAAATCAATTTACTTCCCACTACTTATTTGGGGCTCCCCCTTGGTACTAAAAAAGTCTCAAACAAATTCTGGAATGATTTATTGGAAAGATTCCAAAAGAAAATGGTCGGATGGAAAGGATCCATTCTTTCCAGTCTGGTAAATGTCTACTTATCAAAAGCACTCTTCAAAATCTACCTATCTACATTATGTCTCTCTATAACATTCCTTTTTCCTTTAGAGAAAAAAATTGAAAGGATCCAGAAACACTTTTTATGGCAGGGAATGGAGGAAAAATTCAAATATCACCTGGTTTCCTGGGATCAAGTGTGCACTCCTAAAAGGATTGGGGGATTGGGCATAAAAGATATAAGAAAAATGAATATGGCCTTAATTGCAAAAATGGGTTGGAGAATGCTATTAGAGGAACAACCATGGATTGATCTCATCAAGGCTAAATATCTTGAACAACAAACAACTTTCTCTTTCCTTCATGATGAACAACTTCCCCATGGTTCCATTTTCTGGAACAACTTGATTCTAGTCAGGAATTTTATCAAGCAAGGGTGTAGATGGAAAGTGGGAAATGGCAGAGACATCAATTTTTGGGGAGATAATTGGTCTAATCTTAGCCTTAATGATAGATTTGGTGCAACAAAGGATAGTCTTGAACATAAATATGGTACTAAGGTCATTGATTACATGGAAATTGATGGAAATAAGAAGAGATGGAAACAACTCTCAGTGGATAGATTTGATTTGAACTCCATGTTGTCCTCTCTTTAGGAGCAACTAGACCTCATCCCCTTGAATCAGTTGGAAGTCAAGGATGAAATTGTCTAGCACAAATCTAGAGATGGGGATTATACGGTTAAATCGTATATAATTCTTACTTTGAGAATATACAGTGAGTTTAATTGGAGCAAGATTTGGATGACTGAGCTAACCCCTAAAATTAACTTTTTCTTTTGGCTTGTGCTCAGAGGTAGAATTCTTACTAATGATAACTTGATGAAGAAAGGATTCATTATGCCTAATCGGTGTCACCTTTTCAAAAAAAGATTTTGAAGATATTAAGCACCTTTTTGTCCACTGTGAGTATGCTACCATGATGGAGTTATGCATTTTCCAAGTTCAATGTTTTTTGGATTGTACCTAAGGACTTCATTCAATTTTAGATCTAATGGAATCCTCCTTTTAAGCACTTTGTTGTGAGAAGACTTTGGAAACTGGTCACACCCCATATTATCTGGAGAATTTAGAAAGATAGGAATGATATCATTTTTTAAACAATAAATAGCATTGCAAGCTCAGCTTTGTTAAGATTGGTCATGCTATTAAAGATAATATTGGGAGATTCAAACCTCCCAAAAATAAGAAATATCCTGAAAATGAAGAATATATTCTTTCCAATTGGAAGATAGGAGCTACAAATTTGCAGATTAGGAATACCTCAAACATTGATAGGTCTTTGATTCATTAGATCCCTCCTGAGATAAACTGGCATAAACTAAACTTTGATGGTGCCTCCAAGGGTAATCCTGGTTTTTCTACTGGGGGAGGTGTAATTCGGGATCATAAAGGCTGTTTAGTTGCTGCTTATGCTAGTAAAATGGGGATTCAGATGAATCATTATGTAGAAGCCCTAGCTGCTCTATGGGGGCTAAGGGTTGCCAAATATTATAATATACAAAACTTAATTTTGGAAGGGGATTCACTAAACATCATCAATCACCTAAATCAAATTTCTCCTCCTAGCTAGACTGTCAAGGAATTTATTATGGAATCTAGAAATATTTGTCAAAATTTCAAGAATATCATCATTAGGCATACTTATAGGGAGGGGAATAAGGTTGTGGATACCTTGGCCAATGTTGGCATCAATAATAATATAACCATATGGGATAATGAAAATTACATCCCTAAGGAGGTACATAATAACATTAATGTGGATAAATATGGGCATCCAAATGTGGAGTAAAAATAATAATGACATGGAGTGGGCCTTAGTGGAGGTGAAAGATCACACATGTGAGAATTATCTTCCTAATTACAGCCACATTAACGCCATTGAGCCTCACACAGGTGGATGGATTTTTAAAAAATAGGACAGACATAAGGAAGAAACAATTTCAAATGAGGGTTTTGAGTAGAAAATTTGTAGGATTAACAGGGAGAAGAAGAAAATGGGAGGTGCACCATGCCAATTGGAGCCATGTTGTGATCCGATTGGAAGAATAATGAGGAGCTTTGGAACCTCTTACACAAGGGTGGCATTTCCAATTTTATTGAACGCATTTAGGGCCATGATCAGAATATTTCAGTTCATTTTGCAATGGACTAGAAGGATAGAAAGGTCAAATATGGTGGCCACCGTGTTACTATCAATGAAGAGTTGATTGCTGAGGCTACATGCCTCAAATTGGAGGGTTATCATTTTTTCAGCAAAAGGATTGATAGGGCATCGAGGCTAAGAAATTATCTGATGAGGGCAAGGAGCTTGACTTTGTTTCTGCGGGCATTAGGGTAAGTTCTATTCCCAAGCCATATGATGAAGTGACAAATATGATGGTTAGGTATATTTCTCTGGAAGGGTGATACAAAATGGTCCTTGTTAAACACCTTGTCTTTCTAAATCATTTTAGAAGCATTTTACGGTCTTCTTCCCACACTACCTGCTTAATTCCCTTCAATGCTCTATTTTGGACTTTCAGAAGCACTCTCATGCTATCCCTCTCCACTAGGGCCTCATCTTCCTGCTCCATAAGCTTTGTGTCTCCAAATTCCTGGCTTCCCAACCACTCCCAACAATCCGCACGTCACCACCTCCTCTACTCCCACTCCCATTCTAGACACCCCTTCCAAATCTAAGACCAAGAACCCCAAGCTTCCAAAAAATGACACCCCTCACTCTTCCTGGATTCTCAAAAGCACCAAAGAGCTAGAAGTTACACAAAATTTGCTACATATCAACAATGTTGGTATGGATATGGCCCTGCATCAGGAGGGGAATCATGTGCCTCATAGATTGGAGTCTCTGGAGAAAGAGATGAAGCAGCTTAAGAAGGACCTACAACGCATGGACAAGTAGAAAGGAAAAAGAAAAATTGATGATGATAATGACATTGGGAAGGATCAGATTGTTGATATTTATAAGAAGATAAACTCACTGACAATAGATTAGGGAGAGAAAAAGACAGACATGATCACAACATGGCTATCTTCAAAGCCATCAGTGAATTTTTAGAGTAGCAAGTTTGAAGCATTACCATGCTTAGTGGGATCCTTGACACTATTTGGGGGAATGAAAAAGAGAGGATCCAGACCATCTCGCAGTTGAATGCTTCGGACCCAACGCACATCACCACATTGGTGTTGTTCACCTCACTATAAATGATCCAGTCCAGAATTGAGAGCATCCAAGAAGTAAACTCACTCGGGCTGGAGGGAGTCATTTTAGTTGCTAATCTTTTTTGGTCTTTTTGTTATGACTATGTTGCTTTTTTGCTGTTCTGTTGTAGTTTATGTTCTATTTTGTTTCTTGCTTGTAACTATCTCTTGGTTACTGATGGACATAGTGTTCTATCTAGATTTTGATCCTTTTTTTTCACTTATTTATAGTTATATTTGGTCATTTGAGCCCTTTTTGTAATAGGGTATAGTCCCTTTAAAACTATTTACCAATAATAAAAAAATATTAATGTCTAACTTGAACTTATCTTCTTCTTTGAGATACCATAGCACAATTTTTTTACTTTGAGATGCCTTCTTCACTCTTCTTGACACACAAGAATCCTCGCATACATCAAAATATAGCTCATCCATGTGAGCTCGCATGGACCAGAATAATCAAGTTTCCTTGCGTGCGTAGTGGCCATGTCTGGGTCCATCATCTCCCACCCATATAACTCCTTCAGGTCCACTGTACTTTGAAAATGGGTGCAGATGATTTTTCTTGTGTCCTCAACATATCCCATACTCGGCATAACATATTATCCACTTGTTCTATTTTTTTTTGGCCCCTTAGGAACATTCTTGAGTGCAGAGGTTTAGAGTTGGCCCTTCGACGTCTTGAGTAGTCTCATGCGTGTGAGGTTGCTCATTGTTTGATTCTTCTGTGTCCTTTAGCCCTTCCTCTTCATCCTTCATATCCTCATCTCTGGGCTCTTCCATATCTTCTAGTTGCATTCGGGTCCTGTGTGCTCTCTACAAACTCCTCCACCTCCTCATTTAGCTTTAGCTTTCTCCTCTTCTTCTTAGTTGCCTCTTTATGAGGGGAGAGTCGTGGTGATCTTCTTACAGGCTATGGGGTTACTGCACCTTAGGTCATTATTCTTTTGAATACACTCTTAAATTATTTATCTTCATGGACTACTTCCACATCCAAGTCCTCATCTCCTTGTTGCACATGAGGTGGAGTATCCGTGCACTCAATATCCACTCTATCTGTGGGCTACCTCCGACCTCTATGATCCAAGCCTCCACTATCTTCGTGTTCTTCTTCCTCCTCATCTACCTCTATAGTCGATGTAGGCTTTAGAGATGACATGTTCTCCATAGTATGTTTTCCCTTAGATGGCCCTAGGAGCATGAACTCATTTTCCAAAATTTTTTTATTCTCCATCTTAGGCTTAAGTTGAAGATATATGAGCGCAGATCTACCGCCCCCAATAGCCAAGCTTACCGATTTCATACGATGACATCTCGAAATGAGCATATCAATGTAGGTAGTCTAGCTTGGATACACATATGTCTTCCTGAGGGTGTGGTAGTCATAATCTACCTTGTATACATTGAAATTCAAACGACGCACATCAATAAATCTATGAACCGAGGTCTGCAAGTAGTGCGCTATAAAGGCATAGGGAAGTTTACACCATGGGCTCCATGTCCCATCCCTCATGGAAAACCATGTGATGCATAAGTGTTGGTACATTGTGAACTATAATTACTTTCCTAATATCAAGATATGTCATCGGGAATGTGCCACTTGACGAGACCATAAATTGGCCATAAATTACCATTATTTTGTCATTCCAAGTTACCTTTGAAAGTGGATTTAAATGTAATATTGAAACTTATATTTTTAAGATAGAATATAGGATATATATATTTTTCATTCTTTATAAATATTTTGTTATCTATTTTGTTGACTAATCCTATTGATTATTTGGGAAAAGATGCAAAGTCTTGTGTATGTAGGCCATAAAGGAAAGATAATGCTAGTTTTGGGAAAAATATAATTGATCATGAATAGTAAATTTAAACTCAAATATGATTTCATATTCAGATTTTTCTCAAAAAATTATGAAATTTAAAAAAGAATCATCTCAATCCAAGATTGTATGCAAAAGTTATAGCTATTTTAAGTTAGCTCCAAAACTCACAGATTTAGTTCCGCAACTCCCGCATTTAGTTTCGACACTCGTAGATTTAGTTCCAGAACTCGCAGGTTTAGTTCTAGAACTTGTATATTTAGTTCTAGAACTTGTAGATTTAGTTATGGAACTTGCATATTTAGTTCGGAACTTGCATCAATCAAATAACATTTAGTTCCAGAACTTGCAATTCATATATTTATATTTTCAAGCAATTAAAACAATGGATAAAGCTGCAAGGTATAAAATGACAGTTAGTTCCTAACTTGCATAAAAGGAATGATAAATTTAGTTCCAGAACTTTCATAAAAGGAATGAAAACTTTAGTTCCAGAACTTTCATAAAAGGAATGACAACTTTAGTTCCGGAACTTGCATTAAAGGAATGACAGTTTTAGTTTCAAAACTTGCATAAAATGGGAACTGTGAATAATCAGAGAATCTAATGGAAAATATAAGAGAGGTTTTTGTTCACAAAAATGTGATTAACAAAAACCTCTTCCATATTTGCTACATCTATTACCGATAAAGATAAATCTAAATTTTAGTGCGCTGGAGTCTGAGGAAAAAGTGTATCAGACGAGCACTAAAAGTTTCATAAACAAAAACAAAAAATTCAAATGGAAAACTTGAGAGAGGTTTTTGTTCATAGCAATGTGATCAACAAAAAAAAATTCATATTTTCTAGAGGTTTTACCAATGAAGAGATATCTAACTTTTAGTGAACTGCATTATGAGGAAAAAGTGTATTAGACAAGCGTCAAAAGTTCCACAATAAAAACAACAAAGTCAAATGGAAAATCCAGGAAAGGTATTTGGTCAAAATCATCTTTTAAGGAAAAACCTCCTTCTAATAATATAGGAGAATAAAATCATTGTGATTCTTGTTACCAAAAATAAAGGAGAAGATTTGGGAGCAAATCTTCCTAAAACAATGAGATAAGACTTTGACTCTAATAATATATCTCTCTCCATATTTTGTGGAGATGGAGATCTTAGTTGTTAGGATTAGAATAAAGATAAGATCAGATTGTATTTCCTAAAATAAGGAGTTGGTTGGATGCATGAATTATAAATGTAACCTTCCACACTGAGATATGTAATTCTTTTCTCCCAAGAAATAAAGATCTATTCTTTCTTTCCAATCTTTTGAAGTAAAGTTATTCTGCAAGTTTTGAATTAAAAGTATGAATTAAGTCCTCTTCCAAGGAATGAGTTGGCCACTCATTCCAAGGAAGATGGATCAATGTGTTAATGTTTATTTTTTTATTTCTACAATTTTCCTTTTGTTGTAAATTTATGTTTTTTTAATGTTATGTAATTTCTTTTGTGAACCTACAGTGTCTTTTCCTCTTTCCTTTATTTTCAATTCAGAAATTTCCTTTATGCAAGTGTGTTTACATTTTCTGCAAGTGTGATTTCCTTTATGCAAGTGTGCCTTTATATTCCTGCAAGTGTGATTTCCTTTATGCAAGTGTGTTTACATTTCTGCATGTGTGATTTATTTTATGCAAGTTTGGATTGTGTTTAAAGGAGCTGCTTTCCAAGATCTTCTTCTCTTAATGCATACAACCTTCGGACACCAACCCAGATTGACATTATTAATGAAGAGGATGACAAAACTCATTACAACTCCTGATATTCCACACAAATTCGGTCATACCACATTCTTCCCTTTGCTTAAATGGCCCACTCATTGATCCTTCACATAAATATTTTTCAAACCTCTCCGCGAGGGACTTATTTTCTAAGGGTACTCCTAGAGCTTGATCTTTGGCCCATCGAAACTCTAATTTCTAAAAATACAAGACAAAGTAGGATAACACCAAATCTTATCTTTTCCCTATACACACTTCCTCAACAATAGTATCTACAATATAGCCTACTAAGTTGTATACTACTCCCTAAGACATTTTCTTTGCAATATGAAGCCACATGGTGTTTACTTGTGACCATCTCTCTTAGTCATTCAACTTGGTGAGTAGATGCGCGGCTTCCTGCACCATAGGAAAATTCTTTAGCTTATCTATGTCCGTTCCTTGTGGACCCTTGGTATACCCCAACTCCTTTCTTGTTTCTATGATTGTTGCTTTATCAGTCAAATCACTAACAAGGTCTACCCCTGTGCCCTTCATTCCTATTGTAGACACCAAATTTGTGTCTTACGACCCCTTGTGACCCGCATCTCATTTCACAATATAACCTCATCACCTAAACCTTATACAATTATTTATTAATTACCTTGTAATGGATAAATCCACATCACCTTACCTGCCACCTCATTTTGCCACTTCATCATGACCTAGCCCTAACCCTAAACTAACCTAATTAAGACTCATAACTTGGTCCACACCTACACCCATAACTAATGACCCCTTTCTCGCACCCAAAACTGACCTTCTAGTCATTTGACCAAGCCCGCAACTGATCTCTCGGGAGAAAAGCAGGGAAGGTGGGCTATTTTACTAAAAATAGCCTACTTTTTCCTTACCGATGCCGGTTCCTACTCGACCGCCGTCGGTTACGTAACCGCCATCGGTTCCCTATAAATGGCCTCCCCAAACCAAAAACAGGGGATCGGAATTTCATTTTTGGGTCAGAGAAAAGGATCCTTTGAATAAAAGAAGAGCATCAGGAGCGATCAAGAGAACCCGGATCTTTACTTGACTGAGCAGAGACAAGTGAAGAGACAAGGAGAGTTAGCAGCAAAGGAAAGCAAGCCCAGGACTGCAACTGGATACCAGAGCCCTGTGATACTCAGCTGATTTGATCTGCAGTGTGCCAGACCATCCTACCTCAGTTCTGCCTTTGCCATCAGAGCTCTTGGACCTGCATCTCCGCGAATAATCAGTAAGTTACATCTTGCATGTCCTCTTTAATAACATTTCTTCGACTTTTTGAATCATAAGTCTTCACAAATCCATCCTTGGATCCACTACCCAACGTGTCATTGCATCTAACTGTCATTCATCTACCTCTCATCACCCTATTTCCTAATATTACCTATATACAGCCCTACAAATAACACAACTACCAAACAACACCACCACCCCACAAAACAACCAACCTTCAGATCTTAGACTCTACCGATATCGGTCATCAGTAACCACCATCGGGTTATCGATAACCAAGCATCGGTTATACGACTATAACCAATAACCACCTTTCCCTACCCGGTTCAACAAAGCAATTTGATTGATATTTCAGATCTTTTGTGTTAATTCATATTAGCGAAAGCCACCACCTTCGAAAGGAAGTTTTATATTTCTTGGGCCCAAGGCGCTTTCCTCATTTATTATCTAATTAAAATCTTGTGGTCTTGTGTTCTTATTTGCGGTAGTCCTTCCAAGACAAAAAGGAGTTCTTCGCAGTCAACTTGATCTTTCTCTACGGTACGCGCACATCATCTCGACATTCTATAGGTATTCCTCCTAGCCCCAACCCTTATCTGTTTCTAAAAGGAATGAAACATTCCGAGTGAAACATTTTGGCACGCCCGGTGGGACCCATTTTGGGTTTCTGTTTCTCTTGCTTATTTTCATTTTAGGAAGCATACTTGCTGTTGCTGCTTTTGTTATATATTTCGTAAAGAATTTGTCTTGCTTTCCTAGTTTCGCATTAGTGAAAGTCATCTCTCTTGCTTCATCGAACATAATTTTCGATTTGGGTTTAAAACACGTGCATTGCATTCCTGCTTGTTGTTTTTCAATTCTAGTGAACGTAGATTAAGTAACAGGTCATACACGTGGGGGTGATATCCACGGTATTGACAGGAAATTAATCTTACATTCACTGCACAACACATACCGAATCACTTCACAATTAACACAACAGCTCAAACATCCCCCCTTTTCCGCGGTATTCCTCCGCCCGATTGAGAGTAACCTTATAAGCCAAAACAACTTGACATTTCCCTAAGTCTCTTGTTTAGGATTCGACATCATTCTATGTCTAAAGGCATAAGCCCACGATAATTAAAATTAACCCTAGGGTTAATCTGGATTTGTGTGTGCATCTTGCTTGTTTTTAGTTCTGTTTTCTTTCTCATACTGCCTTACGTGATCAATAATTGGACAAGTATACTAAATGTTGTTAAAAATCAAATTAGCAGCCTTTTTATATCTTGTTAGCCCAATTATTACACCAACATCGGTTACACGACCGACCGCGTCGGCTATAGTGTAACCGACATCGGTTATTAGACCGATATCGGTTACTGTCTTTTCCAATTCCTGACAAACCAGCAACCTACCAATTTTACCAGTCTGAGTTTGTTTCTGTTCCTAACAGATTGAAACCCTACTGTGAACTCCTGTCCATGGTTGTTATCACTCGAAAGCAAGCCGCCGCCATGGTTTCACATGCTTGCTCTGTTTCTTTGCCTGAATCACCCCCTTCACATTCTGTGGGGAATCCTACGGATACCAGCGAGGTTCCTAAAATTCCTGTGGGAGATAAGGACTTTGCCAAGTTTCTAGATGCTAATCCTAGTGCTGTACAATACTATTTGTCTCATGCCCCTGACCATACGCCCGATGGTCAGCTCCTTGTTGGCATGCCTATTAGTATAGCTGCTCATTTAGCGCCCACTCCGCCTGATAACACCGCCTTGCTTCCTGCACCTTTAGCCCCATCTCCCGATCCGCAAACTTGAGAGATTCATACGACTCGATTGGCTTTCCTTTAGCTAATCTTAGACCCCACATATCATTACCACCGATTTGTCCCTACCTCATCTCTCTTGCAGACTGCTCCGTTCATGACTTGCTCTCTGCCACCTATCCACACGAGCTTTCCTTCTCAAGCTCCGCCTACCTTTTCATTCCCATACACGTATCCAGTGACCTCAACATCCTATATGGGACATCCCTATTCAGTTGCCTCAACATATTCATCCTCCACACCTTATCAACACTTAACCCCACCAGGGTTTAGCGGTGGTCCTTGGCCAAATTTGCCTCCGTTTACCACAACCACACCATCATCTCATCCAACTACTGATCTAATTAAACAAATGATGGACAAAATGCAAAACACGGAGGCTTCATTTGAGGAAGTCATAGCACCTTGACATACGAGCAAGTTTTTCGGAGCCCATTCACCCTTACGTCCCCCTTCATTCATATCCTCCTCAATGGGAGTTGCTTTAAAATTTACTTGTTTTAATAGTAAAGAGGATCCTCAACAACACTTGCGATCATTTAGACATGCTTGTTATTTGATTGCCCATGATGATGCCTTGTTACTCCACACATTTCCCATGTCCTTATCAGGACCCGCCTTGAGTGGTACAGGTGCTTTAACCCAGCAGATCAATCTTCTCTTTTAACCAACTAGCCCATCTTTCTTGGATCACTTCTCCATTAACATTGCTAAGAAAGTATCCATCAACGACCTTTATGCCATTCGACAATTGAAGATGAATCTATCACAGATTTTGTCAGACGATGGCGCGGCCTTATCAACCAACTTACATATGCCTTGCCTCAGACTGAACTTATCAAACTTTTCACGCGGGCATGTGCTAAGCACATTTCTCCTACTCTTCAAATTCAAACTTTCCGTACATTCGATGAAGCCTTTACTATGGCTCGAAAACTAGAGATTCGAGCCTTAGAGGAAGAGAAATTGCGGTTGCGTAATAAAAACCCAAATTTTGAGCCATAGTACCACCACTCCTCACGTGTCCACTTCTTCTAAATCAAAAGGAGCTGTCCACGCGGTGATGGTCAAATCCCAACCACTTGTTTAATACCCCGCCAAAAACCACTTATAAGTATAAATCGAACCCATCAACTACACTCCTTGGGAGAAACATATGGTGTGATATTGGAAAAATTGCTCAAAGCAGGAGCCATTACATTACCTCCTGTTAAACCTCATTCCGGGTTTGATTCCACTCGCGCCATACCTTCCTGGTACAAAGAAAATGACTTCTGTAACTTTCACCGCGTAAAAGGACATAGTCATGAAAACTGCAAGATGTTGAAAAACATAGTGCAGGAAATGGTTGACGTAGGGGATATAACCCTCGATAATCCTAATGCCCCTGCCAACCGAAATTTGAAAATCTTCAACAAACCATTCCCGAATCACTCTTCCAACAGCAACGTAAACCAGGATATCTTAGCCAAGGAGAGTGTTCATGAGATCCATGCAGTCTTTGATACCCAGCCCAAAGCCTCTATCGACAAAATTTTGAATCAAGCCTCTTCACTAACACAGGAGCCCGAACCTCCTTTACCACCATCAAGCCGGCGCGAAATCATTCCTTTCCCCATAAACGAGTTAAGCGCCTTACTTTTCTTCCCATCGATGAGTCTTCTTATACCACATCCCTATAAGATCTGCGACGGATGTTATCTAATCTATCTATTTCCCAAACTTCTCCTTCTACCACTCTTGCTGCCTGAAGAGGAGGGTACGCCACTCCTTTTGACATCCTTGAGGCAGAAATCTCTTGCACCGACATCACCAAATTCTTTAACCATGACAGATCCTCTCGAACATGCCCTCTTACCTATTAGTTCTTCATCACCTAAATCTTTTCAACGACCGGTTGACCTCTTGACATCTATTGATACAGTGCCTCATTTACCCCCTGTATCACACCCACAGTGGACCGGAATCACAACCCACCTTTCTTCCGTACAAAATTTACAATTCAAACCTAAAGACTCATTCTTTAGAAGATGAGCGAATCCTATGGGAACGTTTGAGTACTCCCTATTCTACTCAAATGCAGATGACCGATCCCGATACCTCTACCATATACCCGAAGCATTTACAGAAACTCAAAATGCCTGTATCCTCATTCTTACCCCCCGCATCTATACCAAGTATCCCATCCACCTCTATCCACCTAACCAAACCTTCCCCTACACTTGGGACCTCACCAATACCCAGTCTAACACACCCGCCTAAGCGACTAGATTTATCCAAAAATAAAGCCGCCCTGCCACCTAGGAGACACACTCAACCCGTGCCTCTATCACAATCAAAACCATCATCGTCATACCTACCTTCCATATTGGGACCTCATCCTTCCACCTTGCACCAATATATCATACCTCCTGCGTTTTCTTCAAAACGACCTACGCCTTCTGCGCCCATACAGGGATCAAAGGGTATATCAACATTATCACCCCACGCATCCGGTCCACCAATCAACCCTAAACAAACTCCATCATCAAAGGATTTATTCTCTGCTACTCCCCTTTCTCCGTGGTTGTGTCCCACTACCACGTCATCTGTAGCTTTATCATCTAACCAGCTGAATGTAGCTTCTGCGCCAAAGAAACCACATTTAGTGAAAACCGCGTGTCAACACCCCTTGGCTAAACCACCACCCGCACGAACCAACCATACCCAAACATTATCGAAACCCAGACAATCAATACCCTCATCCTCTTCTGATTTTGACCCACTCAAAGGATCTTACGCCAAAATCCTTGCTATGTTAGTAGAGAATGCGACCATTTCCCTACCCCCACTTAGACCTTATGACCCGTCTAAACCTCGACCTATAGGTTATGATGAGTCTAAGATCTGCGCTTATCACCGCACACCAGGACATGATGTGGAGGGATGCAAAGCTTTAAAAACCATCCTTCGTCAGTCACCTCTCCCAGATAGAAAGGTTAAGAAAGACAACTTACGAAGGGAGAGACCTTTAGCTTCCATTCCCTCTCCTCTACCATCTGTCCCCGCCTCACCAAGATCTATCATTATTACAACCCCACCTCTTGAAAACCATGATTTATCCCAACCATCTTCCTCATCTCAGGTTTACGAGATTAATATGATTAGTGTTGCTACTCAAACGCAGAAAAACAATGAGAAAGCGAAAGAAAGCACACCTACGTTCTCTTCTTCTCCGTCCAGCATCCCGATTACACCACCACCTAAAGTGGTTATTTGCGGACCCGCTTACCCCATCTCTAATGGAGTTGCCCACCGAACTATGATCAAACAGCTTCACCAATCACCCGTAAAAATGACACTATATGATCTCATTCAGACTTCTGAATCTCATCGACAAGCTCTCATTGAAATTCTTCAAGGGATCGAGGTCTTACCTAATGAAACCCTGCCCGTTGCCTCCATTCTAACACCCAATCACGTTGCCTCTCTCACCAAACAACCCACCGCCCCAACCACTTCTGTCTCTGTACCACAAGCTGCTGCAGTCAGTTTCTCTGAAGATGAAATTGTCGATTTTGGTACAGAAGATCCTGACCCTGCCCTGTTCATCTCAGCTTACGTCCGGGACATTCGGGTACGTCATGTTATGATTGACGGGGGCACTAGCCTAAACATCATCTCTTCAAAAGCCTTCCAACAAATGAATATCCCTTATAGATACATGTGTGCCAACCCCATCATGTTGCGGTCATTCAATGACGCTATTACCTCTACCTTAGGCACCGTGATCCTCAACATTCGGGTAGGACCACGTACTTTACCCGAACTCTTCTATGTCCTTGAGGGAGAGTTCCAATATAATATATTCTTTGGTCGTCCTTAGATCTCGGGCCATGGGATGCGTTCCCTCAACATTACATAGATGCATAAAATTTGAGTACGAGGGAAGTCCTGCAACGTAAAAGCTGATCCTCCCCCTTTAAAACCTGTAATATGTTATACCGCCCAAACAATGTGCTTGTACCAATCAAGACACCCGTTCATTCAACCCAACCATCTTCTTCGATCGTGCCTCAACCATCCACCTCCACCACAATTACGCCTTCAACCGATGAAACCACCGTCGCAAAAACCACTTCCCTTCCCGCAGATAATATCCCAACCTCCGACCCCTTAGTAGATGTTTTTCAACGCCTTACGCTGGGGGAGTATCGCTTATATAACGTTAGTTCTTTCCATACCCCACAGGAGTACGGACAGGTACATGCACATCCTACTTATGACCGTCGTGTGGGAGAAGTAATCTCCTACGGACCACCGCATTGCCGCACCAACCTAACGTATGGGGGTGTTGACGCATCCTCCATTACCCCTGAACCCCCTCTTGGTGTGGTTCCCTTCCAATCTGATTTTCAATACTTGACAAATCGTCGTTTCGCCCTCACCTTCTTGACTCGCTGTGCTTGGAAAGGCTTTGGTTTTGGTCTTTATGAACAAGGCCGACATACGCTCATCCCCATCACCACACGCAAACATAATGATCGTAGTGGTCTCGGATTTCCGGAAACACTTACATCGACGGAACCTCGCGTCAGTTGTCTTCTAGAAGACGATGACGTCACCCCTACCAAACCATCATCACCCACTTTGCCATCATCACCCACAGAATCTATAGACCCTGAATCTATCCCTCCTAACTTTTTTTTTTCATAAATGCTATCTTCATAGGTCCTCTCACTTATCAACGCGATAATGAGGACCCATCTTCTCTTCCCCTTCTGTATCCAGACATGATCGAAGAGGATTCGCCTTTGATTAATGTTGTTGGTACATCGAAGATGATGACTCCATCCTCACTTACCTTGGGGCGTGAGCGACTCCTATCTTCAACAAGCCTTACCATCTGAAACCTAAACCATGCTGAATGAGTCTACTATAGAAATCAACATCCACACAGAGGAGGATCCTCACATTGTGAAGATCGGACAATCCCTTAACGCATCAGAACAAGCCGCCTTTACTACCTTTCTCCGTACCCGCAACCAAGCTTTTGTTTGGTCCTACGTAGACATCCAGGAATTGATCCTACCATTGCCATCCATAACATCACTCTAAACCCCGATTCAAAACCAGTCAAACAAAAACTGAGAAAAATGCATCCACGCATTGCCCTCTTGGTCAAAGAAGAGCTTCAACGACTTCTTTCTGTTTCCTTCATCTTGCCTATTGACTATCCTCAATGGATTTCTAACATCGTACCTATCACTAAAGCGACGGGGGGACTTCGGATATGCATGGATTTCTGAGACCTTAACCTCGCTTGCCCCAAGGATGACTTCCCCCTCCCAAGTATTGATCAACTTGTTGATCTCACTGCGGGTCATGAAATGCTTTCTCTCATGGATGGCTTTTCAGGATACAACCAAATTTTGGTTGCCCCTGCCGATCAACACAAAACTGCCTTCATAACTCCTTGGGGAACCTTCTGTTATCGTGTCATGCCGTTTGGCCTTAAGAATGCTGGTGCTACCTATCAGTGGGCTATGACTTACATTTTTCATGACATTATGCACACTATCCTTGAGGATTATGTCGATGATCTTCTGGGCAAATCTAAACATCGCAGTGAACATCTCGATGTTTTAACCATTATTTTCGATCACCTGTTGCAATATTACTGTTCGTCTTCAACCAAAGAAATGTGTCTTTGGTGTTCTTTCGGAAAAATTCTTGGCTTTATCGTCTCTTTGCGTGGCATTGAGGTCGATCCATCTAAAGTAAAAGCTATCCTAGAAATTCCCCACCCAAAAACCTCAAACAATTGCGTAGTTTGCAGGGTAAAATTCAATCCATCCGACGTTTCATCTCCCAACTCTCGGATCGATGTCAACCTTTCCATCACCTCCTTAAAAAGGACATTGAATTTCAATGGAGCGAAGAGTGCCACCAAGCCTTTGAAGCTCTCAAAACTTATCTCTTGCAGCCACCCGTGCTTATCCCACCTCAAGACGACCGCCCTTTTACCTTTACCTTTCCGCCACCGACCACCCATGCCAGTAGGGGCCATGCTTGCACATCGTGACTCGAGAATCAAGAACAAGCTGTTTATTATATAAGTTATACTTTGGTGGATTATGAGACTAGGTATACACATGTAGAAAAGTTGTGCCTAGCCCTATCATTCGTGGCTACCAAGCTCCGACACTACCTTCTGAATCACAAAACTTTTGTCATCACCAATATGGAACCCATCCATTACATGTATGCCAAACCTCATCTAAACCAACGCATTGCACGATGGCTCATGCTCCTCGCCGACCTCGACCTTGAGTTCGTCCACCGTAAATCAATCAAAGGACAAACCATCGTAGACCAACTTGCGGAAGCCCCTTTACAGGGAACAATTTACCAATTTTAATTTCCCGACGAACTCATCCCCACTCTTTCACTCGGGAAGAGTCGTATCAAATGACCCTCTTCTTCGATGGATCTAAATGCCAGCACGGCGGAGGAGCCGGCGTTGTTCTTATTCCTCTCGACGCTGAGCCTATGCCTCTTTCATTCCAACTTGACTTCCCTGCACTAATAATCTTGCGGAATACGAGGCCCTTGTTCGGGTCTCAGGGTTGCGTTGCACTTAGGTGTCAAATCTATCAATATTTTTGGCGACTCTCAATTGGTAGTCAATCAAGTTATGGGCATCTACCAATGCAAAAATGAGGAGCTTCAAAAGTACAAACATTAGGTGGATTCACTTCTAGCCTTATTTACTCACTATTCTATCCAAACCATTCCCGCTCCACTAAAAATTTGCGGATACTATGGCTTGCTTAGCCTCACAAATTCCAGCTTCATCAATCGACTCAATTATTCGCATTGGTCCAACAACTTTTTGCCCCATCCTACTCAACCCCGGTAGTTTGTATGATAAATACTGTGTCTGCTAACTCGCAGGATACTTGGTATCACCAATTTCACGACTATCTTACAATCTCTGTTCTCCCACCTGACCTTACTAGTAACGGAAAACGTGCTTTTCTTAAAAGTGTTTCTCTTTATGTAGTTATGGGGGGACTCCTTTATAAACGTGGCTTTGATGGCATCCTCCTTCGATGTCTCACCGGCGCGGAGGTCACCCATACCATCCAACAGGTCCATGACGGCATTTGTCGTGGACATTTTAGCAACCTTTACCGTGGCCAAACGAATCCTTCACCTTGGTTATTATTGGCCTACTCTCAATAACGATCTGCTATGAATATGTTAAGTGTTATGTTATGTGTCAAACATGCTAACCTTCAACATACTCCTAGTCACCCGCTCCAGTCACTCTAGATCTTTGGCCCTTCTCACAATGGGGTTTAGACCTTATTGGGAGATTCATCCATCCTCTTCCCAACGTCACCGATGGATTATCACAGCAACCGAATATTACACAAAATGGGTGGAGGCTATTGCACTCATTTCAACTAAAAAAGAAAAAATTGTCGAATTCATTAACCATCACATTATCTCTGTCGTTTTGGTATTCCTCATCGCCTAATAACAGAGATAATGGTAAATCTTTAAAAACAAGTTGTTCTGAAGACCTTTGTGACAACTTTGGTATCAAACTCGAGTTTCTCATCGCCTTACTATCCATGAGCCCAATGGTCAGCTGAATCTTCTAATAAAACTCTAACTAAAATCCTCATGAAAGTTGTTAATGAATCCGGAAGAAATTGGCACGATCACATTCCCTTTGCCCTTTGGGCTTATCATACTAGCATTCGTACCTCCACTAATGCCACACCTTTTCTTTGGTATATGGTACCGAGGCATCTGCCTCCTCTCGAAGTACAAATACCCTCCTTAGAATATCTCTTCGGGATATTCTCACCAACAATGATTTCCGCCAAGAGCGGTTAGCCCAATGGAGCTTCTTGACGAGCGTCATCTTACACTCTTGATCACCTCCAAATCTATCAAAACGTATCAAGCGTGCTTATGATAAGCGACTTCATGAGCGCACCTTTAAGGTTGGTGATCTTGTCCTCAAAGAATCAACATGTAACCAAACTAGAAAAGAGCAAACGTGGAAAATTTGCTCCCAATTGGATTGGGCCTTATATAATCACTCACACTTATGGATCAGGCACTTATCGTTTAGCTTCACTTAATGGTAAACCTGAGCCTAAGCCCCTTAATGCCTTGCATCTTTGACCATTCTCTTGTTGAATTTAGTGTTATATCACTTCTTATCTACCTACTTTGCTCGTCCCTTGAGCTCATTTACCGCTACATACATTTTGTTTCCTACATCTCCAAATAAAATCAAGCTCACTTCTCACCTCCCTCAATGATGCCTTCCCTTTTTTAGTCTAGTCCATGACTTCAAAGTATTAAAATAAGCCGTATTCTTATGGGATTTTCTTAAGTCAAACTTCCTACTAAACTAGATGCTTCATGCCAAAAGAACATCTAGTCATCTAAATTAAATATAGGCTTGCTCCCTCGAAGGACAGACTATATGCCAAATTATTGTTGCTATTCTATATAGATTTGCTCCCCGAAGGACAGACTTTGCACAAAATTCATATCTGCTACTATAAATAGATTGCTCCTCGAAGGACAGCTATACACGTCGACCTTTATCCGAAGCTTCTCGCATTGATCGAAGCTTCGTGAAGACCTCAAGAATAATACAATCAATATCCCTTGTATACTTCCCCGCATCGCATCGATCGAGTCTATATTAAGTCAAATAAAAGCCTCATTCAAAGGAACTTTTGAGTCATGGACTTGTCTATTTAGGGTAGGTTCTCTTTCGTCAGAACACTCACTTTGTAATGAGTTCTCCGTACCTCAACTATACCATTCACCTCACCTCATTATTTGTTTCAACTCAAGGGACGTAACGTACACCCGATATATTGTGATCATACAACTCTTTTCACCTATTGACTTCTCATCTATGCACGGTACCTAGGGCTTCAAGCTCATTCTACGTTGTGTGGTTTGTTTAGCTCTTTTCACCTACGGAGCACTCTTTCCGCTTTGCCTCGCATCTAGGATTGTGTGTTGATCTTAATCAGGACATGGTTCCCTTCTACTTGGGTAGGCTAACTTTCGCTTCCCTTATACCTTTTACAACATCACCAATTCATTACCGACACCAACAACCTTACCTTACCAATATTAATATCAATATTCTTACCAACCAACCAATTGCCTAAACCGTACCAAATTGCCTGAATTCGCCTCTCCCTGATCCTAAGGGAGAACTACATCGGTCTGAGGCCCCTCCTTGCTTTGTGCAATGGGCTATGTAGGCAGCACTTCGGAGACATGGGGTCTCCCAAGGTTAGCTCAACCATCCCCTACCATAACCTATCATGTGTGGTAAATATAAATATTTTTGTGTATTTCTATTTAATCACATTCCTCTTTATCCTTTTTCAAAACACCGAAAGTCAAAACGAAAACATTCTTATTATTATAACTCAAATCAACATACATATCTCATTTTATTTAGATGTTAAACAAATACATCTTCTCTATCATCGACACGTAGGTCGGTACTCTTATTTATTCTTATACCTTGCTAACATTTATTTAGACCCTCACGCCTCATCCCGAACTAGGTGATTATCGTGATCGTCGACCCCTCTCGCCAGGCCTCTCTGTCCTCAAAGGTACCACGGCTATTGGTACCGCCCACTGATTTTCCAATCTCTCCTGTAACATATGAATACACCCTCTCGCATGAAGGACTCCGCCTCTAGTCTCTCTCGCCCATGACTCAAGTAATAGCTAACAATCCTCTTGTCTCATTCACCTACGTTTGGAGCTGCTGAACCAAACTCGTAGATGATCTCTCTCTGCTGTAATCACAGCTATGTCAGGACAATCATGTATACCTCGCAGCTCTGCTACCCACCATAATCTATAGGCCTCTGTTGTTCCTGCATCCATTACCCTGCGATCGGCGGCTATTTCCTCTGGCCCTTACGGAGGTGTTGGCTAGGAGGTGAGAGCTCTGCATCAATCCTCATATAGGGTCTATAAGCTGGGGGTATATCCTACACCAATCCAAATTGTCGCCGCGTGCGATCTAGAGGAATCCTCTCATACTCACCCGGCCTGTGCCCTGCGATCCACCTCAATCGCTCTACACCCCTCAACTCCTCAGCTATGTTCTCTGTTACCATATAGTTTCCGTATGGCCTCCAACAGATATCCGCAATCGTCACCATCTCCCATACCTGCCTATAATACTCAATGTCACCCGTCACAGCCTGGGATCTTGCCTCTTGTTCTGTTTGGACCCATCGTCTGAATCCCAACCTTTGTACTCTGGTCTCTCCTGACTGGATGGGTCGGCCTATTGGTCGCACACAAACAATGTGCTCATAGGCCCAACAGTGTAATAAGTATGAACAATCCAATAGTCCCCGTGATTTCGCCTACAAGCCAATAGACCCTGTATAGCTCACTTGAAATATGCATGTGCCCATGCAAAAGTCACGTTCCTTTCTATCATCTCCCAAATGACACACATCAATGCCTTTGGAAATCTTCCCCCATCCGCCCTCGGTAGCAGCGTAATACTCTACCGCTATCATTAATATCACTGCTAACCTTGTCTCCTCGGGGTGTCTTTGCATACATTACCCCATATGTGAATGACAAACCTCACTGTGTTAAATCTCGTGCGTATGGACCAAATACTGCTGTTATCGCTCCCCGTGCCGCGCTAGGTAATGCTTGATATACTGGTCTTCCTATAATTGGGAGTCTCAAAATACGGAACACATCTTCCAATGTTACTGTCATTTCCTCTGTTGGCAGATAGAAGGTATTTGTCTCAGGATTCCATCTCTCAATCAACGCCTGTAACATAGCATGGTTACGTGTGATTCGTGAATAATAGCGGATTCCACTTAACCCCAAATGATTTATCAATGTCCATTCAGCTGGCGTTACATCCGCTCGGATTTGTGACACCAACGCTGGTACACTATCATTCATCCTCAACCCTGCCTCTGCCTGCATACATCCAAATAACAAACAACCATTCAATTCCTCAAATCCCCCCGGGTTTTTTCTCAAATTCTGGAAATTCCTCGAATGACGGTATCGTTTACTACTAACTGGATCGGTTGAGTAACCGATACGGTTATCCTAACGATATCGGTCCATTGTACTTTCATACACCTTGCCTAAACAACCACCTACGATAATAAATTACTCGTTTATTCCTCTCTGTATACACAGACATGCCCGAAACCCTTGATTATCTACCCCATAACACTCACCTCATCTATAACCCTTGCTATCATGATTTCTTTCTCATATCTACCCACTTACTCTCCCTCAGCTTATTCCCAAAACATGCAGTAGTCAAATCACAAACAAAACGTTACCTCTTGGGTTGCAGTAGCTTGAGGTGGCCCTTGTCTTCCCTCTTGTCCCTGCCTGCTGGATGTTTCTCCTCGTCCTGCCATTATCACCACCTTTTTCAAACCTACCTTTCTGTCTTCTGAATCTCATATCACAATCACTTTCCCTGTCTCTTTACTCCTAATCACTCAAATTTCTCATGCAATTACCTGTCTCAGTCGTCAAAAAGCGTCGCGTTCGCGTATTTAACTTCTTGCATGGCTCTCAAAATTAGAATTTAAGTTGCCACCCTAGCTTTTTTATTTTTAGAAAAGCTCATACCTAAATAACCGGTATCGGTTATGTAACCGATATCGGTCTACTAACTACCGACGTCGGTTATCTAACCGATATCGGTTATACACCTGCCTTTTTGAAACATGGTTCTTTTCTTCGTTTTTACCTAATTTTTGTCGCGCCCGCCTCTTTTCCTGCATCTCATCACCATTATCCATATTTTTCCATCCACCACACATATCATTACAATTTCATTAATATCATCTTTTTACAAAAACAAACAAGTCATCAACTAAGGATACTAAAACAAAACAGAAAACTATCTATCTATACCTCATTTGGATCCAACTCATCAGATACATATATAACAATGTCCCAAAACCAGCACCAAAACATGCAACATTTCATCATATAACACATCATCCATATATCAACATGTCAATTAAACTCATCATACATTCTATATCATAAACCATCAACAAAATACTTAAAAACATTTTGAACACAACATGTGGATCAAAACATCATCTCTATATATATATATATATATAAGTTTCACATATACAATGTGCTCTGCATCGGGGCCTCTGTGATCTCATCATCCAACAAAGCCGGCACATAGGCCGCAATAAAGGTCAATAACCTCGACTCACTGCAGGCCGGTCCCTCATATCAAAAATATACTTGGCTCGCAGTCGGTATCAACTTCTACAACCCGTGCACTCGGCTCGCAGACGGTATACAAAAAAATGAATGAATCAATGAATAATATGTAGGCACGCAGGCCTCTATCAACACAACCGGTTCGCAGACCGGTGCCCATGTCTATATACAAAAACAATGCAGGGATCCTTCAGCTCTCCCCACCGCCCTCGGCACCTCTCCCTGCTGGTCCCTGTGGCGCCTCTCGCCTCCTACACCTAATGACACGCCGGTGTGGCTACACCTCCCCGAGATCTCTGGGCCGTGAGAGGTCTGCGCTCATGAGCTACATAAGGCTGATACTCAACTCCAGTACCATCAAGAATATCCTGATAGTATCGGGCCTCCACTCTAACCTCCATATAGCGCTCTCGAGCCACTGAAGGAGCTGGGGCTGGTCCCCTGGCACCTAATACTAATGCCCCCTGAGCTCAGTCTTTGGTGCATTTCTTTGGTGCTCGTGGCCGCGGTGGTCTTGGTACTGTCTTCTTCTACTGTACTTCTGCTGCGCACTTGTACTCGCACTCGTGGGCTGGGCCGCTTGGTGGTGGTCTTTGCTGTGCACTGTCACTGAGCTCAAGGCTAGCTTTGCCCTGTAAGACCCCTATCTGTGCCTGCGCAGCAGCAAGCTGCCCCTGTAAGAGCTGCACCTGACCCCTGAGCTGATCTCTCTCTGCCGTCACAGCTGCCAAGTCTGGCTGTGCGGGCTGTGCTACCCTCGCCGCTCTCTGACCAGCCCACCACACCATGTATGCTCCTGTACAACCAGCATCATCTACTGTGTCATCTGCTGGCCTCTCAGCAACCCAATCTGGATCCAAGGGCTGTGGTGCAGGTAGTGGGGCCTCTACATCATCCCTCCTGTACTGAGGGAAGGGAGGTGGCTCATCCTGTCGCAGCCCCATCTGCCTGCGTACCCTCTCTAGGGGTATCCTCTCGTACTCTCCTGGCCTCCGTCCTGCTATCCAGAATGTGTACTGGATCAGACGCAACTGTAAGCGGGCTCCTCCGCGAGGGTGATGACCTCTGTAAGGTCTCCATACAATATCTACCGCTGTCAGGCCCTCTAATAAATGCCTGTAGTAGGCAACGTCTCTCCCCGCAAGCACTGCTCGTGGCTGCCCCACGACTCCCAACCACCTCTGAAAGCCGTATCGTATATAACTTTGTGGTCTGATCTTGGGCAGCCCTCTGGTCTGATGCATATGATGTGCTCATATGCCCAACAGTGAAGTAAAAAAGTCGAACAAATACCAAATCGCCGCATCCGGCGATAACCCCAGAGCTCTCTGTATAGCTGCACCAGATACACTGGTGCCCACGCATAGCAAGTATGCTCCTCCACCATCTCAAGCAACACCCCCATCAATGCTCGTGGAAAGCGGCCTCCCTCTGAGTCCGGGAGGGCGAAGCAGGTGATCCCAATCATCATCAGCACAGCCAGCCGTGTCTCGTGTCGGTGCGCACGGTACATGTCACCATACCCGATACTCGCGCTGTGATAGGTAAGTCGCGCGGCTGCATCTCCAAAAACCTGCAGGATGCTGTCCATCGCTGTCTCCGAATCTACCTGGAAGACTGCCTCTCCCTCGATCGGCAGTCGAAGGATGCGATACACATCCTCCAATGTGATGGTCATCTCTCCGGTCGGGAGATGGAACACATTGGTCGCCGGATCCCATCTCTCGATGAGGGTGACCATCAGGCTGTGATCTCTATCAATAGCTCTGTATCGCTAGACTCCGCCGAGTCCCACCTCGCGCATGATCGCCCAATGAGCCGCAGATACGTGTGGCCGCATCCGCACCAACAGCGGGGGCATCCTATCCACATCGTCAACTGCTGACGTGCCTGCAAAACCAACCCACATCCTTAGACCTACTCTTTATCACAACATCTACTTTACCCTCTAAACCCCCTTTTATCCCCCCGACCACACCCCAACTCTCTACCACCCCCTCTAGCAACCTACCTTCAACCACCCAACCCAAAACCCACCCAAACCACTACCCGACCCAAAGCCCAAAATCTACTCAAAACAAACCAACCCAAAACCAAACCCACCCCACCCAAAACAAACCCCACCCACACCCCAAAACACACCAACACAAAACAAGCCCAACCCAAACCCAAACCCACCCAACCCCAAAACAAAACAAACCCACACAAACCCCCAATAAACCCACACAAGCCAAAGCAAAAACAAACAAAACAAACCAAAACAAAACAACACAAACACTATGGACCGTGCCGGTCCCAAACAACCGACCACGGCCCTCTTTCCCACCGACGCGGTCAACCACCACAGAACCTAGCCCCTAAAATTTTGCGACCGATGCCAATGCATCGCCATGACCGACATCGGTCACCGTCATTTCACAGAGCCAAACCCCGCGACCCCCCACCCACATTTTTGCATTTTTCTACTTATCTACCCACCCAAACACCCTAAAAACCTACCCACCCAGCCGCCTTGCCCTATTTTACCCATCTATCCTCTTCGTTTTTCAAATTACGTCCATTTACTCATTATTTTCTAAAACATGTAAATTCCTACCCAAACCCCCAATTTAGCTTAATACCATTCAAATGCACAAAATAAAGAGTTCCGAACCTACCCGAACGATGACACGTCATCATGGTGGGATGGGTGGTGGTGGTCCAGCTGGTCCAGCCCCTCCTGCTCCTCCTGCCTGTGCCATAGCTCCAATTCTGATCTGCTGGGTCCCCGGCCAATCAACTGCTGCCTCCTCCTCACTCGGGCCCGCAAACAACTCACTCCTCTAGCAAAATAGCTCCACCTCACTCAATAAAACCTCCAATCTCAACTCTCCATGTCAGACAAATCAATTTGGTTTTCAAATAACACAAGTGACAATGACAAGCCGTATTTTTCTTTTTATAGGTTTTTCGCCCTTAACCGATATCGGTTTCATTTTGCCCTAATGAACCGGTATCGGTCCCTTAACCGATATCGGTCATGTAGAATCGACATCGGTTTTTCTTCCAACTTTCCCCAATTTTTTGCCCTTATTTACCATTTGCCCCTTTTTAACCACATATCGCCTATATCCACCTTTGCTGAACACCATTTGTTTACCTATTCGGCCCGACCCAAGGCCTCAACCTACCTATTCGGCCCGACCCAAGGCCTCAACCTACCTATTCGGCCCGACCCAAGGCCTCAACCTACCTATTCGGCCCGACCCAAGGCCTCAACCTACCTAACCGGCCCGACCCAAGGCCTCAACCTACCTATTCGGCCCGCCCCAAGGCCTCAACCTACCTATTCGGCCCGACCCACGGCCTCACCCTAACCATTTGGCCCGACCCAAAGCCTCAACCTACCCCCCCGGCCCAAGCCAAGGCCACAACCCAACAACCTGGCCCGACCCATGGCCGTACCACCTCAATACCTTACCTAAAATCAACACCATACAATTTTATCCACCCATCCTATAGTTTTTTGTTCAATCGAGCTCACCTGTTTGTGTTTTAGCATGATTAGGGTCCTTGACTTGATCTGTCGACCAACTTTGCCTAGACCTAGACCATGATGTTTATCTCAACCAAACCAACCATTTGTACTTTGCCGAACATGCCTAAACATTCTGTACCTTACATTATATACCACCGGAGCTACTTCCTATACCTTGGATACCGGATTATATCAACCTTGTTTGGATAAACTATCGACCTTTGCCTATGCACTACTGGTTTGCTCGTCAAATCATGTACCCTAGTCGTACGATTGAATTTCAACATGCGTCTGCTTCTTTGGACCTACCCCACCACCTTACCATCCCCTCTACACCATTTACCCTTTATCAACCCTATCCTCGATTTCACATTCTCTAAATCATGATAGATTTGAGGGGGATTACCTATACCCTTAACAACGGAAACCACTTCATATTATTGTCCGTGCAGCTTTACAAAACAAGCTACACAACAGTAAGGGGCTAATGTAGACACCAAATTTGTGTCTTACGACCCCTTGTGACCCGCATCTCATTTCGCAATATAACCTCATCACCTAAACCTTATACAATTATTTATTAATTACCTTGTAATGGATAAATCCACATCACCTTACACTGCCACCTCATTTTTCCACTTCATCATGACCTAGCCCTAACCCTAAACTAACCTAATTAAGACTCATAACTTGGTCCACACCTACACCCATAACTAATGACCCCTTTCTCGCACCCAAAACCAACTTTGTAGTCATTTGACCAAGCCCGCAACCCGATCTCTCGGGAGAAAAGCAGGGAAGGTGGGCTATTTTACTAAAAATAGCCTACTTTTTCCTTACTGATGCCGGTTCCTACTCGACCGCCATCGGTTACGTAACCGCCATCGGTTCCTGTAAATGGCCTCCCAAACCAAAATAGGGGATCAAAATTTCATTTTGGGGTCGAGAGAAAGGATCCTTTGAATAAAAGAAGAGCATCGGGAGCGATCAAGAGAACCCGAATCTTTACTTGGTCGAAAGCGAGAGACAAGTGAAGAGACAAAGAGAGTTAGCGGCAAAGGAAAGCAAGCCCAGGAATACAACTGGATACCAGAGCCTTGTGATACTCAGCTGATTTGATCTACTGTGTGCCAGACCATCCTACCTCAGTTCTGCCTTTGCCATCAGAGCTCTTGGACCTGCATCTCCGCGAATAATCAGTAAGTTACATCTTGCATGTCCTCTTTAATAACATTTCTTCAACTTTTTGAATCATAAGTCTTCACAAATCCATCCTTGGATCCACTACCCAACGTGTCATTGCATCTAACTGTCATTCATCTACCTCTCATCACCCTATTTCCTAATATTACCTATATACTGACCCTACAAATAACACAACTACCAAACAACACCACCACCCCACAAAACAACCAACCTTCAGATCTTAGACTCTACCGATATCGGTCATCAGTAACCACCATCGGTTATCGGAATCGCATCGGTTATACTGACTATAACCAATAACCAGCCTTTCCCCTACCCGGTTCAACAAAGTAATTTGATTGATATTTTACGATCTTTTTGTGTTAATTCATATTAGCAGGAAATTGACCACCTTCGAAAGGAATTTTTATATTTCCGGGCCCAAGCGATTTCCTCATTTATTGTCTAATTAAAATCTTGTGGTCTTGTGTTCTTATTTGGGTAGTCCTTCCAAGACAAAAGGAGTTCTTCGCGATCAACTTTGATCTTTCTCTATGGTACGCGCACACCATTTCGACATTCTACAGGTATTCCTCCTAGCCCCAACCCTTATCTCTGTCTCTAAAAGGAATGAAACATTCCGAGTGAAACACTGTTAGTGCAAAACCAAGGCCATTGTGATCCTAACCCTTCATCGGGTGAAATAAAAGAAGTCCTCATGGAATCGGCTCATAAGACATTGGTATAAGGGTTCATATTTTCCAAAATATGGGAACTCATACAACTGATAAACTCCTACCGCCTTAGTAATTTTTCCCGACATCGTCATATCCTCCATCATGCGCTTGTTGGTCTTCTTATTCAGCAAAGCATCCAAATATCCCTTATTTTCAGTGGTACGGTGGTTGTAGTCACTTATTTTGCATCTGCGGATGTGGGAATCCCACTCTTGTTTGACTATTACTCCTTCTGGGTATTGCATCTCTTAAAAATTACTCTCAAGAGCAATTTCAACTTCAAATTCAACTTTATTTCCTTTCTTTCTCTGCTGCGGTGCTTTCTTTGGCACCATCATAAAAATTCCACCTTTTGTTGTCTATAACGAGTAAACTCAAACCCTAGCTCAAATCTACATGCCCTAGCATGAAACCACATGCCCTAGTTCCTTCTCAACACTTTTTCTTCACTCAAACCCTTCACCAATGGGGACACAAGCCTCTTCCATGCAATAGTCTACTCTTCACATCTTGTTTCACAATGCTCCGTACCTCAACACGATTTGCTCAGCTTAGTTGCACTTAGCTTACTCAAATACTTGTGATCGCAAACATAAAAAATTAACCCGTATCATGTCCTTATATATATTTTTAAAAAGTTATTACATTTATTGCTACTTCACCTATCAAAAATCCTCTCATTAATCGACCATTTTCACAATCTCCATGTGGTACATCTTTGCGCCCCAGCTATAACCTTCTAGCACACCTTCCTACCTTTTGGCTATATACTTCTCTTCAACATGCTTCCATGCACCTAAGTACCTCACCACTGCACCTTCCTTTGGTAGTCTCCATGGCCCCTGCTTACCTCATGTTATACTGTTCCCTCATTTATCTTCATCTATGGTCATTTTTTAGAGCAATCTCCTTTCTAACAACTCCTTTCCATACTTAACTATCACTTGTAACAATTTTGTTCTCATGTGTACCTAGTTATGAATAACCACCCCACACCAATGGTATGTGTAGTCCTTTGCACATAAAAATACTTCAGATGGTAATTAGCTTCCAATGCACAAACACACTTATTACATAAAACACCAAACTAAATTGAAAAAGCATAACGATGAAGAAGGAAATACATTAAGGAAATACAGAAATGAAAACCTATTCTAAATGACAACACTGCCTTATTACAAACACCAAGAAGACTTATTTATAGTAGGGCTTCACCTACTCCCATTGAAGTAACTGGGTAACCATACTCCATCAAGTGTCTCTAATTGGAAAGCGCTTTGAGTAAAGGATATGAGTGATAACATACGGTCCCAACCAATGCACTTTAAGCTTTCCTAGATGGCACAGAAACTTAGAATCATAAAGAAGCACCATCTGTCCCATCTCAAGCTTTTTGTCCCTGATGTGCTTGTCATGTCATGCCTTCTTCCTAGCCTTTTCTGATTCTGAATCCAACGTGCTATGACATACCTCTCATCCAACTCTATCAATTTATCAATTATTTCTTCTAATATTTTCTCATCAGCTAGACCTCCAGTAGCACATATATGCAAAAGAAGGTAACATGATTTCCATAGGAAGAATCGCCCATACATGCCAAACACCAACTCGAAATGGTGTGGCCTTGTTTAACCTCTTGTATGTTGTTCTATATGCCCAAAGCACGACATAAAATTTATCATCCCAATCTTTCCTTCCAACATCATGTTGGCGATAAAATTTGTAGGTTGGACAAACTTGTGGATTTCTTTCCAATGCTCTAGGAATATAAGTCCCTCTACTTAACTGATGCAATGTCATATATGCATGCGTGATAAAATGTGGATTTCTATGGTTACATTTCAACTGGGGATCCAACAGGGACACTCCACTGACCCTACGAAAAATCTTCAAGATACCTACAAGAGAAGAATTTTGTAGGAGAGTGGGAAAGGGAGTGAGAATATTAGACAAGAGAAACTAATGTTGCAAGTAGGAAATCAGAGACTTGCATTACACTAGTTAGAAATTACATCACATGCATTGAAATTAAGAGGAAACAATACTACAAACAACAAAAAGATGAGGTAAGATTGAGAACTCAAAGTTTCTAAAATATTCTCATAAAAAGGATAGAAAATCCTTCTTCTTGTATTGGTGTTCAAGTAGAAATTGTACATAGTGTAGGAAATAGAGGAAATTTGAGAATGAGGGGAATGGAAGAATTTGGCTATCTCCTTTGTTCTCTCAAGGTAGAATGCACTCTTGAGCTTACAAAATTAATGACCAACCCTTTGAAATGGGAATGGTGTTACAATTTATAGAATGAGAGGTGACTTATCATCAATCCCTAATGGCTTTTCATATGTCCTTGTGCAACTTAAAATTTTTCAAATTCCTAGGATAATATTAAGTCCCTTTTCATAACATAAAGGTGAATTATTACATTAGGAACATTACAACATATGAAAAGTGTAACCCAAACGTGAAATTAGAATATCTGAAAGTGAGAAAAATTGGGGGAAGGGGAGAGAGAAAGAGAGAGAGAAGAAGAAGAGGATATGTCATTCCCAATGAAGTCTGTGATCCTCGTTGATGGAAATCTCCAAATGTAGTGAAACTTTGAATCTTCAAACTTTTTCACACTATGAAACTCCTTCAAATTAGCTCATGAATGCTCAAAATCTAAGTGAACTGTTCTCCTAATGACCGCAACTCCCAGCCTACGTATGATATAATGTTTTTAGTGAGAGGTAATTTTTACCTCTTCTCGACCATTGTGATGTGATGAAATTCCTCACTCAATCCTATGCACATTACCCTTACCTCGGCCACTTTTTGGGTTGACCTATTATTTTTAGTAAGCACCCATATAGGGAACTTACTATTTTTAGTAAGTGGTCATTTTAACTATTTTCTTCTCTAGACAATCATTCTGGCTTCCTGGTGACCTTGGGTACACACTGCTTTCACCACAACTACTTTCAATGATGACTTTCCAAACATAGAAAGTGTGTTTCTAGTGATCTTTTTGTGATGGAACATATTTTTTTAGACTCGTCTCATTTTCATGACAACCTCCTCCAAATTTCACATAATTTTTCCCGCTAGAATGTTGGGAAATAAAATTTAAAAATTTCACCTGGCAGTGGCTTTGAGCACGGAGCTGCCATGTCGGCCATTAATGGAGCTCAAAATTTGTAGGTCTGGTTTTGATCTCTGTTTATGATGAAAACAACTACATTTCAATAGTTTTTTTCATTTGGATATCGTGTGCAAGTTTTTAGCTTGTTTCCATTTCGGAATGATGGGAAATCCGACGAATGTGAGCCGAGTGCATGAAGTGAAGATTTTGTTGGAACAAATAATTCTGGGCACCATCGACCTCTGGTTTATTGCATCTTGACCACGTTGAAAAATGAGGAATTATGCAAAAGAAAACATCTTATTTTGACTTGTATCTTGTGAGATATGAAGATTTCTCGATCGGGTGACTTCACGGTTATCTGGTAAAAAACCTTCATTTTCTTCCCATTCTTCATTTCTTTAGCACTTTTTATCATTCCTTCCCCTAAAACCTATGTATTTTCATTTATTGAGTGTTTATGTGGCCATGACAGAGCTGGTTTGGATCATTAATGGTGGATTGGGTGTCTGGACAAGCTTGAGCAAAGCCATGACATGGTGAGGAGTTGTGGAGGAGAAATGAGAGGAAGAAAGAGGAAGAAAGCGGCTAAGTGCCAGATTTAAATTTTTAAAAAATGCACATGGAGGGGCTGGTCACATTTTTGTGTCCCTAATGTACCTCACTTCATGTATGTTAGGGACATAAATTTCCATGGTGGTCAAGAGGACGACACGTGTCCTCGATCCGATGGTAGGGGATTTGCTTGAAAAAAGCACTAGAAGCACTGGGGGCTGAAAGTCGGTCATGTGGATGACCAAAGGAATCCCCATAGGGGATGGGTGAATTTTTCCATGTCTGATGTCCCTGACCTTAGGGACGTGAGGGACATCAAATTCCATGGTGGTCTTGGAGCTAACACGTGTCCTCGATCCGACAACAGGGAATTTGAGCTCCAAAAATGCACCTAAGGACTGAACTGTCAAGTCTGAACGTCACATGAGGGTCCCAGAGGTCACATGGTGGCTGGGTGAATTTTTTTCAAGGTTGGTGTACCTTATCTCAGGGACTTTGGGGACTTAAAATCCTGCTAGGCTCCTGGTGCTGACACGCGTCCTCCTAAAAATTGACTAACTCTTGAATTATCTCTAAGAGGGTAACTTGGAACGATGATAACTTAAGCTCCCGATGGAATTTCTTGGTGAAATTTTATATGATCATGATTGGAAATTTCCTTTTTAATCCAATAGTGTGGGTCTCATGTCTTGATTTATCCATTTTGTCCCTAAAAGGGGAAATTTAGATTTGGTATTCCATGTGTGCCTAATAAAAACTTCCATCGGACTGATGTGCCAAAGTGTTGTGAAAAATATAATTTCACCATCATTTAGGGATTGGAATTATATTTCTAGAGATGTTTTTTTACTCCTAACTCCATCTGGAGCTCCCAAAATCTTCTTCTGAAGCTCAACAGTTGTTTTAGGTCATGTACTACCTAGGCTTGTGAACCTTGCTTTTCATTCAAACTGCTCCAAGTCTTTCAAAACTTTCCCAAACCTTCCAAAATAATTTCCATGATGTTCTAAGGTCTTCAATTCACTTCCATGTTGAATTTTTCCTTTTGTTCTACTCCGGGGTTGATCTAGTCCTAGGAAGGCCAACGATAGCCCTTCCCAATCCGCTGCCCAGAAGATAACATCTTTTCAGAATTTCCTAAAATCACACGGGGATTGAATTGAATTTCCTCAATCACCTAGGGGACCAATTTTACATCAAATAGGGGGTTACCAAACTGACGTATTTGACCTGGGGTGCTTAGGAATGATAAAACATGTAAATTTCGGTCTGAGGGTATAGTTTTTATGCTCGTAAATTGTCAATTTCCTTGTACATTTGCACAAAAACAAATGGCTCTATCTTGAGGACATGGCATGAATCGAGCATAGAAAAGACATGACATGGGAATATAGAATTTCAATTTTAGAACATATAGTTCATTGAGCAATGCCTTATGCATTGGGCCTGCAGAGTTATGGACAACTTACAACAAGAGAGAAGAGAGAAGAAGAAACACACATGCACACGAAAAGGAAACAACACACACAACAGAAGGGAAACACACGTAAAAGAAAGGGGAAAACACCTAGAAATCACCTATGGTAAAGGGCAAGGGACAACCCGCTTTCATTGAAGCATTTTCCAATCCTTAAAAGTTACCCATGACTGGGCAACATTGAGTGATGTTGTTATGCGAAGCCATTGACTGGTTCCAAAAAGTAACCTCCTTTCCTTAATTTTTTATAGAAGCTAGGTGCTTCCATGATTGTCATTTTAATTTGTAGGAGTGATTCCATCTGGTCTTATTGACACCCAGGTCTTTGCTTGTAAATTCCATTACCTTTATCCTCTTCAAAGTCGGTCTCATTGCGCTAGTTTCCTTATGCATTTATCCACATATTTGATTCTTCATTGAGCATCTCATCACTGATCTAGGGCTGCTTTTCGTTCAAATTACTTGAACATTTTGGATTCTTTTTTTCCCAGTCTATGCTCATTGACCTCTTTTCCATGAGAAACCTCAGAATTATCCTTTTACTTTACTCCACTATGAGGTACTTGAGTACTGATGGCAAGATTGGAAGTGACCTCATAATTGTATTGTATGGCCATGACACAAGTGAAGAGATCAAGAATCAGTTCGGGGTCTTCCACAACTTTTGTTGCATCCAATATTTATTACATAAAATTATGCTTCATCATTTCTGCATCTCCTCTTTGTACGCCTTTGATGATTCTTTATTTTGTATCTCAAGGAAACTACCTAGAGGGTTTACCTCATCATATTGGGAATCAATGTACTCTCTGATCCTTAACCAAAAAGAGCTTCATCTTCAACGACCTCGAAATTTATCACTTTGATTTTTTCATCATGGAAATATTCTTCCTCTTCAAATGGGAAAGAAAATACCTCAATTTCATCATTGTATCCACCAACCATTGGCTCGAGAGGGACATCATATTTCTCATCTAGATTTATTTCAACATAGCCCATCTTCACACTGGTTGAGGTTTCCAAATCAGCTTCACACTTGTCTTACAAATTCATAGCTTGCATCGAGTTAAAGACTCGAGCTCGGGGTCCTCAATTTCCTTTTTATATTTCAGTAGTTCTTGTACATGCATCTCTTTCAAACCTTTCATGGGCTCATCAGAAGCTGATTTTTTCTTTCCATAGATGGCCTAGCTAAGGTCATCTTCATCCCCAAATGGGAATGAGAATAACTCCTCATCATGGATAAACACATAAGCTAACTTTTTCTTTTTAAAAATCATCAAGGCCTATTTCCTCTTCTTCATGGTTTACATCATCCGACAATTTGGGGCTGCCCTATTGTAACTCGAATTTCCTCAATGCTTCTTCAAATTACAAATCTCTTCGGAAGGCATGTTTGGACCTATCAAGATGGAGATATCCTCTTCCTCCTCGGTTGCCACAAAGTGATTCATTTTCCTACTACCTTGATACAATATGTTAGATTTTGGGATTCTAGAATTTTGTAATGTGTACCTCATCTTATTCTCGGAAGCAATTTCTCCATGTCTCCCTTCACTGGTATGGTTGCGGATGACCAATTCATCTGAATTTTCCCTCCCAAGTCTCGGTAGAAAATTCTACTTAACAAAATTTTGAATGAGGCTGGGACGTCTGCTACCAAAATCATTGCTGAAAATTTCTTATCTAGAAATCAAGTAAGAACCACATGTGCATCCTTAATCTTCCCTACAAGTGGGAATTCTTTTGACTCTAGGCAGTAACAAGAGCCACCAGGTGGAGTCATGGTAAATTTGAGAGATTCAGAAACCTTCACGGGCATGACATTATCTCGAGGCACTTGAATCTATTATGCAGTTGTTCAATACATATTCTCCAACAAGAAGGGAGACATAGAAAGGTTCAACTTTATCAGTCTTTGATGCACTCAAAGAAATCATGTTCTATGAGGGAGGTGTAGGTGGGTTTGGCAACATGCCTTTGGAACTAGAAGTTACAACATTGGGTGTTAGACTACCACTCTTGATATATCGACGAACCTCTCAAATTGTTTAGGATGATTCCGTAAATATTCGATTTGATAATTTGGACTTTGGATTTTTTGCGTATTCTATGAAGTCAAAAAGAGCATATGTAGTTGAGGGTGATGAAGGGACTGATTTTTGATTTAGGACAGGTTTGGAAGCAGGAGAAGATTTTTGGGGAATGGAGGGTATTTTGAAAGGTATAGTAGGAGCTTTCAAAGTACTAGATTTTACAGGATCAGATTTAGATTTAGACTTGGAAGAGACATCGAAATACTTACTTGGGATTGCGAGAGTCTTCTTACTTGCTATGGGATCAGGCTTCAACAATGCAGACTTCATGGAAGATGGAAGTGGGGATCCTCGACTGATTATTTTGTTTTGTGGAGTCGTCATAGGAAAATCATCAACCTTCTTTTATTTTGTAGCAATGGAGGGAGATGCTCTTTTCTTGGACTGAGAATGAGTAAATACCGCACATGAGAAACTGGGTGCATTTTCTTTGTATTCTTCATCACCTTTAGAATACTCAAAAAATATGATCTATCTATCATTCTCAAGTTCATCGATCTCTAGGAAGTTTCCACCTTCACTTTCTTGTTCAATCTTTTCTTCAATTTCTTGAAATCTGTGATTTATGTTCATGGGTGGGGCCTCTAAGGTGAGCCTTTGGGGTCCTCCTATAATTTTATTTGTGTTGTTTCTTTGAGAAGATACTCATTCAAATAATTCCCTCTTCAAAGATGTCATCTCATTCACCAACTTTTGCAGCGATGGATTGGTTCTCTCATCTCCAGGATGTTGAGATTTACCCTTTGAGGGATTCTTGATCTTTCCAGATAGGATGAGATAGTCAAGTTCAATGGCCATCCTTTGTGATTCTACAATGTTCCTTGGTTGGGCTCTTCGTAGAAAAAATCCTACTTCTGATGATTGAGCATTGATGAAGAATCTCTTGATATTGTTTTTAGATGACTAATCTTCTTCCGGTATCATGTGAAGCAACTGTTCTAAGTGAGCCATAAAGTCTCTCATGGTTTCAATTTCTCCTTTCTTCATTTGAGAAAACTACACCAAGATGTCTTGATAGCCTTCAGTTGATTTAAATATTTCCTCAAAGAAAGTCTTGATGTAGTTCCAACCGGTGATGGATCGGGCGGTAGGAGGTAGAACAATTATGCTACTTTTTCTTAGAGAGAATCCACGAATCAGTCTTATAAAGAACATCTTCATGTTGGATACCAAGAATTCCACATGATGTTGTGAAAGAATCGATGTGTTCTTTAGGATGTTTTGTGTTTTTGCCTTTGAAATTTGGAAATTTCTTGTGGGAACCCATTAGTAGATCATGAAGAGGGGGTTTGAGATCAAGTGGGCCTATATTCCTTCCCCATGGAACAATGTGCTTTGAGGTATTTATTCTTCATTTCCCATTGTTTCTTCTACTTCTATTTTACCTCTTGCTTTGGCAAATCCTTCTTCAAATTCTAGCACTAAAAAAATTTGCAATAGGAATATGAAAAGACACTGCAGAATGTGAAAAGTCACGTGTAGAAAATCAGCAGTGTGTCTTTCAACAATGGATTTTTGTGAACTCTTTTTATGATATTTGTTTTGAAATTTTGGACATTGTGGTCATATTTTGGGTACAGATGCTGCTAAATTTGCCCCACGGTGGGTGCCAAAAATGTTGGTGAGAAAATTTGTCGGGTGGAAAAACTTGTGGATTTCTTGCCAATGCTTTGGGAATCTAAGTCCCTCTACTTAACTGGTGCAACTGCCGTATATGCATGCGTGAGTAAAGGTGGATTTTTGTGGTGGCCTTTCGATTAGGGATCTAATAAGGACACTCCACTGACCCTGTGACAAAGCTTGTAGATACTTGCAATAGAAATTTTTTCTAGGAGAGTAGGAAAGGGAGTGAGAATATTAGACAAGAGAAACTAATGTTACAAGTAGGAAATCAGAGACTTGCATTACACTAGTTGGAAATTACATCACATGCATTGAAATTAAGAGGAAACAATACTACAAACAATAAAAAGAGGAGGTAAGATTGAGAACTCAAAGTTTAAAATATTCTCATCAAATGGATAGAAAATAAAAGAAACATCTTTAGCTCCGAGTCAATTAAATGCTCATTCCCGTTAAATGACAGAAATGCGTGATGCACCCAAAATAACTAGTCGCACTCAGATGGCCATAACTTTTGCATTTCTCAACGAAAACACACAAAATTGGTACCATTGGAATCATGTTTCTGAGCTCAACGCATAGAAATCAAGAAATTCAGAATTTGATGAGACATTAATGAATATTTTTGTAGAAAACGTGGCCAGGTTTAGAAAAATGTTTTATTGGTAGTTGGGATGCATTCAATGAAGCATGGGTTGACATTTATCACTTTGCAAGTCATGGGAAAATATGGGGAGGATTTTGCAAGCAACAGAACATAATTTCACTTCATTTACTACATCTTGTAAGTGGTTGAAGGAATTTTTTTGGGATTTTCATTTTCCCCCTCTCTCTCCTCTTAGAAATCTATAAATTGGAGTGTTGGGCTCATTATAAAGGAGATAGTTTTGAGTAACAAAACTCTATCAAAATTGTTTTGTGAAGACAATGTGCTACATGCCCTTGTAGTGGACTCCTTGCATGGTGATCCAATCCATTATTTTGTAATAGATTTAATTGTGCATATCAATGAAAGCAATAGATACAAGTTTGTGGATTTCTATTCCCCTGTTGTGTTTATTGGCATTCCTCTTGCCCCTTCAATAACATTGCATATATATATTGTGTCTATCTTATGTTGTTGCAAGGATTCATTATCATTGTGTGTGCATGAAATATTGTTGTGAATGCAATTGTTAGATTGTGGAGAACTGTTATCACCCCTTCTAGTTTGCACTTTGCTTCTACTTTTCACACATTGGAAGACTATTCTCATACCCCTCCATTTTTAGTGTATCACCACTTTAGTGTAGGATTTGTTTTCATGAATTCTCTCTCCCTAGTCCCTTGGAAAGTTAGATTAGGATTAGATAGTTTTTCCTGCATTAGATTAGATTGTGGCAGGTAGTTTAGGAGCAAGAACCAACTTTCTCTAGAGGTCTATCTCAAGTAGCAAGTCCCACAACTTAGAGATAGTACCCATGTTATCCAATCACACTATGAGCTCAAGCACACACACTTGTACAAACCATAGGGTGTTGTGATTCGGTGATAATAGTAACTCTTCCAAGGGTGCAACAATATTAGCATATCCTTTGATAAATTTTCTATAATACCTAGTGTGACCCAAGAATCTAGGCACCTCACTCGATTGGTAGGATCTTGAAGCCTATAATAACTACAACCTTAGCCGGATCCACTAACAAACCTTCTTTGCATATGACGTGCCCTAAAAAAGTTCCAAAAGGTGTAGAAAACAAACACTTCTTAATGTTTAAAGAGATGCTTAATTGTCTACATCTTTCAAAAATTAAGCATAAATTATCACAATGATCCTTAACAATTTTGTACACCATCCAATCATCTAAGTAAACCTATAGGAAGTTGTGAATAAAATCATGGAATGCTTGAACAACTATGCACAAAAATACAAAGAGGCGCATTTTTAAGACCAAAGGGCATCACAATATATGCAAAAATTCCCCATTCAGTGGTGAAAGTTGTTTTCTCTTGATCCTCTTATTCAATCCTGACATGATGATACCCAAATAATCCATTTGTAAAAGAATATATTTCACACCCCATCAACTTCTAATATATTCTCTCATGCGAAAGGTGTAGGAAAGGGATCAATTACACATGCAACATTTAGTTCCCTATAATCCACACAAATCCTAATCCTACCATTTCTCTTTATACTGATGACCATGGGCATAACCCACTTTGATTCTTCGAGGGGCTTGATGATGCTAGATTTCAACATCTTGTCAATTTATTCCTTAACTTTTATGCACATGTTAGGGTTCATTCTGTAGGGTCTTTTCCTAACCAGGCGCACACCTTCCTTAATATTAATCTTCATCTCTCCTAATGATTCATGCACTCCTTTTAATTCATTGTAGCCCCTAGGAAATAAGTCCTAAAAATCACGTAGTAACTCAATGATTTTTTCCACTTCATATTCGGACCAATAATACCCAATTATTGCCTCCTTAGGTTTGGGATTCATACCAACATTCAATTTTTTTGTCTTCATGGGTTCATGATAGGCACACACATTTTTATCCACACTTTCTAACACCTCACACGTACTCGCCTTTGAATGATCTATATCCATTTATTCTACTTCCTCATCGTCCACTATGTAGATCATATTTACTCTTTTTCTCAAAGCAAGCACACTTAAGTAGCCTGACATCTGTCTCTTCTTCTTTACCAAAGTGCGCTCCCGATTCTGTCTCACCAAATAACTTCTGAACGAGTTCTTCCACCTTTATAGTGTCTCCCATAATTAAACACTTTATAACCCTTAATGTCTTTTCCAATGGAGGTTTAGTAGAGAAGTATTCAAAATTCTAGACCATTCCTACAATGAAATCCTACCAATTTCTAGTCTCTCTATGTAGCTCCACATAGACATACCAAGTGCGTGCACAACCTTGTAATGTGGAGTAAATTTTGTGCACCCATAGTGAAGGTGGTAAAACTTACTGCCCCTTTGTATAGAGCCTCTCACACTGCTAAACATGGTGTTGAATAGGTTGATTACCATGATATGTGTAGATTTGAGTAGGTGCATTGCTCCTGGAAAACGAGTTGTTACAACAATCCTGAATTCATTCCATTCTACAAGATTATCCCCGTGAGCCACCCACCAACATGCTGTTGTCTTGCACAAGGTATATGATAGCATATTTATTCTTTCAAATTGGTCTATCCACTTTGTTCTTCCATAGCACACAGGAATAGCATAGTGTATCCTTTTCCAATGTCTTCGTACAAATTTGTTACCTATCCTCCTAATACATTGGGGTTTTCTTCTCCATGCAAATGCACTCCTTAATTCATACCCAACCATATCATAAGTTCCATGAGCCCAATTATCAAAAGAAATACTTGTGGTATCACTAAAATATTGTGCATCTTCCCACTGGAGGATTCCTTCCTTAGATGACTCAAGTAATTCTCGAGTCCTAACGGTGTTTACATAATTCTGTTCAAATCTTCCTCACTCAAAGGTTCAACATAAGGTGCATATTTCCCATCTTAAAGGGATAATAACTCTTTCCTCCTTTTTCTCAAAAATTATATATCCCTTGTTGAACCGTAGATCAACATTATTTGCATAGCACCAAGGGCACCCAAGTAGAGATGGGAAACTATCTGCTTCTGCAAGTGCTAAAACCTCAAAGTCCCCAGTGAACTTGGCCCCTTGTATAGTAATGGATGCATCTTTTAAAACTCCGATGGGAGTGGCCTTAGTTCGATTATCCATAAAAATACATTAGAAGATGGCTGTAATTGAGGTCTCCCCATCTGTACCCATGCATCTAAAGTAAGCACATTTACTTCTGCACTTGTGTCAATCAATATATTACTCAAGAGCCATCTATCCACAACAACATTCAGATTGATCTCCTTATCATAATCTAAGCTATGAGGGGGAAGATTTGCATGCAAGATATGACATCCATTCTCAATACCTATGTGCAGAGTGTTTCCTTTTAGCCAATTCCCTATTAATGGAAAGGTATTTTGCTGGTGCAACATTTTACATACATCCTTAGAGTCATCAATATCTGATTGGACCATATTTGTTGCCTTCTTATATTCCATCTTCCATGATTACTCCTTTAAACATTGTATTTCACCCTAAATATTTCTGAGTACCTCCATGGTCTCTGATGAACCTCCTTCTAGTGCGTAGGATCTAGATACCTTGCATGCAAAACATCCTCCTTCATGATGGTAGGCTTAGTTTGTAACACTTCTCTAGCACACGCAACTTCAATGCATGTAGTAATATTCACAGGTAATACCTCAGGTTTCAGTGCCAACTTTGGCATCCACTAATTTTCCATAGTCGTTGTATTCTAACCATCCATGCGCCCTTTTTTCCTATTTATGTTGCTTGCTAAGATGCTCATATAGGTCTAGGAATTCCTCATAGCTATGAATCTTCCCACAAAAATAACAAGTAATATTATAAGGAAATTCACGCCTGTAGTGGTAAGGAGATCTACATGTAAAGCACGTTTCGTGAGGAAACTCACCTCATCCACCACCACAACCTTAACCCCCAAATCCACCATGGTATCCTTAACCTCTGCCACGTCCTCCTTTATAGTGCCCCTCATTCTAATCATAACACACTTGATTGTGATCCCGATCCTAGTGCTCACCTTTACCCTTAGAGTTATCTGATACTCCTATCTTTCGTACACCAATATCTATAGCATCATGGATCTGACCAATCAACTTGCAATCTTCTGTATCATGAGTCGTGGACCGGAAAATTTTACAATAGTAAGATACATTCTTCCTTATTGCACATTGTAATAATGGGTAGTGGCTAACATTATGGTTTAGATGACATATCTCACAATCTAACAATAATGAACGCACTGACCTATGGGGATAACTATCCTTGGTGTGCCATTCCACTTCATAGTCTATACATCAAATCCCATTGCATGTCCCATGTGATGAATTTTCCAATAATTTCTCCAACTTCTTTGGAATAGATACAATCCTTGCTTCCAGGAATGGGTTGACTCTAGTTTCTATACTTCCAACTACCTTAGCATGCAAAGCTGCTTCAAGTGCTTTGCACGGATCGGTGTATGTGTTATGCAACAACACCCTTCTAAAAGGTATGATCATCCCTCTAATGAACCATTGTGCACGATAGATTGCATGAATATCATAAGAAATCTTAGAAAAAGTGTTTTGAAACATGCATCATACTCCCTGGACACTCTCGGTAGTGCCTGTTTAATATCCTTGAGGATGCTTATATGCTTCGCTCAAATTCAAAGTGGGATATATAACTCTTTAAGGAAATCATCTTTTAATGCTTTGCATAATCTACGAAAATTTGATACGGGCTCAAAATTCCTATACTAATTATGTGCACATCCTGTAATGTAGTTAGAAATTGGCTTGCCTTTCACTCAAAATCCATGATCCCTTTTATGTGCCACGAGATCTCACACATGTGCATGTATTCAACAACATATTCTATGCCCATATACTGGAAGACAAAGAGACATCTCCATGTAAATATTTTGGGGTTGGTGCGGACCCCCCACCCGATCCGAACCTCATGTGTTACCTTTTCCTCTAGAACCACCGAGATACAATAGAAATAGAGCCACCTATACCCCCACGATCCACCACCTATAGCCGAAGAGGACTAGAAGATGTACTTCCATGTGTCCCAATAGTAGTCTTGAATCGACTCCTATAGTCTCGCGTGGTGGTACTAATTCCGTAGTGAGTCCAAAATTACAGTGCACTCAAATTCATGGCGATGATGTGCCTGAAAAGGTACCTCCAAATAATAACAAAGTCATTTTCCTTGCCATGGATGTACTTGTTATGTGACTTAATCCTTCTTCCCTATCGACCAAATTATCTTGTTGACTATTGGATGTACTAGATACTAGAAAACCAAGCACAAGGGATAGGTTGCTAGGTATATTCGATGTGTGCCCCGGACCATGTATTATCTATTGGTGTGCTCCCTTATGAGGTCAAGGAGGGTTCCCTGTCATGCTTTCCCAAATGGGGGAGTTATAGATGCCCTAACTTCATGCCTTATGTGTGAGCTACAAATACTTCATGAGCCATCTCTCTCCTCAACACCATCTACTTTACAATATCCCGCTGCTTCTCCATATCCATTTCACATGCCTCATTTTACTTAATATGCCTTTCTTTTCTTTTCATTTCTACCGCTATGTCTATTATCTTTCACCAAACCTGATCCTGTCCCTATGCGTGGTGAGGTTTAGCTAGTCATCAGTTTTTCTTCCAAGTTTAGGGTCACCATCAAGATCTTGTTTTCTAGTGGAATGCCTTACAAGTAAGTTCCCCTGGGATAACGTCAAAAATTAGAACTCAAAGCAAAATGAAAAGAATAAGTGGAAATTGAGTACTTCAGAATATAGCTATTCAAAACACCATGGAACCAAGTATCCACAGTGCATGTCCAAATCAGATCAACATCATACAAGTCCTGAAATTCTTCCTGCATCTAGAAAAGTGTGTGATACCTCCAATTCCATTTAGATTCATAAGAAACCAACCACTCGTACAGTTATGTCGGAAAGATAATGAAGAATATCTCTTACAAATAGTCATACTGATTTTGTTCCACCCATGCACATCCGTCAAACTCGGATCCGATTGCTAAACCTTCATGTGTACTCTTCTTCCAGATATTTTATCCACTCCTAAACACTTTCTAGGGTCAACCAGTATGTCTTCATCACAAACCATCTTGAAAACAACTAAAAAAGAGGTCTCGGAAATAGAACCAATGATGCAGCCTAGAATCCACCACAAACAACCCAGGCACATATGTACATCACTCAACCCGTGTTGAGTGCTCACTAAAGTGCAAAAAGGTACCAAGACCCTCTTTAGAGTTACTTATGCAGGATGTTAACATGTTGAAGATAGATCATATTCAGAACCATAATAAGCACAAACATTCCATAGAGCATAACCATTCAATAGTGCATAACTAGATCTAGATCTTAAAGAATCATGAATTGAACAATAACTATGACAAGATTGATCATACAAGAACCAATTATAGTCATGTTAACACTTTATCCACCCAATATACCCCATTATATTAAACACTGCACAAAACATAGAAACTTATTACATCATATAACATTAACATAAGTTTATGTGCGCATCATATCCGACAACATAACTCTACCATAACTCATACACAGTGTCTCGGTGTTTCTCTCTAACTACACAGACTAATACATACTTAAATGGGTGGGTACTTTCCCTTCACCGCTTACAAACTTCCCGAAATAGGTAGCATGTTGAAAATAGCCACGTGCCTTTACAATAATATGCACACATGCAAGTGCACTAATAATAGATCTCCTACATTTAACCGGCAATAGTAATCCTATTATTATCCTGAACTCATGCATAGCGCTCAATAGACACTCATCCCCAAAATAGAATTTTTGTGTCACATAAGTCTCCATCCTGTTGTGTGCTCCACACACTATCTCCAAAAATAGCCCGTAACCATGAAAATTGCTAAGTCCCAAATCATCTTGTCCTGGCACACGTTTCCTTTCCTATCATTCCACACCTTCAAATGTGCCTTGTTCCTATGCACGAATCTTTTGTGTACCCTCTCCTTAGTGTTATAATTTGTCTTCTCAACATTGATACTTTTGAATTTTGTGAACCGGATTGATACTCTTTTGCAGTGTTGAAAATAACATATATGATCTTCATAAGAGATTCCAAGGTGTCTTCATTGAAGGAGAATGGGTCTCCTACCTCTTTTTCAATCAGTTCCTCAAATGGATTTGGGAGATCATTTACCACAGTACTCAAAGCTTTAGAAATTCCTTGTTTATTTCTTCCTACATCTTCAAAATGAGATCATCAATTGAATCTAAATCATCAAGAGTGTTATTTAGCATCTTGTATCGAGCAACCAACATTCAGGACAAAATTGGAGACATGTTTTCAGATGTAGAATTGAACACATTTATGTCTACCAATATAGAAGAATTGATGTTTCCCATCTCAATCACCAGTGGAAATACCTAATCCCAATGTTATTTTTCCTTTTCAATCTCATCCCTAGTCATCTTCACTTTTGTAGCGATTGGAAAGCATGAATTCAAACAATGAAAGAATTTCTAGAAACAAGGTCTTACCTTTCTCAAGGATTTTTCTCACCCACTTATCATTGGATCTATCCCGCATCATGTAACACTACGTCTTATTGATTGATTCTGGATCAAAGCTTATGATTGGAGTGAATTATTCATATGGGAGATATGTGATGACATTAGGATCCATGAAGGATTGAACATATAAAGTGAGAGTTCTCACGTGTTCTTCCAATTGTTCAATATTCTCCTTGTACTCCTCATTTCTTACAAAAAGGCGAGTGGAATTTTGTTTGAATAGATGAGCATATCCTTCATACGTTATTATCCTCAAAGGAATTATGGTCATATTACCAATGGGATTTACCACCTTATGTCAAGCTACTTCCACATACTAATTTCCTGATTCACCACAAAAGAGGGAAGTAATTTGAGCTTTCTTACCTCATTTAGTCTTCACCATCTTTGAGATATCTTGAAAATATGGTACCATTTTTTATTATTTTGTGTGAGTAAATCCTCCAATCATTTCCTATATCCATGGTAAGACCTCTATTGTTTCGTGGTTCGGCACTAGGTATGATAATAGTTTCAATCTTAGTGTAAGAGGATACATCTTGCATTTGTTGAGTTGGCTCTACCGTAGAGGAGGATATGTTTGGAGACTGATACAAAATTAGAGGATGAGAATTATCAATCTCCCCTTTTTCTAGAACTTATACAAGGTCTTGATTGAATCTTACTTTCTATTGCAACCTCATGTAGTGGGGATATCAGATTCCATTGATTTCCTTTTAGTGAGATCTACTTGAGCGAATAAAGCCCGTGATCCTCTTAATTGCCTTAGGAGCCAAGAGATGAAACACCTATCTTAAGAGAGTCTAAAGACTACATGATTCAATGAGTGAAACCCTCTTTTTATTGAACCATTGCTTAGATATTTGGATTACCATTTCATTTCTTTCATTGATATCCCCTAACTCACAAATGCTCCACAAGATCTGAGGGAGAGGTGAAACCTTCACTGCTTGATATTCGAGGATCACACAACTCGATCCCATCTTCTACACGATCCACAAACTAATAAAATCTGAAATTTCTCATTTGGCCAATGGTCATTCTATTTGATCCCGCTTTCTTACCTCAAGATCATCCCAGCAGTTGACCCAGTAATCTTCAATTTGGGGAACATGGTGCAAATAAGGAAGATGGAAGGTCTCGGGTTACTTTGAATGTCAAAATATGCCCTAGGTATATATGAATAGAGGTTCAAGGGGGAAAATGATGTTTCAATATTTGAGGCATCATTGACATTCTTACATGAGAAGATTCTAAGAGAGATAGGAAATGACACACCTTTCTTCTTGTAGTTTTTGAGTTTTCCATTGACATGGGAAAACTACCTACATAACTTGAACATCAAAACCTTGTCACTGAGGTATCTCAGGAGATTTTGAGGAGAAAGATAAAACCATGAAACTCTTATATAAGAGAAGGTTTTAAATTGAGTGAAAGATGACCCATATCTCTCGATCAATTATTAGGGTTGAGGAGAAAATCTCAACTCGGGTTACCCTCTAACAATTATATGATGAACATGGTGAATGCATATTTAAACTTAAAAATGATGATTCATTTCTTTGAGAGTAAGTTGTAGGTACCTTTCATAAGTGGGGGCCTTCAAAGAAACATTTTTAGCAAAATTCAAGCCTCTAAATTGTCTTGTACTCGTGAGAGTGTATACCAGATATGATGTCATTGTGAAATTTTTGGTGACTTGCAACTGAAGTAATTGATGGTGGATGTTATCATTTATGATTTGTCCCTAGTCAATCATCTGATTTCCTTTGATGAAAATGAGGATGAATTGTGCCATAAAAATTTGAAAATATCTTATGGCCTCTTCTCCCATTACCATGCTTAGCAAAATGATCGCATTATAATAGCCTTCATGAAACTCACCTCTAGACAAATATTCTAGAACACAAGAAGGCTTCCTATAATTTTTTGAACCATGATCCCAGTGTAAGTACCTAGAGATATGATTATTTTTGACCACTCACTAATTTTTTTGTGACTATGACCATGTTGTTACTTGTTGGGATTTGCATACTTTGTGAAATGACCTTCGGAGTGAGCACTGTAAGTATAGAATTATCATTTTCTCTTATGATTATTGATTCTGGATCATAGTGTTGAGAAAATTCTAGCAAAAATTCTATAATTTGAAAAGTCATGAGGATGGCCTCCTACAACATACAATCCACTTGTGAAAATATTATCTTCAATCGGGTTCCTTTGGGCCTCGAAGCATCCAACTCTACAAGTCTTCTAGGTCCATGTGGGCAATATCAATGTCACCCACACCTGGATATTCTAATACTAGGGTTGAAACATATTCCAGACTAGATAACTTGAAATTCATGATTTCAAAAACAAACAAGATAAGATAAAACAAAACCAACAATTTTATACACTTGAATTCAAACATTCTATTTTCAGCAGTAGGGCTTAGGAGATACTTTTTGGGGAATTTTTCATTTTTTTCTTAAATTTAGTAATCTAAAGATCCTAAAATATTGAGATTACCTTCATTGATTGTGATTTATTGTTTTTAGAAAGTTTCTATGTTTAGTAAGTTGCTTTTTTGGACATTGTTTTTTGGAAAGCTATTTTTTCAAGAATATTGCTTGTTTTGCCTAGTTTTCCATTTTCACTATTTTTTGAATTTTCTAAGTAGAGAGATCTTAAATTTTTTTTGGAGGGTTACGTTTTTTAGTAATTGGTAGAACCAAAAACATATTATTTTTATAATAATCACCTACTAGTGTCTCATTTTCAACGAAAATACCCTCCTCGAGATTCAACTTGTCTTCGAGATACCGTGAACCAATTTTCACAAGTGATCTATCTGCAAGAAATCTTGCAAAATGAAAAATAAAATTCTATGGAAAGGGTTTTAGGTTTTTTTTTGGTTAAAAATATATGGCATCATCAGGTTTTTACTTACATTCCTCTCAAAGGTGCACTGGATGATGATCTGCTGAAAAATTTCACTAGAATATGGTTTCGAACTTGAAAGTTATGAATAAATCTATGTTTTCATGTTCATGGATGCCTTGGAAAAAAATTGGAAGAATGTCTAGCATTTCTCAGGTTTTTCAAGTTTAATGGATTCAAAAATGGTAGCAAGGTCGAATGGTGTAGAGAAATAATATTTAAAGAAAGATATTTTGTGTTTTTAAGTTACCCTAACAACTTTTTTTGTTCACGAGTGAGAAAGAAGCTTGAGTTTTAAAATTAGGATTTTGATGGATTGAGTATGGGGCAATTTTTTTCCCCTTTCCCCCTTTGTAATGGATATAAGGGGGACAATAAAGTTTACCTTAACTTTGATGATGACAAGTTTTGTTACAAGGTGTAAGGAGAGAGAGATGGAGAAAGGCATGCTTGGGCACATGGGAGCTGGTCATATGGAGAACTGATGAGGGGCTAGGATGGAGTGAATTTTTTTCCCCTATATCCCCTTGGGAATGTAGAATAGGTACAATAAAATTCACCTCAACTAGATGATGAAAATTGTCACTTTGTGTGGTGTGAGGAGGGGGAGATGAGTTTATCTTGATTAGCACTCCACCGGGATGAGCTAGGTCATATGGGGGACTAGAGAGGAGGGATGAGGTGGGGAACAATTGTTTTTCCCCTTGGGAAAGGTACAATAGAGACATAAAATTTCTGCATGAATCCATACGGTGACATGTGTCACTCAAAAAATGACTAAGTATGAGGAGCGTACCTTGCATAAAAGGGATCTTGAAGACACGATTGCCGAGCTCTAATTGGTATTTTAACATGAAATTTTATATTATTTTGACTCACAAGATTATGTCAAGAAAAATGGGATATGTTTTATACTTCAATTATACTTTCATATTAAAAAAATGGCTCATTTTTCTTGGACAATAGAGTGAGTTTTCCAAGATTGAGCTTCCTTGAGAAACCATCAAGTCTTGTGAAAAATGTGACGATTAATTTTTTTAAAGAAATCCTTAATATTTCCAATGCTTAATTTTTTCATTAAAAATCCTTACGTAGATCTTGGAATCCTCTCAAGAATTTTAGGTTTCGATTTTGACTACACACTCCATACACCTGAAAAACCCAATTTTGCACAATATGTCCCTAAACCTCAATAACTTCCATAAATCTTCCTAAATCATTTCCAACACCTTCATGACTCTCCAATACCACCTTAGTTTTATTATGGGATTTATTATTTTCTGGAGGATGCACATCTCCTTGAAATAGCCAAAATTTACATTTCCGGACATATAAGAGAACTAGCCTTTGAAAGCACTTTGTTGAATGAGATGAATGACCATGTTACATCATTTTAAACACTACAATTTTTTTTTCAAAACATGTGGATGACCCAAAAGGTTGGGATGAGCATGATACATAAGAAAAATTATTTTGGAAAGGGTTTTAGGGGGATATTCAAGAAAATTTTGATATTTGGGCTTAGTAGTCATGGTTCAAGTTTGAATTTTTGACTTGCAAAAAATACATGACAACACACTCTTTAACATAATATTTTATAATCCTTAAATTTCTCTCTAAACTGTGCATCTATTTTCTTTTGAATCATGGTTCGATGACTCACCTCTCACCCCATCGTTAAAAGGGGGAAAATATTTGGGGTCATTGTATTGCCCATCCTAGAATAATTGAAGTAAAATTTCCAATACAATACACAATCATGCCATACACTGTCATGTTATCTTCAAGCAATCACAAAGCAATATTCAAATCCTACAAAATTTATTACTCCAAAATATAGTTTCAATCTATCTCAAGTGCCAAACTATCTCAATTTTTCACATTTTTCTTATCGATTCTCGCAACTTTCCCCTTAAATGACCCAATCTAGGGAAATTAAATCTTCCAAAATAATTTCAAATTAATCAAGTCCAATAAAATACTATGTTTCAAGTCAATACAAGTTGTTTTGATTCTATCCTAATAGTATAAATATTTCTCCCAAATGACCTATCTTGGGAGCCAATAAAACCAAGCACTTTCCCATTTGAAAAAGTTTACACCCTTGCAATTGTAAAGTGGGGAAATGAGATGTCATTACCTTTCCTGAACCACTTTATGGGGTTTTTGTGACTAGTAGACAAGTTTCAATTGGTTCATTTCCATCTGCAGTGGTGGAACCTATTTTGAGGAAGCTTCATGGTGGAGAAAAATCTGATCTCTCTCCCAAAACTCTTTCTCTAGCAAAAGAACACTCAAATCCATAGAGTTATATACACTCGATTCAAGAATTGATCACTCCTGATCCTTCCTTCAATCTCCAAGTTTTAAAGTCTCCTATATCTCCTTAGCACGTTTTCTATCCAAAAATCCTCTTGTGACAACACACTCACCCCACATGGATCAAAATAGTTATCTATGATTCTCCACATTTTGATTCACACTCTCACTACAACTCCTTCATCCCTTTGTAAGTATGTTCTTGTTATATCCTTTATACTATTGCATTTCATCTAAATATCATAAAGGGGGGAAAATGTAGACAAAAATTATGAACTTATTATTATTACATCATGCCTCTATTATATTTTTGTGTAAATGATTTCTAAGTACGAAGATTAGACACCGGTGACACCATTTCATAGTCCTTCAATTTTTTTGATTAAATTTGATTATGATATTTTCTTATAATTTTTGGATTTACATATTTTATTCATGTCATAGGGATTCCTATCCCCATTCTTGATATCATGTTTATTTCTTATCACCTAGTAAGGACACTACCACCCAGATGCTAGTGTCCCTTTTGGGTGTTTTGTCTAATCTACTTTATTTTCTAACTTTTTAATCTTCTTATTCACTTTGGGACTTTTCTTATCTTTATTTCATGATCTGGGTTAGATTTTGGTGTCACTAAATTTAAAAAATCAAACAAGGAATTCATATATATACACAACCTACTAACTATTATTAGGGGCTAGAAAATTGGGCTATCACTTTTTATCTACCATATATAAGAGAAACACTCAAGGAATACATTTTGGGTTAGATTATTCATTGCATATGAGGGATTATTTTGAATTCCATCTCACACATTCATCTTGGGGGAAAATTAATTGTATCTTGTTGTCTTGATGCAACTTGAAAAAGGGAAACCTCACTTCAAGGGACATAATTCAATCTCACTCACTCACACACACACACACAAAGAGTTAGATAGAGTTTTAAATGTAGTGCAATGCTCAATGACATTCACATTGGGGTGATTAATGAGGTATATCTAACTCAAACATATGCATTATTTATTCCATCTAATATTTACTTGATATTTGTGTTGATGGTTAGGTTTTTTTTACAAGTACATGTGTGATACATGAACCTTGTAGTGAAGTTGATGCAACAAATATTGAAAGAAAGAAGATAAGTTCATACCCTGAAAAGACCGAATCAAAGAACTTGTTAGGACACTAACACTGGGGCGGTCATGTCCCCCTTTGGGTGGTTCTTTCTAAAGAAATTCCATACTCTAATTTATTAGACAGAGCCTACACAATTTAGATCCATCCTTCTTAATCTATTTCTTAGCCCAAGATTAGTCTAGATTTCTTGTTACAAGCTAAGTCACTCTTATTTCCCATCTTACACAATTGCTTATACTTTTCATGTTAGATCTTACTTTTTAGTATTATATTCATTTAGTCTCGCTTATTCGATAAAAAATTACTTTTGTTAAATAAAAAATTACAATAATATCCTGATAATCCTAGAAAACCTCTAGTTTTATGGGCATCTTTAGGTATAGCTCATTCTTGAATAGATTTTATTTTTCTAGGGTCGATAAATACCTTTTTGATATAATATGTCCTAAATATGATACTTCTTTTTGAAAACTTCAAATTTACTTAATTTTACATATAGTTGGTTTTTCCTTAGTGTTCTCAATACTAATCTAATATGGTATTCACAATATTTCTAATTTTTAGAATATATCAAGATGTCATCTAAAAATATGATTACAGACACATCTAGATAAGGTTGAAACACATCATGCATTAGGGTTATGAAATTTACACGGGAATTATTCAAACCAAAGGGAATTACTACAAATTCATAATGTCAAGATTATCATGTTCTAAATTTCATTTTTGGAAATAGCAATTTCTTTGATATGTATTTGATGATATCTAGACCATAGATCAATCTTTGAAAATAATTTGGTAACATTTAATTAGTCTAACAAGTCATCTAATTTGAGTAGAGGGTATTAGTTTTTAATGGTAAGTTTATTTAATTGGGGGTAATTAATGCATAACCACATAATTCCATCCTTTTTCTTCACAAATAACACCGGAGAACCCCACGTAGAAACATTGGGTCATATTTTCCTTGTTTAAGAAATTTGGCTAATTGATTTTTTAAATTTTTCTAACTCTAAAATTTATTGGTGATACAGAGCTTTCGATACAAGTTTATCTCCAGGAATTAAGTACATATCATGTTTTATAGTTCTTTTCGAGAGGTAAATAGTTTATCTCATTAGGAAATACATCCATAAATTTTGGAACAACATGTTTAATATTAATGTCTAATTTGAACTTATCTTCTTGTTGAGTTACCATAGACAAAAAAAGTTTACAATTTTTCCTTACACTACATTTTAATTGCATAACTGAAATAGTTTTAATGGTTAGGGGTCATTTCTTCCCCTGTAGGAATTGAAATGTCCCCATTTGATTACCTAGAAGTACTTTCTTGTTTTTACTTCCAATATAGAAATTATGTTTTCTAACCGTCTCATACCTATGATAAGATCATATTTACCTAGATTTAAAAACATGATAATCATCGTTGGTATTAAGTTTATCTAAATGAAAAGGAAAATATTCAATAAATACACTACTTTATCAAATAATTCTACCATATGATAGTTCTACTTGGATGGGTTTGATTGTTCGGAAGATAATTTAAGTTTAGATACAACTTGTGGTGAGATAAATATATGAATGTTATTATAATCTATAAGAAAATTAACATTCTACCCATTAATTTTTCCTTTAAGTTCCATTAATGATTGTTGAAGGTGTATTATACCTATGTATACATTAGCATAAATTTTCATGTTGGGTTATGTATTAGGTTTTTTTAATTTTAGAATTTGACATTGTGGTTTTGATTCTCGTGGAAAATCTCGTTCATAGTGGTTTTCTCCAAAAGTCCAACATTTTAATGTGGAAGGAGGTTTTCATTAAGATAAACCTTTCTTGATGGGAGTAGAAACTTTATTGGTTTTACATTAGAGGTCTCAATGATTGTATGAATTTATATCACTTCATTTACCCTTATTACAACCATTGTAGTTCTTATCTCAATCATCGTTCCTCTTAATTTGATTATTTTTCATATTTTCAAATTATTCCCCCATTTGTGTTATTTCATCTACAAATTTTTGTTTTTCACACCACACATTTTCTTTACATTCATCTCTTAACCATTTATGATTCTTATAACTCTTTATTTTCCTTCTATAAATGGTATGAAATGGTTTAATCAATCACTTAAAATCAATTTTGTATTTGTTAACTAGTCTCCACTTTATTTTAACGCAAATAATTTATTACATCTCTCCTAAATGAAATAGGCATAAATATATATTTTTTCAAATAAATCTTTAAAATTTATCCCATATAATCATTTTTGTTTCTAACTTATGATGTTTGATGATATCCTACCACCAATTTAACACCATTCCTTTCAATTGGAAACTAGCTACGTGGGATCTTCCATAACTACTAGTTCCTTATAACTCAAAATATGATTCTAAACTAGATAACCAATTTTCTTCTTCTTCATTAGTTCCTATTTCTCCATAGTATTTAGGAATTTTAATTTTTCTTACAAAGTTAGCTATTTTTTCTTGTTTATATCCTCATCTATATCGAGGATTTAGATTCGATGTCGATGTCATTAGAGGAATCTTCTAAAGTGGAGGTTTCATCAATTTTATGTTTTTGTTTTTGAATTGGGTTAGTTTTGTCTTGCTTTTCTTGTTTAGTTTCACCCTTTACCATTTTTATCCTTTTTATTTTTTAAATTTCCTTTTAAGTTTTTCTTATTTTAGGGTTAATTTTTACACTTCCCCTTGTACTTGTTGATACAATTGTTTATCCTCTCGAGTTTATCAAATCATCACATCCTTCCGAATACATGGTGGAAAATTAGTCCACGTTGGTCCACTTAAAAACATGAAGATATTATGTGAAAATAAAAATCATATCCATACTAATATACCACTAATTTCCACCTCATATGTGAACAAATTTTTATTTTATATTTTACATAACTAATTGATATGATGGTTTTAACATCTATTTAAAATCCTAAACTTGATAAAAACAATATCAATATATAAAATAAATAGATTACGCTATATGTTTTTTTCCCACTAACTATTTTTAATTACTAAATTATGTACAACTTAACTAATCACACCCACAAGTTTGACTTCCAAAGTGCCCTAAATTATCTCCATGTGTCTTTATACTCAAAAGGTAGAAATTTTGATTTTATTCTAATTATTTTTATACCTAGTTACCTATCATCAATTAATTCCATTAATTGTGTGCTTTTTTGAAAGAGGGAGATTAAATAAATACACTTCATAATTCTCATATTATCTTCATAAATATCCTAACCCTTTCATATCAGGTCGGTGTAGGGTAGGAAAAACACCATTTTATTTTTAACTAGGATTTTGATACATTTGGATGGAGCATGCATTAAAAACATTAAGGAACATATAACAGAAGGCTTAAAGGAATCACTAACCATTTTAAGAGAATAGAAATTGTGGTTAATTTCAACCATATTTAGCAAATAGGGGTGTGATTAAATGAATAGAAAATCCTTGGATGGGGGACAACATGGACATTAGAATGGAATTTGGGTACCACATTTTATGACCAACTCACAACAATTAATAATTTAAAAGGAACAAACTTAGCCCACAATTTTATAGAGTATAATTTAAAAAGATGGTCTTCTTTTGATGTTGCAAAAATAGAAGGATTACAAAGTCGTTGGTACCAAACCAAGTAGATCATCATTCCTTATATTATCAAAACTTTCAACATATTAAGAAGATTGAAAAACGTTTTTTATTCTTGTGTTAGGTTCGAAAACAAATTCTTAAATAGATGCAAAATCTCAAGCTTGTTTCCACTAAGCAAGTAATTGACCCTTTGTAGCCTCCCCATGCCCAGAGTTAATATTACTTTAAATAGCTATGCAATTTCATAAACCCCCTCCCTTTAAAAAAAAAAAAAAATAACATGGATTCCTTTTGTGTCTATACCATATTTTACTATTTCATATATTTTTTTTTTGTATTTTTCATTGTCATGGAATAACCTTATATATTATGTTATAGGGATGATGTTGTTATATTTAGCAAGAAAACTAAGATCTAAAGATTAAAGATCCGTCACTAAAGGCTCAAGATTATAGATTATGGTCTGCAGTCGATTCAATAAGGAAATAAATTGAAATAGATAACAAATAATAGAGTTAAATGAGAAAGATCTGAAAGAAAATAATGAAAAAGAACAATTGGTAGATGATACATGATTTAAGTGGAGAAACCGAAGGAAAAACTCCACTGGTAAAGCACTGTTTTTTTATTATGAATCTAATACAATTTCACCCAACACTTCCACTTCACTCCTTAGCTATTTCACACTTCTGCAGAGCTATGTCTCACATTTTTCAATAGCTAAATCATTCAGTTAACCAACCCATCCTACATATAACTCAAAATATTTAATACAATCCTACATAGCCATTGTAGACACAATCCCAAGAGGGATCACCCAATAAATTGGGTGGGTGAATCGGTCAAGCCGCTTCACTCTTTGAGTGTGAAAGAATTCAAAATTTAAGTTTGATTAGAAAAACTTTAATAATGTTGGGGCATGCCCAAGTGGCTAATCCCACTTGAAATTATCACCCCAACACTCCCCCTTAATGTTAAGTGGGAGAAGACAATCAGACATGCCAAGTTTTAGACCCATGAATCAACAACAGTGATTCAGGCTTAGCATGCCAACAAGGGAAATCCATAGATATTCCCAAACAAAGATTCATAAGACCAGTGCTTTACAATATGAATACTTACATCAAATTATGGAGCCTTTTATAAACTAAGGCATACCCATAACTAAAGCTTCATTGGGATTTACAAGTAACTTCACATAGAGTGACACATTTACTTATTACAAAATGGAGGAAGTATATGAAGTTTACAATGTTACAACCATGTGTAACCAATCCCTAAAGGATCACTTTTTTACATACAAAGTGGGTGGTCATGATCCACTCTTTCATAATGAGCCATCAAGAGGTGGCATTTTCATACACACTCCCCCTCAAGGGAAACTCTGATGGGATGAAAAAGTAACAAAACTTGCAAGACTTCTCAGTATGCAATGACCTTCACATAATCTCTGATGTTTGAGTTGGATTATATATCAAGAGAAATTTGGCCTTCACATAGAGGAGGAATACTTCCTTTAGCTCCTATGTGTATCACTACCAACAACCTCTTTAGCCACATGGCTCTTTTTCTACTCCAAGTGATGGTGCCTACATCAAAACTTGAACACAAATCCAACTACATATCCAATAGAACATCAACAAATATCATAATAAGGATAATAGAAATCATACTAATTTTAAATTTTAACCAAGTATAAAGGTTAAACACTAGTTAGATAACAACTAACACATCATTATGCTTAACAATTACCAAATATGTTTCAACAAACATGTATCTTTTTCCAAGCCTTTTTATAAAAAGATAAGACTCGATAGATAATTGAGTTGATCAGATAATCAAATAATTCAAGAGTCATCACAATATTCATTGAAAAAAATGACCATGTAAACAAAATTTAAGGTTAGACATGTCATATATGATGAATTTTTATGCCCAAAAACATGATTTAATAGTAAAAAAACATTGTCTTACTTCTCTTGAGTCTACACATTATATTCTTGTTACTCAGTAAACACCGTAGTTTGATCGAACCAATATTATTATTAATATTGCACTAACTATTCTACTCCTTGCAAATTTACGACACATTGTCATTAGATCCATCCAACTCCCGTTGGAATACATCCTTTTGGTCATATTCATCTTGTAATCTGACTAATCAGGCTAATATAACCTCATATTGACTAAACCCTCTTCTAGTCTTATTCTAGACCACTTCTACTAGCTTCCTAGGTAATAAATCCATTTCTTTGGATTGATTAGACCTCTCACAATCCTCTCGTAATCCTAATTTCTCACTAACTATGATTAATTAGCCCAAACCTAGTTTAACTAGCCTAAACCATGTTTAACCTCTCTCAGGCCTAGTCAAATCTTACTTTGACTCACTAAAGTGCTATTTAGCTTATTCATTTGTCCCACATGCACCCAAAGTCTCCCCTTTTTGGAAATCAAAACCTATAAATACCTCACTACCCCTCTCACTTTCTTAAGAACACTTCCCCTTTCTAGGCTAAACTATAGTATTATTGCTAGGATTAGAGATTTTCTTCATTTGTCATATTGAGCTAATATTGCTTTGCTTTTCTATTTCCATTCAAGTTTGAGTAAATGGAAGAAACCATGTGGCTCTTTAGCCATTAATGGAGAGCTTCCATTCTCACAATCATAAACTGATTTCTTAGAATCTATCTAGGTTCATTTGTAAAGCTTTCAAGAGTAGAGGATAACTAGATATGTTAGATTTACTTGTTTCTTTCAAGCTTAATGCATGCAAAAGTAATAAATCCTTGTTTATCTCTTATCTGATGGTCCATTGAACTATTTGTTTGAAGCTTTGGGGATTCTTGAGTGTTTCTTACCCCATTTCATAGCTTTTACAAATTGTTTCCTTGTTCACATTTGGCACGCCCGGTGGGACTTACTCCATAGTCCTTTACAAGTCTTTTCTAGGCTTTACATGTCCATTTCTAACCACTTTTATGCTTTCTAGGGTTTAAAATCTTGTCTTTTAATATATTTCACATTTTAAAAGGGGTTCTATTCTTTTGATAAATCATTTAGTGGATCCACGATAGAAATAGGATTTCATTTTTAAAACTAACCTGTTTGATCCTTTAAATTTTTCATTTCCATGAATTTTGAGGTTTTTACAGGGGGTACACATAGGTGTCCTAGAGAGGCACATATATGTTGAAACATGCACATATGCATTGAGTTGGTCATGTATCTGTCTAACTATACTTTGAACTATCGGTTCATTTTGCAAGGAGGCGTATCTATTTTGTCCCACGCGTAAGTGTTGAAATGTAGGCATATCCACTCCTTTGGATGCGTAGGAGTATGTCGAAGACTATGTTGATATTGCATTTTACCTTGGCCACATATCCATTCTCTGGGGTGCATATCCGTCAAAACCATAGCGTATGTGTCTTGTTGGATGCATAGGTGTCAAACCCCACAGTCACATTTTGTTTGCACACATACCATGCGGTTAGGGTGTGTATTTATTGGTTGGGGTGCATATGCATTGGAATGGGCACCCAGAACTAGTGTTAAAAGTTGAAATTTTTCACGAGCTGTAAGATCAAAGTTTCTGGTTTTTGCTAACTTGTTTGCAGGGTTCTTTAGTCTTGTTTTGATTAACTTAATTAAGTGTTTCATTTCTTAGTTGATAGAGGTTTTGAAGCACATATGCTCTTCCCTCGTGCCTTATAGGTGATCTTGGGAACCAAAAATGCTTCCAAAACCTTCTTCTTGCTTTCCAAACACTTGATTTGAGCTTCATAATGGATTAATTTTCAAAGTTGGTTAAAAAATTCCATTTCACAAAATTACTTCAAGTATTTTCCATTACTTATTTGTAGTTGAGTTTTACATTGTGTATGCTCTTCCCTCACACCTTTTGGTGACCTTGGGAATAAAAATAACACATAAAATCTCTTTCATGATATTGTGATCTTTTGGAAAATTACTAACTTATTTTGTTGAAGAAAGGAGTTTCAAACACAAAACCCGTTAATACATGTTTTCATACAGTTTGCAAATGGCGTGCTACTTAAAACCACATAAAGTTAAGCAAGATAAAAGCACACCAAAAACATCACACTTGTATTGCAGGTTTTTAAGAAGGGTATGTCTTTATCTACTCAACTATAACATAACCCCTTTCGCATAACGCCTTAAGCTACAAAAATTGGGGTGGTTCTAGGAACCCTAAAGTAATCCACCACTGAGTAACGTCGTGGATGAAACAGGAAGTGCTTTGCACACCCACTTGACTAGATTTTACATTGTGATTTAGAGTTAAAGTTGTCTATATCGCGACCCCAGTGATAATACATATGAACACACTATTTGCTCATTGTATTAGAAGGAGGTAAAGTAAAGCCAAGATAATCCTTGGGAAACCTTGGTAAATCAAGCTCGCATTAGACAAACTTGTGACACCTAGTTGAGTGAACTATTTAGGAAAGCCATTTTTTCAAGGAGCCCACTTTTCTAGTCCATTATCACATCTTGTCAAACCATCACGAAGTGACAACTTTCTTGGATTCAAAACCTTGTTTTTCAAACATGGTAACAAATCCACTTAAGTTAGATCTAAGTGTCTCTCATCATGAAATTAAATGACATATCACTTAGCTTGGTTTCTTTCTCACCTTCGGATGAGGTGAAACTCTACCCAAGTGCCACTAAGTTTATTTTCATATTTTGATCTATACCTTTGCATTCTTGTTGCCCATTTGGGACAAGGGAAGGAATATTTTGGGAGTGTTGTCATAGATAGTGTTTGCCACTTTTTTTTTTTTTTTTTTCTCGTTTACGCTCATCCATGTTTGCCATTGAATTGTTAAACATCTAAAGTGCGTGGATATGTCCTTATATATTTGATGACCACATGATCTTGATTTCAGGATCATCTTCATAGCTAGGATTTCATTTCATCATCATTTCCCCTTTGAGTTGTTACTCTACCCACATTTTAGCCATACAATTGTGACACTTACATTTTGTTTTCATCTTTTGAGAACTTGATATAAGTTTCCTTATTATATCATTATGCTGCTCGCATGACTAGCAACTTCTTGCTATACTTGTATTTAGTTTCAATCCCAACAACGTCTAAGGTATTTTGAAAGTGTTGATATTACATTATTCATATCGTGATAGCATCATCTTGATACTAACACCTTGCTTATTCTAGGCTTGGTTAATGTTTCGGGGTAGTGTTGTTATGTTACTCACATTTATAACTTCCATTATCAAAAGACTTAGATTTTTTCGGCATTTGAACTAGTCATAGTATACCTTGTGGAGAGATCGCATGAATACAACTTTGGTACTTAGATCTTGTTGATGTTTCAACTCAACCTAGGTATTGATAGGGTGTTGTCACTATCTAATTTTGTGTGCTTATCATTGAAACCATAGCTTAGGGTATAGAGTGTTTTAAAAATAGTTGAGTGTTTGTGGATTTATTAGATAATTTGCATATTTTTCCCTAACAAAAGCATTTGTATATTTTTGTACTTAGGAAATATTTTGAGATAGTGGGACTTTAAACAATTCATATCACATACACCTAGGTTTCGTATAAACTGAAATACACTTAGAAAAAACCTAGCACAACTTTGACTAGTGATGCCTATAATCACGAAAATGGCATCTAAACTAGATGAGCATGATTTAGAAGAAAATCCTTTCACATCATACCCCTTCACTGGTAATAACTTAGCACCTCTCTTTTCACAAGTAAAAGAAACTAAACCACTAGTTGATCATAGTGGAGAAGATTCTGATACATCAAAAGACTAACACAAGTTAGACTTAGTTCGCTTTGATGAGCTCCTTTATTATAACAAAGACCAAGTACTTGCAAGAGTTATTAAATTAGGAGTCGGGCTCCCTAAAAGTGCAAAGTGGTGATTAAAATCATCAACTAAGAAACAAAATAACAACCACAACCATCCCTCATAGACATGGATAACCCTTTTGACATAGGGTATGCTTCCACTTCAAGAAAACATAACAACAATGTCGAAGATGACCCACTAAAACCAACAGGCGATTCACGAAGACCTTACTTTAAGGCTTCACGTAGAGTAAAAATTGAATGTGAGTGTAAGGAATCACCACCTCCTAGGTTTGATGATGAAGATGATCCCTTAGTCGAAGAAGAGATCATTCAACAACAGATACTAAAACTCAGTCAAAAACTAGCAAACTTAGGCTCTTCAAGTAAGAATGTGCATAAGGATAGACTTAGGACAAAATCAGGTGAGTTTCACATGGATCCATATGATGACACAATTTTCAAGGTTGTTAAAGTGAACAGACCACTATCACCCACAAAGGAACAAATCATTCAACAGGAGTTACAATCAATGAAGAATATGCTTACTACTCTACAAGAGAGCAATGTAGGACACAATAGAAAATACTTATATGAAGAACTATGTCCTTACCCCTTTGATAAGGATATGTTGCACAAACCATTTCCAAAACATTTTGATATCCCCAAATTTGACAAGTATAAAAGTAAAAGTGATCCACATAATCATGTCAAAGACTTCAATATAGCTTGTCAGGAAGTTGTTTATAGCGATAACTAATTGATATGTCTATTTCCTCATAGCATGGGAGCAGAGGCATTATAATGGTTCTTCAGTATACCTAAGGGATCATTTGTGTGACATTTATATTTCAACATAGAGAATGATATCATCATGAATGACCCGTGTAACATAACAAAAAATCTAATGAGACGTTTGCAAGATTCTTATAGTGATGGTGAGTATTGGAAAGTTGTTTCCCTTGTGTCCTTCCAAAAAAAGAGTTATTAAGAATATTCATCCCCAATTTGAACCTAGAAATATCCTTTCACTTACAAATGTATTGCCGCTCTAACTTTGAAGAAGTTATATAGAAAGACAACCAAATAGAAAAGGCTCTTATTATGAAAGGGACACTCAAACCTATTATAAAGGACAAAAAGAGACAAAATCCACAGATAAATGAAAGTTCTTTAATAAAATAAAAAAATGTCATTGGAAATGGCATCATATACTCCAAGAGAGTCCAAACTATACATACTAGTCCACTTTTAAAGCTTTCACAAGGACCTCACTTTGAAAGGCACCTACGAAAAACATGTTCACACCTATAACTAAATCGCTATCTGCTATACTTAAACATCTAGATGTAGTGAACATTGTGAAATACCCAACCATGATGGTACCATATCCAGAAGATGCACCTAAACTAGGTTGGTTCAAAGAGCATGAATATTGTGATTTCCACCGTGTCAAAGGACACAAAACTGATAGATGTCTAAGATTGCAACATTATATACAATACCTCATTGAAGAGGTAAGATCATAGTAGTTTAACCATATGACTTAGGAAAGTACCTAACAAAAAATATGGGTATATTCAAAGAACCTTTTCCTAATCATGAAGATAAGAAACACAAGAAGTCAGATCATGGATAAGCCTCTAATGATTATCGATTGTTTCCTACACTTATCTAGCAAAAAAATAAACCATTTGACTCCCTTATAGGTTGTATCCATTCATCTAATGAATAAGTTAATACCATTAGGATCTTAGAGAAGAGTTATGTTGTAGGTACATGATGGTATCATTTGGTAATACCAGATCCCCTACCCATTCCATAGGAAGGCCAAGTATAATTTAATAGAACAATTAGAGAAGACACCGACTAGAATCTCGATCCTAGATCTCCTTAAGATATCTACTACTCATAAGAACATATTGTATAAAAAAATTTAGAGTTCGAAGTCTCCATAGAAGTAGATCCCACACACTTGCAAGAAATGGTCACACACCTTGATTCTAACGATCATATTACTTTTGATTGTACTGCAATCCTATGTAATAATCCAAAGCACAACTTACCCTTATACATAGAGGTTTTCATTACTTGTCGTAAGATCAAGAGAGTGCTTGTGGACGGTGGGTCCGGTCTAAATATCTGCACATTAAAACTGGTAAAATAACTAGGTCATTCAGAAGCATATTTGGGTGACAAAACTATTACAATCACAACCTATGATAATGAAGAGTGAGAATTAGTAGGTACTATAGTGGTTCTAATGGAAGTAGGGCCAACATATCATGATACAAAATTTCATGTCCTTGACTTGGATCTTCCTTACAACATGCTCTTGGGACACCCATGGATCCATGTCATGCAGGCCATTCCCTCCACTTTCCATCAGTGTATAAATTTGTGCCATGGAGACAAGATAATCACCATCTAGGTGATTTGGAGCCATTCACACATTATAGAGTGTTGCACAACTTCTCACGTGCAACATATGAATGTCCTTTAACAGATATTGTTGTTCCCTTGCAAACAGAGGCTATGAAGGAATGTGTAGATCCGGATACACTCACTCCTAATCATAATTTCATGTCATTGGTTAATCCCTTCACATCATGGGAAGCAACATCTCGTAAAGTATGGTCTAGATGATCAATTCACTCTTCAACAGGCCTTATTAATATTAGACCTTTCAGTGTCACCCAAGACACGTGGTAAACCATACTTCCAATTCAAGAGTACTAGGGATAGATTGCCTTAACCATTGGAGAATTTTATTCCTAGCGGTCTCCTATCTGAGGAGAAGATGTTAGAAGATCCCACTAACTAACCTATTTCCTAATTCAACTATTTTTACCTAAACTAACCATCCAATTACTAAGTTACCCTCATATATCATGAACTTATAGATTAAGATCAATAATTTCACATGCCAATCGATTTCACATTTGTAGAATTCATGGGGCTTATGACACCAAATTTGTGTCTTAATTATCTCCTCCTCATCACCTAAACCTTACACAATTATTTATTAATTACCTTATAATTAATAAATCCACATCAAAACCAACCTCATTTTGCCACCTCATCATGATAGTCTTAACCCTTGACCTATAACTTGCCATTCCACACCTATGACTAATTACTCCTCATCCGCACCCCTCGGACTTGAAAGCCCGCAACTAATCCCTTGGGAGAAAGGAGGAAAGGCTATTTTACCAAAAATAGCCCGCTTTGACTTTGACCGATACCGGTTCTACTCGACCGCCGTCGTCGGTTGCGCGTAACCGCCATCGGTTCCCGTAAATGACCACTTCGACCAAAAACAAAGCATCGGATTTTCATTTTGATCGAGAAAAAAGAGAAATCATCGAAAGGATCCGGATTTTACTTGGCCGAGCGAGAGACAAGTGAAGAAACGAGGAAGAGTTTGCGAGAGAAGGACATCAAGCCCAAGGCTGCAAGCTAAATAACCGAGCTCAGTAACACTCATCCGAGCATCGATAAGAGGAGATAACTCATCTTGGATTGTCGAGATCATCCAACTTGGGTCTGTCTTCATCATCACGATCCTGAAACTGCACATCGCATCGGGGACGAGTAAGTAGTGTTTTATATGTTTCTAAGCACCATTTTCTTGAACTTTGTTGATTAATAGTAATCATAAGTTTATTCCTAGATCTACTACCAATGAACATACTTGCACTTAACCTTCACCCATACATCCACGATATTGCCCGAAAGGCCATTTTACCACACTCGAGTCTTCCCTATCCTCCCATCATTCCCCTCACCATCCACCAATCTTAATAACCCCACAATCACCTTACTGACCCAACCTCTATCCGAGCACACTTAGATTGCTGACCCTACCGGTATCGTTTATCCCTACTGCGGTTCTCTAACCGTGGTCGGTTATCCGATGACCGGCGTCGGTCAACTTTGTGACTTATACCCCAAAACCTTTTCTCACCTATTTTCCACCTAACACCTCGAGATCCGGTCTGGTTTATCCCTCTAACTCAACTTAGATGTATCAGCGACCCGATGTTAGAACAAACAACATGACGCTTTATTATTGATAGTTTAGCTTCTATTGCTTTGTAACGAGATACCTAAATCGAGATTTTGCAATAGCTTTCTTTATTATCATTTGTGTTAAATCGTATTAAAAGGGAGGCTGACCACCTTCGAAAATAAGTTTTATATTTCACTGGGCCTAAGGCGGATCCCTCATTTATTGTCTAATTAAAATCTGGTGGTCTTGTATTCTTACTTGCAGTAGTCCTTCTAAGACAAAAAGGAGTTCTTCGCGGTCGATCTGATCTTTCTCTACGATGCGCGCACACCCATCTCAACATTCAAGGTATTCCTCCTAGCCCTAACCCTTATCTGTTTCTCAAAGGAATGATAGGATAGAAGAAAGTCTATTCTGCAGACCGAAACATTCGTGTGAAACATTTTGGCCTTGCCGTGGGACCCATTTCGGGTTTCTGTTTCTCTTGCTTGTTTTCGTTTTAGGAAACATACTTGCTGTTGATGTTTTTGTTATATTTAGTAAAGAATTTGTCTTGCTTTCCTAGTTTCGCATTAGTGAAAGTCATCTTATTTGCTTCATCGAATATCATTTTCGATTTGGGTTTAAAACACGTGCATTACATTCTTGCTTGCTGTTTTCAATTCTAGTGAACATAGACTAAGTAACAGGTCATACACGTGGGGGTGATTTCCACGGTATTGACAAGAAATTAATCTTACTTTCACTGCACAACACATACCGAATCACTTCATAATTAACACAACAGCTCAAAACATCCCCCCTTTTCCGTGGTATTCCTCAGCCTGATTGAGGTAACCTTATAAGCCAAAACAAACTTGACATTTCCCCTAAGTCTTTTGTTTAGGATTGACATCATTCCACGTCTAAAGGCATAAGCCCACAATAATTAAAATTAACCCTAGGGTTAGTCTCTGGATTTGCGTGTGCATCTTGCTTGTTTTCAGTTCTGTTTTCTCTGTTATACACTGTCTTCTGTGATTACCTTAGAACAATTTGATAAATGTACTGAGCGTTGTTAACAATCAAATCAGCAGCTTCTTATATTTTCTTATACCAGTCTTATTACACCGACATCGGTTAACTGACCGATGTCGGCTATAGTCTAACCAACATCGGTTATCAGACCGATATCGGTTACTGTCTTTTACAGTTCCTGACAAACCAACAACCTACCAATTTCACCATTCTGAGTCTGTTTCTATTCTTGATAGATTGAAACCCTACTGTGTACTCCTGTCCATGGTTGTTATCACTCGAAAGCAAGCCGCCGCCATGGTTTCACATGCTTGCTCTGTGCCTTTGCCTGAATCACCCCCTTCACATTCTGTGGGGAATCCTACGGACACCAGCGAGGTTCCTAAAATTCCTGTGGGAGATAAAGAATTTGCCAAATTTCTGGATGCTAATCCTAGCGCTGTACAATACTATTTGTCTCATGCCCTTGACCGTACACCCGACGGTCAACTCCTTGTTGGCATGCCTATCAGTATAGCTGCTCATTTAGCCCCTTCTCCGCCTGATAACTCCGCTTTGCCTTCCGCATCCTTAGTCCCGTCGCCTACCTCAGTGGCTTCGAGGGTCCATACGGCAGTTGGCTTTCCTTTGGTTAATCTTGGGCCCACATGTCATTACCGCCAACTTGCTCCTACCTCGTCTCTCTTGCAGACTGTTTTGTTCATGACTTGCTCTCTGCCACCTATCCACACGAGCTTTCCTTCTCAAGCTCCGCCCACCTTTTCATTTCCACACACATATCCAGTAACCTCAACAACTTATATAGGACATCCCTATTCGGTTGCCTCAACACATTCGTCCTCCATACCTTATCAACATTTAACCCCACCATTGTCTAGCGGTGGCCCTTGGCCCAATTTGCCTCCGTTTACCACAACCACACCATCATCTCATCCAACTTCTGATTTAATTAAACAAATGATGGACAAAATGCAAAATCTGGAGGCTTTTGTTTCAGGAAGTCGTAGCGCCTTGACATACGAGCAAGTTTGTTGGGAGCCTATCCACCCTTTAGTCCCCCTTCATTCATATCCTCCTCAATGGGAATTACCAAAGTTTACCCGCTTTAACAGTAAGGAGGACCCTCAACAACACTTGCGATCATTTAGACATGCCTGCTATCTGATTGCTCACGACGACGCTTTACTACTCCGCACCTTTCCCATGTCCTTATCAGGACCCGCCTTGGAGTGGTACAATGCTTTAACCCAGCACTCAATCTTCTCTTTTAACCAGCTAGCCCAATCTTTCTTGGATCATTTCTCCATTAACATTGCCAAGAAAGTATCTATCACCGACCTCTATGCCATCCGACAATTTGAAGACGAATCTATCGCAGATTTCGTTGGATGATGGCGGGGCCTTATCAACCAACTTACGTATGCCTTGCCTCAGACCAAACTTATCGAACTGTTTACGCGGGCCTGCGCTAAGCACATCTCTCCTACCCTCCAAATTCAAACTTTCCGTACATTTGACGAGGCCTTTACTATGGCTCGAAAACTAGAGATTCGAGCCTTAGAGGAAGAGAAATTGCGGTTGCGCAACAAAAACCCCACTTTCCGAACCCAAGATTCCACCAACAAACCTAACACCACCAATCCTCACCCATCATTACTTCTTGAAATCAAAGGGGCCATGCACGTGTGATGGTCAAATCCCAACCACCATCTAATACCTTGCCAAAAACCACCTATAAGTATAAAGCAGAGCCCATCAACTACACTCCCTTGGGAGAAACATATGGTGTGATATTGGAAAAATTGCTTAAAGCAGGAGCCATTACCTTACCTCCTGTTAAACCTCACTCCGGGTTTGATTCCACTCGCGCCATACCTTCTTGGTACAAAGAAAATGACTTCTGTAACTTCCACCGCGTGAAGGGACACAGTCATGAGAACTGCAAGATGTTGAAAAACATAGTGCAGGAAATGGTTGATGTGGGGATATAGCCCTCGATAATCCTAATGCCCCTGCTAACCGAAATTTGAAAATATTCAACAAACCATTCCCGAATCATTCTTCTAACAGTAATCTAAACCAAGATATCTTAGCCGAGGAGAGTGTTCATGAGATCCATGCAGTCTTCGATTCCCAGCCAAAGACCTCTATCGAACAAATTCTGAATCAAACCTCTTCACTAACGTAGGAAACCGAACCCCCTTCCTCGTCATCAAGACAAACTGAAATCCTTGCTGTTCCTTTACCCATCAAGGAATTAACTGCCCAGAGTTCCCTTCTCACAAATGAGCCTTCTTACACCACATCCTTGCAAGACTGTGAGCGGATGTTATCTAATTTATCTATTTCCCAAACATCTCCTTCTACCATTCTTGTTGTACAAGAGGAAGGCTCGCCACTTCTTTTGTCATCCTTAGACGAGAAACCTCTTGAACCGACATCACCACATTCTTTAAACATGATAGATCCTCTCAAACACACCCTCCTACCTATTAGTCCTTCATCACCTAAATCTTTTCAGCAACCGGTTGACCTCTTAATGCCCATTGATACAGTGCCTCATATACCCCTTGTATCACACCCACAGTGGACCGGAATCACAACCCACCTTTCTTCCATACAAAAGTTCCTATTCACACGTGAGGACTGTCATTCCCCAGAAGATAGACAGGTCCTATGGGAACGTTTGAGTACGCCATATTCTACTCAAATGCAAATGACCGATCCAGATGCCTCTACCATATACCCGAAGTGTTTACAGAAGCTTAAAATGCCTATGTCCTCATCTTCACCCCCCTCATCTCTACCAAATACCTCATCCACTTCTATTAACCTAACCAAATCTTCCCCTATGCTTGGGACCTCACCCATACCTAGTCTAACACACCCACCTAAGCGGCTTGATTTATCTAAAAATAAAGCCGTCCATCCCATTAGGAGACAGACTCAATCTCCTCAATCTATGCCGTTAACACAACTAAAACCCTCGTCGTCACACCTACCTTCCATATTGGGACCCCATCCCTCTACCTTACATCAATATATCATACCTCCTGCGTTTTCTTTAAAGCGACCTACGCCTTCTGCACCCATACAAAAATCCAAGGGTATAGCAACACCGTCACCCCGCGTATCCTGTCCACCTATCAACCATAAACAAATTCCATCATCAAAAGATTTGTTTTCTATCACTCCTATTTCTCCGTGGTTGTTTTACGATACCACATCATCGTGGCCTCATCATCCAACCCTAAACTAAGCTTCTACGTCAAAGAAGCCACGTTTAGTTAAAACCCATTATCAAAACTCCTTGGCTAAACCACCCCCCATACAAACCAACCACACCACGTCATCACCAGAATCGACCCAGTCAATAGCCTCATTTTCCTCTGACTTTGACCCACTCAAAGGGTCTTACGCCAAAATCCTTGCTATGTTGGTAGAGAATGCGACCATTTCCCTACCCCCACTTAGACCTTATGATCCATCTAAACCTCGACCTATAGGTTACGATGAGTCTAAAATCTATGCTTACCACCACACACCAGGACATGACGTAGAGGGATGCAAAGCGTTGAAAGCCATACTTCATCAGTCACCTCTCTCAGATAGAAAAGTTAAGAAAGACAACTTACGAAGAGAGAGACCTTTAGCTTCAATTCCCTCTCTATACCACCACTGTCCCCACCTCACCAAGATCTATCATTATTACAGCCCCACCTCTCAAAACCATGACCTATCCCTACCATCTTCCTCCTCTCGTATTCACGAGATCAATATGATTAGTGTTGCTTTACTCGAGGGCGAGAAAAACAATGGGAAAGTGAAAGAAAACACACCTGACATCTCTTTCTCCGTCCACCATCCCGATTGCACCACCACCTAAAGTGGTTATTCACGGACCCACCTATCCCGTCTCTAATGGCATTGCCCACCGAACTATGATCAAACAGACTTCACCATCACTGTAAAAATGACATTGTATGATCTCATTCAGACTTCTGAATCTCATCGACAAGCTCTCGTTGAAATCCTTCAAGGGATAGAGGTTTTACCTAATGAAACCTTGCTTGTTACCTCTATTCTAACACCCAATCACGTTGCTTCACTCACCAAACAATCTATCTCCCCAACCACTTCTGTCTCTATATAGCAAGCCGCTGCTGTCAGTTTCTCCGAAGATGAAATTATCGACTTTGGTGCCGAAGATCCTGACCCTGCTCTTTTCATCTCAACGTACGTTCGGGATATTCGGGTACGTCGTGTTATGATTGATGGGGCGCTAGCCTAAACATCATCTCTTCAAAAGCCTTCCAACAAATGAATATCCCTTCTAGTTGCATGTGTGCCAACCCCATCATGTTGCGATCATTCAATGATGCTATTACTTCTACTTTAGGCACCGTGATCCTTAACATTCGTGTAGGACCACGTACTTTACCCGAACTCTTCTATGTCCTTGAGGAGAGTTCCATACAATATGTTGTTAGGCCGCCCTTGGATCGGGATATGGGATGCGTTCCCTCCACCTTACATAGATGCATAAAATTTGAGTACGAGGGAAGTCTACACCGTAAAAGCTGATCCTCCCCCTTCAAAACTTGCAATATGTTGTATCGCCCTAATGATGTGCTTGTACCGGTCAAGACACCCATTCATCCAACTCAGACCATCTACTTCAGCGCACCTACACCTTGACCAATGAAACCGCCGTTCTGAATATTACTTCCTTTCCCAGATAACATCCCAACCTCTCGACCCCTTAGTAGATGTTTTCAATGCCTTACACTGGGGAGTACCTTTATATAACGTTAGCTCTTTCCATACCCCACAGGAGTACGGACAATTACATGCACATCCCACCTACGACCGTCGCGTGGGGGAGGTAATCTCTTACGGACCACCCCATTGCTGCACCAACCTAATGTATGGGGGTGTTGACGCATCCTCCATTACCCCTGAACCTCCTCTTGGTGTGGTTCCCTTCCAATCTGATTTTCAATACTTGACAAATCGTCATTTCGCCCTCACCTTCTTGACTCATTGTGCTTGGAAAGGCTTTGGTTTTGGTCTTTATGAACAAGGCCGACATACACTCATTCCCGTGACTACACGCAAACACAATGATCGCAGTGGTCTCGGTTTTCCTGAAACACCTACACTGGAGAAACCTCATGTCAGTTGTATCCTGGAAGATGACGACGTCACCCCTACCAAACCATCATCACCCACTTTGCCATCATCACCCACAGAGTCGATAGACCACAATCTATCCCTCTAACTTTTTTTTTTTTCATAAATGCTATCTTCATAGGTCCTCTCACTTATCAATGCGATAATGAGGACCCATCTTCTCTTCCCCTTCTGTATCCAGACATGATCGAAGAGGATTCACCTTCGATTAATGTTGTTGAGTGCCAGGATGAGGACTCCATCCTCACTTACCTTGGTGCGGACGACTCCTATATTCAAAACGCCTTACCGTCTGAAACTCAAACCATGTTGAATGAGTCGACTATATAAATCAACATCCACACACAGGGAGGATCCTCACGTTGTGAAGATCGGACAATCCCTTAACACATCGAACAAGCCGCCTTTACTACCTTTCTCCGTACCCATGACCAAGCTTTCGATTGGTCCTACGCCACATGCCGGGAATTGATCCTACCATTGTTGTCCATAACATCACCTAAACCCGATTCCAAACCAGTCAAACAAAAGCGAGAAAAATGCATCCACACATTGCCCTCTTGGTCAAAGAAGAGCTTCAAGCGACTTCTTTCTGTTTCCTTCATCTTGCTATTGACTATCCTCAATGGATTTCTAACATCGTACACATCACTAAAGCGACGGGGGACTTCGGATATGCACGGATTTTGAGACCTTAACCTCGCTTGCCCCCAGGATGACTTCCCCCTCCCAGTATTGATCAACTTGTTGATCTCACTGCGAGCCATGAAATGCTTTCTCTCATGGATGGCTTTTCGGGATACAATCAAATTTTGGTAGCCCGGCCAATCAACATAAAACTACCTTCATAACTCCTTGGGAACCTTACATTTATCGTGTCATGCCATTTGGCCTTAAAATCTTTGGTGCGACCTATCAGTGGGCTATGACTTACATTTTTCATGACATTATGCACACTATCCTTGAGGATTATGTCGATGATCTTCTTGGCAAATCTAAACATCGCAGTGAACATCTCGATGTTTTAACCATTATTTTCGATCACCTGTTGCAATATTCAGTCCGGCTTCAACCAAAGAAATGTGTCTTTGGTGTTCTTTCAGGAAAACTTCTTGGCTTTATCGTCTCTTTGCGTGGCATTGAGGTCGATCCATCTAAAGTCAAAGCTATCCTAGAAATGCCCCCACCCAAAAACCTCAAACAATTGCGTAGTTTGCAGGGTAAACTTCAATCCATCCGGCGTTTCATCTCCCAACTCTCGGATCGATGTCAACCTTTCCATCACCTTCTTAAAAAGGACATTTCCTTTCAATGGAGTGAAGAGTGTCACCAAGCCTTTGAAGCTCTCAAATCCTATCTCTTGCAGCCACCTGTGCTTATTCCACCTCAGGATGATCGCCCTTTCTACCTTTACCTTTCTGCCACTGACCATGCTATAGGAGCCATGCTCGCACATCGGGACTCGGCACGTCGAGAACAAGCCGTTTATTATATAAGTCGTACTCTCGTGGATTACGAGACTAGGTATACACATGTAGAAAAATTGTGCCTAGCCCTATCATTCGTAGCCACCAAACTCCGACATTACCTCCTGAATCACAAAACTTTTGTCATCACCAACACGGACCCCATTCATTATATGTATGCCAAACCACATCTAAACCAATGCATCACCCGATGGCTTATGCTCCTCGCTGACCTCGACCTTGAGTTTGTACAACAGAAGTCAATCAAAGGACAAACTATTGCGGACCAACTTGCGGAGGCCCCTTTACCTGGGGAACAATTCACCAATTTTAATTTCCCCGACGAACTCATCGCCACTCTTTCACTCAGGGAAGAGTCATATCAAATGACCCTCTTCTTCGATGGATCTAAATGCCAGCGCGGCGGAGGAGCCGGTGTTGTTCTCATTCCTCTTGACGCTGAACCTATGCCTCTTTCATTCTGGCTCGATTTCCCCTGCACTAATAATACAACGGAATACGAGGCCCTTGTTTTGGGTCTCCAGGTTGCGTTACACTTAGGTGTCAAATCTATTAATATTTTTGGTGACTCTCAATTGGTAGTCAATCAAGTTATGGGCATCTACCAATGTAAGAATGAGGAACTTCAAAAGTACAAACATTACGTGGATTCACTTTTGACCTCATTTACTCGTTATTCTATCCAGACCATTCCCCGCTCCACTAACAAATTTGTGGATACTATGGCTTGCTTAGCCTCACAAATTCCTACCTCACCAACTGACTCTGACATATTCGTCTTGGTCCAACAACTTTTGCCCCATCCTACTCATTTATTGTTTGTATGATAAATAATGTGTCTGCTAATTCACAGGATACCTGGTACCACCAATTTCACGACTACCTTACAACCTCTGTTCTCCCACCTGACCTTACTAGTAACGGAAAACGTGCTTTTCTTAAAAGTGTTTCTCGTTATGTTGTCATGGGGGGACTCCTCTATAAACATGGCTTTGATGGCATCCTCCTTCGATGTCTAACCGGCGCGGAGGTCACCTATACCATCCAACAAGTCCATGACAACATTTGTGGTGGACATTTTAGTGGCCTTGCCGTGGCCAAACGAATCCTTCGCCTAGGTTATTATTGGCCTACTCTTAATAACGACTGCTACGAATATGTTAAGCGTTGTGTTATGTGTCAACAACATGCCAACCTTCAACATACTCCTAGCCATCCGCTACAGGTCGCACGAGATCTTTGGCCTTTCTCACAATGGGGTTTAGACCTTATTGGTGAGATCCACCCACCCTCTTCGCAACGTCACCGTTGGATAATCACAGCAACTGAATATTACACAAAATGGGTGGAGGCCATTCCACTCATTTCAATCAAAAAAGAAAAAATTGTCGAATTCGTTAACCATCACATTATTTGTCGTTTTGGTATTCCTCATCGCCTAATAACAGATAATGGTAAATCTTTTAAAAATAAGTTGTTACAAGACCTTTGTGACAACTTTGGTATCAAACTTAGTTTCTCATCACCTTACTATCCATAGGCCAATGGTCAAGCTGAATCTTCTAATAAAACCCTAACCAAAATCCTCATGAAAGTTATCAATGAGTCTGGAAGAAACTGGCATGATCACATTCCCTTTGCCCTTTGGGCTTATCGTACTAGCATTCGTACCTCTACTAATGCCACACCATTTTCTTTGGTATATGGTACATGCAGGTGTCTTGCCTCTCGAAGTAAAATACCCTCCCTCAGAATATCTCTTTAGGATATTCTCACCAATGATGATTTCCGCCAAGAGCGGTTAGCCCAATTAGAGCTTCTTGACGAGTGTCGTCTTACGTCTCTTGATCACCTACAAATCTACCAAAAACGCATCAAGCGTGCTTATGATAAACGACTTCATGAGCGTACTTTTAAGGTTGGTGATCTTGTCCTCAAAGAGAATCAACATGTAACCAAACTAGAAAAGAGTAAACGTGGAAAATTTGCTCCTAATTGGATTGGGCCTTACATTATCACTCACACTTATGGATCAGGCACTTATCGTTTAGCTTCGCTTAATGGTAAACCTGAGCCTGAGCCCCTTAATGCCTTGCATCTTCGACCATTCTACTGTTGAAATTAGTGTTATATCACTTCTTATCTACCTTACACTCGTCCCTTGAGCTCATTTACCACCGCATACACTTTGTTTCTTACATCTCAAAATCAAATCAAGCTCACATGGTTTGATTATCACCTCCCCTTAAAAGATGTCTTCCCCTTTTTAGTCTAGTCCATGACTTCAAAGTATCAAAATAACACATTCTTAATTAAAACACTTATGGGATTTTCTTGAGTCAAACTTCCTACAAAAACTAGATGCTTTATGCCCAACGGACATCTAGACCTCTAAATTATACAATAGACTGCTCCCTTGAAGGACAGCTATATGCCAAACTATTGCTACTATTATATATAGACTGCTCCCCCGAAGGATAGCTATACATAAACACCGCATCTGCTACTATAAATAGACTGCTCCCTTGAAGGACAGCTATACACAGTCAGCCTTTATCAGAAGCTTCTCGCATTGATCAGCTTCGTGAAGACCTCAAGAACAACAAAATACATATCCCATGTAGACTTCCCATCGATCAGTCTATATCTAGCAAAATAAAATAAAAATAAAAGCAGTATTTCAAAACACTTTTGAGTCATGGACTTGTCTATTTAGGTTTGATTCTCTTTTGTCAGAATAATCATCTTATCATAAGTTCTCTGCACCCTCGCCCACATCAACCACCTCACCTCACCATTTGTTAAAGAAACAAAACTCAAGGGACGTGACGTATATCCGATATATTGTGATTATACCACTCTTTTCACCTATTGACTTCTCGCCTATGCAAGGTACCTAGGGATTCAAGCTCATCCTACATTAATATGTGGTTTGTTTAGCTCTTCTCAATTACGGGACACTCTTGCCTCTTTTTCTCGGCTCTAGGATTGTGTGTTGACCTTAATCAGGACACGATTCCCTACTCCTTGGGAATGCTAACTTTCGCTTTACCCTACCAACACCAACAACATTACCCTACCAACATCAAATTTTTACCAACCAACAAAATTGCCTAACCACAACCAAATTGCCTGAATTCACCTCTCCCTGATCCTAAGGGAGAACTACATCGGTCTGAGGCCCTTCCTTGCTTTGTGCAATGGGCTATGTAGGCAGCACTTAGGAGACATGGGGTCTCCCAAGGTTAGCTCGACCATCCCCTACCTTACCCTATCATGTGTTGTCAATATAAATATTTTTTGTGTATTTCTATTTGCCAACGTTCCTCTTTATCCTTTTTCAAAACAAAACAAAAACAACATTCAAAACACAACCATTCTTATTATTATCATCACTCAAAAGAACATACATCTTTAGTTTTACTTTAGATGTTAAACAAATACATCTTCTCTATCATCGACTCACAGGTCGGCATCCTTGTTTATTCTTATATTCCTATAAAATTCACTTAGACCCTTGCACCTCCTCCCGAATCAGGTGGTGATCGTGATCGTCGATGCCCCTCAGCTGGCCTCTCCATCCTCAAAGGTGCCACTGCCATTGGTTCCTCCCATTGATCCACCAACATCTCATGTAATATACGAATACGTCCTCTCGCGTGGAGGAATCTTGCCTCCAGTCTCTCCACTCGTAACTGTGAAGCCTCTAACAATCCCATTGTCTCATTCACCTGTGTTTGAAGCTGGTGAGCCAAATCCTGTAGATGATCTCTCTCCGCTGTAATCACAGCTATGTCAGGGCACTCACGTGCACCTCGCAGCTCTGCTACCCACCATACTCTATACGCCTCTGTCGTTCCCGCATCCATAACCCTACGATCATTCTTTATCTCTTCGTCCCTTCTGGAGGTGTAGGCCGGGGAGGTGAGAATGCTGCCTCGGCGTCGATCCTCATGTATGGTCTATATGTCATAGGAATATCCTGAATGAACCCAAATTGTCGCCGCACGTGATCTAGAGGAATCCTCTCGTACTCACCCGGCCTATGCCCTGCGATCCACCTCAATCACTCTACACCCCTCAACTCCTCAGCTATGTGCTCTGTCACCATATAGTTCCCATACGGCCTCCAACAAATATCCACAATCGTCACCATCTCCCATACCTGTCTATAATACTCGATGTCATCTATCACGGCCTGGGATCTCGCTTCTTGTTCTGTCTGGACCCATCGTCTGAATCCCAACCTTTGCACTCCTACCTCTCCCGACTCAATGGGTCGCCTATTGGACGCACACAAACAATATGCTCATAGGCCCAACAATGTAATAAGTACGAACAATCCAGTGTCATTCTGTGTTTTCGCTTGCATGCCCATAAACCCCTATATAACTCTGCCAGATATGCGGGTGCCCATGCGAATGTCACGCTCATTTCTATCATTTCCCAAATAACACTCATCAATGCTTTGGGAAATCTTCCACCTTCCACCCTCGGCAATGCATAATACCCCACCGCTATCATTAATAGCACGGCCAACCTTGTTTCCTCAGGGTGTGTTGCATACATTGTACCATACGTAAATGATAAACCTCACTGTGTCAAATCTCGTGCAGCTGACCCAAATACTACTGTTATCGCTGTCTACCCCATGCTGGGCAACGCCTGATACACTATTTTTCCTATCACGGGAGTCTCAAAATACGGAAAACATCTTCCAAAGTCACTATCATCTCCCCTGTTGGCAGATAGAAGGTATTCTTTTCTGGATTCCATCTCTCAATCAACGGCTGCAACATAACATGGTTACGCGTGATTCTTGAATAATAGTGGATTCCACTTAACCCCAACCAATTTATCAATGCCCATTCAGCTGGTGTTACATCCGCTCGGATTCGTGACAACAACACTGGCACAGTATCATTCATCCTTAACCCTGCTTCTACCTGCATACATCAAAATGACACGTAATTATTCAAAAGAACAAATCTCCACGGGTTTTTTCTCAAATTCTGGAAACTCATACAGTGACCGATATCGGTTATGAATAACCGATACCGGTTTGCAAACCGATACCGGTTACTTCCAAACGATACCGGTCACTGTCAAAAATATACCTACCCTGCTTAAAGCATACACCTACGATAATTATTTTGCCCGTTTACTCCTATTGATACCTAAAAACATACATGCCCACCCTGTTTACCTACCCCGTAGCACTCATACCACCCCCAACCCTTTCCTATCACCTTTTTTCTCATCTTTACCCACTTACACTTCTTTCATTTTATTTACAACACATGCAAGAATCAAATTACAACCAAACAGTTTACCTCTCGGGATGCAGCAGCTTGGGGCGGAACATGTCTTCCCCCTCGTCCCTGCCTGCTGGATGCTTCTCCTCGTTCAGCCATGTTCACCACCCTCTTCAAATATAACTTGTCTTCCTGCCTTCTGAATTTCAGCCCACGCTCACTTCACCTGTCTCTTTCCTCCTTATCACTTAAATTCTTTCATGCAATTACCTGTAGCAATTGTCAAACAGCGTCGCATTCGCATATTTAACTTGTTGCATGACTCTAAAAATAAGAATGCTAAAAATAAGAACTTAAGTTGCCAACCCAGCAGTTCTATTTTTAGGAAAATAATTCTTGCATAACCGATATCGGTCATATAGCTACCGACATCGGTTACATAACCGATATCGGTGATGTCCCCCCTGTTGCTTAAACCTAAGCCTTTTTTTTCATTTTTACAAATTTTTGTGGCGCCCGTCCCTTTTTCCTGCATGAACAACACCATTATCCATATTTTTCATTAAATCCACATATCATTACAATTTCATCAACATCATCTATCTACATTACAAAAACACACAAGCCATCAACTAACGATATCAAAAGCTATCAATCTATACACCATTTGGATCCAACTTAATAGCTACATACATTCAATTTCACAAAACCAGCGACAAAACATACAACATTTCATAATACAACATGTCAACTAAACTCATCATTTATATATACATACATACATCCCATCAACATCATTAATATATAACACCATGTAAATCAAACTCATCATACATTAAATATCACAAACTATTTTCAAAACACTTAACACATTTTTACGCACAACATGTGGGTCAAATCATCATATATATATATACAATGTTTCAAATATACAATGTGCCCTGCATCGGGGCCTCTGTGATCTCATAATACAACAAAGCTGGCACGCAGGCCGCAATAACTATCAATAATCTCGACTCGGCTCGTAGGCCGGTCTCTCATATCAAAAACATACTCGGCTCGTAAGCCGGTATCCACTGTACAACCCGTACTCGGCTCACAGGCCGGTATATACAATAAATGAATGAATGAATAAATGAATACATAATATCTAGGCACGCAGGCCTCTATAACCATAGCCGGTTTGCAGACCGATGCCCATATCCAATGAACCAATACAAAAATATGCAGGGACCCCTCAGCTCTCTCCACCGCCCTTTTCTGCTCTGCGCTTTGGTCCACTGTCTGCCTCTCGCCTCCTGCCTATCACGGACCAGACCGGCCGTGGCCGCACTCCCGAGATCTCTGGATCTCTAGAGGTCTCTACTCTATGTGCCGCATATGGCTGATAATCAGCCCCGGTACCATCAAGAATATCCTGATAGTACCGGGCCTCCGCTCTAGCCTCCATATAACGATCTTGAGCCACCGTAGGTCTGGGGCTGGTCCCCTGACTCCTACTACCAGTGCCCCTGTGCATTACTGTCTTGGTGTCTTTGGTGGTGCTGTGGTCGTGGTGATACTGCACTATGGTGTGTCTGTACCATTGGTGGTGTTAGTGCTTTGGTGCACGTGCACTGCACTGAGCACAGGGGCTACAATGCCCCTATAAGACACCTATCTGTGCTTGTGCGGCGCTTGCCCCTGTAATAACTGTACCTGCCCTCTAAGCTAGTCCCTCTCTGCTCTAACAACCGCTAAGTCTAGCTGTGCAGGCTGTGCTCATCCTTGCAGCTCTCTCTCCGGCCCACCAAACCAAAAATGCTCCTGTGCAGCCGGCATCATCTACGGTATCATCTGCCGGCCTCTCAGCAACCCAATCTGGGTCCACGGGCTGTGGTGCAGGTAGTGGAGCCTCTACATCATCCCTCCGGTACTGAGGGAAGCGAGGTGGCTCATCCTGTCGTAGCCCCATCTGCTGCGCGTGCCTCTCTCTGGGTATCCTCTCATACTCTCCCGGCCTCCGTCCCGCTATCCGAATGTATATTGGATCCACTGCGCAATGTGCTCGGGCTCCTCCGTGTGGGTGATGACCTCTATAAGGTCTCCATACAATATCTAACGCTGTCAAGCCCTCTAACATATGTCTGTAATAAGTGACGTCCCGCCCTGCAAGCACTGCTCGTGGCTGGCCCACGACCCCCAACCACCTCTGAAAGCCATATCTATAGATGACCTGTGGCCCTGGCTGCTGGGGCAGCCCTACTGGTCTAATGCATATGATATGCTCATATGCCCAACAGTGTAGTAAAAACGTCGAGAAAATCCCGAATCACCTCATCCGGCGATAGCCCCACAGCTCTCGGTATAACTGCACCAGGTATACTGGTGCCCAAGCATAACATGTGTGCTCCTCCACCATCTCATGTAGCACCCCCATAAGCGCCCGTGGAAAGCGGCCTCCCTCTGAGTCTGGGAGGGCGAAGCAGGTGATCCCGATCATCATCAGCATGGCAAGCCGTGTCTCATGGCGGTGGGCTCGGTACATATCCCCATACGCGATACTCGCACTGTGATATGTCAGTAGCGCAGCTGCATCCCTGAATATGTGTAGGATGCTTTGTCCATGGCTGTCTCAGCGTCAACCTGAAAGACTGCCTCTCCATCAATCGGTAATCGAAGGATGTGATACACATCCTCCAATGTGATGGTCATCTCTCCAGTCGGGAGATGGAACACATTGGTCGCCGGATCCCATCTCTTGATGAGGGTGACCATCAAACTGTGATCCCTGTCGATCGCTCTGTACCGCTGGACTCCATGAGTCCCACCTCGCGCATGATACCCCACTGCGCTGCGGACACGTGTGGCCGCATCCGTCTCAACAGTGGGGGCATCCTGTCCTGCATCGTCAGCTGCTGACGTGCCTGCAAAACCAACTCACTACATTAGCCCTACTCTCTATCACAACATCTACTTATCCCCTCTATACCCCTTTTTTTTTATCCCCCCGACCACACCCCGACTCTCTAACAAACCCCTCTACCCACCTATATTCTACAATATCCCCCAACATCTTCACACCCAACACACCAAACCCAATCATAAACAACACCACACAACCCAACACGCCATCCCCAACAAGAACTTAACATCCAAAACCACCACAAAACGACGCAACAAAATAGAAAATCCTACCTAGGGACCGGTACCGGTCACCCTTAACCGACCCCGGTCCCCTTTCCACCGACGCCGGTCCACTCCCGACCGACACCGGTCACCAACAAACCCGACCTACCCAAGAATTTCGCGACCGATGCCGGTCGCTTAGCGACCGACATCGGTCACTGGAAAATTCCCGAGCCGAACCCGACGCGGCTACCCCATTCCCTTTTTTTTCCTATTTCTCCCTCTATACCCACCCAAACACCCTAAAAACCTACCCACCCAGCCACCTTGGCCTATTTAACCTATCTACCCTCTCCTTTTTGCAAATAACTTCCATTTATTAAGTATTTTCTAAAAATCTAGCATTCCTACCCAAAACCCAAATACAACATAATACAATCAAATCCATACAATGAGGGGTTTCGAACCTACCGGTACGACGACACGTCGTCGTGGTGGGATGGGTGGTGGTGGTCCAGCTGGTCCAGCCCCTCCTGCTCCTCCTGGCTGTGCCATAGCTCCACCTCTCCTCTGCTGGGTCCTCCACCAATCAACTGCTGCCTCCTACTCACTCGGGCCCACTAATCACTCACTCCTCCACTCAAATAGCGCCACCTCAACCAACAAATGCTCCAATCTCAACAATCCACCTCAGACAACTCCAATTGGTTTTCAAATTGACAATGTGACAATGACCGGCCGTATTTTTCTTTTTATAGGTTTTTGACCCATAACCGATATCGGTTTTATTGTGCCCTAAGGAACTGGTATCGGTCATCTAACCGATATTGGTCATACACAATCGATATCGGTTTTATCTCACCTCTACCCCAATTTCGGCCCTTATTTACTAATAGCCCTTTCTACCAACATCACCTATATCCACCTTCGTTGACAACCCTTTGTTAACTTCATTGGCCCGACCCAAGGCCGTAACCTACCATTTGGCCTGACCAACGGCCACAACCAACCTATTTGGCCCGACCCAAGGCTGTAACCACCCATTTGGCCCGACCCACAGCCACAACCAACCCATTTGGCCCGACCCAAGGCCGCAACCAACCCATTTGGCCCGACCCAAGGCCGTAACCTACCATTTGGCCCGACCCAAGGCCGTAACCTACCATTTGGCCCGCCCAAGGCCGTACCCAACTCGTTTGGCCCGACTCACGGCCGCACCCAACCATTTGGCCCGACCTAAGGCCGCACCAATTAAATACCTCGCCCAAACTCAACATTTTACAATTTTCTCCACCCATCATGTAGCTTTTTTTTTTGTTTGTTCAATCGAGCTCACCTATTCGTGTTTTAGCATGATTAGGGTCCTTGACTTGATCGGTCCAACCAACTTTGCCTAGACCAAGACCGTGGCGTTTATCTCAACCAAACCAACCATTTGCACGCCAACATGCCTAAACGTTCTCTGTACCTTACCCGTTATATCCCCGGAGCTACTTCCTATGCCTTGGATACCGGATTATATCACCCTTGTTTGGATAAACTATCGACCTTTGCCTATGAATTGCTTGTTTTCTCTTCAAAATCATGTACCTTGGTCACACTATCGCATGTCAACGTGCGTGCTCGCTTCCTGGACCTACCCCACCATCTTACCATTATCTCAACACCATTTCCCTTTATCAACCCTATCCCTAATTTCACGCTACCTCAATCTATGATAGATTTGAGGGGGATTACCTATACTATTAACAGGGGTAACCACTTATTATTATTGTCCATGCAGCTTTAACAAAGACAAGCTACACAACAACAAAGGGGCTAATGTAGACACCAAATTTGTGTCTTACAACCCCCGTGCCCCGCATCTCATTTCGTAACCTAACCTCATCACCTAAATCTTACACAATTATTTATTAATTACCTTATAATTAATAAATCCACATCACCATACTTGCCACCTCATTTTGCCACCTCATCATGACCTAGTCTTAACCCTAAACTAACCTAATTAAGACCTATAACTTGGTCCACATTCCACACCTATGACTAATTACTCCTCATCCGCACCTAAAACCAACTTCATAATGACTTGACCAAGCCTACAACTAATCCCTCGGGAGAAAGGAGGGAAATCGGCTATTTTACCAAAAATAGCCCGCTTTGACTGACCGATACTGCAGTTCTATTCGACCGCTTGCCGGTTGCGTAACCGCCATCGGTTCCTGTAAATGACCACTTCCAACCAAAAACAAAGCATCGGATTTTGATTTTGATCGAGAAAAAAAGAGAAATCATCGAAAGGATCCGGATTTTGCTTGGCCGAGCAGAGACAAGTGAAGAAAAAGGAAGAGTTTACAGAGAAGGACATCAAGCCCAAGACCGCAACTAAATAACCAGAGCTCAGTAACACTCATCCGAGCATCATAAGAGGAGATAACTCATCTTGGATTGTCAGATCATCCAACTTGGGTCCTGTTCTCATCATCACAGTCCCAGAAACTCCGTACCTACATCGGGGATGAGTAAGTAGTGTTTTATATGTTTCTAAGCACCATTTTCTTGAACCTGTTGATTAATAGTAATCATAAGTTTATTCCTAGATCTACTACCAGTAGCATACTGCACTTAACCTTCACCCATACATCCTGATATTGCCCAGAAGGCCATTTTACCACACTCTGAGTCTTCCCTATACTCCCATCATTCCCCTCAGCCATCCACCAATCTTAATAACCCCACAATCACCTTGCAACCAACCTCTATCTAGAAGCACTTAGATTGCTGACCCTACCAGTATCATTTATCCCCTACCGGAAGTGGTTCTCTAACCGTGGTCGGTTATCCAGTGACCGGCGTCGGTCACTGTGACTTATACCCCAAAACCTTATTCCCGCCTATTTTCCACCTAACAACCTCAGATCCAGTCTGGTTTATCCCTCTAACTCAACCTGGATGTATCAACGACGACCGATAAATGAACCAACAACGTGACACTTTATTATTGATAGTTTAGCTCCTATTGCTTTGTAACGAGATACCTAAATCGAGATTTTGTAATAGATTTCTTTATTATCATTTGTGTTAAATCGTATTAAAAGGGGAACTGACCACCTTCGAAAGGAAGTTTTATATTTCCTGGGCCTAAGGCAGATCCCTCATTTATTGTCTAATTAAAATCTAGTGGTCCTGTATTCTTACTTGCAGGTAGTCCTTCCAAGACAAAAAGGAGTTCTTCGCAGTCGATCTGATCTTTCTCTACGGTACGCGCACACCATCTCAACATTCAACAGGTATTCCTCCTAGCCCTAACCCTTATCTGTTTCTCAAAGGAATGATAGGATAGAAGCAAGTCTATTCTCAGCAGAGCAAACATTCCATGTGAAACATAGGGATTCTATTCCAAATGGAGATCATAAGAAAGGTTTTTCCATCAAACTAGATGCTTGTGCATACTTTGGAGAAGAAGTAGAGATGTGTGGACACCGAACAAAAAGGTCATAAGAAAGGGAAAGAATACTTCAGAAAATCCTTGCAGAAAGAACAAACATAAGTCTCCCAGTGAAAAGATATTTGAGGCACTAGTAGACAAAAAAATGAAGAAATCATAGACAAAGTGGAGTATCCTTATAAATATGATGATGAGCCACCTAAGGAAGTTGATCTTACTCTTCCCCCTGATCCTACATGGATGGAATATGATTTTAAGATGCTTGTTGAAGAGATGATTAACGTTAACATTGGTTCAGAAGAGGAGCCTTGAATGATAAAGTTGGGAGCTTCACTCTCACCCAAGAACAAAATGTTTTATTAGCATTGTCACGATAATATGCAGATATATTTGTGTGGTCATACGTAGATATGCCAGGTTTAGACCTGAAATTGGTCGTGCAAAACCTTGTTGTGCACCTAGATGCTAAACCCATCAAGCAGAAATTGAGGAAGATGCATCCAAAGGTTACACTGCTTGTTAAAGATGAACTAGAAAAATTGTTAGCAATAGACTTCATTAAACCCATTGACTATTCAGATTGGATATCCAATATAGTCCCAGTTCAAAAGAAGCCAGTGGGTATCATAATTTGCACTAACTTTCAAGACATCAACAAAGCATGTCCTAAAGATGACTTCCCTCTACCTAATATTGACATGATTGTTGACTCCACTACTGGTTATGAGATGCTATCCTTAATGGATGGATTTTCAGGTTATAACCAAATCAGGATTGCAAAGGAAGATCAACACAAGAAAACTTTCATCACCGCATAGGGACATTTCACTACAAAGTCATGCCTTTTTGGCTCAACAATGTTGGGGTTACCTATCAACATAGAATGACGGTCATCTTCCATGACATGATGAATGAAATCATGGAGGATTACGTTGATGATATCTTAGAAAAATCCAAAACTAGAGGAGAGCACACTGAAGTGTTGAGACATATTTTCTAGCATCTTCGAGATTATAAGGTCCGTTTGAATCCCATAAAGTGTGTCTTTGGTGTTCTATCAGAAATCTCTTGGGTTTCATCATTTCACAAAGAGGAATAGAGGTGGACCCTATAAAGGTTACAACTATCACAGAGATGCCTCCACCTACAAATCTCAAACAACTACGAAGTTTACAAGGAAAAATTCAAGCAATTTGTCATTTTATTTCACAACTTGTAGATAAGTTTCATCCATTCACACATCTATTGAAGAAATATGTTACTTTCAATTGGGGACCAGATTGTCAAAAGGCATTTGCATTGCTTAAACAATACCTCATCAACCCACCTGTTCTCATGCCACCTACCCTGTGCAAACCCCTCCTACTGTATATTTTAGCCACCCAGTTTGTTATTGGTGCACTACTTTCCCAATATGACCTTAACCATAAAGAAAGGGTGGTTTATTATCTCAATCACACCTTGATCACCTATGAGTTGAATTATCCACAAATTGAAAAGGCCTACTTGGTAGTCGTCTTTACCTTTCAAAACTTTTCCATTACCTCCTTAATAACAAAACCAAGTTAATATCCAAAGTTGAACCTCTCAAGTACCTTTTATCCAAACCCACCCTTACGAGATGAATGGCTAATTGGATCATTCTCCTTACTGAATTTGACATCGATTTTGTCAATCAAAAATCATTGAAAGGACAGGTATTGGCCGATCAGTTGGAAAAAGCTCCCCTACCAGGAATGGAACCATTGTGTCTAGATCTTCTAGATGCATCCATGATGTATATCAAAGATTTCGTTGTGTGGCAAGTCCACTTCGATGGATCATTCACATTTCATGGGTCAGGGGCTAGAGTGGTGCTCATCACTCCCATAGGAGAGGTTATTCCACAAGCATTCCATTTGGGATTCCCATGTACTAATAACATTGTAGAATATGAGGTGCTTATCACCGGCCTTAAGTTAGCTATCACTTGGAATATCCAACAACTACAAGTCATTGGTGACTCCCAACTAATCATTAAACAAGTTAATGATGAGTATAAGGTCAAAGATGAGAAGCTCATTCCATATAAGAAATTGGTCAAGACCTTGAAGGAGTATTTTGTGTAAATTATTTTTGAACAACAACCAAGATCACATAACAGGTCCACGGATGTTATGGCTACTATTAGATCCCTATTACGCATTCTACCTCAGGAAAGTAAAATGTTGTTCTTTGTAGAGCATTTACGAGTGCCCACCTATGACATGCCAGAGTCTTGTTTGGCATGTGAATTTTTGGTCCTTTCTCGACTTTGTATGATCCCATATTTAACTACCTACAAAATGGCGCATTTCCCCTAAAAATTACCCATACTGAGAAGATATCCCTTATTTGTTGTATAGCCCGTTACACCATCCTAGGAGGCAACCTCTAACATCATGGTTATGACGGGAATTTGCTATGGTTTTTTGATGTTACCGAGTCGGTCCATGCTATTACAAAAGTGCATGTAGACATTTGTGGAGTGCACACTAGTGACATGGTTCTAGCTAAGAAACTCTTGAGAGTGGGCTATTATTGGCCCACCATGGAAGCAGAACTATTGTAACTTTGTCAAGAAGTGTGAACTCTATTAGAAATATGGTAACTTGATACACACACCAACATATGCGTTGCAACCCATCATGACACCTTAGCCATTTTCTAAATGGGGACTGGATCTCATAGGGAAGCTCCATCCTACTTCATTAGATGGTCATACCCACATTATCACCGCCACCGAGTATTTTACTAAATGGGTAGAGGTTGTGCCTCTCACTTATATAACTGGTGTACAAATCTCCAAATTTATCATGAATCACCTCATCTATTGTTATGGTATTCCCTCTGCCATTGTCACAGATAATGGTAAGTCTTTCAAAAACAAAACAATCACAAATAATGGTAAGTCTTTCAAAAAAATTGTCAAATAATTATGTCAATGATTTCAAATCCAACTCAAGTGGTCCACCCCCTATTACCCTCAAGGTAATGGAAAAGTTGAAGCCACCAATAAAACTCTTGTATGAATCATGGAGAAAATGGTTAGTAAGATTGGCCGTAATTGGCACTTACAAATACATCCCGCCCTCTGGGCCTATCGAACCTCCATCTCGCACTCCTACTAGTGTGACCCCATATTCCTTAGTCTATGAAATTGAAGCCATCATACCCATAGAAGTAGATCTTCCTTCCCTGAGGATATCTCTCTGGGACTATCTTAATAAAGACAAAGACTATATAGTTACTTGACTGTTAAAGTTAAAGTTGTTGGATGATAAGCGTATGAGAGTGCTTAGTCACCTGAAATTTTATCAGAATCAAGTTTCAAAAGGATATAACAAACGTATCATTCATCATGAGTTTTATATAGGTGATCTTGTTCTAAAATAAAATCAGAGAAAAATTGTTAAAGATAGAGAAAATAAAGGAAAATTTGATGCTAACTGGTTAGGAACTTATGTGGTCATTGCTAAATATGGATCAAAACCATATAAACTTGCGCATTTCGATGGAGAAGAACTTCCAAATCCCATGAATGTCATGCACCTCAAGTGGTTATACGCTTAAGCATGGGGCGGATGTCAAAAATACCTTAAATAATATAAAAGGAGAAAAGAAAAAACAATAAAAAATAAAAAAACCAAGAAAACAAGAAAAGAAAACAGGTCGTCCACATGTGAAAACCATGTAATTGTGGCGCATTGGGCAGGTCTTTGGGTGAAAACTAGTTTCCAGTGCTCAAAGAGGATTCATTGGTCACAAGATACTATTACATATAGAAGGGTAACTCTCACCTCTATTTAGGATTGGTTTTCCTTATTTGGTCTACTGAACTCTACCGAGCCTATCTTGCTAGGCCTGTGATCTGGCTCATTTGTTCTTATATCTGCATGAAGGAATCACCTTTGTATATTCCCATATAATGTTGGGGGAACCTTCACATTTCACCTTCTTGAACATACATGCATGGCATTCTTCCTTTTTATATTCCCATATCATGTTTGAGGGCATCCACGCTTCTTCGTCACTTTACATTGCTTTCAAAATAGGACCTTAGAAAATACAAAAACATTCGAGAGGATACACAAAAATCTAAACATTAAAAAAACCCTTTAGGAATGAAGCTACACCAACTTCGTAACATTGTCTTAAGGAAACCCCGAAAACAATGTGAACAATAGCCTTGAAAACTTATCTTTCGAGATAACACCAAAAACATTAGAAAATATATCAATGTTGTCCTACAAAAACAAAGTAGTGATTAAATTTCTTTTAGTTTTCAGTTTGTATAGTTTTGGTTGTAGTATCTTTTCATGTTGTATGATTTAAAGTATGGTTCATTTGCTTACCTTATATTGAATCTCGTTTGATTTAATTATGTGTCACATTGAGTTCATTTTTAAACTTTCATACTTGTAAAATATTGATATGTTTTCATCATCTGTTGTATGCATCTATTAGGATTCATTTTACTTACTTAGATTGGATACCAATTTAATCATGTTAAGGTTTGCATGAGTTCATTTCTAGTTGTGTATTGTTGTGTTGTTTTGTATGTGTATATTTGTTTAGTTTTGTTAAATTTTGCTTGTGTGTTTTTTTACTGCACATCTATTTGTTATCACATATATCATCTATCATTCATCACATGTAACATCATCTAGTACATCATATATACAAAAATGCTAAGTTTTACATCAACCATGTATACTAATCTAACCATCGTGTATTGTATCATCCATGGGGCAAGAGGGATTGTGAATGATCAAAAATCTATCCCCCTGACACCAATATAATCAATACCATCCCGCATTATAATCTACCAAATACCTCATGTAAAAAACATATGATATCATCTAAGGATATATCATCAATCTAAAAACATGTGGTACATCATCAACATCTATCATGATACATACATATGAAATCAAAATCATACAACATCATGATATATTCAACACATCCATAAACATGAGTCATCATCATAAAGACATATAAAAACATGACGAAATATAACATCGAATGTCCATATATACATATAAAAATGTCTGTCTCAAAAATGAATATACATCATCGATACAAAATCTGCCATCACAGGGCATGAATCATGTTGAAGCCTTCATAAGAGGCATATAATCAAAATGGTACATAAGTACATACATCAATCAAATTTTTCCTTCACAAGAGGAATACATAGATATCAAAGGTGTGTTGTATACAAAGAGTATCATCCATAACTCTCCCCATCTCTTGGACTTCTAGGACATGGGTGCTAAAACAGAGGTTGTCGTTACTAATGGGATGGTCCTTAGCCTTAAAATAGGGCAAAAAAATAAATTAAGAAAAAAATGAAGAAATTAATAAGAAAGGATAGGGCACTCACGAAGGGTCCATCACTATCCTCCTGTAGGTACTCTCGGATGTAGTCTTCTCGTCTCCTCCTCCTCTAAAGCCTCGTCATCTCTCTCTTAGCTCGTAAAGTCACTCGCGATGATAATCGACAAGAGATCCACAACAAATGAATTGGTCACGATGGTTTACTCTCCCTCGAGTGGGGTATATCTATCTATTTTTACATTCCATGATGCCTCTGTAACATGTTTTGGCCGATGTGATCACTCTAACGCTTCTTCTCCCTGATCAAATAATTATTTTTACTAATTTTTTTGCTACGCACGAGCACTAAGTGCTACCTAGTGGTCATTTCTTCACCACAGGGTAGTTTTAAAATATTCCAACTGTTATTTTTGTTCTTTTCTTCTATGATACCGTCGCGTTAATTATTTTTTATAATTATTTTTGCTCTTTCTTCTTCTCGCTAGGGCATTTTACTACTATTCGACACCCTTTTCTTCACCCTGGGGAATTTTCATGTGATTTTGGTACTCTTCCATTTCTTAAATTCTTTTAACTGATTAAAAATTTAAAAAATATACAATCATTCAAAAAATCTTAAAAAATCCATAAAACTTTGAAAATGGACTAAAATTGGTAACAAGCTCATTTTACAGATGAAATATGTGTCTCTCGCATGGCACTCATCTTGTATCTTCTTGGGTGTTTTCACCTATTTTGAAAAAACAAATTATGGATAATCTTACTCTACAATCATTTACAAGAGCTACATTTTTTACTTTGTCTGTACTTTGGGGCACAACAAGTTGCACAAATCTTGTTTTGTCGTGAACATTTCTTTTTCATTAGGCCCAAGTGCCCTTCGTTCTTTCCCTTGCATGTATAATTTGTTTGGGGCATCATTTTTACCCTTTTCATTTATCACAAACATTTGGGACTAAAGCTCGATAAAAAATATTTGTGTAACTCTCTTAGACGTTGTTGGTTTGAGTGTGTGTGTTTGTACTTATTTCCTTGTTAGATCAGCTTGTTTACTTCTCGTATTACATTACATTTTGTATGTTGCATTGAGTTGGTAGTTTCAACAATGGATAATTGTTTGTATTATGGATTTTCATGTCATTCTATACTTTTATCATATGCTTATATTTTAATAAGGACTGATGATGAAGATTCTTAGCAATATGATGTAATCGATATTATCTTATACACAACAAAGTTGTTAATAGCTCAATATCTCCCCCTTGATATTTTCTCTCTTCTTCCTCTTTCTTCTCTTTCACACTATTCTTTCTTCTATTCTCTTTCTATCATCTTTTCGATCGTCGATCAACCTCTTTCATCACCCTATCGACATTCGAGGGGGCATTCTCCACCCTACTAATTTTTCTTCCACCCCTTCAAAAATCTTTCAGTTTTTTGTGTTTGTCTACTTTCTCTGAAGTGATGTAGCTTGCGCTACCCTAAAGAAGGGAAAATGTAGACACCTGTAGTTTGATCGAACCAATATTATTCTTAATATTGCACTAACTATTCTACTCCTTGCAAATTTACAACACATCGTCAATTAGATCCATCTAACTCCCATTGTACGACATCCTTTTGGTCGTATTACTCTTGTAACCAACTAATCAAGATAATCTAGCCTTGTTTTGACTAAACCCTCTTCTAGTCTTATTCTAGACCACTTCTACTAGCTTCCTAGGTAATCAATCCATTTCATTGGATTGATTAGACCTCTCACAACCCTCTCAGAACCCTAATTTCTCACTAATTGTGATTAATTATCCTAAACCTAGTTTAACTAGCCTAAACCATGTTTAACCTCTCCTAAGCCTAGTCAAATCTTACTTTGACTCACTAAAGTTTTGTTAGTGAAAATTCACAAAGCACCCCTAAAATGACCTATGGATATGCTTTTCTAAAGCAATGTCTTTTGGTGAGAATGCACAACATTGAGATTTCCCAAAGTGTGGGACCTTTGCAAATGGGGAAAGCTCTCTAGAGAAGGATGGTTCCTCTTACTAAACTACCTGCCACAAGATATTCTAGTGCAGGCAAGCTAATCTAATCCTAATCTAACTATGCCAAGGAGACATAGAGAGAGAAAAGAGGGAAAAACATAGCCTACACTAAAACAATGATACACCGAGAAAGGAAAATGTTGAACATCTATCAAAATTGCCATGGAAATAAAGAGGGTGAGAAATGGAAAGGATTGACAAGTGCATCACAAAACCAAGGATGAATTTCACACAAAAAATGTTCCAAAACTCCATGAACACAACTCAAAACTTGCAATGAACATCCAAACATGCAAAAATACCTGCAATGAAGAGAGGCAAGAAGAAAACAAGTAAAAACGAGCAAGGATGGACAAATGCATCACAAAACACGTTTTTATTGCTCCAAAAGTTTGCACAAAACATAATTTCATGGGTAAGAGGAAAAATTCCATTACAGAGTAGGGGAGGAGGTTCAAACTCTATTTTTGACCCTAGGGAAGAAAAGAAGGGAGAGGCAGAGAAGAATGATGAACAACTTTTTACAAATGAGCCAAAATTGGCTTTTAACCATCGAACAAAATGAAAGAAATGTGGAAAATGTGGGAAAATTAATTTGAAACTCTAACCACCAAAAATACCTTTAATATTTCCTAAAAATTGATGGGATTCATGGAAAAACCCATACGCCAAAGTACATTGCTCTGCAGAGCAAGAAAGAGGCCCATACTTCATTAATTTTGGTGGTTGGGGGCATTTTCTATGTTTTTACATGCCAGAGACGTTTTCCTATTTTTCTCCCACAAATATCCATCAAAAATAAAAATTTAACCATCCATCATGTAGATAATTTCACAAGATTTCCAATGATATAAAGAACGTGAAAATCCAAGTTCGGGATCGAAAGTTATGCCCCTCTGAAGATTTAGGGAAAAATGGCAAAAACTAGAGTCAAAATTGGGTTGGCGGGGTCAAACTTTAAAATTTTCCCTTTTGGAAAATTTCCCCAAAAAACTCCACACCTCCACCACTCTGAGACACATGGCATCACCTGGTTCACTGATGGAATCGCGGGCTCAAACTTCACCTTTTCCTTTTGATTTCACATTGGGAAAATTTCCCAAATTTTCCTGCGCCCCGCTCTTCCGGTGACACGTGGACACGTGGTGCCATCTCATTCTAGGTGGAGATGTGGTTCGAATTTTACCTTTTGTGCTTTTTAAAACTTTGGAAAATTTTGCTAAATCCTTCCACCGCTAACAAGACATGTGGCGCATCCTAACTAGGCGCGGGCCTCGAACAATTTCTTTTCCTTCTCCTCCATGGGCCCGCGGGCTGATTTTTTCCTTTGCACCTCCGCCAACCTTCTTGGAAAATTTGCCAACTTCACTACATCAACCCAACCTCTGCTGAAGACATGGACATGTGGTGCTATGCAATTGCTTGATAGGTCCTTAACCAACTTTTCTCCATTCCTTCCATCCAGCGCCCCATGAAGAAATTTTCCTTTGTGCCTTTTATCCAAAAGGGCTAAGTGCCAAAAAATTTCCCTGATGCCTGCCACTAAGACATGTGTTGGCTTCTCATTGGTTACGGGTGTGTCTATGGAAAATTTTCCCTCCAAACTCCCCTGAGCCATAACTTACAAAATACAAGGAGTTAGGAGGAATTCCTTACCTTTCTGGAAAGGGGAAGAAAAATACTATCTGATGAAGCTAATTCTAGAAACCTTTGAGTGTCTAAAATGTGTAAAATTTCATATTGAAGCACAAGGAAGGAAACAAAGAAGGAAAGTTAGCCAAAATAAGCATGGGACTCATTTTGGATAACAATTTGGTGACTCTCAGGGGTCATCTGCGTGCTAGATGAATGATTAGTGGCCTTTGAAGCATCCATTGGGCATGGAGTCAATCTTGATAACCAATTCTGATCTAAACTATGAAAATATGACCTCTGAGCCACTTGGAAACCCACTGAAACTTAGAGTTGATCCTCACCAAAATGCCACTGAAATGGACTATGCAAGAGCAATAGAACATCACCAAAAACTATGTACAAAATTGGAAATCATACATACCCCAGGTGGGATATGCAGTTTCACAAGTAATTTTTTTACTGAAAGCAAACCTACCTACTCTACTTTAATTGGAAGCAAAGGTAAGCTAAACAAACCCTACAAATGGTGGTGTAAAATAACTTCCTTTCTTCAAAATTTGCAGCCATGCAAATGATTTGGAGCTGAGTATGGTTGCTTGGATGAGTGGAAAATAAAAAAGAAGCTGGTCTTCTACCCAAATTAGTAAGGTGTCAGCTGAAAGCAAATTGAATACCTATTTTAGTTGCTCTACATTTGGATTGAATAGGTATTATAGCTGATCCTTAGTACTTTGTAGCTCATCCTCATGCTTAGAAGCAAACATGATTGGTTTTGACTTCTCCTTTGGCTCCAATGAAGCCAAATACCTGATTGGGCAAGGTATGATCCATTTGATATGCCCATTTATATATTTTTCAACTCCAAAATGGAGTGCTCTTGTATACATTCTTGGATGGATGATACAAAAGAGGTGATGGAATCCTCATGTTCTTTTCCTTCCCTCATGGAAGTATGGAACTCTTCTATAATATGTAGCTCATCATTATCGATTGAAACATCCAATGAAGTTGATTTTGCATTATTGTAACCTGCTGCAATAAATTGTTGGTTCTAGAGTTCCTCCATTGTAGCTTTTGGAAGATCAAATTCTTCCAACTTTGATTCAAGAGGCATGTTGTAAACTATAGGTTGTTGTCCTTGAATTCTCTTCTCCATGGTAGCAAGTTCTTGTTGTTGGAGAATGAATGGTGAAGAAGAAAATGTTGTAATTTCAGCTGGCTCTTCATCCAAACATTCTTCTAAGTCTGATGGAAAATCAAACTCTTCAATGTCTTGTTACAACAAGGTCTCTCCCTTTTGTATGGTGACCTTCAAATCTATTTTTTTCACCATGTGGAGCTTCATATTCAAACATGAAGCTTGTCAGCTTGAACTCATCCCAAAAATCATATTTTTGGAGAGATGAAGTGGGAGAGAAACATGAGGCTTTTTGTCCAACCTGCTCATGATTCAGTGCCTCTGAATTTGTTTTGGTCACCTCCATAATGGATTCATCAATCAAATCAGGCCCTTCAAATGAAAGCAAAAAATCTTCAATAATGCTTCCTTCATCTAGTTCCAATTTTGATTTGATTTCTTCCAGTTGCTCCTCTTCAATGGGACTTGGAGATGATTGTTCTTCCTCCTCCACAGCTAGAATGTGCTCCTCTTCTTTTGGATTTGGAGTAGCTTCTCCTTCCTCTGCTACTTGAAGACCATCTTTCTCTTGATTAAACTCTTCCTCTTGCATGAAGTTTTTCAAATCAAACTCTTCAATCTGCTGCTCTAGAGGACAAGTTGGGACTGTAAGATCTTCTTCTTCCATGGCTGATTGTGCAACTTGAATTGGATCAGCATTTCCTTCAAGTAAAGTGCCAACATGGACACTACATTATGAGCAAATTGATGACTGATCTTCTTCCTTTTCTTATTCTTCTGCTGCTGTAAAAAAATCAGTCCTAACCACCACTTGTTCTTCAACCTTTACCTCCTCTGTAGGCTTCACCAGCAAAGGAATTTTCTCAATCCCATATCTAAGAGCCAAGCTTACTAAGCTCTTAATCATTCCTTCTTTGCTTGGTTCTTCCTCTTGCTGTCCTTCATGACTAATTTTTGTAATTTCTTCTTCCCCACATGGAATTGGGAAGGTAAGAGGAGAAACAGATTGGAGTTCAACCAATTTTGCATTTGTTTGTGGTGGTGGAGGAGGTAGAAATTCTTGTTTCTTTAGAGGGAATGGCTATTTGGAAGGGAAAAGATAGAAGAATTGAGATGAGGTGGAAGACTAGGGGATGGAGAAATGAAATCAACACTTGGGGCAACATGGGCTGGATTTAGAATTTGGCATTCAAAATGAGATGGTGCTACTTGAGGAATGGAAAGAGAAAAACTAGATGATGGTGTAGAACTTACCCATTGACAAGGTTGCTCAACACCAAATTTATAGGCCTCTATCTCCATTGTCCATTGTGTAAGTTGGGGCAGCATCTCCACCATGAAGTCTAGCTTCTCTTGAGGGCTTAAGTGTCTTGGAAAAGGGCCTCCCCATGGATAGGGTGCTCTAAAACCAATCTGAAATGCCTTCATTTGTGCTTGAGCCCTTGATTGCACCATGCCAATCTCCATTTTTTGGATCTTCTCCAACAGACCAACATCTTGCATTTGACTGCTATCATTGCATGTGTACCCTTGCTCTTGATATGTTTCATAACCAAACTAATTTTGGCCTTGCTCATATGGATATGCATACTGATTTTGAATTTGATCAAAATGCTGATTTGAAGGAGTTGTAAAACATGTTGGAGGTGGAATATACTTGTTGTTGTAAATGTGAATTCCATGATGGAAATGAAGTCATGATTGCACAACTTCATGGAATGAAAGAAGATGGAAGAGATGGAAAGAAGAATGGATGAAAATGAATGGAAAGAGGGTCTACAACTTCTGAGATGGGTTGTTTACCAGATGGAGTCGCCAGATGTGTTTGCAATTGCCTCCAAAGGATGAAATCTTCATAGGAACACACCAACCTACAAAAGATGAAGTGGAAGACCTCTAAGGTCCCACCGGCATGCCAAAACTGTTAGTGCAAATTCACAGCACCCCCAAAATGACCTATGGATCTACTTTTCTAAGGCAATGTCATTTGGTGTGAATGCACAACATTGAGCTTTCCCAAAGTGTGGGACCTTTGAAAATGGGGAAATCTCTCCAGAGAAGGTTGGTTCCTCTTCCTAAACTACCTACCACAAGCTATTCCAGTGTAGGAAAGCTAATCTAATCCTAATCTAACTATGCCAAGGAGACAGAGAGAGAGAAAAGAGGGAAAAATAGAGCCTACACTAAAACAATGATACACTAGAGAAGGAAAATGTTGAACATCTATCAAAACTTCCATGGAAATAAAGAGAGGTGAGTAATGGAAAGGATGGACAAGTGCATCACAAAACCAAGGATGGATTTCACACAAAAATGTTCCAAAACTCCATGAACATAGCTCCAAAACCTGTAATGAACATCCAAACATGCACAAATACCTGCAATGAAGAGAGGCAAGAAGAAAACAAGCAAAAATGAGCAAGGATGGACAAATGCATCACAAAACACGTTTTTATTGCTCCATAAGTTTGCACAAAACATAATTTCATGGGTAAGAGGAAAAATGCCATTACAGAGTAGGGGAAGAGGTTCAAACTCCATTTTCAACCCTAGGGAAGAAAATAAGGGAGAGGTAGAGAAGAATGATGAACAAATTTTTACAAATGAGCCAAAATTGGCTTCTAACCATCGAACAAAATAAAAGAAATGTGGAAAACTTGAGAAAATAAATTTAAAACTCCAACCACCAAAAATCCCTTCAATCTCACCTACAAAGTGATGGGATTCATGGACAAACCCATATGCCAAAGTACATTTCTTTGTAGAGCAAAAAGAGGCCCATACTTCATTAATTTTGGTGGTTGGGGTGTTTTCTACATTTTTACATGCCGAGACATTTTCCTAGTTTATCCCACAAATCTCCATCAAAAATAAAAATTGAACCATCCATCATGTAGAGAATTTCACAATCTTTCCAATGATATAAAGAACGCAAAAATCTGAGCTTGGGATTGAAAGTTATGCCCCTCTGAAGATTTAGGGCAAAAATGGCGAAAAACAGAGTCAAAATTGGGTCGGCAGGGTCAAACTTTAAAATTTTCCCTTTTGGAAAATTTCCCCAAAAATCTCCGCACCTCCACCACTCCAAGACACGTGGCATCGCCTAGTTCGTTGATAGAATCGCGGGCTCAAACTTTGCCTTTTCCTTTTGATTTCATATTGGGAAAATTTCCCAAATTTCCTCGCACCCCACTCTCCTCGTGACATGTGGACATGTGGCGCCATCTCATTCTGGGTGGAGATGCAGTTCAAATTTTACCTTTTGCACTTTTTACAACTTAAAAAAATTTCACCAAATTCTTTCGCCACCCGACTCCCGGGCCGCCGACGACGGACACGTGGTGCATCGTGACTAGGCATGGGCCTCGAATAATTTATTTTTATTCTCCTCCGCGGCCCGCGGAGGATGATTTTTTCCTTTGCGCCTCCACCAACCTTCTTGGAAAATTTTCCAACTTCGCTCCACCGGCCCGATCTCCGCTGATGATGTGGACACGTGGCACTATGCAATTACTTGGCGGGGGTCCTTAACAAAATATTCTCCATTCCTTCCGTGGGACCGTAGGTGAACTTTTTCCTTTATTCCTTTTATCCAAAAGGGCTAAGTGCCAAAACTCCCCCAGATGCCTACCGTTGAGACACGTGTCGACTTCTCATTGGCTGTGGACATGTCTAGGGAAAATTTCCCCTCCAAACTTTGCCGAGCCATAACTTGCAAAATACAAGGAGTTAGGAGGACTTCCTTACCTTTCTGGAAAGGGGAAGAAAAATCCTATCTGATGAAGCTAGTTCTAGAAACCTTTGAGTTCCTAAAATGTGTAAAATTTTATATTGAATCACAAGGAAGGAAAGAAAGAAGGCAAGTTAGCCAAAATAAGTAGGGGGCTCATTTTGGATAACAAGTTCCTTTTGGCTTATTCATTTGTCCCACATGCACCCAAAGTCTCCCCTTTTTGGAAATCAAAACCTATAAATACCCCACTACCCCTCTCACTTTCTTAAGAACACTTCCCCTTTCTAGGCTAAACTATAGTATTATTGTTAGGATTAGAGCTTTTCTTCATTTGTCATATTGAGCTAATATTTCTTTACTTTGCTATTTCCATTCAAGTTTGAGTAAATGGAAGAAACCATGTGGCTCTTTATCCATTAATGGAGAGATTCCATTCTCACAATCATAAACTGATTTCTTAGAATCTATCTAGGTTCATTTGTAAATCTTTCAAGAGTAGATGATAACTAGATATGTTAGATTTACTTGTTTCTTTCAAGATTAATGCATGAAAAAGTAATAAATCCTTGTTTATCTCTTATTTGATGGTCCATTGAACTTTTTTTTGAAGCTTTGGGGATTCTTGAGTGTTTCTTACCCCATTTCATAGATTTTACAAATTATTTCCTTGTTCATAGTTACTATTAAGAGATCATGACTTTTTGACAAGAGAATCATTAGCAACAAAGATAGTTAGAGCAACCATGCTTATGAAAGCACTTGACATAGGAATCTTAGTCAGAGTCAAGGATTGAAAGATCTCCCCCTCAATGTCTAGATCCATTATATCAAAAACAACTCAAAAACAAGCTTGTAGAATAATTTCAATTTTTGGTTATTCAGAGGAGGGAAGAGAGGAAGATTTACAAAAACAAATCACAAGAATATGCACATATTATTTACATGATGTACTTGATGCATTAAAAAATATTATATCAACTTCTATTTTGCCTCTGTGATAATCATTTCTTTCTTTGTGACAAGAAATTTACATGTCTTGAGATAGGGGCTTTTAGTTTTCAGGGGTAGCTTGTCTCCCAGTCACAAGATCCCGAGATTTTTAGTCATAAAACAAGCTCTTAATCAAATTCTTGAAATGCTATAATTTGTTCCATTTAAAAGCTGAGACTTATCCATCAAAAACTGGTAGAACTAGCCATTTTAATGCTCAGATGGTAATGGAGACAAATACAGTTAAAAAAATCCAGGAAGTCAAACAGAGACAAAGAACTAGCTACAGATCCTTTAATTTGTTATATGACAATAAACAACCCAAATTTGATAAAAAAATAGCTTGAATTGGTCAAGTTCGGATCAATTTAACATGGCTAGGTCGTGTTCCAGTTACAGACTATTTTAACAAGAAAATTAGCTAATAAATAAATAAATTAATTAATTAATTATGAGCTTAAGATCATAGCACAGTTCTTCAAATCTTCAAAAATAGCTAGATTTGGTCTAAAATTAGCTTGAATTGGTTGATTTTAGATCAAATTTATAGAATAGAGTCGAGGTTGAGTTATAGAAGCTCAGTGAGTTCTTTAGAACTCAACTCGGGAGCTAAAGGATGACCTACCCAATTTGGAATCTGCAAGACAAATAAACTTTGGAAGTCATGCAGTGACAAAGATAAATTAGAAAAACCTATGAGATAACGAAAGCTCGACAAATTATTTTGTAACTCGATGGGGCGAGCTTAAAAATGAGCTCAAAACGAGCTACTTTAACAAATAAAATAAGTTAAAAAAATATGGGGGTCGACACATGGCACGATCAACAATACCAAGAAAGGCATGTGTTGGATTTAAAACAGATCCTCGGATGGGTGCAAAGTTTTTATAGATTAAAGTCAAAGCATTTTCGGGTTTGAAATTGATAACAATCGTGATAAAAGACAAACAAACATGCGTGAATACATGTATCTTTAAAATAAATCAAATACACGTGTCACCTTTTAATTAGCTTGCATTTCACGGATGCGGTAATAAGACAGAATGATAATTAATTAAAATACAACCTTATACATGTGTCTTAAATTAATTAGATCACATTTCACATTTTAACATAATGCAATAACAAAGTTAAAGTCAAACAAGCCATTTTTGAAAAATTAATGGCTCAAAAATTTATAAACCAAACTTGAAATGAAGTTCGGGCCCAGGAAAAAAATAAGACAGTGTCATGATTTTATTAGCAAAGTCAAAGTAAAGATTGACACCCTGACACAATTAGAATACGTGTAAAAAACAATTAGATCATGTTTTACAAGTCTGACAAGTGCAAAAGGAAAGGCTATGCATAGATTTTTAATTTTCTCACATTTCAAAGTTCACAAACTTAGAAAAAAATCCATGGAATGAAGAAAAAGGTTTAGAAGTTGTGGTACAAAAAAGTTAATAAACCCGTGAAACAAAGAACTAAAGTTTGACACCATGAAAAACAAATATACGTTTCATTTTTCTATTAGCTCACACTTTGCAGTATGAAAAATATATATACATGTCCAAATGTTGTTAGATCGCACTTTGCAGTGCACCCAAAAATATTAAAGCAAACTGAAGACATGTGGAGCCTTTTAAATGGCTCGTTTTTTGCAAGACTGACAAAAAACTAACAAATGTGAAAAGGTGAAAATTTTTAATTAGATGACTATTGCCACAAATAAAAGAATGAAAAGTGCAAAATGTGGAGCAATTATAGTGGCTCGGTTTTCACATATTCGATAAATGCGACAAAAAGATACTTGGAGCTATTTTATTGGTTTGCCCTTCGCAACTATCAGAAACAAGTTAAAAGAAGACTGAAAAAGTGGAATACGGAGCCACTTGGAGCAATATTATTGGCTCAAGTTTTGCAAATGTTAGAAATAGATAATCTAATTCTGACAACGTAAAGACACGTGTAAATCCCTTATAGGCTTGCAGATTTCAACTAACAATCAGATAAACAATATTCTGACAACACAAAGCAAGATGGAGCAATTTGATTGGCTCGAGCTTCATAAAAACTGACAAATGCAATGTTAGATGGATCATTATGATTTTCTCAAAGCTTCACAAATCAAAATAATTCAAATAATCCTATCAAGGCGAAGCTATATGACACAAAAATATTGGCCCAAGCTTTGTAAAGACATAAAGATGTTAGATCAAAGCCACTTGGCACTCTAAGAGTGGGTATGGTTTCACAAACATGAAAAGAACAACAGGAAGCTACGTGGAGCAATATTATTGGTCCAAACTTTGCAAAACTGAAAATGACTTAAAAACGAAGCCAGATGGCACAAAAAAATTGGCCAAATCTTCACAAAGATAAAAATGGTGAAAACATAAAAATTTTACAAATCAAGAAGAACTTAATAGTCCCATATAAACTGGATCTAACTAAATATTTCAGATCCACATTCAAAAAATGACTGTAACGGCTATTTAAAGTGGGAAAGCTAGAAAATAGCTCACAGACGATGGATTCAATTTGTAAATGACTGAAATGAAAGAAAGCAAAGGTCTAAGAAACCAAAAACTTTAAACACGATCTAAGAAGCCATTTAGCCCATTTTTAACTAATAATTTAAACAATATTAGGCAAGAACTAGAAGTTTAAACTTGGTTAGCTCGAACATAACTATGGAAATTTTGGGTCTCGCATATCATTAATAAACTTAAAGTTTCTTTTCTCTTTCAAGTCAAAATGCTTCTAGATCGATCCTTCACATGCACAATCACCATGATCTGATACCATGTTAGATTTAGCAGAAAAACGAGATCTAAAGATCATAGATCCATCATTAAAGGTTGAAGATTATAGATTATGGTCTGCATAATCGATTAGACAAGGAAATAAATTGAAATAAATAGAAAATAACAAAGTTAAATGAGTAAGAGCTGAAAGTAAATAATGAACAAGAACAAGAGATAGATAACACCATATTTAAGTGGAGAAACCTGAAGGAAAAACTCCACTAGTAAAGCACTTTGTATTTTATTATGAATCTAATACAATTTCACCCAACACTTCCACTTCACTCCTTAGCTATTTCACACTTCTCTAAGAGCTATGTATCACATTTTTTCAATAGCTAAATCATTATGTTAACCGACCCATCCTACATACAACTCACAGTCTTTAATACAATCCTGCATAGCCATTGTAGACATAATCCTAAGAGGGATCACCAATAAATTGGGTGGGTGAATCAGTTAGGTTGCTTCACTCTTTGAGTGTGAAATAATTCACACTTTAAGTTTGATTAGATAAACTTTAATAATGTTGGGGCATGCCCAAGTGGCTAATCCCACTTGACATTATCACCCCAAAAGATGTATCAATTTATATATAAAATGGAATGTACATTATGCTTTTAATTTATTATTTTATGTATGATAATTTATTTGATTTTTTGAATTTATATCATTTGTGGGGGGGTTATTAACTCCTTACCATTTATTAGCAAGATGTATGCAATCTACCTATGTATTATTATATTATATGGTTAAACAAAGTCATGGAATAACCTTATACTTTGTATGTTATAGGGCTGATGTCTCAATTTATATATAAAATATAATGTACATTATTCTTTTGATTTAATATTTTATGTAAGATATTTTTTTGGTTTTTTGAATCTATATCAATTTTTGTGGGTTATTAATTCCATAGCATTTATTAGCATTATGTAATATGCCTATATATTATTATATTATTTGAAGGTTTGAGGAATTTTACCCTAATACCAAAATATCATTACCAATATTTCAAAAAGAATATTATAGTGATTTTAAAAAAGCATGGTAAAAGTAAATCTAAAAGTATCATGATCAACTATGTATATAATAATTAAATAAAAAATTTACACATATACTTATAAAGGAAAAAATCTAGAGCTACAAAATAGACATTATAGTTTTTATTTCATTAATATTAAGAGGGTTAGAGTACATATACAAAGGGTTTCTAATGGATGGCTATATAACCATGTTGAGTAGAAGCACTCCAACATATTTACACTTGCACAAAATGAGGAATTTATATTATGAACACATGTACAACAATGATTTAACCTTTGACACAAACATTTGGGGTGTATTTTGTATGCCCAATCGATGCACTCTTTACACCCTATCTCACTCACAACATACTTGCTCTAGTCTTTATACTCTTAAGGTTACCAAAATATATTTATTATTTTAATTCCATCTCCTATCCCTCATCCATCATGTGATCACCCCCTTTATAATATCCAAGCGTTGGTTATAACCAACACACCCTTTTGTTATTTAATTAACTTATAATTTCACATGATAATTTATCATTCCATTTTATATCAGGATGATTTACTATTTCACAAGGAATCATTTTATCTTTTAACATATATTTTCATGAGACAATATAAATTTTAATATTACATTTAAGTAATCTTGTATCAACCCTTATTTATTTCTTCCACTTTACACATTTATTAATACATGGAGATTTAGTCACGTAACAAAGATGCCCTTGAACTTAATTATACTCTAGCTATGAAAAGCTTTCTACAAAAATTTCCTTAATGTAGGAGAGTTTCGCTATATGTTATGCAAACACCTTGATGACTACCTTTATTAAAATATAAATGATGATATTAACCATTCTCGAGCCCCCATAGATGGAGTGTAATCCCAATTCAGCCAACAATATTGATCCTGCTCTTAATACGATTCTACCCAACTCATTGATTATTCTAAGTCAAGTAAAAAATCGTGGTTGCAAATCAATTTATAAAACTTCAAAATATCCCAACTCGTTAAGAATTCATATTATTAGTGCTCACATATATTTTGTATGGTTTGAATAGTATACATAATGTGTGTGAGTGAAATAGTATTGTTAATATTTGGAGTGTTAGTTGTGAGATATAATCTCACGTATATTGTATTTGTTAGAGTTGTTGAGTTGTTTGAAACAACTCATGTATTTTGGGTAGAGCATTTCTAGCTCCCCTATTTTGTAGGATTCATATTGCCTATAAATTAGGAAATCCTTTCCATATGAAATATAGAAGTAATAGTTTGTGTTAACTCTTTCCAAATCTTAGAAACTCATCCTCACATTGATCTCAAATAGTCTCTTAGGGCATGACAAATCAAGGTTATCCCCCTCCACTTCTAGTTGGGCCTAATGGAATTCCCATTTTAAAACCTTCTATTAATAACAAAACCCTTGAAGTCATCTAAAAGAACCATTAGCTCCTTACATTGCTACTATGAACATTGGAGGTGTTTCCCCTTCCATCACTTATGATGTTTCTATCAATCCCATTTTTTTACATCAAATACTTTTCTAATATTTACAAGGACTCGGTCAAGAACAACTTGTTGTTTTTACCAAGATCCTCATAGTAGATGCATTGGATTAGTATTAGACCCTCCTAACTAACTCCATTGTCAAGCTAGAGAACTTTGTAATTTCCCTAGTCAACGAATTCCAATATCATGACCTTCCTAAAAAAATTAATGCCTTAATCAATTTTAAGCAGACATTATAATGAATCTACCCAATCCTTCATCAAATTTTAAAAGAATTTATCCACTATGAATGAACACAACATCCCTGATGAGAGCCTATTCCAATTAATTCTTAAAGAAGAAGTTGAGCCTCACCTTCAATACAAGGCCCGGAATTTTCCCCTACCTCTTTTGAAGAAGCATTCGAACAAGACAAGCACCAATATTATCTCAAGAAAGATTTAGAAAATCCTTCTCCAAAGAGACAAGCCCCTAAGAATGTCAAAGTCCTCATGTGTGCTAGAAACAATAATTTTATTGATGATAGAATCACATATATTGTTACTCAAGGTACTTATTTTAATAGGACCATACATAACATCAATTAATCTGCTACTCAATCGCACTCGACCTCCTCCCATGCTCATTGTCACCAACCTCTATCTAAGGAAAATTTGGTACAATGCATACCTATTCCATTTACTATGGTGATAGAACCCTCTCATCGTCTCCTCAATGACATATGAAAGTAATTTTTTGTGGAATGTTATTTTCGCCACTCATATGACAATTTTTTTGCTCTTCGATCCTTTTCTTATGCCTTTCTCCTTGGTAAAAAATTTAACCCTAAATTTATTACTCAAGAAAGGTTAGATGAGGCCATTAAAGTATGTGAAAAATCCCAACAACATGATCAAAATGAATAAATTCACCAATCTAATGAGCACCTAAAAATATTCAATGACTCTTTACTTGATCAATCTTAACATGAAAAATTCAACATTAATCAAGTTTCTAAGGCATCTACTAATGTTTTTGACACCTATTATGCCTTTACTAGTGCCTCTAATATAATGCAATTCACATGAATGGATCTAAATGTATTATCAAATGTATACAACCCTCATATTATCCTTCAATGCATGCTTCCCTTATGGGATCATTTATCCATATACCTCAAGACAAGCATCTCATAACCCAACCTTTATGCTTGAATATTTAGTCCAAGTGAATGCCATCATCCACATTACAAAAAAATTCTACAAGACCAATCTCATCCATCTCTACCTATAATCATTCCTATGTAATCATCCCTTGTGGTAGAAATTATACCATAATCGATCCCATGGAAATGGTAGATCACATCTCACTTTCAAAACTTTCTACCATAACCACTTATTCATAATCTATTCAGACTAATCCCTCCTAGATTTAGACCATTTCACAACCCAACTTAGAAGCATGGGACCCTCTTGTAGAAATTTCTCATCTTCCTGGCAAAATTTTGTTCTTATAACTCTTGCATAGCTCACCCCCACTTCTTAAGCATCTCATGGAAAAAATATTTGTTATTAGTATTTATTTTCAACTCGCTCTGGGGCATCAAATTTCCCTACTTGGTTCGGAAGAGAGAATTATGTGATAATGCAAAGAGTTATCCATTTCTACCGACCTTTCTATTAACCGATCATTACACATCCACTTCCCCCTCAATTCCCGGATACCTAATGAGATCCTATTTCACTCGATCATACCTACGCCATCGGTCTCTATGGTATCACTTCTATTATGGCCGTTCTCAAAGAAATGGTAGATTACATCTTCCTTCCATTTTTTTCCTAAACACCTTCTTCATAATTTGTTAAGAATGATCCCTCCCAGGTTCAAACTTCGCACAACCCAACTTATAAGAATAGGACCCTCTCACATAACTTTCTCACATTCCCATCCAAATTCTATTCTTAAAAATCTTATGTACCTTACCCCCACATCGTGAGAATATCATAACAAAACTATTTACTACAATTTTTTTTTCCACCCACTCTATGGTAGTAGCCTCCCCTACCTAGTTAGAAAGAGAGAATTATGTGGCAATGCAAAGAGTTATCCATTTTTACCGACATTTCTATAGATTTATCCTTATGCATCTGCTTCCCCCTTGATTCCATGATACACAATGAGCTCATATTTTTCACTGATGATCCTCCCCTCTTTATCTCAGTTTAAATTATCAAAACTATGGTTAGGATAGCCCTTATAAATCAAGGTTCTAGTAATTTTTTCACTTCTATTGACTTCATCAATACATTAGGTTACTCTATATAAAATTTAAAATCTACCCAAAACACGTGTCATGGATACGATCGTAGAAAAATTACCCCTATGGGCTACATTTGGCTTCTTTTCACCATGTCAAATTCTTGATCCTCAACTTCCCTTTGTCTTATAATATCCTCCTAAGAAAACCATTGACTCATTATATGTGTGTAGTTGCATCATACACTTATCAATGTGTTAAGTTGTGAACCCAAGGTCTATCTATAAAGTATAAGGAGATACCAACCCTTGGAAATTTGACCTATTTCAATAGTTTGGGACATTTTAAATCCTAATATAGAAGAACTTCCCACTATCCCATTACAATAATATCAATACTTCAACTATTGAGTGAATTCTATTTGTGACTTTAGTGGTCATCCTAGGGTTGTGGGCCATACTCCACCTAATATTATTGATTTTTATGATGACGAGACCAATGAAATAAAAATTTACAATCATGCCTTTGATCGTCCCGAGTTCATTATTACATAATTACCTCTTTCCTTACAACCGTGATCATACAAGAAGGATGATGACCATATCCCTATCACTATTACTCACACTTAACATCCTTTAGTTGAGCATGTTGTCCAACTCAAGACTATCATCGACTTACATGCCATTTATATCACTACAAATAACTATAATATGATCATTATTTCCTTGATGATCCCTTTTTAGTAGGCTATGCCTAGGATATGATCATTATTTCCTTTCTCTCTCTTTATCTCTTTCACATGTCGTTATACCTATACCTTCCATGACATTATTACTAACTATTTTTTTCCATTATGGCTCTCAACCCACCCTTAGATGAGACATAGTGTATATGGAATGAATACCCTAGATATGATGTTGATTTTAAAAATTTATAATTTGTGAAATCCTAATTTTAGAGTCACATACGATAAATAAACGATATGACACATATCTCGATACAAGTAATAAGCTAGATAAAAATAAAACCCCTAGGTGAAAGAGAAGATAAAATACTTGGTTAATATTTTCTTAATCACGATGTATTCGAATGGAAAAATGGTAAAAATGAGGAGAAGACTATCACAATCGAACACCGAAAATCTTGGAATATCCTGATGAATCGGGACTAGGGTGCTTGGGATAGGACTGGGGCACCTAGGCACCAGAGACCACTTTGGTAAGTGCTTGTTACTAAGTAAAAGCTTGGAATCTAGTTTTTCTTATGTCACAAGGTGGTCACTAACCTTCAATGTTAGCCACCTATGTGTCACCGTATGATCGATCGCAATATCCACCTATAACATGCAAAATAAATGATATCCCGAAAAGCCCAAACTACATCAAATCCTAAAAAATGAAAGATGCAAATGGGGATTTGGACTGACCCAAATGGTCACCCAACAGAGTGAACTTACAACTGAGCATTGAACTATATCTTACACTCCATGTAGTTCTAGTGCATGTGTGTAGAAATTGTGCCCTAGGAAGCCCTTGCGTAAGTGCACACGATAATGAGTGATAACGAGATGTACCAATGTAAATAGATGCATGGATGTGAAAATGAACTTCCCCTCCTATGTGTGTATGCATAAAATGTAGTCCCTTCTCCCTTGAATGATTTCTAGATGAATTCCTTTTATTCTCTTAGATTGCCTTTGAATGCAACCTTAGGTGATAATAATAGATGCTTAGAGCTTGGTCTTTTATTTTGGTCACATAGCTTTGTATTTATATGATTCCCTTGTTTTAATTTCATAATTGATGACTAAAAGGTAGACCCAGGAAGAAAAAAATATGCCCCAAAAATAAAAGAGGCCCAAAATAGGTGATTAAGATACAAAGAGGTTAGAGTTCCTAGAGGGGATGAGGGCATCTAGGCATTGGTGTTCATAGTCATGAAAGATAAAACAATAAAAATCAACTAGGTTGTAGGGTGTGAAATACCAAAAAGAAGACCAAATACAAAGAAAAAAGGCCAAAGATAGTTGTCAATTATTAGTTTTCTTGCTTAGGAATCATATGAATGCAAGTATGTGTTTATAGACCTAAAAATGTACCCAAGTGCATGATTTTGTGTCTACATTTTTCCCCACTTTATGTTGTTGAGTGAATAATCGATAACATAAAATAGATAAGAGATGCATACCTTTTGTTCCCTTTACATCGATGGTGAAAGCGTGTCGAGGAGACAAGTGAAAGTGTGGAGTGGTAAAAAATGAAATGTTGAAGCTAAGAAAGAGGAAGTGACCCTAGGGGTGAATTGTATGAGTTGTACTGTCTTATACTTGTTGTTCTCGCTTGGTGTTGTGCTTGTGAATGTTCCTTCTTGTAAGGATGGATGTGTAAAAATAAGAGCAAAAGAGTAGTCAAAGTCGTGTATTATGAAAACTTTGTAAAATCATGTAAAAGTATGTAAATGTGAAAAAGTAATAAATGGAAAGTGTGCCCCTGATCCGTGATGAGTGAAAAAGGATAGAAAGTGTCTTGAATTATTATAGAAGAGTGATTTTTTTGGGCAATCTCACACCAATAATGAGTTTTTGGGTGATCTCACGTGAAGATTGCATTTTTTGGATGATTTCATGCCAAGTCTCGAGTTTTTGGGCCAATCTCACACCACGAAAAAGAGTGTTGGGGAGAGAGGTTTGGTTTTACTCTCCATCCATGACTACTTCCCAAATTTATACACCACTGCAGATGGTGTGATCCTACTTTGTTCGTGCTTGTTCCATTTAGATCTAAGGAAAAAGGGAGATTGAATGTATTATGATTATTAGAGGAGTGTGCTTGTACTATGAAAACTATTTTGTGAACTGCTAAAAACTATGCCAATATGAGAAAGTAATTGTAACTACCCCCTAGTCATAGGCACCCAAGAAAGGTTAAGAGTATTTAGGCACTAGAGTCGGTATCTCGGGTGTTAGTTTCGTGTCTTTGAACTGAGGACCCAAGTCAGATTTTGGGCCATTCTCAGTAACTATACTCTATTTTTTCCTATATTGTGTAGGCATTTACTGAAGCTCTGAGTTATTATATGGGGTGACTGATTCACCCAATGTATTCCCCCTCATTTGGGGTGCATCCAATGTCATTAGGAGTATACAACCCAAAGGAGAGGGTTAAATGTTGATATGAAATAGATACCCTACGGGGAAAGAATGTGCATGGTAGAAACCAAGGAACATGCAAACAAAGTGGCTAGAAACATGTGTTAGTAGAAAAGTACCAAACAAAGCATGTAGTAGAAAACAATGTAAAAGCAAGTGTGAAGACAATTATACCATGAAAAGTGGGTTTCAAACATGGGACATCACTCAAAATGTTGCAAGAAAATAAAGTCTTAAATGGCCAGAAGCATACAAGAAATAAACATGTAAGACATAGGGAAAAACCCACAAAAAATGACATGCAATGGTAGACAATGGAAAATAATATTAAGCAAAGTATCAGACAACCATGGTAGAAAATAGTTCTTGCAAGGAAAATGTTGCACATGAATCATGTGTTAGCATGTTAGAAGGATAAGAAGTATGTCAAAGTGTGTATGTATCAATGAAACAAGAAGTGTGCTAGTAAGAATAGGAAGTACTATAAAATGAAACAATAACACTTGTAGCGTGTATGAAAATAAATGCCTCCATAAACCTCGGTGGGACTGGTAAGAGGTAAAATTTCAAGCATCAATGTTACATGTAACGATTTGTAAAAATCCTGCAGTCACAACTAGAGAACAAGAGAACACGCATGTGTAAATGATAAAGATAATGACATACTAGATATCCAACTAACATAGTAAGCAAAGTGTAACATGTGAGTATAAGAAAACAAGAGTAAGTGCAACCAAGATATGCAACATGTTGTGAATGAGTGAGATGGAATGATATGAAATGTTAATATGATAGGAACAATGTGCCCCAGAGCATATTTGTATGAATGTGTATAAAATGATGTTCATTTATAAAAGACTCCTCGATATCCAAGAAAACCATAGAAAAAAGTGTATAATCGAGAAATGGTTCGAAATGTTTCTGGATAGATAAATAAATGAAGCATAGAGCCTAGATCGAAGAATAAGATTGTATGATGTGTGAGAAGAAAATTCCCAAAAGATGTAGCATGAAGCGCAGAGTGTGAAATTTCTAGTGTGCGAGGTTCATGGATGTAGTATGCCCTCAATAGTAAAGTGTGAACCTTAACACAAGAGTTGTTCATAGAGAAATGGTTTGATAATGTGCACTAGAGAAATAGATCAATGAAGCGTAAATCATAAAGCGTAAAGAGTGTGAATGTGGAGATGTTTATTTCAGATTTATACCTTCAGCAATTGAGTATGAACTGTGGAACTAGAGTGCGTCATAGGGTAATGATGATACAAGTTGTGTGTATCAATGTGTGTACAATGAATGAGAAAGACTAGAGGTGAAGCACATATCGTAATGCTAGAAATGAGAGACACCTGATAATGCTAGGGGGAAGTAAGCATGATGCCCCTAAGTGTGTGATGTGAAGATGAATCAAGTAAAATAATCTAAGAGATCATCGGTGTCATGATCAAAGCCCAATGGTGAAGCATCCGAGACTTGGTAAGAAATAGTACGGGGTTGATCATATAAGGAACCATTCCATTGTAAATTATACATGTCGATTGTGTACTCTTCATCAGTGAAATGTGGTAGTGGACATCCGTGTGCATACTAGTGAGTGATGTTTTGTGTATCACCAAGAAATGAATAATTGTAAATAGAAACATGACAGAAAATCATGGGAAATGTGATATCGATATGATCAGGATCCATAGTTCTTCCAATGTAGTCAAGCCAAGAATGCCCAAGAGTAAGTGGAGAAGTGTGAGGAGTGCGTGTAACAAAGACAAATAAATGGAAGATGCAGAGGTCATAAGCAGTAGTAATGCAAACATATCCATGATAGAGATGATGAGAATGAGATGGAGGGAGGAGATAATTTAGGTAAATCCTGGTCAAGTCAAGGCATCAAATGTAAAAATAGTATCGAGTAAGTAGAATTGATAGGAATGTGTGACCAATAAGAATTATTGATGAAAAGAGTGCATGTAAAAGGAGGAAGTGCTGATGCGAGTGTTCATGGGAAGATGAGGAAGGTGGTATGATGTCCAATGTATGGACAAACCCCTAAAAAATTACCATAGCATTAGTAGGAGGGGTGAGGATGAAGCGGATGGGACAATGTCCAATGCACAAATAGTTCCTTTGAGTGGAGGAAAGTTGACAGATAGTCTGTGGGTTGTTGATCATCAATGAGATACATAATAGTAGTAGAAGTTGGAGTAGGTAATGCAATGGTTGGATCTAGGTGGCAATATTTGAATGGGTCACAATCAATGATGATTGTATATTCAAATCCTTCATGTAATAATTTAACACATTGATGAATTGTAGAAGGTACTTCTGTATGATGTGAAGCCATGGCCTACTAAGTAAGAAATTGTATAAGACTTTGGAAATTGATAACAAATAATACCCTAAGAATAATTTTTGGCCCAACGGTGATGGGAAAAGTAATAATGTCTATGCACAAACACATAGAAGAATCATACTCACGGAGAGAAATGGATTATGGGATAACATTAGCGGGAAAGGATGATATTTTTAAGGAGTGATAAAGTACAATGTTTGAGCCTAGATCTCATTATCGATTATAGTCTGCTTAATACCCATGCGATAGATGTGAGCTGATATATATAGGGGAGGATCATTGTCATAAACAAAAATATTGGCAGCTATATCAGATGGAAAAGTAAGTTGTTGAGAAAATGCATCTACAAATGTCTGATATACTATGTCTGGATGAGTAGTAGAAGGAATGTGAGTATTAGCCAAGAGAGAAATGATTTTAGCTCTACAATCAGGATTGGCTAGCAAGAAATCATGAATGGAGATATCCATGATGAGAGAATCCTAGAAAAATTAAAAAAGTTGATGAGATGAAGACCCAAGAGTGTTCAAATGAGATGGGTTCACCAAATGATTTAACAAAAATTAGAATTTTTGAAATCCTAATTGCGAATCACATCGATAAATAAATGATAAGACATAGATCTATTGGGCCCTTAATTTTAAATTCCAAATCTTAAGGGCGCGTAGGCATGCATGGCCGGGGAAGCGCGCAAGTGTAGGTGCACAAGGCAGAGTTCAAAAGGATTCTTGAAGAACCCAGGATGCACGCGCCGCACGAAGAACAATTCAGGACTTAGCCATTTTTGGCCTTTAGGACAAAACACATGAAGAACATGTTCCATTTGGATAAGGTTCTAGCCTGGCGATAGGGTGTCCTGGAGGGAATATACCTTGTGATAGAAAGATCCAAAAATTTAATCATGACATGGAGAGGCATGCGCCCGGGGTGACCCACACCTTGACACTTGGGGCCAGATCTGAGGCTACAGAGGAGTTTGTTAGAGCTCAGAGGCCTATTTATACGTGCACCCTTGGCAAAGAAGAAGAGAGAAAAGTGAGGTAGCAGAGCTCTGTAGAATTACTGTGAGAACTATGGGATGAAAATGGGTACAAAATTCTAGTAAGGATGTAATGGGGAATGAAATTTTTGTCTTGTGAGAATACATGTATGGATCAACACATGGCGCATGACTACGGTCTGCCTTCTGTAATATTTTATAAGTAAACACTATGAATGAATGTGATAAGGTTGCCATGGAAAATGCACTAAGACTCTTTCTCTGTATTATCTAGCATATTTCTTTTGTACTTTTGTTCTTATATAATCGTGAATCTTACTTAAATGGTTAAGTATGGTAGTAGATTTACAACTCTTAGTTATATTATTTTTGTTGTGTGCTTTGGTTCTATTATGACTGAAGGGGTGTAGAAACCATCCTGAGCTCTATAGCCCTTCATGTCTGTTAAATCACTAAGTCAGAATCATGAGCTATGCCTTCTACTAGACTCACATAAAAGAAAGACTCAGCTCTCTCTCGCATGCCTTGGGTGAGCGCCCGGTGCCCATTGGGTGATATGCTGGCGTGCATGAGGTTCCCTTGTTCTTAGTGGGTGCAAAAGTGACTACATCTTGGTTCCGTTTCCAGGACCTCTTTTCAAAGTTGTAGGGAAGTATGGAATATATCATGATCTCTATAAAAAGTGATGGCAGAGTGCTTAACACTTGAAGGTGTTGAAGATTGGTTTAAGAGCACGGAGGATGAATTCACTCAGAGATTTGGTACTGGATCTAGGTTTGATACGTGAAGATGGGTGGAAGACACTCTTTATCATGAGTTGTACGAAACCTTCTTCTGTTGTTTCCTAGTAGAGTTATTCAAATGGCTCTCAACTTATACATCTAGATCGGGCAGCATTATAGATCATACCCTTGGACCCAAGAAACATATCAGAACTTGCAAGATGCTGATCTAAAGTGGACCCGTGCTATAGATCATTGGTGGAAGGGAGTATTGACTAGCTACACTCTGGAATACACCATTTCCATGTATTCCTATCTAGAAGTTGCTGAGTTTGAGTTCTTGCAAGAGCTCAGGGGATCATTTCTACGTGTTATTCCCCTTGCGATCAAATTTTGATGGTAACCAAGGGTTTAGAGGCATTCCCTATGGTGGATAAACCACCCTGAGTGCTAGGTGAGGAAGCCAGGTTGGGGAAGGATGGATGATTTGATGACTGAATAGGAAAGGGAGGAGAGGTGGCTCAAGTATAACGAAGCGCATGAAAAGGAGATCGATAGACATCATGGGATTACAAGTGGGTTATGGAGCCAAACATGGTGGAAAGGAGTTAAGGTTCACGTGGAGGATGTTGAACCCGAGTAGTTTGTGGTACCCCATCTTGGTAAGCGTGGAAGAGAAAACCTTGTGGCTTCTGATGAGAGTCATCGCGTAGAGAGAGAAGAGTCATTGGCATGCATCTAACCCCACCTAGCAACCAGACCTTGGCACTTGGTTTGTTTGAATGAGGGAAAAGTATAGTTAATCCATTTGATATCAGTGGAAGCAACCGATCAGCACCTAGAACATACAATTTCTCGTTTGGGACTTCTATGGCTTCACACACTATTCCGGTATTTGGTGGAATGTTTGGGCAAGGCACGTATATGGCTGGTTTTGGAAGTGCATTAGGAGGTGGTGGAGGAACTACAACTGGGAGTGGTACTAGTTCACAAACTGTTGGCACACAATTTAGTGGGATGATGGGAGTACTCGGCATGACAAACACAGGCCCTGTACCTAACACAGGAGGATCTAGAGGTGGAAGTGGTGGAGCTGGTGGCTCAGGATCTAGTGGATCCAGTGGAGGAGGAAACACCGAGGGAAACCAAGGGACTGGATCGGGAGGGCAAGGGCCTTAGCCACCTCCTCAAGTCTTTTTTGAGATTTCTCTACACTTTCCAGTTACAATGGAATAGAAGGTTCCGTGGAGCATGTGCATAAGTGCGAGTTGCTATGGCGCGTGAAGGAATAACGACCCGGATCAAAAGGCAAGTCAATTTGTAATGACCTTGCAAGGACATGCACATAGTTGGTATAGAAAGTATGAACCTCATCGTAATGTTGTGGATTATATCGCACTAAGAAATGCATTCTTGGTGGAATTCCACATACTGAGTTTGAAAAAAGAGCATTAGCTCTCTTAAAGAAATCCAGAGGGAATGGTAGAGAGTGTGCAGAATATGATGCGCACTTTAAAAATCTTTTGTCTAAGCTGTATTATGATATCCACCCTTCACAACATGCTCAGTGGTTTGTTGGAGGGTTGATCACACCCTTTAGGAGGGCCTTATCTCATAAAACATTCACGAACCTGCGTGAAGCATTAGAAGCTGCTTTACGCACTAAAGCAGTTAGTAGTGTTGACACTGGTGTTAGCCTATTTCTGGAGGCTCAGATTGCTGTCATGGCTAAGCAATTGGAGAAATTTTCTACCAACATAGTTCCAGAGATTTGTGGAGGGATGTGGTGCATGGATTGTAATGTGGAAGGACACACAAAGGATAATGGTGGGATATGTACTCGGAAGGTGGTATGTGCCATGGCAGTAAATTGTGAAATATGTCACGAGGACTATGATGCAAGTAGGTGCCCCCTGTTATAGCGTGTGATCCGCAAAAATGTATCTTGTTATTGCAAAATATGTACCTCAACCACACATGACACCAAGGATTGTAGATTGATTGACCAGATTCATGAGGTAATTGATCTTGGTGTGCACTAGACTAGCATTGCCAGCAGTTCCAAAGGAGATGAACGTCAATATGAGGAGCAAAGAGAATGAGATGTGTGTGGAAGAGGGTTTTATGGAGGATTTCATGGTCATGGTAACCACGAGAGGAAGAAGTGCGTTCTTGTGTGGGACGTGTTTTAACTATGGAGCCATAGATCATTATAAGTGTGAATGTCCGATCTTCTACAATGCTCCCGGTGTGGAAAAAACATAAGTACGAAGAATGCCCAGAGTTGTATGAACATATGAGTCAAGAGCACCGGAAGGATAAGGGTGCTTCCATGGTGAGTATTAAGAAGGCTGACGTGCAATGGCTTTCGTGAGTAATACAAGAATATGAACTAGAGCCTGTTATGGTAACAACGAGGGAAGAATCCACGTGCGCAAAGGAAACACCTAGGAAAAGACCTCTAGTTTCAAGAGAAGAAGTAGTACATGGGAAGTATCCAAACCCGGCTCACTAGAAAGAAGTCTACCAGGAAACCATGGATGTAATTCAAGTTTACAAGGGGAGATCCAATGCTTAAAAGAGCAGACTAGAAAAGATGAGCAAAGGAGACTAGGAGAAGCACCAAGGATGAATAGGATGAGGTTAAGGAGGTGTGCAAACTGCTGAGGTAGGAGAATATTATTCCCCTGCTAGGGGCATGGTTGAGAGAAAAGGTGCCATGCACCGGGGAAGAACATGAAAGGCAGATCCTAGCATGCAAACCTCCCACCTCACAGCCTTGATTATGACAAAGAGATTACCTTGAACGCAGTAGTGGATGGATGGTTTCTTAGCAACATCCTCATTGACACAGGCGCAGAGGTTAATGTTCTCACTCTAGATTCTTGGCATCAAATGGGAAGACCTGCATTATAACCATCTTCAAATGTGCTATATATGGAAAATAAAACAAAGGCAATGCCCATAGGTGTCTTGAAGGATGCAACCATTACAATTTAGGGGACTAGGTTCACTGGGGATTTTGAAGTCTTGGTGCTTGCCGAGGAAGATAATTTCCCAGCTCTACTTGGGTACCCGTGGTGTTATAAGAATAATGCAGATCTCCGGTTTAACAAGGGGTACATAAGCTTTGAAAAAAAGGAAGAGCAGGTAGTTATACCACTGGTTGATAGGAAGTCCACCCCCTATACTGAACCCCTTGGGGAGGAAGTCCTAGACATAATATATGTGCACTCCATAAGAGATCCAGAGACCATCCACCCTACAGAAGGAGTCATCCAATTTGATGATGCTCAATATGTCAGTGATACTACCAGTATAGCATGCGATAATTGGGTGCATGGGACTTATGAATTGATTGGGAAACATCTGAAAGGATCAGTAACCAAGGTAACAATAGTGCGTACAATTCGGTGCTGGAGAGGAAGATAATAACAAAGTATTCTAGGGACACATACCTCGAGGTCTTTTTGAGAGAGATGGAAGCTCATTGGAGGGAGGATGAGCAACTAAGTATGCTAGGTTATGTTTTGATAGGCACAACAGCAAGGTGGTGGGCTGCGCATAGTGAGAACTTGTTGGAATGGCGTGAAGTTTGAATTACGCTCACTGTCTGATTCTTGAAAAGCAACATACCCACTGCTATTAGAAATTATAGTGGCAATGGACCCACCTCTTCCCACATCTAGGCATGTGAGAGGGTCTGGGGAGAAGGCGTGGAAGCTTTACCACCCTCTCTTTGGGTGCATAAGTTGTATTCAACACTACAAGGTTGTGCGTGTGCGTGGTATATCCATTCTGAAACATGCCACCAAACAGGAAGTTGGTAGGAATTAACGGCTGACTTGGTCCACACATTCGAGTACCGAAGTACCAAGCAACCAGTTGATGAGGCATTGCAGACTATCAAGTGCCTCACTTTGGGGATTGCACCATGGTGGAAGATAGGTTAGTAAACTTACTCGGTGGACCTAGCTTAGAAGTGTGGTTCGAAGAGGAGGAACCATAAGACATATAATTCAAGCGCGCGTGTGCTGAAAAGGAGAAAGGAAATATGGTATACCTTATTGATGGAGAGGAGATAAAGAGCATGAATTCTAACCATTTGGTTAGGGCACGTGAAGTAGTTGACAGTACAGATGCATGTGTGCATGCATATCATGAACCACTCCAAACCAAGAAAGTTAATATCAGCTTGGAAGAGGAGCCCAAGGAGGCTATCATTGGGGACTATTGGTCGAAAAGGAAGTATCAAAGATCATCGATCTCTTACATGAATTTGAGGATTTATTCTCGCGTGGATACCATGAGTTGAAAGGCGTCCACCATTCATTAGGGGAAATGAGGATAAGGTTGAAATATGGTGCACCTATGATCAGGAAGAGGCCTTATAGGATGAATCCCAACATGCACATAAGGGTTAAAGAAGAACTAGACAAGATGATAGCATCCGGTATCATTGAGGCTATGGAGGAATCAGAGTGGATAAGTCCAATGGTGATCAACATAAAGAAGGATGGGTGGATTAGGATATGTTTGGATTACAGGGAATTAAACACTGTTTGTATCATAGATCCTTTTCCCTCCCCCTTTACTGAAGAGATTTTGGAAGGAGTTGTTGGGTATAAGGTCTATTCCTTTATGGATGGATTCTTGGGATATCACTAGGTAAGGATTGCTAATGAAGACCAAGATAAAATAAATTTTCCACCGAGTGGGGAAGCTTTGCATATACAGTCATGCCCTTTGTGCTGAAGAATGCGCATGCTGTATTTTCGTGCATAGTGGTACAACCATTTAAGGACTTCATCCACAAGTTCCTTTAGGTATATTTGGATGATTGGATAGTGTATGGATTAGTAAGGGACCATTGTGACAACTTAAGGTTGATGTTTGAAAGATGTCGGCAGTTGAGGATCTCCCTCAACATTAAGAAATGTATCTTTGTAACTCCTTTTGGGATGTTATTAGGGAATATCATATGTAAAGAGGGCTTACTAGTGGATCCCGCGAAGGTTATAGTTATTATGGGGTTAGGGGAGCCTACCAGCCAAAGCGTCATGTGTGGATTTCTTGGACACACTGGGTACTATAGAAAGTTCATTAAGGGATATGCCAAGATCGTTGTGCCTTTGGAAATATTGCTTAGACACAAGAGTGCCTTTTAGTGGGGAGAGGCGCAGCAGAGGGCTTTTGAAACTCTAAAAGAAAGGCTTATCACCGCACCTATTCTACGATTCCCATCATGGGATAAACCTTTCCATGTCCACGTGGATGCCTCTGGTACAACAATGGGAGCCATTCTTGCTCAACTAGGAGAGGGGATTGTTGATCATCCTTTGTGTTTTGTAAGTAGAAAGTTGACACCAGCAGAATAGAATTATACAACAACCAAGCGCGAGGCATTGTCAATGATCTATGCGCTCCACAAATTTAGGCAATATCTACTAGGCAACTCCTTTCATATTCTACACTGACCATATGGCCTTGAAGTATCTAGTAAACAAAGCAGTGTTGCAAGGGCACATATGCCGTTGGGTTCTTCTATTTCAGGAGTTTGAATTCAAAGTGGTGGTAAAATAGGAAAGAACAATTGTGGGCCAGATCATTTATCAAGGATTGATTTGGGAGAGGATGTGTAGAGTATCGAGGAAACCATGTCGGATGCACAACTGTTTAGGTTGTGGCGCGCCCTTAGAACTAGAAGACATTGCTATCTTTCTCAAGGAAGGTGTGGCGCCCAAAGGGATGAATGCTTTGGAAAGGAAAAGGTTAGCCATACACGCAACACCCTTCATGTTGATCAATGGGGATTTGTATAAAATGGGCCACGATGAGGTTTTGCGCCGGTGTGTACTAGAACATGAATGCATAGCTATAATAGAAGAGGCTCATGGTGGGATTTCTAGAGGACACTATGCAGGGAATGCAACTGTGTGCAAGATCCTAGTCACTTTGGACTATGGTGGGAGACGATTCACCAGGATTGTATTGAGTTTTGTAAGGCCTGTGACCACTGCCAGTGCCTTGGAAAACCTGGAAAAAGGGATGAAATGCCCTTGTGCCCCATCACAGTGCGGAACCTTTTGAAAAATGGGATATAGATTTTGTCGAGACAATTCTCACCAGCCACGTGAAGGACTAACTCGTGGTATATTATTACCTGTATTGATTATCTGACAAGGTGGGTAGAGGCCACACCCACTAAGGATTGCACCATAGCCACAGATGCTAGATTTTTGTGGGAGAACATTATCAGCAGGTATGGGTTCCCATTAAGTTTAACAAGTGATAGGGGCACTCACTTCTTAAATGAAACAATCAAGATTCTATTCATAGAATTCATGGTAGCCCATCACAAGAACCTTATCACCCTCAGGAAAATGGGATTGCAGAGGCATTCAACAAAATCCTTAGTCACACATTGACTAAGATATGTGACGTGGGTAGGAAGGATTGGGATGACAAGGTGTTAGTAGTCCTTTGGGCATACAGAACAACGTATAAAAGGTTGAACAAGGCCACACCATTTCAACTGGTGTTTGGCACGGAGGCTATTTTTCTAGTTGAATTTATGCTACCATTCTTTGCATATAGCGCATGCAAGAGGGTTGGATGATGAACAAGTGTTGGAAGAAAGAATTGATGAATTGATAAAGTTGGATGAAAGGTGCTCACTAGCAAGATGGAGCCAAACAACTAAAAATCTAAACAAAAGGCATGACATGACCGCCACATTAAAAACAAATAGTTTGAGGTTGGCCAGATGGTATTGCTATATGATTCTAAATTTCTATGCCATCCTGGAAAGTTGAAGGTGCATTGGTTGGGTCCTTATGTAATTTCATACATCCTTGATTCGGGCACATGCCATTACAAGCGTTGGATGGAACAAAATTACCTAGACACTTCAATGGGAGTAGGCTGAAGCCCTACTATAAATAATGCTTCTTGGTGTTTGTAAATAAGGCAGTTCTGCCAGTTAGTTTAGAGTTTCCTTTTATGCTTTTCCTTTCTTGTTTTTCCCTTTCGCATTGTTGTCTTGTTTTGCACCTTGGGCACCGGAAACCTTATTAATTTTTAAAGTGCCAGTGTGGGGTGAGGTGATTAAGAGAGGCATGAAGTTATTCTATAGGAATATTGAGTTGGTAGACCGTTTGAACTGGCCCTATTGAAAAGATGCATTAGGAAGGCAGATGGATGACAAAATAGAGTTCCATTGGAAATCCATGTACAAAGGAGGAAAAAGCGTAAAAACACGAGGTAGGCAAAAGAAAGAATCATGAGGATGGAAGAGGTGCCTTTGCATTGGTAACACATGTGCAAAATTCTTCTATCAAGATGGATTGTCTGTGCGCTAGAAGGTTGGAAAAGTTTCCGCGCACAAGGATTGGGCGTGGGTGAAAAACGTTTCGCACAAGGATTGGGCGCGGGTGAAAAACATTTCGCAAGGATTGGGTGCGTGAGGAAAAGTGGTGAAGTCAGGTTTTTTTGAAAACACCACATTAAATATTGTCATACGGTGGTAGGTAGCCTAGCCTTTAATGCGTAAAAGTGGGAAAAGCTATAAATACAAGGATGGTAAGTTCATTATTTTACTTTGCGAAAACAAGGAGAACAATTTTATTTTAAGAGCTAGGGTTCGAGAGCTAATTCATGCGAAGGAGAATCTCGAAACTCACGCGCAATCGGTTGGTTGATCTACAAACCAGAAAGCAGAAGTGATTCACGGGTGTGAGGAACGTTGGGAAAGAGCACCGTGATCAAAGGAGGAAAGTCAGAAATTAGGGTTTGTACTCTAGGGCATGGGGCGCGTGAAGAAAACTCTTAGACAACTCGAAGGCAACCAGGGAATGAAAGCAAAGGGTAAAATGACAGCCATGAAACTAGTTGATAAGCTGCAAAGTACAATCCAAGAAGGGAAAGGGGAAGGGAAAAGGAAAGAAGAAAGAAGATGAAATCCCCTTGGATACCAATGAGGAATGGTACTCAGAGATGCAATACCCGGATGGGGTTTTGCTAGGGCAAGAGTGGGAGTCCCACATCGACAGAGATGACCATAATTGATTACAATCACCAGTCAAGTATAATTGCGAAGGAAATGGCATTGGAGTTGGTGCGCCCCATAAACAAATGAACACCTGACGAGATGCTGATTGACAATGATGTAGTCAAGGTGAAAATGGAGAAGGTAGAGCTTCTCCAGCTTTACGAGTTACCCTACTTTGGGAAGCCCAAGCACCTGTACCAATGGTTAATGATGTGCATGCATGAAGATTTCTTTTTCTTCACAGGGTGTAAAATGTGCATAACCCCACAAATAATCTCACACTTTACAGGCATGAGCTGTAAAGGGGACGCGATCTTAGATGACCTCCAGGATGAGGAGGCAATTAAGGAAACCATCACATCCCAGGATTATAAGAAGGGATCGAGGTACTACGACATCATGAATATCAGTGATCCGGTGATGAAAATGGCCATGCACCTCATTTCCAAGCTAAATGGACAAGAGAGGTGGACCCAGGTGAGCAAGCCCTGGTTGAATGTCTATAGAAAGGTCGCGAAGGCACCATGTACAATATCTCCCAATACATAGCAGACGAGATTATAAGCAGCACGTGAGAGAATGGAGGAAAGATATTGTTTGGGAACATTCTATTAACCATTGTGTTCTTAGAAATCGAGGTGCTAGATGCATCTGATAAGTTTGTATGGGAGTACCCCGATGAAGACCCTTTGCCCGTGGATAGGTTCCAGAAGTATACTTGTGAGTCAATGATGGGGGTGCACAAGGCACGCTTGGATAAATGGTATACGTGCCTTAGGAATGCATTTGGGGCTAGAATGACAGATCCCAGAGCAACTCCCCGTGGTGACTGAAGGAGAAGCAGAGTTCACGGTGTACTAGCACTTCTGCATTGGTAGATTTATCTTGGTGGATGGTAGTTGGAGTCCTTAGTGCAAACTCCCCTTCTCATTTACTACCCAATTCTTCCAAGCAGGGGTAAATAGATATAAGGAGTTGAAGAAGTTAAAACTCGACCTATCCACCCCGATAGTGAACACAGAGAGATGAGAAAGAAGCTAGTCTACCCAAGGAAGCATGCATATGTTGAAAGATACATGTCGCAGGCAGGATGCACATCGTAAGGCCGTCGACCTTACCAATTCTTGAGAGCGTTGCTTTGCCAAAATCTTCCTGCGCATAAGGACAAAGTTCGAGAAGGGCGCATACGTAGAAAATGAAATATCCATCCCAGATGACCCCATGGGAAGGAAGAAGCTAGCACCAAAGAAAAAGGAGAAAGAAGAAGAAGAGGAAGAACAAGGGGCAGTGGAAAGGCAGGATGTAGGTACCGTGGGGCCGAGTACCTATGTCTGGAAGAAGAGAAGAACAATGATGGTCAAGGAAAAGACCCCGGAGCTTCTTGCGAAGCCACCATCCCCTGAAGAACCTTCAGATGAAGAAAAGACAACATCCCCCACTCCAAAATTTTCTGCAAGAGAATAAGAACAAGGAACGAAGGAATAAGGGTCTGAAGATATAGATGACCTGAATGCCTATGTAGGTGAAAGGGATGACAATGAAGGGGAAGATCTGGAGGTGGATCAAGAGCCAATTGATATCCATGACTCGGAAGGAGAGGAGGCTGAGAATGTAAATGATACCTTCATCTTTATAAGGAGGAAAGGAACCCAAAGGGAGGAAGGCGCGCATGTGAAGAGGGGAGCGAAGGGGCTAGTACCAAGGAGCTAGATATGCCCAAGCTCACTCAGGAGGAGGTGAATGAAAAGGAAACAAGAGAGGCAGAGAAGATAATTGATGCCTTGGTCAATGAAGAGTTGGGGTGCAACATGGAGCTCGTGCTCGATGAGTTCAAGGAGTAGAGGAGAAGAGTGGAAGTAGCACAAAAGGCCCAACTCTCTCGGTAACTATTCCCAAGGGCATGCACATGGGAAGTAAACGTGCGAAGGGGGAAGAACAATGATGGGTTACATTGATGACCCCAACAAAGTTTTGCGCGTGCATTTCCAAAGTACCGTGCCCACCAAGGAGCTCACCGCCATGGAGTCCTTTGACCCTGAGGGTGGATACCCATGAATGAGGAAGATGCTATCTTGGGCATTCGACTCCCACCTCGATGAGCCTGAATTCAAAATTAACCAAGGAGCGGTATTGAAGTATCTGAAGGAAAGGGGACAACCCCATTGTAAACACACAACAACTATTAGATGAGCAAGTGTGCAACGCGTTGAACAAAGTCTCAGTGGAAATCGAGGCTAGGCTCTTTAGTAGAAATGACAGGGTTAGAGTCTTGGAGGACTAGTTAGAGAAGAGGAAGGAAGAAGTGGTGAAGCTAACGAAGGATCTCAGCCTCAAGAAATTAATCAAGCTCAACTACGAGAGGAGCTTCGGGAGGAAAAGGCCATGGTGTGTGAAGTTTTCAAGAAGGTGGAGCTCATCTCCCAATTGATTATCACGAAGCACATGGACTTTAACTCTCTTGCGCAAAAGTATAGATCCTCCCTGGAGTTCCTAGAGGACTTGACTCATATCCTCACCATGGAGAGGCAACCCTTAGCATTAGAGTCGGCAGAAGAGGTAGCGGCGCACGCTTGGAGAAAGAAGACAAGTTGAAGGTCGTCGTGCTCATGGCTGAATACAACAAGGTGCTCACCAACGTAAGAACAGCTACACAAACCATGGGGGTCACTTATGACCACTACGTAGATCAAGAAAAAGTGACAAGCATACTACTTTCCAGCGATGAGCTGAGTTGAAGGAATTCAGAGAAAAGAATAAGGGCAATAGAGCCGAGTGGGAAAGGATCATAGCCGAGGTAGAAAATAAATCTGAAGCCATTGAGAACCGACAAGTCTCAATCAAAACCCGGATAAAAGAGCTCTACAAGGTCATCACAAGGAAGATGGATGCCCTGGAAGATCACGCTAAAGAACTGGAGACTGTGGTGGAAACCATTACCACACAAGGGGAGGGGCTAACTTACGACGAGGTGAGCACCCTAGTTGGCAACATCTACACTAAAGCGCAGAAGGAAGTTAGTGCTTAGAGTACACTAGAGGCCGACCTCCAACAAGTAAAATTTCCCCTCCTCCTTCTTTAGGAAATTTTCCCCTATTCTTTCTCTTCCCCTTTCTTTATTCTTTCCCCCCATTATTTTCCTAAGGCAAGGCCTTGCATTCTTTTGTACTACATTCTTTGAGAAGGTTCTGATGGCGGAGAATAGGTGAAGTGTGGGGTAATGTTGGGCCCCTAATTTTAGCTTCCAAATCTTAAGGGTGTGTAGGCGCACATGGCCGGGAAGCGCGCAAGTGTAGGCACGTAAGGCAGAGTTCAAAAGGCTTCTTGAAGAACCCAGGAAGTGCGCGCCGTGCAAAGAAAAATTTGGGACTTAGCCATTTTTTGCCTTTGGAACAAAACACATGAAGAACGTGTTCCGTTTGGATAAGGTTCCAGCTTGCGACAAGGTTTCTGAAGGGAATGTACCTTGTGATAGAAAGATATAAAAAGTTAATCATGACATGGAGAGGCATGCACCCGGGGTGACCCACACCTTGACACTTGGGGCCAGATCTGAGGCTACAGAGGATATTGTTAGAGCTCAGAGGCCTATTTATATGCATGCTTTTGGCAAAGAAGAAGAGAGAAAATTGAGCTCTACATAATTACTGCGAGAACTATGGGATGAAAATGGGTACAAAATTCCAGTAAGGATGTAATGGGAAATGGGGAATGAAATTTTTGTCTTGTGAGAATACATGTATGGATCCACACATGGCGCATGACTACGGTCTACCTTCTGTAATATTTTATAAGTAAACACTATGAATGAATGTGATAAGGTTGCCATGACAAATGTATTAAGACTCTTTCTCTGTATTATCTACATATTTCTATTATACTTATGTTCTTATATAATCATGAATCTTACTTAAATGGTTAAGTATAGTAGTAGATTTACAACTCTTAGTTCTATTATTTTTGTTGCGTGCTTTGGTTCTATTATGACTGAAGGGGTGTAGAAGCCATCCTGAGCTCTATAGCCCTTCATGTCTGTTAAATCACTAAGTCAAAATCATGAGCTATGCCTTCCACTAGACTCACATAAAAGAGAGACTCGACTCCCTCTCGCACGCCTTGGGTGATCACCCAACACATGCGGTGATAGGCCGGTCAAAGCATGAGGTTCCTTTGTTCTTAGTGGGTGTAAAAGTGACTACAAGATCTGACATGAGAATTAAGCTAGATAAAAATTAAACCCTAGGTGCAAGAGAGAGGATAAAAGGCTTAGCTGATATTTTATTAATCTCGAAGTATTATGGACTAGAAAATTGGTAAATAGGAGGAGAAAATTGTGACAATTGAACACAAAATATTGGAACCGTGGGATGAGCTAATAGTAGAGTGCTTGGGACAAGATTGGGAGTTTAGGCGTCAAATACCACTAGTAGGTGCCTGTGACTACACAAGATCTTAGAATATGGTTTTTCTTACGTCGTAAGGTGTTCTCAAATTTTATTTTTGGTCGTTGGATGATCATTGTATTCCCATGTAGCTTGTAAAACAAATGATATCCTACAAAACCCCAAACTACATCAAATCCTAAATAAGAAATATACAAATGGAGAGTCGACTGAGCCCGACGGTCACTCGACATAATGAGCTTACAACCAAGCATTGCACTACATCTTAGACTCCATGTAGTTCTTGTGTGCTTGTGTAGAGATTGTGCCCTAGGAAGCCCTTATGCGGGTGCACGTGATAACAAAGCGATAACTAGATGTATGAATAAAAATAGATGCGTGGATGGAAAAATGAACTCCCCCTCCTATGTGTGTATGAAAATAATGCATTCCATTGTCCCTTGAATGAGTGATAGATGAATGCCTTTAGATGCAACCTTTGGTGATGATAATAGATGCTTAGAGCTTGGTCCCTTATCTTGGTCACATAGCTTTGTATTTATACGATTCCCTTGTTTGAATTTCATAATTGACAACTAAAAGAATGAACCATAAGAAAACAAGAGGCCCAAAAGATAAAAGAGGCCTAAAAGATAAAAGAGGCCCAAAAGAGGTGAGTAAGATACAAAGAGTTTGAGGTGTCCAGAGGGGATGAGGGTGTCTCGAGCGCTAGCATCCCGGTTGGGTGCTAGTGTTCATAGTCATGAAAGATAAAGAAATAAAGCATTGACTAGCCTATAGGGTGTGGAAGACAAAAAGAAGAACATAGACAAAGCAAAAATGCCAAAGACAACAATCAATTATTAGTTTTCTTACTTAGGAATCATATGAATGCAAGTATGTGTTTATAGACCTAGAAATGTACCCAAGTGTGTGATTTTGTGTCTACATATGTTTCCAAGTAAATAGCCTATAAATACATAAGAAGAAGGTTGAGGTGGAAGTTAGATGAGACCAACAAAAGAAAGTGTCGCAACCCTCTTCTGCGGCAACCCCACTCATTTTTCCTCGTCACAATTTTTGTTCACATGCTAATGATAATTTTTGTGCCCTCTCCTACAAGTTTAGATCCCGAGAGCCTTCTCCTCATGCGCCTAAGCATCGAACTCAATCTCCTCAATCACACCGTTCAATTCCAACATATATTTCTCATCATCCGCCCACCCCTTATCCCTCCCTTAATGATATATGTCATGATGTCCTCACACGAGATCTTTGATAGGATTGAAAATTTATTCTTTTCTACATGATTTGACGTTCATCGAGGTATCAACATCATCCAAGATAACCTCGAAGACCTCATGATTCATGCTCACCAACAAATTTTACATGAAATTTTTGACATCATTAATGATGTATATCAATCATTCACACACCATCATTTAGAAAGTTTATCTTACTTGATAAATTATTATCTCTTCCACTTAGGTTTATCCTTCTCACTTGGGTTTATCCTTCCCACTTGGGTTTATCTCTCCTACTTGGGTTCATCCTTCCCGCTTGGGTTTATCTCTCCCACTTGGGTTCATCCTTCCCACTTAGGTTTATATGGTCATGGCTTCCTACTTTGGATACTATGATCCTCATCCTTCTCTTATCTCCCACTTGGGTTTATCTCCTATCACTTGGGTTGGCCCTATCATTGGTCCCCATCCCATCCTATCTCATCCAAAATTCCTACTCTATTCATCTTAAACACCTTTTATAAATTAATTTTTCTTACTCATAAATGTCCACACATGTATGTATACATAATAAAATGGGATCATAAAATTAACCACACATCAAAATCAACACATAATATCGATAAAGTAATGGTATCTCATATATATCAAAATCAATCCTTTTAATATGCTGAAAATTTATACAATCAACCATCCTTTAGATGAAGGTTGTCCAATGCTTTGAGTTGTTGGTGCTTGACTAGTTTCATGTAGGGATCGTTCAAAGATGTGGCTCTAGATCAAGTCCAAGCCTCTCCATCTGCTCTACAAAATCCCAATTCATGCTAGACAAAATCCCCATCCATGCCATCTAGTAAAAAAAGTTTTACAAGAAACTAATGGATCCTTCAACTTCTTCTTCATTAAGAAATAAGGGAAGGATAAAATGTAAGGAACATTTAAGCAAATGAATAAACAACGAGAGGAAATATCAAGGGGATGAATAATTTAGAGGACAAAAGGAATTTGTACAAAAGTCGCAATAAATGCATGAGTATTCATTACAAGGTTTAGAAGGAGATATAAAGATATGGAACACATGTTTATAAATAACATCACATCCCAACTAGGTGATATGCATACATATAGAATAACAGGATTAAAGAAAAGTGAAAATTATAGTCATAATGAATAGAAGTGGACATCATGGATGCATTAGGGGGTAATTAAAGAATGAAATCAATGTTGGAGAGGAATCAATACCTAAGAAGGTACTCATTACCTCAACTTGAGGCCAATTAAATTTCTATTTGAGACAAAATTATTGCCTCAAGAATTTAATAAGGTTACAATTTGGAATAGAGCCTTTTGAAATAACATTTCTGCAAATTTGGGACTCCCATTCTATTTCTAGCATATTTTGACCAACTCAAATCCTGTTAGTCACATTGTGACACTCAACTTCATTATATATGCCCTTAAACATGAATAATGAATGATGGAATTATAAGTCTGAAGTATCTTCTTAGAAGGGATCTTAAGCCATAAATTCATGGATTGCCTTTAGGGCATCATCAAAATTCAGCTTAATCCATCCAATTTTGGGGTTTCCCATTTCCTTTGGAGTTTTTTAAAAGTACTCTTAAACAATGAGCGAATGTTGTTTCATTTACTAATTACGCCAAAATTTGTTTTTACAATGGGAAAGGCTCCCTCCCCAATGACAACGGTCAGAATGATGGATGGTTCAGATCGTGCTGCAGAGGACATCGAAGCACAGATTTGTGAGAAGGGTTCGTTCATGGTTCCACGGCGTCGATCAACATCATTCACGCCAACGTGTTCCTCCTCTGTTAAAACCATTTAAATGTCAGTGTTGGAATGCAATGCATGTGTGCTCTCTGAAATTCTCCACAAGTCTCTATCATTTTTTTCACATCTTTCTCCACCGAGAAAAATCAAAACATGACTGCAGAATTCTGGAAGAACTTGGAGACCACCTGCCTCTTGTGGAACGTTGACGTATAATTTAGGCTCAAACCCTGTGCCATCCTCCATCTGTGTAAGAACCGATTCCTCAAGCAGGAATTCCTTACGAAAGATATTTATCATCGTCTTTTTATCTCCATTAAACCCCACAATAAGCAAACATAACTAGATTAATACATTGAATTTTATACGGGTTCGGGGTGGATTACCTATGTAAGCAGAAGCGGATGTATGCACACAAGCTTATTACACCGACCCAAATTTTCATCCTCTAAAAGATGCACCTTTCCTACAAAGCTGTAATCTTTCTTATCAGAACAATGCACATCGTCCTAAACAGGGACTTTAATTCCGATACCGCCGCCACCTCTTCATTACACTTAAGTGAAGGCTCCTTTTTCTCCATGATAGTGACAATTCCTGTACTCATATTCCTTGCAATAAGGTGTAAATTTGACTAGTAACACATGTAAGATGAAATGAAATCCAACAGCTGCAGGCACAAACTCGGAATGAAGAACTAGACATGTGATATATATACAAGAGTTGTAATCTACAATCGATCACAGTTACAGAATCTAATGAACTCAAAAATCGACGGTCCTCAGAGGTCTTGAAATTAAAAACAAATAAATGATTTTGCGTATAATTAATTGTTTTGCATAAGCAAATTGATGCTTAATTCATGTTCTGCCAAGTGCAAACGAATCCTGACACTCCTTAACTCCATGTATGTCTCTTGAGATCTTCAAATTCTATCATATATTGTGGGAATGCACGGAACGGATTACAGATTAAATGTGTCGGTAACTATCCAATTTCAGATGTAAGTAATGAATTATAGAAGCGGCTACCTTTCACTCATTTTGCACCTATGTATGATGTGCTCCCCATAAAAACATGCATGCAGCATATAGATGACCATGTAAAAATATGAGGTGGCAGGAAAAGAACCGCCTGTGTCTATTGATGCCGGAGGAATTTGTGTCAGTGCTCGAGGAGTCAGAGTTGGGTAGCGAAATCTTCGTTGAATCCTTCGTATCGCCGCCACTGAAGACTATATTTAATGTCGTTTTGGGAGGAGAGTGTTGGAAACAAGGTGTCATTTAAGATTTTCCTACAGCGGTTTCACATTGTCGGTGCTCCAAAAAGAGAAATATGAGTTGTCAAAAGATTCTCATATGATAGTATATCATGGAAGGACTATTTTTAGAGATATTATGACAGATTTTATGACATCTTTAAGGGTCAAAAATAGGGGAGAATATTGTGGACGTGGGACCCTAATTTTAGATTGAAATCTTGCTCTTTAATGCAATCCACCTCATGACAGGTTTTGCACATGGTTTTGTAAACCATAGATGGTTTTTGTATAACCGAGGTCTATAAATTGAAGGCTTGGAGAAGCAATTTGTGTGGTGAGTTTTGTAAGTATTGTAATATTGGAATCCTTCTAGAATTGTTTCTGGTGATACTCCTGTAAGAAACTTGCTCTGCAAGTGTATGTAATCTTGCTATTAGATTTGAAATACATTGAGTGGGCTTTTGGAGTGTGGGGTTTTTTATCCGAAAGGATTTTCCCCACGTATATCTAGTGTTTGTGTTAATTGTTATTTTCTTGTTATGAATGTATTGCTTGAATTTTTGTAATGTTTGATTAAGTTTAAAGTTTTGCATAATTTCTCTTCTCAAGATTAGTGTAGGAAGTGCTTCCGCTACTCTAATTTCCTAACAGAGTTTACCACCAACGGCTACACTTTTACTCGCCCAAACCAGCCATCCGGCTTCAATATGCACAGATGAGTGCAAACGGATCGTGTTCATTCCACCTATGCAACCGCGGCCGCCTTCTACAAGCAAAAATTAGCCCTTCTACACATTCCAAGTGGATTACGGGTTGCCAACGGCTATCTCCCCCGGTTTACCGCTTAGTAGGACAATCAAGACAAAAGATATTCAAGCTCCTTCACAATTCCTCTAAGCTAACACTCCACCACAACAAGCAACTAGGTAACATAGCAATAATTAGTTTTAAAAAATTCACAACTAGTTTTAAAAAATTATCATGGAATTTTCTATTACAACTAAATATTTTTTATAACTGATTTTAAAATTTTATCATCAAATTTTATATTGCAACTAAATAAGATTGAAAACACTTACATACTTTGAAAAATGAATTTCAAATCAAAAATTTGTGAAAAAAAAGTTAAAATGTAAAATAATAATAACTTATTAAATTTTTAAATCGCTTTAATGAATTAAACAATTAAATAAAAATTTTAATTTAATATCTATTTAATTTTTACAATATTTTAATTGTTTAACATTAATTAAAAAAATATTTAATAAAACATCTATTTAATTATTATAATATTGTGATTGTTTAATCATATGAGAATAAAACAAACAAAATAAATGAATATTTTGATTATTTTTATGAAGTTTTTAAAATAAAAAACAAAATATAATAATAATGTTTGCATAGTTATATTTAAGACACATATTTTTAAAAATATAAAATATAATAATAATTTTTAGATACTTATATTTAAGATATTGCTTGATTCTACGAAAATGATTCAAGATTCATTTGAGTAAAGATTTTCCTCTTTTTAAACATAATTGATTAGTTATAGCTCTATATTCGTTTTTATAGAAGTATAATATTTTCTTTAATGGTGTCTCCAATGTTAGGTTGCATGATTATACCATTTCTCATTATTCCTTTCAAGGAGACATACACATTATTCTTTTTCATAATAATTCATCTCAATTTTCATAACATTAACCCATTTTTTCCTTAGACTAGCTTACGCATGATTTCTAGGTTCACTAAGCATACATGACAATGCAAATATATTATTTTCATCATAAACGTTATTAAAAAGTTGAATTCTTTGACTTGAAGCCTTGTGATCGTTCTCTCATAGTTTTGATTCAACATTTAATTTTCTCTACAATGTTCAACAATCTCTATTTTTTTCCATCTACATCTTGATATATAGTTACAACATTCATATTGGGATTAAACAAATGTTATCACCAATCATGAGCCAGGGGACCACATATCATACTAAATGCATAGTTTCATTTTTAGGGGAAAATGTTTTGCCTCGATTTTAGTGAAAAATAAAGGATGAAATCCACTGTCCACTATTTACCCTTTGTATTTTATGTATGTTATAAACTTTCTATATAGGTTTAGATTTGACATGATCAAACGTTTTTTTTTTAAAATAGTGGCTATCTACCTTATAAAGGCACTAAGAGGTGTGTTGGTAGTCACAATCTTAAATAATATAATAAGATAATAATTAATTACATTAGTCAAAAATGATAAAAAACACAATGTGATTTTCATCGTGTTGAAAAACACAATGTGTTTTTCAACATGATGAAAATCACATTGTGTTTCGAATCATGCTTTGACTATTATGATTACTATTTAGTGATTAACATGTGGAAAACATAGTGTGTTTTCCATCTTTTTAACATGCTGAAAATGCAACGTGTTTTTCAACATGTTGAAAAACACAACGGTTTTCTGCATTTTATTATGTATGAAAGTAAATTTATTCAAGTCATACTAGTATGACCTTAATATTTGTATTTATATTTATTAAAAATAACCTTAATAATAAATGTTTTGAAATGTTATCATAAAACATTAATATAATTATAACTCAAACATTAATACAATTATAGTGAAACAAAATGAATGTGACTAATGTTATCGGTGTTTGAGATGATTCTTACAAAGATGACTCTTACATTGTATCACAATATGTAGTAAAATCTACATTGAAATTGTGTATCTATCCCTAAAGATATATTAGAGACCTTTAAAAACCCATATTTTTGTAGACATTCTGGATGTTTGCAACAACTTAGGAAAATAAAATATATTTGGGACAACAAAATCCAATGGTTTCACCCTCTATTGGATGATTCCATCTAGATCAAAGATATATGAATGGTTTTTATTTGTACATGTAAGTATGTCCCTATAACATATTCTATCGTATTCTAAAGTTTGTAATCTTTATGTGTTTCTTAATTGCATTTCTATGCTTTGCGATAACCACATTGAATTCCCTTTTTTGAGGTGAGTGAGATATACTATATATATATATCTCATCCCAAAATAATTGAGGTGTATTCATGTCATATATAACATATAAAAATTGTAGGACACATCCACTCAAAATGCACACCTAATAGTAATACTAGAGCACATCCACAACCTTATACAAAAGGAACAATCAAGATATGTTGGAAACTTCATGAGTATGTACCTATACGCATGAACAAATTATATACAAATGCATATAACCATGTAAAATTAATAATATAGAGAACCATAAATTTCTATCGTATTCATATCCAAGGTAGAATTATATGTAATATAACATGTTAGGGTATTAAGAAGTAGAATTAAACTTCTTAATAGATCTCAAAAAAAGGGAAAAGGATGAACATTTGTAGATGAGTCATTTATATACCTCCACGGTGAGTGAATACTCCACTATAGGGGATTCCCTTTCTCGATCCATATATGAATTTTTTTAGAAATAGAAACTCCCAATTTGATTCTTATGCCATACTATTGTTAAAGGAAAAATCTAATTTATGAAGTCTTGTATTTCTATTTACATGTATCTAAAATTAGATCCCAATGCTCACATATCTATGTTATATCATACACTAGGGTTTGCACATGAATTTATGTTCTCTATCTATGGATTTCATTAGAGATTTCAAATCCATTTGCACTTTTAGAATTTACTAATAAATTTCAACAACCATGCAATAACCTCCTCATATTCGGGCTTCTAAAAATATATCTAGACATTTGTTTTCATGGGCTCTAAATTCATGTAAGTACAAATTACTTATGATAATAAAAAAGTAGTGGTTAAAACTTCTACAACCATGTAGAAATTTTTGTTGATTAATATGAGGAAATCACAGCAGTGTTCTTCATCTTGATGAAAAAAGTGTGTTTTTCAACATGCTAAAAACGCAGTGTGTTTTTTAGCACATTGAAAAACACAAGGGTTTTCCACATGTTTTCATTTACGAAATTAAATTTTCTGAAGTCACACTAGTATGACCTTAATATTTGAATTCATATTTGTTAACAAGAACCTTAATAATAAATGTCTTGAAATCCGAACTCAAACATTATTATAGTTATAACTCAAACATCAATATAATTATAGTGAAATAAATTGAACACATTTAATGTTATAAGTGTTTGAGATGATTCTTAATATTATCTATAAGTATAAATAAGTTCTAGATTTGCATGTTGATCTGTTACTATCGTAAGAAAATATAAAAATTTCATTTAAATATGCATGTGATCTTTGAGCTCTTAGTTGTAATTTCATTGCTCTTAGTCTGTGTTAAATGGAATACATTAGGAAAAGTTTGATTTTTGGATTCATTATAGTTGTAAATATTGCTAATGTGTAGATCATTTGTATGTATAGTTTTTTATTAGTTGTTAAATATTGGTAATCACAAGGTTGTGAATTTTTGATGTAAGTCGAAGCTACAAAAAATATTTGTCGTTATACTCTCACTCTCAATTTGGAATATGGGGGCAAGTGCTTCTGCAAAGATAGAAATCAATGTGTGCTAAAGGGGTTTCCCCTTAGGATGCCACATTGATACACCCAACTATCATTGTGTGTTGAAGGGGCTTACCCTTATGATTGCACATCGATAGCTAGGTGGTATACTTGTGTTGCACATAAGTTTTCAAAGCTGCTCGCTAAAGATAATTTTATAGGAAAAGGATACCCTTCACTCAAAATGCACCCTCCCATAATATCACAACCATCCCTTTTTCAATGGATGGTTGTGATATTATGGGAGGGTGCATTTTGAGTGAAGGATAGCCATTGGCATTTATTCATACTTGAATTTGTCATGGATATTAGCTTTCTGAAATTGTGATTATTTTATCATATTGGATGATGTATATTAGATTTTTCATGTATCGTACTAACATTAATTATATGCTTCTTTTGTGTACTAGTTACTCTTTTGTGTAGTGAATATGAATACTAGGAGCCTAATTTTTCCCGATCCTGTTTGTAAATTGAAGACATACATAAATACGAACCTCCATGTAAACTGAAGATGAAGGGAGTTCGCATAGAAAGTTTGAAAATTGCAAGAGTTCCTAAAAATAGTCCTTAATTTATTAACAATTTATAAATTATATGTATATTATAGACAATTTAGTATGCCATTGAATACTAGTTGTTTAGAATGTATAGTAAATAATTTTTATTACAATTCAAAGTTTAGCACCATTTCTAAATTTCAAATAAAAGTGTGAAAATTCTACACATTATAATATTGAGTTTGCATTATCCACAAAATTTGAAATAATGCATTGTGGAAAATTTAATATGCTAGTGATTTCTATTTTTAATAATATACACTAACATAATATAAGTAAAACTATAGATGTAGATAGTCTATGCTATTATAATTTACTCACGGATGATAAATCCTTAAACAAGGTAAAAATTTCAATCATGAATAATATTCATAATTTCATACATGACAAAATAATTTTTTCAGAATATCCATATTTTATAAATTTCATTGTGGAGAAATCACATTTTTCAATTTAATTTTTTTGAAATATCTATATTCTTCAATTTTAGTTTGTAAGTTCACCTTTTTCAAAAATTAGGGTACATGGGTGTTGCGAAGATTATTATTTTATTGTTGTTTAATTATTATGTTAACATATATATATATGTTATATATATTTTAATATTTTAATTTTCTAATTTCTAACTTCTATTTTAAATAAATATGTTTTTGTTTTGTTAGTTTTTATTGTTTTTAGCTAAATGTAATAATTTCTATTTTATATACATCATTTTTGAACAATATTAATTTAAAAATAAAATAAGCACTTAACATATATTATTATAAAATGTGAATTATATTTATAAGTTTAATTATAATATTTTTTATGGAAGTTTCTTTCAACATTCAATAAATGTATTTGAAATAATATTAATTTTGTAAATGATCTTTGTTACATTATATTTATTATGCCACATTCTTTTCATCACATCAGAGATGACCATATTGTGATATGCTTGTGCACTAGAAGTAGTAAGCGGTCCTAAGAATTGTTGTTACAAGTGGCTTTTGAATTAGCCAAAAATTCAAATGTTTCTAATGTTTTAAGATGGTATTCATGTTGATGATGATCAATCACAACTCAAAATTTATTTCAGAAAGTATGAAATAATTGATTCATTAACGATGCAAAACTGCATGTAATAATTTTTAGGATGGGAAGGAGACCCAAATGGCAGAGCATGATCAATCTTTCTATCCAAGAAATAACAAAGGAAAAGATTCAATTTTCGTATGAAGACCTAGAATGGACACCAATCGGGGATGAGCCGAACATCGACATTTGTGTCGCCATACCTCTCGCAAGACTAGAGGCATTTGTAAAGGGGGAAGGTTCTAACGAAAATTTTGAGACTACATTCACCCACACAAATCACAAGTCAAAAAATATAGCAAACCCTAAACCTCATACAACGAAGTCATATACTAGGTTTGGACCTTTTCTAACAATTCTTTTTTGTACGTTTTTTTCATAAACATTTGTATAACATTTGATGTTACCATTTTTAATTATAGTTGTTGGTGTTCATATGGTCCAGATGACAATATAAATAAGCCATAAACAGTGAAAAAGTGAGTAGGTGTCAAATTAAAAGGGGTTGCCAATGTCATTTCATTGTGAAGGTTTTTTATGGTAGACCGATAGTGGTGATAATATTATACAACGATTTGTTCCATTGTGATGTAAATGGTGAGTTTTGTTGTGGTAGGAACGAAAATACCATTAATGATCCTCATGTCAATATTGCCCCGTACTTGTTAAATGAATGTAAATCCTATATTGAGAGTCTATTGTTGATGAGTGTCACCATGGAAACGGTGTATGAGAAATATATAGAGGATCCATCCAATGTGGGTATATTTAGCCGAGGGGATGAATACTTGACAAGAAAGGACATGGTGAACGCATGGAAAATAGTTCACTCTAGATGGTATGAAAAGCACATTGATGATGCCATGAGCAAGAACTTATGGCATGCGAAGGAAAGAACCATTTTTTCTATGCAATAATGTCCATTTAGTTCCATTCACGTTCAGGAGTCATTACTTATGCGCAGAGATGAGCACGGTAAATGAAGAAATGTTTTTGGATGGCACCTCCTTGCCGTATCCAAAACCATAAGTGGAAGGTAATTCAATGTCATCGTATGTGGCAAGTAGTGATATAAGTTGCTAAGCATAAGTCATAACAAAATAAGCATCGTGTTGAAATTATTTTCCATTAGTGTGTAAGAGCCAATACTTATGCAGAGACAAGCACGATAAATGAAGACACGTAATGATATGGCCCCTCCTCACTATTTCCAAAGCACCAAAAGTAGAAGGTAATTTAATATCATCGTATGTGGCAAGTAGTGATATAGATTTCTAAGCATAAGTTGAACGAAATAAGCATCATGTTGAAATTTTTTTCCTTTCACGTCGAGAAAAGCATAGTAAATGATGACATGTTATGGGATGTCCCTCCTCACCACCTCAACTCAAGTCCGCCGATAGTTGATGGTCGCTTTTAATGTCTTTAATCAATTAATTGATGCCAATGATAATGTTCATCACGCATATTTATGATTAGGTGACAATGTGTATTCATGTGTAGGCGACAATGTGTATTCTCAATCAAATGTTACGAATGGGTGTTGTAGCCAAAATATTCCCCTATCCACCGAACGATGGGTGACGTGCATGGATGGTATGAGGCTATTTTTCTATTGTACAATTATATTGAAAAACCTAGTGTATAAATAAATAAATTTCTATAATGTCTTATACGTCACAGAACTCCTAAAGTAGTTGGGGCTGGTGGGTTGATGATAGAAAGTGATTCAAATTTTATGGAACACACATCCAAAGAATTCTTGAAGTCAGTGTTGGATACATGAATGAGTACAAATGAACAAAAAAAACATTCTTTAAATGTGTTTAAAGGTTTAGGAGAGACCTAAAAGCATCAAATATGTTAGATGTGACTTTTAAAGGAGATGTCAATGAGACAACCACCACCCGCATGCGTCTATGGTTTAGTGTGAGTAAAAAGTGTCACCGCATTGTGACTAAGAGGCCGACCATCAGTAGAAGATTTGAATAATCACGTTGAAGAATACAAATGCTTCCAATTTCCAGATGGCAATCGTGCAAAGAGGAGAGAAACCACACAAGTGGAACCTATAGGTAAAAACATTAAATTATTGGTGTGAATGTGAATTTGTAAGAAATTTTAATTTTGAGGTGAAGACTAACATATTGATCATTTATTTTGCAGGTGGTTCAAATGCAGATGAAACATATCCACATCACTACTTATCTTTCAACAATTTAGCATCTGTGCAAGGTGTGTATTGAATGTCCTTAATTTTAATACATTTATTTATTGTATGTAAGGTACAAAGCCTTTGATATCTTGTCTAATATTTAATGCATTGTGTTGCAGATGCAACAGATATGCAGAGAGATGTATCTTACAGAATGAGCAGGTTGAGCTGTGGAAAGTAAATGTATGGAATGTAGAGTGGGCCTATTTTAGAATTGTAAACATTTAAAATTCATGTATATGAGATTGTAGATTACGTATATTTAAAATACATAAATATGGAATGTACAGTGATGGGCCTATTTTTGATGATTTTGAGAGTATTTAAATGTTGGCTGCTTGTTGGTGTTAGCCAACGTAGGACAACTCATGTAATATATGGATAGTAGAAAATATTTTAACATATAGAAATCTGATGTAATTATGTTGGAATGATGTAATCCACAGTAACTATTTATCATGTGGAATTTTTATTGCTATTTTCAAAGTGCTGAAAAACAAACTTTATTTTTAAGCACGTTGAAAAACACACTGTGTTTTTCAACACTATAAAAATGAATCGCCATTTTCCATAAGGTGCAAACCACGATGTTGTTTCACCTTTATGTAACAATGTAATCCATAGTAACGATGATTTTTCGTATTATTGCAATCATGTAATCCACATTAAGTAATTATCCGGTGGAGAAGCATTGTGTTTTTTAAGTGCTGAAAACCATGATCTTTTTCCATCTTATTTTAATGATGTAATCCACATCAATTAATTATCATGTCGAGAAGCTTTGCATTTTCTTAAGTGCTTGTGCATATTGTGTCTAAGGATGGGATTAATATTAATCTGGAGTGAGTTAAACCTATCCAAAAGATATCTCTTCCAACAAGCCAGAAAGTGTTCATTGTTGTGGTGAAAGAAAAATAGCCATCATCATTCGAGCTGCATAGTATGTTCTTTGGGACAATTATTTGGTCAAGAGAGGAATTGATGGTTGTTTTTAAGGTGAAGAAAAGTTGACTTTTTTAAAAGTGCTAAAAAGTAAAGTGTGTTTTTCAGCAATATGAAAAGTGCCATGTCTATTTTGACAAGGTGCAAACCATGATGTTATTCGTCTTTGTTGTAATGATATAATCCACATCAAGTAATTACCAGGTAGATAAGAGTTGATTTTTTTCAAAGTGTTGAAAAATAAAGTTTGTTTTTCAGCAATTTGAAAAACATCGTGTGAATTTTGACAAGGTGCAAACCACGATGTTATTCGTCATTTTTGTAATGATGCGATTCAGATCAAGTAATTATTAGGTTGAGAAGAGTTGTTTTTTTCAAAGTGCTGAAAAATATAGTGTGTTTTTCATCACTTTGAAAAACGTTATGCGGATTTTGACAAGGTGTAAACCACGATGGTATTTGTCATTGTTGTAATGATGAAATCTACATCAAGTAATTCTTAGGTTGAAAAGAGTTGATTTTTTTCAAAGTGATGAAAAATAAAGTGTGTTTTTAAACATGTTGAAAAACATGCTCGTGTTTTTCGTAACTTTGAAAAATTCCATGTCGATTTTGACAAGGTGCAAACCACAATGTTTTTCCTCCTTGTTGTAATTATTTCATCCACATCAATTAATTATCAGGTGGAGAAGAGTGTTTCACCTTTTTCTTAGATCGCTTCTTAAAAGTGTTGACGAAACATATAGGGTAACAGCATAGGAGGAATACATGTTCAAATGTCGGTTGATGGGTTGTTGTGCGCGTATGAATTCCGAATCCAAAGCTGATCGTGAGAGTTTCCTTTTGGCTAGGAGGAACTACTTGTAATGAAAACAAGACCACCAGAAGGAATTAAACAATATGGGTAGTGAACTCGCCTAGATGTGCTAGATCTCGGGAAGTGTGATACTTCCTGATGGCTATCATCCTAGTGTTTTAAAAATTCAATGTCAGTAAACAAAATAAATCCTATTGTTATTTTAAAATGATTTAGGTATCTCACTTAAAAACAAAATAAGAAATAGATCTAATCTAACAGGCTAAGCTAGAATAGAATCCAAAGGTCAAATGATTGGTTCTGGGTTTTGTAGGTTTGGCAGAGGTCTCGGGTAGATCACAGGTGAAAGAGGGTGAGATAAAATTAGGTGGGTAGGTATCTATTAAGAGCTATGTGGGAAAACAAAGAGACCGATGTCGGTCAGGGGTGACCGACGGCAGTTAGGTGTAACCGATGTCGGTTCCTGTTAGATCTGAAAATGTCACAGAACATGCTGGGGTCTCATTTGTGATTGAAAAAAAGACTTTGGTTGGTCGGGACAAGGTATTGGGTGACTGGAGTAGGATTTTGTGAGGTTTCAATGGGTATATGGAGGTGAAAATATGGAGAAGGTCAATAGGGAGCAAGATAAACAATGGATGATAAAATGATGAAGAAATGAAATAACTAGGAAAGTATGATGTTGTACTTACTTGGATTTCATTCCTGAATGTCTATGTGTGAGGGATGGAGGTGCTGATGATGAGTTTGAAGGTTACAAGTGATCACCAACTAAAGAAAAGCTTTTACATGTACTTTGCATGTACATTCCTCTTTGCTTGGATAGATCAGATCATGGCTAGGATGGCTGTGTAGGAGAAGATGCTCAATCTCCTTCCTTGGATGTGAGTTTTTCACTGGAATTGGCTCTCTGAAGATGCATTATCTCTCTGAGATGTGTTCTTGTTCATAAAATTTCTCCCAAAGTTTTCCAACTTGCTTCCAACTTCCAACCTTGAGAATAAGGTTGTTTTGGGGTTAAAAGGGGTAACCGACGGTGGTCCGGGTTAACCAGCAATGTTTAGGGGTAACCAACATCAGTCAAGGTAGGATTTCCTAGGTTTACTAAACTAGGGAGATCCTCCTAATTTCCTTGGATCTCGTGTCATTATCCCATGGATTAGACTTGGAGCTTCTTGTAAGCATGCAGGAATGTGGTTAGAGGGAATGTAGGCATTGATTTTTAGGGTTTGGGTAAGTCTTAGTTAGCTATGGGAACTTTATAAGAATAGGTTTTAGGTTGAGTCATTTTTGTGAGATGTCTAAGTGAATTGCATGTGTGGATATTATTCAAATAAGATATTTAAATAATAAATATAGTGAGGATAATGCATTAATTTAATTAAATTAATTAAATTAATATTAGTGGGGTGAAGGGGGGTCATGGCTAGGTAAATGTAACAAAGGGTGCTTATTTGTCAAGGGACAAAAGGGGAGTGTGACCTAATTTTAGTGTCTACATTTTGCCCCTTTTTGTTGTGTAGCTTGTATTAGTAAGTGACGCTAACAAAAATAAGATGTGGTTGCCCCATGTGTGGGTGAAGGTGATCCCCCTCAAACCAAGAATTGACGAGGTAACAGGCTGAAGTGGTGAGTGGTTTGATAAAAGGTAAATGTGAGGAAAAGGCAAGTGGGATAGGGGAAAAGGGTGAAAGGTCTACTCGAGAAATCTAGGTAATGGGTCAGGGTCACAGGTAGTAACAATCAAACCCATGCACATGTATAAACTAACACGCTACCGGGTTGAAGAGTAGGCAAAATCTACATCGTTTAAGGTTGATATGTTTATCCAAACAAGGTTGAAGTGAATCCAGTATCCAAGGTATAGGATATGGTCGAAACACAATGTAGGTTAGGTGCAGAATGTTTGGGTATGTTTTGGTATACCAAAGGTAGGGTCGATAAACGGTCATGGAAATAGGCTAGGTAAGGTCATTAGGTCAATCAACATAGGTAACAAATGTCACAAGGTATAGCGAACACATGAGGTCAAAGGTCATGAGCAAGTGGTCTAGGTCCAAATATCTAGGTCATGACACGAGTATGGCTGAGGTAGGGGCAATGTGTAGGTGAGGTTGACTAATGGCAGGTAATGGATAACCAAAATCGGTAGAGGAAAACCAACGATGGTGAGGTAGGGTATGAGATTGATGCTGGTTTATGGAACCGACGTTGGTTAGGTTGGGTTTTGTATAAAAATAAAAAATCTGCATGTTTTTGTTATTCATTTGTTATTGGTTGAAGGGAGAAAACTGACAAAAAAAGAGAAAAAAGTGAGAAAAGTGTCCAGACGAAATGGGATAGTGAGCTGGCGGTGTGATTTAATGAGGATAGGGTGGGTCAGTAGCGGGTCCATGGGATCGGGCGAGAGAGGTGATTGGTCAGAGGTTATGGGTGGTTAGATTTTCAGTGATGGCAAAGGTTGGAGAGGGATTAGGCGGACCACCAACATAGTGGCCAGACATGCCACCGAGACGGAGGCAACGCGACGAGGTAAGAACCTAACTCTTTAGTGTTAATTAGCTAGTGTAGTGGTTTTGATAGTTAGTAGTTGTAGGGTGTTGTGGGGGTTTGTATTTTGTGGGTGGGAAAAAAATTAAATGTGGGTATGGGGGGAATAACGGGCCAAAAAGAGGGTGGGGAGGGTAGAAAATTGTAAAAGTGAGGTGAGGAAGGGTTTTAGGTCATTATAGGTGGGGTAAAAGGGGCAGGGGGTTATAAAAAGGGGGTCTAGGAAGTCACAAATTTTTCCGTGATGATGGACTCGACGCCAATCAAGATTGGCCGGATTCGGTTGAAAAGAACCAAGATCGGTCACCAAACAAGTGACCGATGCCGTTATGTGTAATCGTGGTCGGTGAAGAGGAATCGCATGTCGGTCACCAATAGGTGACTAATGCCGATTAAAGGGTGACCGGAGTCGATTAAGATGAACCCATTAATGTGCTGCTATGCAATTCTTGATGCAGAGGGTGGACACTTTCCTTGATCACTGATGGGGGTGCTCTATGATATGATGGTGCATGAGAAACACTTGCTTGGCACCGAGAATTCTTGGTGCAACTATATAGAGATTTGTGGGTGTATGGGCGGTTGCACAGGTTCAACTTGTGTTGTACATTTATACTACATTGCTGGCCTATGAGCACATAGTCTCGTGTTTGATCTATAGGGATGCCCTAAGCAAATGAATTCCCACCGAGATTTGTGTAATGGGATACGGGAGATGGGTACCGATTGTAGGAGAGCGGAGGTCGGATAGGCCGACATACAATGTGGCCCATTTTTGGTAGTTGTTGGAGGGGTTTTCCAGAGTGGACATTATCTGGAGGCTATATGTGGGATTCCCCTCATATAGGCACATGCATAAGGAGCTAGCTAAGCTCTAGCTAGAGAGGTGGATACTGGGTTTCCATGCCGGGAGGATGAGATGATCCCGGTGATGTGGTTCGACAGTAGTTTGGGCTTGTACAAGATATTCCTCCGCCCTTCCCATAGTATCAAATATATGACGTGGAGAGGCACTTACCTCTAGCAAAACCTTCAGTGCCTACAGAGAGGAGGAGCAGCCAGGATCAGCGGATTGATGATGCCGGATGCATAGATAGGTATAGGTAGTGGTGGGTGGATCAGTTATGAGCCATACCACCTAGACCGGGGCAACTTCGACTTAGCTACCATAAAAGGTGCGAGAGAGATGCCCTACGGTGGGTAGGTAATGACACCGATCACACGAGATAGGTATACCGTGCACACAACTAGAGGGGTTAGAGGTAGAGGTAGCAGAGCTACGAGTACAGGTGGCTAGTCTATAGGCCCAGATGGCGGAGGGAGAGGGTGGAGGTGATGGAGGAGATGGAGACAAAGATGGTTAGGTGGCAGCCCCACTCGCTCGGTGGTAGGTTTACGAGGGCTAGCCTGCCACAACCTGCATACGATTGGGGCCTTATAGGTCCAAATAAAGGCATATGGATAGGGGCACCATCATAGGGAGGACAGGGACAAGGGGCACCACCACAGCGCAGGAGCCGGTTCCAGCTTCATAGGTCGGGCGCAGGTAGGTACAAGGATGAGACCTATGGGACCACCATAGATTGTGCCTATATCTAGGTTACATGATGCCCTAGGTGAGGCGAGATATTATCAGGACCAACTCATGGCAGCCAGGATAGACTTCCTCTCTTACAGAGAGTACATGGCACAATAAAGGCGTCCAAAGGAGAGGATGATATCCCACACACATAATGTGGAGAGCACAAGAGGACAACGAGCTTCGAGGCCTGATCAAGGAGAGGCCACTAGTACATGACGACCAGAGTGAGGTGATGTGCTAGTAGGGGCATAGAAGGCCGAGGGTGTAGGTGACACAGAGATGGAGGACATCCAGCGAGATGTCTGATATGCGGCCACCCGATTTTTGATGTATACGAGTGATTATTGTTGATAGATATGTCGGCCTGCATGCCAAATATTTTTGTATTTTTGGATCACATTCTAGCCTGCGTGCCAAAGACAGTGAGGATGTACGAGTGATTTTTGTATATATGAGCATATACACGCCGCATGTCAAGATTTATTTGTATCGAGTGTTTCATTCTTTTTGTATATATGAGACTGGCCTATGTGCCGATGACATTTTGTATTGTATATCAGCCTATGTGCCAACATTTTTGAGATGATGGCCATGATGAGATAGGCATGTATTTTGAGATATACATTTATTGATTTATGAGATTCATGGTATTTTGTGATGTGTTAATATGTTTATGAGATATTGGATGTATGGCTCGTGTTAGATGAGATATGGATTTGTTACTTTGATATGGATGGAAATTAGGTGAGTTAGGCATGATGGAGTCAGGTTGGTTTAGGCATGGATCGAGTCAGGTCATAGGCATGGTTGAATTAGGTTATAGGCATGGATTGAGGCATGCTATAGGCATGGATTGAGTCAGGTTATAGGCATGGATGAGTCAGGTTATAGGCATGGTTGAGTTGAAATTAGGTTTAGTTATGATTCACTATTTTGGCAATGAATGATACTATGGGTCATATGTGAAATGTTGTATAATCTATGCATAATGATGATAGAGAGATGGTAGGTGTAATAAATGTATGTTGTAGTAAGCAATTTGTTATGTATGTGGATTAATTTCTAATTTTGTTATAAAAGGGGAACTAAGTAAAATGTGATGTAAATGGTGAGTTAGGCATGGTTGATGAATTTTTTTAGGGTAGAGAATGGCCGAGCTAACCTCCAAGGGCCCCATGCCCTCGAAGTGCTGCCTACATAGTCCCGTGAAAAGGGACCTCAGGCCGATGTAGTTCTCCCATGAGCTAGGGAAGAATATGAAAATGAGTTGGTAGGTTTGTGGGCATGTTGTGGGTTTAGGTTTAATAGGTGTGGGTAGATTATAGGTAAAATGATGTAGGTGAAGGTGATTATGGTGAAAGGGGAGGATTACCCCAAAGGTAAGCGTCGAGTACCAAGTCCTGTATAAGGTAATCAAAACGTAAACAAATATGGTTAAAAGGTAAGAGGGGGGCTATAAAGCCACCTGATTGGGTTGGATCATACTGAGTAGATCATACCTTAGAGGGGGTGATAAACATAAGACCTCGAAAGGCATTGCACGATTAACTATTCTACAATGAAGGTAGTCACAGGATCACCAAATGTCTAAATTCCAAGATGTCCCTTGAGGAAATTGAGGAAATGAGAGTGGAAATGGTAAGGAAGGTGAAAGGTAATTAATTTTATATGTTTTGAGTGACAGGGCTTTTGGGCAAGAGGTCCTAGGTCACAATGGGCAAGTCCATGACTAAAAAAGTTTTTGTTTTGATAGACTGATTGATGTGGGAAGTCTATATGGGATAAATAATATGGTACTCCTTTAGGTCTTCGTGAAGTTAATCGATACGGGAAGCTTCGGTTTCTCTCTATTTTTTTAGTTTTATATAGCTGTCCTTCGAGGGAGCAATCTATTTATAGTAGCAATTTTGTCGAGAGGAAGATGTCCTTTTGAGGGAGTCATATTTTTATTAGAAGTTTGACTCAAGGAGTTTGGTCCCACGTGAGGGTTTTGAAACCATGGACAAGACCAAGGTGGAGGATAGGACTCTTGTTCAAAAGGCAAGGTGGAACAACCATGGGATCTCATCTATAGGTAGACAAAAAGTATCCATGAGAATCATGCTATGTGCAATTCCATGGTACACATATTCAAGAGGAGATAAAAAGTGACAGGAACTCACATGATTCTTGTTTAATTGTTAGGGAGGTGTATGGAGTGGATAGTGCTCAAGGGACGAGCCTGTAAAGAGACAAAGGGTGAGGTAGGATGATGAGTCAACAATAGAATGGTTGAAGATGCAATGCGTTAAGGGGCTTAGGTTCGGGTTTACCATCAAGTGAGGATAAACGATAGGCACTTGATCCATAGGTATGAGTTACGATGTATGGTCCCAGCCAATTAGGAGTGAATTTTCCCGTTTACTTTTTTTTCTGCTTTGGTTACGTGTTGATTTTCTTTCAAGACAAGGTCACCGACTTGGAAGGTTCATTCATGAACACATTTTTCATAAGCACGTTTGATACGTTGTTGGTAAACTTGAAGGTGATCCAGAGTGTTAAGACGACATTCGTCTAATAACTCTAGTTGTGCTAAGTGGTCCTGACGAAAGTCATCATCAGTAAGCATGTCCTGGAGAGAAATGTGGAGTGAGGGGATCTAGACTTCGAGAGGTAGAACAACCTCTATACCATAGACTAGCGAAAAGGGTGTGGCTGCAGAGGAAGTACGGATACTAGTGTGGTATGCCCATAGGGAAAAAGGAATGTGGGTATGACAATCCTTTCTAGTATCGTCAACCACTTTATGAGAATTTTGTTGAGGGTTTTATTAGTGGATTTCTCTTGGCCGTTGGTTTGTGGGTAATAAGGTGATGAGAAACTAAGTTGAATGTTGAAGGCGTTGCAAAGTTTTGCAGTGTTTTGTTTTTGAATTATTTTCCATTGTCAGTGATGAGGCGATGAGGAACACCAAAGTGAAAAATGATGTGATGGTTAATGAACTCACATATCTTCTTGGATTTCATGGAGATGAGTGGTAAGGCTTCCACCCATTTTGCGTAGTATTTGGTAAAGCAGCATGATCCATTGATGGCGTTGGGAAGAATGAGGATTGATTTCTCCGACAAGATCCAAACCCCATTGAGAGAAGGGCCATAGGTCATGAGTGACCTATAAGGCATGACTGGGTGTATGATGAAGGTTGGAATGTTGTTGGCATTTCACACAATGTTTGACATAGTGGCAACAATCATGGTTAAGGGTCACCAATAATATCCCAGATTTAAGAATGTGCTTAAGAACAACAAGGTCACTAAAGTGACCTCCACATATGCCATCATGAACCTCCTTAATGGTATAAGAAATTTCAGAACTCATGAGGCATTGTAAGAGAATACCATTAAAGCCGCATTTATAGAGGAGTCCCCTCAGAATGATGAAATGAGAGACCTTTTTAAGGAAGGCACGTTGTCCATTACGGGTGAGATCGGGAGGTAAGATGGTGAGAGATAGGTAGTCAAAGTATTGTTTGTACTAAATGTCACTCAGTCAGTCTGTCATTTCCAATTGATTAAACATCATGAGGTAAATAAGAAGGTGAATGGAGGCATTGTATGGTGACAAATATTTTGGAATTGGTAGGGAAGCGGGTATTTGGGAAGCTAAGCATGCCATGATATCTCGTAAATTTGTTGGTTGAATGTGGGGATGGTTTGAAGGTGTAACAATCAAAGGTGGTCAAAAGTATGTCTACATGATGTTTATACTTTTGAAGTATCTCTTTATGACATTGGTACATACCATTGACTTGATTCATGGCCAATTGTGAATCACCAAAGATGTTCATTGATTTTACATCTAGGGCATATGCGCGGCTTGGAGACCTAGTATGAGTGCTTTGTAATCGGCAATATTGTTAGTGCATTCAAAGTCTAGTTAGAAAGACAAAGGAATGGGTTCCCCATCAAGAGGAATGAGGATAACACCATCCCTACCCCCATGATAACACTTGGAACCGTCAAAGAATAGTGTCACTTGGTAAGGGGGTTCGTCCAGGGAAAGGGTAGGAATGGAATCATCAGGAAAGTCAAAATTAGAGGGTTGATCACCGAAAATAGGTGCGTCGACAGGTTGGTCAGCTATAGCTTGATCCTTGATGGAATTTTGGTGAATGAATTCGAGGTCAAGGTAAACTAAAAGCATAAGCCATCGCACGATTACCGATTTTGATAAGGTTTGGCGTACATGAAGTGTAAGGGATTGGTGTTGGTCATGACATAAGTTTTGTGGTTGAGTAGGTAATGGTGGAGTTTGGTGGCAACAAAAACTAAGGCTAAGAAAAGCTTTTTTGGATGGTTGTATCAGGTTTCATAGTCCAAAAGAGTATGGCTTATGTAATTAACCGACTTCTCCCTGTGTTGTTCATCACGATGAGTGAGCATGGCTCCCAAGGAATGATCGGTAGCGGATATGTATAGGTAAAAAGGTTGATTGTATTTAGGTGGAATGAGTACGGGTGGTTGGAGAAGGTATTGTTTTAGGGCCTCAAAAGCTTTGTGAGAGTCATCGTCCCATTTAAAGGAGACATCCTTCCCAAGTAGATGATGAAATGGTTTACACCGATCGATAATTGTGAGATGAAACGGTGAATGGATCGCAATTTACCTTGCGGGCTACGGAGTTTTGTAAGGTTAGTAGGTGGAGGCATTTCCATAATGACCTTGACTTTAGCAGGGTCAACTTCTATACCATGAAGGGAAACTATAAATCCCAGGAGCTTTCCTGAGAGAACCGCGAAGACGCACTTTTTAGGTTGAAGGCGGACACAATATTTAATGAGGCAATCAAAGATGGTTTTGAGGATGGCGAGGTGCTTAGTACAACATTTAGATTTGGCCAAGAGATCATCCACATAATCTTCCAATATGCGATGCATGATATCATGGAAGATGTAAGTCATAACACGCTGATATGTAGCACCAATGTTTTTAAGGCCAAAAGGCATGACTCGATAGCAAAAGGTTCCCCAAGGGGTAATGAATGCGGTCTTGTGCTGATCTTCTGGGGCAAGAAAAATTTGGTTATAACCCGAGAAGCCATCCATGAGTGAGAGCATCTCGTGACCAATGGTAAGGTCAACTAGTTGATCAATACTAGGCAAGGGAAAGTTGTCTTTCGGGCAAACAAGGTTGAGGTCATGGAATTCTGTGAAAATGTGGAGTCCCCCCGTTGCTTTAGTAACAGGGAAAATGTTAGAAATCTAATGAGGATAATCAATGGGTAAGATGAAGGAAATGGAAAGAAGGCGCTAAAGTTCTTCTTTGACGAGAAGATAAATGTGAGGGTGAATTTTCCTCATATTTTTTGATAGGTTTGGCATTGGGAACGGTTACGATATTGTGGACCACTATGGTGGGGTCAATACTGGGCATGTCATGTAAGACCAAGCAAAAGAATGGTTATGATTTTAGAGAAAAGAAGTGATGGATTCATGTTCAACAACATCTAAAGGTTATCTCGATCTTTAGGATCTCAAGGGTCATCTTGAGTATGAATGTTGATCTCGATAGTCGATTCATTCAACATGGTTTACATCTCGGATGGTAATGACCGATGAATATATGTGTCTTCTCGCACCAAGGTAGATGAGTATGGATTCATCATCCCGACATTGAATGACCTTAATTGTAGGTGTGTTGTCATTGATCATCTCGGGATACGAGAATGGAAGAGTGGAAGGAACCTTGGCTTCGCGTTGATAAGTCAAAGGCCCCAAGGAAATGGTGTTTATGAATTTTTTTTAGGAGGGATAGATTCGGGATCCATCGACTCGCGTCGGTGAAGGTGGAGCGGTTAAGGTAGTGATAAAGATGAAGGTGGAGGGGGGTTAGGGTCTTCAATGAGTTCAATGTGGGCCTGTTTGGTAGGAGGTTTGGGAAGCCGATACCACTACGGTCATTATGTTTGCGGGTGGTACATGGAATAACAGTATGGCGGCCTTGCTCATAAAATCCAAAACCAAAACCCTTCCACACACAGTGGTGGAGGAAGGTGTGGGTGAAATGGTGATTGGTAAGTGATTGGAAGTTAGCGGAAAATGGGCGGGGTTGTGATGGTGGTTCAGGTGTGTAAGTGGTAGTATCAAGTCCCCCATAGGTGAGACTAGTACGAAGATGAGGAGGACCATAAAGGAGGTGTTATCCTATACGGTGATCATAGAAAGGGTTTTGTGAAGGCTTTCATACTCGTATGGAGTAAGGAATGTGTTGGTACTATATAGGCGGTACTCCCCCAGAGTGAGACGTTGAAAAACACCTTCCAAGGGATCAGTAGTTGGCATGTAGGTAGTTGGTATGGATAATGTGTCGGAGGTCAATGCAGAGGTGGAGTTAACGGATTGGGAAGCTAATTGGTCAGCCGTGGAGGTTATAGCAGCGGTAGGAATGGAGGTAGTATGTGCGGTAGAAGTAGCAGCTGTACTGGTTGGTAGAGGTGTAGGTGAAGCGGTATTGGTTGTGGAGGTAGATGGCTTGACAGGTATGAGCACATCAATGGGTCGGTATATCATGTTACATGTTTTGAAAGGTGATGGGTCAATTGGAATGGTATAAGTGTGTCCTTTGTGTTCAAAATTTACACAACAATGTAAATTGGAAGGAATGTAACCCATGACATAGATCCGTGGTCTACCAAGCAACAAGTTATATTGGAATTCCCCATCTAAAACATAAAACAACTTAGGAACAGTCATGGGGCCCACGTGAACATGAAGAATAACAAAGGCCTAGTGTGGAAGTGATAGCGTCATTGAATGAACACAACATGACCAGATGTTTATGCATGCAATTGTCGTAGGTATACACATTTGAGAGAATGCATGGGATGAAATGATGTTAATGTTAATGCCTCCATCAATCATCACACTAAGATACCCGTATGTCATCAATGTGGACATAGATGAAGAGGATGGGTCCAAGTCATCATTTTGGTATGGTGCGATCTCTTCCTCCGAGAAGCTAAGGAGGCCACTTGGGGAACAAGGTGAGGTGAGGATGAAGGTGGTAATTTGGTAAGAGAGGCTACATGATGAGGTGTGATAATGGAGGGTATAGATATAGGGTCATTGGGTAAAACCTCAATAGATTGAAGAACCTCCATGAGGGCTTGACGATGGGATTTTGAGGTTTGGATGAGGTCATATAAGGACCCGCATCTCATTTCGCAACCTAACCTCATCACCTAAACTTTACACAATTATTTATTAATTACCTTATAATTAATAAATCCACATCGCCTTACCTGCCACCTCATCTTGCCACCTCATCATGACCAAGTCCTAACCCTAAACTAACCTAATTAAGACCTATAACTTAGTCTACATCCACACCCATGACTAATGACCCCTTACTCGCACCCAAAACCGACCTTGTAGTTACTTGACCAAGCCCGCAACTAATCCCTCGGGAGAAAAGGAGGGAAAGTTGGCTATTTTACTAAAAATAGCCCACTTTGACCTGACCGATACCGGTTCCTACTCGACCGCCGTCGGTTACGTAACCACCATCGGTTCCCTGTAAATGAGCTCCCCTAACTAGAAACAAAGGTGGAAGGATTTTTGGATCAATCGAGATCATCAGAAGCGATCGAGAGAATCCGATTTTACTTGGCAAAGCATAGATAAGTGAAGAAACAAGAAGAGTTTACAGAGAAGGACATCAAGCCCAAGACTGCAACTGCACAACCAGAGCCCTGTGACACTCAGCTGATCATCGTGAGGGAAGACATCTCATCTTCTTGATCGTCAGACGTCCTATCTGAGTTCTGCCTTTGTCATCACAGCTTCTTGACTCGCATTCTCGTCAATAAACAGTAAGTAGAATCTTGTATGTTCTCTTTGATAACATTTCTTAGACTTTTGAATCACAGCCGTCATAAATCTATTCCTAGATCTACTACCCAGCAACACATTACATCTAACTATCATTCTTCTACCCTCTCATCACCCCATTACCTAATCCCACTCATTTACTAGCCTTACAAACAACACAACCACCCTACAACCGACCCTCACCAAAAGCCCCTAAAACATAGAACCTACCGATATCGGTTAGCAGCAACCGGTATCGGTTACCTTGACTCAAAACCAAAAACCAGCCTTTCCCCCTACTTGTTTCAACGAGGCAATTAAATTGTTATTTTACAATCTTTTGTGTTAATTCATATTAGCAGGGGAACTGACCACCTTCGAAAGGAAGTTTTATATTTCCTGGGCCAAGGTTCCTCCTCATTTATTGTCTAATTAAAATCTTGTGGTCTTGTATTCTTATTTGCAGGTAGTCCTTCCAAGACAAAAAGGAGTTCTTCACAATCAACCTGATCTCTCTCTATGGTACGCACACACCCTCTCGACATTTAACAAGTATTCCTCCTAACCCTAACCCTTATCTCTGCTTTAAAAAGGAATGAAAGGATAGAAGCAACTCTATTCCCAAAAGTCAAAACATTCCGCGAAACATTTTGGCACGCCTGGGGGACCCATTTCGGGTTTTTTTTTTTCTTGCTTGCTTTCATTTAGGGAGCATACTTGCTGTTTTCCTTCTAAAGATATTCACAAGGTATTTTGTTATATTTAGTAAAAGAATTTGTCTTTGCTTTTACTAGTTTTGCATTAGTGAAAGTCATCTTATTTGCTTCATCGAATATCATTTTCGATTTGGGTTTAAAACACGTGCATTACATTCTTGCTTGTTGTTTTCAATTCTAGTGAACATAGACTAAGTAATAGGTCGTACACATGGGGGTGATTTCCACGGTATTGACAAGAAATTAATCTTACTTTCACTGCACAACACATACCGAATCACTTCACAATTAACACAATACTCAAACATCCCCTTTTTTTCCGCGGTATTCCTCCGCCCGATTGAGGTAACCTTATAAGCCAAAACAAACTTGACATTTCCTCTAAGTCTTCTTTTAGGATTTTGACATCATTCTACGTCTAAAGGCATAAGCCCACGATAATTTAAATTAACCCTAGGGTTAGTCTCTGATTTGCGTGTGCATCTTGCTTGTTTTCGCCTCGCTTTTCTCATACACTCGCCTTCTCGTCATCACCTTAGTAACAATTTGATAAATGTACTAAGCATTGTTAAAATCAAATCATCAGCTTATTATATTTTCTTATACTAGCCTTTATTACACCGACATCGCTTAACGACCGACGCCGGCTATAGTCTAACCGACATCGCCATTAGACCGATATCGGTTATCGCCTTTTACGCTTCCCGACAAACCAAAGAACCTACCAATTTCACCATTCTGAGGCTGTTTCTATTCCCGATAGATCGAAGTCCTCTACTGTACTCTTGTCCATGGTTGTTATCACTGAAGCAAGCCACCGCCATGGTTTCACATGCCTGCTCTGCCTTTTACCCGAATCACCCCCTTCACATTCTATAGGAACCCTACTGACACTAGGAGAGATCCCCAAAATTCCTGTAGGAGATAAGGAATTTGCCAAATTTCTGGATGCTAATCCTAGCACCGTACAATACTATTTGTCTCATGCCCCTGACCGTACACCCGATGGTCAACTCCTTGTTGGCATGCCTATTAGTATAGCTGCTCATTTAGCTCCCACTCCACCTGATAACACCGCCTTGCTTTCTGCATCTTTAGCCCCGTCTCCCAATCCGACTGCTTCAGAGGTTCATACGACACAGATTGGCTTTCCTTTGGTTAATCTTGGACCCCACATATCATTACCGCCGACTGCTCCTACCTCATCTCCCTTGCAGACTGTTCCGTTCATGACTTGCTCTCTGCCACCTATCCACACGAGCTTTCCTTCTCAAGCTCCGCCTACCTTTTCATTCCCATACACGTATCCAGTGACCTCAACATCTTATATAGGACATCCCTATTCGGTCGCCTCAACATATTCATCCTCCATACCTTATCAACACTTAACCCCACCATTGTCTAGCGGAGGCCCTTGGCCCAATTTGCCTCCGTTTACCACAGCCGCACCATCATCTCATCCAACCACGGATTTCATCAAACAAATGATGGACAAAATGCAAAATCTGAGGCTTCGCTTCAGTGAAGTCGTAGCGCCTTGACATACGAGCAAGTTTTTCGAGCCTATTCACCCTTCTCGTCCCCTTCATTCATATCCTCCTCAATGGGAATTGCCAAAATTTACTCGCTTTTAATAAGTAAAGAGGATCCTCAACAACACTTGCGATCTTTTAGACATGCTTGTTATTTGATTGCTCATGATGATGCCTTGCTACTCCACACCTTTCCCATGTCCTTATCAGACCCGCCTTGAGTGGTACAATTTTTTAACCCAAAGACTCAATCTTCTCTTTTAACCAACTAGCCCAATCTTTCTTGGATCATTTCTCCATTAACATTGCCAAGAAAGTATCTATCACCGACCTCTATGCCATCCGACAATTTGAAGACGAATCTATCGCAGATTTCGTTGGACGATGGCGGGGCCTTATCAACCAACTTACATATGCCTTGCCTCAGGCAACTTATCAAACTTTTTACGCGGGCATGCGCTAAGCACATCTCTCCTACCCTTCAAATTCAAACTTTCCGCACATTTGACGAGGCCTTTACCATGGCTCGAAACTAGAAATTCGAGCCTTAGAAGAAGAGAAATTGCAGGTTGCGCAACAAAACCCCAATTTCCGAACTCCAGATTCCACCAATAAACCAAACACCACCACTTCTCACACATCCACTTCTTCAAAATCAAAAGGAGCTGTCCACGCGGTGATGGTCAAATCTCAAGCACCGTCTAATACCCCACCAAAAACCACCTATAAATATAAAGCCGAGCCCATCAATTACACTCCCTTGGGAGAAACTTATGGTGTCATCTTGGAAAAATTGCTCAAAGCCGGAGCTATCACCTTGCCTCCTGTTAAACCTCACTCCGGGTTTGACTCCACCCGCGCTATACCTTCCTGGTACAAAGAAAATGACTTCTGTAACTTTCACCGCGTAAAAGGACATAGTCATGAAAACTGCAAGATGTTGAAAAACATAGTGCAGGAAATGGTTGATGCAGGGGATATAACCCTCGATAATCCTAATGCCCCTGCCAACCGAAATTTGAAAATCTTCAACAAACCATTCCCGAATCACTCTTCTAACAGTAACATAAACCAGATATCTTAGCCGAGGAGAGTGTTCATGAGATCCATGCAGTCTTCGACTCCCAGCCAAAAGCCTCTATCGAGAAAATTTTGAATCAAGCCTCTTCACTGACACAGGGGCCCGAACCTCCTTCACCACCATCAAGACAAGGCGAAATCATTCCTTTACCCATACAGGAGTTAACCGCCCAGAGTTCTCTTCTCATAGATGAGTCTTCTTACACCACATCCCTACAAGACTGCGAATGGATGTTATCTAACTTATCTATTTCCCAAACGTCTCCTTCTACCACTCTTGCTGCACAAGAGGAAGGCTCGCCACTCCTTTTGTCATCCTTAGATGAGAAACCTCTTGCACCGACATCACCAAATTCTTTAACCATGACGGATCCTCTCAAACATGCCCTCCTACCTATTAGTTCTTCATCGCCTAAATCTTTTCAGCGACCGGTTGACCTCTTAACACCTATTGATACAGTGCCTCATCTACCTTCTATATCACACCCACAGTGGACCGGAATCACAACCCACCTTTCTTCCATACAAGAGTTCCAATTCACACCTGAAGACTGTCATTCTCCGGAAGATAGACGAGTCCTATGGGAACGTTTGAGTACCCCTATTCTACTCAAATGCAGATGACCGATCCAGACACCTCTACCATATACCCGAAGTGTTTACAGAAACTCAAAATGCCTATGTCCTCATCTCCATCCCCCGCATCTCTACCAAGTATCTCATCCACCTCTATTAGCCTAACCAAATCTTCCCCTACACTTGGGACCGCACCAATACCCAGTCTAACACACCCGCCTAAGCGACTAGATTTATCTAAAAATAAAGCCGCCCCTCCACTTAGGAGACAAACTCAATCCGTGCCTCTATCACAATTAAAACCATCATCGTCACACCTACCTTCCATATTGGGACCTCATCCCTCCACCTTGCATCAATATATCATACCTCCTGCGTTTTCTTTAAAACCACCTACACCTTCTGCACACATACAGAGATCTAAGGGTATATCAACACTGTCATCCCACGTATCCTGTCCACCCATCAACCCTAAACAAATTTCATCATCAAAGGACTTGTTTTCCGTCACTCCTCTTTTGCCGCCATTGTTTCCGATACCACGTTATCTGGAGCCTCATCATCTAACCGGCTAAACGTAGCTCCTGCGACAAAGAAACCATGTTTAGTTAAAACCACGTGTCAACACCCCTTGGCTAAACCACCACCCGTATGAACCAACCACGCCCAAACATTACCGAAACCCGCTCAATCAATACCCTCATCCTCCTCCGATTTTGACCCACTCAAAGGATCTTACGCTAAAATCCTTGCTATGTTGGTGGAGAATACGACCATTTCCCTACCCCCACTTAGACCCTATGACCCGTCTAAACCTCGACCTATAGGTTATGATGAGTCTAAAATCTGCGCTTACCACCGCACACCAGGACACGATGTGGAGGGATGCAAAGCCTTAAAAGCCATCCTTCGTCAGTCACCTCTCTCAGATAGAAAGGTTAAGAAAGACAACTTACGAAGGGAGAGACCTTTGGCTTCAATTCCCTCTCCTATACCACCTGTCCCCGCCTCACCAATATCTGTCGTTATTACAACCCCACCTATCGAAGCCCATGAGTCATCCCTACCATCTTCCTCCTCTCGTGTTCACGAGATCAATATGATCAGTGTTGCTACTCGAGCGCAGAAAAACAACGAGAAAGCGAAAGAAACCACACCTGCATCTTCTCTTTCTCCGTCCACCATCCCGATCGCACCACCACCTAAAGTGGTTATTCGTGGACCCGCTTACCCCGTCTCTAATGGAGTTTCCCACCGAGCCATGATCAAACAGCTTCACCAATCACCTGTAAAAATGACACTATATGATCTCATTCAGACTTCTGAATCTCATCGACAAGCTCTCGTTGAAATCCTTCAAGGGATTGAGGTCTTACCTAATGAAACCCTGCCTGTTACCTCCATTCTAACACCCAATCACGTTGCTTCCCTCACTAAACAATCTACCGCCCCAACCACTTCTATCTCTCGCAACAAGCCGCTGCCATCGCTGGCCCAAGATGAAATTGTTGACTTTGGTACAGAAGATCCTGACCCTGCTCTTTTCATCTCAGCTTACGTCCGGGATATTCGGGTACGTCGTGTCATGATCGACGGGGGCGCTAGTCTAAACATCATCTCTTCAAAAGCCTTCCAACAAATGAATATCCCTTCTAGCTACATGTGTGCAACCCCATCATGTCATGTCATTCAATGATGCTATTACTCTACCTTTTTAGGCACCGTGATCCTTAACATTCGTGTAGGACCACGTACTTTACCCGAACTCTTCTATGTCCTTGAGGGAGAGTTCCAATACAATATGTTGTTAGGCCGCCCTCGATCCGGCTATGGGATGTGTTCCTCAACCTTACATAGATGCATAAAATTTGAGTACGAGGGGAAGTCCTACACCGTAAAAGCTGATCCTCCCCCCTTCAAAACCTGCAATATGTTATATCGCCCTAATGATGTGCTTGTGCCAATCAAGACACCCATTCATTCAACCCAACCATCTACTTCAACCACACCTCTACCATTCATTTCAACAAAGACCTACACCTTCAACCCATGAAACCACCGTCAGTAAAACCACTTCCTTCCCGCAGCCTAACATCCCAACCGTAGAGACTTCCCTTAGTAGATGTTTTTCAACACCTTACGCTGGGGAGTATCACCTATATAACATTAGTTCTTTCCATACCCCACAGAGTACGGACAGTACATGCACATCCTACCTATGACAATCGTGGTGGGGAAGTAATCCCTCACGGACCACCTCATTACCGCACCAACCTAACATATGGGGGTGTCGACGCACCTTCCGTAACCCCTGAACCTCCTCTTGGTGTGGTTCCTTTCCAATCCGATTTTCAATACCGACAAATCGTCGCTTTCCCTTTACCTTCTTGACTCACATGTGCTTGGAAAGGCTTTGGTTTTGGTCTTTATGAACAAGGCCGACATACAATCATCCCCAGTAATTACACGCAAAGCACAATGATCGTAGTGGTCTCGATTTCCCGAACACTTACACCAAAGGAACCTCGTGTCATTTGTCTCTCTCGAAGATGATGACGCACCCCTACCGAACCATCATCACCCATTTTTCCTTCATCACCCACAGAGTCGATAGATCCCGAATCTATCCCTCCTAACTTTTTTTTTTTTTTTTTTCATAAATGCTATCTTCCTAGGTCCTCTCACTTATCAACGTGATAATGAGGACCCCTCTTCTATCCCCCTTCTATATCCAGACATGATTGAAGAGGACTCGCCTTCAATTAATGTTGTTGAGTGCCAGGATGATGACTCCATCCTCACTTACCTTGGTGCGGATGACTCTTATATTCAACGCGCCTTACCATCTGAAACTCAAACCATGTTGAACGAGTCTACTATAGAAATCAACATCCACACAGAGGAAGATCCTCACATTGTGAAGATCGACAATCCCTTAACGCATCAGAACAAGTCACCTTTACTACCTTTCTCCATGCTCGCAACCAAGCTTTCGCTTGGTCCTACGCTGACATGCCAGGAATTGATCCTGACATTGTTGTCCATAACATTACCCTGAAACCCGATTCCAAGCCAATTAAACAGAAACTGAGAAAAATGCATCCACGCATTGCCCTCTTGGTCAAAGAAGAGCTTCAACGACTCCTTTCTGTTTCCTTCATCCTACCTATTGACTATCCTCAATGGATTTCTAACATCGCACTCTGCTACTAAAGCGACGGGGACTTCTGATATGCACGGATTTCCGAGATCTTAACCTCGCTTGCCCTAAGGATGACTTCCCCTACCTAGTATTGACCAACTTGTTGATCTCACTCAGCAGCCATGAGATGCTCTCTCTCATGGATGGCTTTTCAGATATAACCAAATTTTGGTCGCCCCTACCGATCAACATAAAACTACCTTCATAACTCCTCGGGAACCTTCATTATCGTGTAATGCCATTTGGCCTTAAGAATGCTGGTGCAACCTATCAGTGGCTATGACCTACATTTTTCATGACATTATGCACACTATCCTCGAGGATTACGCCGATGATCTTCTTGGCAAATCTAAACATCGCAGTGAACATCTCGATGTTTTAACCATTATTTTTGATCACCTGTTACAATATTCTGTCTGTCTTCAACCAAAGAAATGTGTCTTTGGTGTCCTTTCAGGAAAACTTCTTGGTTTTATCGTCTCTTTGCGTGGCATTGAGGTCGATCCATCTAAAGTCAAAGCTATCCTAGAAATGCCCCCACCTACTAACCTCAAACAATTGCGTAGTTTACAAGGTAAGCTCCAATCTATCCGGCGTTTCATCTCTCAACTCTCAGATCGATGTCAACCTTTTCATCACCTCCTTAAAAAGGACATTGACTTTCAATGGAGCGAAGAGTGCCACCAAGCCTTTGAAGCTCTCAAAGCTTATCTCTTGCAGCCACCCGTGCTTATCCCACCTCAGGACGATCGCCCTTCTACCTTTACCTTTCCGCCACCGACCACGCTGTAGGGGCCATGCTTGCACATCGTGACTCCTGAGAATCGAGAACAAGCCATTTATTATATAAGTCGTACTCTCGTGGACTATGAGACTAGGTATACACATGTAGAAAAGTCAGGCCTAGCCCTATCATTCCATTCGTGGCCACCAAACTCCGACACTACCTCCTGAATCACAAAACTTTCATCATCACCAACACGGACCCCATCCATTATATGTATGCCAAACCTCATCTAAACCAACGCATCGCCCGATGGCTTATGCTCCTCGCCGACCTCGACCTTGAGTTTGTCCACCGAAATCAATCAAAGGACAAACCATCGCACCAACTTCATGGAAGCCCCTTTACCCGGGAACAATTTACTAATTTTAATTTCCCTGACGAACTCATCGCCACTCTTTCCCTCAGGGAGGAGTTGTATCCAATGACCCTCTTCTTCGATGGATCCAAATGCCAGCATGGCAGAGGAGCCGGCATTGTTCTCATTCCTCTCAACGCTGAGCCTATGCCTCTTTCATTCCGACTCGATTTCCCCTGCACTAATAATACAGCGGAATACGAGGCCCTTGTTTTGGGTCTCTGGTCATGCGTACACTTAGGTGTCAAATCTATCAATATTTTCGGTGACTCTCAATTGGTAGTCAATCAAGTTATGGGCATCTACCAATGCAAAAATGAGGAACTTCAAAAGTACAAACATTACGTGGATTCTCTTCTAACCTTATTTACTCATTATTCTATCCAAACCATTCCCCGCTCCACTAACAAATTTGCGGATACTATGGCTTGCTTAGCCTCACAAATTCCAGCTTCATCAACTGACTCTGACATTTTTGTCTTGGTCCAACAACTCTTTGCCCCATCTTACTCAAATTTCGGTTGTTTGTATGATAAATAATGTGATCACTAATTCGCAGGATACCTGGTATCACCAATTTCACGACTACCTTACAACCTCCGTTCTCCCATCTGACCTTACAAGTACCGAAAAACGTGCTTTTCTTAAACGTGTTTCTCGTTATGTCATTATGGGGGGACTCCTTTATAAACGTGGCTTTGATGGCATCCTCCTTCGATGTCTAACCGGCCTGGAAGTCACCTATACCATCCAACAGTCCATGACGGTATTTGTGGTGGACATTTTAGTGGCCTTGCTGGGCCAAACGAATCCTTCACCTAGGTTATTATTGGCCTACTCTCAATAACGACTGCTACGAATATGTTAAGTGTTGTGTTATGTGTCAACAACATGCCAACCTTCAACATACTCCTAGCCATCCGCTACAGGTCGCACGAGATCTTTGGCCTTTCTCACAATGGGGTTTAGACCTTATTGGTGAGATTCATCCACCTTCTTCGCAACGTCACCGATGGATAATCACAAAGAACCGAATATTACACAAAATGGGTGGAGGCTATTCCACTCATTTCAACTAAAAAGAAAAAATGTAGAGTTCATTAACCACCACATTATCTCGCTTTTGGTGTTCCTCATCGCCCGATAATGATAATGGAAAATCTTTCAAAATAAGTTGTTGCAAGACCTTTGTGACAACTTTGGTATCAAACTTAGTTTCTCATCACCCTACTATCCACAAGCAAATGGACAAGCTGAATCTTCTAATAAAACCCTAACCAAAATTCTTATGAAAGTTGTCAATGAGTCCTAAGAAATTGGCATGATCACATCCCCTTTGCCCTTTGGGCTTATCATACTAGCATTCGTACTCCACTAATGCCACACCTTTTCCTTTGGTATATGGTACCGAGGCTGTCTTGCCTCTCGAAATACAAATACCCTCCCTCAGAATATCTCTTCAGGATATTCTTACCAACGATGATTTCCGCCAAGAGCGGTTAGCCCAATTGGAGCTTCTTGACGAGCGTCGTCTTACAGCTCTTGATCACCTTCAAATCTATCAAAAACGCATCAAGCGTGCTTATGATAAGCGACTTCATGAGCGTACCTTTAAGGTTGGTGATCTTGTCCTCAAAGAGAATCAACATGTAACCAAACTAGAAAAGAGCAAACGTGGAAAATTTGCTCCCAATTGGATTGGGCCTTACATAATCACTCATACTTATGGATCAGGCACTTATCGTTTAGCTTCGCTTAATGGTAAACCTGAGCCTGAACCCCTTAATGCCTTGCATCTTCGACCTTTCTACTATTGAATTTAGTGTTATATCACTTCTTATCTACCTACCGCTCGTCCCTTGAGCTCACTTACCACCACATACACTTTGTTTCCTACATCTCAAAATAAAATCAAGCTCACATAGTTTGCTTCTCACCTCCCCTTAACGATGCCTTCCCCTTTTTTAGTCTAGTCCATGACTTCAAAGTAGTAAAATAACACATTCTTATGAGATTTTCTTGAGTCAAACTTCCTACCAAACTCGATGCTTTTCGCCAAACGGACATCTGGCTCTATAAATTACATATAGACTGCTCCCTCGAAGGACAGCTATATGCCAAACTATTGCTGCTATTATATATAGATCGCTCCCCAAGGACAGCTATATGCACTAAAACTATTCTGCTATTATAAATAGACGCTCCCTCAAGGACAGCTTGCACATAAAAGCCACCTTTATCGAAGCTTCTTTCGAAGCTTCTCATTGATCTTCGAAGACCTCAAGAATAATACAATCAATATCCTCAGTAGACTTCCCACATCGATCAGTCTATATTCAGTAAAATAAAAGCCGCATTCAAAAGAACTTTGAAGTCATGGACTTGTCTATTTAGGTTAGGTTCTCTTTCGTCCGAACACTCACTTTATAACAAGTTCTCCATGCCTCAGCTATACCATCCACCTCACCTCACCATTTGTTAAAACAACACAACTCAAGGGACGTGACGTACACCCGATATATTGTGATTATACAACTCTTTTCACCTATTGACTTCTCGTCTATGCACGGTGCCTAGGGGATTCAAGCTCATTCTACATTAATATGTGGTTTGTTTAGCTCTTTTCAACTACGGAGACTAAATTTTCCTCTTTTGACTCGAATCTAGGATTATGTGTTGATCTTAATCGTGACATGGTTCCTACCACTTGGGTAGGCTAACTTTCGCTTCACTTATACCTATTCCAACATCACCAATTCATTACCAACACCAACAACATTACCCTACCAATATCAATATCAATATTTTTACCAACCAACAAATTGCCTAACCATACCTAAATTGCCTGAATTCACCTCTCCCTGGTCCTAAGGGAGAACTACATCGGTCTGAGGCCCCTCCTTGCTTTGTGCAATGGGCTATGTAGGCAAAGACTTCGAGACATGGGGTCTCCCAAGGTTAGCTCGACCATCCCCTACCATAACCTATCATGTGTGGTAAATATAAATATTTTTGTGTATTTCTATTTAATCACATTCCTCTTTATCCTTTTTCAAAACACAAAAAGTTCAAACACAAACATTCTTATTATTATCATAATTCAAATCAACATACATATTCAGTTTTATTTAGATGTTAAACAAATACATCTTCTCTATCATCGACACGCAGGTCGGCATCCTTATTTATTCTTATACCTCGATACAATTTACTTAGACCTTCACGCCTCATCCCGAACCAGGTGATGATCGTGATCGTCGACGCCTCTCGCCGGGCCTCTCTGTCCTCAAAGGTACCACGGCTATTGGTACCACCCACCGATCTACCAATCTCTCCTGTAACATCCGAATACGCCCCTCGCATGGAGGTATCTCGCCTCTAGTCCCTCCGCTCGTGACTCCACAACCGCTAACAATCCTCTTGTCTCATTCACTCGCGCTTTGAGCCGATGAACTAATATCTCGCAGACGATCTCTCTCTCCTGTAATCATAGCTATGTCGACAATCACGCACTTCGTAGCTCTGTTATTCACCATAATCTATAGGCCTCTGTCTTCCCGCATCCATCACCTCGCGATCGGATGCCGCTCCTCCTCTCGCCCTTCTCGGAGGTGTTGGCCGGGAGGTGAGAATGCTGCCTCGGCGTCGATCCTCATATATGGTCTATAAGCCAGGGGTATATCCTGCACAAATCCAAATTGTCACCGCACACGATCTAGAGGAATCCTCTCATACTCCCCTGGCCTGTGCCCTGTAATCCACCTCAATCACTCTACACCCCTCAACTCCTCAGCTATATTCTCTGTTACCATATAGTTCCCATAAGGCCTCCAACAGATATCCGCAATCGTCACCATCTCCCATACCTACCTATAATACTCGATGTCACCCATCACGGCCTGGGATCTTGCCTCTTGTTCTGTCTGGACCCATCATCTGAATCCCAACCTCTGCACTCCGGTCTCTCTCGACTCGATGGGTCGGCCTATTGGTCGCACACAAACAATGTGCTCATAGGCCCAACAATGTAATAAAAATGAACAATCCAGTGTCATCCTGTGATTTCATCTACAAGCCCATAAACCCCTGTATAGCTCCGCCAAATATGCAGGTGCCCATGCAAAAGTCACGTTCCTTTCTATCATTTCCCAAATAACACACATCAATGCTTTTGGAAATCTTCCCCCATCCGCCCTCGGTAACGCATAATACCCTACCGCTATCATTAATATCATTGCTAACCTTGTCTCCTCAGGGTGTGCTGCATACATTATACCATACGTGAATGTCAAACCTCGCTGTGTCAAATCTCGTGCGTATGGACCAAATACTGCTGTTATCGCTCCCCGTGCTGCGCTAGGCAATGCCTGATATACTGGTCTTCCTGTAATTGGGAGTCTCAAAATACGGAACACATCTTCCAATGTCACCGCTATCTCCCCTCGCTGCGATAAAAAAGTATTCCTTTCTGGATTCCATCTCTCAATCAACGCCTGTAACATAGCATGGTTACGTGCGATTCGTGAATAATAGTAGATTCCACTTAACCCCAAACGATTTATCAATGTCCATTCAGCTGGTGTTACATCCGCTCGGATTCGTGACAACAAATAAGCGTTGCATAGATCGCTCATCCTGAACCCTGCCTCCGCCTGCACACATCAAAACGACACACAGCCATTCAATAAATCAAATCCCCAAGGGTTTTTTTCACATTCTGGAAATTCCTACAACAACCGCCATCGGTTTTAGATGACCGGTAGCAGTTCATAACCGATACCGGTTATCTTAAGCCGATATCGGTCGAAATCAACTCTACACACCCTGCCTAAAAACACCACTTATGACAAAAATTTGATCGTTTATCCCTCTCTGTACATACAAACATGCCCGAAACCCCTGACTACCTACCCCATTACATTCACCCTATCCCGATTCATTGTCTATCACCTTTTCTTTCTCATCTTTATCTACTTAATCTCCCTCATCCCATGCAAGAATCAAATTACAACCAAAACGCGTTACCTCTTGGGCTGCACTACTGAGATGGAACTTGTCTTCCTCTCTCGTCCCTCGCCTCGATGGATGCTTCTCCTTGTTCAGCCATGTTCACCACCCTCTTCAACTCTAATTTGCCTTTCTACTTTTTGAATCTCCGCTCACATTCACTTTCCCTATCTTGTTCCTCCTTATCACTCAATATATTCATGCAATTACCTCCCTACTCATGCAAAAAGCGTCACATTCGCGTATTTAACTTCTTGCATGGCTCTCAAAATAAGAACTTTAGTTGCCACCCCCGCTTTTCTATTTTTAGAAAAACTCATTTTTTTTAATAATAACCGGTATCGGTTATCTAACCAATATCGGTCTCTTGACTACCGACATCGGTTACCTAACCGAAATCGGTCATATACCTACCTTTTTTAAAATATAGTTCTTTTCTTTATTTTCTACCTAATTTTTGTGGCGCCGTCCCTTTTTCCTGCATCACAACACCATTATCTATAATTTTTCATCAAATCCACATCTCATTACAATTTCATCAACATCATCTATCTATATTACAAAAATAAACAAGCCATCAACAAACGATATCAAAAACCATCAATCTATATACCATTTGGATCCAACTCAACAGCTACATACATTCAATTTCACAAACCAGCGACAAAACATACAACATTTCATAACACAACATGTCAATTAAACTCATCATCTATATATACATACATACATCCCATCAACAAAAGACATCAACACCATTAATATATAACACCATGTAAATCAAACTCATCATACATTAAATATCACAAACCATCGACAAAACACTTAACACATTTTAAACACAAAGATGTGGATCAAATCATCATATCTATATATCTAAAGTTTCAAATATACAATGTGCCCTACATCAGGCCTCTCGTGATCTCATAATACAACAAAGCCGCACGCAGCCACAATAATCGCCAATAATCTTGACTCGGCTCGCAGCCGGTCTCTCATATCAAAAATACTCGCCTCGCAAAGCCGGTATCAATCAGATAACCCGTACTCGCTCACAGCCGGTATATACAATAAATGAATGAATAAATGAATACATAATATGTGGGCACGCAGGCCTCTATAAACATAACCGGTCGCAGCAGACCGCCCCATATCCAATATACAACACAAAAATATGCAGGATCCTCGCTCTCTCCCGCCCCTCGCCTGTCTCTCCTGCTGGTCCCCGTGCCGCCTCTCGCCTCCTACTTGCAATGCACTCCACCGGCCGTGGTGGTGCACTCTCCCGAGATCTCTACTCCGAGAGGTCTCTCGCTCTATGTGCCGCATATGGTCGAGTCAGCCCCTGGTGCACTATCAAGAACATCCCGATAGTACCGGGCCTCCGCTCTCGCCTCCATATAGCGGGCCCGTGCCACCATCGCTACTGGGGCTGGTCCCCCGACTCCTAATAATAGTGCCCCCTATGCTGGTGCCGCTGGTGGTGCCTGTGGCTGCGCCGGTGGTGGTGCTGTACTCGTGTACTGCCGGTGCTGCATGGTGCTGTGCTGGTACTGCTATACCGTGGTGGTACTCGTGGTGCTACTGTACTGCACTGTGCTTAGGCTAATCGCCCGTAAGACACCTATTCGTGCTCGTGCAGGCAGCAGCCGCCTCGTAATAACTGTACTCTACCTCCGAGCTGGTCCCTCTCTGCTCTAACCGCCGCTAAGTCTCGGTCATGGTGTGCGGGCTATGCCTCTCTCGCGGCTCTCTCCGCTGCCCACCATACCAAAAATGCTCCCGTACACCGCCGTCCATCCACTTCATTACCCACAGCCTCTCGGCTACCCAATCTGGGTCCATGGGCTATGGTGCAGGTAGTGGGCCTCTACATCATCCCTCCGGTACTGAGGGAAGGGAGGTGGCTCATCCTGTCGTAGCCCCAGCTGTCGTCGTACCCTCTCCAGGGGTATCCGCTCGTACTCTCCCGGCCTCCGTCCCGCTATCCAGAATGTATACTGGATCCACTGCAACTGTGCTCGGGCTCCTCCACGGGGGTGATGACCTCTATAAGGTCTCCATACAATGTCTAACGCTATCAAGCCCTCTAATACATGCCGGTAATATGCTACATCTCGTCCGGCAAGAACTGCTCGTGGCTGGCCCACGACCCCAACCACCTCTGGAAGCCATATCTGTAGATCACTTGTGGCCCTGGCTGCTGGGGCAGCCCTACTGGTCTAATGCATATGATATGCTCATATGCCCAACAGTGTAACAAAAACGTAGAGCAAATCCTGAATCACCTCATCCGGCGATAGCCCCACAGCTCTCGGTATAACTGCACCAGGTATACTGGTGCCCAAGCATAACACGTATGCTCCTCGACCATCTCATGTAAAACCCCCATCAGCCCCTATGGAAAGCGGCCTCCCTCTGAGTCCGGGAGGGCGAAGCAGGTGATCCCGATCATCATCAACACGGCAAGCCGTGTCTCATGTCGGTGGGCCCGGTACATATCCCCATACGCGATGCTCGCACTGTGATACGCCGCAGCGGCGGCCATCCCCTCGAATACGTGTAGGATGCTGTCCATGGCTGTCTCTGCGTCCACCTGAAAGACTGCCTCTCCATCAATCGGTAATCGAAGGATGTGATACACATCCTCCAATGTAATGGTCATCTCTCCAGTCGGGAGATGGAACACATTGGTCGCCGGATCCCATCTCTCGATGAGGGCGACCATCAAACTGTGATCCCTCGCGATCGCTTCGCATGCCACTGACTCGCGAAGTCCCACCTCGCGCATGATACCCCACTGCGCTGTGGACACGTGTGGCCGCATCCGTCTCAACAGCGGGGGCATCTCGTCCCCACATCGTCACCGCCGACGTGCCTCGCAAAACCAACTCACTACATTAGCCCTACTCTTTATCACAACATCTACTTATACCCTCTATACCCCCTTTTTTATCCCCCCACCACACCCCGACTCTCTAACAAACCCCTCTACCCACCTATATTCTACAATATCCCCCAACATCTTCACACCCAACACACAAAACCCAATCATAAACAACACCACACAACCCAACACGCCATCCCCAACAAGAACTTAACACCCAAAACCACCACAAAACGACGCAACAAAATTGAAAATCCTGCTTGGGGACCGTGCACTGGCACACCTTAACCGACTCGCGGTCCTCTTTTCCACCGACGCCGGTCAACTCCCGACCGACACCGGTCACCCACAAACCCGACCTACCCAAGAATTTCGCGACCGATGCCGGTCGCTTAGTGACCGGCATCGGTCACTGGAAAATACCCGAGCCGAACCCGACGCGGCTACCCCATTCCCTTTTTTTCCTATTTCTCCCTCTATACCCACCCAAACACCCTAAAAACCTACCCACCCAGCCGCCTTGGCCTATTTAACCTATCTACCCTCTCCTTTTTTCAAATAACTTCCATTTATTAATTATTTTATCAAAATCTAGCATTCCTACCCAAAACCCAAATACAACATAATACACTCAAATCCACACAATGAGGGGTTTCGAACCTACTGGTACATGATGACACGTCATCGTGGTGGGATGGGTGGTGGTGGTCTAGCCGGTCCAAGACCTCCCCGCTCCTCTCGGCCGTGCCATGGCTCCACCTCTCCTCTGCTGGGTCCTCCACCAATCAACTACTGCCTCCTACTCACTCGGGCCCACTAACCACTCACTCCTCCACTCAAATAGCACCACCTCAACCAACAAATGCTCCAATCTCAACACTCCACCTCAGATAACTCAAATTGGTTTTCAAATTGACAATGTGACAATGACAGGCCGTATTTTTTTTTTTATAGGTTTTTGACCTATAACCGATATCGGTTTTATTGTGCCCTAGGGAACCGGTATCAGTCACCTAACCGGTATCGGTCATAGACAATCGACACCGGTTTTATCCCAACTCTGCCCTTATTTACTAATCGCCCTTTTTCACAACATCGCCTATATCAACCTTTGCTGAAAACCCTTTGTTAACATCATTTGGCTCCGACCAAGGTCGCAACTCCACCCATTTGGCTCACTCCAAGGCCGCCCGACCCAAGGCCGCAACCCACCCATTTGGCCCGACCCAAGGCCGCAACCAACTACTTGGCCCGACCCAAGGCCTCACCCCAACCATTTGGCCCGACCCAAGGCCGCAACCCACCCATTTGGCCCGACCCAAGGCCGCAAACAACCATTTGGCCCGACCCAAGGCCGCAACCCACCCATTTGGCCCGACCCAAGGCCGCAACCAACTAATTGGCCCGACCCAAGGCCTCACCCCAACCATTTGGCCCGACCCAAGGCCGATCCCCACCCATTTGGCCCGACCCAAGGCCGCAACCCAACCACTTGGCCCGACCCAAGGCCGCACTCAACCCATCCGGCCCGACCCATGGCCCTCACTAATCAATCAGCCCGACCCAAGGCCGTACCACTTAAATACCTCGCCCCAAACCAACAAATTACAATTTTATCCACTCATCCTGTCACTTTTTGTTCAATCGAGCTCACCTGTTCGTGTTTTAGCATGATTAGAGTACTTGACTTGATCAGTCGACCAACTTTGCCTAGACCTAGACCGTGACGTTTATCTCAACCAAACCAACCATTTGGTACTGCCGAACATGCCTAAACGTTCCTGTACCTTACCCGTTATATCCCCTGGAGCTACTTCCTATGCCTTGGATACCAGGATTATATCACCCTTGTTTGGATAAACTATCGACCTTTGCCTATGAATTGCTGGTTTGCTCTTCAAATCATGTACCCTGGTCGCACTACTACATTTCAACGTGCGTCTGCTTCCTTGGACCTACCCCACCATCTCACCATCATCTCCACACCATTTACCCTTTATCAACTCTATCCCTGATTTCACGCTATCTCAATCTGTGATAGATTTGAGGGGGATTACCTATACCCTTAATAGGGGAAACCACTTCATATTATTGTCCGTGCAGCTTTACAAAACAAACTACACGACAATAAGGGGCTAATGTAGACACCAAATTTGTGTCTTACGACCCCTTGTGACCCGCATCTCATTTCGCAACCTAACCTCATCACCTAAACCTTACACAATTATTTATTAATTACCTTATAATTAATAAATCCACATCGCCTTACCTGCCACCTCATCTTGCCACCTCATCATGACCAAGTCCTAACCCTAAACTAACCTAATTAAGACCTATAACTTAGTCTACATCCACACCCATGACTAATGACCCCTTACTCGCACCCAAAACCGACCTTGTAGTTACTTGACCAAGCCCGCAACTAATCCCTCGGGAGAAAAGGAGGGAAAGTTGGCTATTTTACTAAAAATAGCCCACTTTGACCTGACCGATACCGGTTCCTACTCGACCACCGTCGGTTACGTAACCGCCATCGGTTCCCTATAAATGGGCTCCCCTAACCAGAAACAAAGGTGGAAGGATTTTTGGATCAATCGAGATCATCAGAAGCGATCGAGAGAATCCGATTTTACTTGGCAAAGCATAGATAAGTGAAGAAACAAGAAGAGTTTGCAGAGAAGGACATCAAGCCCAAGACTGCAACTGCACAACCAGAGCCCTGTGACACTCAGCTGATCATCGTGAGGGAAGACATCTCATCTTCTGATCGTTAGACGTCCTATCTGAGTTCTGCCTTTGTCATCACAGCTTCTTGACTCGCATTCTCGCAATAAACAAGTAAGTAGAATCTTGTATGTTCTCTTTGATAAACATTTCTTAGACTTTTGAATCATAGCCGCATAAATCTATTCCCGCATCTACTACCCAAAGAACACATTACATCTAACTATCATTCTTCTACCCTCTCATCACCCCATTACCTAATCCCACTCATTTACTAGCCTTACAAACAACACAACCACCCTACAACCGACCCTCACCAAAAGCCCCTAAAATATAGAACCTACCGATATCGGTTAGCAAAGAATCGGTATCTCATTACCTTCACTCAAAACCAAAACTAGCCTTTCCCCTACTTATTTTAACGAGGCAATTAAATTTTTATTTTACAATATTTTTTTAATTCATATTAAGCAGGGGAACTAACCACCTTCGAAAGGAAGTTTTATATTTCCTGGGCCCAAGGCAGTTCCCTCATTTATTGTCTAATTAAAATCTTGTGGTCTTGTATTCTTATTTGCAGGTAGTCCTTTCAAGACAAAAAGGAGTTCTTCGCAATCAACCTGATCTCTCTCTACGACGCGCGTACACCATCTCGACATTCAACAGTATTCCTCCTAGCCATAACCCTTATCTGCTTCTAAAGTCTATTCCATAGAGCCGAAACATTCCGTGCGAAACAATGTGAACCATATTAATTTCAAATCTTGGGTGTGGCTCTAGAAGCTATGAGGGTGGAGGTTGTGGTTGTTGAGTGGGCAGTGTGGGGATGGGTGTTGGTGAAGTAGGATCCTCGTTGAGAAGGTCATCATCGTCAAAGTTGGTTTCTGGTGGACACAATTAGATAAGGATGGTTTTCAAGGCCTTGCAGCTCTCCACATCATGCCCTGGCACACGATGGTATGCACAAATTTTAGTATCATCAAACCCTTTTGGCTTGGGTTTGAGGGGGTCATAAGGCCTGAGTGGCGGTAATGTGATAACAAAAGTCTCAAGGAGGTTGGTTAAAATTTTGGCATAAGACCCTACTAGTGGATCACAATGGGAAGTGAATGTGGGTTTGGGTGTAGGTGTGGTTGATTGTCGAGGAACTATTTTTGGAAGAGTAGGAATGGGTCGAGTTACAGTTTTAGGTGCCAATGTGGTTTTAGGTATCGGTCATGTTTGTTTGGGTAGGGGTACAGTAGATGGACGGGTAGGAGGGTGTGTGGTTGTTTTGACTACCTTATTGTGGGGTAGTAGGGTTTTGTTTTTGGGTTACACCTTCTTGGGTAAAGGTGATGTGGGTGTATGAGGTCGAGAAGGAAAATTAGATGGAGGAAGAGGGTGAGTTACCCATGGGGATAATGGGGGTGCTATGAAGGTAGATGACATGGGTTGTACTGGGGGTGTGAGGGACAATGACTGAAGTGTAGTGGGTAGTGAAGCAATAGCTGAAGGTATTGGAGGTATTGGTGGTAAAGAGACTGTAGGTGTGGGTGTAAGTTGTGTTGTGTGCTTGGGTAGGTTAGAGGTTTGTGAGGAAGGAATGGGTTGTTGTGTTATTGGTTTATGGATGGGTGAAGGGTGCTTGACCATGTTGGACAGCTAAGGTTTTAAGGTAGATGGGACAAGTGCGGGCATGATTGGTGCGGTAGGGGTATGAGGTCGATGAGTTTGTTTCTTTGGTTTGGGTTTCGGAGTAGGTGTTGTTTTGACATTGGAGGATGTAGCTAAATCTAGTTTAATTGGTGGATGAGTAAGGCTGGTGGTTGGGGTGACCCCTAAAGTGGTAATAGGTTTAGTTGAGGAAAATGTTGTGGGTGTGGGTTTGGGTTTAGATGTAGGTTGGGTTATGGGTAAGGGTGTGGTTTGAGTGCTAACATGTATCGTGGGAAGGGTTGCGATAGTAGTGGTTGTATTTGGTTTAATGGGTCATAATGTGTTTGGGTAGATAGTGGAGGTATCATTGAGGGATATCTGCATCTGTGTTGAGATAGGGAGTAAGAGGTGCCCCCATAGTAAAGCCCTATCCACATAATCTAAGTGATCGAATAAACATGAGAATGACATGTCTATGGGTGGAGTTGGTGAGGACCTAATAGGAATTCCCGTAAAATACATCTTGGAGACGGGAATGCCACTTCAGCTTCGTGGGTAAGAGAGCCGAAAGTAGGTCTGTTGGATTTTGGGTAGTAGATGGAGAATGCTCATTGAGAGGAAAAGGTATCTCAACTGTGTCTATGATGGGTGGAGGAGATAATGGGAGCTCCTCTATAAGTGGAGGAATGGATGGATGCTCCGCTGTGGGTGGAGGAGGTAATGGGAGCTCCTCTGTGGGTGGAGGAGGTACTGTAGGTAAAAATTCTCTAAGTGGAGAAGCTGGGGGTGAGATGGTCTTAATGTTAGTGGAAGACCCTCTCGTAGGTGATGAAGGAGATGAAAAGTGTTCCTCTGTTGGTAAAGGAACAGGGGAGGTAGGTTCCAATGTGGAAGGAGGATTTCAGGCTAGTATTTCCTCTATAGAAGGGATGTGAGGTAATTGAGAGGCGATAGGTACCTCATTAAAGATAACGTGAACCTCATGGGTATGGGTATCATGAGTTGATGTCTCACCATTTTGATTGGATGAAGGGGCATGATTGGGAAATGGTTTTTTGAAGATTTGTAGATTTTGGTTAGGGGTGGCGTTGGGATTATCCACAGTTAACTCACCTTTCTCGAGAATTTCTTGGACAATATTCTTGAAAGTGATGTATTTTCCATCACTATGACCCTTTACTCAATGATAATTACAGAAATCATGTTCTTTATACCATACAGAATTGGATGAGCAGGTCAAAACCAATGTGTGGTTTTATGGGTGGAAGGGTGATGGCTCCAACTTTGATAAGCTTTTCTAAGATAGAAGAGTAAGGTTCCCCAATTGGGGTATATTTTCGCTGCTCTCGTCTAAATTGAAAAGCCTAGACAGGTGAGAGATTAGATGAGGGTGTAGCCTGATTCGATAGATGAGCTAGGCCGGCCTTGAGTACCACTGCGTTAGCGGTGCCCTTAGCTTTTGAATAAGTGGTTTGTTGTTTGGAAGAGGAACAGGTATCATTTGAATTGAATGCCAAATTCTTATTGCGTAATTGAATTTTCTTCTCTTCGATGGCTTGAATCTCTAACTTTCATGCCATAGTGAATGCCTCGTCGAATGTTTGAAAGGTTTGGACCTGCAAGGTCGGGGAGATATGTATAGTGCAAGCCCGTGTGAAGAGATTGATGAGTTTAGTTTTTGGTAGTTGGAAGGTAAGTTGATTGATCAAGCTGCACTAACGAGTGACAAAATCTATGATGGATTCATCCTCATACTGATGTGTGGAATATAGATCGGTCATGGTAACCTTCTTGACGATATTGATAGAGAAATGATCCAAGAAGGCTTGGGATACCTAATTGAATGAGAATATAGAGTGTTTAGGTAACCCACTATACCAATCTAATGCAGGTCTAGTGAGGGACATGGGAAAAGTTCTCAAAAGCAAGGCATCATCATGAGCAATCAGATAACACCCATGTTTGAACGACCGTAAATGTTGTTGGGGTCTTCTTTGCTATTGAAGTGATTGAATTTAGGCATTTCCCAATGCACAGGGTATGAATGGATAGGAATGGATGGGTGAATAGGCTCATTGCAAATCTCATCATAGGTGAGAGTGTTGCGGGAGCCGAACCGATGCCTCCAATGTCTACATCTTGTCCAACATCAATTTAATTAGGTCATTGGTGGGTTGTGATGATTGGATGCCTCCTGTAGCATGAGGAGGTTGGTTTTGGGCGTATAATAGGGGTGGCACTCCAGTGTATGGGGCTGCCACATAGGGTGGTGGAGAAGAAGGTAGTGAAATAGGGGTATGTACCTAGAATGAATAATGGATGAAACAAGAGGTTGTTGGTAGTATGTATATGGGGGTGGAAGGGTTGTGGTAACCCGGGTGGCAATAGGGGCTAATGATTGTGGAATGGAAATAACCATGTTCTAAAATGGGGTAGGGGTCACCGACACTAGAGGTGGGAATGTAGCTATAGGTATGTATGAGACATTAGGGGTAGATGAGGCTTGTTTGGGGTAGTCTTTGAGGGTACAGTGGATGTAATGGGTGCCACAGAGGTAACATATGCAGCAGTCATAGCGGGTACATAACCTAATTGTGAAATGACTGGGGGTAAAGTGGATGCAGAAACATGAAACTAGATGGGGCTGATGCAGAAGTGGGTGAGAGAGTCAGGGGGATAGATACGGGCATGTCGTATATCAACTGACCCGAGGCGTCTCGAGTGGACAAGTGGGAAAGGTAAAATTGCAAGGCGACAGGGTTCTAGTCAAGGAGTCGTGCAAACTCCTCATCTCCGATAGTGATAGTGGTAGGTTGGATGGGATCCATGGCTGGTGATAAAATAGAAGGTGGTGAAGGACTAGGTGGGAGTGGTTGACAACTAGCATGGAATACGAGGGCATTTTCTTGTCTTCGAGTCAGCACCATGTGAACCAAGATCTTGATCAGTAGGGTTGTTGTTACGTAAATGATACAGAGAACAACAGAACAAGTGAATCTGGTGATAAAAAGTGGATAAAGGACCAAATGATGGCTGGAATGTGAAATAGGATAACTGATGTCGGTTAGGGAAAACAACGCTAGTAAGGGACAACTTGTCTTTAGTCACTATATAAAATATACGGATGAGTAAACAACGAGGAAGAAGGTAAAATCTGACAGGTATGCCAAATTTGAGGATGTTTAAAATGTCAATGGGAATGATGACAGTGACAAAGACTATGAAAAGTGGAAGAAAGTGAAGTAAAAATGTCCTTTTGAGTAGGTTAACAAAAGGACTTGGAACCGACGTCGGTTGGGTATAACCGATGGCGGTCAGAGGTAATCGACGATAGTTACTGTGAAATTGAAACAGTGATGAAAGAAAGTGGTTGTGAGTTAAAATATGATGTAGAATCAAACCCAGAATTCTGGGAATGATGATGATATGGCCCAGAACACTCATGTAAATCCAGAATACACCAGCTATGATGAGGAGCATGTAAGGATGAACAAGAAAAAGTGATGAATGTGATCTCTCACCTCAAAACGCAAGCCAAGCAAAAACACTAAGAAAATGTGATCCTAGGAGTGCCTTTTCTATTATGTTTGTGTAGCTTATGCTATTTAGGGATTGACACATGAATTGTGAAATAGATTTTTTTGGTGAGGATGGCTTCCTATGAAGAAGGAGATATAAAAGGTAAGGTTTCAGGTATGTTATGGTGGGGGCAGGCTTCGCTCTGAAGTATGACTCGACAGAGCAGCAAGCTAGGTGCCCACTATGTCGTGATCATGTGATCACCTATAGCTTCTTCCAGGTAAGATGTTGTTTAAGAATGTATGTATTTTGAATTTTTGTGAGGTTTGGCAAGACTCAGAGAAAGAGAAAAGGATAGAAGTTCTTTTCTATGATTCATTTGTCAACCATCAGCTAGTCATGACTTCCAGCATATAGGGTTCCCTCGATTAATGTGAGCTAATGCAATAAATCGAATGGAATGCACTTGTTTTTAAACCAAAATTGAAAATGTGAAATTGGATGACACAATAAGTTGAAGAGGAAGAGGGATGCTCTTTCACTACAATGCAAAAAACATGAAGAAATGATTCTTTTTAATTACACCAAAAGAAAAGTTTCCTTTAGAGAAAATAAAAAGGAGAGGTGGATTACCAAAGAAGAAAATTAGTGTGTATGCTTTTTAGAAGGGAAACAAACACACAATTTTTTCCTACGAATGAATGAAATGCAAGGAACCCCAGATGGGTCCCACTGGGTGTGCCATAATGTTTCACTTTTTTCTTAGATCATTTCTTAGAAGTGTTGACGAAACAGATAGGGTAATGGGTGTAGGAGGAATACCTGTTCAAATGTCAGTTGATGGGTTGTTGCGTGCATATGACTTCCAAATCCACAGCTGATTGTGAGAGCTTCCTTTTGGATAGGAGGAACTACCTGTAATGAAAAAAATACCATAAGAAGGAATTAAACAAGATGGACGAGTGAACATGCCTAGCATGTACTAGATTTGAGAAGTGTGATATTTCCTAGATGGCTGTCAGTCCACTGTTTTAAACAATTCAATTCTGTAAACAAAATAAATCCTATTGTTATTTTAAAATGATTTAGGTATCTCACTTAAAAACACAATAAGAAATAGATCTAATCTAACAGGCTAAGCTAGAATAGAATCCAAAGGTCAAATGAATCATTCTAGGTTCTGCGGGTTTGGGAAGAGGTCTCGGGTAGATCACAGGTGAAAGAGGGTGAGATAAAATTAGGTGGGTAGGTCTCTATTAAGAGTTGTGTGGGAAAACATAGAGACCATTTATGGTTAGGGGTGACCGACGGCGGTTAGGTGTAACCGATGCCGGTTATTGTTAGATCTAGAAATGTCATAGAACAGGATGGGGTCTCCTTTGTGATTGCACAAAAGACTTTGGTTGGTTGGGATGAGGTATTGGGTGATTGGAGTAGGCTTTTGCGAGGTTTTAATGGGTATATAGAGGTGAAAATATGGAGAAGGTCAATAGGGAGCAAGATAAACAATGGATGATAAAATGATGAAGAAATGAAATAACCAGGAAAGTATGATGTTGTACTTACTTGGATTTCATTCCTGAATGTCTGTGTGTGAGGGATGGAGGTGCTGATGATGAGTTTGAAGGTTGCAAGTGATCACCAACTGAAGAATTTTTTTACATGGGCTGAATGTACACTCCTCTTTTCTTGGATAGATTAGATCATGGCTAGGATGGTTGTGCAGGAGAAGATGCTCAATCTCCCTCCTTGGATGTGAGTTTTCATTGGAATTGGCTCTCTGAAGATGCGTTATCTCTCTGAGATGTGTTCTTGTTCGTCAACTTTCTCCCAAAGTTTGCCAACTTTCTTCCAACTTCCAAACTTGAGAATAAGTTTGTTTTGGGGTTAAAAAGGGTAATCGACGGCGTGTGCAGGTTAACCAAAGTGATGATTAGGGGTAACCGACATCGGTCAAGGAGGGATTTCCTAGGTTTACTAAATTAGGGAGATTCTCCTGATTTCCTTGGATCTCGTGTTGTTATCTCACGGATTAGACTGGGAACTTCTTGTGAGCATGTGGGAATGCAATTAGATGGAATGTAGGCATTGATTTTTAGGGTTTGGGTAAGTCTTAGTTAGTTATGGGAACTTTCTAAGAATAGGTTTTAGGTTGAGTCTGCTTGGTGAGGTGTCTAAGTGAATCGCATTTGTGGATATTATTCAAATAAGATATTTAAATAATAAATATAGTGAGGATAATACATTAATTTAATTAAATTAATATTAGTGGGGTGAAGGGGGGTCATGGCTAGGTAAATGTAACAAAGGGTGCTTATTTGTCGAGGGACAAAAGGGGAGTGTGACCTAATTTTAATGTCTACAAAGAGTTGTTTTTTTCAAAGTGTTGAAAATAAAGTGTGTTTTTCAACATGTTGAAAAACACATTGTGTTTTTCAGCACTTTGAAAAACACAATGTGGTTTTTATAAAGGTGAAAACCATGATGCCTTTCCTCCTTGTTGTAATGATGTGATCCACATCAAGTAATTATCATGTGGAGAAGAGTTGTTTTTTTCAAAGTGCTGAAAAATAGAGCGTGTTTTTCAACACGTTAAAAAATGCCATGTTGATTTCAACAATGTGCAAACCATGATGCCCTTCCTCCTTATTGTAATGATGTGATCCACATCAAATGATTATCAACTAGAGAACAATGCTGGAAAATAGACTGTGTTTTTCAACACGTTTAAAAACACACTATATTTTTAGCACTTTGAAAAACACAATGTAGTTTTTATAAAGGTGCAAACCATGATGCCTTTCCTCCTTGTTGTAATGATGTGATCCACATAAAATAATTATCAAGTGGAGAATTTTTTTTTCAAAGTGCTGAAAAATAGAGCGTGTTTTTCAACACATTGAAAAACACACTGTGTTTTTCAGCACTTTGAAAAACCCCATGTCGATTTCAACAAGGTGTAAACCATGATGCTATTCCTCCTTGTTGTAATGATGTAATCCAAATCAAGTAATTATCAGGTGGAGAAGAGTTGTTTTTTTCAAAGTGCTAAAAATAGAGTGTGTTTTTCAATACGTTGAAAAATACACTATGTTTTTTAACACTTTGAAAAATGTCATGTCGATTTCAACAAGGTGCAAACCACGATGCTTTTCCTCCTTGTTGTAATGATGCAATCCATATCAAGTAATTATTAGGTGGAGAAGAGTTGATTTTTTTCAAAGTGATGAAAAATAAAGTGTGTTTTTCATCACATTGAAAAACACACTATGTTTTTCAAAGACTTAAAAAATGCAATGCGACTTTTATAAAGGTGAAAACAATGATGTATTTCCTCTTTGTTGTAGTGATGTAATCCATACCTAGTAATTATTAGGTGGAGAAAAGTTGTTTTTTTCAAAGTGCTAAAAATAAAGTGTGTTTTACAACACGTTGAAAAATACATCAGCACTTTGAAAAATGCAATGTGGTCTTTATAAAGGTGCAAACCATGATGCATTTTCTCCTTGTTGTAATTATGTGATCCACATCAAGTAATTATCAGGTGGAGAAGAGTTATTTTTTTGAAAGTTCTGAAAAATAGAGCGTGTTTTTCAACACGTTGATTTCAACAATATGCAAACCACAATTCCCTTCCTCCTTATTGTAATGATGTGATCCACATCAAATAATTATCAGGTGGAGAAACGCAGTCTTTGGAAAATAGAGTGCATTTTTTAACACGTTGAAAATCACTCTATTTTTTAGCACTTTGAAAACGCAATGCAGTTTTTATAAAGGTACAAACCACGATGCCTTTCGCCTTGTAATAATGTGATCCTCATAAATTAATTATCGGTGGAGAAGATTTATTTTTTTCGACGTGTTAAAAAATAGAGCGTATTTTTCAACACATTGAAAAACACATTATATTTTTCAGCACTTTGAAAAACACCATGTCGATTTTGACAAGGTGTAAACCATGATGCTATTTCTCCTTGTTGTAATGATGTAATCCACATCAAGTACTTATCGGTGGAGAAGAGTTGTTTTTTTCAAAGTGCTGAAAAATAGAGTGTATTTTTCAACACATTGAAAAACACACTATGTTTTTAACACTTTGAAAAATGCCATGTTGATTTCAACAAGGTGCAAACCACAATGATTTTCCTCCTTTTTGTAATGATGCAATCCACATAAATTAATTATCAGGTGGAGAAGAGTTGATTTTTTTCAAAGTGATGAAAAATAAAGTGTTTTTCATCACGTTGAAAAACACACTATGTTTTTCAGCACTTTGAAAAATGCAATGTAATTTTTATAAAGGTGAAAACCAAGATGTATCTCCTCTTTGTTGTAATGATGTAATCCATATCAAGTAATTATCAGGTGGAGAAGAGTTGTTTTTTCAAAGTGCTGAAAAATAAAGTGTGTTTTTCAACACGTTGAAAAACACATTGTATTTTTCAACACTTTGAAAAATGCATTACGATTTTAGAAAGGTGCAAACCACGATGCATTTCCTCCTTATTGTAATGATGTTATCCACATCAAGTAATTATCATGTAGAGAAGAGTTTTATTTTTCAAAGTGCTAAAAATAGAGTGTATTTTTCAACACGCCGAATAACACACTATCTTTTTTCAGCACTTTGAAAAATGTCATGTTGATTTCGACAAGGTTTAAACCACGATGCTATTTTTCCTTATTGTAATGATTTAATCCATATCAAGTAATTATTAGGTGGAGAAGAAGAGTTGTTTTTCAAGTGCTGAAAAATAGAGCATATTTTTCAACACATTGAAAAACACACTATGTTTTTCAACACTTTGAAAAATTCCATGTCGATTTCGAAAAGGTGCAAACCACAATGTTTTTCCTCCTTGTTGTAATGATTTGATTCACATGAAATAATTATCAGGTGGATAAGAGTGTTTGAAAATAAAGTTTTTTTTTTTCAACACGTTGAAAAACACATTTTGTTTTTCAACTCTTTAGAAAATGTAATGCATTTTTTATAAAGGTACAAACCACATTGCCTTTCCTCCTTGTTGTAATGATGTGATCCACATCAAGTAATTATCAGGTGGAGAAGAGTTGATTTTTTTCAAAGTGCTAAAAAATAAAGTGTGTTTTTAGCACTTAAAAATGCAATGCGCTTTTATAAATGTGCTCATCGCAATGTCTTTCCTCCTTATTGAAATGATGTGATCTACATCAAGTAATTATCAAGTGGAGAAGAGTTAATTTTTTCAAAGTGGTGAAAAATAGAGCGTGTTTTTCAACACTTTGAAAAATTCGTGTGGATTTCGACAAGGTACAAACCACGATGATTTTCCTCCTTATTGAAATGAGGTGATTTACATCAAGTAACTATCGTGTGGAGAAGAGTTGCATTTTTCAAAGTGCCAAAAATAGAGTGTTTTTTCAACACATTGAAAAACTAACTCTATTTTTTAGCACTTTAAAAAATGTAATGTGATTTTCATAAAGGTGCAAACCATGATGTATTTTTAATTGTTATAATGATGTGATCCATATCAAGCAATTATCATGTGGAGAAGAGTTACTTTTTCTAAAAGTGCTGAAAATAGAATGTGTTTTTCAACATGTTGAAAAACATACTTTATTTTCAGCACTTTGAAAAATGTCATGTGAATTTCAACAAGGTGCAAACCACGATGTATTTCCTCCTTGTTATAATGATGTGACCCACATCAAGTAATTATCAGGTGGATAAGAGTTGATTTTTTCTAAGTGCTGAAAAATAGAGAGTGTTTTTCAACACGTTGAAATACACATGATGTTTTTGCACTTTGAAAAATGTCGTCGATTTCAACAAGGTGTGAACCATGATGTTATTTTTTATTGTTATAATGATGTAGTCCACATCAAGTAATTATTAGGTGGAGAAATTTTTTTTTTTCAAAGTGCTGAAAAATAGACCATGTTTTTCAACACGTTGAAAAACACACTATGTTTTTCAGCACTTTGAAAAACATCATGTTGATTTTGACAAGGTGTAAACCATGATGTTATCTATCCTTGTTGTAATGATGTAATACACATCAATTAATTATCAGGTGGAGAGTAGTTTCTTTTTTTCAAAGTGCTAAAAACTAAAATGTGTTTTTCAGCACTTTGAAAAATGTCATGTGGATTTTAACAAGGTGCAAACCACGATGCCTTTCCTCATGTTTGTAATGATGTGATCCACATGAAGTAATTATCAGGTGGAGAAGAGTTACTTTTTTCAAAGTGTTGAAAAATAGAGCGTGTTTTTCAACACGTTAAAAAACATGCTCTATTTTTTAGCACTTTGAAAAATGCAGTGTGGATTTTGACAAGGTGAAAACCATGATGTTTTTTTTTTTTGTAATTATGTAATCTACATCAAGTATTAATCAAGTGGAGAATAGTTTTTTTCAAAGTGCTGAAAATAGAGTGTGTTTTTAACACATCGAAAAACACAATGTGTTTTTGAGTAGTTTGAAACACGCAATGTGGTTTTTATAAAGATGCAAACCACGATGCCTTTCCTAATTATTATAATGATGCAATGCATATCAAGTAGTTACCACGAGGAGAAGGGTTGATTTTTTCAAAGTGATGAAAATATAGTGTGTTTTTCAACACGTTGAAAAATACACTTTGTTTTCAAAGCAATTTGAAAAACCTCCTGTCAATTTTGACAAGGTGCAAACCATGATGCTTTTCCTCCTTATTGTAATGATGTAATTCATATCAAGTAACTACCATGAGGAGAAGGGTTGATTTTTTCAAAGTCCTAAAAATAGAGTGTGTTTTTCAACATGTTGAAAAACACAATGTGTTTTTCAACAATATAAAAACGCAATGTGGTTTTATCAAGGTGAAAACTATTATGTTTTCCCTCCTTTTTGTGATGATGTAAAGAAAATAAAGTAATTATCAGTTGGAGAAGAGTTTATTTTTTCCAAAGTGCTGAAAAATAAAGTGTTTTTTTCAACATGTTGAAAAACACACTATGTTTTTCAGCTCTTTGAAAAATGACATGCATTTTTTTTATCAAGGTATAAACTGTAGACACCAAAATTAGGTCATACTACCCTTATAACCCCATTAATTAAATTAACCATACCTTACCTATTCATATCCCATAGTGCACATGATTAATTGAATTAATTACCTTAATTAATTTAATTAACATCCTCACTTGACCACCTCATCTAACCAACTCACCTAGCCACCTCACTCTATGACCCACTCAAACCCCATTAATGACCTAAGACCAAGTCTAAGCCTATCCTAACCAACTAGGACTTAGTCTAAACCTAGAATTAACTCCTATTAACAAACCACTATTACTCATCCTTTAGTGATCTATCACTCGAGACTTGGATGACTATTAAAGACCGCGTAAAAATAGCAATAATCGAGCTATTTTTGGCCAACCTAGATATTCCTCCTTAACCGACGCGTTAGTTATATCTCAACCAACGATGGTCCCCTAACCGTCATCGGTCCCCTAATCATCATCGCTTAGGATAAACACATTTCCAAAATCCTTTACTACGGTTGGTGATGCGGATAGAATTTATCAGTAATAACTCAGTACACTTTGGCACATCACTCACTTAGGCGAGTGCTCATGTGAAGCACATAAGGTACCGGGCTCCTCTTTAGGGTTTCTTGTGTAGGATGTTAGCAAGATGAAGAGTTAATGTATTCATATACATAATTAGTATAACATTCTATAGATCATATTCCAGATCTAAATCTAAAGAGTAATATATTTAAGTAATAGCCATAGTGAATTCTTCCATGCAAGATTTAGTGGTAATCATGTTTAACACCTTGAATCACCAATACAATCCATTATATTAAACACAATAAATACACATAAACTTCTTACAATAATTAATACCATAATCTCATGTGCACATCGATCCGGAAACATAATTTCACAATAACTTATATCTAGTCCTCTTTTACTATGTAGATCACTACATATTTATAAGGGTGGGGATTTGACCTTCACCACTTGCATAACTCCCTAAATAGGCTACATGCTGAAAATAACTATGCACCTTTACAATAATAACACATGTAAGTGCGCTAACAATAGGTATCTTCTAGTTAACTAGCAGTAGCATTATATTATTAGCCCAAACCCATGCAAAGCACTTGGTATCCACTCTTCCAAAATAGCCTATGCGTGTCATGCAAGTCTTTATCCAGTTTGTGTGCTCTACATGTTATCTCCAAAATAGCCCATACATGTGAAAACGGATAAGTCTTGAATCTATCCTTGTCCTTCATGCATGTTTCCTTCCCTATCCTTTCGCACCTTTGAATGCACCCTATTCTTATGTGTGAACCTTCTATGTGCCTTCTACTAAGTATCATACTTTGTCTGCTCAACATTACCCCACACAAAACTGCATTACCACCTCGACAATGGTTTCCTCTTGATACTTTTAAAGAATAAAGAATAAGGAATGGAATGAATGGAAAGTAAAGAATTTATGTACAAAGAATGACCTTCACCCTACAACATCCTCTATTTCGACTAGAAGAATCAACTCTAGATATTCCTCTTTGATTTCAGCCTCTAAGGCTTGCCAATCACTCAGCGTGGCTTCTACCTTTTCCGAATATCTGATGCAATAGATTCTAACTCTTCTTACGCAATCTCTTCCTTCTCGTTCTACAATACGATAACAATGTTGGACATTGTAGTCACCCTTCCTTCCAGAAGATCCATCTTCTGGGCTATAAGTTTCCCAATTTCATCCAGCCTGTCCTTGTGGGGGTCTTGGGCTACTGCAAGGGCCTCATGCTTTTGCTTCACTAGCGCCAATATCTCTGTGCATCCCAATGTCTCATCTTTCATTTCCTTTAAGACTTCATTGTCTTCTACTATGGTCCTGATCCTTATTACTGCCTTTAGAGCTACACATATGTTTAATGCATGGTCTACTTTCTTCAGCTCCTCCTGCAAGGTTTGAAGCAATGCCTTGTAGGATGAAATATTCCTTACCACTGAATCCCTTGCTCTCTCTACTTCCTGCTCAGGATCCTTTGGCTCTGGCATCTGAATTGGTCCATCCTCAAGCACCAAATAAACTAGGGTATGCACATAGTGCATAGCCGAAGGGAAATTTTTGGGTACCTTGGGCTCCAAGTGTGGTCTTGCTTGTAGGACATGATCTTCGATCTCCTTTTCCATGCCGATGAGAACCCCATTATTATTTTTCTCTAGGTCCTTCTCTCCTTTCAAACATGTGATCTCTACATCTTTGGATTTGATCTCTTCTCTTAGTGCTTTGATAGTGGCAACTTTATCCACATTCCTGCACACCACCTCTATAGATACCTTCACTAAGGCATTACTCACTTGTTCATCATTCATAACAGTTGGCTTGATGGTTATGTGCATGTTTTGTGGTGCCTTCCTCATTCTCCTTGACACACATGACTCTTCACACACATCAAAATCAGGCTCGTCCATGTGAGTTTTCATGGACCATGACAACTATTTCCTCGTGCGTGTGGTTTCCATGTTAGGGTCCATCAACTCCCACCCATAAAATTCCTTAAGGCCCATTGTTTTATGGAATCACGCGGATAATTTTACTTGTGTCTTATTCATAGCCAATGACTGACGTACCATACTCTCCACTTTCCCTCCTTGATCTTGGCCCCTTAGGAACTTGAGCACCAAGGTTTGGAGTTGGATAATATATGTCCCGATCATTATCTTTCTCTATTTATCATATCTTCTTTACTCCTTATTCTTCAACCTTCATTTATTTTTCTCTGGTCTCTTCCAAATCCTCCGATTGTATAGGAGATCCAAGTGTGCTCTCTTCAGAATCCTCCACCTCCTCATTGAGCTTCAATTTTCTCCTTCTCTTCTCGCCTGTCTCCTTCTCGGGAGAGAGTTGTGGTGATCTTCGTGATGCGACCGTGGAGTAACACCTTGAGCTCTTGTTCATTTGAACACCCTCTTAAAGTGGCATCCTTCAGGGTCTACTCCTACTTCCAATTCTTCATCCCCTTCTTCTTGTGCCTAGGGTGAAGTACTTGCATGCTCAACTTCTACTCTATCCATGGGTTTCCTTCATCCCCTGTGATCTGTAATGCCTTGATTTTTGTAAGTTATCATGGTGATTACTTTTCATGATGTTGTAACTGTAGAAATGAAGATAAATATGTTAAGACACATCTTTTGATCTTAAAGGAATGTGTTGCTAACTGACCCTTGTTTGTCTTGTAACTTGATACTTGGGACAGAAGTTATTATTGCTTGTGTGATTGCTAATGAGACAACAGACTTGTCGTATGCTTGATGAACTCTTTTCGCTGATTGACAACACACCCTGAATCAATTCCATTAATCCAAGGTATGCTGTGGCCTTCTTATGATCACTTGTCGATTTACTTTTAAACCAGATTGAAGGTTGATATAAATGTTGCAGCACCTGATTTCTGGTATGAATATCTGGTACGTAGATGCCAATGAAAAAGGTTTGATTCTCAAACCGCGCACCATTGTAACGCTAGACCACGTAAGGCGATAAAGGCCTGGATGCGGGTGGCTCAGGTATGTGGAACATAGGACGAAACGTCCTACATTGTGTCGAATACGACTATCAAGCGGAAGAACTTGATTTGGAAACTAATTAATTAAATATTAGGGGACTAAAACCCTAACCTACCCCTAAGTTCTACCCTATACCCTAACTACTATCCTATATGGATTTTAAATTTTATAAAGGAGAAAATAGATGTAAATCCTACTAACCTATGAACTAGGCGAATGACCTAGATATGGACTATTAAAATCCTAAACTAATCCTAACCTAAGGAAGGGGACGTATAGACCCATGTGGATGGAAAGGATAAGGAGGGAAGGTAGGAATTTAATGGGACAGTAATGAGGTCCTTGCATGTGCAGCGCCAAGTTTGGCGGGAACATGGAAAAGTTGGAGGTGTCCAACTAGCTATGAAGCTAAACTTTGATTTCATGCAAAAATTTGAAATTTGGAATCCAACCTTGAGTTGGTAGTGGCGTGAGGAAAAGGAAAAAGGAATGCATTCAATGCATTCAATGGCATTGGTCTTAGCGACCAGCTCGCCTTGGAAAGAGGATTGTGAAGGAAGTTTGTTTGTTGCTGTGCGCATTTGGATTTTAGTTGCTCTGCATTTTGTTCCTCCATGGTTCTGTCGAACCTGCTGTAATTTTTGGGTATTGATTCTGTCTTTGGAGAAGCCGAGGGCTATTTTTGAGCCTGTGGAAGTAGGTGACTATTTGGAAAGCTTTACTACTGTCACCATGGAGAAGAATAGCTCCTGTGGGCGTGGTTTTCTTCGAGCTTCAAGAAAGATTAACAGGCATGTTAAGCCCTTCTCCTTAAACCGTTTGCTTTTGCTTAATCGTCTCATTAAAACAACCCTGCTCTTATGATGGGGGTTTTGGTTATTGATTTGGCTGTTATACTGAGAAGATTTCGAGTTGAGTCATTTTTCTTTGCTGAACGCGGCTTGAGCATTCTTTGCTTGATGATTTGTATGTCTGGTTGAACTGTCCTTGCTGTATCATTGTTTTGACAGTGTTGGGTATTAGTTTCATTACCATTATGGGTTTGTGCTAATAGATACATTAGCTAAATGAATATCACTTCTGAGTTCTGTGCATCCTTGTTTTAATAGGAGGATGAGATGATTTTTTTATAACTGGTTGAACCATCATTATATGGGTGAATATGATTTGGGTATTCTTGTGCGTTTGAAGAAAATGATTGTTCTTCTTATTGAAATCATTAATGTATTACATTTTCTCTTTGCTGTTCTGAAATCTAAAGGTAATGAGAGAGAGGATTTTATTATGCATTTTGGATGTGATTTGATCTTCTAGTCTGAACTGTTATCATGAAAACGAACATGGGTTAGTGTTTCTGTGCAAATGAATGAAACAAATGAGATTTGGTTTGCTGTTGAGATTGTTTTGACTGAACCTTGCTTGCGCATCTATTACCCCATGCGGGTTTGCATTGATAAAGGTATTGATATGCGAATATTGTATTTCTGAGATCAGTGTGTGGAAACGTTTGGAAAAAACAAAGCTGTGGTGATGTTGATAGACTATTATGCGAGTTATAATTCCTTGGTGTTTCTCATTGCATAAAATACGGGTTTCCAGGGACAGCAAGGTTATAGTAGTATCTTACTTGCTGTCCTAAATTGTTATAGTATTCTGCCTGCTGATTTTTTTTGGTATTCATATAGGACTGTTGGGAAGGAAGTTCTAATCTGATGAGGAACAGAAAATCAGTCTATATAATAGACTGAGTAGAGCATGCAAATTATATTGTGTCTTGCTGAACTCAAGGATATATATATATATATATATATATATATATATATATATATAATTTTAAGGATTGTGGACCTTTCATTGTTTTCATTAAGAGCAGAATACGAATGGATTTATTACCTTGCTGCTGGAAAGTAAATTTTCTCATTATTGGATGAAAATGTGACTGTTGTTGTTGTTGTACACTCTACATGTTATAAAGACGAAAATGTCTGTAGAGTGACTTATTTTAAAGGGGAATATATTATGCGGAATGAATCATATTGATGGATCATGTCTGTTTTAAATAATGGGTAATTGAATAAGACAGTGAGAAGAGGTGATATGATCTTTCTCTCTTATATTTGATTATTGATTTTTGTTTATCTCTCTTTGAACTGTTACCGTTGATTGGTATCACGTATGGATTAAATTTTGTACTGCCTTGGTTTAAGCATCTACATTTTATGGCTGTTTAATTTTCTCCTTAGCGTTTGATTGCTTGAAATCAATTGAGTAGCATGAAAGGAAAGGAAAGTAATAAAATTTTAGTCAAAATTTATCTTTCAAATTATAATCATGTTGTAAGTGAAAGGAAATTACGCTTTTATGTTGGAACAACAGTATGCATGATTATGTTTTAGTTCTTACAGATGCTAATTCTGGAACTATTTAAAGGGAAATTACTTCTTGTAGTAATTGTTGGGAAAGAGGGCAGTAATTCTATCTTTTCTGATTGGGAGGGTAATTAGATGATTGAGTTGTTATGCTTGTTCATCCCTTTCGGTACTTAATTCTTGAATGATGTTCATATTAACGTTTTCATAAAAGTAGGGTTCTTTTATTGAGACAGTTAATTAGAAGCACCTCATTTTAATGACAAGTGCTTAATATGCTCAGTTCAATGAACTGACCCGTGCAAGTAATTTTGCAGATGAAACTTGAGTATAAACGAAGACATGGTTTTTTTCTGATACTTCTTTTGGATTGACTGAAGATGGATTGTAATTGATAGCTATTACTCCTCTACGAGGAAGTGAGAAAAGAAGAAATTACATTCTTCTATCTTATGAGTTGTAATGTTGTTTAATATAAACAAAGTCCAAATCGTTTGACCGCAAATGTATAGATTGTAAAACCGATGGATGAATAGAAGTACGAGTGTGATATTTTTAATGACTATATCAATTTGATATTGTTAAATAAGTTTGTGAATATAACATTATTCCTTGATTTGGTATTATTTAAATGTTAATGGATGGATTTAAAAGGAAATAACATCTATTCTTTACCTAAATGCAACTCTTATGTTGAAATGTGCAATTAGTTCATACTTGGGTTAAGATGAATTTTAAATTGGCATTAAAAAGGAATTAGGTCAACATGATCTCTTAATTGAAAGGTATTCGGGATTAGCTTGAAAGCTAAGGAATATAAAATAACTTAGGAGCAGCTGAACCTTGTATTTGGACTCCGTTAATAACCTCGAATGTTTAAATTCAGAAAATATGGATATGGGAAAACATATCTATTGATAACTGACCTTAACAGAAGTAAGGTTAAGGAGAACAAATGAATAGGTTCATTTAGAATTAGACCTCGTTTAAATGATGTCTAATAAGATGGAATTCTGAATTGTTTACGGTTGTGGAAAAACTTGGTTAAGTTTAATAGGTTAAACTTATTAAGTTTATCGATAATGGACTGATTAGTCCGATAAATAAAGAAAGAAACCAAGAAGAGAATATGCAACCCTTCCGTATGAAGGAGGAGATGCGTATTAAGCTAGAAGACAGATTAAGTCTCTCCTAGCTACATACAACCGTAACGAGAACGAGGTTTAAGGATCAGCATGACTGCTGAAAGTTGATCTTAATGATTAGATTACGACCAAATCACACTCGAGCTGGATGAATACTCTCGATGAGCGGATTCCGTAGGACATTGACATACGCCAACTACACTATGGTGTCATCATGAAGGCGGGACCTTCATGACGACACAATATTATAGCTGACATATTACAATGCCCTCCCGAATTAAATCATCGAGTTTATATAAGCTGGGTACTAAGTTCTTAGATGGGGATAGGAATGTGATCCCGTATACGGAGTAACTCCGGAGGACTAAAGGTAACTAGACACACGGAATCATTAGGGGATGACACCGTATGTCTGTGTATCTTTAGTTACCATGAGTAACTTCCTATACTCGTTCATATTGCTAGTTGGGGTTAGAACTTGACCTTAAATGGAAGGACTGGTAGAGGCCAGGAAAGACCATTCTAGATAACAGATGAAGTGAGGTGAAGGACGTATTCCATTGGTGTGTATCACATCCAGGAATATGATCATGCAAAGCATGTGAAAATCTTTGGCCAAAGTATCGCAAGTGTTGGTTGCGTTGTCCTAATCACCTAGTTTAAGATGCAGGATGTCAGATGAATATCAGTAATAGATATTCAGATAGGCTTCTTAAATGGATCACTTCAATAACTAGAAACGGTAAGAGAACCCTGTATATTCATTATACAATGCATGAATTAACATGAAGGATCGGTAAGTCACTGAGTCATGAAATTAGAGATCGCTGAAACTTCGAGCCATAAAATGGGAGATTGGTAGTTCTTTGAGTCATTTACAGCAGCATATGGTAACTGTTATATGATTGAATGGCATTGAATGTGTGTTCCATATTGCAAGTATGTGAATAGAGAACATTGGTTTTAAAAGGAAATTGTGTGATCCAAACTGCTTTAGTTGGATAGAGAACAATTATTAAAACTTGAATGTGTGTTTGAATTATATAATTCATAACAGAGGAACGTTGTAAAATTTTTTTCCTTGTTCTAGTATCTTAAAATGGGGATGTTACATGATCCAAGCCACCACTGTCCTCATGTTCTTCCTCCTCATCATCTACCTCTACCATTTATGTGGGCTTTGGAGCTGGTACATTCTCCACTTTGTATGCTTTCCCTTAGGTGGCCCTGGGAGTGCGAACTCATTTTCTACATACTTTTTACCCTCCAACTTAGGTTTAAGTTGAAGGTATATAAGTGTGGCTCCACTATCTCCAATCACCAAACTCATATGCTTCATGTTTATCATATATGAAATTAGCCTCTCAATATAGGCATCCTAACTTGGATATACATATGTCTTCCACAGTGTGTGGTAGTCATAGTATACCTTGTCTCCATGACATAATTTAGCTAGAACACATGAGTAAAATGGTAGACGATGTCTGGAGTAGCATCTGTGAAGGCATATGATAGTTTTCACCAAGGGCTCCAAGTACCATCCTTGAATAGAAAACTACGTGATGCAAAATTGCTAGTATAACGCAAATTAGACTACCTTTCCCACCACTGAAAGTAACTCCTTGGTGATACGCCACTCCTCTTCAAATGCCACATGGATTTGATCATACCACATCTCAACCCTCTGCTTGAATGGCCCACTCATTGACCCTTTACACAAGAAATTTTCAAATATTTCTGTAAGGAACTTTTTTTGCATGGGATACTCCTAGATCTTGTTATTTGGCCCATCGGGCACTCTAATCTCCATAAATACAAGGGAAAATAGGATAGCGCCAAAACTAATTTTCTCACTTATGCGCACTTCCTTGATGATAGTCTCTGCAATATAGCCTGATATGTTGTAAATTACTCCTTGTGACATTCTCCTTGCAATGTGTAGCCACATTGTATTCACCTATGACCATCTCTCTTGATCATTCAATTTGGTCACTAGATGTGCAACTACCTGTACCACTAGGTACTTCTTCAATTTGTCAATATCCATTCCACGTGGACCCTTGGTATACCCTAACTCCTTTCGCATATCCAGGATTGTTGCTTTATCTATCAAGTCACTATCCAGATCCACTCCTATACCCTTTAATCTTGTTATTGTTGAAATCATTGTGGCTGTTATCCCTACCCTCCTTCCAAATGAAATAGAAAAATTCTTCATGTACTCTACTCATCAACCATTGGTACAAAGGTTCATACTTTCCAAAATATGGGAGCTCATACAACTGGTAGACTCCAATCTGCTTTAACAACTTCTCTCTAGTGTCATCATACACTGACATGTCCTCTGTTGTGTGCTTGTTTGTCTTCGTACTCAATAGTGTGTCCAACCTTTTTATTATCTGATATGTTGTGGTTGTAATCACATCTTGCAATTACAGATGTGACAATCCCATTCTTGTCCCATTATCACACCTTCTAGGTATTACATCTTTGAGAAATTACTCTTGGGAGCAATTTCAACCTCTACTTCCACTTTCTTCTTTCCCTTGGCTCCTACAACAGGTGCTTTCTTTAGTGTCATCTATAAATCACAACTTTCTATCCTCTATAGTGTGTAAATTCTTTCCTTCTATCTTATGTAATGAGTAATTCCAAACCCTAGCTCAAATCTGTGTGCCCTAGTTGAAATCATGTGCCCTAGCTCTTTCAAAATGCTCTGCTTCACTCAAACCCTTCACCAATGGGGATGTAAGCTTCTCCTGCACATAAATATGCTCTCCACGTCTGGTTTCACACTCTCCGCACCTCAACATGATTCACTCAACTCATTTTACACTTAGCTCATTCAAATTTTTTGATTACAATGGTAAAAATGAACTCGCATCCCATCCTTATATAGATTTTCAAAAAGTTAGTGCATTTATTGCTCCTTCACCTACCAACAATCCTCTCATTAATTGACCATTTTCACAATTTCCACACGGTACATCTTCACACCTCATCTATAACCTTTTAGCACACCTTCCCACCTTCTAGCTATAGACTTATCTTTAGTGCGTCTGTATGCACTGAGTACCTCACCACTTGTGCCTTCTCCTGGTAGTCTCCACAGCCACTACATACCTCGTGTTATACTGTTTCTTTGTTTGTCTCCATCTATGATCCTTTTTGGAAGCAATATTTTGTCCATCAACTCTTCAAACTTGAATAACACCTGTAGCAGTTTGTTCCTTTAGGTGTACCCATTTTTCAATAACCAACCCACACAAATAATATGTGTAGTCCTTTGCGCATAAAAATACTAAAAATGGTAATTAGTTTCTGGTGCGCAATTGTGCTTATTCCACAAAACACTAACTAAATTGACAAATCATAGTGACGAAGAAGGAAATACATTAAGGTAATACATAATTTAAATCCTAATCTAAATGGAAACACTACCTTATTACAAACACCAAGAAGACTTATTTATAGTAGGGCTTCAACTTACTCCCGTTGAAGTAACTGGGTAACCGTATTCCATCAATTTTTTCTAACTGAAAATATTCTATTTCAAGTATCTAAGTGATAACATATGGTCCTAACTAATGTACTTTGAGTTTTTCTCGTATGGCACAAAAACTTAGAATCATAAAGAAGCACCATATGTCCTATCTCAATATTTTTTTCCCTGATGTACCTGTCATGCCATGCTTTCTACTTGGCTTTTTCTTTCTTCTGACTCCAACGTGCTATTGCTCATCACTCATCCAACTTAGTCAACTATTTAATTCATTCCTCTAATTCTTTCTCATCATGTAGACCTCCAGCGTGTGCAATACGCAAAGATGGTAACATGAATTTTATAGGAAGAACTACTTTTGTGTCAAACACCAATTGAAAGGGTGTGGCCTTGTTCAACTTTATTCAACCACTTGTATGTTGTTCTATATGATCAAATCACTATAGAAACTTTATCATCCCAATCCTTCATTCTAACATCACAAATTTTTGTCAATTTTTGGCTCAAAATCTTGTTGAAGGCCTCAGTAGTCCCATTTTCCTGAGGATGATAGGGTGTAGTCTTATGGTGCACAATCATGAACTCATATAATAGAATTATGATTTTTTCATTCAAAAAATGTGTGCCCCTATCATTTGTCAAACTCAATGGGCATCCATACCTTGTAATAATATTTTCCGATAGTAAATTGTCCGATGTAGCTGATGTACAATCCTTTGTAGGTGCTTTTCCGCCCACCTTGTCGATGATATTTGCAAGTGATGATATAGTGAAATCTATTCCTACTTGTGGTTGGTGAAATAGGACCCAAAATATTTATAACCCACTTCTCAAATGGTTTAGCACTAGGAATAGGTCTTACAGGCATTTCATCTCTTTTTCCTAGTTTCCCAAGGTGCTAACAGTGATCACAAGCCTTACAATATTTATATAGGGTCTCCCACCATAATCCAATGAGTAGAATCTTACACACAGTGGTGTCACCTACATAATTCCCACCTGCAATACCACCATGAGCCTCCTCCATGATATCTTTGCACTCATGTTCCAATACACATCAGTGTAATACTTTATCTTAGCCTAACTTGTGCAGATCACTAATAATCAACATAAGCGATGCCGCGTGAATGGAAAGTTGTTTCTTCTCTAAGGATTTCATTCCTTCTGGCACCATATCCGGTACGTAGAAGAAAATAATTTCCTCTAATTCCATTGGCATGCGTTGTAACTTTGTAAATGTGCATCGGGCATGGTATCTTCAATTTTACGTGTCTTCTCCTAATCGTATTCTAGATAGATGCTTCGATCCAAAATTACTTTTCCCTAGATTTACCACGAGATGTAAAATCAAATTCTTGGAATAAGAGTACCTATCTCGCATATGCACCCATGTAAAATAGGATTGTTACCAAATACTTTGATGCCATGTGGTCGATATAGAATACAAATGGTGTTGCTAGTAGGTACTGTCTGAATTTATGTAGTGCATAGATCATTGACAAAGCTTCGCACTTTGTAGTTGTATAATTATGCTTTGCATGAGTCAACTTTCTACTAGCAAAAGAGAGGAGGATCTATAATAAAATCTCCAGGATGAGCCAACACCATGCCAATGTCTATGCCAGAAGCATCCACATGTACATGAAATAGTTGGTCCCATGAGGGAAAGCAAAAATAGGCATTGTAGTAAGTTTTTCCTTTAATGTCTCGAATGTACATTACTATGGTTCTCCCTAGTAGAACGTCCCTTTTCCTTTTAGTAACTCTTCCAAGGGTGTGAAAACCTTAGCATACCCTTTTATAAATTTTCTATAATACCCAGTGTGACCTAAGAATCCACGCACCTCACTTTGACTAGTAGGATCTTCCGGCCGATAATGACTGCAACCTTAGCTAGATCAACCAATAAACCCTCCTTGCAGATGATGTGCCCTAACAATGTGCCAAATGGTGTAGAAAATATACATTTCTTGATGTTCAAAGAGATGTTTAACTAGTGAAACCTTTCAAACATTAAGCATAAATTGTCACAATGATCCTTAACAAGTCCATACACTTGTCCAGTCATCTAAATAAACCTACAAGAAGTTGTGAATAAAATATTTGAATGCTTGGACAACTATGCACAAAAATATAACAGGTGCATTTTTCAGACCAAAAGGCATCACAATATAGGAAAAAATTCCCCATTCAGTAGTAAAATTAGTCTTTTCCTAATCCTCCTATGCAATCCTAACTTGATGATACCCAGAGAATCCATTTGTAAAGGAATAGACCTCGTGCCTAACACCTTCTAATATTTCCTTGGTGAATGACGTAGGAAAGGGATCAGTCACACATGCAACATTCATCTCCCTGTAGTCCACATAGATCCTAATCCGGCCATATTTCTTTATACTGATCACCATTGGGCTAACCCATTCTAACTCGTCCAGGTGCTTGATGATTCCAGACTTCAACATTTTGTCAATTTATTCTTTAACCTTTTCACACAAGTTGGGGTTCATTTTGTAGGGTCTCTTCTTGACCGGGCATGCACCTTCCTTAAGATTTATCTTCATTTCTCCTAATGATTCATGCATGCCTTTTAGTTCATGGTATCCCCTAGGAAATAAGTCCTGATAATCTCGTAGTAACTCAATGATTTTTTCCACTTCAGAGTCAGACCAATAATCCCCAATTATGGCTTCCTTAGGCTCAACATCTGATCCAATATTCACTTTATTTGTTTTCATAGGTTCATGATAGGCGCATGTGGTCTTATCTGCACTTTGTCCAAAACCTCACACCTACCTATTGAATGATCTACATCCATATTTTCTACTTATTCATCATCCACTAAGTAGACCATCTTTCCTTTTTCTTTCTTAAGGCAAGCACACTTAAGTAGTGTGGCATCTGTCTCTATTTCTTCAACAAAACTCACTCTGAATCATTTCCATCAAATAAATCCTAAATAAGTTCCTCTTCCTTGGCACTATCTCCCATAGTTAAGTGCTTTATAACCCTTAATGCCTCTTCTACTAGAGGTTTAGTAGATAAGTATTCAAAATTCTATATCAATCCTACAATCAAATCCTTCCAATTTACGGTCTCTATATGAAGTTTCGCATATACATACCAAACATGTGTGCAACCTTATAAAGTGGAATAAAATTTGTGCACCCATAGTGAAGGTGGTAAATATTCCTGCCCCTCTGTCCGAGAGCCTCTCACATTTTAAACATGGTGTTGGACAGGGTTGATTACCATGATAAGTGTAGATTTGAGTAGGTGCATTGCTCATGGAAAATCGAGTAAAAATATCAATCTTGATTTCATTCAATTTTACAAGATTATCCTTGTGAACCACCCACTAGCGCATTATTGTCCCACGTAGGTTATATGCTAGCATATTCCATCTCTCCAACTGGTCTATCCATTTTTCCTCCATGGCACATAGAAACATCATAGGATATCCTCCTCTAATGTATCGAGGTATCGAGGTTTTATTTATTCTCTTGATACAACGAGGTTTTCTTTTACTGCGCAAATGTGATTCTTACTTCACGCCCTACCAACTCATAAGTACTATGAGCCCAATTATCACAAGAAACACTTATAGTATTGCTAATAGATTGTGCATCTTCCCACTGAAGGATTCCTTCTTTAGATGGTTTGAGCACTTTTGGGTCCTAGATGGCGCGTACATAAATCCTATTCATATATTCCTCACTCAAAGGCTCAACATAGGTTGTAAATTTTCCATATGTTAAAGGGATAATAACTCTTTCCTCCTTATTTTCAAAACTGATATAACCCTTGTTGAACCAAATATCAACATTATTTGCATAGCACCAAGCGTACCCAAGTAGAGTCAGGAAGCTATCTACCTCTGCAAGTGTTAAAACCTCAAAATCCCCAATGAACTTAGCTCCCTTTATAGTAATGGATGCATATTTTAAAACCCCAATGGGAGTGGCCTTAGTTTGGTTAGCCATGAATAATACATTCGAGGATGGTTGCAATGGAGGAATCCCCATCTATATCCATGCATCTAAAGTAAGAACATTGACGTCCACGCCACAATACTTATTTGTTGATCCAGTCTCAATACTTGAACACAAAGTGTTTCCCTTTAGCTAATTCCCTAATAATGGAATGATATTCTCTTGGTGCAACATTTTGCACACTTTCTTCAAGTCATCTATATAATATTGGACCATCTCTTGAATTTCTTTTGCTCTATCTTCCATGATTGTTCCTTTAAATATTGTATTTCACCTTGAAGATTTCTAAGTACCTCCATGGTTTCTGATACACCTCCTTCTAATGGATAGGATTTGGGTACCATGCATGTAGGACCTCCTCCTTAGTGATGGAAGGCTTCTACTATAATGCTTCTTTGGTGCACGTAGCTTCAGCGTGGGTAGTGATATTTACAGAAAATACCTTAGATTATAGTTCCAACTTGGGCATCCATTGATTTTCCACAATGTGTTGTATCCTAACCATCCTTGCGCCTTTGTTTTCTTGTTTATGATGCTTACTAAGATTCTCATATAATTTAGTGAATTCCTCATAGCTATGATTATTTCCATAGAAGGAACAAGTAATATTCTGAGGACATTTGCGCTTGTAGTGGTTAGGAGATCCACATGTATAACATTATCTATGAGGAAAATCACCCTGTCCACCACCACAACCTCATCCTCAAAATCCACCATGATATCCTCAACCTCTTCCATGACCTCCTTAAAAATTACCTTTATTCGATCATATCACGCTTGATTTTGATCTTGATCCTTATGCTCATTCTTACCTTTAGAGTTATCTTAGACTCTGTTTGTTTCACACCAATATCTATAACATAATGGATCGACCAATCAATCGGTAGTATTACGTATCGTGAGTCGTGGACCTACAAATTTTGCAATAGCAAGAGACGTTCTTCCTTATTATGCGTTGTAATAATGGGCAGTGGCTAGCATCATGGTTCAAATGACATATCTCACAGTCCAGTAATAATGAATGCACTGATCTACAGGGACAACTATCCTTGGTGTGACCTTCTACTTCACAATCCGTACACCAAATCCTGTGGCGTCTCATGTGCTGAATTTTCCGACAGTTTCTCCAATTGCTTCTCCATAGCTGCAATATGTGCTTCCAAAAATGGGTTGAATCTAGTGTCTATGCTTTCAAATTCCTTAGTGTGTAAATATACTTCAAGTGCTTCACCCAGATCATTGTATGTCTTATGTGATAGTACCCTTTTAAAAGGTGTAATCAGACCCCCAATGAACCAATATGCATGTTGACTTGCATGAATATCATAAGAAAGCTTAGATAAAAGAATTTTTAAATGGGTATAATAATCGGTGAAACTCTCAACAATGTATTGTTTAATATCCTTGAGTACACTTATACTCTTCTCGCTTGAACACGGGGATGTGAAACTGTTTAAGGAAAACACTTTTTAATGTTGCATAATCTACCCAAGTCTCATCGGGTCAAAATTTATGTACCGGTTGTGTGCGCGCCCTTATAATGTAGTAGAAAATAGAATTTCCTTGTGCTCGAATACATGATTCCCTTTACGCACCACAATATTTGACACATGTGCACATGTTCGAGAGAATATTCTATGCCCCTATATTCGGGTAGACAAAGAGACATCTCCATGTAAATATGTTGGGGTTAGTGTGGAACTTTCCCATATAATCTAGAACCTCTTGTGTTTCCTCTACCTTCAAAACCACCAGATCCACCAGAAATAGAACCACCTATACCTCCCGATCATCCACCTATAGCCAAAAGTGGACTAGTGGATGTACTTCCCCGTGTCCCAAAAGTAGTCTTGAATTGAACCCCTACTATTTATGAAATGTTACCACTATAAGAAGTGAGCCCAATATTTTGTGCACTCGAATTCTATGTGGATGATGCACCCAAAAAGGTACCTCCAAACAACAATGAATATGTTTTCCCTTCCATCTATGTACTTGTTATGTTACTTACTCCTACTCTTCCTTGCCTAAATTAGCTTGTTGACTATTTTTCATACTAGATAATGGAAAACCAAGTGCAAGGCGAGGTCACCAAGTAGATTCGGATGCATGCCCACAACCTAGGTTTTATCTCTTTGGGGATGCTTCCACGTGAGGCCGAGGGGGTTCCCACCATGCTTTCCCAAATTGGGAGTTCTTGATGCTCCGAGATCCACACATTTTGCGTGAGCTCCAAATCCTTTGCGATTCATCTATCTCCTCATTTCCATTCACTCTATAACATCCCATTACATCTCTATCTCCCTCTCATGTTCCTCATTATAATTACGTAACCTTTCTTCTCTTTTCCTTTCGCCGCTAGTCTGCCATCTTTCACCAAACTCGCTCCTGTCCCCACGGGTGGTGGGGTTTAATTAGCCATCGGTTTGATTTCCAAGTTCAGGGTTACCATCAATATTTTGATCGCCAATGATGGAATGCCTTGCGGTAAGTGCCCCTTGGATATCGTAAAAATTGAATTATGCTACCTCTGGGAAAGAATAAGTGGAAATTGAGTACTCCATAATATAGCTATTTAGAACACCATGAAACCAAGTATCCACAATGTGTGTCCAAATCAAATCAAAGATCATAGAGAGCCTAAAATTCTTCCCCGCATCCGAGACAAGTGCGTGATACCTCAAATCCCTTTTAGATGCATAAGCAACTAGTTGCTCACATAGTTCTACTAGAAAAATAGTGAAGAATCTCTCATCTGATTTTGTTCCACCCATATGCGTGTGTAAAATCAGATCCAGTGCTTTGAGTGTGTACTCTTCTTTTAGATCATATATCCACTCCTCAACACGTGTGAGAGTCAAGTGGTATGTCTTCATCGCAAACCATCTTGAAAACATAGTGTCCCAGTTTCACCACGAAATATGAGACTAACCCATGTTACAAATTTTTTAATTTTAAAATAATGGGCCGTTTTGTGTTTTTATTGCCGTAAAATGGCGATATTACATCAAGATATTCACATAGAGTCATATAAGCCAATTTTGATAAATACCCAGATGCCCAAACTTGTTATATTCTGTCACTGGGTTTACCTGTGGGAAATTTTTATTTAATTATTTTGAGCCCCGTTTGAGGCAAATTGTGCTCTAGTTTAACCTTGTTGTGGTCTTACATGTCAATATTCCCATATACCAGTAGGGTTTTAACTAAGAATGAATCTGGGCTTTATCTAGTGACTTCTAGCAACATTTTGTGTTTTTGGTGTTTTCCGTTTTGTTTTCTGTGAAATTTCTCTAGGTCAATTCCTTTGTCGGTTTAGTCTGTTTTCTTTCTTGGAGTATTTGGAGATCATCTATAGATGTCATGCCAGAAGGAATTTGTCATAGGAGGTCTGGTTCTCTCTAAAAAGATGAAGTCATGCACAAAAAAACCTCTCCTAGGCAAGTCACGTTTTTTTGGAATAAATGGATTTTATGGAAATAAGAAAAATATTTCCATCAATGCGTAGAGCTCAAGAAGATATGCAATTTTAGAGAAAATGACACCTAAAACAGATCCATAGAATGAAAGTTACAAAGACACATGCAAGTTTTTCTTTGCTACATCTTCTGAACCCTTTCCAAAAATGGCAAATTTTATTCCGTTCTTGTGTTTTCTTCACCAAAAATCCAAAAAAGGAAAGAAATATTGTTTTTATACCAGTCACCATTTTCAAGGCTGCCTTCCGCGTCCAATTTCCATGCTGCCCTAAGTGACAAATTCTCACGCAATTTTATAGGTAGAAGTCATAATGCAAGTCGTACTTTTGGAAAAGAGCTATCTTTCATGCAAGTCACACTTTTTTGAAGGAAGACTTTAAGCTGCCAGTGGGAATTTCGATAGTGGCAAGAAGGCGGGAATTTCTTACCTACCTTGCAAGGTAATTTTTCCCATGAAGTCAAAGTCACTTAAGCTGTAATAGGAATATTAGATGTGGTAGGTAGATAGGAATTTCTTACCTGCTTTGCAGGGTAAAAATTCCCATTATAAAAGAAAATCACTTAAAGCACCGTCAAGAATTTCTTACCTGCCTTGTAGGGTAAAAATTCCCATGATGAAATTCAAATCACTTAAGTGGAAGAAGGGATTTTTAGAGCTGCAGTGCAGGGTGAAAATTCCCATCAGAAGTTGACTTCATATTTTTAGAATTCACCCTTGCCAAAAAGTGTGACCCACCTTGGGTGAATAATCAATGCATTTAATAATATTTATTAATGTTTATTCACCCAATTTTGGTGCTACAAATAGAAGAAAATTCAATGCATGAAAACAAGCCAAAGTGAACTGAATGTAGCATGCTAAAATTAAATAAATTTAATTTATTTAATGGCAGCCATGAGCATGCACAAAATAGGCACCCAAATTAAAGAGAAAAGAATGATTTTTAATTAATTAATTGCTAGAAATAGGAAGGGAAATTATTAATTATAGAATGATGAAGGTTATATAAGCATGGGCTGCCATATTAATGGAGTTATTAATTCTTTAGCAAGGAAGTGCAGCCCAGGCAATTTTGGCACCCAAAGAAGGAGGAATTTTGCTCAGAGGAAGGTGTTTTCACTGCCGGAAAGCTTCAACGTTTGGTGCCTACATTTAAAGGAGCTTGATTTAAGTCTAATTAATTGTATGCATAGTATTACATGTGCCTAGGTGAAGTTACAAATATTTATGCTTGCTTTGCATGTAAGCAAAGCCTCAAATTTTAGGGCAGAGGGCTTTATATGCAAATTTTTATAATAAAAATCAAGTGATAATGCTCCAGTTCCGTCTTTTACGAATTAATTGTAGGTATTCATTACAGTGCTTATATAATTGAAAGGGAGCTTACATCAATGTCCAATACATTGAACATATCCTCCGAATCGAAGAAATATCCAAATCAAAGCACGATTCTAAAGAATTTCTACCGAATAAAAAAAAGAGTTACTCGAGAAAAAGATTGCTCTGGCCATGATGAAGCATGATGAAAGAAAAGGATCATCGAATCATGCATAGATTCCGAGATCTAGATCCGATTCAGATCTAGATCCATAATTGTAAAGGCTTCATCCTCTTGTTTCAATACCTCGTGAAGAAGTAAGTGCATGGATAATTCCTTCCAGGACCTTGTGCATGTTCTCCCAATCTTCGGTTGAAGCCTTCATTGAATTTGCATTCTACGAGTGCTTTCTAGAATTTTTAATTGCTCATATGTAATTAAAATTTTAAATGATGAGTTATTTATGACAAACATTACACTGATGAATGTACTAGAGAAGAACTACAAAATCTTCCAGGATAAAAAGGAAGACAAGTCAAAGGCAATATCCACAAGCAAATCATAGTCACTTGCTTCCAGATCTAGCCATTTCTAGATCCGATGCTTCCAGAGATCTAGTTTGGTGAGAATCAAAGGCAAAAGAATCAGCTGCATACAAAATATGAAAAAAGACAAGACTGCAACTTTCCTCTTTCTTCTTCTTTATCTTATTTCCTCTGACAAAGTAATTGAGAAATCAATTAAATTATAAAACCTAAGTGATTAGTTTAAAAGTCATTACTTGAAGAAGTAAACTACTTAGAGATAGGTGGCAGGAACATGCAAAATAGAAGGTTCTATCTTCATTTACAAATCATGCATGTCATGCAAAGAGGAATTCCAGGAGGGATATTGCCGATTGTTTCCTTTACAACTTCCACATGTGCCAGTTCACTAAGGGATTCCCATTTGTAATTTACCCTCTATATGCTATAAGTAGAGGAAGAACCTATGGGTTAAAAGATCGAGAATTTGTAAGTAGCATTCTTTTGTTCCAGGACTTTGTCTTTGAAACACCGATAGCTATTTGAAGCAAAGGAATATAAAGGAGCAGATTTCTAGAGAACTTTGTGTCACAGTGCATTTTGTTTCTAAATTTTTGTCTCAAATATAATTATAAAATTTGTTTTATTTTAGATCTAGATCTGAAATCTGCCTTTGCTTATAATTTTGTGTGTTAATATCTATTGGTTCCATCTATGTGCATGCAATCAACTCTGTAATCTATTGATTGGGTTGCACATATTCCCTCTTTCTTTCCTGTGTTTATATTATTTCCTTCTTCATCAGATATTTCCTTTCTTTAACAATTGCTTACTTGCTACAAAAATATACAGCTATGGTTCATGAGCTGCATGGTTAAAGTAAAACCCCTAAATAGATACTAGAATATTTTATTTACAAATCTTACACGGAGCCTCACCAAGTAAATGAGGGAGATTTATCTCATGATCGCTTGCTAGGTTTTCAGCTATGCGAGAAAATCTAGCCAACAAAACAACTAAAAAATAGGTCCTGACAACATAACTAATGATGCAACCTAGAATTTACCAATAATAACCCAAGCGCACTGGCATATCACTTAGCCTTAGGCCGAGTGCTCACCCGAAGCTACGCAAAAGGTATTAGGCCCCTCTTTAGGGTTTCTTGTGTACAGGATGTTAGCAAGATGAAGAGTTAATGTATTCAATTCCATAATTAGTATAACATTCTATAAATCATATTCCGAGATCTGAATCTAAAGCGTAATAGCCACAATGAATTCTTCCATGCAAGATTTAGTTGTAATCATGTTTAACACCTTGAATCAGTCAATACACTCCATTATATTAAACACAATAAATACATAGAAGCTTCTTACAATAATTAATACCATAAACTCATGCACGCATTAGATCTGGTAGCATAACTTCACAATAACTTATATCCAATCCTCCTATAATATGTAGATCACTACATATCTATAAAGGTGTGGACTTTTCCTTCACCGCTTGCATAACTCCCAAAATAGGTCGCATTTTGAAAATAGCTACGCGCCTTTATAATAATAGACACATGCAAGTGCGCTAATAATATATCTCTTCTGGTTAACTAGAAGTAGCATTATATTATTATCCATAACCCATGCAAAGAACTTAGTAGCCACTCTTCCAAAAATAGCATATGCATGTCACGCATTCTTTATCTGGTTTGTGTTCTCTCGCACACTATCTCCAAAATATCCCATACATGTAAAAATGGCTAAGTCTTGAATCTGTCCTTGTCTTTCGGGCATGTTTTCTTCCCTATCCTTCTGTACCTTTGAATGCGTCATTTTCTTATGCACGAACCTTTGTGTTCCTTCTTCTAAGTATCATACTTTGTTTGCTCAATAGTTGGTCATTCGATTCAAGATCTCACACGAATAGAGACTTGGAGCACTTGAATTTCTAAAGCAATTAGGAAAAGGAAAACACTGGGAACACTACCAAAAACCATCGGCATCCATCACCTTCTTCATGATCATGGATTCACATAGAGAAGCACTTTGAGGCTCAAACTACCACAACACGTACACAACATCCCTTCTCTTCGATCTCTACCACCATTGTTTTCATCACCTGCACTCTCCAGGACCCATTCTTCAATAAGTACCTAACATCTCTTCAGATTATCTCTATTTTCTTTCGGTGAGGTCATCATTCCTCTCGGTAATTTATTTTCTATACATCTCGTATAGCTACTTTCTCCCACCAACCTATCACCTTACCATATGTAGCCCTTTCACCTATCTTCACCCTCTCCTAGTCATCCCTGAGTCACTAAGGCCATTTTACGACCTCACCTTTACCATTTCTAGCCTCTGAGAAATCAAAAGAGCTTGAAACCAATTTCTAAGAGCCTTTACTAACCACCCCCACCGATGTTGGTTAGCCAACCAAGGTCGGTCATCTGCCAAGCGGCATTGGTCACATAGCCAACATCAATTACTATGTCTAGTAACATATCTCAAACCAAGATAGCTCATACCCAATTCCTAACGACCAAAAATCACTCCTAATCTTTACCAGATCTTACCCAGAGCCTGTACTAGACCTGCAACCCAATACCAACCCATCACCTAACCCGTTTTGACCTCAATCACCTTTTATCTGACCTTTCTTATTTTTTTACATGAGATACCTAAATCGTTTCAATTCTAATAAGATTACTATTTCATGTTTATTTTGGGAAGCATTAATACTATTATATAAAAGTGGATTGACATCATGTTCAGGAAGCATCACACTTCCCATATCTAGCTTCTGCTAGGCAATCCACTTGTTGTTTTATTTAACTCTATTTAGTGGTATTGTTTTGAATTTTATAGGTAGTTCCTCCTAGCCAAAAGGGAGCTCTCACAATCAGCATTGGATCAGGAAATTAGAATGCGTGCATAAATTTCAACCGACATCACAAACATGTATTCTTCCTTGGCCTATCACCCTCTATCTATTTCATTAATTTGTTAAGAATACAATGAAACATTTTTGCGCTTTGACAGACCCATACAGGGTTCCTTGTATTCATTCATTCTGAGGAAACTATTGTATGTTTGTTTCTTTTTAAAAAGGAAGTTAACATTAAATTTTCTCCCTAGGAATCTTCTCTTTTCTAAGCGACATTTGTATTTCGGGACTAAAAAGAATCATTCTTTTTTGCATTCACATTAGTGAAATTAATTCTCTTTCCTATTCAATCTCTGTTTACATCGAATATCACATTTCTATTTGGGTTCTAAAATACTTGCATTTTTAGCTCACATTAAAATTGAGGGCAACCTATACGCTGGAATTCATGCCCAACTAATGGTTGACATAATTGAATCATAGAGCACTTTCTCTTCTCTCTTTCTCTTTTCCAAACTGCACAAATAAAAATTCACACATCTTCTTAAACAACACCTTACCTATAATAGGCTTTCAACGATCAAAGGATTGACAAAGGGCACCCATCTGGTTTCTCTATCTAGTCATTAACTCAGAGAAAGGACTGCCCCTACCAAAACATAACCTAAAACCACCCTTAGAATTTTTCTCTTCATAGGAAACCTTCCTAACCAAAAACCTTTATTCTAAATTCACAAGTCAGTCTTAAATAACATAAGCTAAAAACATAAAATTCACTTATAGGATTTTGTATTTTTCTTATCTTTTCTTGAGTTGTGAGGTTGTTTTCTTCATTTTATTCTTCCTTTCACACTCTGCCATCATATTTGGTGTATTCCGACTGTTTCTGAGTGTGTCAGGATCCATTATTATCATACTCAGTTTTCTAGGTTGATATTTCATCTGACTTAATTCACAAAAATCAATTTTTATTCACTTTTTCAAATTTCATAGTGACCGGCATCGGTCTTGTGACCATCATCGATTTACATCTAACCATCATAGGTTTACCTAACTGTTGTCGTTCAGTTTCCAGCTCTTTTTTGTCATTCTACCAAAAATAGCATTCATCACATCTTCTGTTCTTTTTGAAGTTCTCAGGACATCATCATACCTGTAACACCCCTAAAACCAACCCTCTGCAGATCTATGATTAACCTAGGCTTAGTTAGCCGAAAGAGGAATATTTTTTTCTATTTTTAAAAGACTATCATAAACATAATCTAAAACATGCACATGTTTGAATCTACCACAAGAGGAGATCAAAGTTATGATTTTGCATATATTTAGTTTTATATGTTCATTAAGATCTAATATACTTATTTACTTTGGTGAATCTTTCCTCTTATGCAAACTAATGTTTCTGATGTCTCCATGTACAACATTCAAGAGGCCATAAGCTTTTAAAGTAGTAGGCCCCAACCTATAGCAACTAGCTATACACCTACAACATCCTCAGCCACTTGTGCTATACATGTACACAAATGCCATAGCCACTAGTTGTACACCTATAGCAACATGCACATAGTACCAAGTTGGTTGCTACACTTATAGCAAGCTTTGTAACCAATTGGATGTACACCTACAACAGCCTGTAGCCTGGTTGTACACCAACAATAGCCTGTAACAACTCCAAGCTCACTGTAGCAACTCCAGGCTTGCCCGTAGCAACTTTGGTTGTGCACCTATAGCCGCCCGTAGCAACTCCCTTGCTTGCGGAAAGAACTTCAAAATGCTATAAATTTTGACTGGAACTCAATTTTGACAAAATTAGACTTTTTGGAAAGGTTGCGATGTCTAATTTGCACAAAAATTATAAAACTTAGGGTTGGATGAGGTTTAAATAGTCATTTTTACAAAAGTCTGCAGGATCCTACAGGTCAAGACCGGCAATTTTCTCGAGTGAGTCCTTTTGTTAAATTTGTTTGATTGAAAGCTTCTAAGATAAATTACTTGAGTGTGTAGATTTGTTGTGGTTTTTTGGTCTTACAAGGCTTAGTTGGTTCACTTCATTCATTACTTAATGATATGAGGGGTTGTTTGTTCATTCGTTGGTTGATTAAGTGTACATGCATAGTGAAGTAAGGGAAGATCATATTACTACGTTCTAACTAAATGAAACAACAACTCTTAAGTATGTAAGAACATCATTTAGAGTCATTTCATGCTAGCTTAAAACAAACTTTTTTCTTCAACGATTCATAACAAGATCTAAACGAAGTCCTTCTTATTCTTTATAGATTGAATGATTTATAGCAACAAGACAAGTAACAAGAATAACATAATTCCTTTATGCGAGATTTTCTTCCAACATTCCAAAAAGATAATTACATGCATTTGAATGATTTTTACTTACACCAACTCATACCAACGGATGCAACAAAGTAATTCTTTTAATCATTTCAAATGTAATATATAAAACACAACTCGATCCCTTTACATTCTTTCAAGCATGAAGTTACATTATGATTGAGCAATCAACTTGGACAAATGAAATCCAATGGAGATAACAACATATCTCTTTTTCATTATGCCATGAATGCACAAATACAATACTATAACAATTCTCGTAAGAAGACAAGATTGTTTCCCTTTCTCAAATCAAAATACATCTTGCATGGTCAATACAACATCTTTACAATGATGAAAGTTACAGTCCATCCACATAGATTGGGTAAAGGAAATTACATTAAGAAGTAAACTAACAATGATGGATTTTAACTTTGAACCATGAATGATTCCAAAATTATAGCATGCTTTAGATGTTTCCTTCGATTGATCACAAAAGAAGAGAGGGGGGAGCATTAAGAAGAGAGGGGAAAGGCAACACTCTCCACCCAACTAAGATATCCATTGAAGAGATGAAGCCTCTCTCGTCATTGGCCTCCGATACCCAACCAAAACATAATGAAAGATGGGGTTCAATGCATGGCAACATCCACGAGGATTCTAGAACACACACATGAATATTTTTAAGTCAAGACACACATACAGTTTTCCACTGTATTTCACAATCAAACAACACATAGGCTCTATCTAATCAAGCCAAAGGAGCAAGGACTATGGGGGAAGCTTATTATGCCTCCCAATGAGCAATGGGCATCCACCTCGATAAACATCCCTCTATGAAATATCATCACACACATCCTTATGCCCCCAAAAGTAAAAAATGCAAGCTATTTCTTTTCCATGGTGGACCCCATTCTCAAACTCCCTCCTCAATATCTGATGCCTATAGCATTCCCTTATGCCCCCCATAATGATTCCCCATAGCCTTCTCCTACACCATCCCTAGGCCATCTACCCAACTAGACAAATGAAGAAGAAACACACATTTACATTCCATAATAACATGCAAGAAAATAGATGTTTAAATATGGAAAAGTTCTTCTCTTTCCATAACAATGAAAACACCTTTGCAAACAAGAAAAGAAATCCCCAAATATCAATTTTAATGTCTACAAAATAGTCTTCAAAATAGCAACAAGAATTCCCAAATGACAGTTCAAAAACAACAAACCTTCAAATATAAGAATGCAACCCCAATAGTCACTTGAATATCCACCAAAAAATCTTCAAAATAGAAACATGAATGCCTAAACCATAGTTCAAAAACAACAGCTTCAAATGCCAAGAAGATAGTCCAACAACAAGCTTGAATGAAGATGAAATGACAGTCTAAAACAACAGCTCTCTCTAACACCAAGGAGACAATCTAACAACAACATTCCAGCAAGAGAAGAACTCCCATGGCTTCCAAAACATGCAGCTCCAAAACAACAAAAGAAGAAGAGAAAAAATGTGACTTTTTCTAGCTCTTCCAAATGCAATGAAAAATAATAATAATCACCAAAGATGCAAACCCAAAAATGAATGTAATAGTCCTCATGCTTGAATCAAATCGACTTTACTTAAACAAGCCTCCACTTACACCTCAAGGAAAACCAATTATATTTTTGTAAGAACGTACATTACATAAGCAAGATTGAGAACTCCAAAAATGCACTTAAGAGGCAAAAGTAAACACTCAAATCAAGGTAAAGTTGGTATGAAACTTTTAATGGATGTGGGACAAGTTTAGCTTGTCCTACAAGCTTCAAAAATACCCTCCAAGTACAAACCGAGTTTCAAGATGGTGAAGTGTTTTATACTCCAAAGATCAACTCTCTTACATGTAAAGCACACACCCCACTTTGCACCTCAAGGAAAATATAATTCACGGAATAATAATTCACCTTCAATAATCATTCAAAAAGAAAAGAAAAATGTATTACAAAATATATAGAATAACTTGTTCCTATAATTTAGGAAATAAGTATAACCACTAACTCCATCAAGCCTATTTGGGTTTAGGTGAGTACAACCTACTCAACCACTACACAAGCCAACAAATATTAGTTGTCTATAAAATCAACTAATTACAATAGTAATTCCTTTTACATTAATAATACACAAACTATATTATAATGTGAAGCACTAAACAAGATATTCCTAACATTCCCCCCCTTAGTGCGAACATGGTAGAAAAAATTCACACTCTAATGCAGATGCTCACCCCTGTGGCATGTCCAACTCGTGACTCATGACCTTGATCCAAAATAAAGGCTCGCTCCTTCCATGGTTTTAAACGAAAGCCACAAACCTTGAAGTGACAGGAACCTCATCAACTGTCGACCTCGTGTGGTTTTAGATCCTCCCACAAACCCTTTCAAGATCCATGAACCGACTTACTCAGTGCTACTGTTCACCACTATGCTTATACATCGTGGGAATTATGTAGGAAACACAACATGCATATCACAAAACCGCACAATAGAAGATATATGAAAAATATCACATTACTTCCTATCGAATTGTAATGTTCTTAATTGTAGTCTCACATCATTGATCACCGCCACTCGATCTCGAACATAATAGAAAAGCCACCGCCACTAATAATGGAAGCTTTCTCTTGACTAAAGTCGTTTTGGGTACAATGGGAATGGAACATTGGTATGTATTCCCCACAATGTGAAATTCCAAATAAGAAATCTAAAGGAAAATGTATTGTGTTGTCATCATACTAACTAGATCTTGCTTTGTCTTGATCTTCTGCAGCACATGATCACCATTTTGCCATTTACATATTCAAAACTCCCCCTTTACAATGAGCCCATCATCTTCCAATTTATAGAAAAAAATGACGAAGAGAAAGAGGATCTCTGCTGTAGAATCTCCGTAGTTTTTCCTCTCTTATACAATGCTTTTCCAAAATGATTAATAAAACACACCACAAATCAACAGGAACACCGCAAAAGGCTCAAGCAAGCACTGAGAAAATGGAAACCACACTCTTAAATCATATACTCACGCCACACAGTGCCACCAAATCATTATTATGCGGCCCAGCAACGTTTTCTAAAAAATCTCAATCAATGGTGGATCAAATAGGAATCACTTGATCGACCTCCTTCCTCCGATGCCTCCATCCTCCATTAACATGCTACTAGCTCAGCGTGGGTTTGGATATGAAGCTCATTTGTTTCCACATTGAAGTTATTCTCCCCCCGCAATGTGAAACATTTTAGTTTTAGGACGCAGGGTACAACCGATAATGCGTCCCACAAAATAGCCAAAAAATATGATATTTTTCAAAGTGGGTATTTTATCCCAAAATTAGAACCACTATAATGAGAATTAAAAATAAACACTTTTGCAAAAACGACTTTTCAATTTTGAGTTACCGTGCAAAAGTTATTGAGGTTACAATTTCCCGTAAATTGGTCCAATTAAAATAAAATTGAATTGCCCTCAAAATTCAATTATTAAGCAAAAACTATAGAAATATATATATATATTTTAAACTATAGTTTTGCTAAATAATTAAAAAAATTGACCAATAAGAAAAAACCTGTGTGTTGCATTTCTTTTCCCGGATGTGCATTTCCAGCCACAAAAACGTCTGTTTGACAGCAATTTCGTCATATCTGCATGCTGAATCTGACCCTGATGTAAACTACAAAGTTGTGCGTCTTTTTCTCATCTTTTCAACCCAAAAAGAATCACCTCAATCTGATGTTTTATGAGGAAGATATGTTCATTTTACTGAACACTACTTGCTGTATTTTTTTGGACGGATTTTTGAATATTCTCTTTGGCCTCTTAAATCTTCTTGGCTCTCATAGGAATAACCTGCTCTGGTACCAAATGTAAAGCACACACCAGGTTTGCACAGAAAATATAATTCACGGAATAATAATTCACCTTCAATATTCATTCAAGTTTGTATTACAGAATATATAGAATAACTTGTTCCTATAATTTAGGAAACAAGTATAACCACTAACTCCATCAAGCCTATTTACGTGGGTGAGTACAACCTACTCAACCACTACACAAGCCAACAAATATTAGTTGTTTATAAAACAACTAATTACAATAGTAATTCCTTTTACATTAATAATACACAAACTATATTATAATGTGAAGCACTTTAAAGATATTCCTAACATTACACACATTAAATGTAAGGATCAACACATTAATAACTATATTCAAGCAAGTATTATTTAAATTGATCTTTCACATTCTATATAAATAAAGGAATGGACACATTCACAAATAAAACACATGCAAGATAAAAATAAAAGAAGGACCACATACAAACCCCCATGGTCACATATAAAGGCGATCCCCCATGGGAACCCCAACAACAAACAACATGCAAATGACTAGTTGCCATGGTGACCATGTTGAATCCATCCAAAATTCCGTTGTGGGTAGTCTCCAATACCCCCTGATGTCTGCTGTGATAAAAAATAGCTTGCAAAATACAAATACCTCCTTTGGCCTCGTGGCCATATCAGAACACCCAAAAATAATATAATATAAATCTAAACGTCGTAAGTATAACTACATAACACAACATCGAAATAGTGACCATATCATTTTTATAAATTAAATCAATTATTTTATCATCATTTAAAATTTTCATTTTCTATATATATTCAAATGATTAACTTAACATATCCGGATAACATCAATGATATAACTATGTCAAATAAAGCATCAACATCTATATATATACAATGTTTATAATAATTATCATGCATCCTATATAAGTCCAGTCAGTAATGAAGTCCATAATCCAACATCATATTAAATCAAGCCAAAATAGTGTCTAATACATAATCCATAGTCTAACGATCAGAAAAAAAAAAATAGAGTCGAAGGGAAGTGGGCACTACATCCCCCTCCCCTTAGACTCGAATTCCTCCTAGAAGTCATTGGAATAGATGCAGGAACTAAACTCGTAAATGTAGCATCCTCCCGGGTAGTTGCCGGTCTCATCATACCTATCGCACTATACTCATACCTAATCAATCTCCCTACCTTGAAGGCCTCGTGGTCTTGCACTCTAAAATACGGATGGGGTCCACTGTCACCTGCCCCGATATTACACTTGCAATGATGTCTAATCCAGCACATGAGAAGGATCAGCAATATATCTCCTAAGCACAAAAACATGAAACACATCATGTACACAAGACAATCTAGGTGGTAAAGCTAAACGGTAGGCCATAAGACCTAAACGCTCCAAGATCTCAAAAGGACCTACAAATCTAGGTGTCAACTTAGAACATTTTCCGTAATGGATAGGGATCTAATGTGGCCTGACACGAAGGAATGCTTTCATGCCCACATCAAAACTACCATAAATCCTATGCTGATCTACATACTTCTTTTGTCTATCTTGTGCCTCCTGTAGTCTCTACCTGATCAAAACTACCTGCTACTCCATGTCCTGCAAAAGAGTTGGTCTAAGAGAAAATCTATCCTCTAACCTTTCCTAACTAAGGGGTGTCCTACACTCTCTGCCATACAACGTTTGATAAGGATCCATGCCTATATAACTCTGAAAACTGTTATTGTAGGCAAACTCCACTAGGTACAGGTACTCCTCCCATTTCAACTACTGATCCATCACGTACATCTGAAGTATGTCCTTCAAAATATGGCTCACTCACTCGATTTGACCATTTGTTTCAGGGTGATATGTCGTGCTAAAGTTGATCCTCATCTAGAGGACATACTACATGGTGGTCCAAAAATGGGAAGTGTACAAAGGATCACGGTCACAAATGATCTTCCACGGGATCCCATGTAATATCACGATCTCGTCTAGGTAAACTTGAGCTACTGTGACCGAATTATAGGTTGTCTTCACTGGTGAAAAATGAGAAACCTTCGTCAATTTTTCCACCGTGACCATGATGGTGTCATGGTGATATCTCGATATCGGTATCCCAACAATGAAATCCATAGAAATGGTGTCCTACTTCCACTCTAGTATAGTATGAGGAAAGATAAGGCCCGCTAGATGTTGATGCTTAGAATTTACTTTTTAGCACTCTAAACATCATGACACAAATTGAGCCACGTCTCTGAATTCCTCTCCGGATAAACAAGCTGTCTCAGGTGGCGTGCATCTTCTTCACTCAGGGATGGGCTAAATAGGGTACACGATGTGCCTCTACCAAGATGTTCTACCTTAAGCCTCCATCTCTGGAACATATATCCGGCCTCGTATATGCCGAGAAGACCATCTTACGCTAAGGTAAAACCATCAAAATTCCCATTAAGGGGTCTATGTGACTCGATCTCTACTCGAACTGCAATGTAGAAGCTATCAAGAAGAAGTTACTGAAGAATCCTACTCCGTAAATCTATGCTCATTGTAGTGGCCATAGCCACATGTCTCTATTTGTTGACAGCATCTACTACTACATTCTCCTTCCCATTCACATGCTCTATCTCCATGTCATACTCACAAAGTAACTCCATCCAATGCCATTGTCGAGCGTTGAGATTGGGCTACGTGAAGAGGTGGTGAAGGCTCAAATGATCAGTCTTGAGTGTGAATCTCTGTCCAAGAAGAAAATGTCTCCATCTAACAAAGGTGTGAAAATTTTTCGCAAGCTCAAGATCATGGGTAGGATAATTAAGCTCATGATATTTGAGTTTATGAGACTTAAAAGCTCTACTCTCGACATCCTACATCAACACACCTCTAAGTCCTGCCAACGAAGCATCTATGCAAACAAAGAATTCACCCTGTGGGTCTGGCACTACAAGAATGGGTGCTATCGTGAGGCACTCCTTCAATGTCCTGAATGCTTGCTCGCATCTTTACGACCAAACAAACTTCTTCCCTTTCCTTTGAAGGGAAGTGATGGGATGCGTAATTTGAGAGAAGTCTGAAAAAATCTAATGTAGTAACCTACCAATCCCATGAAGTCATGCTGCGTATCTAGGTTTCTATAGTGGGTGTTGGCCAATCCATAATTACTCTAATCTTAGAAGGATCGATGGCGATGCATTCCCCATAAATGATATGCCCCAAATCTTTGCACACTCTGTCTGGAAGGAAAGCACACTTCCATAAGTTCTTGAAAAGTAGCTACTCACGAAGACACCAAGAACTGGCAAAGGTGCCCCTCGTGCTCCTCACATGTATGTGAGTATATAAAAATGTAATCAAGGAATATGAGCATGAAGTTATCTAAAAGGTCTTGAATACCCCATTCATCAAACTCATAAACACTGCAGGGGCATTCATCAAGCCAAAAGGAACCACTGTGAACTCATAGTGCCCATATCTCATACGAAAAGCGGTCTTGTTGATGTCTACCTTTGAGATCCTCAACTGATGGTAGCCTGAATTAAGATCAATCTTAGAGAAAATTGTGGCTCCCTTCATCTAATTGAACAAGTCATCAATGTGAGGAAGAGGATAAAGATTCTTGATTGTTACCTTGTTCAATTGACGGTAATCAATACACAACCACAAGGATCCATCCTTATTTTTCACAAATATCACTAGTGCACCCCAAGGGGATACACTAGGATGGATAAGGCCCTTCTCCAAAAGGACCTCAAGCTGCAACTTGAGCTCACAAAGTTCTGGGGTGGTCATCCGATAAGGTGCCCGTGAGATAGGTTCGATCCGGGAACTAGATCTATATGAAAATCAATCTCACGTGGGGTGGTAACCCCAATAGATCCCCCGAAATAAATCGAAAACTCTCTCAAAATGGGATGATCATCTAGTAATGGCCCACTAGACTCATCCTCGATCATGTCACTAACCATAACAACATACATCTAACAACCCATCACACACACACCTAAGCTACGTAGCGGAAATGATGCAAATACAAATGGGTATCCCGACCTCGAGATCATCGACTCAACTCCCAAATCATTTGCACAAGCTATACTCTTGTGATAACAATCCATCCTGGCCCTATGTATAGATAACCAATCCATACCCAAAATGACTCCATACGAGCCCAAAGGAAGAATACAGAGATCTAAGGTAGTGGTGAAAGGTCCCAAATCTACAACACACTCCTTAACTAAGGAGTCTATAGAGATCTTGGCTCTAGAAGCCATCTCGACATCCCAACTAAGACCCTGCCTAACTGCCACCAGCCTACATCGCTCTACTAAAGATGGTGTAATGAAAGAATCAAAAGAGCCAAAATCAAACAATACAGAGGTAGGAATACCACCAATGTTACCTATGGTCTCAATGAATGTGCTCTGATGCTTTGCCAGGTGGTTCTTAACCACTGCATAAATCCTGTGGTTACGTCCCATGTCACCTATAGTCAGCTCTGAGATCGGTGCCTTACCCTTGTTAGGGTTCTAAGGGAAATCTCTCTAAAAATGTCCCACAACTCCACATCCAAAGCAACCACATGATCCTCTCCAAGGAGTAGCACCTCTAGTAGGTCCCTTGGAAGTATGTGGTGTGGATCATGATGATCCAACCGTGGTCTGCTGTGGTCTCTGCCGCAAGCTCCCGGCCGAGCTCTATGTCCACCATGTGTCCTAATGGGATCCCTAAGGGAGGCCCCATACTCTGAACTCTTTATGGAGGTCTATAAGGTGGGTGAAACTACTGCTGGTGCTACTGCTTTATAGCCTAAAGGATGACTATGATGTACCCCGGACACCACGAGGAAAGAGGTATTGACCCCCTTGATCTACTATCTTGCATCGATGAATGCGGGTCCAAACTCGAGTCTCTATCCTGCTGGGTCTTCCCCCAAGTATCCTCTATAATATAGGCATTCTCAATAGCCTCTTCTAAAGTCTATGGATAATGGATCTGCATTCCACATCCAAAATCTAAATTCGGGCCCCAGGATGAACCCGTGAATCCACACCTACTCATCTTGCATATACTCTACATAGTAGAGTAGATCTAGAAATATACTCTCATACTCTGCTCTCAAAGAGAAGCCTGTCGGAGGTCATGAAACTCTTGAATCCATGAGTTAAGAAAATATGACTATTAAGGTGTCATCTTCCATAACCTTAAGCCTATAGGCCATGTCCAAGGAAGGTATTTCCAATGAAAGCGGGAGTTTCGCTTCCCATCTGTATACCATTACAAAAGGTGAAACCCCAATGGCCTTCTTAGGCATTATTCGGTCAACCCACAGAGTGACCTTAAGCTGAGTATGCTAGGTCCTTTTATTTGCTTCCATCGTGCGCTTGATGATCCTTATCAAATTCTTGTTGCTAGATTCGGCCAACCTATTTCCTTGCGGGTAGTAATTGGATGAAGTCTTGAGGTAGACCCCATTCTTGACTTCCCATTCACTTACCTTCATCCCGAGGAATGCCATTGCATTGTTAGAGATAATAGTAAATGGAATACCAAATCTTGATGCGGTGTAGGAGGATGCCATTCAAATCCTTTCGAAAGAGAAAATTATCCACCATAACGTATGGAATAGACTGGAGGCAAAAAGTGCGTCATTGAACCTTATCCATATTTGGAGGATATACCCCAAAGAGGAGGAAATTTTTCATCTTCATCAACCAATCAACGTGATCATTTTCACCATCAGTATTGAGGAGTAAAACATCTTTGTTCTCTTTAGTTTCCATGTCTGCAGCCAACTGTTGGCATAACCCCTTTCCTTTGACAAGTTTAGTGACTTTGATGTATACATCGTACTCCATTAATTTCATGATCCACCCAGCACATTTCTCATTCATTTCTTTATTTAAAAAAAAATCCTTAATGCTGGGGTGAGAAACCATTAAATGCACCTTATTATTGGACAACATGTGCACAATGTTTTCAGCTCGAATGACCGCAAAACCTACTTTTTGATGAAGGAATATTTGAACTCGTAATCCTTAACATAATGATGGAAGAATGTGATTGGTTGCTCCATTAGGTCATCATTCTACTTGAGTTAGAATCCTGGAATACTTTCTTTCCTGCGAATGCGTAGAGAATGAAGTCTTTATCAAACATGGGATTCACCAATGTGGGCACTGTGAAATGGCTATTTTGATAGCCTCGAGACTTTCCCCTGCCTTCTTTCATCCATGAAAATGGAATATTATTTTTAACATGGTAGAATCGGCTTGGCCATGGTTGCAAATTGGGTAATGAATCTTCATACAAAATTAATGGTTCTCGAGAAGCTCTCGACACCCTTCTTGTGACTTGGAAGAGATAGGGTCATAATTGATGGATTCTAAAATGGATCATTGGACAGAGTCCTTCCACAGAGATGATATGTCCTAGAAAATTTCCCTCTAAACTACAAAAATACACTTCTTAGGATTCAATGAGACCCCAAAGTATTTGCATCTTCGGAAAACCTTTCGTAGATGTGCAATATGATCCTCAAAGCATGCTTGGAATAGATAGTTATTTCATGGAGGTAAACTAGGATAATATTGTTGATAAGCCCTTCGAATGCCATATCCATAGCTCTCTGAAAGTAACCCCTGCATTGGATAGCCTGAATGGCATCTTATTGTAAGCATAAGTGCCCCATTTAGTAGTAAATGTTGTCTTGAATTGATCAGATTCTTGGACCAAAATTTGATTATATCCATAATATCCATCGAGTAAAGAAAACCTTTGGACCCCTGATACTATCTAAAGAATCTATTCCATTGATGATAGAGGGTAGTGATCTGTTAGTGAGGCGCAATTTAAATCCTCAAGTCGACGCACAATCAAATTTCACTATTCTTCTTTCTTACAGTACCAGTTATTGGCCACCCATGACGAATGTTTGATGGGAAAAATTATGTAGGCTTCAATAAGTTTTGTTAGTTCCTTCCACCATAATGGCTCAATTCGGGGATTGATCGGCCTCTGCTTCTAACGAAATGGATTAGAACTTGGGTCCAGGTTCAATAGTATGTTGTCTAGGCTTGGATCAAAACCACACGGGTCCTTATAACTCCAATTGAAGATGTCATGGTATTATTGACACAACTTAGTGAAAGATTTATTTTCTTGATTAGTGCACACATTTCTAATCTTCAGAAATTTCTCGCTAGCTACCTTAACCTCCTCGAAGTCTTCTCCTTTGATTGTCATGTTAGTGCCCTGCCGCCGACTTGACTCGATCATCTATGTCGAAATGGATTCAAGGGTGACTAGGCATTTTGGTAACTTATTTCCTTTTAACTAGATGACTTGATCACCGTAGGATTTCTAAAATTTATCCTAATGTTTGACTTGTGAACTCTACTTCTTGTTGTAGGAAGAGGACAATTTGTTCATCACTGTCTCACACTTACCAACTACTCACATTATCAGTACTACAGACAAACCACCATTTTGACGATTTTTTGTATTTCCTCCAGGGATATCAACAGTATGTCATATTGTGAGCCCACCATGGCCAGCTATCGGCGTCTTGATTCTAACTTCCGGGAATTACATGAATTCAAAAAGCCTCAAAATCTTCAATTAGATCCCAAAATAATTTTTTTATGATCTTAGAAGATCGTTCTTGGATGCGATGCACATTGTTACTTGATGAACAACCAAATCACTATCTCAAAACATGGTCGAGCCTTGATTCCCCTCTTTTGAGCTAGCTGGATCCCTTGTACTAGGGCTTTGTAATCAGCAACATTGTTGGTGCAACTAAACAACAATCAAAAGGATGAGAAATATTTATCTCCTTTTGGAAAGATCAACATAACTCCTACACCGGATCCATTTTTGCTCCTTGAGCCATCAAATAAGAGTTGCCATAGTCCCTCGAATCACCGAGGCACTTTGACCAATTACGGTACAATCACACCTTCCTCGTGTACACAGTATGTTCCCAATCCAGTATCTTCTAAACATAGCATACCAAACTCTTCATTTGCTAGCAAATCGTCATACGGGTCAAATTGGTGATCTGTACTTACTTCATCAAGGATTGTGTTAACAACCTCCTCTATGAGAGTAGTTGGTTCATGGTCTACATCTTCCTCTTTGGGTTCACCAATGGCATGATTTCCATTTACGAGATTGATCGTGTGGTTCCACATGGTTGTGGAAAATGGGTTTAGCTCTTATAGTCACCTTTGTCCGTGCATCGAGTTCTCAAAATCATGTGTGACTAGTCTACTAATAAATAACCACCCATTTTAGCGGTGAAGTCTCATGATATGTAAATGGCAAAGAGCGGAGGGAGATCGATGACCGATATGTCTGTGTGAATGAAAACTGGGACATGCATGGATGGTGAGTTATGGCCCTTTAATAATCCCAATAGTCTTGACTACCGTGTCATCCAACCGAACTACCCATTTTGAAATTGGGGTATATGAAATCCCCAATACGTCCGTAATCTGCTTAGGCATGATAGAATTACGGCCTCATAATCAATCATGCAAGTATGAACCAAATGATTGCCGATGATTAGAGAGATGTAAAATGACAGGTGGCTTATTTGCTTTGGGAATCCCTTTTGTCTCCTGGTTGACATAGATGGTTAATATGGATGCTCTGTCGACATTAAAAATTTTCTCCATAATTTCTATTTTATTAATGTATGTATTAGGAATAGGATGTTGTTAAGTATAATTAGTAGTAGCGTCCCATAGAAGATAACGACACTACCAATGACGATGCCGCCAATAATTTGTAGTATGGTAATAGTCAAAAGTACAATAGGAATGTTGTGGTAAAAAGTAAATATTTGTCGTAAGTGGTCATGTAATGTTAAAATGTCAAAGTTAGGGTAAGTAGAGAAGTAGGGTCTACATGATTAGGAATTATAAATATTATATTGGTAATAAGGACAAGGAGTGAGGTCATAACTATTTTGTGTATTTTTTTGTAAAAAGTCTAAAAATATGGAACCCATGTGAAATGATAAGGTTTATCTTATCTTAAAAGATAAGCTTACATGTATAGATAAGAGTTAATGTATGGAATATGATTCGTTAGAGTAGATTTCTTAGAGATAAGATGGATAAGCCTGGAAGTTCTATAAATAGAGAGGCTACCCCCCTCATTTAGCATAGAAGGAAGTAGTGAGAAATATTATATGAGTAAGTGTGTTAAAGAAGCCATTAAGAGGTGTAGTTGTGAAGTTTCTCCCATAGTTATTGTTGGAAGGCAAGTGAATTCAGTAACACTTGAAGTACCTCATGGGTGAGATTGTAACAATTTCATGTTGATATTATAATTTACAATTATATTTCAAATTTATCATCATTCCTTCTTATCATAGTCTATGGTATTCTTGTGTTATGTTTGTTGTTGTGTTTCCATATTCCATCCACCAAACTAAAAGTTGTGCATTAGTAAATAATCATAGCACGAGGAGTTCCCAGGTAAATAATTATCATAGTGCTAAATTGGTGATGAAATTTTGGTTCCGTTGTTGGGACCATTCCTCGTTAGTGGATTTTTTTGGAGAGATATTCCCACTTAGTCAGAAAAATTTGGAGGGTAACCTTGTTTTTACTGTGCCTAGTAGTTACCATGGTAAAGTCACTTTTTACCATGCATAGTATTTACCACAGTAACTTTACTTTTTACTGTGAATAGTATTTACCACAGTAACTTCATTTTTTACCGTGAATAGTGTTTACCCCAGTAACTTCATTTTTACCATAAATAGTGTTTACCACAGTAAAGTCAATTTTTACCCTAGTAAGTCAAAGTAAATGTAAGATTACCGTGGTCATTCCTATTTTACTGTAGAAAGGTGTAAAGTCACTTTCTATTGTAGTGAGTCCAATTATTTGTGCACATAAGTCTTATTAATTGTACTTGTGAGTTGGTATTTCACTGTGGTTACTTTTGAAAATGGGGAAGATTCCCATTTTTCAGCCCAATCTAATGAAGATGCTTCCTCTTTCATTTAAGAGTTTAAACAATATTGTATTTGTAATGGCCTTATAAGAGGGAACAATGGACTGAATTTTTCCTACCTTTTTGGATGGTTCAATCCTTAGGTGGTTTGAAACACTAGGTGATAATGTGAAAAATTCATGGGATTTATTAATGTTATCCTATAAAATTGACAAGGAAATTTTATAGGTAAGCATACCAATTTTTTTTTGAGTCCCCGCCAAGGTCCTTTAGCGTTCGGAAGGGCATAAAATCCCTTTCCGGAGAATCTAGTTTTTCAAACTTAGTCATTTTGGTCCTTTTTTGGCTAGGTGAAGTTTATTTTCATGCAACATCAAATGAATCTCGTGCCCCCTTCTATTCCTTTGGCGCACCCTTAGTGTTGACATTAAAAATGTTGTGGCTTCCCATGATGTGCCTTTCTTGCTTGCGCCAAGGTACATGTGCCTCCATGTTAACATAAAAATTGTTGTGCCTCTAAACGATGTGCCAAGGCACTGAAAAGAGAATGTTGATATCAAAAGCGCACCAAAGGAAAAAATTATTTCATGTCGACATATGTTTTGGTGCGCCCTTTAAAAAGATGGTGGCACATTTATTGCACCTTTTGCTATATATAGGCGCATCTGCCCTGTCATTTTCATGATTAAAAACATGTGAAAATTTTATTCCTCTCTTTGTCAGTGTCTCTCTCATCCCGTATCATTTTGCGTCACATTTATGGACCCCGCATCATTCCTTTCATCCTATATATCTCTGGTAAGTGGTCCTTGCTTTTCTTGTGATATTTGTTTGTTGGTTTTTTGTGGTTTATAAACAATAATAACAAATGAACCTAAGAGGTTCCCCCTAAACGGTTTACCCTCCGTCCCGATCTACCGTCCTGAGGGATTTTGTTTCAATGACCCAGATCCTCTTTTCCAATTTTTCCTCTCACTTTCCAGATCCATGTTAATGAGGCCTAAAAACCGCAAACCTATCCAAAAAAGGAGAAAATTTAAGGTTATCAAAATCCAAAACCCACGGTTTTTTCCTTTGGCATAAACGCCATCACTGTTGCATAAAACATAATCGTGCCAAAGGGCACACAATCCTTACTGCAGCGTGCACCTTCCTTGTGCCCTTTGAAATTCTTATAATCCTAACACACGGCGTAGGAAAAATCCTGCCTACATCAACAAATGAATGTCATTCAAGCTCTTCTTGCGCCACACCAAAGGCATCTTGGCGCACATTAAATCGATGTTGCATCCTTTAAATACGTGCCCTTTAGCACATTGAAACTGTTTGTGACATGTTCCATATCTCGTGCCATTGGCACATCCTTCCTCATTGCAACACTAAAATGATTTACACCCTATTTAAAAATTATACTATGGCACTGGTGTAAATCATTCTACATCAACACTGATGTTGTGTGTAATTTTCCTTCACCCTACAACCTTTGGTGCTGTTTTCTTCCTTACGCAACACTTTGCATCAATGCACCTTGCTTTTTGACCACAGTAACTGTAGTATTCTTGCCTTGCACCCAAAAGCTTTTAAATTGATAACTCCTCATCTGTAAAGCTTTGCTAGATAATCTCACAAACAGGGGATCTTTTACGATGGACTTCACTCCTCCTTCTTGCGGAGCGGCGAACCGAACTCGAGATTCTAATATGTCTACATCAAGCAAGAGACCAACCAAGTCAAAGGGTAAGGCCAAACTCACAGAGGAAGAAATGAAATACAGTATCAAAGGGTCAGGATGCCTGAGTCCCATGCAGAATGTGACTTGGACATCAGAGATGCTGAACTTGGCCACATAGATATGGAGGAGTTTTGGGATAGAACCAGAAGGGTCAAAGGCAGTACATGGATGGAAAAACTGGTGGGCGATGGTCTACACTTTGTTAGGGGAATTCTGTGAGCGTAGTGAACAATGAGTTGATGATGGTGGTGGCCCGTTGCTATAACAAGGACACGAGGTGTGTCGAGAATGAAAAGGGTGAGGTTATAATCAACCTCACTACCCGACACTTTAAAATCATGCTGGATATTCCCCACCACCGACATTTTGTGGCTATAAGCCAAGACGACTGCATAAAGGCATGGGAGGAAAATGAAGACAAATGCATGTAGTTAATTAATAAAGTATACTTGAAGAATAAGAAGGTAATAACCAAGTGGCCACGGGTTATTCATCACAGTAGTGACTTCTCGGAGGGAACCGAGTGACACCATTACCTTCTTGAGTAGGGTGTTTGGGATTTCGATGCCCATTACTTGAAAAAATGGATGCTCGGTATCTGGAGACCATGAACAAAAACATGCACGATCAACGTTTTGAATGAGTAGAAATCATCGCACAAGCACCATCTCTCGAGCAGCTCCAAAGAACTCTCGACAATGGGGAGGTTCTACATGAACTCCTATGTTGTTTATCTTGTTGCCTCTGAGAGATATTATCCAAAGATCGAGCCAATGCGGGTATGGCCCCAAGTAAAAATATATGAATATTATCTAGAGTTGAAGCTGGAAAACAACATCCCTTGATTCAACAAGATCAATGATGCCTTCTTCTATGGCATCATTTGTCTATTGAGGCCAAATATGACTCACGGTCGATGACGAAGAGCATAATAATCGCTACAATGAGAGAGAAGTGGGGGCATTATTTACGCAATTCCCCACTTTCACCTATCTTAGAGCAGCCAACTTCTTGGGCGAGCCCACCAAGTTACCAAGGTATGCAGGCCCTAAGTTGATCCTATTGGAGCTATCTAGACAGCTCATCACCTATCAAGAGAAGTGCCTAAAGAGAAATAAAGGTGAAACTCCTTTCCCCCTCACAGTGGGTAGGTACACCTACACTTCTCACACCAAAGCTCGGGAAATGTTCATAGAACTAGAGCTGCTCAACCTAAAGTAAAATTTCCCAGCAAGGCCTACCTTTGATCCATGAAATTTCCTCCCAAAGGCAAAGCTCAATCTGATCCACGCCACATAAATCGAGGATATCTACATCAACCTATACCAAGAAGTTGAGCTCAAGAGAAAGGATCACTCCCACCGGCCTAGCGAGAAATTATTCAATACGGCGTGGCCATTATTACGAAAGGTTTCCAAATGACCGATCAAGAAGTTGATGATAGGTCTATCTAGATACTGAGATGGGGACAACTAGCCATTTGCTTGATATTGACGAACAAGGGCACCTCAGACTATTGAGGAGAGGGTTAAGGGAACTTTGCAGTGCACAGAGCATTGGTGCAGGTTTAACGGTCTCATCTACCTTGGGGTAGAATTCACCATGTCTCCTTTGGGCAATGCACCTACCAGGATGAAGCATTTTCCAAAAGGAAAAGGGAAAGACAAAGAGGGAGAATCGAGCTCCGCTCAAGAAGAATCTCCTGAGAGCCCTCCTTCCACCACACAGGAATAGGTTGTAACCCTGGTATCTCTAGAAGAAGAAGTGGCAGTGAGTGTTCCAACGGGCACATCCACTCAGGATGTTGCCACTGCTATAACTGCTTTGAAGTTCCTTCCGTCCCTTCTCCCACTCCTCCTTCCTCTCCTCATGTCACTCAACCAACCATTCCTTTGGTTGTGTCTTCTCCCCCATCTTCTACTGTTCCCCCTTCTTCTTCCTCCATCTTCTCTTCCCTCGCCAAGCTGTCCCCCAACATTTCTTCTCTCATCTCTCAATTTCCTTCCACCCATGCGGTCTCCTATCCTGCCTAGAGTGTCTCCCCCGTGAGCACTTTGTTGGCTTCTCTCTCAATGCCGCCACCAAGTGTCTCAACACATTTCCCCTCATCCACTATAGTTGCTCCCTCTTCCACCACCGTTCCCTCTTCCCCCTCTAGTCCCACTCCCTTAAGTCTAGCATGGATCTCCCAAGACTGAGCCAAAGATAAGAGGAAATTCCCCATTGCACCTATGGACTTCTCTGTCATCCCAACAAAAGGGGCTAAGAATCAAAACCAACAACCCGCTTCTCTCAAAGTGCATCGAGAGAGAGAGTGATGGAGATCGTGTATCTCGATCCCACAAAGGATAAAAAGGATCTGTCTCCTACAGTTTACACGGTGATGCGAGTCATGATGGAAATGTCCTCTGAGAGCCTTCAAGGAGAAGCTCTATTTGCAGTGGACACCCTTTGCAAGAAGATTCGGAAGAAAAATAAGAGAAGAGGATACTAAAAGAGGAAAATAGACACCTTATCCAAGCCCTACGAGAAAATGGGTAGTGCACCTCCTATAACCGCCATTGAAACTCCTAAGGCCCTTAGTCGGAAAAGATAAAAAATATGCCAAGATTGGTGAACAAGGCATGGCAATGTCTGCCTAGAGAGACAAAATACTCAAGGATAGTGAGAAAGTGATAACAAAGTTCACTGAAATTTATCAAAAAAATGATCAGGCTAACAGTGAGCTCCAGGTGATTGCATGGCCTATCTTTGAAGAGTTGGACCATGCCAGGTTACAAAACAAAACTTTCTAAAAGATGCTTAATTGCCTAGTGGATGACTTAGTAAAATTTGGCATCTTCGATCATCCAAGAGCACCCAAGAAAGTCCTTGCTATTTTTGATTATTAGGTTGATCAAATGGAGTTCGTTTTGGAGAAGATTGATAAAGTCAAGGAGGAAGCTCTGGAGGCCATGCATAAAATGGAACAAATCATTTTAACGATGTCTCCAGGGTTACTCAGTGTGGATTACACACTAAGGAAGGTAGATGATACCATCCGAATCTTCAAAGAGATCATCTCGTAAGGGTTAGGGCCGAGCTAATTTTGATCTTTGAGTCCATCAACAACCTTCTATCGTCGTATCGTGACTTTGTGGGATACCCGATGGAGCGAGTAATGAATACTTTAAACTCCTAGAGAAGCTCGAGATGAGCGGTAGTTTCTGCAAGGTCATCGGTGATCAAACCAAGGGTCCTCGCCTAGGATCAACTTCAACCGATGATTAGAAAATTTATGGAGTATCGGGCCCAATTCCACATTTCCTCTCCTAAGCGACAGGATACTCCTTTCCAACTGCGAGATGATGATGAATAGCCTTCCTCCTCTTAGCTTCCTTCTCCTTTTTGTAATATTTAAAATTTTGTTGGCACAAAAACGATGACATCATCCATGTTGCACCATGGGATGTTGTTGTCCACCAAGTTGCCCCAAAGTCAACAGTTGACTTTTAGATATTTTTGTAAATAGTTTGTAATTAGTCATTGGTTTCTTTTTGCCTTCTTCTTCCTTCTCCTTCTATATATACTTGAATGCTTGTTGTATTCGAGGGGTGGAAATTTTTAGATGAAAAATAGAAGTGAGAAGAAAAGGCTTTGTACTTTTTATAACAGAAGAAAACATTAATACAAATATTAAGACTTTGTGCTGAATATATGTGTTATGGGCATCTGATATTTCTTATGTCAGATCTGTATGTTTATTTTGTTAGATCTATCTCTACTCTTTTTTGTCATTTGCTCATCAGTATTGCTTTGTTCATTTATGCAAGTAGGTTTGGCTCCATTTATTACCAATCCCAAAACATAAACCCTCTGACCTTTCTGCTTTGGAATTCATTTCTTTTCTCCCTTCGGATCTATCCTATCTTCATCTTTCCCTTCATTCCTTTCTTTTCGCAGTTGGAAATACCCCTACTAGGATGAGATCCCAAATCCCCGTCTGTAGAATATTATGAGACTTGCACAGATTCCTACTGGTAGAATAACAATAAACCAATTTTGCTTTCTTTGTCTCAAAGAGGGCTATGCCACGCACACTGGTTGGCTCATGTATCCATAGATCTGCCCTCCCGACAAATTTTCAGACCAACGGTTTTGGTGACTCTCTTTGATTCAAACATATCCATGTGAGTGTTGTGTCGGTTAAAGGACACTAACAAGTTGCTAAAGTAACTAAGAAAATTGATAAAACTGCAAGAAATCACTACCTATTTGCAAATCTTCACTTTTTGCTTAAAATCCATTTTTTTACAAAAGTGGTCCAAACCAAAAAAATTCTTCGAGAGATCCATAGATTTGGGCTAGTTAGAGATCTTTAGTTTGTTGAGTTTTCACAAAAACCCGTATTTTCCATAGATCTAAGTTTACGCGAGTTTTACAAAATTTTCAAAACCTTGTAAAAAGTCAACTCTAAGATCCGAAAATCAGCTTACTAAGTTAGCCGTAATGTTATCCTTGTTAATCTTTGTCATTAAACTGAAATCAATTTTCAAAAGAGGGATAAATTTAAATATTTAGAAAAAGTACATGCTGCTGATTTTTGTCGGAAAAATCAGATGATCGATAGGTCAAGTACAACCAAAAAGAATTTTAAATCTACTCCAAAAATATTGTAGGTCCGAAAGATACACTTTGGTGGGTGAACCATTTACTCATAGCAGGAGAGCTCATGGAGAAGTTGATCCTACCTTCGATTTACTTCGATTACAACTTTAGTATTACACTAGCATGCTTCTCATCACTAAGTTTAGCTGATTGGTCAGCCGGAAGTGTCTCACATCCATGAAGGAAATTTTTTTGCAAGGAGCCTCCACATCCCTCTGCGGTGCTTTGTTGCTCGCGGAAATCACACTTCCGGCTCACATCCTTTTTCCAGATTTTCAAATGGTAGTACCATGGGGAAATGCTATGGGCCCTCTTGCTTTGCCACATCCTGTTCACGCACTCCCTCATGGAAACCAAAAGAATTTCCCCAAATTTGATGGGAGCAGAAATCAAAGTACTGATTCACATATATCAACATTTATCATGTCATGTAGCATCCTGGATGTGACCCATGAAGATGTGTTAGTTCACCTCTTTTTAGAGACCTTGCAAGGACCCACGGCAGAGTGGTTTCAACACTTGCCTACCGGATCTATCACTAGTTGGGCCACATTACAAACTACATTTAAAGATAGGTATAAGCTTTACGAAGACGTGTTCGCATTCTTGTCAAAGATCACTCACTTGAAGAAGGAATTCAATGAAACCATGCATGATTTTATCACTCATTTCAAATCACTCATTAATTGTGTGCCACCTACCATGCTGCCAACACTAGAAAATCAGAAGTGTTTCTTCGTAAACGCCATGAGCTCAAGAGTAATTTTTTTACTCTTGCAAGAACAAGTCACTACCTTGGTTCTCACTCAAGCTGCAACTATTTGGATAGAAGATAACTTGCTTATATGTAGAAAATTAAAATGAGAGCCATCCAAGCCTAAAGCTTTAACTCCTTCTCAAGCCACTTTGTCGATCCGGCATTCTAGAATATGGCAAATGACACCTTTCGTTTAAAAAATTAATTAGCTCAAGCTTCTCTCGGCACTTCATACCAGGATATCCCACAAAGAAATTTTACTCCCAACAATGCCCCACAAAGGTCACGTTTTCCCCGCAACTACTCCACGGTTGGCACTTGAGGCCCCTCTCGGTCAATGCCCTTGTCAAGATTGAGGAAGAGGAGTAAAATTATGAAGAATCATCATCCCCTAGTGGAGATGAACAAGATTTCGGTGAATTGATTTGGCGACTCTACTATCGGGTATATGGAATTTAAAGAGGAGGAATCGATGAAGAAGAGGGTACTCAAGGATATGCAAGTGAGAAATCATACTCTATTTTCACCCGATCTCAAGGAAAGGAAGCGGAAGTTGTTGCAAGGATACAAAAAGAGAAGGCCGTGTCAAAAAAACCTCTAACCATTGCAAAAAGAGGTAATCCTCTTCTTGCTCAACCTCCTATTAAATATTTTACGAAGAAATCTTTTCCCCGATCTCCCCTCCGAATCAGCCTTCTTCTATTCCCATAAAGACCGGTAATCCTACCTTACCATTGCGAAATGAGGGACTCATTCCTTCATCAACGCAACCCTTGGCATTGCATTCGACATAATTGATCATGCTAAAAATACCAAGATCTAAATGTCTGAAGCTGAGTATCTTTAGTCAAACCCTGAGAAGCTTGTAAGATTGACTGAATATATTCAAAGTCAAGCTGCCATACTCTCTCAGGTCTCCCCGAAAGGAATCCTTTCTACTCCTCCTACGTCTCGCGTAAATGTTGCCTTGACTTCCATGTCAGGCAAAATTGAACCTTTTTATCTCTTCCTCCTAATCAATGGTCACAAGCTAAGCAATTGCATAATTGATTCGGGCTTCCGATAATGTCATGCCAATAAAGGTGGCCCATGCCTTGGGCCTCACTCTTACCAAGACTTTTGGTAGATGTTACTCCTTGGAAACCAAACAGGTTCCATTGATTGGTCAAATCAAAGATGCGCAGTTCGCGTTTGCAACATTCCTAGAGAAAAGAGTGAAAATGACCATCCTCGTTTCCGATATTCCAGTAGCATATGGAATTCTACTAGGAAGGATGTTTTACAGTGAAGTTAGTGGAGAGATTCATATGGACTGGTCTAAGGCTAGAAACCCCGTCAAAGGTGTAATGCGAGACAATGGATCCGAATCGTAAAAGAAGTACTTGGTCACCAATTCTGACAACCCCAAGGCCCAAATTCTCTTCGAATCAATAGGGATTGGGAACTACTTCTTATCTACCGAGTCGATAAAATGGATTTTCTCGTCCAGGAGGAGGATCGTAACAAGATATGGATGCTACAGGTTTGATGGTAGTTGTACAACTAGTGGATGTGGCGCTGGAGATGTACTAATATCTCCCGAGGAGGATATTTTTCCTCTCTCTTTTAAGTTGTAGTTTTTAATACAAACATTACTATGGAGTATGAATCTTTGTTATTCAGTATGTAAGTTGTAAAGGATAAAGGAATCAAGAAGTTGAAAGTACAGGGCGATGCAGAGCTGATTGTAAATAAAGTAAAAAGGATATACCAAGTAGAAAATGAAAGACTTAGGCATTACCGCAATGTAGTATGGGACAACATTGAGGAATTTGACGCCTTCTCAATAAAAACCATCCCAAGAGCTGAAAATGACATGGGTGATTCCTTGGCCGTCTCAGCATCTCTTATGCTCCCTCACCCAGGATTGAAAATAGACACATATACCATTGAGGTAGTCTTCCGCCCAAGTGTGCCAGACAATTCTCAGCACTGGCAGGTATTCAACGATGACAATTAACTTATTACCTTTTTGGAGAAGGTGGAAAATTTTAGTGAGCTTCATTTTGAAGGATCTACTTCTACATGTCATGAATCTGTCACTGATCAAGCAAACGAATCAAAAGGAGGTGATGGCATATGTCAGCTCAAAGGAAATAAAATCCCAAAAGGTTTAGTTTCTCTGGAACATTTGTTTGAAAAACATGATCGTTTTCAAAAAAAATATACGACAAGATAATCCTAACTCCTCTCCAGAAAATGAACTGATAAATCTAGGTACTATGGAACACCGCGCAGTTTGTGAACATCGGAAATGTTGCACACTCGAAGAAAAGTGGAAGTTCGTCAAATTTATGAAGAAATATATGGACGTATTGGTATGGTCTTACCCCGATCTAAATTCTTTCAAGCCAAAGGACGTTCATCATGACATCCCGTTAAAAGAATATGTCAAACCTTTTCACCAAAAACAGAGGCACTATAACCCCAAGATCTCGGGTACCATCTAGACAGGATATACGAGAAGATGCTTTAGATGCGAGGAACATTTTCCTATCCATCATAGTACCTAGGTCGCAAACATTGTGCCAAAGATGCAAGAAAAATGGCGAGATACACATATGCGTAGATTTTAGCAACTTTGAATCAAAGGGCGTCCTTAAAGGATAATTTCCCACTTCCCATAATGGATCGGGTTCTATAGGCGATGAATCGGATCAGAAATGTTGTTCATGCTTGATGGTTTTGGGCTATAATCGATTGAATTCTCGCTTTGAAGATCAATTTAAAACAACATTCACTACTCCCTGGGGCACGTTTGCCTATAGCAGGATGCCTTTTGGCTTGACCAACGCTGGTGCTACCTTTCAGTGGGTGATGGAATTCACATTCAAAGGTATGATGGAAAAGGTTATCATAGTTTATTTAGATGACTTAACTATGTTCTCTAGATAGCAAAGTGATCATTGTGATCATTTGGAGCAAGAATTGATTAGATGCCGAGAGCACGGATCTCCTAAATCCAAAAAGTCTATTTTCGAAGGTCATTTGAAGGAAAGTTCTTTGGGACACGTTGTTAGCAAGGAAGGGAAAAAGATAGATTTCAAAAGGGTTAAAGTTATTTAGAGCCTTACTTTACCCACAAGAAATACCGGCGTTCACTCCTTTAGAAAATTAATTTTTCTTAGGCATTTTGTTCTGACTTTCTTTGAAAAGACTCGCCACATATCAAATATGATGAAAGGGTCGCAAACTTTTCGGTGGAGTGAAGAAGGAAAGACATCATTCGAGGATATAAAATCCTTTGTCACCCATGCACCCGTATTGGTATGTCCCGACTTCTCCAAGGATTTTATCATGTACAATTATGCATTTAAGCATATTATATTGGCCATCTTAATGCAAAAGAATTATGAGGATGTTGAATCTCCAATAGTGTTCATGAGTTCTCCTCTCAAGCCTCATGGATTGAAGATGTCTCAGTTGGAAAAACATGCCTTCACTATTGTCAAAGCAGTCAAGAACTTCAGGTATTATATCCTAAACTCTCATACGGTAGTGCTAGTTCTTGACACGACAGTCAATTCAATCCTAACTCAATAGGAGTTAGGAAGCTTGCGAGGGAATTGGATCATGAAGGTCCAAGAGTATGATCTAGACAAAAAACCAACCAAGTTGGTAAGAGGCAAGGGCCTATGTTAGCTTATGGCTGAAAACAAAGATTCAGAGGGCCCCGAAGAAAAGGATGATTGCATCGATGGAACACAAGGCCAGCTAGAGAAAGCTGATTCCTTGCCTATGGTTCTATTTGTTGCAACTAGCGATGAATGGTATTCTGATATCATTTTATTTCTTAGTTACGGTGAGTTTCCAGCTCATCTAACTCCAAAGGAGAAGCATACTATAAAGCTTAGAGCAGCCATATATGTCATCTGGGATGACGGTTTATACAAACGTGGAATTGATGGCATTTTCTTGTGATGTATTGACAAGCCGCAACAGGTAAAGTTACTTGAGAGCTTCCATGATTCAACCTGTGGTGGTCATTTTCCTCTTCCATGAAAGCACACAAGATCATCCGGGCCAGGTACTATTGGCCAACTTTGTTTCAGATACAACCACTGGGTAGCAAAATGTGAACCCTACCAATAATTTGTTGGCAAACCAAAATTGGTTGTTTTCCCCTCGGTCCGGTCATTATCGGCGAACCATTCAGGAAGTGGGGAATTGAATTTATTAGAGTACTATATCCCCATCAAGTGTTGGACATAGCTATGTCCTAACAACAACAGTTACTTTACCAAGTGGGTGGAGGTGATACTTGTTAAGAATGCCACCTCGAGGTTGTTTGCAGCTTCATTAAAGAAAATATCATTGTAATATTTGACATCCCACACAAGATCATTGTTGATAACGCTTCTAACTTCTCCTCATGGGAAGTTATCAGTTTTTGCTATGAATACGGGATAACCTTGGCCCATGCCTTGCATTATTACCCCCAGAGAAATGGTCAGGTAGAATCCAGTAATAAAAACTTAGTGACCATCATACGGAAGCTAGTTGATGAGAATCAATGGTCATGGCACAAGTTGTTGTATGATGCTTTGTGGGTAGACCGAATTACTCCAAAGAGGTCTCTTGGTATGTCACATTTCCAAGTACTATATGGAATTAACGCCAAACTCCCCATTTTTGTGGAACTTCCTGCTTTACGCTTGCGCGAGTAATTGAAGATGAAACTTTCTAAAATTCTCTTGAAAAGAGGATCATGTATCTAGTAGAGCTTGAAGAAAAAAGGGTAAGAGTGGTTGAAAGGATCACCGAACATCAAAATCAAGTAAAAATATTGTTTGATAAAAAGGCCAAGCAGAGAGAGTTCTAGGTAGGAGATCTCGTCCTTTTGTGGGACAAGCGAAGATAGCCAAAGGGCATGCATGGGAAATTTGATTCTCTATAGAGAGGAACTTTCAAGATCAAGCATCTCAATGGAGAGCATAGCTTCTATCTCTCGTATCTAGACAAAAATGATCTCCCGCTTCCCTATAGCGGGCAACATCTCAAAATATTCAAGAAGTAGAGCTTGCTCTCTTCTTTGTACAGTTTGCTTTAAGTTGTGTGTTTGTTTTTGTCGTGTGTTTGATTTTGTTGGTTGTGTGTTTTCTTTTTGTCGTCGCCCTTGTTTTTGACTCTGTAACCCAATGGATAGGCACATGTTGATCTAGGGTTCTCTACCCTTAAGCTTTGCTCAAAGATAGTCCCTAGAAAGAGCCAGTTGTTATCCTGTAAAATTGACAAGGGAAATTTTACAGGTAACCATACCAAAATTTTGTTTTGAGTCCCTGCCAAGGTCCCTCAGCATTCGGAATGGCATAAAATCCCTTTTCGAAGAATATAGTTTTTTAAACTTAGTCATTTTGGTCCTTTTATGGCTGGGCACAGATTTTGTTCATGTAACATCAAATGAATCTGTGCCCCCTTCTATTCCTTTGGCACACCCTTCTGAGTGTTGACATTAAAAATGTTGCGCCTTCCCATGATGTGCCTTTCTTGCCTGCGATAAGGTGCATGCGCATCCATGTTAACATAAAAATTGTTACACCTCGAACAGTGTGCTAAGGTGTTGAAAGAGAATGTCGAAATCATAAAATGCGCGCCAAAGGTGCAAATCATATCATGTTGACATATGTTTTGGTGCGCCCTTTAAAAAATTTGGTGGCACATTTATTGCACCTTTTGCTATATATAGGCGCATTTGCCTGTCATTTTCACGATTAAAAACACGTGAAAAGTTTATTCCTCTACACCTGTCGCGCGCCTCTGTCATCCCCGTATCATTTTGTGTCACATTCTTGGACCACACATTGTTCCTTTCATCCTCTATATCTCCGGTAGGTGGTCCTTGCTTTTCTTGTGATATTTGTTTGTTGGTTTTCTGTGGTTGTGCTTGTTATAAAAAATAATAACAAATGAACCTAAGAGGCTCCCCCCAAACTGGTTTACCCTCTATCCAGATCTGCTGGCCTGGAGGGCTTTTGTTTCAATGATCCAGGATCTTCTTTGCCAACTTTTCCTCTCACTGTCTAGATTCATGTTAATGAGGCCTAAAACCAAAACCTATCCAAAAAAGGAGAAAATTTAAGGTTATCACAAATCCAAAACCCATGGTTTTTTCTTTTGGCGCAAACACCATCACTGTTGCATAAAACATAGTCGCGCAAAAGGGCACATTGTCCCTGCCTGTAGCGTGCACCTTCCCTGCACCCTTTGAAATTCTTATAATCCTAACTCACAGTATGCAAACACAATCCCACCTATATCAACAAATGAATGTCATGCAAGCTCTTCCCGCACCGCGCCAAAGGCCTCTTGACGCACATTAACTTGATGCTTCATCCTTTAAATATGTGCCCTTTGGCGCACCAAAACTATTTGTGACATGTTCCATATCTGCGCCATTGGTGCATCCTTCCTCATTACAACACTAAAATGATTTGCGCCTATTCAAACCTTATACTATGGTGTGCAAGTAAATCCTTCTACATCAACACTGATGTTTTGTGTAATTTTCATGTGCCCTGTGCCCTTTGGCGCTGTTTTCTTCCTTGCAAAACTCGCACTGCATCGGTGCGCCTTGATTTTCTCGACCTTGCAACCTACACTATTCTTGCGCCTATGCCCGAGAATATTTTAAATTGCTAACTCCTCATCCTATAAATCTTTGATGGATAATCTCACAGCTAACATGGCTCTTTTGTGATGGACTTCACTCCTTCTTATAGATCAGCAACTGAACTCAGATTCACATATGTCTACATCAAGCAAAAGACCAACCAAGTCAAAGGGTAAGGCCAAACTCATAGAGGAAGAAATGAAATACAAGTATCAAAGGGTCAGGATGCCCGAGTCCCATGCAGAATGTGACTTGGACATCAGAGATGCTTGGAATTGGCCACATAGATATGGAGGACTTTTGGGCCGAACCGGGAAGGGTCATAGGCGGTCCATGGATGGACAAACGGTGGGCGGTGGTCTACATTCACTGGGGAATTCCCAGTGTGAGTGCAATGAACAATGAGTTCATAATGGTAGTGGCCCGCTGCTATAACAAGGACACAAGGTGTGTCGAGAATGAAAAGGGCAAGGTTATAATCAACCTCACTACCCAACACTTTGAAATCATGTTGGGATTCCCACCACCGAAATTTTGTGGCTATAAGCCAAGATGACTACATAAAGGCATGGGAGGAAAATGAAGACAAATGCATGCAATTAATGAATGAAGTATACCTAAGAATAAGAAGGTAATAACCAGGTGGCCACAGGTTATTCACCGTAGTGACTTCTTAGAGGAACTGAGCGACACCATTACCTTCCTGAGTAGGGTGTTTGGGATTTCTGATGCCCATTACTTCCACAAATGGATGCTTAGGTATATGGAGACCATGAACAAAATCGTGCCTGATCAACATTTTGAATGGGAAGAAAACATCAGCAGCACCATCTCTGAGCAACTCTAACAACTCTCGACAATGGGGAGGTTCTACATGAACTCCTACATTGTCTATGTTGCTACCTCTGAGAGAGATTATCTAGCACTGAGCCGATGCGGGGTATGGCCCCAGGTAAAAATATATGAATATTATCCATAGTTGAAGTTGGAAAACAACATCCCGTAGTTCAACAAGATTAACAATGCCTTCTTCTACGACATCATCTACCTATTGAGGCCCAATATGACTCACGGTCAGATGACCAAGAACATAGTAACTACAACAGAGAAGTGGGGGGTGTTATTTACGTAATTCCCCACTTTCACCTATTTTAGAGAGCAAATTTCTTGGGTGAGCCCACCAAGTTACCAAGGTATGTAGGCCCTAAGTGGTCCTATTGGAGTTGTCTAGACAACTCATCACCTATCACAAGAAGTGCGTAAATAGAAAGAAGGGAGGAACACCTTTCCCCCTCACAAAGTGGGTAGGTACACTGTACTTCTCACACCAAAGCCCGGAAATGTTTGCGAAACTGGAGCTGCTCAACTTAGAACACAATTTCCCAAAGAGGCCTACCTTTGATCCATGAAATTTCCTCCAAAAGGCAAATCTCGATCTGATCCATGCCGCACAAATCGAAGATATCTACATCGACCTACACCATGATGTTGAGCTCAAGAGAAAGGATCACTCCCACCTAGCCCTAGCAGAAATTATTCAATACGGCGTGATCAAGGTTGATCAGTCTATCTAGATACGGATGGGGACAATGGCCATTTGCTGAGATTGACAGAACAAGGGCACCTTAGAATATTGAGGAGAGGGTTAAGGGCACTTTGCAGTGCATAGAGCATTGGTGCAGGTTTAACGGTCTCATCTACCTTGGGGTAGAATTCACCACGTCTCCTTTGGGCAATGCACCTGCCAGATGAAGCATTTTCCAAAAGGAAAAGGGAAAGACAAAGAGGGAGAATCGAGCTCCACTCAAGAAGAATATCCCGAGATCCCTCCTTCCGCCACACAAGAACAAATTGTAACCTAGTGTCTCTAGAAAAAGAAGTGGTAGTGAGTGTTCCAATGGGCACATCCACTCAGGATGTTGCCACTGCTATAACTATTGAAGTTCCTTCCATCCCTTCTCCCACTCCTCCTTCCCCTCCTCATGTCGCTCAACTAACCATTCCTTTAGTTGTGTCTTCTCCCCCATCTTCTACTATTCCCCCTTCTTCTTCCTCCATCTTCTCTTCCCTCGCCGAGCTATCCCCCAACATTTCTTCTCTCATCTCTCAATTTCCTTCCACCCCTACGGTTTCCTCTCCTACAGTGTCTCCTCCCCCATGAGCACTTTGTTGGCTTCTCTCTCAATGCCGCCACCAAGTGTCTCAACACATTTCCCCCTCATCTCGCTATAGTTGTTCCCTCTTCCACCGCTGTTCCTTCTTCCCCTCTGGTCCCACTCCCTTAAGTCCAGCATGGATCTCCCAGCACCTGAGCCAACATAAGAGGAAATTCCCCATTGCACCTATGGACTTCTCCATCATCCTAACAAAAGGGGCTAAGAAGCAAAAACCAATAACTTGCTTCTCTCGAGTGCATCGGGAGAGAGAGTGATGGAGATCGTGTATCCCGATCCCACAAAGGATAAAAAGGATATGTCTCCTACAGATTACACAGTGACGTAGGTCATGATGGGAACGTCCTCCGAGAGCCTTCAAGGAGAAGCTCTATCTGCAGTGGATGCCCTTTGCAAGAAGCTTCAGGAAGAAAAGGAAGAGAAGAGGATACTAAAAGAGAAAAATAGACACCTTCTCCAAGCCCTACGAGAAAATGGGCAATGCACCTGCACCTCCTACAACCGCCACCAAACTTCCGAGGCCCTTAGTCGGAAAAGATAAACAAATATGCCAAGATTGGTGAACAAGGCATGGCAGTGTCTCGCCTAGAGAGACAAAATCCTCAAGGATAGTGAGGAAGTGATAACAAAGTTCACTGAACTTTATCAAAAAATTGATCAGGCTAACAGTGAGCTCCAGGTGATTGCATGGCCTATCTTTGAAGAGTTGGACCATGCCAGGTTACAAAAAAGATGCTCAATTTCCTGGTTGATTACTTAGTAAAATTCAGCATCTTCGATCATCCAAGAGCACCCAACAAAGTCCTTGCTACTTTGGATTATCGGGTTGATCAAATGGAGTTCGTTTTGGAGAAGATTGATAAAGTCAAGGAGGAATCTCTGGAGGCCATGCATCAAATGGAACAAATCATCTTGAGGATGTCTCTAGGGTTACTCAGTGTGGATCAAACATTGAGGAAGGTAGACAATACCATTTGACTCTTTAAAGAGATCATTTCGTAAGGGTTAGGGCCAGAAGCTACTTTTGATGCTGAGTCCATCAACAACCTTCTGTCATACCATGACTTTGTGGGATACCTGATGGAGGTAGGTAATGAATACTTTAAACTCCTAGAGAAGCTCAGAGATGAGTGGGAGGTTTGCAAGGTCATCGGTGATCACACCAAGGGTCCTACCTAGGATCAACTTCAACCGATGATTAGAAAATTCATGGAGTATCGGCCCAATTCCACATTGCCTCTCCTATGTAGAAGTGGGATACTCCTTTCCAACTGTGAGATGACGACGAATAGCCTTCCTCCTCTTGGCTTCCTTCTCCTTTTTGTAATATTTAAAAGTTTGTTGGCACAAATGATGACATCATCCATGTTGCACCATGGGATGTTGTTGTCCAATAAGTTGCCCCAAAGTCAACAGTTGACTTTTAGATATTTTTGTAAATATTTTGTAATTAGTCATTGGTTTCTTTTTGCCTTCTTCTTCCTTCTCCTTCTATATATACTTGAATACTTGTATTCAAGGGGTGGACATTTTTAGATGAAAAATAGAAGTGAGAAGAAAAGGATTTGTACTTTTATAACAGAAGAAAACATTAATACAAATATTAAGACTTTGTGCTAAATATATGTGTTATGGGTATCTGATATTTCTTATGTCAGATCTGTATGTTTATTCTGTTAGATCTATCTCTACTTTTTTTTTGTCATTTACTCATTAGTATTGATTTGTTCATTTATGCAAGTAGGTTTGGCTCCATTTATTACCAATCCCAAAACATAAACCCTCTGACCTTTCTGCTTTGGAATTCATTTCTTTTCTCCCTTCAGATCTAGCCTATCTTCATCTTTCCCTTCATTCCATTCTTTTCGCAGTTGGAAATACCCCTACTGAGATGAGATCCCAAATCCCTAAAGGTAGAATATTGTGAGACTTGTGTAGATTCCTGCTGGTAGAATAGTAATAAACTAGTTTCGCTTTGTTGTCTCAAAGAGGGGCTATGCCCTACACACTGTTGGCTCGTCTAGCCATAAATCTACCCTCCCAACAGATTTTTGGACCAATAATTAATTAAAATTTTTCTTAAAGAATTTTGTGAATAACAAAAATATGTAGATCTCGTGATCGATATCACAAAGCTATCCCAAGGAGAGAAGGAGAAGATAAGGGATTATCATGCTCATATTCTAGAGCTAAGGAGGAAGCTTAATACCCGGAGATCTGGAAGGAAGGATTAGCGTATGGGTTGATGAATGGTGTGGATAATATCCTCTATAAGAACTTCATTCTTGGGATGAATCGAGAGATCGAGACAAGTGAAGTATGACTCGCCCACTACCATTGAACAAGCAAAGGAGATTGCAAGAAGGCAAGAAGAAAGCATGGAAGATGAGCCCAAAGAAATTGTTGCTAAAGTAGAGCCTACATCAACACCTTTGGTCCGAATCCACAACCACTCTCAGTGAGAAAAATATTTCTCCTAGTACATCTACCGAGTATGAAGATCTTATCAAAAAGATGGGCCAGTTAACTATTAATCTTCTTCAAGGAAAATAATTTAGTTCTTAGGAAGGAGATAGAGGTCCAAAAAAATATTTCTGAAGTTGTATGTTATGGTTGTTATAAAAAGTGTCATTATAAGTATAATTGTCCAGATAGAGATTCTACATCTGGTACGAGAGATAATGATAAAGGAAAAGCACCTGTGAATTCTTTTGATGTAGTAGATAAGAGCATAAATAATGAAGTAGATGTGTTTGTAACAAAAATAAAGAAAGAAAAAGATAACCAAGATGGAAATGATCCTAAGAAGATGAAAGGAGAAACTAGTAAGAAACATAGGAGAAGAAAGTTGGGTGTGCATGATTTTTGATTTCACAGGGACAAGGACCATACTCCATCTTAGAAGATCTATCCAAAAGGCCTATAAATATTACATATGGTCAACTCTTGGCTATGTCTTATGAGAAGAGGCGGGAGCTGTGAAGTGGAATCAATGCTTGACAAAGGAAGGTTGAGGTCCTCATTTTGGAGGTAGAGGCGGATCCCTATGCTCCACAATCTAAGGTATTATGTAATGGTATTTCAATTCATGATGTCTTAGTTGATGGAGGTTTTGCGATTAATGTAATGACCAGTCTCTGTAATAAATATGTTGGGTTTAAAAATTGATTGCCCCTCAACACTTACGTTAAGGTCATTAAATAAGGGAAAAACTAAACCAAAAATTGTTGTTTCAAATGTGGCAATATCTGTTATGGGTGTTGTATGTGTGGTATACTTTCGGGTGATGAAAAATGGTATCATTACGTACCCAATGTTATTGGGAAGACCATGGCTAAGGAGATTTCATGAAAGGAACTACTAAAATGAAAGGCTTCATGACACTTGGACATGGTAGAGAGAGGGTGAAGATAACCGTGATCCCTCAGCATTATAAGACAGAACCTACTGATTCAACCGATGAAATCGATGATTGGACATCCTCTCGATTACTCTACTACTAGTGAAGTGGACACGAGAAGATGAAGAAAGTGAGGTTGATGTTTTGGTCATGGATATCCTTCTAGTCACACCGACTCATGAACCCATAAAATTATCTGAAGAAGAAATTGATGATCATCTCTAACAAATAAAGATTGGTGATGCTGTGATGGAGAATGACAAGGAATCCTACCTCTAGCTCTTTCGAAGGTACATACACCTATTCACTTTTGATTACAAGGAACTCCATCAAGTAAGTTTGGTAGAACATTCTATTGATTTGGTAGATGGTGGTAAGCCCATAAAGCAAATGCCATATAGAATGAATCCTAATTTATCCAAGACTGTAAAAGAAGAAATAGATAAGTTGCTTGATGCAGGATTCATATTTACTGTGGAGAATTTAGAATGGGTTTCTCCCATTGTGATCTCAATAAAAAATAATGGGAAGCTATACATTTGTGTTGATTATAGGAAGCTCAATAAGGAAAAAAGAAGGATCATTACTCTCTTCCATTCTTAGATCATATCTTGGATGAAATAAATAGGCGGCCAGAGTGCTATAGTTTTGTTGATGGATATAGCGAGATACAACAAGTTCGTATAGCAGAGAAAGATCAACTAAAGACCACGTTCAACAATCCTTGGGGAACGTTTGCTTATAGAGTTATGCCTTTTGGGTTGTGTAATGCTCCGGCAATGTTCCAACGCTTGATGAATAGGGTGTTTGAACCCTACATTAGGAACTTCATCAGAGTATTTCTGGATGATTTTTGCATCTATGGGAGCAAGATGGACCACCTGCACTAGATGGAGATAACATTTCAAAGGTTAGATGAAGCACAAGCCTCACTAAACCCTACAAAGTGTGTCTTTGGATGTTCTAAAGGCATTTTGTTAGGGCATGTTGTATCCAGAGATGGTATTGGTACTGATCCTGATAAAGTTTCAAAAATCAAAGAGTTACCATTTCCTATGAATAGAAGTAAGTTGAGATCATTTTTAGGCCATGTGGGTTACTATAGAAGATTCATAAATAATTTATCAAAGATTACATAGCCACTAACCCAATTCTTGAAGAAGGATGTTACTTATGAATCAGGAAATAAGGCAAATGAATCTTTTGAACAACTGAAGGAAGCTTTGGTGTCTTCACCTATTTTAAAGAATCCAGATTAGAGCAAGCCATTCATTGTGTATACCGATGCCTTAGATGTAGCATTAGGAAGTATTCTGAGCCAAAAAGATGAAAATGGAAATGATCATCCAGGTTTACTTTGGGAGCGCATAAATGAGTAGTCTTTGAGGTAAATTATACTTATCTTATCGAAAAAGAGGCTCTACCTATCATTTTTGTTGTAAAGAAGTTAAGAAATTACTTGCCAGGGTAGAAATTTATAGTTGTAATAGATCATTAGGCTCTAAAATATATTGTAAATAAGCATAACCCATCAGGGAGGATAGCAAGATGGATAATTTTTCTACAATAATTTGAATTTGATATTATAGATCGGATAGGAAAGAAGCATGTCAATGCAGATGCACTCTCTTGAGCCTATGATGGTTTAGGTTCATCTTGTGATGATGATGATTTCCCAGATGCAACATTGTTATCCCTTAACACAATCCCTAGTGAATACATAGATATTTGGAATTATCTGAATGAATTCAAGTTTCCTGATGGTGCCAATGCAAAGACTAAGAGGAAGATTACTCAAGCAGTCATCCATATTCTATTCTGCATGGAGTATTATTTCAAATAGGACCTGATGGACAATATAAGAGGGTAGTTGGACGTGATCAAGGGAAGGAGCTGATAAAATAATTCCACAATGGTACATGTGGAGGACACTTCTCTAGACAACTTACAACAAGAAGGATCTTGGATGCAGGTTATCACTGGCCTACTCTTTTTAGAGATTGTTATAATTATTGTAAGACATGTGATATTTTTCAAACACATGATAACCGTAAGACTTGATCGGCTCCATTATGCCCTATTATTCCACGTGGTCCCTTTGAAAAGTGGGGAATATACATTGTAGGTCCACTTCCAACTACCCCATGACAAAATAAGTATATTGTAGTTGCCACAGATTATTTAACCAAGTGGGTTGAAGCTAGGCCATTGAAAACAACTTCCATGGATAAAGTGGCAATGTTCATATATGAACTTATTGTCACCGTTTGGTTGTCCATTAGAAATTGTAATGGATCAAGGAAGACACTTCATTAATGAGGTGGTAGAAGCCCTAGTCAATAAGTTTTCTATTAAGCATAGGAAGGAAACAACATACAAGCCAAGCACAAATGGACGAGGTGGAATGAACAAATTTTGTGTTGTGCCAAACTCTAGAAAAGATGCAGCCTTGCGGCATTGTGGGCATATAGGAAACATCAAAGTCAGCAATAGGATACTCCCCATTTCAGTTGGCTTATGGCATTGATCCATTTCTTCCTATTGAGTTTGATATTCCCACTGTGAGAGTTGTGAAAAATGACAGGATGGATGAAAGTGATTCAAGAAAAGAAAGGTTGGTACATTTTCATTTGCTAGAGGAAATGAGGGAAATAGTGAAGGATACAAGCTATAAGAAGAAAATTAAGTAGAAGGAATACTTTGATCAAAATATATGTTGGTCTCCATTTCATGTGAATGACTAGGTTCTAGTATATGGTTCCGATATAAAAAAAAGAAGACAAAAATTTCTTCCAAAATGAATGGGGTCCTACAAAATAGTAGCTATGCATGAAAATGGTACATACCGACTGGAGGAATTGGATGGTACTCCCATTATGAAATGGGTCAACCATGACAAGTTAAATATTTTCTAGGCACCAGCTTTAGAATGTCCATAAGAGTCTACTCCGAGGACAGAGTAGAAGCTAGGAAGGGGGAAAATGTCAACATTAAAATTTTCCTCCGTAATTTCTATTTTATTAATGTATGTATTAGGAATAGGATGTTGTTAAGTATAATTAGTAGTAGCGTCCGATAGAAGATAACGGTGCTTTGCCGGTACAACGCCGCCAATAATGTATAGTATGGTAATAGTCAAAAGTACAATAGGAATGTTGTGGTAAAAAGTAAATATTTGTTGTAAGTGGTCCGGTAATGTTAAAATGTCAAAGTTAGGGTAAGTAGAGAAGTAGGGTCTACATGATTAGGAATTAGAAATATTATATTGGTAATAAGGACAAGGAGTGAGGTCATAAATATTTTGTGTATTTTATTTGTAAAAAGTCTAAAAATGTGGAACCCATGTGAAATGATAAGGTTTATCTTATCTTAAAAGATAAGCTTACATGTACATATAAGAGTTAAGGTATGGAATATGATTCGTCAGAGTAGATTTCTTATCCTATCTTAGAGATAAGATGGATAAGCCTAGAATTTCTATAAATAGAGAGGCCACCCCCCTCATTTAGCATAGAAGGAAATAGTGAGAAATATTGTATGAGTAAGTGTAAAAAGGAAGCCATCATTTTGAAGGTGTGTTAAAGAAGCCATTAAGAGGTGTAATTGTGAAGTTTCTCCCATAATTATTGTTAGAAGGCAAGTGAAGTTAGTAACACTTGAAGTACCTCATGGGTGAGATTGTAACAATTTCATGTTGATATTATAATTTACACTTATATTTAAGATTTATCATCATTCCTTCTTATTATAGTCTATGGTATTCTTGTGTTATGTTTGTTGTGTTTCTAGATTCCATGCACCAAACTAAAAGCTATGCATTAGTAAATAATCATAGCACAAGGAGTTCCTGGTAAAGAATTATCATAGTGCCGGATTGGTGATGAAAGCTCCATGACTCGATGGTTTATTAGTAGTGCCAAAACTATTCAAAGATTCTCGTAGAAAATTTTGCTGAAATGGTATAGAAAGCACATCCCACATGGTAACGCTCAAATTAGTATTTTTCATCTACTCTACGATAGTGAATGGTATTTCCCCTACCTTGCTGATGCTATTCTGGATGTTAGTATTTTCTTTTGGAGAAATTTTATTCGGCATCGTCACAATTGCAGGTCCCTTACTCTTTAGAGATTGGCTTGTGGATACTTCCAGCGATTTCCTCCCTGCATATTTATCTGTCACTACTTGTGTTTGAGGATGTGAAGAAGACACTTGGTTATTTTTTGAACTTTTTTGTTCTATTGCCCTCTTTTTGGAATGTGTATTTGAAGCCACTGAGGAGGCGTTGGCATTTAGTCCACAAAAATCATCATATTTCCAATTAACTAATGTGGTTTCTTCAAAGTGAGTGGAGTCTGATTATCTTGGGTTGTTGTCTCAACTGCTGATTCTGATGGGCTGGATATACTTTGGACCATGAGAGCCTGACTCAAAACTCAATTTAGGTAGAGATTCTAATTATGGGGTTGGGAACAAGGATAACACCAATCATAATCTTGGATGAGATTATTTTGAACGGGAACTATGGCTCTAGAAGAACCGGTTGCAAAAGGATTTCTAGAATTCAAAGGTTTAATATTGGCGGCTTGGCTTATGGTTTGGTTACGTGATGATTGTTTCCTTGAAAGGGAGAATGATTCGTTTGATATTGAGATTCAAAATGACGAGTATATTGGGACTGCTGCCTCTTCATTGCCACAAGTTCATTCCCAATCACCTCAACCAGGTCATTAGCGGGGTTGGACGCAAGTGTGGTTGTTGAATTCAAGCTGCCATAATGGCACAAGAGATGGTTGTTGGCTTTGAGTTCTACAAACATAGGCATAGGAGGCCTAGGGGAAATTTTACCTACTTGAATTAGGAAATTCTCAGCTATGACAACAATTTCATAGATGTTAGGAACAATATTACCTCCCATTGATTGAATCAGGACAGCAATATCACTATTCAATGCTCACAAATAATATAGGAAAGCACTTTGTGGAGATGGATGTACAAGATCCGAATCCGCTTCTAAGTTTTGTCAAAGCGAAGATTGAAATCACTCATATATTATTGAGGATATCTCTTGATGGTATGGAATTGTTCCACAAGGGATAAATGATCACTTTTGTCTTCGAACTACTTGCAAAAACTTTGTGCCCAACTCATTTTATGTAGTAATCAAACCAGCATTTTAAGCTCCGAACCATTGAAGTGACCTTCCTTAAAAGAAGTAGTAAGAAGTCCAACTTGCTATGTTATCTTCTCGTGATATTGTGAATCGTGAAAATGCTTGCTACATTCTAGTATGTGTTCCCGAGGGAAATATTAGTTCACCATTAAAACTACACCCTCCTAATGGCCTGAAAATGAATCACGACATTTGGTGTGATAGTGACACATGGGATCATCTCTCAAGCTATGGGACTTAGACTAGAGATGAACCTCAGAGAGAGGCCGACTTCCTTTGTTTAAACTAGATGCTCTAACTCTTCATGGGATTAAGGAGAAATTGCAAAGAAATAAATCCTAAACTAGAAGTGGTGATGCACCAAAGAGCAGGGATGTTCAAATTTTGGAAGGGTTATTGTGAGTGAGATGCTAGCATCCTAAATCACTTTCACCTATTATAACTAGAAAGGGTACGAGTACCACAAACTAGAAACACATGTTCCTTTGTTAAACTTATACAAAAGAGAAAGGACACGATTTGGTTCAGATACACAGATAACTTTATTGGAAAAATTAACACAAGCACATCTTAAGCACCCACTTTACGTAAAATAAAGATAATGTAACTTCTAATCAACAAGGAAAAGTACAATCACAACTGAAGAGAAAATAACCACATCACTTTATCTTGGCATATAATAAATAATCTGAAGTAAAGGCAAGTTACTCAAACATACTAAGGAATCACATTCACAAAGCATGTAATAAATAATTATTTCACACAGTGATTCAGACTTTCAAATGGCAGAGTGTAATTCTCAATAAAATTAAAAGGGACTTCACAAATATATGAAAATACTCTTCCAAGCTTGAAGAGTAAAATCACCAAAATCTCAAAATTGTATATCTATGAACTCTAAGCATTCATCTATTTATAAGTTCCTTAGGCTGAGCCATTACAGTTGGGCCCTTAACTAACATTTTACTAAAAATAGAAATGTCATTAAATTAAGGGAACAAGCTCCCATGAAAATAGAAAAACTATTGCAAGGGTTTGACCGAGTCAACCCTACAACTCTGACCGATCTGGAGCTCAAATTTGTCCTTCCATGGCCGCTCAATCCTAATTTGGCTCTACAACTTGTTCATTTTTTCCAGCTCCTCCTAGCTTTCCTTCCATACAGCCAGTCTTTGATTGTATTCAAAAAAATGTTTGATTATTCCCTGGATCTCTTCATCTTCAGGTCCACATGCGTAGTGACTTACTATGTCTGTATCTCGATCTCTCTAGTAATTCAGGGCTGGTATTCTTTTCAGTTTGAAAATGACCTTGGACATCCTTCCTATGAAGTTTTGACACAAGACCATTCGATCATGGAATCGAATTAAAATTTCTTATGACATCATCATCCCGCTTCACCAAGTCTTTGAAGTTTTCCTGAATCTGTTCTTCAGGAGGGCATCGATATTCTCATTGAAGAATTTACAATGAGCAATATCAAATTCTTCTTGATATGTCATTCAAGGCATCTGTGATTTCTAATCACTTGTCATCCAAATTTTTAATCAAGTCTTGTAACACCTAGCACCTGAACTCCATAGCCTTCTGATATTCAAACAACTTTGAGGCATCATCAATCACCCCTTCCTAAAGAAGCAAGTCGGAATCCACTACCCTAACCTCTTCCCATGTTGCTAGATTCAGATTTAGATTGTTGCTTTCCTCAGAGAAAGCCTCATCCATCTTCTGAATAGTTATCTTTGCATCCTGTAAATCATTATAGATTTCCACAGCTTCCTTGATCAAAGGATTTTCTTCCTACAGTATTCATTCAATCCACCCATTTACTGATCTCCCTTTCTGGCCAAGTTTCTCAAGCTCGTGATAAGAGAAGTCATCAATAGAAGCTGAAACTACTAAGGCCGTAGTAGATGAGGACTCAGTAGATGAAATGGGTTGTGTAACTCTCCGTAACAAAGATGTGAGTTATTCGACCTTAGCCTTTAGCTCATCTTTCGTAGCTTTATCCTTGTCATATTTTTCCATCAGGGCCCCCAGAGTAGTGTGAACATCCTATTTGGCCCCCTCATGAGTGGCCTTTCCCAATGAAAATCTGGAAATCTGATAATCTGTAGCCATGATTGTTTCCTTGGTTTTTCCCTCGCAGAGTAAGCGACCTCTATCACCCATTCTCTAGATGAATTTACTTGTCAGATTTGACATGGTCCTTGGTCTCTTGGCTTGTCTTTTGGGTGTTTGCTCCAAGATGCTAAGATCCATGACATCTCCTAGAGGCACCTTCTTTTTCTACTTGGGGGTTTTCCTGAATAGCCACTCTGGAATAGCTGATAATGAAGAAGATGGAGTGGTAGATGTGATACTTAAGGTCTGAGTTGAGGCAAGGGTACTGGGAACATTCATGGGTGTCGGATAGAAGTGGAAATGATGGATGGGGTGGATGTTAACACAACAGTGGGAATTGATACAACGGTATTGGAAGATGGAATGGCAGAAAAAGGAAGTGATAAAGGAAATGGAGGAGGGAAGGGTGATCCAATATTCTCTCCAACCGAGAGAGCTGGAAGGGATGAGAATACTTGGGCCATAGAAGGAGATGGGAAAGATGAAATGCTTGGTAGAAGTGGGAGGAACTGATGGAGGAAGGGATGATGGAAGAGAAGAAGGAAGTGATGAACCTTGTGAACAATCGGAGAATCGCTTGACACAATCACATCCGCCATGCAGTCTTGGCTATAGGTATTTCCTGAGAAACAAGAGTTTGAGGAAGAGATGAACTTCCAACAACAAATGAAATTTTCCTTGGTACTGTGGGGGTCTTCTGAGTCGATCACTTTCCCTTTGTGGGTGTTGTTGGGTTTAGGACTGGTGGGGCTGCTGTATTTATAACTTGCTCAACTCCTTTGGGTTTGATCCCAAAAGTAGCCAACCACCTATAGGTCCTTTGAAGAATGGGACCCACTCTATCTTTTGTATTGGAGCATTCCTCTTGATACCAATCGATCCATGGAAGTGGTTGATTGGCAACATCTTCGGTCTTATATGCTTCATCCAATACTTCACCATCATCTTGCAAATCTGCCGGGATCTCAGCTATCCCATACTGGCAAATTTCATCTACATCCAATCTTTCATAATCTCTTTGTCGGATGATATACTCATCCCGAAAATGAATCCAGATGTCTTCTAGTTGAGATGTATGGGAAGTTGAACGTCTGTCTCACCAAACTTTCCCAAGTAGTCAAAGTTGGTTCTTGGATGAAAAGTCCATAGGGTTACCTCGGCCATCTCTTGCATCGACATTCTTGGCTTTGTGAATGTTTAGACAAGTATACCTACCAATCAAAATAGAAAATGCACTCCTGCCTTATGGCACTTGTTTTGGATCCGATGGTAATCCAACAGTTGTCAAACCAGCTCCAATAGAACCCATTTGTCCATAGGACACCTTGGCAATTTTCTAGGGGCACCAACGAAACCCTAATTTGAATGTAGGTGAAAGTGGGAAATTGGAGATAGATGGCTCCCCATTCCCATACTTCTTTGAAGGCTTCATCGAAATTCTCTGATTGTACAACTCTTTGTCAAAGTGGTAGAGGATGACTACGAAGAAAGCATCGCTGACCCTTCAAAAGTGCTTGCATCCCTCACTCAGAGTGAGCTGGGGGTAGAAGTCATAAATCTGGGATGTGCTCAACACCCTTGGTATTTAGTCCGGGAAAATCTCCCATGGCAATGGCGTAGCATAGACCAGGAATGATGTCATGTAGAATGATTTTGTGGTTGACACTCTGCCCAGCTGATAGTAGATGGAGCTACTTGATATGCTCTCCCCACCTGATAAGCTCCTTGTTCTTCTTGATAGTGGCAATGTATAAAAACATCCACTCTTGGAATTCCTTGGCAGCTGGGAGGCCTGAGACTCAGCTCAGTAGTATGATTATGTCATTGACTTCCTGGATGAAGTCTGCCCTGTACAAGGTTTTTGGCAACTTGGCCATGCTCTTGGCCAAGTAGCTTTTCATGACAATCTTTGTACATGAATCAACATCCTTGTTCCAATGTTCTACTGTGATTTTGGGTGAAATAGTGGCGTAGTTTGAATGTCAGGTAGCTTTGAGAAGATCTTCAAAGAAATCAGGATCTAGGTGAATGACCACCTTGTCATCATCATCCTTAACCGACATAGAATCTTGCATCGAAGTGGGCAGCTGCAGCTAGAACAAACTCGGGACAATGCATTGAAGCAGAAAACCAGCCGCAAGGACAAGCCTATTGTCATAAATTACCTGCATCCATGGCTTTTTGTTAGGAGCCTTCACTCTGCTCCAGAAATATGGGAAGTCAATCTAACCTAAGTCAATATCCCCTATGTTTCCTAGATCAGATGATAGGCAAGACTGAGGAGCAACTCCAAGGAATGAATATTTCATCTTCTCTTTCTCTTTTGAAGTAGAAGTAGACATGAAGTTCTAGATTTTGGAAGCCAAGAAGGAAAAACTCTAAAATTCTACAGGATGAAAATCTCTAAAAAATCTCCAAGTCAAATCTCTTTGAAAGTCTAAAATCTCAAAGTCCAAAATAAAAACTCCAAAGAAATGTCAAAATGAGAGTATCAAAATTCCAAAATGAAAACCTCTGAAAGAAATTTTTCCAAAATTTTCCCAAAAATTTCCAAATGGAAATTTCTCTCAAAGAATTTCCTCGAAAAATTCTCTCAAAAAAGTGATTTTCCCTCCAAAAAATTCCCCTAAACTCCAAAACACTTTCTCAAAAAATTTCTCAAATGATTCTCCAAAGTGATTTTCCTTGAAACTCCAAGTGATTTTCTTTGAAGTGAGTTTCCCCAAAAAATGCTTTCTCTGAAAAAGACAAACTAGCAACTCTGCAAAACTTGAGATCTACCTCGAGATGATTTTGTGAATAACCTGAAAACTAGAGATAACTCAAAAATGAAAACATGGTGAATGGGAAGTCCATTATTCAAAAACACACAAAGAAACAAAAAGGAAAGAAAATGGGAAGATGAGAACAAAAAGAAAATCTAAAACCAAAAAGAAATAACAAAATTAACATACCTTGAAAAAGGACGTCGAAAAAGACAAGAAAAGGGATGTCAGAGATATTTGTCAGGTGAAAATGACCATAGAAAATCAAGTTTAAATAGAAAACCCTGACATTTATGGCAAAAATCCGATCCGTACGGGGTTGGTGAAGAAATAAATGCTCAAAAAACTCCAAAGTTCCAAACCCAAAAACCCGAAAGTCTAAAAATTCAGAAATTCAGGATTTTGGACTTGGGAAATTGGAAACAAAATGTGAATTGGTGATGAAAAGTTCCAAAACTGAAAGTCCAAAAATTTGGAATTTCAGACTTTAGAAAAATGAAACCAAAACACCAAATGTTCGAAAGAAAACTCGAATTCTGAAAACCCAAAACCCTAAAATTCAGACTTTCGAGACTTTCTTTTGACTTAAAAAAACTTCCAAAATGAAAACTCTAAAAATCAAAATCTAACAATTAGACTCTAAGACTTGGAAATTCATTGTACATAGGGATCTCTTAAAAAAATTTTTTTGTCTGACCTCATTTGACTTATCTTTTAGGGTAAGTTAAATTGCTAACATTTTTGGTGACCTCCAGGGAAAACTTTCCTACTAAGCTTTCTAGACCAGTAGCTTTAAGAAAAACATTGGGCAAAGGAGTCCTAAACAACAAAAAAAAAAGAAGAAAAAGAAGCAAAAAAAGAAAATGGATGAACGATGTGCAAAGCACTTGGAGGAAAGACAAAACACTATACAGGGTGGAACAATCTCAAAAGCAAGCCTTGAGATGTATCCCATTCACATGAATGGGTAATTCTTCTCCATTGAGTCTAGATAGATGAAAGGAATTCACCTCTTTACAACTTGTGATAATATAGGGCCCACTCCAGAGGGCGTCAAACTTGGCATGCCTACCTGGTTTAGCTCGGTCTTCATCCCACTTAAGGACTAACTCTCCTTCCCTGAATGATCTATCTGAAGCTTTCTTATCAAAGGATTTTTGACCTGGGTCTGATGATGTGTGAGCATACGCATAGCTATATTCCGAGTCTCTTCTAACTCCATGAGTTCAAAAATCTCACTGTTAAGGCGTCATCTTCCATAACCTCAAGCCGATAGGCCAAGTCTAAGGAAGGTATTTCCAATGAAAGCGGGAGTTTTACTTCCCCATATACCATTATGAAAGGTGAAACCCCAATGGCCTTCTTAGGTGTTATTCGATCAGCCCATAGAGTGACCTTAAGCTGAGTATGCCAGGTCCTTTTATTTTCTTCCATCATGCGCTTGATGATCCTTATCAAATTCTTGTTGCTAGATTTGGCCAACCCATTTCCTTGCGGGTAGTAGTTGGATGAAGTCTTGAGGTAGACCCCATTCTTGACTACCCATTCACTTATCTTCATCCCGAGGAATGCCATTGCATTGTCAGAGATAATAGTAAATGGAATACCGAATCTTGTCATGATATTTTCTAAAAATTCAAGAACAACCTTTTCATTGCTTTCCTTCAAAGCCACTGCTTCTGTCCAGCGAGTGAAATAATCTGTAGTAGTAAGAACCCATTTATGCCCTTCACTGGATGGAGGATTAATCATACCAATAAAGTCCAACCCCACTGAAAAAAAGGTTGATCTACCTGAATGGGGATGCAACAGAAGTGCTTGCCAGCCTCTGTTTACCCACAAAGAGAGCACATTCCTTACATTTTCTTACCCAAAAATGAGCATCTTTGAACAAGTTCTAGCCAGTGATAACCGCCCGCATGATCTTGGTAGCCATCATTCATGCTGAATAATGCCCTCCCAAAAGGCCATTGTGAAACTCCTCCAATATCTTGCTTACCTATTTTGGCTTGATGCAGCGTAGGAGGATGCCATTCAAATCCTTTCGAAAGAGAACATTATCCACCACAACGTATGGAATAGACTAGAGGTGGAAAGTGCATCGTTGAACCTTATCCATATTTGGAGGATATACCCCAAAGAGGAGGAAATTTTACATCTTAGTCAACCAATCAACCTTGATCATTTTCACCATCAGTATTGAGGAGCGCAACATCTTTGTCCTCTTTAGTTTCCATGTCTACAGCCAATTGTTGGCATAACCCCTTGCCTCTGACAAGCTTAGTGACTTTGATGTATACATCATACTCCATTACTTTCATGATCCACCCAACACGTTTCTCATTCATTTCTTTATTCAACAAAAATTCTTTAACGCCGGGTGAGAAACCATCAAATGCACCTTGTTATTGGACAACATGTGCCTAAATTTTTTTAGAGCTCGAATGACTGCAAAGACCTACTTTTTGATGAATGAATATTTGAGCTCATACTCCTTGAGAGACTAACTGAAGAAGGTAATTGGTTGCTCCATCAGATCATCATTCTGTTGAGTTAGAATCCCTTAAATGCTTTCTGTCTCTGAAGGCATAGAGAATGAAGTCTTTATCAACTTAGGATTCACCAATGTGGGCACCTGTGAAATGGTTGTTTTGATAGCCTCAAACTTTCTCTTCCTTCCTTTGTCCATGAAAATGGAATATTCTTTTTTAACATGGTTGTAAGTGGCTTGGCCATTGTTGCAAATTGGGGAATGAATCTTCGTATGAAATTAATGGTTCCCAGGAAGCTCTGGAGACCCTTCTTGTGACTCGGAAGAGATAGGGACATAATTGACTAGATTCTAGCTGGATCAATGGATAGTCCTTCCACAGAGAGATATATGTCCTAGCAACTTTCCCTCTTGAACTACAAAAAATACACTTCTTAGGATTCAATGAGACCCCAAAGTCTCTACATCTTCGGAAAACCTTTCGTAGATGTGCAATATGATCCTCAACATGCTTGGAATAGACAGTTATGTCATCGAGGTAAACCAAGATAATATTGTTGATAAGCCCTTTGAATGCCATATCCATAGCTCTCTGGAAAGTAGCCCCTACATTGATAGCCCGAATGGCATCTTGTTGTAAGCATAAGTGCCCCATTTAGTAGTAAATGTTGTCTTGAATTGATCAGATTCTTGGACCCGAATTTGATTATACCCTGAATATCCATCGAGTAAAGAAAACCTTTGGGCCCCGATACTATTTGAAGAATCTGTTCCATTGATGGTAGAGGGTAGTGATCTTTTAGCGAGGCGCGATTCAAATCCCTGAAGTCCACGCACAATCAATTTCACCATTCTTCTTTCTTACAGGTACCAGATTGGCCACCCATGACGAATGTTTGATGGGAAAAATTATGCAGGCTTTAATAAGCTTTGTTAGTTCCTTCCACATTAATGGCTCAATTCGAGGGTTGATCGGCCTCTACTTTTGATGAACTGGCTTAGAACTTGGGTCCAGTTCAATAGTATGTTGTGCTAGGCCTGGATCAAAACCACGCAGGTCCTTATAACTCCAAGCAAAGATGTCATGGTATTCTTGACACAACTCAGTGAAAGCTTTCTTTTCTTGATTAGTGCACACTTTTCCAATCTTCAGAAATTTCTCGCTAGCTACCTCAACCTCCTCAAAATCTTCTTCTTTGATTGTCATGTTAGTGCCCTACCACTTGACCTGATCATCTATGTCAAAAATGGATTCAAGAGTGACTAGGCCTTTTGGTAACTTATTTCCTTTCAACTAGATGACTTGATCACCATAGGATTTCTGAAATTTATCCTGATGTTTGACTAAAACTCTACTTCTTGTTGTAGGAAGAGGACAATTTGTTCATCGTTGTCGAACACTTGCCAACTACTCACATTATCGGTACTACAGGATGAACCACCATTTTGATGATTTGTTGTCTTTCCTCCATGATATCAATAGGTATGTCATATTGTGAGCCCACCATGGCTAGCCTATCAACGTCTTGATTCTGACTTCTGGGAATTGCATGAATTCCAAAAGCCTCAAAATCTTCAATTAGATCCCAAACTCATTTTTGTATGATCTTAGAAGATCATTCTTGGATGCACTGCACACTGTTACTTGATGAACAACCAACTCACTATCTCCAAACACAGTCAGAGCCTTGATTCCCCTCTTTTGAGCTAGTTGGATCCCTTGCACTAGGGCTTCATACTCAACAACATTGTTGGTGCAACTAAACTACAATCGGAAGGATGAGAAATATTTATCTCCTTTTGGAGAGATCAACATAACTCCTACACCGGATCCATTTTTTCTCCTTGAGCCATCAAAGAAGAGTTTCCATAGTCCCTCGAATCACTGGTGCTTTGACCAATTGTGGTACAATCACACCTTCCTCATGTACACAGTATGTTCCCAATCCAGTCTCTTCTAAAAAGCAGAGACCAGACTCTTCATTTGCCAAAAATCATCATATGGGTCATATTGGTGATCTGTACTTACTTCATCAAGGACTGTGTCAGGAACCTCCTCTATGAGAGTAGTTGGTTCGTGGTCTACATCTTCCTCTTCGGGTTCACCAATGGCGTAATTTCCATTTACAAGCTTGACTATGTATGGTTCCACATGGTTGTGGCAAATGGGTTCAACTCTTATAGTCACCTTTGTCCCATACCGAGTTCTCAAAATCATGTGTGACCAGTCTGTTGATAAATAACCACCCATTTTGGTGGTGAAATCTCGTGATAAGAAAATGGCAAAGAGAGGAGGGAGATCGATGACCGATATGTCCTGTGTGAATGAAAAACTGGGACATGCATGGATGGTGAGTTGTAGCCCTTTAATGATCCCAACAGTCTTGACTGCCGTGCCATCCAACTAAACTACTCCTTTTGAAATTGGGGTATATGAAATCCCCAATACGTCTCGCAATCTGCTTAGGCATGACAAAACTACTGGCCCTAGAATCGATCATGTAATTATGAACCAAATGATTGCCGATGATTAGAGAGATGTAAAATGGCGGTGGCTTATTTTCTCTAGGAATCCCTTTTGTCTCCTGGTTGACATAGACTGGTTGATATGGATGCTCCATGACTCGATGGTTTATCAGTAGTGCCAAAACTATTCAAAGCTTCTCGTAGAAAATTCCACTGAGATGGTATCGAAAGTGCATCCCACATGGTAACACTCAAATTAGTCTTTTTCATCTGCTCTACGATACTGAATGGTATTGCCCCTACCTTACTTGATGCTCTTTTATGGGCGTTAGTATCTTCTTTTGGAAAATGTTTATTCGGCACCGTCACAACTGCAGGTCCATTACTCTTTGGAGATTGGCTTGTGGATACTTCCGGTGATTTCCTCCCTACATCTTTATCTATCACTGGTTGTGTTTGAGGATGTGAAGTAGACACTTGGTCATCTTTAGAACTTTGTGGTTCTATTGCCCTCTTTTTGGAACGCGTATTTGAAGCCACCGAGGAGGCATCGACATTTAGTCCACAAAAATCATCAGATTGCCAATTTACTAATGTGGTTTCTTCAGTGAGTGGAGTCTGATTATCTTGGGTTGTTGTCTCAACTACTGATTCTTGATGGGCTGGATATACTTTGGACCATGAGAGCCTGACTCAAAACTCCATTTGGGTAGAGATTCTTGATTGTGGGGTTGGGAACAAGGATAACACCACTCATAATCTTGGATGAGATTGTTTTGAACGGAACTATGGCTCTAGAAGAACTGGTAGTAGAAGGATTTCGGGAATTCAAAGGTTTAATATTTACATAGCTTGGCTTATGGTTTGGTTTTGTGACTGACTATTTCCTTGAAAGGGAGAATGATTCATTTGATATTGAGATTGGAAGGGGCGAGTATATTGGGACTGCTTACCTCTTCATTACCACAAGTTCATTCCCAAAGTTTGCAATAGTGACTTCACCTCAGCCAGGTCATTAGCAGGGTTGGACGCAGGTGTGGTTGCTGAATTCAAAGCTACGAAATTGGCACAAGAGCTGGTTGTTGGCCTGCGAGTTCTACAAACATAGGCATAGGAGGCCTAGGGGAAATTTTACCTACTTGAATTAGGCAATTCTCAGTTGTGACAGCAATTTCATAGATGTCAGAACAATATTGCCTCCCATTGATTGAATCAGGATAGCAATATCACTATTCAATGCTCACAAATAATATAGGAAAGTGCTTTGTGGAGATGGACGTACAAGAGCCGGAATCCACTTCCAAGTTTTGTCAAAGCAAAGATTGAAATCACTCATATATTCTTGAGGAGATCTTTTGATGGTATGGAATTGTTCCACAAGGGATAAATGATCACTTTTGTCTTCGAACTACTTGCAAAACTTGGTGCCCAACTCATTCCATGTAGTAATCGAACCAACGTTTAAGCTCCTGAACCATTGAAGTGCCCTTCCTTTAAAAGAAGTAGCAAGAAGTCAAACTACTACATTATCTTATCTTCTGATACTGAACTACGCAAATGCTTGCTACGTCCAGTATGTGTTCCCGAGGGGAAATATTAGTTTCACCATTAAAAAATGGAAAACTTTTAAGGGCATGGCACTGGTATAGCATCTCTCTGCGCCAACTATAGGGGGCTACTAGCATTAAAAGGAGGACAAGTATTTTCCACCATTGTGAATCTACGTGGATTATACCTTGGTAGAGGAAAACATCCGTCAGGTGGAGTTGAATGCCCCCTACGAGGAAAAGCCACAGGTGCGGCGACTGAAGGACTTCTACCTCTTCTTCTTGGAGGAGATAATGAAAGCTCTATATGCTGATAATTTCCCTACCTTGAAGAAGCTCTTGTATGAATCCTTCACATAAGTTGATATACTAAACTTTGAAATCCAGAGATATGGAGTCACTAGGTACTTAGATTGATAAAAATGAGAAGAGAAGTACCAACTCTCTCCCATCAGGCATGCAAAAAAATTGTTGTCACAAAATCACTACACCCTCCTAATGGCCTAAAATGAATCATGACATTTGGTGTGATAGTGACACATGGGATCATCTCTCAAGTTGTGGGACTTAGACTAGAGATGAACCTCCGAGAGAAGGCCGGCTTCCTTTGTTTAAACTAGATGCTCTAACTCTTCATGGGATTAAGGAGAAATTGCAAAGAAATAAATCCTAAACTAGAAGTGGTGATGCACCAAAGAGCAGGGATGTTCAACTTTTGGAAGGGTTATTGTGAGTGAGATGCTAGCATCCTAAATCACTTTCACCTATTGTAACTAGAAAGGGTACGAGTACCACAAACTAGAAACACACGTTCCTTTGTTAAACTTATACAAAAGAGAAAGGACACGATTTGGTTCAGATACACAGATAAATTTATTGGAAAAATTAACACAAGCACATCTTAAGCACCCACTTTACACAAAAATAAAGATAATGTAACTTCTAATCAACAACAGGAAAGGTACAATCACAGCTAAAGAGAAAATAACCACATCACTTTATCTTGGCATACAGTAAATAATCTGAAGTAAAGGCAAGTTACTCAAACATACTAAGGAATCACATTCACAAAGCATGTAATAAATAATTATTTCACACAGTGATTCAAACTTTCAAATGGTAGAGTGTAATTCTGAATAAAATTAAAAGGGACTTCACAAATATATGAAAATACTCTTCCAAGCTTGAAGAGTAAAATCACCAAAATCTCAAAATTGTATATCTCCATGAACTCTAAGCATTCATCTATTTATAAGTTCCTTAGGCTGAGCCATTACAGCTGGGCCCTTAACTAACATTTTACTAAAAATAGAAATGTCATTAAATTAAGGGAACAAGCTCCCATGAAAATAGCAAAACTGTTGCAAGGGTTTGACCGAGTCAACCCTACAACTCTGACCGATCTGGAGCTCAAATTTTCCTTCCATGGCCACTCAATCCTGATTTGGCTCTACAACTTGTTCATTTTTTCCAGCTCCTCCTAGCTTTCCTTCCATACAGCCAGTCTTTGATTGTATTCAAAAAAGTTTGATTATTCCCTGAGATTTCTTCATCTTCAGGTCCACATGTGTAGTGACTTACTACGTCTGTCTGTCTCGATCTCTCTAGTAATTTGGGCTGGTATTCTTTTCAGCTTTGAAAATGACCTTGGACATCCTTCCTATGAAGTTCTGGCACAAGACCATTCGATCGATGGAATCAAAATTGAAAGTTCTTGTGACATCATCATCCCACTTCACCAAGTCTTTGAAGTTTTCCTGAATCTGTTCTTCAGGGAGGGCATCGATATTCTCATTGAAGAATTTACAATGAGCAATATCAAATTCTTTTGATATGTCATTCAAGGCATCTGTGATTTCTAATCACTTGTCATCCAATTTTTAATCAAGTCTTGTAACACCTGGCACCTGAACTCCATAGCCTTCTGATATTCAAACAACTTTGAGGCATCATCAATCACCCCTTCCTAAAGAAGCAAGTCGAATCCACTACCCTAACCTCTTCCCATGTTGCTAGATTCAGATTCAGATTGTTGCTTTCCTCAGAGAAAGCCTCATCCATCTTCTGAATAGTTATCTTTTCCTCCTACAAATCATTATAGATTTCCATAGCTTCCTTGATCAAAGGATTTTCTTCCTGTAGTATTCATTCAATCCACCCATTTACTGATCTCCCTTTCTGGCCAAGTTTCTCAAGCTCATGATAAGAGAAGTCATCAATAGAAGCTGAAACTACTAAGGCGTAGTAGATGAGGACTCAGTAGATGAAATGGGCTGTGTAACTCTCCGTAACAAAGATGTGAGTTGTTCGACCTTAGCCTTTAGCTCATCTTTCGTAGCTTTATCCTTGTCATATTTTTCCATCATGGCCCCTAGAGCAGTGTGAACATCTGTTTGGCCCCCTCATGAGTGGCCTTTCCCAATGAAAATCTGGAAATCTGATAATCTGCAGCCGTGATTGTTTCCTTGGTTTTTCCTCGGTAGGGAGTAACGACCTCTATCACCCATTCTCCAGATGAATTTACATCAGATTTGACATGGTCCTTGGTCTCTTGGCCTATCTTTTGGGTGTTTGCTCCAAGATGCTGAGATCCATGACATCTCCTAGAGGCACCTTCTTTTTCTGCTTGGGGGTCTTCCTAATAGCCACTCTAGAATAGTTGATAATGAAGAAGATGGAGTGGTAGATGTGATACTTAAGGTCTGAGTTGAGGCAAGGGTACTGGGAACATTCATGGGTGTCTGGATAGAAGTGGCAATGATGGATGGGGTGGATGTTAGCACAAGTAGTGGGAATTGATACAACGGTATTGGAAGATGAAATGGCGAAAAGGAAGTGATAAAGGAAATGGAGGAGGGAAGGGTGATCCAATATTCTCTCCAACCGAGAGAGCTAGAAGGGATGAGAATACTTGGGCCATAGAAGGAGATGGGAAAGATGAAATGCTGGCAGAAGTGGGAGGAAATGATGGAGGAAGGGACGATGGAAGAGAAGAAGGAAGTGATGAACCTTGTGAACAATCAGGAGAATCACTAACCACAATCACATCCACCGTAGTCTTGGCTATAGGTATTTCCTGAGAAATAGGAGTTTGAGGAAGAGATGAACTTCCAACAACAAATGAAATTTTCCTTGGTACTGTGGGGGTCTTCTGAGTCGACCACTTTCCCTTTGTGGGTGTTGTTGGGTTTAAGACTAGTGGGGCTGCTATATTTGTAACTTGCTCAACTCCTTTGGGTTTGATCCCAAAAGTAGCCAACCACCTGTAAGTCCTTTGAAGAATGGGACCCGCTCTATCTTTTGTATTGGAGCATTCTTCTTGATACCAATCAATCCATGGAAGTGGTTGATTAGCAACATCTTCGGTCTTATATGCTTCATCCAATACTTCACCATCATCTTGCAAATCTGCCGGGATCTCAGCTATCCCATACTGGTGAATTTCATCTACATCCAATCTTTCATAATCTCTTTGTCGGATGATATACTCATCCCGACAATGAATCCAGATGTCTTCTAGTTGAGATGTATGGGAAGTTGAACGTCCTATCTCACCAAAATTTCCCAAGTAGTCAAAGTTGGTTCTTGGATGAAAAGTCCATAGGGTTACCTCGGCCATCTCTGCGTCGACATTCTTGGCTTTGTGAATGTTTAGACAAGTGTACCTACCAATCAAAATTGGAAAATGCACTCCTACCTTGTGGCACTTGTTTTGGATCCGATGGTAATCCAACAGTTGCCAAACCAGCTCCAGTAGAACCCATTTGTCCATAGGACACCTTGGCAATTTTCTAGGGGCACCAACGAAACCTAGAATTTGAATGTAGGTGAAAGTGGGAAATTGGAGATAGATGGCTCCCCATTCCCATACTTCTTTGAAGGCTTCATCGAAAATTCTCTAATTGTACAACTCTTTGTCAAAGTGGTAGAGGATGACTACGAAGAAAGCATCACTGACCCTTTGAAAGTGCTTGCATCCCTCACTCAGAGTGAGCTGGGGATAGAAGTCATAAATCTAGGATGTGCTTCAATGCCCTTGGTATTTAGTCTGGAAAATCTCCCATGGCAGCGTGGCAGCATAGACTAGAATGATGTCATGTAGAATGATTTTGTGGTTGACACTCTACCCAACTGATAGCAGATGGAGCTACTGATATGCTCTCCCCACCTAATAAGCTCCTTGTTCTTCTTGATAGTGGCAATGTATAAAAACATCCACTCTTGGAATTCCTTGGCAGCTGGGAGGCCTGAGACTCGGCTCAGCAGTATGATTATGTCATTGACTTCCTAGATGAAGTCTACCCTATACAAGGTTTTTGGCAACTTGGCCATGCTCTTGGCCAAGTAGCTTTTCATGAAAATCTTTGTACATGAATCAACATCCTTGTTCCAATGTTCTACTATGATTTCGGGTGAAATAGTGGCGTAGTTTGGAATGTCAGGTAGCCTGAGAAGATCTTCAAAGAAATCAGGATCTAGGTGAATGACCACCTTGTCATCATCATCCTTAACTGACATAGAATCTGCATCGAAGTGGGCAGTTGCAGCTAGAACAAACTCAGGACAATGCATTGAAGTAGGAAAACTAGCCACAAGGACAAGCCCGTTGTCATAAATTGCCTGCATCCATGGATTTTTGTTAGGAGCCTTCACTCTACTCCAGAAATCTAGGGAAGTCAATCTGACCTAAGTCAGTATCCCCTATGTTTCCTAGATCAGACGATGATAGGCAAGATTGAGGAGCAACTCCAAGGAATGAATATTTCATCTTCTCTTTCTCTTTTGAAGTAGAAGTAGACATGAAGTTCTGGATTTCAAAACCCAAGAAGGGAAAAAACTCTAAAATTTTGCGGATGAAATATCTCGATGAAAATCTCTCAAAATCCAAAAATCTCCAAAGTCAAAAGTCTCTCGAAAAAAATCGCTGAAAGAAATGCCAAAATGAGAGTATCTCGAAATTCTGAAATGAAAACCTCCAAAGAAAATTTTCCAAAAATGATTTTCTGAAAAAAACTTTCTCCAAATGGAAATTTTGAAATGAGTTTCCTAAAACTCAAGTGATTTTCTCAAAGAATGTTTTCTCCAAATGATTTTCTTTCTCGAAATGTTTTTCTCCGAAATGGAAATTCCCGAAGTGAGTTTCCCCGAAATTTCAAATTATTTCTCTGAAAGTGAGTTTCCCCAAAATGCTCTCTCTAAAAAAGAAAAACTAGCAACTCTGCAAAAACTTGAGATCTACCTCGAGATGATTTTGTGAATAACCTGAGAAACTGGAGATAACTCAAAAATGAAAACATGGTGAATGGGAAGTCCATTATTCAAAAAACACACGAAGAAACAAAAAGGAAAGAAAATGGGAAGACGAGAACAAAAAGAAAATCTAAAACCAAAAAGAAATAAAAAAATAACATACCTTGAAAAAGGACGTCAAAAGACAAGAAAAGGGATGTCAGAGATATTTGTTAGGTGAAAATGACCATAGAAAATTGAGTTTAAATAGAAAACCCTGACATTTATGGAAAAATCTGATCCATACGGGGTTGGTGAAGAAATAAATGCTCAAAAAAAACTCCAAGTTCCAAAACCCAAAACCCGAAAGTCCAAAATTTAGAAATTTGGATTTTGGACTTCAAGGAAATTTGAAACAAAATGTGAATTGGTGATGAAAAGTTATGAAACCTGAAATTCTAAAAATTTGGAATTTCGGAATTTGGAAAAAATGAAAACAAAACACCAAATGTTCAAAAGAAAGCTCAATTCTCAAAACCTAAAACACTGAAAATTTGACTTTCGGTCTTTCGGACTTTGAAAAAAAAAATTCCAAAATGAAAACTTCAAAATCCAAAATCTAACAATTAGACTCTAAGACTTGGAAATTCATTGTGACAAGGAATCTCTTAAAAAAATTTCCGACCTCATTTGACTTATCTTTTAGTAATAGTTCATTCATGGGTTGATTAAGCGTACATACATAGTGAAGTAAGGGAAGATCATATTACTACGTTCTAATGTTTCAAACAATAACTCTTAAGTATGTAAGAACATCATTTAAATTCATTTCATGCTAGCTTAAAACAAACATCTTTCTTCAACTATTGATAAGAAGATCTAAATCGAATTCCTTCTTATTCTTTATAGATTGAACATTTCCTTGCAAGACAAGTAGCAAGAATAACATAATTCCCTTATGCAAGATTTGCTTTCAACATTCCAAAATAGAGAATTGCATGCATTTGAATGATTTTTACTTACACCAACTCATACCATAAAGTAATAAAAAAGTAATTCTTTTAATCATTTCAAATGTAATATACAAAGCACAACTAAAGTCCCTTCACATTCTTTCAAGCATGAAGTTACATTACGATTGAGAAATCAAGTTGGACAAATGCAATCCAATGGAGGCAATTAAACACATCTATTTTTCATTATGCCATGAATGCACAAATACAATACCACAACAGTTCTCTTAATAAGACAAGATTGTTTCCCTTTCTCAAATCAAAATATATCTTTCATGGTCAATACAACATCTTTACAATGTGATGAAAGATATAGTCCATCTACATAAGTGGGTAAAGGAAATTATAGAAAGAAGCAAACTAATAATGATGGATGTTAACTATGCACCATGACTGATTCCAAAATAGTAGCATGCTTTAGGTGTTTACTTCGATCAATCATAACAAGAAGAGAGGGGGAAAGGCAATGCTCTCTGCCCAACCAAGATATCCAATGAAGAGATGAAGCCTCTCTCATCATTGGCCCCTAAACCCCAACCAAAAAATAATGAACGATGGGGTTCAACACATGGCAACATCCATAGGATTCCACAACACACACAGAATATTTTTAACAACAAAACAGTCAAGACACACATACAAATTTCCACTGTATTTCACAATCAAACAACACATAGGCTCTATCTAATCAAGCCAAAGGAGCAAGGACTATGGGGGAAGCTTCTTATGCCTCCCAATGAGAAATGGGCATCCACCTAAACATCCCTCCATGAAAGATCATCACACACATCCTTATTCCCCCAATAACCTCCTTATGCCCCCACAAAATCACTTATGCCCCCCCAAAAGTAAGAAATGCAAGCTATTTCTTTTCCATGGTGGACCCCATTCTCAAACTCCCTCCTCAATATCTGATGCCTCTAGCATTCCCTTATGCCCCCCCATAATGATTCCCCATAGCCTTCTCCTACACCATCCCTAGGTAGTCTACCCAACCAGACAAATGAAGAAGAAACACACATTTACATTCCATAATAACATGCAATAAAACAACAGTTTAAAGATGGACAAGCTCTTACCTTGCCATAGCAATGACAACACCTTTGCAAACAAGAAAATGCAGCCCCAAATATCAATTTGAATGTCTACAAACAATCTTCAAAATAGCAACAAGAATGCTTGAATCACAGTTCAGAAACAACAGCCTTCAAATACAAGAATGCAGCCCCAAAAGTCACTTGAATATCCACCAAAACAGTCTTCAAAACAACAACATGAATGCCCAAACCACAGTTCAAAAACAGCAGCTTCAAATTCCAAGAAGATAGTCCAACAACAAGCTTTAATGAAGATGAAATGATAGTCTAAAATAGCAGCTCTCTCTAACACCAAGGAGACAATCTAACAACAAAATTCTAGCAAGAGAAGAACTCACATGGCTTCCAAAACATGCAGCTCCAAAACAACAAAAGAAGAAGAGAAAAATGTGACTTTTTCTAGCTCTCTCCAAATGCAAGTGAAAAATAATAATAATCACCAAAGATGCAAACCCAAAAAGGAATGTAATGTCCTCATGCTAATCAAATCAACTTTACTTGCAAGCCTCCACTTACACCTCAAAGACAACCAATTAATTTTTTTTAAGAAAGTACACTTACACAAGCAAGATTGACAAGCCAAAATGCATTTAAGAGGTAAAAGTAATCACTCCAATCAAGGTAAAGTTGGTATGAAGCTTTTAATGGGTGTTGGACAAATTTAGCTTATCACACAAGCTTCCAAAAACACTCTCTAAGTACAAATCTGAGTTTCAAGATGGTGAAGTGTTTTATACTCCAAAGGTCAACTCTCTTACACACATTAAATGCAAGGATCAACACATTAATAACTATATTTAAGCAAGTCTTATTTAAATTTATCTTTTACATTCTATATAAATAAAGGAATGGACACATTCACAAATAAAACACATGCAAGATAACAATAAAATAAGGACCACATACAAACCCCCATGGTCACATATAAAGGTGATCCCCCATGGGAACCCCCCAACAACAAACAACATGCACATGACTAGTTGCCATGGTGACCGTGTTGAATCCATCCAAAATTCCATTGTGGTTAGTCTCCAATCCCCGATGTCTACTGTGATAAAAAATAGCTTGCAAAATACAAATACCTCCTTCGGCCTCGTGGCCATATCAGAACGCCTAAAAATACTATAATATAAATCTAAGCATCATAAGTATAATTACATAACACAACATCAAAATAGCGACTATATCATTTTTATAAATTAAATCAACCATTTTATCATCATTTAAAATTTTCATTTTCTATATATAATCAAATGATTAAACATCACATATCCGGATAGCATCAATGATATAACTACGTCAAATAAAGCATCAACATCTATATATATAATTTTTATAATAATCATCATGCATCCTGTATAAGTCCAATCAATAATGAAGTCCATAATCCAACATCATACTAAATCAAGCCAAAATAGTGTCTAATACATAATCCATAGTCTGACGATTAGAAAAAAAAAGAGTCGAAGGGGAAGTGGGCACTACAATACCCCTGAATTTTAAAATCACAGTCAAATACAACTTCTTTATTTCATTTTCATCATTTTTTTCCTCAATTGAAAAACCATTGATTTACCACAGTAACCGTTATTGGTTTCCCTAACTGTCGTCGGTTAACCTAACCATTGTCAGTTCCTTTGTTTTAATTTTTAATTAAAACACCGACCAATTTCACCTCCCAAAATCTATTCTCCTCCATTTTTTATTTTCGTGTCATTTATAGAGAACATTTTTACCAGGTCTATGCTAATTCACATGGTTTTGACACACAACCAAGCCAATGCCCTTGTGTTTCATGCTAGCCTTCATCCTCTCCCATGTATCCCATCACCATCTTCCATCATGTCGCCTATCGATCCAACTTAGCCCATCAACATTAGTATCGAGAGACGAGGAGTTCGCAAGACTCTTTGACCAGAATCCCATTTTCCTATAATATTATCTCACCCACTCATCTACTCGAGACTCCTCATGATAGTTTGTACATGGTATGCCCGTGTCTATCCCTCTTGCCCTCACTCCCACTTCCATGTTAGCTACCACTAGCTCGACATTACCTTCATCCACCTTACTATCCGTGGTGTCTCAACCGAGTCCACATCCTCTATAATTGTTACACCTCGACCTTTTTCACACACTGTAGTTTCAATTATTCCTTCATCACCGCTGCCTTAAGCATAGCCCCACTTACACCCTTTACCTCATATGTACCAATTGCATTGCAATCACCCATGGTGTCGAAAACCCATACCCCATTCCAAAACCTCATCCTTTCCATCCCACAGTCTCTACCCCCAATTACCACAAGATTCGTTATGACTACCCCACCTACTTATACATATCACCAACAACCCCCAATCTTGTCTATCACCTATTTGGGATACCTTCCACCTGCATCTATTCCCCCTTCAAATTTCTCATACTTGGAACCACCATATCTTTGGGATGTCATCCACATCATACATTCATCCTCAACCCCCTTATACTATGGGGGCGCCCATTCCTCACAACCCACCAATGACCTCATTAAGATGATGATGGAAAAGATGCAAACATTAGAAGCATCAATTTCTAGCTCTCGCAACTCCTTAACTTATGATGAAATCTATAATGAGCCTATTCATCCATATATCCCCATTTTCCCATACCCTATACATTGGGAAATTCCCAAGTTCAACCATTTCAATAGTAAAGAAGACCCACAACAACACTGTGGTCATTTAAACATGGGTGCTATCTAATTTCCCATGATGATGCTTTACTCCTACGGACATTCCCCATGTCCTTGATAGGACCCGCATTAGATTGGTATAGTGGTTTACCCAAACATTCCATTTACTCATTTAACCAAGTGGCTCAAGCATTCTTGGACCATTTCTCAATCAATTTCATCAAAAATTCACCATGACTGACCTATACTCAACACGACAATACGACGATGAATCTATCACGATTTTGTTGTTCACTTGGTGAAGCCTTATCAACCAATTAACATTCCATTTACCTCAAGTTGAGACTATATAGTTGTTCACTAGAGCTTGTGTCACCACATCTCACCAACTCTACAAGTACAAACCTTCTCGTACCTTCGACAAAGCATTTACCATGGCACAAAAATTAGAAATTTGTGCCATTAAAAAGAAGAAAATTAAATTACGAAACAAAAAGACTACATTCAAATCAAATTATGCCTCTTCATCTTCAAAGCCCCAAAATAATTATTCAAAGAAAAAGGATCTTCCAACGTGGTAGTTCTCAAAGTTTTCCCATCTCACCCATCTAACCAAGAAAAACCTTCCTCCAATCTTTCTCCCATTCAAAATTTTTAGTTTCAATGGGAACAACGAAATTACACTCCAATTGGAGAGCCCTATTCTTCAGTCTTAGAAAATCTTCTTAAGGACAAAGCCATTACACTTCCACCTATAAAACCACATACTATTTTCAACCCTGCTCGTTTATATGCTTGCATGGTATAAGGAACATGATTATTGTAACTATCATCGCATCAAAGGCCATAGCGATGGTAATTGCATAACCTTAAAAAAATTGTCCAGAAATGTTAGATAATGGATATCTCGTCTGGACAACCTAAACTTACCTAAAAATCAAAAATTTCATATCTTTAAGAATTCGTTCCCTAACCATACACCATCATCTAATCAAAATGGTGAACCTTCAACTAATGACAACAATGTCTGTGAAGTTCACATTGTTTTTGAAGTTGTACCAACCATTCCTCAATTTCCTCCTATCCCCTCTATCGAGGAGATTCTAGCATGAGATCCTCTACCCATGGAGGATCCAACCTCATCTACTCCTTCACCCACATAGGAGTCCCCTTCATCTCCCCTTCACCCATAGAGGAGTCCATAATTTATGCCAATGTTATTTCACCATCTACCTCACAACCTAACAAAAAATCAACGGTATTAATTCTCCGACCCATGGGAGAATCATCCTCACTTTCTTCTCCACCGAAAGAAGAATCTACCTCACCCACCTTGTCGTCTCTCCTACCCATGGGGGATCCTTTACATGTTCCATTTCCTATTGGTGACAATTCCTCGTTAGCATTCTAGGACCCCATTTATCTTCTCTCAGCTCTTTTACCTATAGATTCTGAAGCTAACTAGTTCCCTGTCTCAAAAACACATTTTACGGGGATTTCCACTAAACCAACAATATCTCCTCTTACAGTGGTATTTTTTTCACACCTAGCCGACCCTTGGATTACGTTGATAATTCCATGCTTTGGGGACGCCTTTGGTTACCCTTTTCAACCCAAATGTAGATGTCACTTACTGATACCTCCACGATCTATCTGAAGGTATTTCAAGTGACCAAATCAACCATGACCATGCCTGTTGAAACAACTTCTTCTTCATCACCCTTGCCTACATCCGAACCTTTAACCACAACCAAACCCATTCCTATGCCTAAGAACCTACCTGCACCTAAATCTTCTCCCATCTCTAGACCTATCACTACCCTGGGTGTCATGCGACATCAAGCCTTGTCCATCCACCCATCAAATTGACTTAGCCATGTCCTCCCAAGCTTGCATAAAAACAAATCCTCCACCTAAAAAGAGGACCCAACTTTGTAGGTCGCACACATTTCACCCACAATACCTTTGTCACCTTCACCCCTTCCGTCTATCCTTAAACCTCACCCATCTACCTTGGTCAAGCAACCTCCTACCCAAAGCAAATCAAAAGTACAACAGCCTACCTCTTCATCATGATCCTTTATTACATCCAATTGACCTGTGCAACCTTCATCACCACCCATAAATTTCTTACCACATATACCCCCACCAACTACCATAACCCCATCATTGCCTATGAGACTTACTTCTCTTCAACCCATACCTCTCATCTAACCTCTACCAACAACCTTTACCACACCTCTGTTATCACCGTGGCTAACCCGTCCTCTACCATCATCCACTCTCCCTTTTGCATCATGTACTCCTACCTCACCTTTACCCAAGAAGGTGCAATCAATGGACAATAAACCACTACCATCCAAAAAGTTAGTTAATCCCACAATACCTTCTATTGTTAGTTCATATATCACACCTTTACCCAAGAAGGTACCATCAAAACCTAAAACAGTACCACCTACCAAACCGGTGGTCAAACCTATTCCACTTCATATAGCACCTCTTCCACCACAATCATCTACAACTTCACCCAAATACAACCTCACTTCACATTGTGATCCATTGGCAAGGTCTTATGCCAACATTTTAGCCAACCTTTTAGAGACCTCGGTCATCACATTACTACCTCTTAGACCTTAGGACCCACTCAAACACAAACCAAAGGGGTTTGAAAAAACTAAAATTTGTGCCTATCATTGTGTGCCAGGACATGATGTAGAAAGTTGTAAGGCTCTAAAACCATTCTCCTCCAATTATGTCCTCTTGAAGAAAATTTTGATGACAATGATCTTCTTGATGAGGACCTAGTTTAACCTTCACCTTTCAAAGCATACATCCTCACCCACTATATATTGGTGACCTACATCACCACCTCCATAACCCTTTTATCCACCTCCAAAATTCAAGATCAACATGGTTCACATAAGAGAGCTTTCCAAAACCCCACCAAAATGCTAGTGCGCCCTACTCATTTTGTAAGGTTCTTACCTCGCATTAGGTTTTTGTCCATCATGTCATTATACTACTCATGACATACCTTCTCCATCCACCTCTCTTCCTTAGATTAACATGATCCAAGTTGCCACTCACACCCAAAAAGACAAAGGAAAAGAAAAAGTAACCAACCCATCCATTAATCTTGTGCCTAACATACCATCTGCACCTGCACCCAAAATCACCATTCAAGGACCCACATACCCTATTTCTAACAGGGTCACCCATCATACAATGATAAAATAATTACACTAATCCCCTCTAAAAATGTCTTTTTACGATCTCATCCAAACCTCTAAATCTCATCAAAAACCCTCATGGAGGTTTTGTAATCCATCAAGGTTTTACCTAACGACCCCACACTAGTAGCCTCCATTATCACCCCTCACCATGTGGCCTCTCTTAGCAAATAATATCATTCTTCTATCCATTCTCCCACTCATCAAGTGTCTGATCTCATCTTCTCTCGATGAAGATATCATACCTCTCCAATCGATGACCCTAATCCCACTCTTTTCATCTCTGTCTATATCGATAATATTCATGTTCAACATGTTATGATTGATGGTGGTGCCAACATCAACATCATATCCTCCAACACGTACAATCAAATGTGCATCCCTTCAAATTACATGTATAATAACTTGGTTATGCTACACTCCTTTAATGACACCATCACATCCACCCTTGGCACAATTATTCTTCACGTTTGTGTGGGACCCTGTACTATGTTGGAATTATTCTATGTTTTAGAAGGGGAATTCTAATATAACTTGTTGCTTGGCCAAACTTGGATCCATTTCTTGAGTTATGTTCCTTCAACTTTACATTACTATGTAAAATTTGAACATGAAGGATATAACTATACCATCCTAGGTGACCCTTCACCATTTAAAACTTACAACATGTTGTACTAACATAATGATGTCCTCATACCAATTAAGGAATCTACCACTACTATCAATTCTCCTTCACCCATAGCCTCATCCACCGATGTTCTTGCTACCTCATCCATGCCTAGTTCTTTTATTCCCATTGTTTTTGTGGCCTCTACAAACCAACCCATCCGCTAAATCGTCTAGTTCCCAACCAACTCATCCTTATTCTTCCCAATTGCCTAGTAATTCATCTATTCTGACTACACACATATCCACTACCGATCCCTTAGAAGGTGTTTTTCAATGCCTCACTCTAGGGAATACTACTTGTACAACATAAACACATTCCTTACTCCACAAGAGTATGGTAACCTATGCCAACATCCTCATTATGACCATCACATAGGCAAGGTCTTCCCTTATGGTCCTCCCCACCTTTACACCAACTTAATGTATGGGGGACTTGACACTTCCACCTATTCACCCGAGCCCCCTTCCCAAACGTGACCATTTTCATTTGACCTCCAATATCTCACCAACTATTACTTTGCCCACACTTTCCTTCACCGTTGTGCATGGAAAGGATTTGGCTTTGGGTTCTACAAATAGGGCCGTCATATTGTCATCCCGTGTACCACACGTAAACACAAAGACCATAGTGGTATTGGATTTTCTGAACCATCTTCCAAGAAGGCCCACATCGACCTCATCAAGGATGAAAACCTTCTCCACCCCGTTCACCAACATCACCACCTTCACCCACGAGTCTATAGATCCTGAATCTATTCCTCCTAACTTTTCTTTGAACATCATTTCCCTAGGAAATCTTACTTATCAACACGATGGCGAGGCTCCCTCTTCTCTTCCCTTTATGTATCCTGACATGATCAATGATGATACACCATCTATTAATGTCATTCACTGTTAGGACGATGAGTCTATCCTCACCTACCTTGGTGTGAAAGATTCTCATATTCATTGGTCACTACCTTCTGAGATGCAAACCATGTTAAATGCACCAACCATTAAAATCAATATTAACACTCAGGATGACCCACTCATTCTAAAGATAGATCAATCTTTGGATGTTGCTAAATAGGAAACTTTCACTTATTTCCTCTGGGATTACAACAAGGTTTTTGCTTGGTCCTACACTGATATGCATGGTATTGACCCAAACATTGTGGTCCACAATATCGTAACTATTCTTGAAGCCAAACCCATAAAATAGAAGTTGTAAAAATGCATCCTCGCATTGCCCTTCTTGTCAAAGAATAACTTCAACACTTTCTCTCGGTTTCTTTCATCCTACCCATTGATTATCCCCAATGGATCTCTAACATTGTTCCTATCATAAAAGCAACAAGAGGACTCTACATATGCACAGATTTCCATGACCTTAATTTAGCTTGCCCCAAAGATGACTTTCCTCTACCTAGTATTGACCAACTAGTTGATCTTACTGTTGGCCATGAGATGTTATCACTCATGGATGGTTTCTTGGGTTATAAACAAATATTACTTGCCTTGGAAGATCAACATAAAACTACCTTCATCACTCCTTGGGAACCTTTTTCTATCGATTCATGCCCTTTGGCCTTAAAAATGTTGGTGCTACATATCAACGAGCTATGACTTATATCTTCCATAACATCATGCATCATATAATGGAAGACTGCGTAGATGACCTTCTTTCCAAATCAAAACATTAGGCCAAACACCTTACATTCATGAAGGTCATCTTTGACTGTCTCATCAAATATTGTGTTTGCCTTCAACCAAAGAAGTGTGTCTTCATTGTTCTCTCAGGAAATCTCCTTAGTTTTATCATTTCTTTATATGGCATAGAAGTCGATCCCGCTAAAATTAAGGCTATTTTTGAAATGCCTCCACCTAATAACCTTCACCAACTTCGTAGTTTGCAAGGTAAGTTGCAATCTATTCATCATTTTATTTTACAGCTTTCCGATGCTACCACCCATTTCATCATCTCCTCAAAAAGGATGTCTCTTTCAAATGGGATGATGAATGCCACAAAGCCTTTGAGGCCTTAAAACAATACCTTCTCTAACCACCTGTACTTGTTCCTCCTAAGGATAACCAACCATTTTACCTTTACATTTCTGCTACGGATCATTCCTTGGGTGCCATGCTTTCCCATCACAATGATCAACACCAAGAGCAAGTGGTTTATTACATAAGTCATACCCTTTTGAACTATGAAACCAAATACACCCACACCGAAAAAATCTGCTTAGCCTTAGTTTTTGTTGCCACTAAAATTCGTCATTACCTACTCAATCACAAAACCTTTGTCATCACCAATACTAACCCCTTACATTACATGTATGCCAAGCCCTACCAACATCAACGTGTTGCACGTTGGCTAATGCTTCTCGTAGACCTTGACCTCAAATTCATCCATCAAAAATCTATCAAAGGTCAAACTATCGTTGACCAACTTGTAGACACACCCCTCTCGAAATCAATCCTCTAACTTTGATTTCCTAAAAATCATTGCTACCCCTCTCTTTGGATGATACCATTTACCAAATGACCTTATTCTTCGATGGTTCCAAATGTCAGCATGGGGGTGGTGCAGTGTTATCCTCATTCCTCTTGATGGTGAACCTATGCCACTATATTTCAAACTAGATTTTGATTGTACTAACAATATTATCGAATATGAAGCACTCGTATTAGGTCTCCAAACCACCATTGCCTTAGATGTTAAATCAATTAATATCTTTGGTAACTCTTAACTGGTTGTAAATAAAGTCAATGGTATATACCAGTGTCGTAACGAAATAATTCAAAAGTATAAGCATCATGTAGACATAATTTTGACTACCTTTGACCATTATGAACTTCAAACCACTCCACATTCCACTAAAAATTTTTAGATACCATGGCCTACCTTGCTTCTCAGATTCCCACCTCACCCTCCGACTCAAAAATCTTTGTCACAATACAAAGGCTGCAATCACCTTCCTATCTATTTTGAGACGTCAACCTTGTTAGAACCGTTCAACCTAACCCACATGACCTTTGGTATAAGTAGTTTGTTGACTACCTTTCCTTTTAATTCTACCTCTAGACCTTACTCGTAACGAAACAACACTCCTTTCTCAAAAGTGTCTCTTGGTATGTCATCATGGGAGGCCTTCTCTATAAATGTGGTTTTGATGGTATCCTCTTGCGATGCCTTACAAGTTTTGAAATTACCTACACCATCAAGGAAGTTCACAATAGAATTTGTGGAGGTCATTTCAGTGGCTTAGCTATCACCAAATGCATCATTTGCCTATGCTATTATTGGTCTACCCTCAACCGTGATTTTTGTGACTATGTAAAACATTGTGTGAAATTCTAGTAACATGCTAATATTCATCACAGACCTAGTCACGCCTTACAGGTCGCATGATATCTTTGGCCTTTCTCTCAATGAGGTTTGGATCTTATTGGAGAGATCAATCCTCATTCTTCACAACGTCATCAATGGATTATTACCACAACTGAATACTACACTAAATGGGTAAAAGCCATCCCCCTCATCTGTACAAAAGCCAACAAAATTTGTGAGTTCATCAACCATCACATTATTTGTCACTTTGGTGTCCCTCACCGCCTCATCACTGATAACGGAAAACAATTCAAAAAAAAAACCCTATGGAAACATTGTGATGCCTTCGACATTCAACTTAGTTTTTATTCACCTTACTACCCACAAATAAATGGCAAAGTTGAATCAACCAACAAAACCTTGAACAAAATTCTTATGAAGGTGGTTGACAATATAGGAAAGGATTGGCACACACACATTCCTTTTTCTTTATGGGCTTACCATACTAGTATTTTTACTTTAATTGTGGCCACACCTTTTTCTCTAGTCTACGGTATAGAATTTGCCATACCTCTTGAATTATAGATACTATCTCTTTGTATTTCACTCAAAGAGATTCCTAATGATGATGACTTTCACTGGGACTGCTTGACACAACTTGAGTTATTGAATGTCGTCATAATGCTCTTGATCATCTCCAAATCTACCAAAAATGTATCAAACATGCCAATAAAAATGTGTCTATGAACAAACCTTCCAGTCAACAACCTCGTCTTGAAGGAAAATCAACATGTAACCAAAGAGGAGAAAATTAAATAGGGAAAATTCACTCCTAATTGGCTTAGACCTGATATCATTACTCATGCCTATGGATCAGGTGTTTATCATTTGTCTTCACTCGAAGGTAAACCCGAACCTGATCCCCTCAATGCCTTATATCTTAGACCATTCTATTATTGAATCAATTCTTACATTACCTTCTGTCTATTTAATGCTCATTCCTAGAGCACCATTCACCTTCCATTTTAAATATTTTAAGTATCCACGACTCAATAAGAATCATGTGATTACCCATCACGTTTTCAGCCCTATATTCAATATGAGTACCACGGCCCTACTCATGGCATGATTCTCATGGATAATTTTCATATTTTTCAAGATGGAATCCCATGGTTGTTCATAATGTAAACTCTCTCTTCCATAGTTAGCCTCTGTGTGCTATGGTTTTACCTTCAAACTAAGAGCCTATTTTTCTCTATAGTCTTGTCCATGACTTAATAGTCTAATAAAAAAATAATATCAAAAGTCAAATGGGATTCAACTCCTTGAGTCAAAATTATAGCAAAAAGATGATTCCCTAAAAAGGACATCTATTCTCTCTAATCTCATTGTTATAAATAGATTGCTCCCTTGAAGGACAACTATACAAAGCTAGCCATATTGTACTTAGTCTCTCATCAAAAGAGGACTATTCTTGTAAAATAAAATAAAATATTCAAAAGCTTCCCACATCAATCAGCTTCATGAAGACCTCAAGGAGATAATATACTCATCCCACATAGAATTCCCACATCGATCAGTCTATCAAAACAACAACAAAAAGAAGAAAATGATAATTTTTTTGTCATGGAATTGCCTATTTTGATCTTAGGTCTCTTACCAAGTAGGCATGCTGTCTTACACCAAGTTATGCTAAACACCCAACCATTTTCACCTCATTACCTTTTCACCCTAATTTCCTACCTTCTCAAGGGACTTTCCGCAAACACGACATTTTGTGATCATGTGACTTTCTTCACCCTTAGCATAGTCAATCATGCAACACCTTCAGTTATTTTTTCATAAGCCAATCTAAGGTATGGTGAACTCGTTATGGTTCTTATCAATTAGGTGGATCTTTTCTCTCCTCCTACCATTCACCTTCTTCATTACTTATTGATTATCTTATATAGGAATAGACCATTGATACCTATGTTTTAAGGATTCCCCTTTCACCAAAATCCATCATGCCTAAATGACCTAAAATCAACTATACCTTAAATGACCTAGACTCAAGCATGCCTAAAACTAGATACACTTATTCCTCTACCTCATCTTATTTTCCCTAGATTATGGGAGAAATACATCAACCTAAGGCCCCTTTTCTTTGGTGATAGGTAGGCATTACTCGAGGGCACGATGCCCTTGGAGGTTAGCTCAGCCACTCTTTACCCTAACTAATTCCCCCATGTTTTCAATTAACATTTCACCTTACTTAGTTTCCATTTTTCACAAACACTTAGAAATTAAACAATTAACAAACATAAATACCTACCATTTTCTTACAACATCATATCATACATCCATCATTTCACATTTCCATGATATCAAATATTTTGGAAATATACATCATAACATACATATACATCATCATTTATTTCCCATGTTACCAATAACTTGGAAATTAAATCAAAACCAAAAACCTTAACTCCATCATGCCTAAATGACCTAAACTTAACCATGTTTATACCTCGAATCAACCATGCCTAACTGTCCTAAACTCAACCTTGTCTAATCGACCTAAACTCAACCATCCCTAATCGCTTTAAACTCAACCATGCCTAGCTAACCTAAACTCAACCGTGCCTAGCTAACCTAAACTCAAACATGCCTAACTAACCTAAACTCAACCATGCCTAACTGACCTAAACTCAACCATGCCTAACAAACCTCAAACTCCACCATGCCTAACCGACCTAACTCAACCATGCCTACATGACCTTGACTCAAACATGCCTAATTCACCTAGTTTCCATCACATACACAATAACAATGGAAATTAAAACACCAATACATCATCCATAATATCAATATCATCATCTATAACAATGAAAGTTTGTGTATCAATACAAATGTACACCAATACAAATACATACAAGTATCTCAAATATCTCAGATACATCCTCACCATCTTTGGCACACAGCCAATATAAGATCAAAATCTCAAAACTCTCATGTACATCCTCACTATCATCGGCACACAGCCGATATATACCAAAAAGATAAATAACCAATCATATCAGGTGACTAGTCATCACTCCATATGATATCCATGTATGTCTCATTTGTCTCCTCCTCCTCACCTCTAGCTCGACGACCACCTGCACCTCCCCACCTAGCATGGGTCTCGGTCTAATCTCCACTGGCCTGTAGTTGGGTCCAGCCTCTGTAAACTCATCACCTCACCTTAACCCTATCTCTGGGCTCGCCACTGTGCTCTCTGAAATATGAGTGTGGGATCTAGTCCTCTCACTCGCTGCATGTTGTGCTCTGTACTCAGCATAGGAAGGGACATCTATCCCTGCAGTCATTAGATGATCTTGGTAATATCATGCCTTGTTCAGGGAATCCCTAAACCTCACCATCAACACTATTTGAGGTGGTGCCATGGGTCTCACAATAACCTATGAGCTCTATCCTATTAGGGATGGCCTCGCACCCTATACATGTACTCCTTGTCCTCCTCCCTATACCTCGAGGACCCTATATTGTCACATTTACCTGTAGTATGGGACCTTATCCTTGAGTCTATGGTGGTTCTTGCATTATAACTCGGGCTTGCAGGGCATAACTTGAGCCTATGTAGTGGCCAATTGGCCCTATAAACCTTCTACTGCGTCTCAGTAACCTTTTCCCGTAGCCATCTCCACCCTATGTGAGAACTTGTCCCTGTGTAACCTTGGGTTATAGTGCTAACACTTGAGCTTGTAAAATGGAAACCTATGCCTCTGACCCAATAAGTTGCCCCTATAACATTGTAATATATTCCTAAAGAGCAATCACATGACCCTGTAAGGTATCCCTATATACTGTGATGGTGGCTAAGTCTGGCTTCCCTGGCCTTAGGGGTGCCACTCGTAGTTGTGCCACCCACCACTGCCTATATCTATTGGTGACCCTAGCATCATCGACATAGCTATCCAACACTTTTTCCTCCTACCATGTAGGCACACTCGGTCGTGGTGGAGACATAGGTCTAACCACGTCATCTCTCCTATATTGAGGGAAGAGTGGCGATATGTCTTGTAGCAGCCCAAACTGTTGTCGACCACTGTTTATAGGTATCATCTTATGCTTTCCAAAATGATGCCCTTGTATCCACACGAGAAGTCAGAACTCCTCTAACTCCTTTGTCATGTCCCTATATGAGGGATAGCCAACATATGGCCTCTAAACAATATCCACACTAGATAATCCCTCTAGTAACCGCTTGTAATATGAAACATCATGTGTGGCCCTAGCCACCATGTGCTACCCACCAACTGGTACCCACCATCTATATCTCGAATCTAACCAAGCCACCCCCAAACCAATCAATTGGGAAAACTAACTGGATGTACACATACAATGTGCTCATATGCCCAACAATGCAGAAGAAAAGTGCAACACAAACTAAACCGCCACAATCTCCCATAGGCCCGAACTCCCTATATAGCTCCGTAAAGAATGATGGTGCCCATGAAAAACACATCCTCTCCTCCACCATATCTTGAGTACTCCCTTCAATGCTCATGGCAATCTACCACCCTCAGCATCTAGTAAGATGAAACAACATTCATCCTCCATCATCAAAATAAACAACCTCATCTCCTGAGGACAAGCCACATACATCTCTCCACAGCTAAGGCTTGCACTATGGTACCTCATCTTGCCCATCACCTCCCCAAACACAGCCACTATAGGCTCTACGGAGGCCTCTAAACAAATAGAATACACTCGCTTACCCATAATTGGTAGAAACAAGATCTTGTATACATCCTCCAGGGTGACAATAATCTCACCCATCGGTAAATGAAAAGTGTTGGTCATTGAATCCCATCTATCGATGAGTGCGACCATCAAAATAGGATCTTGAGCTACATGCCTATAGCATCGATCCCAATCAATCCAACATCAGTCATATGCTCCCACTCTTCTACAGTCACACTCAACCACATCTCTACTAATAGAGGTGGTACTCTTTCTTGTATACATAGTTGGTCCCCATTCTCGCATCCAATAAAACACAACATTGTTAAGACTTCACTACGTCCAATTAATTCTTAACCCCAATCACACCAATCCTTTTTACCCCATTTACCTAATTCACATACCAACCTCCTACCCTTTACATTGATGACTCATTACCTTCACGTTCTTTCACCTACTCTCCTATCCCATCTATCCAATGACCATATTTTACCCTTACCCCTCTACAACCAGTCATTACTTGCCTGTTTTACCCATTTCCCTCTTTAACCCTAACCGGTGCCGGTCTCTGGACCGTCACCGTTCTCCTTGATCGACATTGGTTATAATTAACTAGTTTCGGTCATCTTTTTCTTGACGATGATGATGCTTATAGCCAATCGATGTCACCAAACGTTGACCGACATCGGTCTGCTGCAACCCCCAAAACTGAAACCCCTTCCTTTATTTCTTAAAAATTGACAAAAAAACCTACAACCCTACTTAATCCCAACCACTTACACCCCACATTTATTTCTCCCCCTACTTAGCCTATATTTGACCTCATCCCCCGAATTTCATCTCTTTTTCACCCACATTTAAAAATTAACATGTCCACCCAACATTTCTTCATTGTAAAACACAATTAGAGCAAATCAACAAGTTAAGAAACACCCCCTACCTCATCATAGTGTCACCTACGTGGTGGCATGTCTAGCCACTACATCGGTGGTCCACCCAATCCCTCTCCCGCCTCTTCCATACCGAAATCTACCTCGAACCTCTCCATCGATCACATGTCTCTAACTGCTCTAGTGGACCCATCTACCTGGCCCCTCTCACCACTTAGTCACCTCCACATCAGCCTAGTACAATACCTTATCTCTTTCTTCCCCAAAAAATGCACAAGTCACTCAGCTTTGTCATTTTCTTAAATTTAACAACAATGATTTTGTAAAATATGGTATTTCAACCTTATAACCCTAACCCAACATGATCGGCGTCGGTCACCCAAAACCAACGTCGATTACCTTATAATCAGCATCAATCACTTATCCATACCATTTCCTTGACATTTTTCCTATTTTGACCTAACCTCATTCACGCCTCATACCTTTTTCTAGTACTAACACCCATTGTACCCAACCCACAATCCTAAACTACCCATACAACTCCTTAATTATGTTTAGGGATTTGTTATTTTACCTATACCTTGGCCTTACCCATGCCACGACCTATTTACCTAGACCTGACCTAATTTTTGTGACCATTGAACTTGTGTACTCATTATCCCATGCAATGTTATTACCTATGTTGTTTTAGCCTAATAGCCATACCTTGCCTATTGTCTTCTCGCTTTATCCCGACCAAAACCGTGGTTTACCGGATCATACATAAACATTTTTGCACCTAACCTCTATTGTGTTTCCAGGACCATATTCTATACCCTGGATACCTGAATCACTTCAACCTTGTTAGGATAAACCCATCAACCTTAGACGATGTAGAGTTTGCAAGCTCTTTAACTTGGTATTGGGTTGCAGTCTATACACTTACGTACATTTGATTGCCATTACCCATTACCCAATTTGACCTTGGCCCATTACTTATTACCTAATTTGACCATTATCCTTTACCCAAAGTACCCATACCCTTCCCCACCTACCTTAACTTACACCAACTACACATTTATCAAACCACTCACCGACTCCGTATAACACCTCATCAGTTCCTAGTTTGAGGGGGATCACCTTCACCCATACTTGGGGTAACCTCACTCTCACCCATACATGGGGCAATCAATTCCTATTTTTGTCAGTGTCACTTATCAATACAAGCTATGTGATGAAAATGGGTAAAATGTAAACACCAAAATTAGGTCATACTACCCTTATAACACCGTTAATTAAATTAACCATACCTTACCTATTCATATCCCATAGTGCACATGATTAATTGAATTAATTACCTTAATTAATTTAATTAACATCCTCACTTGACCACCTCACCTAGCCACCTCACTCCATGACCCACTCAAACCCCATTAATGGCCTAAGACCAAGTATAAGCCTATCATAACTAACTAGGAATTAGTCTAAACCTAGACTTAACTCCTATTAACAAACCTAAGAGGAATATTACTCATCCTTCCATGATTTATCACTTGAGACTTAGATGAAGATTGAAGACCATGCCAAAAATAACAACAATCAGGCTATTTTTGGCCAACCTAGATATTCTTGCCTTAACCGACACCGGTTATATCTCAATCAACATCAGTCCCATAACCATATTTGGTTTAGTTAAATACATTTCCAAAACCCTTTGCTAAGGTTGGTCATTCGATTTAGGATCTCACACTAATAGAGACTTAAACCTCTCAAATTTTTGAAGCACTCAGGAAAATGAAAGCACCCGAGAGCACTACCAATAACCATCGGCATCCATCACCTTCTTCATGATCACAGATTCACACAGAGAAGCATGGAGGCTCAAACTAATGAAGAATGTACACAACATCCCTTCTCTCTAGATCTCTTCCACCATTGTTTTCATCACCTGCACTCTCCAAACCCATTCTTCAGTAAGTACCTAACATCTCTTTAGTTATCTCTATTTTATTTTAGTAAGATCATCATTCCTCTCAGTAATTTATTTTTCTATACATCCATACACCTCCTTCCTCCCACCAACCTATCACCTTACCATATCTATCCCTTTCACCTATCTTCACCCTCTCCTAGTCATCCCTAAGTCACTAAGGCCATTTTACGACCTCACCTTCACCATTTCTAGCCTCTGAGCAATCACAGAGAGCTTGGAAACTAGTTTCTAAGATCCTTTTACTAACTACCCCCACCGATGCCAATTAGCCAAATGACGCTGAAGCAACCTACCAAACCAGCATCAGTCATAAATCCGATGTTAGTTATCATGTTTATAGCAACATACCTCAAACCAGTGAGCTCATACCCATTCCCTAACAACCCAAAATCACTCCTAATCTTTACCAAATCTTACCCAGAGCTTGTACTAGACCTGCAACCCAATACTAGCCCATCACCTGACCTGTTTTTACCTCAATAACCTTTTATCCGACATTTTTTTCATGAGATACCTAAATCATTTCAATTCCAATAAGATTTTTATTTCATGTTTATTTTGGATAGCATTAATATTGTTATATAAAAGTGGATTGACAGACTTTTTCAAGAAACATCACGCTTCCCGGATCTAGCTTCTACTAGCAGTCCCACTCATTGTTTTATTTAACTCTATCTCGGTAGTATTGTTTTGCATTTTATAAGTAGTTCCTCCTATCCAAAAGGGAGCTCTCGCAATCAACATTGGATCAGGAAATCAGAACATGCACATAACCTTCAACCGACATCACAAACATGTATTCCTCCTTGGCCTATCACCCTCTATCTATTTCATTAATTTGTTAAGAATCTGGTGAAACACAAACCACAATGTTATTCATCCTCATTGTAATGATGTAATGCAAATTAAGTAATTATCATGTGGAGAAGAGTTACTTTTTTTCAAAGTGTTGAAAAATAAAGTGTATTTTTAACACATTGAAACCACATCGTGTTTTTATCAATTTAAAAAACCCCATGTCGATTTAGACAAGGTGTAAACCACGATTATTTTCCTCCTTGTTTTGATGATGCAATGTATACCAAGTAACTACCATGAGGAGAAGGTTTTTTTTTTTCAAAGTTCTCAAAAATATAGTGTGTTTTTCAACATGTTAAAAACACATTGTGTTTTTTAGTAATCTGAAAAACACAATGCCATTTTATACAAGGTTTAAACCAAGATATTTTTCCTCCTTGTTGTGATGATGCAATGCATATCAAGTAACTACCATGAGGAGAAGGGTTGATAATTTCAAAGTGCTAAAAAATACATTGTGTTTTTCAATAATATGAAAAACCCCATGTCAATTTTGACAAGGTGCAAACCATGATGTTTTTCCTCCTTTTTTATGATGAAATGCATATCAATTAACTACCACAAGGAGAAGGGTTGTTTTTTTCAAAGTCCTGAAAAATAGAGCGTGTTTTTTAACACGTTGAAAAATGCAATGCGGTTTTATCAAGGTGCAAACCAAGATGCTATTTTTCCTCGTTGTAATGATGTAATGCAAATAAAGTAATTAGAATTTGGAGAAGCATTTTTTTCAAAGTGCTAAAAAATAAAGTGAAGTTTTCAACACATAGAAAAACACAATGTATTTTTTAGCAATTTGAAAAATCCCATGTCGATTTCGACAAGGTGCAAACAAAGACACTTTTCCTCCATGTTGTGATGATGCAATGCATATCTAGTAACTACCATGAGGATAAGGGTTATTTTTTTCAAAGTGCTGTAAAATAGAGTGTCTCTTTCAACACATTGAAAAAAACACTATGTTTCTTAGCACTTAGAAAATCACCATGTTGATTTCGACTAGGTGCAAACGATGATGATTTTCTTCCTTGATGTAATGCATAACAAGTAATTACCAGGTGGAGAAGAGTTTATTTACAAACAACAAAATAAATTTTAAATTTTCTTGATTTAATTAAGAAAAGTGAAATATGAAAAATGGATGATGGGTCCTAGGATGTGGATGGACGATGTTCGATGTTGCGCTCCATGGAAGAATGGATCAAGATCCTCTCCTGTGAATGAATCTGTAATCACAGACACTACATAAGACATTCCAAGTAAAATTGTGCACTTTAATTCAAAATATGTTAACACGAGGGGTCCAAAAACTCTCTCAAGTTGCTAAAAATTCATTACAATCAATGGAAAAATGCACTTCTTTTTCTTTCCCTAAATGGGATGCTGAAGTTTAAACCATAAGGAAATAATAAAATGTTTTGGGGTTTTCATTTTATCAGATAGACTAATATTTCTTGATATTTAACAAGTCCATCAATAGCATATAGTATTGTGAATGACATTCCAATAATTGTTATAGTTTATTCGCTAAAAAACCATTGTAATGTATATGTAGTATGAAAATTACATGCTTCAATGAGTACTTGAATTCTGTAGAATTAACTCCTATTCAAACAATAATGAATTTCTATATTATGTAGATTAAGTAGGGTACATGTGCATCTATAGATGAGTTGAACTCATATTAGAACACTATTGACACACAAACAAACAAACTGATATATAACTATCAAAAAATGTGAATAAGGTAGTCCAAGGGTCACATGAATAAATTTGGAAGGGAATGGGGACTCATTTCTCATAACCATGTAGTTTACCATAACCTTTTGGACTTATGTTCCTTGTCAAGTGGACTATCCTAGCAAAATTAGTAGAACATCACAAAATAATTTTAAAAATAAATAAATAATCAAAGGGGGGCCTTATGAATACCATAAAAGATTGGAAATTATAATTACACTAAGACAATCCTAAATTGGACAAATTATCATAACCCATTCTTAGTGAATTTGACATGAATATTTAAATATTTAAAAACACAAATCACTGTGTTTTTTCCACCTTATTGCAATTTAAATCTTTCTACCAGATTCACAATACTCACACATTCTAAATCTTATTGCAATTTAAATCTTGCTATCTGATTTTCACACCTAATATTTTATTATGTTTTTATTGTTTAATTATTATTTACTCTTATAAAAACTAAAATATATGTTTAACCAACATCTTTTGATGTCAAAGGTTGCATGGAAAGTGTCATTTTATTACAAAGTCATATATTCATTTATTAGTTGTGTCTTTGGTGGGAGTGACTGATACTTTTTCCTCAGTTGACACTTTGGCCTAGATGTACATCCTCTTCCATACTTCCTTGTGATCTTCATGTATTTTAAGAACAAAATTAAAGCTTTCTACGTGATTTTTGAACACTTTTTGGTTCAATTCACCCATTGTCTCCCAACTCTTGAACCTCAAGCTCCAACTCCATCTTCCTTGAGGAAGCATCTCCTAATTGGTCCAATAATTCCTTATTTTTTTACAAGTATAAATATTGCAATGTAAGTCTTTCACGCTCATTTTTATAAAAATTTTCCTTATTCATTACAAGTTTCAATTCTAATTCCATACACAATGGTGGGGAAGTCTCATCTTCTTGTCCAACACCCACATCTTTATTTGTAGGGATTTTTGCATTATTTCTGAACATAGGTGTGGCACTATCAAATGTTTCATAATCTTTCGGTTCCTCCACTTGTGAAGCCTTGTGCTTTCTATCCTTCTTGTCTTTTGTCATCTAATTTCACATGTATTTAAACAAACAATTAATATTTGTCACCATTCAAACATAATTATGAAATATATATGAAATTTTAGTAAGCACATCAAACCCAAGTAGGCATACATGGAAGAAGAACACAACTATGTAACCATAAACCACAAACCGTAATCCATAATACACAAGATTTGAAAGCAAAATTGTGATTTATCTACAATAAATTACTAAACATGTCAAACCCAGGTAGGTATACATGAAAGATGAACAAAACTATGTAACCATAAACCATATACCATAATCCACAATCCATAGTCACATTAATACATTAACTAGATACACAGTGAAAACATCATCATTTATACAATAAATGGAATGTCACATAACAAGAATAAAAACCATCTAATGCACTATAAACAGAACCACAAACCATATTCAATTTATCAAGAATGCAATACTAAATCATAAACGTCAAACACATTAAAGTAACAACATCATCACACTTATATACACTTGTCTTCTAATCACACTTGTATTACTCTTCCTTATACATCACACATCACATACCAGATGTAGCAATCCATATACATGATCTAAATACTAATTAATGTGCACATCATAACATCAACCGAAAAACAACCATATTAGAGTAAAATCACATACATATAATAATAATATAACCACATACATCTATCCATCTCATCTATTATGCTACAAAGGCTATAATCATTAAATAAAACTAATTTTTTTGCATACCACAAAATCAATATCTATACATATATGTCAAATATATAAGTAAAATATGTCAAATATGTAAGTAAAATATATAAGTATAATAACACACTGATGTCAACTATATAAGTAAGTTTAATATGTGTTTAACAAGTATATTTTCATCTCAAAGGATGGATGACTGGTATATTCATTTGTCAGATTTTCATCGGTGGGAGTGCCTGGTACTTTTTGCTCAATTTCCACCTTGGCTTGCATGTACATCTTCTTCCATACTTCCTTCTAATCTATGTGTATTTTAAGAACATAATTAAAGATTGCTACTTGATTTTCAAACATTTTTTTCCACTTCACGCATTATCTCCCAATTCTTAATTTCTAGTTCTAACTCCTGAACCTCAAGCTCTAACTCCATCTTCCTCAAGGAAATATCTCCTATTTCATCCAATAATTCCTTTTTTTTTCAAAAAATATAAATTTTCCAATGCAAGGCTTTCACACTCGTTTTTATACATATTTTCCTTCTTTGTTACAAGTTTCATTTCTAATTCCATACGAAATGATGGGGAAGACTCATCTTCTTGTCCAACACCGACATCTTCGTTTGTAGGGATCTTTGCATTCTTTCCAAACACATAAGTGGCACTATCGAATGTTTCATAATATTTCAGTTCCTGCACTGGTGAAGCCTTGCACTTTCTAACCTTCTTTTGTCTTGCCATCTAATTAAACTTGTATTTAAACAACTGATTAATATCATGTACCATTCAAACATAATTACAAAGAAAATAATGCACTTAACTTATACTCAACAAAATATTATCATGGATGAAATATATATGAAAGTTTAGTAAGCACATCAAACCCAAGTAGGCATACATGGAAGAAGAACACAACTATGTAACCATAAACCACAAACCGTAATCCATAATACACTAGATTTGAAAACAAAATTGTGAATTATCTACAATAAATTAGTGAACATGTCAAACCCAAGTAGGCATACATGGAAGAAGAATGCAACTATGTAACCATAAACCATATACCGTAATCCATAATCCATAGTCACATTAATACATTAACTAGATACATAGTGATAACATCATCATTTATACAATAAATGGAATGTCACATAACAAGAATAAAAACCATCTAATGCACTATAAATAAAACATAAATGGATAACTCTATGTAACCCATAACCACAAACCATATTCAATATATCAATAATGCAATACTAAATCATAAACCTCAAACACATCAAAGTAACAACATCATCATATACACATATATAGTAATCTGACTCCTCATAAGCAATGTTATACAATAAATGTTTTCATCTCCTTCACTGCCTATTGTTAGCGAGAGAACATATTCCATCATAATATCTAATATGTTTCTTCTCATCTCTATGAAAAGAATTAGGTGTGATGCCAAGAATGGGTGGGGCATCAAATGTCTTTATCCGAGTATGGCAGGATGTCTCTCAACCTATACCTTATTATCCTAAAATACTAACCATATAGTAAATAAGTCAACATAGATGAATCTCTCAGTTAAACACATAATTAAATTAAATCATCCATTACATCTACTTGCCTCTTCACAAGGAGTGTCCAGTCTGATATCTCTAAGATCCCATATAGAAAACCCTTTGACACACTCTGCCAAAGTGCTTGCAAATGTATTAGGGTAGGGAAATGGAGTAGTGGGAACAATGGCCTAAGAAATAATGACTTTCATAGTAAATTGGGGAATTTTTATGCCATGACACTTCACATTCGGTCTACTATCACAAACCACTCATCTAGCAAACAACTATATCATCTGACATTAACCTGACTTCGACCCCGTCAAGAAAATCTTGGAATAACGATAATATCAATTACATTAATAAATTTATCTTAATTTCACCAAAAATAATACAAAAATCAAATGAGAATATTCAATAACTTACCATTCCAGCTCCACCCTCTCTTATACTATCAGAAATTTCATTTGTGCCCCTCTCCTCATGCCTCCCCTCATCACCCTCTCTCTCCTCGAGTGGAAAATAAGTTGCAACTCTAGAAATATTCATCTCATCTCTCTGACCTCTCATGAAGCTATCTTGCTAATAAGATCGAGACCACAAGCTGATTGTGAAGGGGATGTCTTATCACAAACATCCACCTATAACAATCGAGTCATCAAGACAATTTAAATATCAACAACATAAGGAAACATTCAATTTTCAAGTGTGTGTTAAGTGGTTTTTACCTTTCTATTTTCACACTATGAATCGAGTCTCTTTGTTGGCATAGGAGATGACACAAGGGAATGTCATAATCCTATGCACACCTACAGTTAGTATATACAAAAATAAACAAAAACTATATTCTATATAGCAATGAAAGACCAATAATTACTTACGTTATCATTCATAGGGGGGTCAACATTCCCACTAGTTGTTCCACCCTCTTCTCTATCTTTTGTTCATGACATAATATTAAGTTTTTGATTTCCAACCAAACATAATATATAATATATTATACTAATCTTAAATTTACCTCTTTTTGATATTTGAGTTAATTTTTTCTCTCGCTCTCAACCACTTCTCCTCTCTCACCTTTCACATCTCCTATTTGAATCGTAGGTGCACATTTCAACATCCACCTCCCTCTTTCCTTCCTAGCTTAACTCCTCGAATCAATTTTTGCATTCTTTTTTACAAACTTGATCGATAACCCTCCTGCGTTGTAGGTAGAATCACTGCCTAAGACATAGTTCACATCCCCCTCTCTCTTTTGCACGTATGCCTTGCTCCTATCTTGAGGGATAGGTGACCGTTTTCCCATATGCTTACAACCACACTTACGGGGTTCCACGAAGGAAGATTGTGTGCTACCTAGCAATGTCGATTAAGTCTATGCAACTCCCAAAACCTAACATCCCCACTAACAACATGATCCATGCTGGCAGAAATAATGAATATGACCATTAACATGTTTGGTTTTGTACTCTATGGGTGGCTCATGGATATCCAAGTGAATGGGCTTGGAAGGACCATCTGACGTAGCACCATCAACTATTGGAGGAACATCTCCCTTTGCATCCTCTTTGACACTTGTGGAACACATACGTGCCATGTGATGTGAAGGTGCCTGTATCTAGGTAGTACAAATACATAAATATTAGCCCAACATAAAATATTAAGTATTATGAAAAAGAATTAATGTTCACATATTTGAATATTACCATCATGGAATGTGAAGAAACCTGTGTGAAAAGACAACAATTTCATATTTATTATCCCAACAAATGACATTAGGTACATTGCTAGGACAAACAATTAATGTTCACAAAGTTTTATATTACCGTCTCATTATTTATGTCTTCCCCAAAACATAAGAATGGATTGTGAACATGGATGGGCCCATGTCACCAAACTTCCACATGTTTCATCAAGTGTGTTTTCATAACCATTGTTGAAGTAACGCATTGTAAAACAAGATAAATTAAAACAAATGGTGCACAAACTTATTTATTCATATTTTACATTCATATTGAGAAAATCGTGCACAATAAACCATTTGTGACGAAGTTAGCTACACACATTATTTTTCAAAACTGATACTCGACTCTAGATGTTTCCGAAATAAACATGAAATGTGAATTGCAAGTGTGTTACAAGACAATATAGGATTAAAGCATCAAAACAATAACATTACATTTTGAAAATAAATTTGAACATCCAAGTATCATCCCATGTAATTATATTATGTGTTTGGTTGTTCATAAGTTGTGTTTGTAATACAAAGTGAAACGTCAACCCAAATAATGGAAGAAGTAACATTTTCAAAATAAGTGCATTGCACTTTTACAGAATACATAATCACTCAACGCACGTGACAAAGGCCAGTGCAGGCATCCCCACTGCAATCATTGTCACACTCATCCGAGTGTGATGTGTTAGCTCTCCATTTTTCAAACCTCCACTCATCAAGATCTTCTAGCTGATGATCAACATCATCCCACCAATCAAGAACATTTTTGATAAGCTAGGCTAGTTTCCATCCGGAGGTGGATGTATGACCAGTGTGATGTCATGGTACCACCCAAGGTATTGCCACCAATCTACTGTAGGGAGTTTTTCATCAATCCATCTTCCAGTGACTGTGTTTTCCTTGTGAGTGAGGGTCGAATAGAAAATGAATCACCATCCCCGACATGATAACCATGTCTATCAGCTCCATATTTTTCTAGGACCATTCTCCATTTAGAATATGAAAAGTCAATCGTTTAGCCCTATTTGGTCCAATATCAAATAGGGGTGGATACGTTGCATAATTTAACAATGTTATGGAGGCATTATGAACCTCATCATCTTCCATCATTGGGATTCTTCTTAAGAGTGTCCATACTCAACTTTTCCAATCATCCATCTACATAATATGTAACAAAATATCCATACTATTATGAGGAACAAAATGAAACATGGTATTATGAAGATCAATGACATGGACATGGTATTATGAGGAGCAATGAAATGGATCGACACGGTAATATGAGGAGCCATTGAATATGTATGAACTTATCATTTTCTAAATCCTTTTTTCATTCCCAAGACATGTTCATAGGTTTTGGAATGTACTATTATTAATACTTCCTAGCTTCCACATCCTTCCCATATCTCTACAATCCTTCCCCTTTATCCACAATGCTCATTTTATCAATCTACACTATATGATGTATCATCATATTATCCAAAATATATAAAATATATGCGTTGGAGACAATTCACATAATATTAGTTATTCATAATCTAATAAAAAGGTATGTCTACCATTACACAAAAAAGAAATATAGTGTGTACATATATCATATTGAAATGTCATCCATGGAAAGTGCTAACAAATTTCCACTTCTTGGTTTATAGTGTCCCTAGACACTTGACATACATCCAACCTACCTCTATTAACTTTTACATGCACATATGAACATTTCACAAAGTGAGATACACTCTCTAGCGCTTGAACTTGAAGAATAGAAAGATTTACATTGTTACATTGGTATTCACCATTCATTTGTTTCACAACAAGCATATCATGAGAAAACACACAAATTTTCCGAACTTCATGGTGTATCGCTTCCTCAAGACCCAATATCAAGGCCCTATACTTAGCCTGGTGGAAGGTCATAATGGCATTTCCCACAATTATACCTCTCTCTACTATCTTTCTTCCATCATGGTCATATAATATGAATGATGAACATGCAATATTTTCAAAGGTATTTGACACTCCATGAATTTCCAATCTCCAAATGAAACCATGTTTACCTTTACAATGGACAAACATATATCGTAAGAAAAAAAAAAAAAATCATAATGAACACTTCAAATTTGAATTTTTCAATACAACCATCTGTAATTTAACATATGACAAGGCACTAAAACATTTTCTACTGAGTTTGTTCATTACTAATGATTTCATATTGGAGATTCAGTGGAGTTAGTACTTTGTCTAGGGACATACACACTAAATGAGTTAACGTCATGTGTTTGTGAGTGACTTATTTTTGGAAACATTGTATTAAAACAATCTATTCCTTACAATACTAAAACTTTGTATTCCATATATTAGACTAAAGGGGAATATATTTTGGAATATATTGGAATCACATTCAGGGGTTTGATTCCATTCCACTCATTTTCTATGTATAAATAACATTATATTTCTAACATATAATTAATACAAGCACATTTTCTAATATTTTTTTAAAATATGTTTTCCTATAATTATGAGTTTATAAATGTTATGGGTAAATATTAAATTTGAATAAATCACTTAATAAATTGATTAGTGTATTATGAATAGATAGATTTCAATCTAATTGCAATATAAATATCTATAAACATTTGATTAGGGATAAAATGGATGTAGAACAGTAAATAACATTTGATTAGTTTTCAAAACCAAATCAATAAAGAAATATCTAGTACATAGGGTTTAGATTTATCATGTTCGTAGGAGTGACAAGAAGATGATCATCCAAGATAGAGTTTAGATTTATCATGTTCTTGGGAAGTGACAAGAAGATGATCATCCAAATCTTATAGTAAAATTGATTTTTATTAGACACATGAAAGCTAGAAAACTTACATTTATGAGAACCAAAAAGTGTATAATGTACACTTGACATTTCAAGCATACCTAAACCATACACTTGACATTCCAAGTAAAATTGTTCACTTTAATTCAAAATATTTTTACTGAGTAGATTTGTCAACACGAGGGGTCCAAAACTCTCTCAAGTTTCTAAAACTTCATTACAATCAATGGTAAAATGTACTTCTTTTGCTTTCCCTAAATGGGATGTTGAAGTTTAAACCATAAGGAAATAATAAAATGTTTTGGGGTTTTCATTTTATCAGATAGACTAATCTTTCTTGATATTTAACAAGTCCATCAATAACATATAGTATTGTGAATGACATTCCAATAATTGTTATAGTTTATTCACTAAAAACCATTGTAATGTATATGTAGTATGAAAATTACATGCTTCAATGAGTACTTGAATTCTCTAGAATTAACTCCTATTCAAACAATAATGAATTTCTATATTATGTAGATTAAGTAGGGTACATGTGCATCTATAGATGAGTTGAACTCATATTAGAACACTATTGACACACAAACAAACAAAATATATATAACTATCAAAAAATGTGAATAAGGTAGACCAAGGGTCACATGGATAAATTTGGAAGGGAATGGGGACTCTTTTCTCATAACCATGTAGTTTACCAGAACCTTTTGGACTTACGTTCCTTGTCAAGTGCACTATCCTAGCAAAAGTCTTAGAACAACACAAAATAATTAAAATAAATAAATAAATAATCAAAGGGGGCCTTATGAATACCATAAATGATTGGAAATGATAATTACACCAATACAATCCTAAATTGGACAAATGATCATAACCCATACTTAGTGAATTTGACATGAATATTTAAATATTTTAAGACCTTGTTAATTTTTCCTTTTTAACTAGACTTCACTCATTGGATTCAAATAACCCTAAAGACATTTCATTTGAGGGTTGTGAAGATTTTAGAAAATCGTTACCATTACGCATTTGTTACCTAAATATAATTTTAACATAAATGAATTTTAAAAATCTAAAATTTCTATAAATTATATAAACATTAGTAATTTTAAAAATATAATCCATAGAAACACATTTTAATACTATGGAAAACATATTTAATCCATTGCAAAACATATTTAATATTTAAGCTCATGTGAATCAAGAGTATATTCAAACAACAAAATGAAATATATTTAAGCTCGTGTGAATCAACATTTTTCAAAATTAAATATTTATATAGGTTTTTTCAAACATGTCATAAGTTTTTAGTACAAAACATATAAAAGCAGTAACTATTTTTTTTTTTTTAGCAGAAAACTTGGAGTTGCTTCCATGTGCAATCTTTTTTGCACAATTTTTTGATCTATTATCGGTTTTATGATTAGAAATCCCATCTTCCTCAACTTATGTGGAGGCTCATACTTTTGGGCATCCTCCATCATGTCATAAGCTAGACCATATCCTCATGAATGGGAACCTATAGTGCGGAACTTAGACAAATAAATAACAGAAGTTTCTAGAAAATTGAGTCGGGCCTTAACCATGGCTGCAATTTCTAGTTTGGGCGGCTTATTCTATTGATGATGGTCTATGTAGACCACAAATGTGGACCTCTTGAAGGATTCCTCCCTTTGAAATTTGGGAGTTGTCAACATTATCCCTATGGGATTAGGAGGAATAGAGCTTCGTGTATTCATTTTCACCACAAAAAGAGAAACTAAATACAACAACACACATGTAAACAAAATATACAATTAATGTTAGTATGATACATGAAAAATATAATATACATCATCCAATATGATAAAAAAATCACAATTTCAGAAAGCTAATATCCATGACAAATTCAAGTATGAATAAATGCAATGGTTATCCTTCACTCAAAATGCACCCTCCCATAATATCACAACCATCCATTGAAAAAGGGATGGTTGTGATATTATGGGAGGGTGCATTTTGAGTGAAGGGTAGCTTCACCTAAAAAATTCTCTTCATCAAAACTTTAAAACAACACATAGTATACCACCCAACTATCGATGTGGAATCCTAAGGGGCAAGCCCCTTCAACACACAACGATAGTTGGGCGTATCGATGTGGCATCCTAAGGGGCAAGCCCCTTCAACACACACTGCGATTCCTGTCTTTGTAGAGCACTTTCCCCATATGCCGAATTCAGAGTGAGAGTATGATATCACATAATTTTTATAGCTTCAACTTTCATCATAAAAAATATAACTAATAAACAATTTTCTATATACAAATGGTATATGCACATTAGCATTATCTACAAATATAATGAGTACGGAAAAATCAAACTTACTCTAATGTTATTCCATTTAACACAACTAAGATCTCTCAATCATATTAAGAAATTACCAAACGTTTAAAATTAATTATATTACGAAAAAATTAAAACTAGTTGCAACTATGTCTATTCAAAGATAAATTACTAAATCAAACCAAAATAGTACATGAATAATAAAATTGGAATAATCACAATAAATAGATAACATCAAAAATAAATAGCAATGCATTTACTCTCATATGTAATTTTTAAAGAATAAATACCAATGCATTTAGATAACATCAAAAATGAATATTTACATTTCAAAGCCATTTATTATGCCATAATACAAATAATAATGAAAAAAAAAAAATATTTAAAAATTAGGAATATGTTCAACTATAAAAACAACTCAATCATCCATAACATATGAGGTGAGATTTATATTCAAAATTAACTGAACGAATAGGTAATAGTATCATAAAACATAAATACTTATATTCAATATTTTTTATTGATTTGTATAAACAAAATAGAAGTATAAATCAATTTTAAACTTCTATACTAATAATAAAATCATATCAGAATAAGTGTTTACAAATAGTTTAATAGTTTCATGAGAATCCAAACCGGTCAATAATAATATATTTGTGTCATTCTCTAGTTTGTAGAAAAAAATCTTCATGTGAATTTGGGATTTTGGTATGCGGGAGTAAATGTTAATCACTAAATATTAATAAACTACCAAACCTACGCATATACCCATACCTAATATAAGCATGTTTAATATAAGAAGATATTATAAAATATAAGAAGCTTATAGTGTACAACATTTCAAATGTATGTGTTGTAAATTACATCAATAATTTAATTATATGGCATTACTACTAAATAATATTTACTTCCATAGATGAGTTCATCTTATTGAGACACAATCGTGTATGATAAGAAAGAATAAATACTTGAAAAATTTGTTGTTGAAAAATACACTATGTTTTTCAACATTTTTCAAAAACAATTCCCTATCAAGTATATGAAATGTCATCCCTGGGATCAACATATGATAAACATACTAAATCAACTAACATAAAAAACGCCATACTAAACTAGACAAGCGTTAAAATTTGGAATCTACCATACTGATAAAACTTTGGGGGACACTCGACAAGAGCACATTTTATCAATTTAAGATCAACCATTAATTAATAAGATGGTTGTTCAATTAATTTATAGTTAATAATCACATGATTATCTTACCTTTTATTAAACTGGGAGAGTTATGTTTTAATATTGTTTTATAGAGTGCATTAATAAATAATGTGGGCTTCACTTTATTGGTATGTTATGTTGAATGACACTTCCAAATTAATATTGACCTCTCACAAAATAAAACCTCTCTCTTATTGAATAACCTAAATAAAATTGAACTAATTGTAAGTCAAATATAAGAACCTTACTAAGTAGTCTTTCTAGTTAGTTATATATTGTTGGATGATATTTATATCTTACATTAACTAATAGCACTTGGCTTTACTTTGCAAGGACACTCTAGGAGAGCACACTTTCTCAAGATAAGAACCACCATTAATTAATAATATGGCCCTCCAATTGAATTTTAGTTAGGACTAACCTAAATAAAGATGGTCTAATTATACGTCAAATGTTGGGAATAGAAATGGACTAATTGTAAGTCAAATGTGGGAACCAATAGTAAGTCAAATATGGGAACCTTAATCAATAGGCCTTCCAATTAATTTCTAGCTAGTTATCACTACCTTACCTTTTACAATTGTTGGGGAACTATATTATTAGATTGTTTTTAATTTGTGCATTCCCTAACTAATTCTAAATCAAAAAGTGGGCTTCATCAATTGGCCCTTCAATTAATTCTTAATTGATTATCACATTATCATCTTACCTTTTATTACTAATAGGGAATTATATGGTTAGGTTGGTTTTAGGTCATATCTTACATTAATTAATAACATCTAGTTTCACTTTAGGGGACACTCTACCAAGAGCACACATTCTTGAGTTAAGAACTATGATTAATTTATAAGATGGTCCTTTAATAAGTTTTAGTTAATACTCACATAATTATCTTGACTTCTATTAAAATTTGGAAGTAATACTTTTAGATTGTTTTATATTTTATTGTTATTTTCACGAGATGAAAATAGTTTCCAATGACCTATTTCTCAGGTTATTCTTATATAAAGAGAAAAGACACATTTAATAGTTATTTATATAGAGAGTAGGGACATTATCATCTACACCTTAACTTAAAAATTAGTATCCATCAATACTTACAAATGAAAACATCTCCTCTTTCTAGAATAACTTAAATAGAGATGGTCTAATTTTGAGTCAAATATAGGGACCTTAATTAGTAGGTCTTCCAATTAATCTCTAGTTATTCATCCCTATATTAACTTTTAGTATGCCTATGAAACTATATTATTAGGTTGTTTTTAGGTCATGCGTTAAATAATAAGCATACGTCACTTTGGTGGCCATAGAATCGAGAGTATAATCTATTGTACTAATATTTTCATTAGATAATAGTTATTGACACAAAGTGTAGGGTTTCTAGTGAACCTATCTCTCACTCATCTATATAAAAAGAAAGTTATCCTCTCCACATCTAAATGTCAAGGTTTGCAATGACCTATCTCTCAAGTTATCTATAGAAAATTATATTTTTCTTATTATGTTGAATAACACTTCTAAATTAGCATTGTCACACAAAATAAAACCCCTCTCTTTTGGAGAAAGTTAAAAAGATAAGGACAACTACTTGTCCCTTAAAATACCTAAAATACAGAGGTTGATGGCTCCTAAATTAACCTAAATAGAGATGGACTAATTTTAAGCACTCCAATTAATTTCTATTCAATATCATATAAAGAGTAGGGTATGTTTTCATTTTACCTTTTATTATTACTAACGATGAATCATAATGTTAGATTGTTACTATGTGCATTAATTAGTAACAAGTGGGCACCCAACACTATAACATATAAAGAGTAAGGTCCGTACATCTAAATAGTAAACTATGTTTCCTATACACATCTAAATGTTAGGGTTTCCAAATCTACACAATATATTGAATAACACCTCAAAAATAGTATATATTTCATATGTTGGCATCATTTTAGTATACAAATAAAAACTATATTCATTGCATGATAAAGGTTTCCGAACATAAATAACAAGTAGTAGTGATTGATTTTGCAGCTAAGTTGCTTTCAACAACAATGATAACTCTACTACATATATGATGCATAAATTCATGTTTAAATATGTTCTATAATATTTTATTACTACCATATTTCTTTGAGGCATTCTTGTCAAACAGTAAATACCTAATATAAGCATGATTAAAGATATATAAGAATTATAGTGTAGTACATTTGAAATGTACATGTTGTAAATAACATCAAATATTTAAGCGTATGACATTACTACTAAATAATATTTACTTCCATAGATGAGTTCGTCTTATGATAAGAAAGAAGAAATACTTGAAAAAATTGTTGTTGAAAAACACAGTGTGTTTTCAACATTTTTCAAAAACAAAGCTTATATAATTTTAATGTTGTTGTTCTTTATTACCTTTCATTATATAATTATCTTTGTTTCCTTTCATTATATAATTATATAATTAGCTACTCCATGAAAACAATAAGATCTTATAGAGAAGATGAAATTACTCCCATGGCATCTCAAGAAAAAATCAACATTAAAAGCTATTCCAAGCAACATTAAATGTATATATCCTATTTGTGGTTGTTTAGAGTTTATTTAGAGGAATTTGATCAAGATTACATAAGAGGGAAGGGGAAGGATGTGCAGTAATACACACTCATCTCACATAAACAAATGATTCTATTAATAAGAGGGGAACTTCTATTTTGGCATCACAACATTGGGATAAGTATATGAAATCATTCTATTAATAAGAGGGCAATTGAATCATTCGGCCATTTGTGGATCATATATATATTTCATTTTTTATTGTTTTAAATGGCTTCAATTTATAATGACATGCACCCTCTTCTTGAATATATCTCTAAGAGCATAAATAACAAGTTTGGTATGTTACTAAGACTACAATAATTTAATTTACGCTCTCTACTGTCATAGAGACTTAAAATTTCCTAGCTTAGTGGGAAAAACAATGATAGGGAATTTATTAAACCCATGGGACTTGACTTTGAATATCTTTGTAGTGGTTTGGGTCACATAAAATGAGCAAGGGATTTATTTGAAGTTTGTGGTAATGTAGATAAAAATTTATTCTGGGATTTGGCCATCCAACACATAGGGGATCGTATACTAGTGATGCCATTATATGCCTACGATGTACATGAAGGAAATAGGAAATTGAATTTGATTTAAGGGGCATCAAATACATTGATTGATACAACCTCTTGTCATTTTGTTAAACATGCCAAGAATAAATTCATCAATAGACTCATTTTGTCAAACATTGATGTTTTTAATAGTATATGATTAGATAATGTACCTATTTTAATAGTATATGTTAAAACCCGTATTGGTTTAGGGACATTCTGTCAAACATTTCACCGAGACACCAAGACCATGAAGGTATTGTGAGATTAATGTGAGAATGAACATGAGTAGGGAGTAGGGATATGAGACTCAACAGGGGCCAAGTTGCATGAAACTAGAAAAAAACATACCCATATCCAAGCATATTCAAGCCAAATATGGATACTCATATTCTCATAAATGGACGATAAAAAACATTTACCGATGGCACATGATGGCACACATATAGATAAATTCAATTAGAATGGATAAAAATTGTTGAGGTCGAACACATAAGCAAAAATACAGAAAATCATTATAGTACTTACTATAGAAAATTGATAAAAGGGATTTTACATCCTCCTCTACAACCCGTTTGAATCCGAATCCTCATTAGCTCCTCCTCCCGTGAATGCAAGTTATAGTAAAGTATTTTTGCAAATGAAGGTTTTTTCCTTCTTACCCATGACTCCCATGTACCCGTGAATGACGAATACTATGTCACACCTATGAATGATGAAGAATATTGTGTCACATGAGGAAGAACATGATGGGAAGGGAAGATTACCAAGAAGAGTTAAGATTATGGTACTTAGTGCATGATTTGTTTGGTAATAGGAAGTGTGGGGACGGTGGTTTTTTCATTACCAATGAGGGGCACGCTTTCTAATAATTCAAATTTCTAAACCTCCACATCACCTCACTACCCCGTGAAGTAACCGCTAATGTGAAGGGTGCATTTCTAGTCATCGGGCAATGTGACGTCATCTTTCTCGGGGATAGTGATGGGGGATGGGTCATACGAGCATAAAATCCTAGCTTCACATACACGGGTGTAAATTAAGTGAAGGGTAGCCATTGGCATGAACTATCTCCTATGTTATACCGCCATATCATGTGTATATTTTAGGTGTGAATCTTCTTATAAATATGATGTGAGTGTGATCACTATGTACATATAGCCAACATTCATTTAAAATCTATTCAAAAAATTATCAAATGGAACTATGCTACAAATCTAAGGTGAATTGAGATTGATATTTATCAATGAGATAAAATATTTAAGTTGATAATAGTTGATTTTCCTAAGACTTTCCAATCATTAAACACCTACACATGAAGGAAACAATGCAAATTACATGTTTTTAATCGGTATTAAACTTAGTGATTAATAATCATTAAATAAGCCTTTGAAAATTGAGGAGTTTCATATTATTGTATGTGGACGTAACACATTGGATTTTCATGATAATAAGTGATTAGATGTGGTTTAAGAGTGAAGTTTTGATTTCTAGGGAATCAACAAAATGAATTCAACCTAAGTTTGTTTAACATGGGTAAATGTTTAAATGAGGGTGGCTTGTCATTAATCTTTGAGAGGAAATATTTAGAGGCATTTAAAAGTAATTAATGCATTCATATGAAGGGTTCTTCAATTTTAAGAAATAATAAAAATAAATTATTAATTTTTGTTAGTAGTAGGTTCTAAGTAGAATTTTGTTAGCGAGTTGCTTAGGAGTTAATTTAAGATATTGTTCATTAATGAATATATTTTCCTTAAGTGCCTTGGTCTTGTGGAGTTATGAAAACAAATGGTCCTTACATGAGCTATTTGTAGAACTAGTAAGTTCAATTAGGAGTTTATTTTTTGGTTAACTTTTGAAAGGAATTGAAAACCAACATAGGTGAGAGGGAGAGAATAGATAAGATTGAAGTAATATTGATGCAATTTCATTTTTTGATAAATAAAACAAAGGTTTGTGCGTATTTTATATAGAAAGGAGATTTAAATTCAGTTACCTTTTTATCTTTTGTGGCATCTAATCCTCTATATATAGAGCTATGTGTTTATCAGTTATATAATTAAAATATTGTTTACACCAATTTGATATCAAATCAACCAACGATGGTTCGTAGAGGGGAATCAGATGCACCGGGATGAAGAGACGAGAGGAATGTTGGTCTTTAGAGAAATAATGTTCATGAGTGTCTTAGAAGATTAAAATCCATTAAAAAATAGAGTGTGTGGATGATTTTTAATAAGAATAAGAGAAATTGGAAAATAAATCTTTGGTAGCAAACCCTATAGAGAGGATCATTGAATCCATATCTAAACAAGACTCCAAGGTCAAACTGTATATTTCATAGTTTAAAGGTGAACTCAAGCCGGATTTTTCCTAGAATGGATCCAAGAGTTGTATTATTATTTTGAGATGGAAAGTATTGAGGAAAAATATCTTAAAAGATTGAAAATTTGAGCATCCAAATTGAAGTCTCATGTTTCTCTATGTTAAGAAAAATTGCAAAGTTCTAAGAGAAGACAAGGAAAGAAAAAAATTAGGCTCTGGCCCAAGATGTTCAAATGCCTATGAGATTGATTATTTCCTTTTGATTATTAGAAAAAAATGTTCAGATAATTTCATAACCTAATACAAATAGATCAATCTATTTAATATTATATCGACAAATTTATAAGGCTTCAAAATCATACGATATTCAAGAGGATAGAGAACAAGAAAAAGCTAGGTATTTTAATGGATTAAGGTTTCAGCTTTTCAGGGATTATATGGCCTTAGTCTAGGTACCTATTGTTGTACATGAAACCTCATTCTCGCGTAGATGAAAGCCGATATTGGAAGCCACTAGCAACTTTGAATGATGGAGGGCTTAGGACCTCAGGGGTGGATATGGATCTAAGGGCATAGAGAAGATAGATATGTGATAAAAGAAGATAGATCTGCAAGACCAAAACATATGTGATTAGATAAAAATATGCGGGGGTTTCCCAAATAATCCCGGTTCCAAGAGGATGTTAACTCCCTTGGAGGATGTCAACCCTCGTGTCTAGAAAGATAGCAATAAATGATGAATAATAGATATCATGTAGAAATAATGAAATACAAAATGACAAGTAACTGAAATGACGAGGGGACTTAGCTTGTGCTCTGATATGGAGATGAAATGGGCATCAAGATGGAAAGATGACAAACAATGGAAAATATTTCTCCCACACTCCTCACCTCTAACTTCTAACAATGGAAAAGGTTTTCCTTGACCTCAAACTTGCAGAACTTAATTAAGAACTTTCTTCTCCTCTCCTAAAAACTTCAATAAGTAGAAATTTCATATAGATTCTTCCTCCTTTTCTGGGTCCTCTTCTGGTTCTAGTCTAGGTTCCAATCTAGGTTCAAGTCCTTTTGAAAGAGGGGGGAAAACCCATATTTATAACTTGGAGGTGAGGTTAGATTGGGGTTAACGAGTAATCGGGGTTTGATAAATTAACCCTGGTTAAGAGACATGATGTGATCACACGGGGCCCATGGTTTGACTTATTAGATGGAGTGGGGAGCATGATTTGAATAGGTAGGTGAGATAATAGATTCCATTTTTGAAATTAAGAGTGGAGTTCCGGATGGGTGTATTATTGCGCATGAATTGAATAATTTTGAGAGATGCCAAAATTCAATTATTAAATGGGTTTATATGGAGCCCATTTGATAATTAATTAAATTTGGGTGAGTAAATGGATGATATTTATTTAAATTTAAGAAAAATAAAAGTGAGGGTGAAATTTGAATGAATGTGAGATGAAGGAGGGGGGTTATACCAAAAATTGATGTCTAAATTTGCTCCTTTTTGTGGAGTGGTTTGTGATAGCAAGCCACAAGACAAAATACATGACCAAAGGAAAGATTCCCCAAGAAAAAAGGATTGAAATAAAAATGAAAAATATGGTGGTGACTCCAATTTCACATCAGTAGAACACAATTGTGGTCTCAACGGAGATAGGTGACAACATTCTACAGACTAGTGAGTGGGTGAAGACCACTGTAGTATGGATGTAAACCATGATGACCAATGGGTCATAGAAAAACATCAAAATATTTTTAACTAAATGTGAAGATTATGTGGAATCCTTCGTATGTGAGGACTTGAATGAAAATCATGCGTCATGTAAAAGGGACGAGGATGAAAATGATGATGCCCCAAAACAAGGAATGAGACGGAAAAAAAGTGAGTTATATGCATTGACAAGTACAAGGATGAAAAGGTGCCCCAACATAGGACACAAAAATGACATAATGGGAGATGGATGTTGAAATAAAATATCCCAGGGGGAATGAGTATGGCCACAAATGTGGATATGAAGAACATATTAGATAAAATTCCCAAGAGGGTGTTAAATAGGATGTTGAATACATGTTTCTTAAGAAATGTTTGTAGTTGAAGGAAGATGAATAATGGGGTAAAGAAGAAGGAAAGTAGTCCCACTTCTTTGACAAATAGGAAAAGGAGTCAAGCTACTTTTGTGAAAAAGTAGAACAAACATTCGTGGAAGAGAACAAGATCAGATAGGTGATGGCCGTTATGGTATCCTCTAAGAAATTTTTTTCAAAGGAATATGGGAAGAAATTCTTAGAAATGGATATGATGATGCCCCTGTGAGAGGACTGACGAAGATAAAAGATGTGATAGGGTTCTCAAAAAGAGAAAAGGTCAATTCTGCATAATGAGAATAGTAATGAAATGGATTGATGACAAAGATATAAACGGAGAAACATAAAATTTGATTGTGAATGCTAGGTGCGAGGGATGTGGCAAAGGATGTAATGAGAAAGATAAAAAGGAATGGAAAGGAGGAGTGGTTGATTATGAGAAGAGAAAGAAAGGTTAATAGGGGTATGGAGTAGAGGGATGGATATGGAGGAGGAGAAAATGAGAAATGAAAGGGGAAGAAGAAGATAACAAAGAAGGATTATTGACGAAGGGGGAAGTGATGAAGGATAAACAAGGAGAAAACAAGAAAATGACATAGTAGAAGGTAAAATTATGAAAAATGGATAGAGTTATTTAAAATGAAATGTGTGATGGAGGGTGAAGTAGGTGATAGGAGAGAGGTAATGGAAAATGAAAGAGATGACAGAAATAAGAAAATTGAAGGAACCAGATCATGGTGACTAAATACAAGGCAAAGAATGTGGAACTAACTACATGGAAATGTATGCGGATGGTGGGATGATTAAAAATATGGGACAACGTTAAAGAGTCAGTTTATTGATGGGGAAGTAAGAAGGAAGTGTGAGGTAAAATGGGGAGGAAGACGATAGAGAGGAAGTGAAATAAAATGAGGATCAGAAAGGAGGAGAGGACAATGGAGAAAATTATGCAGAAGGAAACCAAGAATGGAGATATTTAATAAAGAGTGAGAAGCATAAGGAACTTAAAGAGAATCTTGAGGGGAGGAATAAAATGGATTGGAAAAGATGTAGATATGAGGATAATGTTATGATGAGGAAATAGAGAGAGGGTGCATGATGAAGACAATAAATAAATTGGCAAGGAAGAATGAAATATGGAGAGGTGGCGAAGAAAAAGAGAGGAAGGGATAAGAGAGGTACTACTAGTGAACGAATGTTAGGAGAAATCCACCGATAATGATCAGTAGGAAAAGATGGGACAAAATGTGAGATGAGGTAGAAAGTAAACAAGGAATGGAAGGGGGAACACCAATGAAGGGGCATTAGGAGAAGTCCCCTAATAATGATCAGAGGGCACAGAGGAAGGAAGGAATGAATATAGAATGGGGAAGATCAAAGAGAAGGATCTAGGCTATGTAGAATGGGGATGAGTTATTTTTAGGAGAATTATAGTGATAATTATTAGCATGGAAATAGAATATGATGATGAAATAATATTAGGAGATGATCAATGAAAATGATGGGTAAGTATGGGGTAGATATGTGGGAGAAATCTAGAAGATGGAGTGGAAAGAGTAAAGAAAGGAGGGATAGTGATGTGTGTGAAGATGAAGGCGAGGAGAGGATGTAGTGGATGAGAATGAATGAGATAAAAATGAAGAAACAATACATGAAATGAATGGGAAAGAAATGATTATGTAATATTACCAAGAAAGGGATGTAGGAGATGAACAAAGGGCAAGTAGAAAGTGGTGTTTGTGAGAATGGAAGAGGAGGTGAGAGGATGTGATGATGGAGAATGACGAGAAAATGTAGATGGTGAGAATGTGGAGTGGTGGATGAGTGCAGGATGAGAGATCATGCTTAAGAGGGTGTCATAAGTAAGATCACCAAACATACAGTGATGATATGGAAGGAGAAAGACAACATTGTATTAGATACAGGTGTGGAATGGTTGGTTGGAGTGAATGAGTACAATGAGAGGTAGGAGATAGAAGATGAGGAAGATATGATGGGAGTTGGAAGGGTCATATGGTAAACCATTCTTAAGAGGTACTCTTAAGTAATATTTCCATGCGATGGGGATGGTTAAGTAGGATCGCCAAGTGAAGAAGAAGAAGAATGATGAAAATACTAAGAAATGTATACCAAAATGGAACAAGAGATGAAAGGAGGTGATAAAAAAGAAAAAAAGAGTGTGACATGAGTGGATGGAGGAACATATGCAGTGTAGATGGATATTTTAAGGGAAATCCTTAATTAGGATGCTTAATTGGTGGGAGTGATGATGTAAAAGTGTCAAGCGAAAAGGAGGAGTGGAAAGACGTTTGTGGTGGTCATTATCGTATGTTGAAAGATAAAATGGTGGAGAAGCTTATACAGAGGAGGATCCAAGGAAGAATTTATACCTTAACTAATATTATTTGGTGGTATGTATGGTTAAGTAAGATTGTCAAACTGAAAGAGGAAGAGTGAAAGGGAAACTCAAGAGGAAAGACAAGTAGGATATCTAGCATGGTGCAAGGGGACAGAAAGGTGAGAAGGATGATGTGGAGACAAATGTTGATGAGTGGAAATGGGGAGCAAAGAGAAATGGATCAAAGACATTATTGAACATGTTGAGGGATAAGAAGATGTAGGATAACGAACTTTCCTTGAGAAGGATCCTCAAGTAGGATTCACAAACTATAGTGGCGATCAAGTAGAATTTGCAAACTAAAAATATTATTTGCAAGGGCATTCATGGATATTATGGATAGATATAGAATTCATAGTGTGAAATTTTATGTGATTTTGATAAAATACAACCTTGATGAGATGAATGGAACATAGTTGTATCAAGGGCGTGTTATCCAAAATAAGCCCCTTTCTTATTTTTTGGCTAACTCCCTTCATTCCTTCCTTCCTTGTGTCTCAGTCAAAAAATTTTATCTTTTAGGCACTCAAAATGTTCTAGAAATGGTTTCATTAGATAGAGAATCCCCTCAGCTTTCCCGTAATGGTAAAGTTTTTCTTCTAACTCCTTGTATTTTTGAGTTATGGCTTGGTGGAGTTTTGGAGGGAAATTTTCCCTAAGGAGGTTCGCTAACTAATGAGAAAGTGCCACGTTAGTGGTGGAATGGCGGATTGGCAGGGGTGACTTAGAAAAATTTCATCAAATATTGGTGGGGCGCACAAAGAAAATTTTCAACCCAAAGGCCCGCTAGCCAATAGGAGGAGGCCACGTGTCCTCGGGGTCATCGGAAGGCGGAGGGGCGGAGGGAAATTTTCCCTTTCACCAAAATATGGAAAATATTGAAAGGAAGGCCCACCCCCGATAGCCTGTTCCAATCAAAAGCCACCACGTGTCTATGTGGCTGGTGAAAATCTTAAGGTGGGTCCATAAAAGGAAATTTAGAGTTCAGGCCTGCGCCAATAAGAAGGTGCCACATGTCTTGTTTAGGGAAGCGGTCGGTAGTGATGAAAATTTGGAAGTGATGGCCCACTAACCAATCACAGCATCACATGTGGCATCGGAGCTTCGGGCCGACAGAGAATTTTTGGAAAATTTTCCAAAGGCCAAAAAGGTGTAAAAAGGTCAGGGAAAGGCCCGTGACCAATCAAAAGGTGCCACGTGGCATTGGGCCGAAGGGAGGTGGAACCTTTTGGGGAAATTTTCCCAAAGTCAAAAAGAGGGAAAATTTTAAATTTCAGGCCCGCCAAGATTCAATTTTGCCCTAGTTTTGCCCTAAATCTTCAGGAGGGCGTAACTTTTGATCCAAAGCTCAAATTTTCATGTTCTTGGTATCATTGGAAAGCTGGTAAAATTATCTACACAATGGAGGGATCAATTTTGTGTTTTGGAGAGAGAAAATCAAAAAACACCTCTGGCACGAGAAGAAGAATAGAACTGACATTTCAACCACCATTTTTAAAGAAGTATGGCTTGCATTCTCTCCCAGCATGGTCAAAAACATCAAGGAATGAACTTTTGAGGGTGCCCATGTTGTTTTAATGCAATTTGGTTGGTGGTTGAAGCCTCCTTTCATGCTTTCCCATGTTTTCTCCTTCCTAGGCTCGGATTTTCATTGTAAAAAGCCAGATTTGGCTCATTTTCCAGAGGTTGGACATTTCTATATTTTGTAGACTCCCTTCTTCACCCTGGCAAGTAGATTTGTGGAATATCAGACCTCTTTAAGAATGCAAAACATGATTTTTGCCTCTCTCGTTATTATAATGCATGTATTTTGACATTTGAAATGACAATGCAAGCTCTGTGAATGAGTTTCAGTCCTCTTCTTGTGTTGTTTGCTTCATTTCTGGTCTTTCATTACATTGTATCAATTTTTGTATGATATTTGTTGCAATTCTGTGATCTGTGTCAATTTACAGAAGTAAATGTTCACCACTCCTTTGGTGTATCACCTTGTTAGTCTTAGTTTATTTCTTTTGCATCTTTCATCTCTATCCCCTTGGAAATTAGAGTAGGATTTATAGTTTAAACCTCTGCAATTTACAAGCATACATCTAATCAGAGGAGTTGAGGAACCAGCCTCTAACCTAGAGATTCTTTTCCCATTTTTACAAGTCCCACACTTGGGGAAAAGATTCAATGTTGTGCAATCACACTAGATGTTCAATGTCAAACTAGAAATCTGATAAACATCCAGGGGTGTTGTGAATCTACAACAATAGTTTTGCACGCACGGTGGGACCTTAGAGGTATTCATCTTCATTGCAAAAATTTGATGTGCATTTGCTTCTAGTTTCTTGCTTGAAAAGAGACCTGATCTACACAATTGGTGACTCCCAACAAAAAAATCAACTGGTTTCAGCAGGCATAGTCTAAAGATTCATGAGAAGAATCAACACAAGGTCAAGATCCAGAGAAGAAAGGTTATCTGAGTATCTGCAATTACCTCTTGGAAGAAGGCACAGATGAAGGAGGATTCAAAGGTCTCCATCTCCACCAAACAGAACTATATCAACTCCTCCACCTTCTAGACCTTTCACTCAATCAACAAGGGTTCTCAGGCCAATCAGAATGGCACAACCCAACCCTTATGTCAACTTCACTAACAATAGCCCACTTGCTCTCAATGCACAAAATCCAGTTCTAGTTGCAACATTGAAGAACATTCCATATTTCACTAGAGAAAATCAGACCACTCCTGGTGATCATGTTAAAGACATTGCTAATGTTTGTGTAATCCATGAGATTGTTGAGATGCAAATTGTCATCAAATTACTAGCATCTTCATTCAAAGGGAAAATGTTGCAATGTTTTAGAAGCCTTGGGTCTAGTTCTATCTAAAATTAGAATCAGTTGTGTATAGCTCTCCATGAGTAGTTTGGAGAAAAGGGAGATAACTTGTCTCTATTAGAACAACTGACAACCATCAAGAGAGCTCCCAATGAGCAGCTGACTAACTTCAACTTCAGATTTCAAAGGACTTGGGATAGAATTCCAGTGGCAGTTAGGCCAACAGCTGAAGGTGCTTTTCTATACTATCTCAAAGCTTTAAATTCTAATATTTCCATGTTAATTCAGTCCATGGGAGGTACAACTATACCTGCAGCTTATAACATTGCCATTAGAGCTGAAAATTATCTGATTCAAGCTGGATCCCAAGCCTCCCATACCCTTGTATCCAAATTTAGAAAATCCAAGCACTAGTCAAGCACCTACTATAGCTCCTATTCCCACCCCTAGAAATCAAAGTTCAAATGAAACTTCTACTTCATCCTCTAGTGCTTCAAATGAACTCCAAGAAGTCATGAAACAGTTACAAAATTTAGGCAATGAGCTGGTTACACTCAAGAGGCAACAGGCCCAAAGTTTTAGACCTTCTTATCAGCCTCAATCTCAGCCTAATAGGCAACCATATCAGCCTAATAGGCCACCCAATCTAACTGCAAATCAAAATCAAGCTAGGCCTCCTGCCAATAGACCATTTCATCCCTATAATCCCAATGCTGCATCTACCTCTAAAGCTTTAGTGCCAGTGCAAAATAATGTAGCACAAGAGTATGATTGGTGCTTCCCATGCAGTGAACCTCACAACCAATCTATGTGCTTCAATGGTGCCTTGAACCAAGCCTTGATGGTGACAACAACTGGTGTAGAGGGTGAGGTGAGTCAGGAAACAAACCAACAACAAGGAACATCCCAAAGAAAATGTAGCTCCAAATGAGACTACACTAGTGAATTGGCAGGCTGAGGATTTTTGTGGTATGAATCAAGTAATGTCTCAGAGTATAGCAGCCAATACAAGGTCAAAAAGAGGAATATTGGTGAAGGGTAGTCATTGGCTCTAGGTGATCCACAACCTTCCATCACTCCACAAAGTGTTGGCAAGAAAAATGCAGTTCCAAACATGCAAGGACAACCTAAGCCACCTTCTAGACCAATTCAAATGCTAGCTGTTGCTGCCCATGTGCAAGAAAAGAATGTGCAGACCAAGGGGCAGAAAAGAGATGTTTCATCCCCATTTAGCATCATTGATCAGATGAAGAATAAAAATGTGAATATATCAATGTGGGAATCACTATCCATCCCGAGCCAAAGAGATCTCCTACAAGCTACCATGAAGAATCGGTCAAATTCAAATCAGCTAGGTAATATGCAAGAGAAAGTACTCACAAATGCTGCTCAGCAAGGGAATCATGGAGGACAACAAGGTAAAATTTTGAAGCCCCCTCCATTCTATGTTTCATTGATCATTGGAGATAAGCTAGTACACAATTGCATGATTGATTATGGGGCAAGTAGTTCTGTAATGCCCAAGAAAATAGCTGATTAGTTGGGCCTCCAATATGAAGTCATATCCAAAGGGGTAGTGCAATTAGATGGGACAACAGTAACAATAGTGGGAGTGATCAAATATTTGAATCTTACTTTGCATGCATGTCCCAATGTCACTATTTTACAAGATGTCTCAGTGATAGATTTTCCACCACTCTTCGCCTTATGCTTGTCAAGGGACTTCACAGCTAAAATTGGAGGCTACTTATCTGTTGATTGGTCACACATGTTGTTTAGGACCAGATATGGGACTAAGGCCACAATCAGGTCTGAACCTATTGCAAACTTTCACATTGAGCCTCATACTCCAAGCCAAATCAATGCCAATTGTTCAACATTTGATCAAGAGGATTATCCAAGCACAGATGAAACTGACACCAAGGTTGGAAACATCCTAGATTTGACTCTTGATGAATGGGCAAGAAAGGTACATGCTTTTGATCCCTACCAAGAAATAGAGGAATCTGAACTAGGATTCTATTGCATACATGAAGAAAATCATCCTATTCCTAGTATCACCAAACCAGACCATAAAGATGACAATGAGGTATGGCAGTTGTTCTTTGATGGATCAAGAAGTAGACAAGGTGAAAGAGGGGAGATATTCTTGTTTCACCTCAAGGCATTAAGTATTATTCAGCTTTTAGATTTCAGTTTACATGTTCTAACAACACTGTTGAATATGAAGCTTTGATACAAGGATTGCATTGGTCAATCAAGAGAGGTATAAAAACTTACAAGTCTTTGGTGACAGTGAGTTAATTGTTAATCAAGTTAAAGGGTAGCATGCTGCCAAAAATGATATGCTTAAGTGTTACAAAAATAGGGTGTGGGACCTCATTGAATATTTTGAGGGCTTTAACATCAATTCCATCCCTAGGAAAGGAAACCAAGCTGCTGACAGGCTTGCAGCAGTTGGGGCAGCCTTTGATGTTGTTGAAAGAATAAAAAATAATAAAGTACAACCAAGCATTCATGTGATTGTAAGGCCTTCAGTACCAGACAATAATGTAAGCTAGCAAGTGTTTGAAAATGATCAACAAATCATCAATTTCTTGCAAGAAGAAGCTGAATTCTCAGCCAAGAATCAAGAAAAATTAGAACAGCAATATGGTGATCAGGTAGTATAGCTAAGAACCAACAAACTACCAAGAGGAATTGTCACCTTGGAATCCATCTTTAATCCTAATGATCAATTCAGAAAGGAGAAAGAAAACATCTAAGTCAAGGGAGAAGATTGAATGCCTATCTTAATAGGAGAAGGAAAATCACTTCAAATTGGTAAGGTAACAACCGAGCAAGAAAGGTATGAGTTTATGTAGCTTTTTCAAGAGTTCCCTGATGTATTTTCTTGGAGTTATGAAGATTTGAGAGGTTTCAATCCCAAGTTAGCTCAACATACAATAGAATTGGATCCAAGTGCTAAACCCATCAGGAAAAAGAAAAGGCCAGTCAACCCACACATGGAGCCTCTCATGAAGAAGGAATTGAATAAGTTAATAGAGGCAAGTATCATATTTTCCATCAAGCATTCTAGTTGGGTAGCAAACCTGGTTCCATTAGAAAGAAGAGTGGAGAAATCAGATTGTGTGTAGACTTCAGAGATTTGAATAGAGCATCTCTCAAGGATCATTACCCACTTCCTTCTATGGAGCATATTTTGCAAGTTGTTGCTGGCTCTGAGAGATTTTCATTGCTAGATGGTTATTCAGGGTACAATCATATCATGGTCAAGGAGGATGAGCAGTTCAAGACAACCTTTAGGTACCAAACAGGGGATTATGCATATAGAAAAATTCCATTTGGGTTGTCCAACGCTGGAGCTACCTTCCAAAGGGAAATGGATATGGCGTTCAAGGGATTAATCAAAAAAATGGTGCTAGTATATTTAGATGATATCACTATTTTTTCTAAAAATACAACAGATCATCTCTTTCATTTGAGACAAGTGTTCCAAAGATGTAGAAGATCTAGGGTACCCTTGAATCCCAAAAAATGTATTTTTCTAGCCCATGAGGGAAAGCTCCTTGGCCACATTGTTTCCAAAAGAGGATTGGCAATTGATCTAGAGAGGGTTGAAGCAATAAAAGCACTACCATTACCAAGTCATAAGAAAGCCCTCCAAAGTTTCTTGGGAAGGATCAATTTTGTTCAGAGGTTTGTGCCCGATCTCACAAACCTTGTCAAGCCAATAACTATGATGTTGAAGAAAAGCATGGATTTCAAATGGATAGTAGAAGGCAAGGAAAGTTTTGAGGTAATCAAGGAGGCTATCTCACAAGCTCCAACTCTCATTAACCCAGATTTCTCTAAGGATTTTATCCTTTATGCATTTGGAGGTGATGATACAATCTCTGCAATTTTAGTACAATAGAACAAAGAAAATTCAGAGCAGATAATGTATTTCTTTAGCCAAATCTTGGAGGAGTATGAGGTGAGATATTATTTCATTGAGAAGCATGTTCTTGCAGTGATTAGGATCTTGAAGAAATTTAAGCATCTAGTTTCAAACAACAAGGTTCAACTGTTGGTTTCTCATGTGGGAGTTAAGGACTTCCTCCTCAACAAAGATTTAAATGAAAAACATGCAGGATGGATTACTCATGTCATGGAGTATGAAATTGAGATCAAAGTCACCAAGCTGTTCTGAGGAAAAGGATTATGTGAACAACTGGTCTTAAGCAAATCAATGGAAGCATGCAATGAAAAGGATGTTGTTTTGGTGCTGCAAAACAACCAAGAACAAGGTAATGTTCAAGAAGAGAATGATGGTGTCCTCACTCCTTGTTGGACCCAAGACATAATGCACTTCCTACACATAGGCCTATGCCCTCCAGAGATGAAAAAAACCAAGAGAAGACACTTCATATTGCAGGTTGTCCCATATGCACTTGTTGATGGTGTTTTGTTCAAGAAGGATGCAAATGGAGTGTTATTGAGATGCATTGGGACAAATCAGATTAATAGAACATTGGAAGAGTTCCATGGTGGGACAACTGGGGTCATTTTTCACCAAGAGTGATAGCCCTCAAGATCATGAAGGCTGGCTACTATTGGCCCAAGGTATTCAATGATTGTTATGCATGGATCAAGAGGTGCAAGAATTGTGCATTCTTCACAGGCAAAGAAAGATTAGCAGCCCTTCCATTGCACCCAATTTCAATTGACCATCCATTCATGCAATGGGGTTTGGACTTCATTGGATTCATTAACCCAAACTCAAGCCAAGGGCACAAGTGGATTCTAACAGCCACAGATTACTTCACCAAATGGACTGAGGCAGTGGCACTTAGAGAAGTAAATGAATCTAGCATTCTAGACTTCTATGAAGGGATAATAACCAGATTTGGTATACCTACCACTATAATATCAGATAATGCCTTGGCATTCATAGGATCAAAGGTGACTGAATGGGCTATCAAAAATGGGATTTATCTAAGCACTTCATCAAACTACTACCCTCAAGGTAATGGCCAAGCTGAGTCTACCAATAAGAACTTGTTAAGGATCATCAAGAGGAATCTTGATGAAAATCAGAAAACTTGGCATACTAAATTGAAATCAGCCTTATGGGCTGATAGGATAACTCCCAAGAGATCCACAAGTAATTCTCCATTCAAGCTTGTTTATGGAAGGGAGGAAATTTTGCCCATGTCACTTGAATTGCCAATGTTGGAACTCATGAAGCAATTGGAATTGTTGGAGTTTGAACCCATGGAAGTTAGATATGTAGAATTGATGGAACTCCAAGAGATCAGAGAGCATGCAGCCCAAGCAATGGAGAAGGATCAAGCCTTGATCAAGAAGACTTTTGATAGGAAAGCTAAGGCTAGAACCTTCCAAGTTGGAGATCTAGTGTTGAAATGGGATGTAGACCGAGAAAAGCTAGGAAGACATTCAAAGTTTGATGCCATTTGGAGTGGCCCCTACATGGTCACAAAGTGTAAGAACAACAATGCCTTCCAATTGTCTACATTAGATGGTGAAGAACTACATATTCCAGTTAATGGAATCCATCTAAAGCATTGCTACTAGAGGGAAACTCTCTACCTTGTACATTTTAGCTTAGATTTTCATTCCTCCAAGTGCTTATGCACATTGTTTTGTTGTAGCTTAGTTTTTCTTTCCCTAAGTGCTTTGGCACAAGCTTGCTATCCCAAACATGTAGTTTTATAGGCCATGTTCTAGATCAAGTGATGTTCCACTCTCTCATCTCCCTCCTTGTAATTTTCTAATCAGTTGAGAGCTCCAAGTAGAGAATTTTATGACTCCATGCCTAATGGATTGCTTCAGGCAACTGGTAACTTCATCTAGTAGGAAGATGACCCCTCTAAGTCACCAAAATTGTTATCCAAAATAAGCCCCTTGCTTATTTTTTGGCTAACTCCCTTCATTCCTTCCTTGTGTCTCAGTCAGAAATTTTTATCTTTTAGGCACTTAAAATGTTCTGAAATGGTTTCATTGGATAGAGCATCCCCTCAGCTTTCCAGAATGGTAAATTTTTCCTTCTAACTCCTTGTATTTTTTGAGTTATGGCTCAGGTGGAGTTTTGGAGGGAAATTTTCCCTAAGGAGGTCTGCCAACCAATGAGAAAGTGCCACGTCAGTGGAATGGTGGATTGGTGGGGGTGACTTAGAAAATTTTCATCAAATATTGGTGGGGCGCACAAAGAAATTTTTGGCCTAAAGGCCCGCCAGCCAATAGGAGGAGGCCACATGTCCTCGGGATCGTTGGAAGGTAGAGGGGCAAACGGAAATTTTCCCTTTCACCAAAATATGGAAAATATTGAAAGGAAGGCCCACCCCTAATAGCCCATGCCAATTAGAAGCCACCACATGTCCATGTGGCCGATAAAAATCTTAAGGTGGGTCTGCAGAAGGAAATTTAGAGTTCAGACCCGCACCAATCAGAAGGTGCCATGTGTCTTGTTTAAGGAAGTGGTCGGTAGTGATGGAAAATTTGGAAGCGATGGCCCGCCAACCAATCACAACGCATGACACGTGGCATCGAGCTTTGGGCGGTGGAGAATTTTTGGAAAATTTTCCAAAGGCCAAAAAGGCGTAAAAAGGTCAGGGAAAGGCCTGCAACCAATCAAAAGGTGCCATGTGGCATCGGGCTAGCGGGAGGTGGAACCTTTTGGGGAAATTTTCCCAAGGTCAAAAAGAGGGAAAATTTTAAATTTTGGGCCTGCGAAGATTCAATTTTTCCCTAGTTTTTCCCTAAATCTTCAGGAGGGCGTAACTTTTGATCTAGAGCTCATATTTTCATGTTCTTAGTATCATTGGAAAGATGGTAAAATTCTCTACACAATAGAGGATCAATTTTGTGTTTTGGTGGGGTTTAGAGAGATAAATGAAAAAAAATCCTCTGGCACAGGAAGAAGAACAGAATTGACATTTCAACCACCATTTTTAAAGAAGTATGGCTCGCATTCTCTCCCAGCATGGTAAAAAACATCGATAAATGAACTTTCGAGGGTGCCCATGTTGTTTTAATGCATTTTTTCAGTGGTTGAAGCCTCCTTTCATGATTTCCTACGTTTTCTCCTTCCCGGGCTCAGATTTTCATTGTAAAAGCCAGATTTGGCTCATTTTCTAGGGGTTGGACATTTCTATGTTTTGCAGACTCCCTTCTTCACCCTGGCAAGTGGATTTGTGGAATATCAGACCTCTTTCAAAATGGAAACATGCTTTCTACCTCTCTGCTATTGTAATGCATGTATTTTGACATTGGAAATGACAATGCAGGCTCTGTGAATGAGTTTCAGTCCTCTTCTTGTGTTGTTTGATTCATTTATGGTCTTTCATTACATTGTATCAGTTTGTGCATGATATTTGTTACAATTCTGTGATCTGTGTCAATTTGTAGAAGTAAATGTTCACCACTCCTTTGGTGTATCACCTTGTTAGTCTTAGTTTATTTCTTTTGCATCTTTCATCTCTATCCCCTTGGAAATTAGAGTAGGATTTATAGTTTAAACCTCTGTAATTTACAAGCATACATATAATCAGAGGAGTTGAGGAACCAGCCTCTAACCTGGAGATTCTTTTCCCATTTTTTACAAGTCCCACAATTGGGGAAAATATTCAATGTTGTGTAATCACACTGGATGTTCAATGTCAAACTAGAAATCCGATAAACATCTAGGGGTGCTTTGTGAATCTACAACAACAAGGTGTACAAGGAATCTATGCTTTGAACTGGATTGAGATAAACAATAAAGTTTTCCACTCCAAGAATTGCACTTGTAGTCAATAGCAGGTGTTAACACATAACCAACGATAGTTAGTTACACCAAAAGACCGTGACCGAAATATGGATGAAAGATGCTTGAAATCCTAATGTTGACATGAAAAAGGATTAGATATGTAACTTGTACATGTTAAGAAGGATCTCCAAAGGTGGGGTTCCTTGAGTTTATGCCCCAACTCTAGGAAAGGGAAAGAACAATAGAAGAAATTTGATCAATGCTAGAAATCTTTTTAAGAATGATTATAAAAGGAAGGCTGATCAATGCAGAAAACCTTCCAAATGCCATAATAATACAGTAGCCATCCTTCGATGGTATGGTCTACTATATCCATAATATGGATGGAAAGAAGAATATATATGATAGTCGTCCTTCGAGGGATCGGTCTATTTTTTATTTTTCTTTGTATGCTTTTCTTTTTGTCTTTCTCTTATTTGCATGAATAGTTTTCCTTCAAGGGATCAATATTTTTTGATAACTTTGATTTTTCCTTTTGCATACATGAATTTTATCTTTACATGGGGGAAAGCTAGGAATAACGAATTAGACCACTTAGGAGGGGATAAGTAATGTACAAGAGACACCCCTAGACCCTTTGCATGACTACAATAGTAGAATAAGAAGTTGATGGATGTAATAGTTATGGGGTCATATCAATGCAAAGTGAAGGCGAGACCACATAATTCATATCATCTCAATGAAAATGTAAGGGGCTATGGAAAGGGATAAAGATGGAGGAATGATCTAAGGATACAACTAAGTGTTCATTGGTAGATATGCTAATAGTAGACTGGTCACAAGTACAATGCATTAAGATGTTATGTCTCTGGTTTACCACCAATAGAGGGAAGACAATAATTTGCCACAAGATGAGATGATAGAAAAGTAGGAAATAAAACTATTTCCTTAAGGAAACAAAAATATGATCACAAATGTGGTCTTGATGAAATATATGGTGCCTCAAAAAGACACAAATATGGCCACAATGGTGGAATTTGGTAAAAATGTCCCTTAACAGAAGGACAAACATGGCCTCAAAGGAGGACTTTGATAAGAAAAATAACAATAATGGTCCCTCACAAAAGGAAAAAAATGGCCACAATGGTGGACTTAGAATGAGATGAGGATTGGGACAAAATTAGTTTAGATTGGATGAATGTGAGGGAGGTAAACAAAACAATGTCAAGGAGCAAAGTCCCCTAGTGTCAAGGGATTTATACAGATGATATACTTAAGGAGAGGGAAGGTTTCTCCCAAAATGAATTAAATTTTGAGTTAAAGGATGTCGAAAGAGTTTAGATGGGATTGTTTTAGATTTGGATGGGATAAATAGTCGAAGACCACAAGAGTTCCTGAAAGATAAGTGGTATTGATGGATAATGGAGGACCTTCCTTAGGAGGAATGTTGTGTGTAGGAGGGATGTTAAGGGATGATGTGGATGAAGGAATCATGGGAAAATTGATGGATGGGATATGAATTGGATTCAATGTAGATGGAGAAGGAACTTTCCCTGAATGAGGAAATCATCTTTCTCAATAAGGTTGTGGATGATTGTCCAAAATTCCTTACAATGTTTGATGTCATGGCCTGGGGTACAATGATAAGAACAACTATAATTAGGATTGAACCATGATGGCTTTGGACCATATGGATTAAAGGATTTAATGGGAGGAAGTGTGATGGAAGATATTTGAGTTAAATTTCAAAGGATATCTGCATAGGACCCCATTAAAGTGTCATGGGGAAGGTAACTCTTGTGGGTTTTGATAAGATATCTTAGCTTGGAGTTAGGAGAAAAATTGGATGTAGATTGGATGGGTGAATTAGATAAATCAAATTTGGTTGGAGGATTGTATTGTATGGATTTGTATTTAGGTGAGGATGTACATTGGATGGGTAGATTATACGTCTTAGATGACAAATTAAATTGGATTGGAGGATTGATTGTTTGGCTATAAATTTATCGTTGTGAGATGTCATAGATGGAGTGAATGATCCTAAAATAGATGTTGTGGCATTGGATTGTTGAAAAGAGGGAAAGTATGAATGTTTTCGAGGATGTGCAGGGGACTGTCGGGGATGTTTTCCATGAGCCTTAGACTTCAACCGAGAATATTTACTCCTAGCAGGGATGATAATAATCTCAACCGAAGGATCTGATAGTGGTGGTGTGGTTATTAATGGAGAAAATGTCCTAAAACAAGATGAGGATGTTAATGGAGAAATAGGTGTTTGTATGATGTGATTAATGAGATCTATGTGAGATGTGGATTGTTTAGGTTTTGGCATGGAAAGAGTTGATTTTGTAGAGGGAGAATGTAAACCATATTTATTTGACTTAGGTGGAGGTGTTTTCTCATAGATGTTTTGAAGCGTATATTTGATAGGGTTGCATAGATCAAGAAGATTTGTCCATTGTGATAGACAAATTAGGTAAAGAGTGTTGGATAGGTCATGTGATGGGGCCATAGGAAAGGATATAGGTAAGGATGTCAAGGTAGAGATAGGTGGACTTGTTGATATGATAGATATAGGGGTAGATGGGATAGATAGGGATGTAGGAATATTTGGGATATTTGGAGATGTGGGTGATGTGATAACTAATGGAGTAGACATTATGGGTAATGTAGAAAATGTAGGAGTATTTTTAAGGTGTAGAAGTAGATGGGACTGGTTGTTTCATAAATGTTTCGAGGGGTAAGAATGATATGTTTGCTAATGGGGTTAATGTCGGAGGTGGGGTTGTAAAGGTACATGTGGTAGAAATGAGTTTATCTGGGATGGTTGTGAGTAATGTAGGTGTAGTAATAGGTGTGTTTGAGGAAGATGTGGGTGAAGAAATAGATGTGAGAGATGTAGGGATATGTGTGGATATCAGTGGGGCTGAAATAGGTGCTAAGGATGAATCTAATGTGGTAGATTGGGGTGTGCTTGAAGTGGATGGTATAGTCAAATTTGATGTGGATGTGATAAGGAGAGGAGAAGGTGTAGGTTCAGGACAAGTAGTAAAAGTTGACATAGGTGTTATAGTTATGGATGTGACATATTCCGCATAAGGAATTAGCATAATGTCTAAGGTAGGAACATGTAGAGTCAATGATAAGATGAGATCTTGATTGACAGTGTCAATCATATAAGCATTTGATAGTTGAGATGTAAAGGGCATGGCTTGATTTGTTGGTGGTTGATTAGGTAAAGTTTGAATAGTGGAGCTATCGATTTGGATATCCCCTTGATTTATGAGTTGTTGGACATGATCTTTGAAGGAATGACATTTCTCAATGTCATGACCTTTGACTCGATGATATTTACAATAGTGGGCTTTGTGATACCAAGCAAGCTTGGCTTGTGAATTGTCCATGGGTCATATGGGAGGAAGTTAGATGGAGTTTATAGTCATCAACTTATCAAATACGGAGTTGTATGATTCTCCCAAGGGGGTATAGTTGATTGTCGGTTGAGGGACTCATTGTTGAGGCCATGTGTTGGATATAGATGTAGATGAGGGTTTAATGACCACAGTGTTGGCCACACCCTTAAATTTTTCATTATGTGTGAATGGTTTAGTAGATTCAATTTTAGGTTTAATTGAACTTAGTTTAAGATGACCCTACTCAATGGCATGGGTTTCAAGTTTTGAGCCATTGTGAAAGCTTCTTTAAAGGTTCGGAATGATTGGATTTGCAAAGTAGATGATATATGTTTTTCACATAAACGTGAGAAGGTTTCGATCATTTTAGTTTGTGGAAGAGTGAAGGAAAATTGGTTTATAACACCATGCCATTGTGCGACAAATTCGGCGATGGGATCATCTTCAAACTATCGATGGTGTATAGGTTAGTGATAGTGGTTTTGCATGTGATATTGATAGAAAAGTGTTCTAAGAATAATGGTGCAAGTTGGGTGAAAGATAATATGGAATGTTGTGTGATATTGTTGTACCATTACAACACGGGAATGGACAAAGACATGGGGAAAGTGCAAAGAAGTAGATCATGATCATGTGCAATAAGACAACATGTGTGTTTAAATGTGAGGAGATGTTGTTGGGGATCTTCCTTGTTGTTGAACTTAGTAAACGTGGGAAGTTTCCAATGAGGAGGGTAGGGTTTAATTGGAACCGATGGATGAATTGGTTTGTTACATATTTTTCATAGGATAAAGTATCCTTAGGTGCCAAGGTAATGGTTTCTAAATTGGCCAATTGATTCATCAAAGTGTGAATAGGATCATTTGATGCAATGTTAGGTTGAGATTGGATTGGTTGTGTGGTTTGAAAAGTAGTTTGATGAGCACTAATTTGTGGATAAGGTTGTGGATATGTAAGTGTTGGGTGAATCGTTTGATAAGGTGGTTGATAAACTTACGGGTGTGCAGGTGTGTGGGGAATTATTTGGTAAATATTAACATGTGTCATGGGTTGAGATTGTTATATAGGTTGACTTTGAATAATAGGGACACAATGTGTTCGTTGAAGTTTGGTAGGTTTTTGTGGTAAATGATAAGTGGGGATATGGGTGTTAAGAGGTTGAGATGGTTGGAGCATATGATGGGTATGAATATAAGTGTAAAGAGGTTGAGATAGATGGACAGGAATATGAGTAGTGGATGAAATATAATTGTCAAAATGGGATGTGGGTGGAATGTAATCCACCAATTTAGGATATTGGAAGGATTGAAATATTTTAGAGGATTTTTGAAATATTTTAGTATATGGGGTTAGGAGGAGGCCCGAGTGTCTCTAGAGGAGTAGGAGATGGTGATGCGGTTGATTTAGGAAGATTGGCTTGGTGAGGGATCTGAGGATTAATTTTAAGATAGGTATAATCTTGAATGACATGGTTCTCGAGAAGCGAGGCCATAGAGACAGGGGGTTAGGTTGGAGTCAATTACGGTGGATATTCTAGAGAAAGCAAAGGTTGTGCTTGATGACCTGGAAGACCTTAGAGGAAGAGATGAAAGAATAATATCCCGAATTGATTATTCGAGTTGAAGCAAAAGGTACTACAAGGTAAAAATATTCTTTTATTCATCAAAGTTATATCTATTCTTCTATTCATATTCTTTGATTCGTTTTGGAGATAACCATTTCGGGGAGGTAATGCAACTAGTGTAAGGTAATGTTGATCATTCGTAATCTAGCACTTAGCAAAAAAATATGGAAGGTTCATGTGGGAGAATAGAGCACATTCAAAGGTGTGAAATCATTAGAGAGGATCACGTGTAGAAAAGAGAAAGATTCGGGACTTAGCCATTTTCATGATGAGGATCTATTTTTGGAGATAGCGTACGAAGCACTCAAACTGATTAGAGACTTTCCCATCATGCATTGGCTATTTTTGGATGATTAGTTATGAAGCACTTTGCATGAATGCAGGCTAATGATAGAATGACAAACTGATAGTTGACTAAGAGAGATCTATTATTAACACTCTTGCACGTAAGCCTATTTTTGTAACGCAGCGTGTGGATAATAATAGCATGCGACCTATTTTGGGATTAGATAAGTGGTGAAGAGAAATTCCCCACCCTTATAAATATGTATTAAAATGTGTAGTAGAGAGATCATAGATATAGGTGTGATAGCTAGGTTATAGTGATATTATGCTGCCAAATATGTTACATGCATGAGCGTATACTACTGTGATTATAAGGAAGCTTCTGTGTATTTACTAGAATTAATATAATGGAGACTATGGACTGAAACAAGGTGTTATCATGGATATATTTTAGTATTGTATGCTTGATTCCATTATGGTTATCTATTAAGTTTGTTATGTCCTAGATCTAGATCTAAATATGCACTGTAGGAAGATATATTAGCCATAGATCTGAATGATTAAAGTATTCATCATGTTAAAAACCTATAACAACAACCCTAAAGAGGGACCTGGTACCTTTGTGCGCTTCAGGTGAGCGTTCAATCTAGGCTGAGTGATGTGCTATGCGCCTAGGCTTGTATTGTTGAATTCTAGGCTGCATCATTGGTTCCTATGCCGAACCTCTTTTTAGTTGTTTTGTTTGGATGGTTCATAATGAAGACATATCAGTTGACCTTAGCAAGTGTTGAAGAGTGGATACATGATCTGGAAGAAGAATATGCATGACGTTTCAACACTAGATCTGAATTTAATGCACGCGTGTGGGTGGAACATAATTTGTATAATAGTTTATATGAGAGATTCTTCGTTATCTTTCCAATAGAATTGTATGAGTGGCTGATTGCTTATGCATCTAAGTGGAATTAGAGGTATCGCACACTTGTCTAGATGCAGAAGAATTTTAAGCCCTTTATGATGCTGATCTGATTTGGACTCGAGCTGTGGATACATGGTTCCATGGTGTTTTGAATAGTTATATCTTGGAGTACTCAATTTCCACCTATTTGTGCTAAGAGGTAGTTGAATTCCATTTTTATGATATCCAAGGGAACTTACTTGTAAGGTATTCAACTGGGGATCAAGATTCGATGGTATCTTTGAATTTGGAGAGTAAACCATTGGCTAAGTAAACCCCACCATGTGTGGGGGTACAATCAAGTTTGGTGAAGGATGGAAAACCCAACAATAGAAAGGAAGAGAGAGGAAAGGTGGCTTAAGTATAATGAGGTGTGTGAGAGGGAGGTAGAGAAGCAGTGGGAGGTTGCAGAGAAAATGGTGTTGTGGAGAAAGATAGTTTGGGAAGGAGTGGAATTTCATGCCAAAGATGTGGAACTTGAGACGAGGAAATACCCCATTTGGGAAAACATGATAGGGAACCCTCCTCGGCCTCACACAGAAGAATGCCAATAGAGATGACCTGGGCCATGGGCATGCATATGAATCCACCTAGAAACCTTTCCCTTGCACTTGGTTTTCCAACATCTAGTACAAATAACAATTAGCAAGCTAATTCAAGTAGTGGGAGAGTAGGAGTGAGTCTTATGAAAGGCATAGTGATGGCAGTGTAAATGGCTTCATTGTTATATGGGACTACTTTTTCGGGTTTATCACCAAAGTGTAAAATATATGTGCGCTGATTTTGGACTAACTTCTGGGAGTGGTAACACTTCATAGACTATTGGGGTAAAGTTTAGTTCTACTGTTGGGACACAGGGAAGTAAATCTTCTAGTCTGAACCTAGCTAAAGGTTTGGGATCAAGAGGCTTAGGTATCTCTAGCTCCAACGGGTCCGGTGGTTCTGGAGGCAAAGGAAACACAAGAGGTTCTAGATTAGTTGGGAAAGGCCCACACCAACCCCATAATATTTACATGGAGATGTGTCTTCCTCTCCCGAATATAGAGGCATATAATATTCTACGAACATGTGCATATGTGTGAAATAATATGGTGCACAAAAGGAATCATGGCTTCTGAGCATAGGGCAAGCCAATTTACTACTACGTTATAAGGGTGTGCACATAGCTGGTATAGAAAGTTTGACCCTGATCAGACTTGTGTAGACTATACAGACTTTAAAATATGCATTCCTTAAAGAGTTTCACATCCCTGAGTTTGAGTAGAAGAGTATAAGTGCACTCAAGGATACTAAGCAAGGAACTACTGAGAGTGTTAGAGAGTATGATGCCCATTTTAAAACATTGTTATCTAATCTTTCTTATGACATACACACAAGCCAACATGCATAGTGGTTCATTTGGGGACTAACTACCCATTTTAGGAGGGCATTATCACATAAGACATACACTGATCCATGTGAAGTACTTGAAGCAGCCTTACACATTGAGGCAGTTGGAAGCATAGATGCTCGGGTGAGCCTATTTTTAGAAGTACAAATTGTATCTATGGAAAAACAATTAGAGAAACTATCAGTGAATTCAGCACACGAGATGCCCACATGGATTTGGTGCATAGATTGTGAAGTAGAAGGTCACACAAAGGATATTTGTCCTCACATATCAGTACACTCATTACTTTGTTGGATTGTGAGATATGCCATTTAAACCATGATGCTAGTTGCTGCCCATTATTACAATGTGTAATAAGGAAGAACATTTCAAGCTACTATAAAATTTGTAGGTCCACGACTCATGACATAGAAGACTATCGGTTGATTGGTTAGATCCATGATGTTATAGATATTGGTGTACGACAAACAAGAGTTTCAGATAACTCTAAGGGAAAGAATGAGCATCAGGACTGGGATCACAATCAGGTGTGCTATGATCGAATGAAGGGCATTTTGAAGGTGGTTATGGCAGAGGTTGAGGATACCACAATGGATTTGGAGGATGAGGTCGTGGTAGTGGAAGAAGTGAGTTCCCTCATGGAACATGTTATACATGTAGATCTCTTGACCACTACAGAATGAATGTCCTCATAATATTACATGTTATTTTTGTGGAAATAACCATAGCTATGAGGAGTTCTTGGACTTGTATGAGCATCTTAGTAAGAAACATAAACAAGAAAACAAAGGCGCATGGATGGTTAGGATACAACACACTGTTGAAAATCAAGTGGATTCCTAAGTTGGAAACAGAAGCCAAGAGTTGCAAAGTGAAGATCACGACCCATGTTGAGGTGGCACATGCTAGAGAAGCATTGCAACATAAGCCTACCATCACTAAGGAGGAGGTTCTACATGCATGGTACCTAGATCTTGCCCATCAAAAGGATTTTTATCAAGAAACCATGGAAGTTATTAGGAATCTTCAAGGTGAGATATAGTACTTAAAAGAGCAATCACGAGAAGATGGAGCAAAAGAAAGTATCAGAGATGGTCCAAACTGATATAGATGACTTAAGGAAAGTGTGTAAAATGTTGCACCAAGAAAATATCATTCCATTGTTAGGGGATTGGTTAAAGGGAAACACTCCATGCGCAAGTATTGAGACTAGATGGCAAATCCTGCATGCGAATCTTCCCCCTCATAGCCTAGATTATGACAAGGAAATCACTTTGAATGTTGTTGTGGATGGGTGGCTATTGAGTAATATACTGATTGATATATGAGCTGAAGTCAATGTTCTTACTTTAGATGTATGGGTACAAATGGGGAGACCTCCATTGCAGCCATCCTCTAATGTATTGTTCATGGCTAATCGGACTAAGGTCACTCCCATCATAGTTTTGAAAGATACATCCATTACCATACAAGGAGCCAAGTTCACTAGAGACTTTGAGGTTTTAGCATTGGCAGAGTCAGAAAGCTTTCTAGTTCTATTGGGGCATCCTTGGTGTTATGCAAATAATGTTGATCTTTGGTTTAACAAAGGCTATATCAGTTTTGAAAATAGGGAGGAGAGAGTTATTATCCCTTTAATAGATGGAAAATCTGCACCCTATGTTGAGCCCTTAAGTGAAGAAGATCTAAATAGGATTTATATACATGTCATCTAGGATCCGAGAGTTTTTGAGCCATGTAAAGAAGGAATCCTTCAGTGGGAGGATGCCTAGTCTATTAGCAATACTATAAGTATTTCTTGTGATAATTGGGATCATAACACTTATGAGTTTGTAGGGTGTGAAGCAAAGAACATATTTCCTAGAGGTATAAAACCACATTATGTCGGGAGGATAGGTAACAACTTGGTACCTTGTTACACCGAGAAGGAGATTTTATGGTGTTCCTACGTGCAAAGGAATAACAATGGATAGACCCACTGGAAAGAAGAAATATGCTAGCAAAATACACTACGTGGGGACAACAACATGGTGGTGGGTTGCCCACAAGGATAATCTTGTAGGATGGAATGAAATTAGGATTTCTCTTGCTACTAGGTTCTTTAGAGTAATGCACCTACTCAAATATGTACTTAGAATGGTAATCAACCTATTCACCACCACGTTCGAAAGTGTGAGACTTTGGACGAAGGGTGGGAAGCTTTACCACCTTCTCTATGGGTGCACAAGTTTTATTCCACTTTACAAGGATACGTGCATAAAAGGAACAATAACCAGATTGTACCAAGCCAAGAAAAAAAGATGCTAATCAAACACCATGATAAATAAGATGAAAGTAATTCACCGAATAACTTTACATAAACCTTTGCAAAAAAATGAACAGAAATATCATATATTATTATGGGACTCAATGAAATACAATGAGAATGGGCCTTGCTTATATAGGCAAGGAATAATAATCTAAGAACCAATCAAGTTCATAGATCAAACCATAAATCATGGAAAGAACTAGTTAAGTCCATAGATTTAGGACAGAACTAGACATCAAAGATCTAGTTAATACCATAGATCAAGGAAAGAACTATACCTAACAACTAGATAATATATCTTAATATCTAAATAAGATAAAATATATACCCACATACATAAGTGGGTGAGGATAAATACCATAAAGGTAAATAAATTACCTAGGTGAACATGAGCTAAGGTAAATACCTAATCTAACACCCCCTCAATCAAGCTATGGGAAAAAATAAAAGTGGAATGTCCATAGTATGAGTCCTGGTAAATAGGCATGATGAGGTACTCATGTACAATAACTAGGAAATAAAGGACACCGCAAGGTACCCAAAACTAGTAACAACAAAGTAAAGTGAGTAAAACCCACTGCAATGCATCCTAAGAAGCTCACTAAAAGAACTTGTATAATGTTGAAGAATTTTGGTGTGCATTGTGGTCTGAATCCACTTCTTGATCACAAAACTCAAAAACAACTAACACTAGGCTTCACCGGAATAGATCCATACAAGGAGACTGGCAACCAAGTGATTTTGAAAGTAAGAGAAAAAACATAAAACATAATTCGATCAATCGCTGCAAATAAGTGTGTCATGATCCAAGAACAATAACCAAAGCAACAAAGCAAGGACACAAAATCTAGAGTGTCATGATCCAAGAAAATCCAAGGTAACAAGGCAAGGACATGAAACCCGAAGAACCAAGATCAGCACCACACCCTCCCATACTAATAAATGGGTGGAGTTATGCTAAAAATATGTCTAATTTTCCCAAAATCAACTACTCAAACACTAACAAAATAACACTTTGGAATTCACTAGAATAGATCCCGTATAAGAGATCATCATGATAACATGCCATAAGTTTTGAAAATATAGATACAAAATATCTCAACAAACAAGAGAGATACACTACACCTGCTAAAGAAAAATGCTCAAAACAAGAAGCATTACAATGTAGAAGGTATAGAAAGTGGAGCAAGAGGTCAAATGGTGGAGGATCCATGCCTGTAGAGTCCTCTCAATGAATGCCTATGTTGCCACCACGAGTGATTAGATATCCACCCCAAATCAACATGGATGGATGAAGAAGATGCCTGCATATGATTTAGTGTAAAATTCACAATGGGTGCATGCAAAGGAACATCAAAATGTGTGTCAAGTTGATCATGTCTGATAACTGAAATCTCAGGTTTCTCAAGCCTGAGTGAAGGTACAAAACTCATGTGTTGCTCATGATCCTCGAAAGAGGTGAGCGAACAAAAATAAGAGCTCTGTCAATGTGTGATCCCAATGAAGTATCTTCTCGAAAACCAATGTCATGGTGAGAAATCCACTTAATATGTGGAATAGGGGAAATAATACCCTGTGTATGTTTGCCAATACCTCCGCTAGTGAAACCCATAGAATGAATCATGTGAGAACTGAATGTAGTGGTATGCTTCTCAAAAGATCCATGCATATAAGTAGAAGTCGGATACATGACATGTGTTACCGTAATAGGAACAGGTGTGGAAGAGCGTACAAGAATAAGCCTCATAGGATTATCAAGCATCAAAAGTAGTAACAGCTAAAAGACCGACAAATCAATGTCAATGGGTATAAGAGAAACAACTACAAGTGGACTAGGAGCATGTACATGGTTTTCCATAATATGATAATGATGTTGTAGGCTAGGAAGTGTTTATCTGTAGGGAGTGTATTAGTGTATTCTTATCATGAATGAGTGATTGTAGAAGACAATTTCATTTCTTGAGTGATCTATTTTCTTACAAAAAATTAACAATATCCTCTTGAAGTCCACACACTTTAGAGAAAAGCATATCATTCTTAGAATCCATGATAGATACAAGAACGCAACTCCAAAAGTTTAGGACATCAAAGCCCAACCGAAATTGCATCCACAATTGATTACAACACTCCTCCATAATTGGCACTTTATAATTATAGTGCAATTCTAAAAATAAATATTTCCAATGGAAAGAGCACAAAAAAATCACTTTTGCAAAAAATGGCACCAAAAACCGAGTTACTTGATCAAAACACACTAGCTTTTCAATATTATGCTCTGTTATTTATTTTAGTTGTCACTAAAACAAAATAAAATTATTTTTCCTTCACCACACAAATAAAATGAAAGGGGGCTGGAGTTAAGCACCTACTAGTAGGAATCAAAAGATTTAAGCCCTCATATGACCATACCATATAACCAAGGGATAACGATTTCAATGGATGTTCAATGCACTTGCCTTGAGAAAGAAAAAGGAAAAATGGTCTACTTAGTGGATGACGAGAAGTAGAAAATATGGATGTAAACCATTCAACAAGTAGGTGTGAGGTACTAGACAATACAGATACAATCACGTGTTCCTCTCATGAACCTATGAAGACAAAGAGGGTGAATATTGGATTGGACGCTGAGCCTAAGGAATCAGAATTGGGGACTATTGGGCAAACTCAAGTGGAAAAAATCATAGAGTTACTAAGGGATTACCAAGACTTATTCCCTAGGGGTAATACATAAACTTAAAAAGTGTGCATGAATCATTAGGGGAGATGAAGATAAAGATTAAAGAGGGTGCGCACCCAGCTAGAAAGACCCTACATGATGAACCCTAACTTGCATGAAAAGGTCAAAGAAGAGATTGAAAAAATGTTGAAGTATGGAATTATCAAGCCCTTGATGAGTTAAAATGGGTCAACCCAATCATGATCAATATCAAGAAGGATGGACGAATCATGATTTATGTGGATAACATGGAGTTGAATGCTGCATGTGTGACTCGATTCCTTTCCTATGCCATTTGCCGAGGAAATACTAGAAGATGTTACAGGTGTGAAATCTATTCATTTACGATGGGTTCTAGGTGTCATCAGTGTACACGAATTACCCAGGAGGATTAGGAAAAGACTATGTTTACTATCAATGGGGTAGCTTCACCTATACTTGTAATGCCCTTTGGTCTGAAAAATGCGCCTGTTGTATTTTTGTGCATAGTTGTTCAAGCATTCAAGGACTTTATTCATAACTTCTTACATGTCTATTTAGATGATTGGACGGTGTATGCATTAGTTAAGGATCATTGTGACAATCTATGCTTAATGTTTGAAAGATGTAGACAGTTGATTATCTTATTGAACATCAAGAAGTGCATATTTGATACACCGTTTGGAATATTATTAGGACACATAATCTACAAGGAAGGTTTATTAGTTGATCTAGCCAAGGTTGCAGTCATTATAGGCCTAAAAGATCCTACTAGTTAGAGTGAGGTACACAGATTTTTGGGTTATACAAGATATTATAGGAAATTTATCAAAGGATATGCCAAAGTTTCCACACCATTGGAAGAGTTACTGAAAGAGAAAGGTACGTTCTACTGGGAGAACCGTAGTAGCACACATTTGAGGCATTAAAGGAAAAACTTACTATTGTGCCTATTCTATGTTTTCCTTTGTAGGACAAACCATTTCACATACATGTTGATGCCTCTGGCACAGCCATTGGTACGGTGTTGGCTTAGCCTAGAGAAGGTATTGTAGATCATCCTATCTATTTTTCTAGTAGAAAGTTGACTCCTACATAATAGAATTACACAACTATAGAGTGCAAATCTTTATCAATGATCTATGTAGTACATAAATTCTACCAATACCTACTAGCTACACCATTTGTATTTTATACAGATCACATGGCATTGAATTATTTAGTAAACAAGCCTATTCTACAAGGGCACATATGTCAATGGGTGCTCTTATTTCAGAATTTGATTTCACAGTTATGGTTAAACCAAGGAAAAGTAATTTTGGACCAGACCATCTATCAAGAATATATTCAGGAGAAGAAGAACAAGTAATTGAAGATACCATGCCGATTCATAGTTATACAAAGTTACACAAAGTGCCATCAAAACTAGAGGAGATTGTTGTCTTTCTATGAACAGGTATGGCACCAAAAGGAATGAAATCCTTGGAGAAGAAACAACTTTCTATACATGTAGCCCCTATATGTTAATTCACAATGACCTATACAAATTAGGCCAAGATGAATTATTGCGCCATTGTGTATTGGAACATGAGCGTATGGATATTATGGAAGAAGCTCATGGTGGTATTACAGGTGGCCATTATGCTAGTGACGCCACTACACACAATATTCTACTCATTGATTATGGTGGGAGAACTTATATAAAGATTATAAGGAATTTTGTAAGGCTTGTGTTCATTATCAATGTCTTGGGAATCCAGTCAACAAGATGAAATACCTCTAAGACCCATTACTAGTGTAGAACTATTTGAGAAATGGGCTATAGATTTTGTGGGTCCTATTTCATCAGTTGCACTTAGAACTAGATCATGTTACAAAAAAATTGCACAAACTATCTCGACAAGGTGGGTAAGCAACACCTACAAAGCATTTTACAATAGCCACAAAGCTGTGTTTCTTTGGGAAAATATTATTACAATGTATGGATGTCCTTTAAGTTTGACCAATAATAGGGGCACACACATTTCTTAATAAGACAATCAAAATTTAATTGGATGAATTCATGATTGCACACCATAAGAGTACACCCTATCATCCTCAAGTAAATGGGAATGCTAAGGATTTCAACAAAATTTTAATCCAGACATTGACAAAAATCTTTGATGTTAGATAAAAGGATTGGGATGATAAGATATTTGTAGTACTTTGTGCATATCAAAAAATATATAAAAGGTTGAACAAAGCCACACCATTTCAGTTAGTGTTTGGCACATAAGCCATTCTTCCTATAGAATTTATGTTACCTTCTTTCCATATTGCATGAGTTGGAGGTCTTGCTAATGAGAAAGCATTAGAAGAATGGATTGAAAATGTAATGAAGTTAGATGAACAATGAGACATAGCACATTGAAGTCAAAAACAAGAGAAGGCCAGACATAAATCATGGCAGGATAAAAACATCAGGGATAAAAAGTTGGAAATAGGACATATGGTGCTCCTTTATGATTCTAAGTTTTTGCGCCATCCAGGTAAACTCAAGGTACATTGGTTGGGGCCATATGTTATCACTCACATACTCGAATCAGACACTTTTTAGTTAGAGGCACTTGATGGAATATGGTTACCCGGTTACTTCAACGGGAGTAGGTTGAAGCCATACTATAAATAAGTCTTTTTAGTGTTTGTAATAAGGAAGTGTTGCATTTAGATTAGGTTTTAAATTCTTCATTCCCTTAATGTGTTTCCTTCTTTTTCACTATTCTTTTTCAATTCAGTTAGTGTGTTTGTGTAATGAGCACGTTTCCACACCGAAGCTAATTCCTATTTGAAGATTTTTTATGCACAGAGGACTCACATACCCTTAGTGTGGGGTAGGTTGTTGATATCTAGGTACAGGACTATTGAAAATAAGTAAAAATGAAAGGAACTATCTATGGGTGTTATTCAAGGGTGGATAATTGAAAAACAAGAGATATTTCTTCTTGAGAAAGGGACCATAGATAGAGAGGAATGAAGAAACAAGTATAACGTGAGGTAAGTAGGGGCCGAAAAAACTACTAGTGCAAGGTGCAATGATGAGGTACTTAGGCATATGGAAGCACGCTGAAGAGACTTCTACAACTAAAAGTTAGGAGGGTGCGCTAGAAGGTTATAGCTTGGGCATGAAGATGTACCATGCAGAAATAAAGAAAATGGTCAATTAATGAGAGGATTTTTGGTAGGTGGAGGAGCAATAAATGAACTAACTTTTTGAAATTCTATATAAGGACAAGAGGCAAGTTCATTTTTACTATCAAGAATTGAGATAATTTGAAAAGGGTTAAGTGTGAATGAGCTGAGAAATTGTTTTGAGGTGTGAAGAGTGTGAAACCATACATGGAGAGAAGGGTTGTGCATAGGAGAAGCTTGCATTCCCATAGGAGAAGGGTTTGAGCAAAGAATACATGTTACAAATGAGCTAAGGCACGTGATTTCCACTAGGGCACATTAAACTAGGGTTTCAACTTTCTCGATTACATAGGTAAGAAAAGAGATTATTTTCAAATGGCACTAAAGAAATCACCCGTAGTAGGAGATAAAGGGAAGAATAAGGTTAAAGTGGAAGAATAAATTACTCCCGAGAGTAATTTCTCATAAATGTAGTATCCAGAGGGCGTGATTGTGGGACAAGAATGGGATTCCCATATCTACCAATGTAAAATCAATGATTACAACCATCAAACATCAGATAATAAGAAAGAGCTTGATGTGTTTCGAGTATGAAAATGAAAAATTGCACAAAGAGGATATGATGGTATACGATGATGTGGGTGAGAATTTTCAAGTAGAATGGAGTCTACCAATGTATGAGCTGCCATACTTTACAAAGTATGAACCATTGATCGGTGGTTAATGAGCAGATTCTACTAGGATTTATTTTACTTCACCGGATGGAGGGTAAGAATCACAACTTCTTTGATTTCAATAGTGACAGGACTAAGGGCCTCGGGTTGATCTGGATAGTGATTTAACTGATAAAGTTACAATCCTAAAAATGAGGAAAGAGATGGGGTATACCAATCCTTTTTGTAGCATGGACATTGACAAATTGAAAAAGTACCCAGTAGTGTAGGCAGCTGCACATCTTGTAACAAAGTTGAATGACCAAGGAAGGTGGTCACAGGTAAACACAATGTGGTTACACATTGCAAAGAAAATGTCTCAAGGAGTGGTCTACAATATTGTAGATCACATAGAAAAGACAATCATTGAAGAAGTGTGGACAGGTGATAGAATATTTTTGGCATTGTACTATTGTCTTTAGTATTTATGGAGATTGGGGTACCTAATGGGCCAAAGGAGAAGATTTGGGAGTACCCCACGGAACACAAGTCACCTGACAAAAATTTGGCAAGTACTTGTGCGATGGATTAATGAGTGGACCATTCACGTAGAGGATGGAGATATGTCGTATGATAGACTCCACATGGAATTCAAGGAAGAGTGGCACCTACCCAAGGATTTTTCTTCGATGGTGGATAAGGCAATTCAGTTTGTTGTATACCAATATTTTTACATCGGGTGATTTGCGATGCAGGATGAGCTTGAAGCCCATGGTGCAAATTGTTGTATGCCTTCACAGCGAGATATTTCTAGGCATCAGTTCACCAGTTCTCATATGTGTGCCACCTAATCTTCAATACATACAAGGTAGATTGTAACTACCACACCCTAAGAAATAATTATGTATATCCAGGGTGCAATGCATACATTGAAAGGCTTATTTTAGATATTATAAGCATGAAGCCTGTAAGCTTGGAATTTGGGGACATTGGAGCAATGCTTGTGTACCTACAACTCAAGCTCAAGATGGAGAACACTAAGTATGTTGAGAATTATTTTATGCTCCAAGGGCTGCCAAAAGGTAAGCATACAATGGAAAATATTCTAGCGACTAAGCCCACAGAAAAAATTTGGGTTGATGATGAAGAGGAAGAGCATACATATTGTGGTGGTTTGGAGAAAATAGGTAGATGACAACCTCTAAATAAGGATAAAATTGAGCACACCTCATCCACAAGAGGAAGATGATGAGGATTTGGATGTAGTCCAAGGAGAGTGTTTTTCAAGAGAGTATTCAAGAGAACGAGGACCCAAGGTGCTACTTTGCAAACAGTGTGCAAATCACCTCAACTCTCTCCATAGAAGGAGACAACTGAGAAAAGATGATGGAAATTGAAGCTGAATGAGGAAGCGAAAGAGTCAGAGGAAAGTTTTCCCAATTCTCCTAAACTTACAGAGGATGTAAAGGAACAAAAATATGAAGAAATGAAGGATGGAGAAGAGGGAGAAAAAGGGACAAGAGACAACAACCTATACTACACATGACATATCCGTACAAATTCCAAATCTTGACACCCAAGTTCGTAAGAAACCTAGATCAAGAAGAACAAGTGGGGAGTATATTCCACCAACCATGGGCTATGTTGAGGACATAGGTAAAATTATCTCGCACTGTTTCCAGAGCACAATGACACAAAAGGAGTTGTATGGTTGGGAGTTAATGGATGAAGATATGGAAACAATGTGCACAAGGAAGAAATTTTCATGGTCGATGCACACACACATGGATGAACTAGAATTTTATGTGTGTGAGGATTCATGCATGTTAAGGAGGTTGAAAAATACACCTCAGGCTAGACACATAATAGTAAAGCCTACTGTTATATCGATGGTTAGATAAGCAATGTTTTGGTGAAGGTTTCAACAGAGGTTACACGATGGAATATGGATAAAGCTACAACAATTAGGGTGCTAAGGGAGGAGATCAAGACTAAGGATGAATAAATAGCATGCCTAAAGTAGGAAAGAGACTTGGCACAAAAGAATAACATTATGTTTATCAACATGGTAGAGGAGATTGGTGACAATATCATGAAGGCTAGGCCACACCTAGAGCTAAAGGTACCCAAGATGTTTCCTTCGGAAATACATTATGTAAGTACATTGGTGGAATTAGTGCTTGAAGATGAACCTCTGCACATGCTAGAACTAAAGGATCCAACACAAGAAGCAGAGTGAGAAAAGGCTTCGATGATGTGGAAGATTGCATCATATGAAGGATTGCTTCAGAGCTTACAGGAGGAACTCAAGAAGGATCAAGCGCTGAATATTTGTACAGTGCCAAGAGGCCGTTATAAGGACTAGGACTATTTTGGAAGACAATGAAATCCTGAAGGCCATGAAGGATGAGACATTAGGCCACACATAATGATTAGAAATTGTTAAGCAGAAACATGAGGCCCTTACAGTAGCTCAGGAACCACATAGGAAAGGCTGGATGACTTTGGGAAACTCATCACTCAAAATATGGACTTTTTGGAAGGGATAATGACTAAAATTCCCATCATTGTGTTGGTCTTACAAAATGAAAAGGGAGAGATTGCAAGGGATGAATTAGATTCAATTGTAATGGATATTCCAAAGAAAGTAGAGACTGTGACCAATGACTGCAGACCTTAGAGGTAGAGATGAAAGAATAATATCCCAAATTGATTATTTGGGTTGAAGAAGAAGATACTCTGTTGGATAAAAACATTCTTTTATTTATCAAAATTATTTCTATTCTTCTATTCATATTCTTTGATTCATTTTTGAGATAACCATTATTGGGGTGGCAATGTAACTAGTGTGGGGTAATTTTGATCATTCATAATCTAGCACTTAGCAAAGAAAATATGGAAGGTTCATGTAGGAGAAAAAAGTGCATTCAAAGGTGCAGAAGCATCAGAGAGGATCACGTGATGAATAGAGATAGATTCGGGACTTAGTCATTTTCATGATGAGGATCTATTTTGGAGATAGCATGTGGAGCACTCAAACCAATTGGAGACTTGCACGTCACGCATTGGCTATTTTTGGATGATCAGCTATGAAGCGCTTTGCATGAATGAAAGTTAAATATAGAATGACAAACTGATAATTGACTAAGAGAAGTCTATTGTTAACACTCTTGCATTTAAGCCTATTTTGTAACGGCATGTGGCTAATAATAATATGTAACCTATTTTGGGATTAGATAAGTAGTGAAGGGAAAGTCCCCACCATTATAAATATGTATTGAACTGTGTAGCACAGAGAGCATATATATAGGTGTGACAACTAGGTTATAGTGAGATTATGTTGTCAAATATGTTACACGCATGAGCATATATTACTCTGTGATTATAAGGAAGATTCTATGTATTTAATGCAATTAATATAATGGAGATTATGGACTAAAACAAGGTGTTATCATGGTTATATTTTAGTATTGCATGTTTGATTCCATTATGGTTATCTCATTAATTTTGTTATGTCTAGATCTAGATCTGAATATGCACTGTAGGAAGATATATTAGCCATAGATCTAAATTATTAAAGTCTTCATCATGCTAAACATCCTATAACAGCAACCCTAAAGAGGTAATTGTTACCGTTTACGCTCTTCGGGTGAGCACTTAGTCTAGGCTAAGTGATGTGCTAGTGCGTCTGGGATTGTATTGTTGAATTCTAGGCTACATCAATGGATAATGAAGGTGCCTAAAGAACGGAATTCTAAGGTTGGTTTCGTAGTTTTTTCTGGTAAATGTCTGATATGGTCACTTGTTGGGTGTTCAAGTCCCAATCAATTAACCAGGTGAGAGGAGTATTTTGATGTGTTGATTTTGTTTGTGAAGTTTTAGGCAATGTGTGATAAGTGAAATGTAGAAGGTTAGACCCCTTATTTAGGCTATGTGAGCAAGCAAGATGCAAAAATGAAAGGTTCCTTTTAAGCCAAAACAAAACATGACGTTTGATGCAAACAATCACTCATAAAAGTGAAACTTACAATGCGAAAAGAGAAAGTAGAGAAAGACTAGTAAAACCTCGGAGATTGCTTTTCCTTGTTATTTGATTGCGGGTGATAATGACATATTTTCAAAGTGTCGGTCAATGGTCGAATGTCCAGGTACCCTATAATTACAGCATTCACAATCACGGATGGGGTTGATGAAATGATATTTCTAACATGTTTATGGTTTAATAATCGGTCTTTGATCAGTAAAATTTTGCATCATACGTTGTGGAGGTCACTCGAAAAGAAAATAAGACAATCAGCCACTTAATCAAAAAAGATCTTAAAATTAGTGATTGGTTTTCAAAGTAAACTAATAAGAAAAATAAGTAATCTGAAAATGATTTTGTATCCAACAATAAGTCCTAATAAGTTGTGAACAAAATTCAGTAATAACATGTTATCAAATTTGATATCAATGTAAGCACAAAATATATTACCAACTTGATAACATGGGACATATTACAAATTATATAAGGATTAGATAACACTTAGATAATTGATTGATTGTATTGAGTTGAATTTGGAGCAATTAAAAGAAAATTCTTCCAACACAAAAGGATTTTCCAGAGTGGAGTTTGATCGATAACTTATGTGTGACAAAGACCAAGAACCAACATTGCTTGGTTTCCACCTCGCACCTCGGTATCAACAAAGGCGGAAAATCTTGACAAAAATAAATACGTAGCCCAAGCCACAAGTCAATGGGTCGGTTATGCCTTTTAAAAAAATTCTTAACTACGACCACCCATGCATGTGGAAAAACTAATAGATAGATTATCAAGTTTTATCAATGGAGGATTAGTTCAAATTGATGGCAGATTATTTCAAATCCCACTTTGCATGAATTCAATGCATGGAGGGTATGAATTGGTGGTGAGAAATAGGCGAGCAAGGGAAATCGATCACTATATACTCAAAATATGTGATGATAATGATTACAAACAATGAATTCTCTATATACCCTTGAGATTGAATTTATATCCCTAATTATCCCGACACAATTTTTATAAATGCAATAATTGTGATGTTAGGTCATCTTTGAGATGGTGAGAGGAAAAACATTGAAACAAAGAAAAAATATCCAAATAAACTCTTCGATATTTTTTACATTCATAGCTTAACAACCGTGTGGTGGTCAATTGTGTGTTCAACCTAGTGGTTGGGGTTGTTGTTAGTACAGATGGACATGGATCTTCACATGTACGATGTCATAATGAGAATCATAGAAAATATAAATGAGAAATTTATAATTGGTTATGGTGCATTTTTATGAATGTGTCATTTAAAATTTAAAACGTGTTGTAGAGAATTGTGTAACATTCCCATTTTAAGACTTTACAAATAAGGAATTTTATTTTTTTACATAATGTTCTCTATTCTAAATAAAACATCATTTAGAACACACATTCCATGCTAATCAATCTCATAACAGATAACCATATGCAATTGTAATGACTCGGTATGCTACCGATCTCTCATTCCATGACTCGGTTACCAACCAATCTCTCATGTTAACTTGAAGTATAGAATACTTTATGTATACTACGTATACTTTGTTATCCTACCCTATTCCGGTATTAAGTTATATTTTTAAAGAACCTATCGAAGAAGTGAAATAGATTACAACTTACTCATAAGAAGTGAAATAGATTATTGCAAGCAACAACATATCAATCCTACAATTAAAGAGAAAAATGATTTATCCATGGCAAAAATGATTTTGCAACAACCACAGACACACATTCGTCCTAAAAATCATATGTCAATGCTTGCAAATCAAAAGAGGAATATAACACATTTGACAAGGTGTTACAAATCATGAGACTATTGCTATAAAGAGACTTTAAAATCACTATCCACAAATGTTTGCATGAATTTTAAACCGAGCTAGAAATAGTTAAAAGTGTTAAGAATTGCATTGAGATTTGAGTGGAGTGGTTAGATATATTAGTTGAGTGGGATGAGGGATGCATGGAGTTGGGAACATGGAGGACTCAGTGGGGAAGTGGTGAGCTGGCCGGGTGAGGTGAGTTGGGGATGGAGTGGGGTCGGTTAGAAGGGAAGAAGCTCGGGAGTTGGTGTGAGTTTAAGAAGAGAATGGAGTTGGGAGGGTTGGCATCCGGGAGAGAGGTGCCGAGAATGGGTGAGGATAGTTTTCTCGAGTGGGTTGAGAGTGGAGTTAGGAAGTAGGACATTGGTGTGGTTGATTCGTGAGGTGGGAGCTCGGGTGGAGATTTGAGGTAGTGGGAAGTAACTCGGTGGAGTAGGGAGTGGGAGTCAAATTGGGTAGGTAGGGAGTTGAATGGGAAGTGATTAGAGTTACAGGGATTCATGTAGAGGAAATGAGTCGGGTGGGAGATGGGGTGAGTCGGTAGGGAGTTGATGAGGGAGTGAGATGGTTAGAAGGGAGATGGGGTGAGTGGAGAGTTGGGTGGAGAGAAGGGAAGGTGGGAGGTTGTGTGGGTTGAGAGTTGGGATGTGAGGTGGATGAGTGGGGGTGGGATAATTTATGTATTATTTTTTTATTAATTTTTTTATATATTAATTTTCTCTCTTATTTAGTTAAATATTAAAAATGAACTCTATACTACTCGTAAAACAAGAAAAAAACTACGATTTTTTTTTGTTTTTTAGAATTTAATAGCAATAACATGAAAAATTTATACCAAGTATACACCCTTTCAAAATAACAAAACAAACTTACCTCAGTGATGAAAAAATGACTATATGTACAAAGGACACTACACTAGCAGAGACAACTTTAAATCCTACAAACAAGTGAGTTGAAAAACAAAATATTTGTAAAATATATCTAACTTGACAAGAATGATGAATCCAGATAATTGTGATCCTTACGACACCTACGCAAGGTGAGAAAAATAAAAGTGACCAAAATTTGGGTTTGGTCCCACCAGGCATACCAAAATGTTGTACAAGAAACCTCATTCTCACACAGATGAAATCCGAAACTAGAAGCCACCAACAACTTTGAATAATGGAGGGCTTATGACCTCGAGGTGGATATGGATCTATGGGTGCAAAGAAGATAGATATGTGATAAAAGAAGATAGATCTGCAAAACTAAAATAGATGTGATTAGATAAAAATATGCAGGGGTTTCCTAGACAATCCCAGTTCTAAGAGGATGTTAACTCCCTTGGAGGATGTCAACCCCCATGTCTAGAAAGATAGAAATAAATGATGAACAGTAGATATCATGTAGAAATAATGAAATACAAAATGACAAGTAATTGAAATGACAAGGGGACTTAGCTTGTGCTCTGATATGGAGATGAAATGGGCATCAGGATGGAAAGATGAAAAAAAAATGGAAAATATTTCTCCCACACTCCTCACCTCTAACTTATAACAATGGAAAAAGTTTTCCTTGACCTCAAACTTGTATAACTTAATCAAGTACTTTCTTCTCCTCTCCTAAAAACTTCAATAAGTAGAGATTTCATACAGATTCTTCCTCCTTTTCTGGGTCCTCTTCTGGTTCTAGTCTAGGTTCAAGTCTAGGTTCAGGTCCTTTTGAAAGAGGGGGAAAACCCATATTTATAACTTGGAGGTGAGGTTAGATTGGGGTTAACGAGTAACTGGGGTTTGATAAATTAACCCTGGTTAAGAGACATGATGTGATCATGTGGGGCCCATGGTTTGACTTATTAGGTGGAGTGGGGAGCATGATTTGAATGGGTAGGTGAGATAATAGATTCCATTTTTGAAATTAAGAGTGGAGTGTCGATGGGTGTATTATTGCCCATGAATTGAATAATTTTGAGAGATGCCAAAATTCAATTATTAAATGGGTTTATATGGAGCCCATTTGATAATTAATTAAATTTGGGTGAGTAAATGGATGGGATTTATTTAAATTTAAGAAAAATAAAAGTGAGAGTGAAATTTAAATGAATGTGAGATGAAAGAGGGGGTTATTTTTGGAAATAAGGGATAAAATATGTGGAATAATCCCTCACGAGAATCGCAACAGTAGAAACTAATATGCAAAAAATATTACAAATCTCAAATAAAAGTGTAGAATAAAATAACACAACACAAACAGACAGTATTTAATGTGGTTCACCCAATTTGGGCTATGTCCACTAAGAATCACTTGCTCATATTTTATTACAAGCCACTGCTCTCTCAATACAATACCCAGATCTGTTTGGAGCTATGCTCAACAAACTCTACAGATTCACACCCAAATTCAAAAAAACATCTGCAATATTACATAATTCCTACCATATGCATAAAACCATATAAGTAGTTTTAGAAAACTGTGAATATCAAAACCATGGGCCAAAACCATCCCATAAACCTATGAGTCAAAAATCCCACCCATATGAGAAGAAAACGTTTCCCGGTATATTGGGCTCGTTTTAAGGCCAACAATTTTTTTTTCACATGAAAACAGCTCCATAACCTGGAAAGACAACTATGGAAAGTGTACAGTACTATTAGTGTATAGTGTTCAACACTTTCTCACATGAAAACAGACTCCACAACCTAAGAATCTCCCACTTGGAGACTAGTTTTCCTCTAAGAAAGCTTCTCAACCCTTCACTAGTTTCCGTGAAGAAAATCAAAGCCGAACACAGATTCGAGTTTTCCTTGTGACCACCTTGGTCATCATGTCTATAGGATTCTAACTAGTATGAATCTTCTCCAGCTTCAACTTCTCTTCCTCCAAAGTTGTCCTAATGAAATGGTACATTAACTATATATGCTTCATCCTAGAGTGGAAAGAAGAGTTCTTAGCTAGGTGTATAACACTCTGACTATCACTGTGCAGCTTTCCTTCCTCCTACTTATGCCCCAAATCCTCAAGTAATTTTTGTAACCAAATCATTTATTTTCTTTCCTCTATGGCAACAACATATTTAGCCTCTCCGTGGCTGATAAATCCACCACTTTTGTAGTCATGAAATCCATCTCATTGCTATCCCACCTATGATGTAAACATAACCTCGTCATGCTCCTCCCCGCTGTCTACATCTCCAGCCATATCTAAATCTACATAACCACACAAAGTGGTGTCTGATCCACTATAGCAAAAAAAATTCCCCATGGTCCCTCTCAAATCTTGAAGGACCCACTTTACTACCTATCGGTGATCTCTACCTAGATCACTCATAAATCTACTCATGCTCCTATTGCATGGGCAATATTAGGCCTAGTCCACACCATCGCATACATCAAACTACCAACCACCGATGAGTAAGGTAACTTGGACATCTAGTTTATCTCCTTCTTGGTCTTGGGACACTACTTCTTTGATAACTTGAAATGGCCTCGCCAAAGGAGTCTCAACCAGCTTTAGGATCCCGTGCATATTAGACCTCTCCAAGACCTTTTTAATGTACTCTTCCTGAGATAAAATCAACTTTCATTCCTTCCTATCTTGAGATATCCTCATACTAAGGATTTTTTTGGCTGCCCCCAAATCCTTCATGGCAAAGGATTCACTTAGCTACTTCTTGAGTACTTTTATTTCTTGCATGTTTTTACCTGCAACCAACATATCATCCACATACAAACACAAGATAATATAACTTCCATCCTCAAATTTCTTTGTATACACATAATGGTTAGAATGACATCTAATATAACCTTGCTCCATCATGAAGCTATCAAATTTCTTATAACATTTATGTGGAGCTTGTTTCAAGCCATACAAGCTCTTCTTCAGTTTTCACAACATCTCCTCTTTACCTTTGACCTTATAGCCCTTTGGTTGCTACATATATAGTTCCTCCTCCAAATCACCATGGAGAAATGTAATATTTACATCAATTTTTTTAAGTGCAAGTCTTCTGTTGTAACTATTCCTAGAACAGTTCTAATAGAAGTCATTTTTACTATAGGAGAAAAAATCTCATCAAAATCTATACCTTTTTTTTGTGCAAACCCCTTGACCACCAATCGGTGCTTGTATCTTTCTTGCCTCCTTCTTCCTCTTTGACTCGAACAGCCACTTGTTCTGTAATACTCTTTCTCCTTCGGTAGCTTCACCAAATCCCATGTCCGGTTCTCCATGAGAGCCTCGATGCTCCTCATCCATGGCTTACTCCCACTTCTTCTTGGCATCTGCATGTATTGCTTCATCAAATATATTTGGGTCTCCACTATTAGTGAGTAATAAATAATAAAGAGAAGGAGGAAAACGTTCGTGTTTTGTTCTTACCCTAGAAGACCTCCTCAATATAAGAGTTTGGGGTTCCTGTTGAGGAGGTTCTGAACTAATTCATGTGTCACTTTTCCATTCGAAGATCCTCTACCACCGCATATTATTTTTGGATTCTTCTCTATTTTCCTGTAACTTCGCTTATACATGACTTTCTCATTAAATAACACATCCCTATATCGAATGATTTTCTTGTCCTTATACTCCAATATTTATATCCAAAGTCATCACCACCATAACCAATGAAAGTATAATTTTTGATTTAGCCTCTAGTTTAGTCCTATCATCCTTGTCTATATGTATAAACACCTCACATCCAAAGAATCTAAGAAATGAATAATCAAATTTCTTACCATACCAAGCCTCCTCGGGTATGCCTCCATCCAAGGAACTTGAGGGTCCTTTGTTTATCAAGTGAACAGATTGTGCTCACTGCTTCTGCCAAAAAAGAAAGAGGTAGTCCTACATGTAACCTCATGCTCCTAACACATTCCATTATTATTTTGTTCATCCATTCTAACATCCCATTCTATTGCAGATTTCTGGAACTATTTTTGCCTACGGATTCCATTCTTAGAACAATAATCATCAAATTCATTACTACAATACTCCCCTCCATTATCTGACCTGAGACATTTTAGCTTAAGACCTATTTCATTCTCTACCAAGGACTTCCATTTAACAAAAGTGTCAAATACATCAGATTTTTTTATAATACAATAAATCCAAATTTTCCTTGTTGCATCATCAATAAAATTAACATAATAACTTGAACCCTTAAGAGATGATACCTGATCTAACCCCATACATCATAATGCACTAGTTATAACTTACTCTCTTTCTTTGTAGGTCAAACCTTGATAAATTTTACTTGCTTCTATTTCCCATATATATAGTTCTCACCTAACACCAAACATTTTTCTCAGTATATCCAGGAAAATCCTTCTTTATGATCTATATGCCGTTATGGCTCATATGACTAATCCTATAGTGCCAAAATGTTGTATCTACTTCAAGCCATAAGATTACAAACATTAGTGCTATAAGTGGTTAAATACAAGGTTCCAACCTTCTTACCTCTTACCACCACAAGATCACCCTTGGTAACCTTCTAAGAGTCCACTATAAATATCACAGTACAACCATCACTTCCTAACTACCCTACCAATATTAAATTACGTTTTAATGTAGGCACATGTTTGACATCCTTTAATAGCCAAGTATTCCCATTTTGCATTTTAACCCAAATAGAACCTTTTCCAACTATGTTGCAAGGCTCATCATCACCAAGAAAAATATGCCCAAAATCTCTTTTAGCATAATCAACAAAATAATTCCTATGTGGAGTAGCATGGAAAGAATCCCTCAAATCTAAAACCTAAGATTCAGAATATTGTGCAAAGAAAGAATCAAAGCATCCCGACATACATTACCCATTGCCACATTTACCTCTATTGGGTTTTAAAATGGTACTTTAACAAAACCACAGTCAAGGGACAACAAGTCCCTCATCTTTATGGGAGAGGTTCCCTTATTAAAAGCAAGCAACAAAGCTGATATACGAATGTACAACTTTCATCTTAAGGCTAGACATATGACATCTTGAAATGCTTTTATACCAAAATAGATTATCAATAAAAATGAATGTAAGAACTAAAGAAAGGAAAGAATAGAATATAACAGTACTTTCAAGAAATATAGAAAGTAGATTATTACCCTATATGTACTAAACAAGAGTGATACAGAACAAAATCATTCACATTCACAACATAAGATATCATTTGACAAACACAAAGTTCTAGAAATCATACCAATAAGAACACAAAATTTTTTATCATAGAAGATAAATGATCCACGAATTTTAGGTAAACAAGAGGGGATAATGGAGGAAGATAGAGAAAAGGGGAAAATCCTTTTGTATTGCTTTACTTTCGACAATAATTACACTTCAAAATTATCAGAGTCTAACCTTTTGTAATGAGCCAAGCTCTTACATTTATAAATGAAGTGAAAAGAGGAGAAGAAGAGAAGGAAGAAAATATGATTTGGAATCTCAACCACCAACCATCAATGCCTCTATAAATCTGCCTTTAATCTATCAAATCTAGTTCTGCATGTCTTTGGTGTGCTGAAGAAGGAAGGATGGAAGATCAGATCAAATTTGATCTAGTTGAAGCAGTTGGATCTCGTATTAATGGCTTGAAATACATTTTCCATATTTTCACCCAAATCAAGATATCCAGTCAATTCTCCATGTCTATTTAGCATGTTGGAGAAGGAAGGATGAAGATTGGATCAAATCTGATATGTTTGAAGCAATCAGATCATGTATTAATGGCTTAAAAGACATTTTCCATATTTCTAACCATCAAATCCTACTAAAACAATATTTTATGCTTCCATGGTGTAGAGGAGATCGAGACATTTCCAACAGTATAAAATTTGTCTAATTTCAAGCACTGGAGTGAAAGTTATGCTTATTTGAATATTTGAATCGAATCCGTACAAAAATGGCTAAAATGTAATTTTCAAAAATGGATCCGCAGGCCCAAAATTGAAATTGCGCCTTTAGTGCAAAAGATGCAAAAGTGTAAAATTTCCCGTAAGTTCGAAACTTCACTTTTGATGTAGGTCTGACACGTGGCTTTTCCTGAGTGGTAATGGAGTCACGGCTCACTTTATAATTTTACTTCTTTTGGAAACAAGGCTCAAAATCTCAAAGTTCTCCGCTAACCCGCTTCTCCACTTTGACTTTTGATGTGGGCTCAACATTTGACTTTATCCCTTAGTATGAGTGGGGCCATGGTTCACTTTATCACTTTACGCCTTTTATGGAAACAAGGCTCAAAATCTCAAAGTTCTCCGCCGACCCGCCTTTCCACTTTGACTTTCGACATGGGCTTAACATTTGACTTTTTCCCTTATGGAAACAAAACCAAAATTCCCAAAATGCTCGATGGTCTCGCCTTCCTATTTTTGACTTGAAACATGGCCACGTGTCCTTTTTGGGTGTGTTCTTTATTTTTTTGTTTTGACTAATTCCCTCTATTTGGTAAAGGATTTCTTTCTAACCCGAGACACGTGGAGGCTCAGCACACATTTGGGACCCGCTAATGCAGCCTAGAATTCTCATATAACACCTAGTCATGCTGGCACATCACTTAGCACAAGTTGAGCACTCACCTGAAGCACACCAAGGTACCAGGTCCCTCTTTAGGGTTGTTGTAGCAGGATGGTAGCATTGTGAAATGATAAAGACATATATTTAGAAACTAATCCACCATTACACAGTGATACTAGAACCAAATCTATAAAAGCATGCATTTACGTATAAATCATCAAGAAATCAATAGTATGTAATGATAACACATAGAAGACACTTTGGTTTGGACAATATTCTTCATATTTTAAACATGACAATGAAACAGAAGCTTGATACAATAATAGTCATGCGCGCATGGATCTGTTACAATTATCCAGTCTCATGCACTTCATGAATCTCTAGCCCTTTGACACCATTGTCTATCAACTAGGTGATTCATCTAATATATAGGGTGGGGAACTTGCCCTTCACCGCTAACTATGCCAAAAATAGGTCACACGCTAATAATAGCCACGTGTCATTTACAATTATAGCCATACATGCAAGTATGCTATCTATAGATCACTTACAGTTAACTAGAGTGATGAATCTATTCTTGGATTACTTCCATGCAAGAGTGCTTCGATATGATCCTTGAAATCTAGACAAAGCATGGTGCACAAGTCTCGGCATCGCTTTGTGTGTTCTGCATGCCAGCCTCTGAAAATAGATGATCTACAAAATCAGCTAAGTCCCAAAAGTTTGTCTTTGCACCTCCGTGCGCGACACCTTCCTATTCCTTTGCGCCTTCGATCCCATCCTATTTTTCTGCATGGACTCTGTGTGTGAGTTTTGCTAAGTGTTTTATCTGACCAACATTACCCCATACTAATCTCATTTTCACCCCGACAATGGTGATGTCCACAACTGAGTAAAGAATAGTTGAAATACATAATGTTGAATGAATCTTTACACAAAGAATAGAAAAGAATTAAAGAATCAAAGAATTATTCAGGCTTCAAGCTCCTCCATTTCTTTCTGAAGTATCATCTCTGGATACTCCTCCTTTATGTCTACTTCTAAGTTCTCCCACTCCGTTAATGCCTTTCCTGCTTTCTCTAGAACATCCACAATGATAGATTCCAGCTCCTCCTGAGTTAGTTTCCCTTGCTCATTCTGGATTACAAGCATTATGCTTGACATAGATGTATACATCCCTTCTAGCACATCCATCTTCTGAGCAATGAGCTTTCCAAGTTCATCTAACCTCTCTTTATGCGGTGCCTATGCCATAGCCAATGCCTCGTGCTTCTGTTTTACCATAGTTGTTGTTCAGCATGACCTAGTGTGTCATCCTTCATGGCCTTTTACACCTCATTGTCTTCTGCCAGTGTCTTTACCCTTATTAGCGCATCTGGAGCTGTGCATATCATCAAGGCATGATCAGCTTTCTTCAGCTCCTCTTGGAGTGCTTGTAGTAGGCCCTCATATGTAGCAATCTTCCTTGCTACTGTAGCCTGTGCTTTTTTTGCCTCTTCTACTGGGTCCTTGGGTTGTTCTAGTATACGCACCTTTTCATCCTCCAATACTAATTTTATCATCGTCTTTACATAGTGCATCACAGAAGGAAATTATTTTGGTACTTGTGATTCCAAATGTGGGCATACCTTTAGGACATCATCTCCAATTTCCTCCACCATACTAACAAAAGTCTCATATTTCCTTTTGCTCAAATCCCTCTCCTATACTAAATGCGCTATTTCCACATTCTTCACTTTTAGCTCCTCTATCAGCACTTTAATTGTAGCAGATTTGTCAATGTTCCTTCTAGCTACCTCAGCTAGATACTTTCACCAAGGCATTGCTTACCTGCTCATCCGTCATAACAGTTGGTTTAATTGTCATGTGTCAAGCTTCTAGTGTCTTTTTCAACCGTCTAGATGCACATGATTCTTCACAGACATCAAAATCCGGTTCATCCATATGTGTATGCATTGACCATGAAAGTTGTTTTTGTGTTTGTAATGTCACTTTGTTCTCATCCATAAACACCCATCCGAATAAATATTTTTACACGATGGTGCTCTGGAACCAAGCGCGAACAATCTTCTCTTGTTCCTCTACATAACCCATTATTTGCACCCTTATTTCCTCACTTGTCCGATGGGACCTTGGCCCTTTTGGAATGGCGACATCAAGGTTAGGAATACTTGGTTGTGCCCTCATCCTTACCTTGTGTAGCTTCTGATTGCTCCCTTTCTTCCTCTCTCGCTCAATTTTTCCTCCTCATTCTGAGGATCCTCTTTTCCCTATGACAGATTGGAGATGGAAGTGCTTTCTCCTCAGACTCTCCTGCTTCTTCATCTAGCTTGAGCTTTCTTCTTCTTCTTCTCCTTAGGTTCCTCTATCGGTGAGAGTCACGGTGACTTCCTTGTTGTCTACTGGGCTTCCCCTTACGACCTTGTGCGCTTGAACACCTTTCTGAACCTTTGGTCACCCTGCACTACCTCATTATTTTCTTCTCCTTGTGAAGCCATCATGCACTCCTCCTCCTATCTCGCTAGATGGTTACTTCCTCTTGCACACCAAACCACCACTATCCTCATGCTCTTTGTCCTCTTCCTCATCAACCTACATGGGTTTAGAAGGCCTAGGTGCCAAGATGTTTTCCATAGTGTGCTTCCCCTTTGGTGGTCCTGGGAGCATGAACTCGTTCTCTACATACTTATTATTCTCCATCTTTGGTTTAAGTTGGAGATATATGAGTGCGGCCCCGATATCCCCAATAGCAAGTGTTTCTGGTTTGATATTCAAAATCTCTGAGATAATATTCTCGTTGTAAGCATTCTTCCCTGGATATCCATACTTCTTTCGCAAGGTGTGGTATTCGCAATCCACCTTGTCTACATTAAACACTAACCTCCTTGTATCAGTGAACCGATGAATGAAAGCTTGGAAATACTTTGCACTGTGAATGCGTATGGTAGTTTACACCAGGGGCTCCATGATCCATCCACCATCGAAAAATGTGTAATACAAAAATGCTGGTAAACAAAAAACTGAGCCTGCTTCCCCAATACCGAGGGAAACTCCTTTGGTATGTGCCACTCCTCTTCAAAAGCCATGTGGAGCCTATCATACCACATCTCTGCTCTCTCCTTTACCTCATCTTTCATAGACCCCTTACATAGATACTTGTTGAATCTTTCAGCTGGAGACTTGTTATTCATGGGGTATTCCCATATACTTTCTTTTAGGCCATCTAGTACTCCAATCTCCATGAATACTAAAGAAAGTAAGACGAAACCAAAACTTATCTTACTTCTTGTGTGTGCTTCCTCTACTATTTTTTCTGCAATGAAGTGGCAATGTTGTAAATAACCCCTTCTGACATGTGCTTTGCCACATGCAGCCACATTGAGTTTACTTGTGACCAACGATCTTGGTCATTCAATTTCGTAACCAGGTGCACTATTACTCTTACTACCGTAAAACCATGTAATTTATCTATCACTTCCATGTGGTCCTTTCTAGTATCCTGTTGCTTTTTTGTTTTCAATATGGCAACCTTGTCTCATAGGTCATTTTTATGTCATCACCGTCACCTTTAAACTCATTACCATGGCAATTAACATGGGTGTTAGTCTTACCCTTCACCCCTGAAAAATAGATGTCCTCATGGACTCAACTAATCAGCCACCGTATAATGGTGCATATTTCCTAAAGTATGGGAGCTCATTTAATTGGTAAACACCAACTCGCTCAATAACTTCTCCCCTACATCATCATATATCGGCATCCCATCACCAATTCACCTATCCACTCGAGAGTTAAGTAAATCATCTAACTTCTTCTTATTGTCCTTGGTTTGATGGTTGTACTCACTTATTTTTCTCTATCATATGTGGGAATCCCATTCCTGGCCCACAATTACTTCTTCGTGAGTACTACATCTCTGAAAAATTGCTCTCAGGAGTCATCTCTTCCTCTTCCACTATTACCTTCTTCTTTCCTTTTACTACTGTTGCTTCCTTCCTTGGAGCCATTCTTCCCTTTGTGTTGTGTTTCTAAAACTTCTTTTGTAATTCTTAAATGGTTTACTTCAAACCCTAACCCAATTCAACCGTGCCCTAAATTGTAATCGTGAAATCGTGTGCCCTAGCTCTACTTTTTCAATCTACTTCGTTCAAACCCTTCTCCAACTAGGATACAAGATTCTCCAATACACATATCTACCTTTCACACTTGGTTTCACCCTCTTCGCACCTTGAATCACTTACTCAACTCTTCTCACTTAGCTCTTCGTCAAATTCTTATAGTTGCAAGGGTAGAAATGAATTCGCATCCCATCCTTATATAGATTTGTAATTTTTAATGCATTAATTGCTCCTTCACCTACCAAATATTTCTCATTTATTTCTCAATTTTTTCATTTCCGTGTGGTACATCTTTGCGCCACAACTATAACCTTCTAGCGCACCTTCCTACCTTCTGGTCATAGAATTTCCTTCAAAGGCGCACTCTAGCACCCAAGTACCTCATCCCTGCACCTTCTCCTAGTAGTTATCATGGCTGCCGCTTACCTCACGTTATACTTTTCCTTCATTCATCTCCACCCTTGGTTACTTTTGAGAAGTAATCCTTTGTAAATCACCTTTAGTAGCTTACTTCTTCAACATATGTAGCATTATACCTTCCAATATTCACAGCATTATACCCGGAGTCACCAATAATCCACCCCATAGTAAAAGGATGTGTAGTCCTCTCGCACATCAAAATGCTTCATATCAGTGAGCTTCATGTGTGCAAGCGCACTTACTACACAAAAACAAGAACTAAATTGACAAAGCATAGTGACGATGAAAGAAACACATTAAGGAAATGTAGAAAAGGAAACCTAATCTATCTAGCAACACTACCTTATTACAAACACCAAGAAGACTTATTTATAGTAGGGCTTCAACCTACTCCCGTTAAAGTAATCGGGCAGCCATGTTCCGTCAATTGCTTCTAACTGGCAAGCACCTAATTCAAGTATGTGAGTTATAACATATGGCCCCAACCAATGCACCTTGAGCTTCCCTGGATGGCACAAAAACTTAGAGTCATACAGAAGTACCATTTTTCCGACCGTAAGTTTCTTATCCCTGATATGCCTATCATGCCATGCTTTCTAGCATGCTTTCTCTTGTTTCTGACTCCAACGTGCTATGGCCTGGCACTCATCCAGTTGAACCATGTTCTCAATCTGTTCTTCCAAAGCTTTCTCATCAGCTAGACCTCTAGTGCACGTAATGCACAAAGAAGGTAACATAAATTCTATAGGAAGAACAACTTCCATGCCAAACACCAACTGAAAAGGTGTGGCTTTGTTCAATCTCTTATATGTTGTTCGGTAGGCCCAAAGAACAGCAGATACTTTTTCATCCCAATATTTTCATCCCACATCACAAATCTTGGTCAATGTGTGGCTCAAAATCTTGTTGAAAGCCTCGAAGTTCCATTTTCCTAAGGGTGATAGGGTGTAGTCTTGTGGTGGGCAACCATAAACTCATCTAACAAAATTCAGATTGTCTCATTTAAAAAATGGGTGCCCCTATCACTGGTTAAACTTAAAGGATAGCCATACTTGGTAAGGACATTTTCCCATAAGAACCTTACTGTTGTAGCCATTGTATAGTCCTTCGTAGAGCTACTTCTTCCCATCTCATAAGATAATCTATACAAGTAATGATATAGCGTGACCCAATCCTACACACAATCCGGTGAAATAGGCCTGAAAAAGTCTAACGCCCATTTCTCAAAGGGTTCTGCACTTGTAATTGGTCATAAAGGCATCTCATTCCTCTGTCCTAGTCGACCTAGATGCTGACAATGGTCACATGCCTTACAATACTCCTTATAATCCTTATACAACATTTCCCACCACAAACCAGCAAGTAGGATCTTTTTGCATTGTAGCATCACCTGCATAGTGGCCACCTGCAATACCACCATGGGCTTCCTCCATTATATCCTTTTGTTCATGCTCTAATACACAAAGTGGCGTAACACCTCATCTCTGCCTAACTTGTATAAATCACCACTGATTAACATGAATGGTGCTCGCGCGTATAGCAAGTTACTTTTTCTCCAAGGACCTCATGCCTTCTGGTGCCATCCCCATCCTTAGGAAGACAACAATGTCCTCTAATTCCATTGGCATGCATTGTAACCTATACAACTATGCATCAAGCATGGTCTCTTCTATTGTTTTTGCTTCTTCACCTAATTGAACTCTAGACAAGTGATCCAGTCCAGAATTACTTTTCCCGGTTTTACCACAACTGTAAAGTCAAACTCTTGAAATAAGAGCATCCATCTACATATGCACCCTTGTAAGATGGGATTGTTCACCAAATACTTCAATGCCATATGATCTGTATAAAACACAAAAAGGTGTGGCCAATAGATACTATCAAAATTTGTGCAAGGCATATATCATGGACAAAGCCTCATACTCTATAGTGGTATAATTCTATTCGGAAAGGATCAACTTCCTACTAGCAAAACAAATGGGATGATCAACTATACCTTCTCTAGGTTGAGCTAGGACAGCACCAATGGCCATGCCAGAGGCATCCACGTGAACATGAAAAGGTTTATCCCATGAAGGAAAGCACAAGATAGGCATGGTAGTAAGTTTCTTCTTCAATATCTCAAACATGTGTTGCTGCAACTCCCCCCAATAGAATGTACCTTTCCCCTTGAGCAATTCTTCCAAGGGTGCGGAAAATTTTGCATACCCTTTTATAAACTTCCTGTAATACCCTATATGACCAAAAATCAGGCACCTCTCTCTGACTGGAGGGTACTTTCAAGCCTAAAATGATCGCAACTTTAGCTGGATCGACCAACAACCCTTCCTTAGTAGATTATGTGTCCTAAAAGTATGCCAAAGGGAGTAACAAAGATGCACTTCTTGATATTCAACAAGATACTCAACTATCTACATCTTTCAAACATTAAGCGTAGATTGTCACAATGATCCTTAATTAGCCCATAAACAGTCCAATCATCAAGATAGACCTGTAAGAAGTTGTGAATAAAATCCTTGAATGCTTGTACCACTATCCTTGAGAATATAGCAAGTGCATTCTTCAATCCAAAGGGCATCACAGTATAGGCAAAGCTTCCCCATTCAGTAGTGAAGGTGGTCTTTTCTTGATCTTCCGGGGCAATCCTAACCTAATGATACCCTGAGAACCCATCTGTAAATGAATATATCTCACGCCCAGCTCCTTCTAATATTTCCTCTATGAATGGCGTAGGAAAGGGATCTGTAACACATGTTGCATTCAACTCTATAATCAACACAAATTCAAATCCTACCATCCTTTTTGATACTTATCACCATAGGACTAACCCATTCTGACTCATCCAATGGTTGAATGATCCCAAATTTCAACATCTTGTCAATTTCCTCCTTTACTTTCTCACACAAATTGGGATTCATTCGATAAGGTTGCTTCCTAACAGGCACGCACCTTCCTTAATATTTATCTCCATTTCTCCAAGTGATTTATGCATGCGTTTAAGTTCATAGTATCCTCTTGGGAATAAGTCCTCATGGTCTCTAAGTAATTCTAATCTTTGCCACTTCTAATTCCGACCAAGATTCCCAATTATCACCTCCTTAGGTTCAACTTCTGTGCCAATATTTACCTTTGTTGTCTTCATAGGTTCATGATATGCACGTGCATCTACATCCACACTGGCTAACACTTCACATGCTCCATGTGAATGATCCACTTCCAAGTGCTCAACTTCCTCATCATCAATTATGTAAACCAACTTCCCCTTGTCTTTTTCTAGAGAAGCGCACTCAAGTAGTATGATATCATCTACTTCATCCTCAAAATGTGCCCCTGTCTCTGTCTCACCAAATAATTCCTGAATAAGTTCTTCCGCTTTCCCACTATCTCCCATGGTTAAGTGCTTGATAAAGCTTAAATCCTTGTTCACTGGTGGTGTAGATGAGAAGAAGTCAAAAGTTTGGATCATCCCTGCAGTCAAATTTTGCCAATTGCCAGTGTCACGATGTAATTCAACATATACATACCAAACACGCACATAACCTTGTAGAGTAGAATAAAAATGATGCACCTAAAGTGAGGGTGGTAATGCTTCCTATCCTACTATCCAGATTCTCTCACACTGTTGGATATGATGTTGAATAGGTTGATCACCATGATAAGGGAAATTTTTGTAGGTGCATTACTTCTTGAAAACTTGGTTGATAAGGCGGTCCCAATCTCTCCCCATTCTAAGAGATTATCCCTGTGGACCACCCACCAATGCACTATTATCCCACCCAAAGTATATGATAGCATATCTCGTCTTTTAATCTGTCACCTAGTTTGCCCCATGGCCTACAAGAATCCAACCAGATCTTTGGATCCAATATATCAGGGTACTGAGTGACTTATACATCAGACATAGCAAAATTCCTTTTTCCAAGCAACTGCGTGCTTAACTTCACACCCCACCAGTTCATAAGTGCCATGATCCCAATTATCACAAGCAATACTGGTAGTATCGTTGATTGACTGAGAATCTTCCTAATGAAGGATTCCTTCCTTAGATGGCTCATTGACCTCTGGGTCCCGAATCGCGTGTATATAGATTTTGTTCAAGTCCTCTTCACTCAAAGGTTCGACATATGGTATGGATTTCCCATCTGTCAACGGTATTATGACCCTTTCCTCCTTGTTCTTAAAGTTGATATACCCCTTGTTAAACCTCAAATCAGCATTGTTTGCATAACACCAAGGGCGCCCAAGAAAAGTTGGGAAGCTATCTGCTTCCACAAGTGCAAACACTTCGAAGTACCCTGTGAACTTGGCCACTTGTATAGTGATAGATGCATCCTTCAAAACTCCTATGGGAGTAGATTTTGTTCTATTTGCCATGAACAATACATTAGATGATGGCTGCAATGGGGTCTCCCCATTTGTACCCATACATCCAATGTAAGTACATTTACTTCCGTACACTGTCAATCAAAATATTGCTCAACAACCACCCATCCAAAACAACATTCAAAGTGATCTCCTTATCATAGTCAATGCATTCGGGGAGATTCACATGAAGTATTTGTCTTCCAGTCTTAGTTCCCATGTGTGGAGTATTCCTCTTAAACCAATTTCCCAATAAAGGAATAATATTCTCCTGGCACAACATTCTACATACCTCTTTGATGTCATCAATATTACACGGGCTTTTTCTGTATCCTTATGCTCCAAATTCTGAGACTACTCTTTCAAACATTATATTGCACCTTGAAGGCTTCTAAGGACCTCCATAGTTTCCTGATAGACTTCTTTCTGATGAGTTGGATTTGGATACCTAGCATGCAAAACATCCTCCCTAGTGATTTTCAGGTTCAGATTGCAAGACCTCTTTCACATGTGCCACCTTAGCTCGTGTGGTTATCTTGATTGTTACTACCTCATGTTTTGGTGTTAACTTGGGCATCCACTGATTCTCTATTGTGCATTGGATTCTAACCATCCTTGCACCTTTGTTTTCTTGCTTGTGTTGCTTACTGAGATGTTCATACAAGTCTGGACACTCTTCATAACTATGCCCTTTTCTACAAAATGAACAGGAAATATTCTCATGAGCATTTGTGCCTATAATGGTCAGGTGAGCCACATGTATAGCAAGTTCCTCAAGGGAATTCACCTCTTCCCCACCTCGGCCTCATCCTCCATATCCACCTTGATATCCTCATCCTCTTTCACGACCTCCTTCAAATATTCTCGTCATTCCTGTCATAGCACATTTGATTATAATCCCTATCTTGATGCTCATTATTTCCTTTAGAACTATCAGCCACACTCACTTGTTGCACCCCAATATCAATGGCATCATGGATCTAGCCAATCAGTCTATAATCTTCGGTATCATGGGTCATGGACCTACAAATTTTACAAAAAGAGGATACATTCTTCCTGATCACGCATTGTAGTAGGGGGCAGTGACTAGCATCATGATTCAAATGGAAAATCTCATAGTCTAATAGTAGTGAACGTATAGATCTATGAGGGAAACTATCCTTGGTGTGGCCTTCCACTTCACAATCTATACACTAGATTCTTGAGTGCATTTCATGAGCTGAGTTTGCTGATAATTTCTCTAACTATTTTTCCATAGCCACTATCTGAGCCTCCAAGAATGGACTAACTCCAGTGTCAATACTCCCAACTGCCTCAACGTGTAGAGCTACTTCCAATGCTTTGTGTGGGTCGGTATAAGTTTTATGTGACAGTGCTCTTCAAAATGGAGTAATCAATCCCCGAAAACCATTGTGCATGCTTTGACTTGCATGTATGTCATAGGAGAGTTTGGATAGAAGTGTTTTAAAACAGGCATCATACTCATGTACACTTTCAGTAGTGCCTTGCTTTATATCCTTAAGTGTGCTTATACTCTTCTGCTCAAACTCTAGGATATGGAACTCTTTTAAGAAAGCATCTTTCAATGTTGCATAATCAATACAAGTTTGATTAGGATCAAACTTCCTATACTAGCTGTGTGCGTGCGCTTGTAACGTAGTAGCAAATTGACTCATCTTTTTCTCAAAAGTCATGATACCTTTTGTGTGCCATAATATTTCACACATATGAATGTGTTTAGTAGCATCCTTGATACCTCTATACTCTAGGAGATGAAGAGACATCTCCATATAAATGTTCTGGGTTGTTGCGGGCCTTGACCACCCAACCCAGAACCTCCTTGGTTTCCTCTACCTCCAAAACCACCCAAGCTACCAAAGCCGAACTACCCATTCCTTCCGATCCTCCTCCAAAACTTGGAATAGAGCCCATAGATGCACTCCCCTATGTCTCGACAGTGGTACTATACTAGACACCTACAGTCTGTGAAGTGGTCCTAGTTTCAGAGGTGAATCCCACACTCGGTGCACTCATATTTTGTGTAGATGATGATCCCCAAATATAGCCCCAAAGAATAATGAAGTTATTTGTGCTGCCATTGATGTACTTGCTATCTTAATTGTTTCTACTCTTTCACTTCCTAAATGAAAACTTTGTTTACCTATTGTACTAGATACTGGAAAACCAAGCACAAGGGCTAGGTCAGCAAGTTGGCTTAGATGTGCACCCGTGGTCCAGTCATATCTATTGGCACACTTCCATGTGAGGCCGAAGAGGGTTCCTAGATGGGGGAGTTCCTAATGCTCTAGCTCTTCTTCATCCCAATGAGCCTCAAATCCTTCACGAGCCATCTCTCTCCACAACACCATCTATTCTGCAATTTCTTGATTCTTGCATAATTCCCTCTCACACGCCTCATCATACTTCAGCCGCATCTCTTCCCTCTACCATTCTACCACTAGGTTTGTCATCTTTCACCAATCCTATTCCTACCCCTGCGCGTGGATATTTTTAGCTTGTCATGGTTTTATCTTCCAAGTTTAACGTTACCATCAGTATTTTGATTGCTAGCGGAATACCTTGAAAATACATCCCTCTAGGATACCGTAGGAACTAGAACTCAGCTACCTCCAGGCACGAATAAGTCAAAATTGAATACTCTAGAATATAGTTGTTTAGAACACCGTGAAACCAGGTATCTGACAGTGCGAGTACATATCAAGTCAAAGCATCATATAGTGTTTGAAATTCCTCCTATGTCCAAACAAGTGTGCAATACCTCTAATTCCACTTAGATGCATATGTAGTCAACCACTCGTATAATTCTATGGGAAAGATAAAGAAAGAAGCTTTCATACAAACTGTCATACAAATTCTGCTCTACCCAAGTGTGTGCGTTAAATCCAGATCCAATGTTAGACCTTTGTGCGTATTCTTCCTCCAGTTGTGAATCCACTCTTCAATGCTCGCCACGCTTAGTTGGTATGTCTTCATCACGAACCATTCTCGAAACCAATGATGTAGCCTAGAATTCTCAGATAACACCTAGTCACGCTAAGCACATCACTTAGCACAGTGAGGGCTCACTCGAAGTGTACCAAGGTACGTGTCCTCTTTAGGGTTGTTTTAGTAGGATGGTAGCATTGTGAAATGATAAAGACATATATTTAGAAACTAATCCACCATTACACAATGATACCGAACCAAATCTATAAAATCATGCATTTATGTATAAATCATCAAGAAATCAATAGTATGTAATGATAACACATAGAAGACACTTTGGTTTAGACAATATTCTTCATATTTTAAACATGAAAATGAAACAAAAGCTGGATACAATAATAGTCATGCGTGCATGGATCTCAGTAACAATTTTCCAGTCATGCACATCACGAATATCTAGCCCTTTGAAACCACTGCGTCTATCAACTAGGTGATTCATCTAATAAATATAGGGTGGGAACTTTCCCATCATTGCTAACTATGCTAAAAATAGGTCGTATGCTAATAATAGCCATGCGTTGTTTACAATTATAGCCATACATGCAAGTATGTTATTTATAGATCACTTACGCTTAAGTAGAGTGAGGAATCTATTCTTGGATTACTTCCATGCAAGAGTGCTTCAATATGATCCTTGAAATCTAGACAAAGCGTGGTGCGCAAGTCTCAGCATCGCTTTATGTGTTCCGCATGCCAACCTCTGAAAATAGATGATCTACAAAATTAGCTAAGTCCCAAAAGTTTTTCTTTGCACCTCCATGTGTGACACCTTCTTATTCCTTCGAGCCTTCAATCCCATCCTATTTTTCTGCATGGACTCTGTGTGTGAGTTCTACTAAGTGTTTTATCTTACCAACACCCGCCTCTAGATTTTACCTTTGAAGCTACGTCAAGATGACACGTGGAGGATTCTGTAAACCCTTCTATACTTAGTTGATTCAATAGTCAGCTCTACCTCCTCTTTGACTCTATCCATGTGGTGATTCCATGCACACTTGGGGACCCGATCTTGATTCTTCCTTTGAAGTTACGCCTGAAAGACATGTGGAGGCTCCTACCGACACTTGGACTTTTCAATGGCCAATTCTATCTTCTTTTTAGACCTAGGACACGTGGAAAGCTGACACTCATTTGGGGTATCACCTTTGGCTTTGACCCTTGAAGGTGTGTCATTGAGACACGTGGAGACTTCCATTGGTTCTTTTATACTTAGCTGATTTAGGCCTGCTGCCCATTTGACTTCTATTGGACCCTAGACACATGGAGGGCTAGCACTAGTTCAGGGTCTCTCTTTGGGCTACACCTTTGAAGTTACACCAATGAGGCACGTGGAGAGTTGGCACATGTTTGGGGAACCACCTTTGGCTTCGACCCTTGAAGGTGCACCGATGAGACATGTGGCGCCGTCCATTGGCCTTAGAATTTTCAACAACCAATTTAACTTTTTGAGGCTCGACCACATAGAGGGTCTGGCACTCATTTGGGGTTTATCTCTTAGGTCTCACTTTTGAAGTTGTGCTAATGAGGCACATGGCGAGTCTGTGCTCACTTAGGATCCTACTTTGAACTTGGCCTTTGGAGGTGCACCATTGGGACGCATGGAGGCTTCTTTTGGCCCTTTATCCTTAGCCGATTTATCGGTTGGCTTTGTCTTTTCGCTCGATCACGTGGAGGGACTATGCACATTTGGGGTCTCTTTTTTTGTACACCATACCAAAAGTATGCCAAAGAGACACATGGCACATTCTGCAGTTTTCTATACTTAGTCGATTTGGGCCTCGATTGAACACTACCTTTCTCCACTTTGACTTACGAGGAACGACGCAAGATCAATAACCATAGAAAAATCTGACAACCTAGAGGAAAGATCCAAAAGGGAAGATAGAAATTTTATCAAACCATACTTACTACAAGATTTTAAATTAGCACCACTTTCTTTTTAAAGCACAAATTTTCCTATCTCTGCGCAGACTTCTCAATTTTCTCAAACACCTCCTTGTTTTCTTCCTATTGTTTCTTCTTATACCGAAGTTCCCAACAGTCCTTCTTTGCATGCCCAGACTTTCCACAGTGACAACATACTATCTTACTTTTGGATTTTGACCTTTCCTGATCCTTTGATTTTCCATGGCTTCCTCTATTCTTCCGTCTCCCTTTAGTTTCCACTGTCAAAGCATTCCTTGAAGTAGAAGATTCCCCATAGCTTTTTCTTCACATTTCCTCACTTAGAATCACCCCTACAACATCCTCAAACTTCAACTTTGAGTTAGCTAGAACCGAGTTTCTTACCACCATTACCAAGCTATTCTAACTCTCAGAAAAGAACACAAAACTAATAAAGCCCTAACTTCTTCATCAAATTATATTGTAACTAAAGCTAGCATATTTACAATCGTATTAAAATCATTTAAATGATATGCTACTGAACTATTCTCAAACATCTTCATATTAAACAACTTTTTCATTAAAAATATCTTATTAGAGGTAGAGGGTTTTTCATATAACTTCCTAATGCATCCATAAGTTCTTTTGTAGTCTTTTCCTTTGAAACATTAAATAATACCAAAGATGTAAGACACAACCAATTTTTCCCAAGTTCCTTCCTATCTAGAAAATTCCATTTCACATCCATCATGCTCAAGGGTTTGTTCACCTTCTTAGAAAGTAGAATATAAAGATCCTTCTGATAAAGGTAATCTTCCACCTGCATCTTCCAAAGACTAAAATTCTGCCCCTTGAATTTATCAACCCTAGATCTTCCATCATCTACCATATCTCCCACTCAAGATAAAACTTTCCCTATGATTCAAAACTTCAGCAAACCAAACCAAGCTCTGATACCAATTGTTAGGAAATAAGGGATAAAATATGCGGAATAATCCCTCACAGAATCACAACAAAAGAAACTAATATGTAGAAAATATTATAGATCTCAAATAAAAGTGTAGAATAAAATAACACAACACAAAGAGATAGTATTTAACGTGGTTCACCCAATTTAGGCTATATCCACCAAGAATCACTTGCTCAAATTTTATTACAAGCCATCGCTCTCTCAATACAATATCCAGATCTATTTGGAGCTATGCCCAAAACTCTACAAAATTCACACCTGAATTCAAAAACACATCTCGTAATGTTACATAATTCCTACCATATGCATAAAACCATATAAGTAGACAATTGTTTAAGTAGTTTACAAAACCATGGACCAAAACCATCTCATAAACCTATGGGTCAAAAATCCCGCCCATATGAGAAGAAAATGTTACCCAGTATATCGTGCACATTTTAAGGCCAAAACACCCGACAAGACAATCAGTGGAAATTGTACAAGACTTCTTAGTGTACAGTCTTCAACACTTTCTCACATGAAAATAGGCTCCACAACCTAACAAGTTATACCAAAACTGGTGTCTACACTCTACTATGGATGAAGCATATGAATATGTCTTCAAATCAAGATAAATTGCATCAAAAGAGAAAGATGACAAGTAAATGTAGTGATAGTAAACTTGGATAGAGGAAAGAGGGAGTTCCTCTTAACCTACCAAAGGAGAAGAACCTAAGGGAAATGTGAATCCCGACTTCGAGTAAATGGAGGTTTCAATGGTAGGGGATGAGGATTGTAATTATTTAGAGATTGAAACCTTTAAGATGTTTTATATAAAACAAATCTCATAAATCTCAACACTAATTTCTAAATCCTAAAGATGCATATTAGGCTATTTTCACAAAGGAATATATTCAAGCAGCAAAAACTAGAATTTTAAAATGGAGAGAACGTAATGAATCAATATACCTTGGTGACAGAAATATTTGAGAAAATAATATATACATAAGGATTGGAGAAGGGAAATGTTTTCAAACTAGATGCAAGTGTCAAGAAAAATTATGCAACATGATTGTACATGGATATTTAATGAACAACATAATAAGTATTGAAATGGTGCAAATACTAAATATTTCATTATTCCTAAATACGAACCATATAATATTTCTTGGTTGAATAAATATCAAAGTGTGCTTATGGATAAATCTTACTTTATTACCTTTAATATTGGTCCATATGAAGATAAGGTGTTTTGTAATGTTGTTCCTATGGATGTTTTCCATTTATTATTAGGAAGACCCTGAAAATATGACACGCATGTAGTTCACTAGGGCAAGAAAAATACTTATGAAATACAACATGAGGGAAAAATCCATGTTTTGAAGTCGTTGAAAGAAGAATAAAATAGAATGACAACTTTATCATTGATTATAATGGGTTAGACAGATATTTTGTAAGATTCCAAGGCTGATATTTTCTAACTATTATACCCTAGAGAAAAGGGGAATTTTGATCATAGATTATCCCGTTAGAAGTGCAAAAATTATAATACAATATTTACATTTTATACCATCCAATCTACCAGCTGACTTACCACCTTCTAGAGGTATCACCCATCAAATTGATCTTATTCCTAGAGCCGTCCCCAATTAGGTTACTTACAGGTTGAATCCTCTAGAAAATGAGGAAACAAGAATAAAAATTATTAAATTATTGGCAAAGGTATTTGTAAGGGAAAGCATGAGGCCATGTGCCACACCTACTTTACTCTCACCTAAGAAAGGGGGAAATGGAGATTATGTATGGATTCTAGAGCCATTAACAAAATCACTATGAAGTAGTAATATCCACGGCCAATAATGGATGAATTATAGGATTTCTTATTATATGCCAATATCTTCTCTAAGATTGACCTCAAAAGTTAGATACCATCATATTCATATTCATGAATATGATGATTGGAAGACTACCTTCAAAACTAAGGATGGGTTGTATGAGTGGATGGTGATGTTGTTTGGCTTATCAAATGCTCTGCTACCTTCACATGAATAATGTATCGAGTATTTATACTACACATTGGAAAAAAATTCATATATATTATAATCATGCTCTACACTATAGTGGTTTTAATTCCTTTCAAATATTTCTAGCTGAATTATTGTTCAAGCTTAAAACATCCTGTTGGTCGTGTCTTCCATTTATGTAGGAATTTAAAATCAAACATACGATCAAATCCAAAAATTGTTTAACAAATTATGATATCAACATCGATCCCCTTCTTTTATTTTCCAATTTGTAGAAACTCTTACAAAACTTAATTCCCAAATATAATTTGATCGTGTGAATTGCATGGAACCCCTTTTAAACGTGAATTCTACCTTAAAAGAGGTAAGAAAAATGGTGTGTTTGAAATGTTGTTCCCCTCCTTTTTTACATTGTGTTTTTATGCAAATAGTTAATGATTTTGTTTCACTAAATAGATATGCAAATAAACATCATAACACAAACATGCAAATAAATGTATCTAAAAATCAAAAAAAAAATACCATGTAATATTAAAATAGCTACAAAATTCAACTGCCAACCTAATACTCATATAAAAAACAAGGTGTAAAACCAATATTTATTATCAAAATAAAACACTTAGACTTGATTATCAAAAAACACTTGACCTATAAAAAGGGGAAACCATTGATATCTAAACGACAAAAATATAGAGACATTCCTCAATGTGAAATTGATAAAGGTTATCCACTACCAAGGCTTAGAACATAGGTCATCCACAACTATCTCAATAACCCCCTTTTTGAGATTTAAGTTTTAAATGGTAAATTGTGTCCTTACTTTTCAAAAAATATAATCAGGGAGGCATCCCCAAAAGGATTTGCCACTAAGGGAGAGTAACCATCTATGATAAAATAATTGTCAATCAAGATCAAAGCACAATGCCCAAGATTATTATATGACAAGGTTGGGGATTATTTGAACCAATCATAAGGAGTAAAACAATGAATATGAAGATGAAATTATCAATGGAGAGACAACAATAACTCAATACGAAAAGATAATCAATGGTGGCAACACCAAGACATCTAAATCTGGTAATTTAGCACTTGATAATGTCATTATTGACTTAATCCCTTGAATCATGACTTTTATGTTTTACTATACTTATCATGTGTCTCAATTGAATGTAACTTATCAATATCATTTTACATGTATTTTCAGATTTGAATGTTGGAGCACTTATCTAGATTATTTTGATTGCATATTAGTTTCTAAGATCTCTATCCCCAATTAAGGTTTTCAAACATTAATCTGGATAAATCATTTCATGAACCCACTTATTTATCAAATCCTTTACCTATTTGGCTTAGGTTCCCTATCCCAATTAGGCATTTTGTTACAAACCCTAATTTCCCTTAGGTTTCCAATTGTCACAGTTATCCATTACTTATTGCATGTTTTTATTCCTTAGCCTAATCTTACAATTTTTAATCCTTTATGATTTCATGGCTTACTCTATCCATTCCATGTCATTATATTGTGCTTACAATAATGAGAAAACCTATGAGTCTTTAGTTGATATCCCTATATGTGAGGAGGTTAGTGGTGGTATTGATAGTTTTATACACCTGAGTGTGAAAATTATTCTGCAACATGCACAAGAGATACCACCTCCTACCCATCTTATGACACATATCTACATATATGATGCAATTTCAAAATGGACATGCCTACCTAGTAGCATTTCCTCTCATTCATTACAAGTAACTAGCCCCTCTTCTATTATTGGGCCTTCTCTTATGACCAAGTAATTATGTTTGTTCTTGAAGATACACATGATATGTATGTTTTGTTGAATATCCAAGTACTTATGATCATGAGGATGATTATACTAACAATCTTAGTGATTGTGGAAATTTTGTATCTCTCATTATCCCTTCTTTTAATGTTTCAATCAAATTGAATGCTAAAGATAAATCAAATGATTTTATCTCCTTTCCATCTCTTGAAATAAATAATAATAATAATAATACTTTGGATCCCTTTCCTTCTCATCATAGTATAGGAAATGATATAATTTGATATGATTTCACTTATCCTCCTCTTGACATAGAAAATGATACAATTAAATGTGTTATCTCTTATATTCCTATTAAAATCAAGAATGTTATAAATGATTACCCTACCACTCTTTCTTCTATCAATAATGACACGTGTTATTCTTCAATTGATGACAAATAAAATTCTTTAACAAATATGAGTCCACTTCTTCATTACCTTCAAATTTCCACAAATCATTCCTCAATCACATCTCTTTTGGCGTTCACATCGCACTACTGACGTGTGATTTCTAGTTAGCACTATTACTATATTTACTTTGCATTATTATGTCTTATAATCACATGACAATGCTAAGATATTATATGGATCTGCATGCGTTATTCATTGAAGTGCGGTGCCGATGATTGAGATCATTATCCATCCATCAACACTATTATGGTTACACCAAGACACAAGTGATATGAAGATGTGCAGTGGCTCCTGTCACATTTTCTCGATGAAACCCATGCGCAGAGATCTATGCATTTATTCTTCCAAAGATTTATGATTCTAAAATCCTTATCTCAAAAATGTAAATTTTAATTTTCAAACTTTAACCATTCATAAGGATATAAGAACTCAACATCAATTTTATTGACTTTAATTACTCCAAAATTGAGTAATTCCTTATTTATTTATGCACCTTTGTCTGATTTTCAATCACAACATTGAAATGTACATTCATTTATACTTTGTGGATCATGGATACTGAAATGAAATCATAAGTCCATTTTACCATTTTAATTGATGAATACTTAATCAAATTAATAAAAATCCATTACTTGAACTTATATAATCCAAAGCTTCATCAAAATAGAAATAAAAATCCATAAAACTAAATTGATAACGAAGTTCACCTAAAGCCTACGTCTTTAAATACTCGAAAAGAGAATTAATCTATTCAAAGTCTAATGAAGTAAAATTACCCTTCAATAATGAAAAATAGATCACAAAACCTGCAAATGGAACTCTACAATTACCAGACCTCATGGAACTTTGCAATTAACCAGAAATTATTTTGAAGTCCATCTATGGCCCCTATAGTGTCTTCACAATGTGATCTCCTATAACTGTACTATAAAATCTCCTAAAATTGGAGAATCTAAAGCATTACATGAAAAAAATTCACATATTTGGATTCCTCTTGGAATTTTGAACAATTTTCATTTTTACACTAAGGCCTAATTCAGCCCCTAAGTGCTCCAAAACTAAGGATTTTCATAACTTCCCTTCAAGCCTTATGGATCTCGCTTAGGCTAGACTTCTTACCATTCAAATAAAATGAGATCCTTTATAATATTTTCAAGATCCTATGGCATGTTGGTGGGCCATTATTATTTTTACATGGGTGGTGGGAGTTCAAATCTCCCCACCACCGACTCCACTTTATTCGAAAATCCCGTGGACTTTAACCAAATAGCACTAAGGCTATTAAACCCCACTTTACATTTTTTTAATGGTTTTCCACCCCATGTGTCTTCCCTTCATGAATTTCCCACCATCCACGTGGACCTCCATTTGGTAGGGGGGAACAAACTTTGTTTAGAAGTGTCATCCAAATATCCCGCGTGGCCTCCTCCTTATTTTCTCATTTTGGTGTGAGAACTATTTCATTGTCCCACATGTGTGGGTGGATAAAGTGTTTAAGCATTTTAAAAGGTATGGAAGACCACATAAATCCATGGCTTGGGTAGGTATCACCTTTTTTTGGGCACCCAACTGTCTCTGGAGTTGTTCATTGGCTCATCGGTCGAGCCATAGACCGAGGTGGCTATAAATTGAATGTTTCATGGGTTTGATTGAGCTCCTATGAACGCATATGACCACCAAGATAAATTTGGAGCCGTAAAAACATGTCACATCATATAAATGTTAACCCTTCAATTGGTTGGATAAAGTGCTTTAACCGAGTCATATGCAAATTGACCAATGTTTTCGCCAAGGTAATAGGGGATAAAACAATCTCGAACCATATGGATATAATCCCAAACAATGTGGTAAATAAATTATGATTAACTTAGTGGGGATTTTATCACCCCACCGAGCTAATAAACTAGCTCGCTCAAGCCCAATTCAAACCCTGCAATGCACAAATCAAATCTCCAATACAATAATCCCACATGGGAAATGTTAGAGAGATATATGGCATATATAATAGAAAATTTGATAATGGCAATATGAAATAGGTGGAAAATGTGCCCCTCCTATTAAAGAATGTGCCAAACTTAGTCAAGGGGTCCACACAACTTTTCATTTTCTGAAGATTGAAGGTGATCAAAACATGAAATTTCAACCTTTCCACCTTTTTCCAATATGTCATGTGTCAACGCATGATTCACCAGTTGACCATTTTGACCTCATTTTACGCCAAACATTAACCTCGCAATACCTTTCACGTATGAGATATGTTGTTTGAGTTATGCCCGAACGGAAATCTCTCGATCACTCTACCACTTGGTCATGGTTTAGGGAGATTTAGGGAACTTCAATGTCCCAAAATGTCCTTTGGATCACACCTCCCAGTGAGGAGGTTTTATGTCCACAAAAAGTTGTTTTCCACCCACAAAACATGCTAACTCATCCTGCTTTTCACAATCACATACAGAAACAAAAATAACATTATGGGTTAAATTAATACAAATTGTTGAGTAGTTAGTCACAAACAATTGATCAGATAAAAACACCCATTTAACAATAGAAAGCAAGTGTCCAACTAATACTCTGTGACCCTATCAACTTCTCTAAATAGCTATGAACTCTAAGATCCCACTTGATAACAACCATTCAACAACAAATAAAGTGTTCAAATGATACTGTGATACGGCCAATCATTGTAAAAATTAATTTCACCAAAATAGATTAGTGTAAAAAGACAACTACATGCCAAACATAGCTAGTGTCCACTGTCCCCTGTGAAATTGTTAACACTACAAATATCACGATCCAAAATGTTTAGACCATCCATGCCAAAATAGCTATAGTCAAAACTGGATCAAGTGAACTACCAATGAAAAATAATCTATCCCCACAATCTACAATGCAAATAGGATAGAAATAAATTGTCTGCCAAAGTTACATATCAGGTGTGTTAACCATATACCACTACAAACATGCCCAAATTATGTGAAATAATCATATATGGACACAATACGATGGCATATTAATTTCAATACCAAAATAGTGTCCAAATTTTCACAAATTAAAATTTAACAATAGATATTGAAATGTAAATTTCCAAAAATAGACATTTTAACCATGCCCACTTTGAACCTACATATTGTTTTTAGAAATATCCCAAGCTGAAACATGAGTTGTACCCAACTATACCAAAAACTCTAAGATGAAATAAGGAGATGTAAATGGAGTATCTATCAAATTTCCAAAGTAAGAAACCCACTGAGTATGGTAAACATGTCCCTTAACTTTTCTCACAAAATATGAACTCCAAAATCATTCAAAGCTAAATGGGAAAACTATTTCGTACATCAATCAATCGAATACCATAACACAAGCCCTAAATTAATTACATTTATAAAAATCAAGAGCTATGAAAATAAAATTGAAAAATTGTTTACCAACCCATGCTAACGGACTTTCATCTGTAGGTATTACCTGATCCGGGGTTGAATTTTCAACTGGTGGTGGAGTCACAACTTCATTTACCTTTATCACAGCTTCTATATTCCATATTTGGCTTGCCATTATACTCGATGGTGAGATGGAGGAAATCTCCAACTAGTGTCCACCTGATTTCCACTCATATAACAATGAGTGAAAAATTTCCTCTTTTCCTTCTTCTGGTATGAGGAAACATCATTGCCATCTTTTGCTTATGAACGACGAGAGTGGTATTTTCCATTTTCCTTGTTCTTAACAAATGACATCAAATTTTTCATCAATGTCCTTCTTTTCGATAATTTAGTAACAAAATGGTTATACAATCCATAAAAAGTACAGGGAAAATCATTCCAAACTTTCTGAAAATTGTAACCATACTTCTTAAACTGAAAGAGTGGATCATAAGTTTTACAATTTTCATGGTGCTTATAGTAAGAAAGTGGAGGTGGAATCTCGATACCTCTATGCTAAATTTTACTACCAACTCCTTTTTCTCGATGAATAATCACATGATTCTTGTATTGAATCTATCTCGCAGACTACCGGGGTATTCACTTGGCCTTTGGAATCTTGTCTTTTGTTGGCGTGCTTAGAGAATTTTTCAATATCCATTCCCACACTAGGAAAACCCAAACCTACAAAATGAGGATGATCCTCAACCTGCATTGGGTTAGTAATGCCTTCACTATTTCTTCCAAGACCTCTTCCATCAAAACCCATCTTATATAACAATTTGGATCCAATGCCTCTATTATGCTTTTCAAATGAACCAAAGACATCATTACCTGAATCCAAAATTGAATGGGAGGAAGAACAATATTCCCATGGTGAATAACTTACAGATTGCACTTTGTCATGGTCTATGCATCTGAAGTAGACGGAATGGCCTTCTTCATTCACCACACTTCAAACCGATCAAGAGCTCATCATGTAATGTTATCTTCTTTTTCAACTTATCAACTTTCTCTTTTAGGGAGTAGATCTTGCATCCCGTAAATGCATTTTCCTCCCGATTTTTAGTTGATTCTCTCGAGCTCTTTCATTATTTCCCTCTTTAATGATTTCCCAATGATTACCTATAAACCAATTATATTCTAAAATATTGTAAAACTATCGAGTAAGAAGATCAATCCAAATATACTGCACTAATGGGATTAGCAAATCATACACTAGTATACAAATGTAACTTAAGCAATCACAAAACCAGCTCTGATATCAAACATGATCCAAAAACACAAGTTATAATTTTCAAACTTTAACCATTCACAAGGATCTAGGAACTCAACATCAATTTTACGGACTTTAATTACTCCAAAACTAATTAATTCCTTATTTATTTATGCACCTCAGTCTAATTTTCAATCATAACACTGAAATGTGCATTCATTTGTACTTTGTGGATCATGGATACTGAAATGAAATCCTAAGTCCATTTTCCCATTTTAATGGATGAATACTTAATCAAATTAATAAAAATCCATTACTAAACTTATCTGATCCAAAGCTTCATCAAAATAGAAATAAAACATCCACAAAATGAAATTAATAATAGAGTTCACTCAAGGCTACATCTCCGCATTCTCAAACAGAGAATATATCAATTCAAATTCCAATGAAGTACAATTACACTTTAATAATGACAAATATATCAAAAAAACTAAATAGGGTTGATACTGACCTTGTAAAACTCTATAATTAATAGGAAATCATTTTGAAGTCCATCTATGGCCCCTAAGTGTCTTTGCAATGATCTCCTTGAACTATACTATAAAAACACCTACAAATGGATAATCAAGCATTACTATTATCGCCAAATCACTACACCCCCGAATGGCTAGCTTGTGGAACTAGTACATCCAAATGCGTGATTAGGTAAAATGGGTATCACCTCTCAACTTGTGGTACTTGTAGACTTGAGGTGAAGCTTCGGAGGAGGTCGATTACTCTTCCTAAAGTAAGCACTACACTACTCCTAATAGAAGGAAAGCTAATAACTAGACCTATAATAACATTTCCAAGGGATTAGGGAGAGAGATTGCATGAAATAAAACCTACACTAGAAGTGGTGATGCACCAAGAAAGGGTTTTGCTAGAAAAATTTCCATCCTACCAATGAAGAAGGATGAACATGGGAAGGATGGACATGCATCACAAACCCAATTTCATACAATACTTCATTCCCAGATAAGAACAACAACTCCCAAAACTTGTAATGGAAATCAAAGTTACACAATATACTTGCAAACATGAGAGAGGCAAAATGAAAGCAACCAAAATGATGTAAGGACAGAAAATTAGCCACAAAACATAATTTGATTATTCCAAGCACTTGCACAGTGCATCATTACAATAGGAAGAGGAATAATTTGCCATTACAATCTTTGGAAGGAAGGCTTGAAATCCTCTAAATTCACAACATCTCAGCTTGAAAGAAGAGGGGAATTTTGGAAAAAATTACCTAACTTTCTAAAATAATACACCCCTTTACATTTTATAGCATGCTGAGTTGTGTGAGAGAAAGAAAGAGAGTCCCTAAAATGTAGGAAAAATTGTAGTAGATTATGTAGGCCATGCTTTACCCATGTTTTCTGGTAACACTCCATGCTTGTTTATATCATGCTTGTGCCCTAAAAAGACTCCCCTTCATGCCCTCATAAATTAATTTTTTTGAATTTTTCATTTAATTAAAAAAATCTTAATAAATTTTTAGAGGGCATTTTGATATGCCTCGGGAGCCATAGAGTTGAATGTTAACTTGGAGGGTTTTGAGTTTATTAAGGTGACCAACTCAAGAAATAGCTCGCTAACCAAATTTCATCAAGTCGATCAAGGCGAGCTCTTTAAAAAGCACCTTCCTTTAATTTTTTTCAGTGAGCTCTTCTCATGTTTTATATTGAACAAGTCCCTTTACGAAGGTTTAACGACACCACCCACCAAGATCTTTTCTTATCCTACCACGTATTCACCAACCACTTTGGGCTTGTTCTTTTGCATTGAATCTCATCGATCCCGAATTTTCCTTAATGACTCCCTTGAAAACCACTTCACCGTGCATCGAGCCCTTGACACATTCTTTGTCGACCTCCACATATCAATTGTTGGCTTTCTTTTCAAAGTGAGATATTAATACTACCTCGCCAACCATCTCTAGAATTTGGTGGATGAATTCCCAGAACCCATGTTTACACCATTTGACAAGTTATACCCCCGCTACATGCATTCCCATTTGAACTTCACTAACCTTATCTCCAAGATCCACATGGATCACATTGGCACATTTCATATTGGTCAACTCCACCACCCGAGAAGGCTCCTTGACTTCACCAATTAAACACCACGCTCACCAACATGGTTGATGACTTGGTATTTCATCAACACATTGGCCAATATTACCGCTAAGCATCTCAGGAACACCCCACTTCATACATGGACAGCTCAGGAGTTGACTCCACATGATGTCACCCTCAACTTGACATTGAGTCTACCACCTTGCATTCATACTTCTGATGTCCAAAATCCCAAAACTTTGAATTTCGAGTTTCGATTTTCTAGAGTTTCGGGATCTTCTACGAACTTTCACAACCTCAACGCCCAAATATCTCAAACCTAATGTGGCACTTCAACGAACTCACCTAAACTTCACATCTCTCTACTTGATTGACCAAGTTATTCCCAAATGCCAAGTAGGCTCCCTATTCTCTCCACTATCGTCGTGACTCACCCAAAGTGAGGACCTTACTGCAATTCTTTCACCATGTACCAAGCTCCAAACACTATCACCTCGAGCCTTCTTCTCATGGCTGGATGACCCAAGCTAATTTTTCCCTCATTGTGTCAATTTTTTCCTTGGGCTATGCACCGATTATTCTAATCCATTGATCCTCTTCACCATTTCTTTCCCGGTCAATGAGTGTTTCACCGATTCAAGCATTGAGATCTCACCTACTTTGCTAACTTCTCTAACTATCTCCTAGCTACGAGATGTTTTCCTTTGAACATGAGATTGGTCTTTATAACTCTGTATGGATCTTATCTCCCAGCTAAATACTCGGCCCTCTCGAGTTACCCGTAACCATTTCCCATCCTCTTAATGATGAGCTTGATTTGAGCTTCCTATTTTCATGGCTTGGCCAACATTAACCTCAAGCTAGCCCTTGACTCATTGTAGTGAGCTCCTCGTCAATGTTCAATGCTTCACATGTCTTCCATATGCCGAGTATGTTACTATGCCAAGTCAATTTTCACATGAACTCTCCCTTTATTTAAATTATTTTAATGAGATCTTCATGGTTCACCAACATCCAAGTTTCATTCCTTTGGCCCAAATATGCATTGCTAACCTAGCTCACCTAATGCATCTATTTAGCATGGCTGAGCTATGTTAAGATTCAACCCTACTTTATGCATCATGCAAGCTTGGCGAGTTGTTTGAGCTCAAGCTCACTTTGACCCTCCAAACAAGATTTTGATCATGTCCTTGATTTTCTAAGGCCTTGTCTCAAAACCCAGATAATTATGGAAATATAGTAAGACCCCTTAAACGTGATTTATTGATTTTGACCCTTTTTTCCCTAATTTTGTGGAAGTGATCCCACAGGGACAACTTTCATCTTAGTCAAACACGGAGTTCCATAGACACAAATTTTCTCATAGGCCCAAGGTTCTCTCATGAAGGCCCCTTTTTGAGTCCTAGAGTCCAATAAGCCCTTGTTGTCCATTTTTCCCCAAAGGCGAAAATGGATAACATTTTTGGTGACATCTCGAGGATGCTTTCCTGCTAAGCACTAGTCTAGTATCATTCAAAGATCCATTGGGCATGGATTAAATATCAATAACCCAAAACTGATCCTGAACCACAAGATTCCTATTCTTGAATTACATGAACAATGTTGCATCCTGGACTCGGATTAGACCATTACTCACAACTCCAAAACTTTCATAATAAATTATTGACATGCTCATAAGTGGAAAAGTTATTTTGATTTAGAACCTCACTTGTTCTCATTCTTCTACATATTGACCTATAGGATGAAATATAATACATTAATCTTGTCATGGAACCTAATATTTCCAAGTATGAAGCACATTAGAACTCGTGATTACTTGGCATGTGCAACACATCACATAATTTTGAGTAAACATTTGCTAAGTTTGGGACATCATGGAACTCTATTAAAACTTGAATTTTTCCTTCTTCTGAACACTTCACCTTCGACACATTATGTAAGAGCAACAATGAAACACAACACACAAAACAAATGAAAACCATACATGCTTCAAATGAAACATGCAAAGTGTTTCAGCACTTATTCTGTTGAAAGAAAACATGTGCCTACCCTACACTAACCAAAGGTATAGGTAATCTAAACAAACCCTATAACTAGTTGTGCAAAATAGCTTCCTTTCCTCACAATGGGAAGCCGTGTAGATGATTTGATAATGGACATGGCTTAGAATGAGAATGAAAATCAGAAACAAGTCAAATTCTCCACTTGGTTCACCAAGGCATTAACTAGGAAGGGAAAGTATGCCTCTTTTAGTTGCTCTACATTTGTTTTGTAGAGGCATTGCAATTGATCCTTGGGGCTGTGAAACTCATCCTCACATTGTGGCTCTATTTTGGCTCCAATATAGCCAAGTATTTAATGGGACACAATTTAACCCTTTTAATATTCTTGCTTTCTGAGATTTGAATTTAACAAGGAAGTTTACTTGAAGACATTATTGAAAAGATGGTTTTTCATAAGTTGATTTTTTTCTTGTTTCTCATCTATAAAAAAATTGATCTTCCACCTAGATGAATGGTATTGAAGTGATGTCTTCTTCATTTCCTTTCCCTCCTTTGACAACAATAAGTTCTTCCATGAAATACTCCTTTTGACTACTTGTAGCCTCCAATGGAGTCATTGGTGAATCACTGCAAGTGTCTAGAGTTTTTGCTCATGTAGGAGTTCCTCCTCTTCTGATGGAAGACAAAATTGACCTTCATTTTTAATCTCCTTATCAAACATGAAACTTTTAAGGTAAATAACATCCATCTCGATGCTCTTGAAAAATATTAGGGTAGAAAGACCTTCTTTGTTTTTTTCCACCATTACCCATTTAACAACCAAATCAGGCTCCACAATTAAGAGTAAGAAACTCTCAATAATGTCATCTCTTCTCAAGGCTTCTGGATCTCGAACTAGCTTCTCTCATGTGCTCCTTTTTCTCTTCATTAAATGAGTCATATGAAAGATTTAATTCCTCCAATATTCGATCAAGAAGATGGTTATGAGAAATAGGTTTCCCTCATGTTTTTCTTCCAAAGCAACAGGCCTTTTGTGTTGAAACGAGGTGATGGAATCACAAAATTGTCAAGTTCCATAGGCTCCTGTCCATCAAAATGCTCATCCAAATCTAACAAATAATCATCCTCTCCATTTCTTAGTTGTGTTGAGAGTTCAAATTCCATCATGGTGTCTTCCAAATTGGCATTTTGTTCACCTGATCTGTTCTTCATCCTCAAACATGAAATTAGAAAGCTCAAATTCATCTAAGAAATCAGATTTTTGACAAGATGAAGAAGGAGAAGGATTTGAAACCTCCTGTGTTTCCTATTTTGCACTTGACACCTCTGAATATGGATGGTTTTCCTCCATGGCTTGGAAATTCTTGTCACTATTGGCGACATTTGATGAATATCTTGACAAGTTGGTGCAATCTTCTATAAATGCTACAAGTTCTTGACATGCAAGGCAATCAAGATCACTACACTCATTTGAGACATTATACACATTTGGGAGTTTTTCTACTTTTTCTTGCATAGGCTCCTCTTCTCATGAACTTGGAGTTAGCTCTTTCTCTTCTACAATGGACTTTACAACCCAAGGTAAATCAATAGCTTCCATAAACATAGTACCAACATGTATGTTACATTCCAAACAAGTAGATTGTTGGTCATCATTCACTTGTGCTTGTTCTTGTATACATTTATCATTTACCACCTACTCTTGAGCTTCAACCTTAGCCAGAGGTGTAATTAGGAGAGGGATTTTCTTGATGTTCAATCTTATAGCCCACTCCTTCAGATTCTCTGCAAGCCATTCTTTTTTAGTCTCCTTAACCATATCCTCCTCTTCTTCACTAAAATTATAATTTTGGTCCTCCCAAAATGGATTTTGGAATACAGTGGGAGGGTAATTTAGGAGAAATATGGGGAAAATATTCATGATAGGATGGGAAAATAGGGGATGAAGAAATGGGATTCACAATATGGGCAGTAGGTGAGAAGCTTGGGAATTGGGATTTAGGCTAAAATGATAGTGGTTTGGTAATAAAAGGAGGACTCTGAAGTGGTAATGTAGAAGTTTCCCATTGATAGGACTGAGTAGCATTGTACTCATGAGCCTCTATCTCTTCAACCCATCTTTCAAGTTGAGGCAACATTTCAACCATGAAACCAAGATTTTCCTGCAAGTTGTAGTGATTTGGCATAGGGCCAACCCACAGACAAGGTACCTTGAAGCCAATCTTGAATGCCTTCATTTGAGTTATGGCTCTATAATACACCATACCTGACTCCATTTTTTACATCTTAAGTTACAACTCTACATCTTCATATGTAGGATAGCCTCCATCATCTACATATTCCTGCTCTTGAAAATTTACATAGTTAGGTGAATAACCAAACTGACCATGACTTTGCTCATAGGGATATGTATGTTGTTGATTTTCACTATAGAAAAATTTTGTGTCAAACTATAATCATCTAAGAATGAATTTTGCAAGCTAGGAGGTAGAGTGAACTGGTATTGTTGCTACTGCAAGTCAAAATCCATTTTGGGAATGAAGCCATGATTGCATAGCTTTATGAATGGAATAAAATGGAAATATGTGGAAGAATAATGGATGGAAATAGGTGAAAAAAGAAAGTTTGCAACTCAAAGATTGGGTTACTTAGACCAATTGAGTCACCAGGTGTGCTTGGGTTAACCTCATAAGGATAAATTTTCACTAAGAGCACAACAACTTAATGTAATAAAGTGAACAAAAATACACACACACATGAAAATATGACTTTTGTTGTCCCACTGAGTGTTCCAAAAATGGTCGTCACCGAATCACCGCACCCACCGAATGGCTATCTTGTGGAATGGTACATTCGGTGTGATATGGTAAATGGGTATCACCTATCAAGTCAGTGGGACTTTCAGGCTTGAGGTGAAGCTCCGGATAAGGTAGGATTCCTCTTCCTAAACTAAGCACTACACTCCTCCTAATGCAAGTAAAGATAATAACTAGACCTATACTAACATTTCTAAGGGAATAGGGAGAGAGATTGCATGAAATAAAACCTACACTAGAAATGGTGATGCACCAAGAAAGGGGTTTGCTAGAAACTTTTCCAGCCTACTAATGAAGAAGGATGAACATGGGAAGGATGGACATGCATCACAGACCCAATTTCATGCAATATTTCATTCCATGTAAGCACAACAACTCCCAAAATGTGCAATGGAAATCAAAGTTACATAGTATACCTATAAAAATGAGAGAGGAAAAATGAAAGTGACCAAAATGATGTAAGGACATAAAATTAGCCACAAAAAAATTTGATTATTCCAAGAACTTTCATGGTGCATCATTACAATAGGAAGAGGTGGAATTTTCCATTACAATCTTTGGAAGGAAGGCTTGAAAGCCTCTAAATTCATAGCAGCTTAGCTTGAAAGAAGAGGGGAATTTTGGAAAAAAAATTCTAACTCTCTAAAATAATAAAGCTCTTTACATTTTATAGCATGTTAAGCTGTGTGAGAGAAAGAAGGAGAGTCCCTAAAATCTAGGAAAAATTGTAGTAGATAATGAAGGCCATGCTTTTCCCATGCTTTCCAACAACACTCCGTTTTTTTTTTATATCATGCATGTACCTGAAAAATACTCCCCTCCATGCCCTCATAAATTAAAAAAATTGAATTTTTCATTTAATTAATTTAGAGGGCATTTTGATATGCCTCGAGACCCATAGGGTTGAATGTTGACTTAGAGGGGTTTTGAGATTATTAAGGTGACCAACTCGGTAAACACTCACCAAGCTGATTGGTGAGCTCTTTAGCAAGTACCTTCCTTTGATTTTGTAAGCAAGCTCTTCTCACATTTTAGCTCAAATGATCCCCTTTGCAAGGTTTAATGACACCACCCACTAACTTCTTTTCTTATCCCACCACATATTCACCAAAAACTTTGGGCATGTTATTTTTCATTGAATCTCATTGATCCCAATGTTGCCTTAATGACTCCCTTGAAAAATTCTCCATCATGCATCGATCCCTTAACACGTTATCTTCTCGACCTCTACGTGTCAATTTTTAGGCTTCTTTTTAGTGAGCTATTAATACTACCCGTCAACCATCTCCCAAATTAGGTGGACGAATGACCCAGAATTCCACATTTACATCATTGGGCGAGTTAGAACCCTACCACATGCATCCTCATTTTAAATTCACCTACCTTATATCTAAGCTCCATGTGGCTCAAATTATCACATTTCATATTGGTGACTTGGACACCTCCAAAGAATCTTTACATTCACCGTTGAATGACATGCTCACAAAACCTACCGATGAATTGGTATTTCATTGAACACACCGACCGATATTACCACAGAGCATCTCAAGAGCACCCCACTAACTCAGGAGTTGACTCCACACGATGCCGCCCTCAACTTGGCATTGAGTCCACTACCTTGCATTCATATTTATGATGTTTAAAAGCACGAAACTCCAAATTTTGGAGTTTTAGATTTTTAGGTTTCGTGATCTTCTACAAAATTTCACCAACTCGGTGCCTAAATATCCAAAACCAGATGTGGCACTTCTCTGATAGCACCCTTTGTGAAAATCCAAACTCAATGCAACTCGGCGCACAACTCTAAACACAACACCTTGATAAAGCCCCTAGAGAGCTCACACCAAAGAAACCTATTTTCCCTTCATGTTGACGCAACCTCCTAGCTCATCGATCCAACTCAGGAATCCCTCTTTTGTTTGCACCACTGATTTTCTATTCTTCTCCATCATTTGTTCCATTGATATAACATTTAAGATAACTGAAAAAATCACCTAAACTCCACGGCTCTCTACTAGATTGACTGATCTATTTCCCGAATGTTGAGTAGGCTCCTATTCTCTACCGCAACTCACCTAAATCAACCACCTTACCGAATTATTTCACCATGTAACAAGCTCTAAAAACTATCACCTCAAGCTCCCATCTCATGGCTCAATAACCCGAGATACTTTCTTTGACACGCCAAGAGCCTCGGCATCAACTCATATGGTTATGTAGGCTCTTAAAACCAAACTCTCGTGCCATGTCCCATGGGTGACTCACCATCCATGAGCCAAGTTGAGCTCAATGTTGAGCTTGCTACCACAAGTGAGATTTGATCCATCTATCTTGTGTTCTATACATTCTTTGGCCTAGCTTGTTCACATTGACTTAGCCACCTAGTCGTGCCCCTACCTATTTCTATGCATTCACTCGCCATGCTCAAATTTGAAAATCCATAACCCCTATGAACTCACTCATAACTCACTACCCTTCAATGTCAAATTCAACTATCCTTCACCTCGTTGTTTCATGTTTTCCCATGGGCTATACGTCGAGTATTCCGATCCATTGAGCCTTTTCTCCATTTCTTCCTCAGTATATGAGTGCTTCACTAAGTTGAGGATTGAGCTCTCACCAAATTTTCTAAATTCTCTAAAACTATCTCCTAGTTGCAAATGTTTTCCCTTTGAACACGAGCTCACCTCTGCAACTCTGTATGGATCTTATCTCGACCTACACACTCGGGCATCCAAGTTACCTATAACTATTTTCCCATCCTCTTAATGTTGATCTTGATTTGACCTTCCTATTGTCATGGCTCCACCAACATTATCCTCGAGCTAACCCTTGACTCACTGTAGCGATCTCTTCATCAGTGTTCAATGCTTCACATATCTTCTAGACATTGAGTATGTTCCTATGTTGATCCATTTCTCACATGAACTCACCCTTTCTTCAAACAATTTTAATGAACTCTTTATGGCTCACCAACATTCAAGTCTCATTCTTTTGGCCTCGAATATGCATTACCAACCTAGCTCACTCGATGCATTCATTTAGCTCAACCGACCTATGTTGAGAGTCAAACCCTACTTTATGCATCGTGCAAGCTCGTTGAGTATCTCATCGAGCTACTCGATGAGTTTTTGATCTCATGCTCACCTTGACCCTCCAAACCATATTTTGATCTCGTCCTTGATTTTCTAGGCCCTTTTTCAAAACCGGATAATCATGGAAACATAGTAAGACCCCTTGAATGTGATTTATCACTTTGAGCATTTTTTGCCCGATTAGATGGAAATGGGCCCATAGGGACACTTTTCATCTTACGAAACATGGAGCTCCATAGACACAAAATTTTACTTATAGGTACAAGGTTCTCCTCTTAAGGCCCCTTTTTCAGTCCTAAAGTCCAATAGGACCCCATTGTCCATTTTTTCCCCAAGTGAAAAATGGATTAAAATTACATTGGAAAAAATCACATAGTTGGATTCCTCTTGGAATTTTGAACATTTTTCATTTTTACACTAAGGCATAATTCGGCCCCTAAGTGCTCCAAAACTAAGGATTTCCATAACTTCCCTTTAAGCCTTATGGCTCTACTCAAGCCAGACTTCTTACCATTCAAATAAAATAATCTCCTTTATAACATCATTGAGATCATATGGCATGTTGGTGGAGCATTATTATTTTACATGGGTGGTGGGGGTTCAAATATCCCCACCACTAACTCCACTTTATTCCACAAATCCCATGGATTTTAACCAAATAGCACTAAGGCTATTAAACTACCCCACTTCACATTTTTTAAATTATTTGCCACCCCACATGGCTTCCCTTCATGCACTTCCCACTTTCCACGTGGAACTTCATTTGGTAGGGGGATCAAACTTTATTTGGAATCATCATCCAAATCTCCCACGTGGCCACCTCCTTATTTGCTCAGTTCGGTGGGAGCACTATTTCATTATCCCACATGTGTGGGTGGATAGAGTGTTTAAGATTTTTTAAAAGGCATGGATGACCATGTAAATCCATGGCTTGGGCCATATATCACCTTTTTTTGGCACCCAACTATCTCCCAAGTTGTTCATTGGCTCATCAGTCAAGCCATAGATCGAGCTAGCTGTGTGTTGAATTTTTGGTGGATTTGATCGAGCTCCCTATGAACTTTTCATTGACCACCGAGATAAATGTGGAGCTAAATGAACTATTGACTATGCTTACCAAGGTAATAGGGGATAAAACATTCCTAAACCATATGGATATAATCCTAAACAATGTGGTAAATGAATTGTGATCAACTCAATGGGAAGTTTATCATACCACCAAGATAATGAAATAGCTCACTTGAGCTCTATTCAAACCCTACAATGCACAAATTAACTCTCTAATGCAATAATCCCACATGGGAAATGTTAGAGATATATATGGCATATATAATCAAAAATTCAATAATGGCAATATGAAATAGGTGGCAAAGGCACCCCTCCTATAAAAGAGTGTGTCGAACCTGGCTGAGGGTCCCCAACCAACAAATAGTGAGACCCACAAAATATTTTCATTCATTGAAGACCGGAGGTGATCAACACACAAAATTTAACCTTTCCACCTTTTTCCAATATGTCAAGTGTCAACGTGTTTTTGCTAGTTCACCTTTTTACCCCAATTTATGCCAAACTTTGACCTGTGATACCTTTCATGTATGAGCTCCATTTTTGAGTTCTAATTGTCAATGGAAATCTCTAAAAAAATATACCACTTGGTCATGGTTTAGGGAGATTTAGGGAACTCCAAATTTTCCAAAAATTTCCCTCAAAATCAATTCCACCCACGTGCTCTGAAATTCTTGTCAATATCATACACAATTTTATGAATCTATCTCATTTAAATCATGTCATTTGTGCTTCAATATTGGCCGAAAGCTTAACATACATCAGTTAATAATAATTTATAGCTCATGCTTCTATAATTAGATGTTCATGTCATTCTTTATCTTGTTACATGGTATGGGTTGAATTTAACAACCACATGTGTCTGTCAAATAATTTTTAGGTGACGATAATTATTAATATTACCCGTTATAAGGTTAAAAAATGTTATTCATACATTATGGAAACACCGAAGGGGATACATAAAAAATTTGAATATGAGGGAGAAAAAATTCAAGAGGGAAAGAGGGGCAAAGAAAATAGGTTTGAGGAAAAGAAGTATAAGGGAAAGGAAAGGCATTGTTTTTTTTGGAAACTAAAACACACGTAAATGTGAGGGGAATTGTCATGCATGTTTCATGGGAAATTTAGAGACAAGGATATGGGGAGTGGACCTAGAATCCTGCAGTGATTACATGCACATGTGAAAATTAGGGTTTGAGGGAGGAAAAGCACAAGGGTGGGGAAATTACTTGTGTTTTTGGATAGAACATACACAAATGCAAGGTGAATTCACATGCACATTTCATGGGGTATTTTATAGACAGTGAGATATGGAGTGGCCATGGCATCCCAAGGTAGTGATTACATGCACATGTGAAATTAGGTTTTCTCTAGATATCAAGGTAATGACTAGGGTTCCCATCATTAACAGTAAAAATGGTGTAGTCCACCAATGATCAACAACGTCAAAGAATTTTATTTGGGTGGCATTTAATTTGTTAGATATTAAGATGAAGACATGAACAAAAAGTTACCAATAAAAAGGTGTGAATTAAATACCTGCATATCTATGGTTTCAAGGTCATCTATCATATGGTGTTTAATTTGGTAGGTAAGACAGAGACATGAATCAATATTGGAAATAAAATGATTGAAATTAAATGTTTGCATGCCCTACACCTATTCCATATCTTAGATTGTCCCCACTCAAATAATATCTATTATCTATTCCACTTTACATGTTTGATCTTGGTCACACTATTCATTTGAATATAATTTACACCTAAAGGAGCCAATAAAGGGGTGAAATTCCAAAAGATTCAAGGTCTCGAGACCCATCCGTAAAGCCTTTTTCTTGTAAAAATTTGTGGCATGGCTCAAAATTACACCTTGATGATTTGATCATGGAAGATCAAGGAATTCAAAACAACATTGGATTATTTCCAAGTGTGGGACCTTGCAAAATGAAACAATCCTCCATATAAGGTTGGTTCCTTGCCTATTTTAATGCTAAAAATACTCCTAGACTAAGCCTACTCAAACAAATATAAGTAGCCATGGAGAGAGGGAGAAAGGGAAACTTAAACAACTAGACCTAAGAAATGCGGTGATAGCACCAAAAAGGGGGTTGGTCTCTCTCCTTTTGAAGTTTCAAAGAAGGAGGAGATCAATTGCAAGGTAGTGGGGAAAATTATTTCCATGATTCAACCATGTAACTAAATCAGATCACAACCCTACTTGATTAGCCACAATTGACATAACATTATACAAAACACCATGCATACACAATCAAAACTAAAAGAGTAGAAGACAAGAACACAATAATAGACAAAAGGGGCAGATTCAAGGCCATAATTTATATCATATTAATGTTTTATGTAGTCACAGATTTCTTTCTGATCAAGTTTAGAGGTAAAATTCTTCACAAAACACATGTCCATGTCTATAACTCCTTAATTTTGTCATAATTTTGACATTATAACATTACTAATCCAGAGAGACCCTTACAATGAAGAACTTACGGAATGTATAGAATGGAGGAGAGGAGAGAGGAGAAAAATATGCCTCATGATAATTGATTTGTTATACATTACAACTCTTATCTAAAACTACCTCTAACAGTTATATTAATTCCTCATGATTACCCATACTTATGGAGCTCTATTGACATGAAAGAAAACTCAAAATATCTTATTATTCCTAAGCTCATCCTTCATATCAATGGAAGCCCATTAAAACTGGATGTGGATGTAATAAAACATTTCCAATTGTCCAAATTATCTTGCACATGTTATTCTCATCATTCTAGTTGAGCATGGAGGAATATGACATTTTGGAGGATCCCAAGGTGAGAGAAGATCAACATAAACACCATTTAGCTAGATTTTTATTTCTACCCTTCAACAGTGATAGGAAACAACCCCATCTTATTCAACTTTGATTTCCCAAACCACTCCACCATTTATTGAAAATTCTATCTCTTTTGAAATCTCTCATCGAGATGATTCCAACAAGACCAATGTTTTCAAATTTGGAGCAACAAAGCAAAAGAAATGGTAATTAAAAGTTTTACATGTCGGGGAGTGAACAACATTTTTTAACACATTTTGTTACATGTGGCAGCTCTTGATTTTTCTACATTTGACACACGGCACCCTCTAGTTCATTGTGGAGCCTCCTACGTGTTTCCCATGTGTTATTTCCTTTGGCCTTTGCTAACTAACAATGGACCTAGAGCTTAGTCCATTTCACCTAATTCCATGGACTTGGAGTCCATAGGATGCATCGATTGATAATTTTATGGAAATCGACGTGTGTCCACCCTTGACTGCCCTTGACTTACGCCATGTTCCCTCTTATGATTTGTTTGGGGTTTAAAATCTTTGACCACAAGGGACATTTATTTTTCCACCACGTGTCACCTCTTGGTTGCTATAAGGACTGGGTCTTTTGGTGTAAGAGTAGGGATTCGGGACAAGAGTGTATTCCCACGTGAGCATGCATAGTTGTGAGGGAAGCCCATGAGCCCATGAAGGAATGAGGCGGGGCTTAAGGATGGGAGTGCATGCTTGCATGAGAAGGAAGTGATGCAGATGAAGTCCACGGGCCCACAAGGGAATTTGGCAGGGCTCAAAGACCCACTAAAGGATATTATGGATCTCAGGAGTAGGGATGCATGCATGCAGCCTAGAATTGCAAAACCAAAGACAACTCCCCCCAATAAAATTCTTCATTTTTTTCAAAATGGGAACCTTTGTAAACAACTTGGAATGGAAACATGGTTTTCAAGGATCATCAAAGATCCTACAACCATGGAATTTTCTAATTAATTTGAAGGTAATCACTTTCATCTCGAAGAGCCTTTAGAGGCCACTTTTAATGTTTTATGGGTTTGAGAAAACCTACAAGACATTACACTTCTGAAAGGGTGTTCCATGATTTTGCACTTAAGTCAATTTCATTGACTCCTCCATAAATAACAACCTCGTGGCACTCAAATCCTCTACTTTTTACTAGCAACTTATCCCCTTAGTGTTGCAAAGTGGAAATAATGTCATGCAACATTGAACTTGATCAATTCCATTAAAATTCTTGTGTTGTTGATTTCTTTGTTCCATGGGTTAAGAGAACCTACAAAACATTGTGTTCTTGCACTATGCGGAAGGCTAAGCTAGTCTTTTGTGGCTTTCATGAGAAAAGGTGGCTAATTCCATTTGGCTAATTCCACTTTTAGCCCCCTTTTTGTTGTAAGCTTGAGCAATTGTAGAAACACTTGATGCACCCAAAAACATTGATAATTGAGAACTCCTAACAAATCTTCATATGAGTGAAAGGTAAATTTTATATGTAAATCAAGCTTGATAAAAACATGCAAAACATATTATCAACAATATTTAAATTTAATATGTAAAAGATTATATATATTAAGAGTTAAATTTAATATGCAAAACATATTATTAACAAAAATATTTAAATTTAATATGCTAATAGGCATTTAATAAATGGGATTAAGGGTGGTGGTTGTTGATATGTTCTAACATCCAAAAATAGGGATTGTTTTTGTTGATGAAAAAATGGTTTATATTCATTCATGTGTCAAAAAAATTAAATTGTTTTTCCTTATCATAGTTGTGTGTGTGAGATCTCCACATCAGGATACACGATTATAAATTTCCCTATCATGTAGGCATAAAAATAAAATAGGCTCTTGTATTTTTACTCGATTCAAGCACGGGTCTTCATGGTGATGAGTTGGCCTTTGTATGTCATGAACACCATCAACCTATCCACCTGTGGTTCAGATTTATACTTCTCGGACCTTTTTCATAGCCATTTTTTGAGTCTCAATATAAGGTTAATAGTGTGTATCATTTATATCAATTTTTTCTCATTAGCATAAAATGTGTGTGTCTTTAAAGTTTCATGTTATAAAAGGGAGTGGAAGTTTTTATATGTAAGAAGAATTTATTAAGATAATTTATCATATTTTGGTCTAATTCATAATTACATCAAGGGTTTTTTTTTCTAAATTAGAATTAGAGTAGGTTACTACTGACATGTTGTATCAATGACATATCAAACAACCTCATTGTATTTTCATCCTTGATCAAACGATCAAGCTTCTATCAACATGAGGGAGGTGTGCAAGTTGAATAAACCCACATGGAGGAAAACAAAACCTGGCCATATGGCCCACAAAAGGCACAACATGGCCTTTACTCTGTGGGCCCTAAGTGGAAGTACATGTATCACATCTACATGGAGCATCTCCTCACCACCTAATGGCTCAACTCTTTCCCCCTCCAAGGGAGGGAGGAGGCCACATAGATGGTGTGATCTATGCTCCACCACTCCTCTCCTCTAACCTTATCATCGAACTCTACCTAATACTTGTTGCCTCATAATGAACAATGTCACTCACATGTTGTTGAGAAAATGCTAGCATGTCCTTCAAGTCCAATAGTAAATTTGTTTATTCATTTCTTTTTTAATGATGTTTTTCTTAATTTTAATGACACTTTAATTATCTTTTTATTTTATTACTTACAAGTCAAGTATATTGTTTTTTTCTTAATCATGCTTTATTCTATTATTTCTAAGTTCAATGACCATATTTTATACTTCAAAAATTATGGGATAATTCTCGATACATTATAAAATGACATATTTTTTTATTGTGTGGACATGGAACTTCTTGATAGAAACGATGATCTGTATTATTTTGCAAATACATTAATAGACACACATGCACACACAAAATCTTACATGGCTCAAAATCAGCTTTATCCTCTATTTTTCACTTTTGTTATATATATATATATATATATATATATATATATATATATCTGTGTGTGTGTGTGCATGCATGCATGCATGTATGTATGTATGTATGTAGTCCTATAGGTGTTGTCATTGATGCAAAACCACATTAATGAAAAAGTGGATGATGGAGTAGGGTCAGATGATGTTTTGGATGATGTTGACATGATGGTTCAGATGTGTACTTGATGATACAAGGAGATTCAGTGAGGATTACTTTCTCTTGCAAGCCCATTTAGGTGCCTAGGTGATGTTGCATGGTGGTATGAGATTCTTGGTTTCTTGAGAAGAATTTTGGCATGATAGCTAGTAGATTTGGATATTTCTTGGGCACACACATCAGTTTTAGGTTACATATTCTATAACGTGCGCTAAAACAACCCACTTGAGACCCAAGAAACAACCTAGGATTAGTTAGGATAAATTATGGAATAATTGTTTTTGTTTAAAAGAGTCTACAACCAGGTTACAAGGCAACAATTGTCACTAACAAGTTCTAGAACCATTCAAATCCGCTAGAACATACTTTTATTTTATTGAAAATTATTAGAGGTCAAAAGGTCCAAAATCTAGGGTTGGAAGGTTTAAATAGGTTCAAAGGGTAAATCATCACCATACCCATTCTCTAACAAGCTTAAAGTTTCAACTTGATTTTTCTCACACTTAATGCATTCAAAAATTCCCTAACTTACTCCCACTTTGCTAGGAAATTTCCTCACCTTTCTAGTAATATAAATAATTCCTCCTAACTCCTCATATTTCTCAAGTTATGGGCCAATGGGCCTTGGGGTGAAAATTTTCCCCAACAGCGGACTTGTGGGCTCAGGGGTGAAAATTTTCCCAAAGGGCGGGTTGGCGGGGTGCGGGGAGACTTTTGGATCATTTCCTGTGTGGGGCAAAAAAAATAACTTTTCACCCGCACACCCGTAGGTCCGAAATTCGACAAGGGACACGCGGTGCTTCTTAAACCAATGTGGGGAGAGCGGGGCGGCGGGAGACATTTGGGAAAGTTTCCCACATGGGGTGAAAAGCCAACATGGTGCCCGCAAATCCACAAGCCACAAGGGACACATGGCATCACCTAAGATAATGCGGGGAAAGTAGGGCGGTGTGGAGAAAATTCACTTAATGGGCTGAAGGGCTAAGAGGATAACAAGGACCCGTGCCTCCGCCGACACCTCGCGATACCACATGGTAGTTCCGGACGCTACAGGCCAGCAAGATGGTGAGGAAAACATGGAAATTTTTCCCAAAAGTTTTCAAAGCACAAAAAGGCAAAAGGGACTTACTTCACTCCCGATGCCTCATGATGCCACATGGCATCACCTGATTGGTTATGGGCTGGCGGGAAAATTTGGAAATTTTTCCCAAAAATTTTCCTAAGCTCTAAGGGAAAAATTTGGGCCCGCGGGCCCGCCAAGGAAAATTTTCCCAATTTTTTTATGCCAAGTGAAGGAAAAACTTCAGAGGGCCATAAATTTTGATAGAGATATCAATTTTGGGAAAATGAGGACTTTCTAGAAATCTCTTGACGTCCTCTTTGCATAGAGATCATTAATTTTTATTTTAATAAATTTTAAGGGGTCAATTTTAAGAAAACGGCCTACAAGATTTTACAATGTGAACTGGTAAATTTTAACTTGTGAGATTTATTCAATTTGATCTTCTTCCTCTCTCAGCATGTCAATTAGACATGGGGACATGTTCTTAGATGGATTTAAGGAAGGATTCAAGATTCAATTTGTCTAATAGATTTGCAATTTGAACATTTTCATTTCTTGACAGCAAAACGACTGCAAAACTAGTTTGAGCCCAATTTTTCCAAGTTTTGAAATATTTCCTCTAAGTTTTTGTCTAATTGAGTTCGTTTAGGGCCTAATACTTTAATTTAATCAATTAATTTGTTATTTTATTGTTACAGGTTTGAACTGTGCATTTTTTTGTTTTGATAATTGCCAGTTTGAAATTACAAAAATAGGGATCAAATTTTAATGGTTCTATTTGCCACTTTCTTCTTCCAAGTATTTAGAATACATTCCAATTCCAATATAACACATTAGTTGATTTAATTCCATCCATTCGAAAGCCAAAATACAATTCTGATTTCCAACTTTACACATTTTAGAGACAGAGTTCTGCATTTTCCTTCATACGCATTTACTTCATTCAAACAGAGATTTCAATACATTGAAATGATCAGATTCAATACAAAAATGCAATTGAAAAAGGTAATGCAATCCTTTATTGATTCCAAAATGCAACATTACAATCCTTTCTTCTTTTATTCCTTCCAAAACATATATTATATACAGAACAAAATAATACATTTTCTTCTCACGTGTTTCACTTTACCACTTTTCAAACAAGGATTTCATAGTGAATGCTAAACATATATTTCCAATGGAATAACAACATATGGACAAGACAAAACCACTTCCATTAATTTAAAATAACTCTTACAACTTCCTTTCCATTTGGTTTCAAAATGCAACATACAAAAACATGTATCTTTCTTTCACATTCTTTCCAAAACAGAATACAGAGTATAACTCTTTTACATTTCAATATACAACTTGCAATCAGTATAACATCTTCCCAATACAAACATTTACAAGTTCATCCACTTCAAGTGGGAAAGGTTACAATGAGATTTCATTCCACAAGGGACTGTCAAACTGTCTTTTCTCAGCTCTAGAACAGCAACATGCATTCTTCACATTCTTCCAATTTGATCACAACAAGAGTAGGGGAAAGGAAATTCTCTCCACCCAACCAAGACATCCAATGAAGAGGATAAGCCATCCTTCTTCATTTTCCCCCGAGCCCCAACCACAATGCAATAAAAGATGTGATCCAATCTCATGGCAACAATAGGCTTCCACAAACATACAAGCATCATTTTCACAAGAAACACAATCCCAAAGAGAATGTAGTTTATAACTACATTAACACATGATAAAAAATACAAAGGATTCATCAAACAAGCCAAAGGAGAAAGAAGCTATAGATGATGTTGCTTATGCCTCCCAAGGGGGAAATGGGTATCACCACCCGAGGACAACCCACCAAAATGTGTGTGTGTGTGTGTGTGTGTGTGTGTGAATATCATTTCAAAACCCCTGCCATACCCTTATGCCTCCCCCAAGTACCCCTTATTCCTCACATTTTCTTATGTCTCCCCAACCTCTTATGGCACCCCATAACAAGTAAAGAAATGTAAGTTATCTCTTTGTAAGGTGGAACCCAAATCCCAACTCCTTCCACCCTTATACCTCCCTAAAACCACTTGTGCCTCCCACAAAATAACCCCATAGTCTTCTCCTACACCATTCCTAAGCCATCTACCCAACATCCCACAAACATGCCAAAAATTCACACAATAACATTTACATATATAAAAGACAGTATTTTAAGAGCCAAGATCCTACCTCTCCATGATGGAGTTGTTTCAAGTTCCAAAAAATCAAGCTTTATCCCCAATGCAAGCAATCCAAAATAGCCAAGCACAAGCATGCAACAATCTTGGAAAACTTTTCCAAGCAAGAGCTCCCAAAATAGTAAGAAAAATTCACCCAAAATGAAGTCTCCAAAAGTGAAGCAACCCAAAACAAGGCAAGAAATTCAAATTTTAAAGAAGAGGGAAGAGAAGAGGATGAGGTGGATCCATGTAGGATGCCACATCACACATCCTCAACCCCAACCCCAAAAGTAAACTTCACTCTCCAATGCATAATAAATAAGTGGGTGAATAATATGACATATTTACTTACACACTCAAACAAGCCCATACCCCATAAGTACTGAAATTAAATTATGTAAGAAAAGTGCAATTACAACATTTAACTTGACATGTAAAAATGCATTAAAAAGGTCTAAATCTAACCCTCCAAACATAGGCAAGGTTGGTATGTAAATTTAAGAGGTATGGGACAAGTTTAACTTGTCCCACAAGCCTCCAAAATCAGCCTCCAAGGAAAAACTCGAATTTCCAAGAAGGTAGAGTGTTTCACACTCAAAATTTAACTTACACATTAATTACACACTTTAAAACATCGCCAACAACTCTATTAATTACATTCTTGTGACATCTTTTAATTAATGAACTAAACAATATGATTACTCACAATATTAACACCACATTAAATAAATAATGAAAGGGGTAAGTGCACCACATAAAACACATGCAAAAATTAAACAAAAGGGACCAAATAAAAGAAAAACATAAAATCCCTTGGTCACATTTAAAGGTGATTCCCCCATGGGAAACCCTAACAAAAATACAAACACACACAACAAAACTAGTTGCCATGGTGACCTTGTTGAATTCATCTAGAATTCCAATGTGGTTGGTCTCCAATCCCCGATGTTTGTTGTGATATTTTTAACCTGCAAAAATACAAATACCTCCTTCGGCCTCGTGGCCATATCAGAACATCCAAAATAATATAAATATAATTAAAAATCTAAAATCATCTAGATATATGAATCACAACAACATCAAAGCAATCTAACAATATCATTTATAGTTTTATCAACAACTATATCATCATCCAATAATTTTCCATTTCTAGGTCTACTCACAATATCCAAATATCACAAATCCGAACAACATCCATCATATAACCATGTCCAACAGTATAACATCATCAACATATAAAATGTCTCTAATAATCATCATGCATCATAACTGAATCAAGTCAACAATAATCCATGATCTAACATCTAACATCACACTATAATAAATTCCATAATCATGTCCATAATAAAATCAGTAGTATCATGATTAGTATCAAAAGGTATCAAAGGGAAGTGGGCACTACATATTCAGGTTGGTGACCATGTTTCAAGTGCTCGTTTGGAGTAGTTATGAAAGTTAGGAGGTATGAGGATGTTTTTGGAGATACATGAGCTCATTTATGCATGTATGTAGGTGTATCATGGTGTACTAGGTATGTTTGGATCATTTTTAGTGCTTTCATGATGAGTTATAGTGTTTTTCCAGTTGACCCTAACTTCTACAGTGTAAAACCCTAAGGGGTAGCTATGAAAGTCTTAGTGTCTAGAGAGTTTGAGAGATGGTGATGACTTTATAATTATTGGATAAGTTATTATGATGTGTCATGGTGATTTTAGAAAAATTTCAGGATTTTATGATGTGAATTTTGCAAGATATGTCAGTTTTGGTGAGATAGGGTCAAGAACTAGTGCATTTCCAACTCGAATTGGAACTTATGATGCTCACCCTGAATTGTGTTATTTGCATGGGAACTTGTGGATTTCAAGGATTTTTATAAATTGATTCTAGAAGGTTTCAAAAAATAATTATGTCATTTCATCATCACATTTTTATGAACGAATGTTAAGAAGGTAAACAATTTTTATGTGTTTAAAACCCTAGCTTAAAAGCGGTATGGAAGAATTGATTCCTAAGTGGCCAAAATTGATTTTTAGTGTAAAGATGATGATTTTTACATGTATAGTACTCCTTCATATTTCTATAAAGGTATGCTAGAGGTCATAGTGATGAGTGGGTCCCACTCAAATAGGTAAGTTTATGAAGAAGAATGTTTTGGGAAAATGTTTTCCAAAGGAGTTGTAGGCTAAATTGGCATTATGGGATTTATGTGATTTTATATTGATGTCAAAAGATGTTTCAAGACATGTTTATGTAATTACATGATCAAATGAGCTCCATTCAAGTTGATTAGTCAAAGGGTAGTTTTGAGGCCATAAAAAGTAGTCTTGATCTAATTAGGCATAATTGGAGCTAAAGGAGGAGTTTGAAGGTGATTCAAGTTGCGTTGGAAATAGGATTTAGATATATTTATTTTTATATAATGTTTTATTATTGGTGATGAGTTTTCGTAAGGTTTTCAGGTTAGTGTTGAATAATAATATATTTACCGGTGCAGAGATAGGACAAGATCTACTGAAATTTTGAGTTTTTGGAGAATGAGATGGATTACGTGATGCTTACTATCACCTGGAATGTGAAGAGAGATATATTTTGCATCCAATGAATCCATTTATAGGCATTTATTGTTTCAGGAAAGGTGTTAATTAGCTGATATTTGAAAATTGATTTTTGGGCGGAGTTGATTTGGTGAAGAAAAAACGTGAATGTAGTTTGAGAAGGTGATATTTTTAAGGCTTATAAATTATTTATAAGTGTTCTACAGGTTATTCCATTTTCATTGAGTGATAACATGTCATATTTTATATGATTTTTATTTATATAGTGGCATAAATAAGGGTCCTAAAGGGTGTAGAAAATAATTTTTTTAGAAGTACAAAGAACATTAGGCGGATTAAAAAGATAATTTGATTTTTGATATAATTTACAACCACTTATGATGTTTAAATGTTAATTTAAACATGTGTGGTGATTTATGGGTCATGAATAAGTATGGTTTTGATGTTATGGTATTTTTCTCTTTGTGCCCATGGGGTTTTGAGCAATTTTTGGAGCATGTAATGATGTTTTTGGCTAGGCCGACCTAATTGGGTAACTTATGAATGTTATGATTTGAATTTGGGATGTTTTTATGATGCATGGGTCGATCCAAAGGAGGGAAAAAAATTAATTTTAAATGTAAAGGAGCTTATAAAAGCATTTTTGGGTGTTTTTGTAGCTAGTAGAGTGTGTGCAAGAAGTGCGACCTAGGTGAGATATTTTTGAAGGTGTTGGATCATTAATTGAGGTCGGATAAATTTTTATACGTTTAATAATATCATAAATAATTTTTACAAGTTTTTGAAGGCTTAAGAAGTGAAGGAAGAGCTAGTTTGTGAAGGATTGGACACCTAGGGTTTGATTGAAGATTTGAAGAAGTGTGAGATGAAATAGTGGTCTATATCGGTTGCGGAAGAAATATTACAAATATCATAACATCATAAGGTGGTTGATTGGTTGTTTGATCATATTAGGGGGTTGTAGTCTCCTTGTGGAGTTGGTGTTTCACAAAACTATGGGTTGGTGCTCCTTGTATGGTTATAGCTCTACTAAACTAGGGGTTGGTGCTCCTTGTGGGGTTGGTGTCTCACTAAATTTGAAACATATAAATATAAGGATTTTGTTTCAGTGGTTTTTCTTCCCCTTGAGGGTTTCCCACTTATATCTTGAGTTTTGTGTTGATATTTTTCTTATGGTTTCTTGCACATGAGATAATTGATTATATGCACACATATATGGATGATTGAATGTTTATGCGTATTTGAATAAGTAAATCTGAAATTTGAATTTAAATTTTTAAGGACCGATTCACCCCTCCCCATCTCAATCAATTTTGCTTCCAACAATACATACATACATACAGATATAATAAAAAATATAAACAATATTTATGGATGCTCTTGGGGCATGAAAAATATGCACACATGGTTTTCCTTCTTAATATTTGAGAAATATTGAAGCTTCAATTTTGTAAATATTGTTCGACATTTTTACTTTTACAATAGTTAGAGCATTCTTTTTATTGGTTGCATCAAATGTTATTGTTGAGTTAATGTCCTCTTCATTCCAATATATGCAACCTACATTTTATTAATAATATTTAAAGTTCAAATTTATAGCAACCTTTACAATGATGCTGATATGTATTTTTAACATACCATATTTTTCGGTTTGAAGTATTTTCTATTTTCAAAACTTCAAAACACGCAATAATGTAAGATTTTTTTAGTTTTATTAATTCAACGATTATGTTATTGAAACACATAATAATGTAATTGCATTCATCCAAAAAAGTTATAAATCCATTAAAAATGTAGGTTTTCTAGGTTGGGGTGCAATGAAGATAGATTTAAAACTCTAGGAATATTTAATGTTTCCGTAAAATATGACAATCCTTTGTATTATTTATAAATATCTAAGTTTATAGTTGTCCAATGATGAAATGATTTTAATCTAAATATTAGTGTGATCATGAGTTCAAGTATGGCCAACTGAAATGGAAATGTTAAAAGGGGAGAATACATTTTAAATTAACTAAAATTATATTTGTTTTGATTATGGACTCAAGGGAGATAAATGCCTAGGAATACTAGGCAATTGAGTAAGACACAAGTATTTATGGGGCACTCATTTTGTTATATTTATTAGAAATCATATGATATGTTTCCTTTAATTAATCCTTAGTAATTAAAAAGGAGATATGATATTCCTAATAATAGAATTAATATTACATCATTTAGGGTTAATATTGCTTCGGTATGAGGTATAAAATACTGCAATTTTTAGGTGTAATGGACTAATATTTTTAATTGATGAAGGGAACTTCAATTATCAACAACAAACTACTGACAAAAAATCATTAAAATTTTCAATTATATTACACTATTGCACATCACCGACATCTCTTATTTTCCTTAATGGTGTGTTGATTTAGACACCAATTTTTGGTATTGTTACCTCGCCCCATGTTCTCTCTCTTCTTGCATGCATGTGTCCATTAAATTTCCATTTCCCTCCTAAATTCAATTTATTCCATTCCCTACCTTTAATCTGTTAGAGTAGATATTTACCTTAGCTCATGTTCACCTAGGTACTTTATTTACATATATTGTATTTATCCTCACCCACTTATGTGTGTGGATATTTATTTTTATTTATTTAGATATTAGGGGGATAATATCTAGTTGTTAGGTATAGTTCTTTCCTTAATATATGGTATTGACTAGATCATTGATGTCTAGTTCTCTCCTAAATCTATGATCTTGACTAGTTCTTTGATGACTAGTTCTTTCCTCAATTTATGGCTTGTTCTACGACCTTGACTAGTTCTTAGATTGTTATTCCTTGCCTATATAAGCAAGGCCCATTCTCATTGTATTTAATGGAGTTCCATAATAATATATGCTATTTTTGCTCATTTGTTTGCAAAGGTTTATGTAAAGTTATTATGGTGAATTACTTTCATCTTATTGATTGTGGTGTTTGATTAGCATATGAGTTTTTGGCTTAAGTACGATCTAGTTATCGTTCCTTTTATGGTTCGAGTAGGAGATTTCTATTGACATCTATTTGTAATATTTATTTTGCAAATAAGGTTTTCTATATTCATATATTTAGGATTTGTTCACATTTTGTTGTTGCATGTGGTTCTATGAAAAATAGAGCCTTCCATTGGATCCATAAGGTGGAAAAACCCAAATATTGACTCTAAAATCAACCATTTCGGAGGCTATCATTTTTTCGGTATTTTGTTGTTACGGAGATGCAGATGGTTCATCTTGGATTTCTGTTTTTGGCTTAAAGTTTATGATTCCTACCGGTAGGTGCTTAACTCTAGCCTACTTTCATTTTCTTTGTGTGGTGTAGGAAAGAGCATTTTATTCTGTTTTTAGTGGCAACTTTGGTTTTGAGTGTCATTTTTATAAAAGTGATTTTTTTATTCTCTTTCCATTGAAAATATTTTTGAGAATCACACTATAATTTGAAAAGTGTCATATTGTAACACACACTAATAAGACTAATGTTGCCCACATGACAACTTTGGGTATGTTCAATTCCTGGAAGAATATCAAGACTAGCATAGACAAAGCTACCAAAAAGTAGTTGTAGATGCTTTAGTTGTTCTTGTCTATTTTTATGTTGTTTTTTTGCGGTCTCTCTACTACTTTTTTGTAGTGTTTTTGTTGTTTTGTCTTGTTTGGGTAGCTGTTTTTTGGCTACTTTGGGCTTCATTGTCACATTTGGATTTTGATCCTTTTCTCTCTGGTTTTCATTCCTATTCTGGCTCCTAGGCCATCTTTTGTACTCAAGGGTATAGTCCCTTTCAAAAAACTATTTTCCAATAATAAAAAAACACACACTCATTATAAAGTGTCAAATATGGAAGGGTGTTGTAATCACTTGTGGACACAATTTCGGTTGAGCCCGACATCTTAAAATTTTGGGAGTTGCATACTTGTATCTATCATGGATTATGAGAATGATATGTTTTTCTCTGAAGTGCGTGAACTTCGAGAGGATATTGTAAAATTTGTGGAAGAAAATAATCTCTCAATAAGTGAAATTATTTTCTACAAACACTCATTCTTGATAAGGATAAATAATACACTCCCTGCAGCAAAAACTTGCTAGCCTATAGCATCACCATCATATTGTGGACAGCCATATCCATGATCCTATTCCATTTATAGATATTGATCTTGTACCCATTGACCTTGATCTATCATTTTTGAGCCTACTTCTACTCCTGATGCTCCGAAGCCTATTAGGCTTGTTACTGCATGTTCTTCTGGGTATGTTCCTATTACAATTACACATGTTGTGTATCCTACTTTTTCTCACATGCATGGCGCTTTTGAGAAACATACCACTACATTTGGTTCTTTCATGCTTCATTCTATGGGTTTCACTGGAGGAGGTATTGGCAGATATTCATAGGGTATTGTTTCTCCTATTCCACATGTTAAGTGGAATTTTTGCCATGGCACTGGTTTTTGAGAAGGTACTTCATTAGGATCACACATTGACAGATCTTTTATTTTTGTTCACTCAACTCTTTTTAAGGATCATGAGCAACACATGATTTCTACACCTTCACTCAAGTTTAAGAAACCTGATATTTCAGCTATCAAACATGATCAACTTGACACACATTCTGATGTTCCTTTGCATGCACCCATTGTGCATTTTACACCAAGTCATATGCAAACATCTTCTTCATCCATTCGTGTTGATTTGGGTGGATATTTGATCACTCGTGGTGGTGACATAGGAATTCATTAAGAGGAATCTACAGGAATGGCTCCTCCATCATTCGACCTCTTGCTCCACTTTCTATATCTTTTGCATTGTAATGCTTCCTTGTTTTGCGCATTTTTCTTTAGCAAGTGTAGTGTATCTCTCTTGTTTGTTGAGAGATTTTTTATCTATATTTTTGAAACTTTTAGCATGTTGACAGTCTCTCTTATGGGGGAGCTATTCTGGTGAAGTCCAATGTTAGTTTTTCAGTGTTTAAGTAGTTGTTTTGACAACTCATACAGATTTGTAGCGTCACTCCACCCATTCAGTAGTATGGGAGGTTGTGGTGTTGATCCTGCTTCTTCAAGTTTTACATGTCCTTGCCTTGTTACCTTGGCTTTTCTTGGATCGTCACACTCTAGATATTATGTCCTTACCTTGTTACTTTTGTTATTATCCTTGGATCGTGGCACACCTATTTTTAACAGTTGATTCAATTATGTTTGTCTTCAGGTTTTGTGTCCTTGCCTTGTTACCTTGGATTTTCTTAGATCTTTACACTCGGCTTTTTTTTCCTTTCCTTGTTACTTTGGTTATTGTTCTTAGATCATTGCACACCGATATGCAATAGTTGATCAAATTATGTTTGGTTTTTTTTTACACTTTCGACATCACTCCATTGACACTCTCCTTATATGGATCTATTCTAGTGAAGCCTAGCGTTACTTGTTTTTTTAGTTTTGTGATCGACCGGTGGATTTAGACCATGGTGCACACCAAAATTCTTCAGCATTGTACATGTTTTTTGAGTCGATATTCTTGGGATTCCTTACGCAGGTTTTTTCTCTCTACTTTGTTGTTACTTAGTTTTGGGTACCTTATGGCATCCCTTTTTCCTAATTACTATATATGAGTACCTCATCGAGTCCTAGTTATCTAGACTCATATTGTGGATATGCCACTTCTATTTTATCCCCTAGATTCACTTAGGGGGTGTTAGAGTAGGTATTAACCTTAGCTCATGTTCACCTAGGTACTTTATTTACCATTATTGTATTTATCCTCACCCACTTATGTGTGTGGATATTTATTTTTATTTATTTAGATATTAGGGGGATATTATCTAGTTATTAGGCATAGTTATTTCCTTGATCTATGGTATTGACTAGTTCTTTCCTTGATCTATGGTATTGACTAGATCCTTGATGTCTAGTTCTCTCCTAAATTTATGGTCTTGACTAGTTCTTTGATGACTAGTTCTTTCCTCAATTTATGGCTTGATCTACGACCTTGACTCGGGTTCTTATATTGTTATTCATTGCCTATATAAGCAAGGATCGTCTTCATTGTATTTTATTGAGTTCTATAATAATATATGATATTGATGTTCATTTTTTTGCAAAGATGTATGTAAAGTTACTATGGTGAATTACTTTCATCTTATTAATTTTGGTGTTTGATTAGCATTTGAGTTCTTGGCTTGGTACGATCTGGTTATCGTTCCTTTTATAATCATGTCTTATCCATCCCATTATTTTATCTATCTTAATTATCCCTAATCTCCATTAATCAATCCTAATCATCATCTAATTTTTTATCATTCCTAAATCTTCTATTTTATCTTTTATGGGTTTTCATTTAATGGTTTTACCTCCCATGGCCTTTATTTAATACTTTTCACCATGTACCTACTCCTTTACTCATCCTAAGCAACCATATCTCACCCTAAGCACTTTAAATCCATAATCTCATTGTATAATGGTTCCTTGTCTCAATCTCATCAACATTCCACCGCTTAAATGGAAGGTTCTCTGAAGTTTTGGTGACCCATTCGGGTCACCGTCAACCCTATAAATACAACCTTTCCCCTCCTTTTCGAGGGATGCAACTTTGAGGATTTCTAGCTCTCTTGCCATTTCACTTTCATCTCTTGTGTGTCTTTAAAGTGTTATCACTTTGCCTTGGCACCATTTTTAAATATCGTGTGCCCATCTTTGGAGATTTGAAGTCCTCTTTATTTTTTCATGTTTTGATCTACCATTTCCATTAATTCAATCATCACCATCGTTTTACAGTCCTGCACCATCACAGATCTCTATCCTTATACTCACCATCTTTACTACCACCTACAAATCATCTTTCCCATCCATTTCATCCATTAAACCCTAGGTCATCCCCTGTCTTCGCGACTTTCCCCACTATTGTTTTCCTTTTTTCATTCATCTTGTCGTTGTCTTATCTTTGAGTTCCAAACTCCCCTAATCCTCGAATCTTGTCATTTTTCCCTTTTTCCACTTCGAGATCTATTTTGTCACCTCCTATCGCTTTAATACCATCTGGTCATCATTGACCGAGATCAATAGTTGCATCCACCATCATTTTTGAATTTTCTTGCATCCTTTCAAGTAGATTAAGATCTAAACTATCCTGCAATATTTTTCCTCCATCTCAAATCCACTTCCAACCCAAAATAGCTTGAGATCCAATTTCGGGAGACCTTGCAGCCTATATTTCTACATTTTCTTCTCATCCTGTCTCGGTACGCCATCGACCTTCTTATGCATTCTTGGTTTTGTCGACCCATCCAAGTTTAATTTACTTTGTATGTATTTAGATCAGATATGCATTTCTATCTTATCTTTAGCATTTCAATTTTTGTTTTTTTTTCTGATTCTAAAGTATATCAAATTCATCTTTCATTTTTTTCTCTATCTTTATCAAAACGTGGGTTGATATCCATCCTAGGAAGTTTTCACTTCTCAGGACTAACATTATAAGGAAACCCACCCATCCATTTTTTGTGTTGATTTCTCTTGATTTTCATGTCATCTACCTCACCGCAAGGAAGGATCTATATTTTATGGCCGTATCCATCATCATATTACCAAGAGGTATCCTTAAAGCCTTGTATTATTAGAGTTGATTGTTTTATTTGTTATTATTTAACTAATTTGAAATAGGTACAAGAAATTTGGTTCAACATTTTGGCACGCCTGATGGGACTCACCCTTCTTTGGTGAGTCTTTTATTTTTTTCTTTCATTTTCATTTTCTTTTATCTATCTTATACTAACCTTACGGGAGGAGTGTTGCTAGCTCACTTTCTTGTGTCAAGTTACGTTGCTTGGATTGGATTTTTCTTTGCTTGATTTCTTTAAAAATTCAGATAAAAAGGAAAAGTGTTATTTAGGTATTCCTTGTTTTTATTTCCCGTCTCTTTTTCATTGCATTGCATCCTTTGTCTGTTTCTTTCATCAAATATCACATTTCATATTAGATCTAAAAAGAACCCTCATATTTTCTTGGAAATCTAGTTTAAATAGGGGATTTAACTTGTTACATACACTCTATCACACACATCCCAAAACACATGTATTAAACTACACATCTAAACATCTCCTTCCAAGTGGAATTATTGGGATTTCATCACCCAATAGAAAATACGTCATGGTGTTTTGGCCACATTAAACAAAAATTGACTACGGGTATATTGGCTAAGTACTTGACTCCATTATCATTATGAGACCATGAAGTGATGGGGTAGGCCCCAATACCAAGCCCTGTATTAGTAGTCATCACATATTTGAGCCTCACGTACCTTCGGGTATATCAAGGACTTCATCCAAAACTACCTGAAACCATCCATAGATTGTCATTTCCTAGGTTCCCTTTGAGCCCATTTTCTTCTTTTTCACATCATTCTAAATAATCAAGATGATTAAAAATTTGTTGCTTGATTTGTTTATTAATAAAATATATAAGTTCTTGTTTTTCTATTTTATGCATGTTATATGTAGACACCAAAATTAGGTCACACTCCCCTTTGGTCCCTCGACAAATAAACACCTTGAACACATCCACCTAGCCATGGCCACCTTCACCTCACTATAATATTAATTTAATTATTTAAATTAAATTAATTCATTATCCTCACCATATTTATTAATTAAATCTCCTAATTTAGATAATGCCCACATATCCACCTCACCTAGACACCTCATCAAGCCACCTCACCCTAAGACCTATTCTTAGTAAGTTTCCATAACTAACTAAGACTTACCCAAACCCTAAAACTCAATGCCTACATTCCCTCTAATCACATACTGCGTGCTTAAAGGAAGCTTCGATCGATCAACATATTAATGACATGAGATCCCATAAAATCAAGGGGATCTCGCCTAGTTTAGTAAACCTAAGAAATCCCACCCCGACTGATGTCGGTTACCCTTACTACCGCCGCTTAAGTTGGAACCACCGTTGGTCACCTTTTAATCCCTAAAATAACCTTATTTTCGAGGTTGGAAAAATTTGGTAGATTCCTGAGAGATAACACATCTTTTGAGAACAAGCTTCAACTGCAGAACACGCATGCAAGGAAGGAGATCAAGCATTTTCTCTTACATAGACATCCAGCACATATTTTATCTTATTAGGAAAGAAGGAGAGCACATCTAGCCCATGCAATAGCTCTCTAATGTTTGGTGATTCTCCACAAGATTCAACCTCTTACCAGAACCTTCATTCCTCACTCATAGACGTCTAGAACCAGATTCCAAGTAAGTGAAACATTTTACTCCTTTGGTTCATTCATTTAATCATTGTATCTTCATCCTTTGTTCTCCTAGCCACCCATTGACCTCCTTTAATACTCACCCCTCCACATCCCCATTAAAACCTTACCAAATCCCATCCAAACGACTTAATACCTCACCTCGACCAGCCTAGTCCTTTGTGCAATCATAAGGGAGATCCAAAGCTCATTCTGTGACATTCCCAGTATTCCACAATAATCGGCACCGGTTCTCCCCAACCGGCATTGGTCACCCTTAACCGGCATCGGTCACTATATTTACCAATACAGACCTAGAACAATGAACCTACCCACCTATTCTCACATCACCCTTAATCACCTGTGACCTACCTAAGACCTTTGTTAGACCTACAGAGACCCAGAACTAGTTACTTGACCTTTAGATCTTATTTTAACCTAGCTTGTTAGATTAGATCTTTCTTATTATGTTTTAAATGAGATGCCTAAATCATTTTAATTACAATAGGATTTACTTCATTACCAGCATTAAATTATTTTAAACAGTGGACTGATAACCATCTAGGAAGTATCACACTTCTCGGATCTAGCACACGCTAGGTAGTTCACTACACATATTGTTTAAATTTTATTTGGTGGTCTTGTGTTCCATTTCAGGTAGTTCCTCCTAGCCAAAAGGAAGCTCTCACAATTAGTTGTGGATTTTAAGGTCATAAGCACGCAACAACCTATCAACCATCATTTCAATAGGTATTCCTCCTATGCCCCTTACCCTATCTATTTTGTCACTTTCAAAGAAATTTCTAGGAATCAGGTGAAACAGGTTTGGCATGCCCAGATCTTGGGGGACCATTCATGGTTCCTTTCATTTTATTCATTCCTAGGAAAAGTTTTGTGTTTTTTTCCTTCTAAAAAGTTTTGGTTGGATATTTTCTCAAACCAAAATATGAGGTTTAACCACGTGCATGGGATCAAATCCCTCTTCAAAGATAGGTGAGGCTTCTTGTTTATTACTAATAAAAAACACAACACAAATAATATATACAATATGCACACTCTTCTAACCATTGGAGTTGGGATACAATCCTGAAATCCATATCAACATGAAATGGAGATGTTACAACTTTAGGAATGTAATGGATTAGAAAGGGAACTTATTATAGATGAAACAAAATGGAATGGAAATGAGAGGAACGCATTTTATTTCAAGCAAACACAGATCAAGAAATACTTAGTTTTTAGATCATGAGTGTAATATCCTGAAACGATTAAAATGATTAAAAATATTAAATAAAGAATAGCTCAAGATTTTGGATGTAAGAATAATCTCTCAAGATAGAAGAATCCCACAACACAAAGTTTGCAAAATAACACCTATTTCTACTCTTTAATGATTAAAAAGAAAATACAAATTTTTTCTTCTTCTTCACAATAGCTCTTAATATTCAAAAAGTCTCTCCCTGGGAATGCACAAGAATCCCTTATTTATAATAAAAGAGCAGAGATAAAATAGGATTAAATCCTAGAAAATAGTCATTCAATAAGAGTCCTATTTTGCTTGACTCTCACACAGGAGAACAAGTCAAAATCCACTTCATATGTGACAAAATGGAAATGAAAAAGACATGTCAATTTCTAGAAAAAAATGACATGTAACATCATTGCTTATTCCATTTTCTCATCCTTGTCTTCTTCCAGCGACGCCTTCTTGTCTCAAAACTCTTGAAACTTCCAAATTATGTCTTGCATTTCAGCTTCATCTAGTGCACTAGAATAAACACTTAGAACCTCGCAAGTTTCATGTGTGTCACTTGCATTGTTAGGAAGTTTCTTCAATCTCTTATTAATTTTTCTTAGTGATTCCAAAACATTCTCGATCTTTATAAATTTATCAATGATGCTCAGATCAAAGATGGAATCTATTTCTTGCTCGATCGATTCCCGAATTTGTTTATAGAAACCATCAATAGGTAGAATGGTTGAGCCTTCATCCAATACTTTGGGAAATATATTGAAAAACTCTTCTTCAATATCACTGGTGGCATCAATCAACTAATCCTTGGATTCTCTCAACTTGCTGCAACCTTCTCTGAGAATATTTATCTTGAACCTAATAGCCTTGGTTAGCTAGAAGTGTTAATCCCCATGTGGAATGACTCCTTCTTCCACTAATACTTGAGATGGAATTTTTTTCAATGCATTGAGGGCCTCAAAAGTTAGTACGAGGTTTCCAACCTCCCGTGAAAACTCATCATTCATCTTGTCACCATCCTTTTTCATTTCCTCTAAGGATTTGTATACCTCTATTGTATCATCAATGACTTTCCTTCCTTAAAGGAGTAACCTCTCGAATCCATTCATCCACCTTTATCCCCTTCTCATTGATCTTCTCAATAACAGTACTAATGAAAATTCGAACTCGATAGGAGTGGGAGTAGAAGATGAAGGGGTTGATGAGAGGGCTTTGAGAGCTTAAGAAATACTTTTGTCAACTGTTCTACTTTCTCTTTTATCTCATCCCTACTCACCTTTGTTTCCTTCAGATTTTGGCATAGCACATTCATGACATCTTTAGCATCTTGTTGTGCCCCTTCTATTATCACCCTTCCTAGATCCACCCTAGTAATCTTATAATCGAAGATGTTATGTCCTCCTTGGTTTTGTCACCTACGAGAGTGGAAATATCTGCAAACATATGCCCTGAGGCATCTATTGAAACCCTTGAAACTATTTTAGGTTTCTTGGAAGATTTGGCAGAGAGGCCTTGAGTGAACCGAATTCGAAGGTTGGTATGGGTACTACCATCTTCCTCTTTCTCGAAGTCTTATCAACTAACCATTGTGGTATAGTGGAAAAAGTTTCTCTTATTGGAGGTGTCATGGTTGTATCTGTAGGTGGAGGAAGATTTTCTTGCGGAGTCATGATGACCGAAAGTGTACTTGATTGTGGGAATAGACGAGGGAATGAAGGTGCGGAACCGGGAGGCATTTCTATAGCCAACGTAGGTCCTTCGAGAGAGAGGTGAAAGACCGGAGAAAATGTTGGTCATGGCTGATGAGAGTGGTGTTGTAATATGTGGTGAGGAAGATTGGGATAGAGGGGGTAAAGACTCGAAGCTAAAGCTTGAGAAGAAAGAGAAAGGCTTACCTCGATGAGAAATCTACAAAAGGAGAAAAATAGGTTGACTAACCTCGATTTTTGAACTAATGTCTTCTTGTTTTGGCGAGAGGAGGAGGAAAATCCAATACCTCAACTCTTTGTGTGGGAGTACATGATTTATCCCCTACTTTTCTCCTCTTATGAAAAACTTAAACTTACTTACCTTTTAGTAGGGATTTTATCCTTTTCCTTTTATCCCTTGGAGGGTCCCGCTTCTAGAGTAGCTATCTTTAAAAGTCTCTTTTCTTTATAACTCATTCCCCAAGAAATGAGCCATGCCTTGGTGTAGACAAGGGTTTGAGTAGCTCTCTTAGTGATAGAATCCTTTTCAGCAATGGACCAATCAATGGCTGGGAATCCAAGTTGATCTCCATCCGACTATTCATACCTAGGTTCCAAGACACTTTCATTGTCTGTGGTGCCTTCAGGGATATTGGCCAGATCTAACATCTGAACTTCTTCAAGAGTTAGTCTACTATTTTCTTTTCTTCGATGGAAACCTCATCCCGAAGATCAACCTAGATGTCCTCTACATGGGGCACATGCAAGATACAAGGTTCTATAAGACTTAAGGACTCCTTGAATATCAAATCCTTCTCGAACTTCATATGCTTTTTCAGGTTTGTCCTAAAGTTTGTGCACCACATTCTTGGCCTTCACTACTGTAGAACATGTGTACCTTCCAATGGAAATTGGGAAGGATACAACACCTTGTGTCTGCTTTGTTGGAACTTGTGGAAATCCAACAGTTGTCTAACCAACTCCATAAGGATGAGTTTGTCACCTAGAAACCTAGGCAAATAGAAAGGGTTACCCTGGAATTTTACCACCCGAAGATAGGTGAACTTCTTGAATTGTAAAAATATGCAACCCCACTTTGAGACTTCCGCCCATGCCTCATCAGAAACTCTTCTCTTTCTCAGCTCAGGGTCCAGCCTACAAATGTTTTCATAAAAGAAGGCATCATTCACTCTTCTGAATTGATCTTTAGATCCTTTTATTGTCAGCTGAGGGAAGTACTGATATATGTGCTCAGTTGTTTAGTTCCCTTTTGCATCCAACCCAGGTAGTTTCTCATTCCCATTGCTGCATAGGTGACGTACGACATCATGTAGAACTTGCCGCATAAACAAGACCATTTTCATTTGACATTCTATCTCATCGCTTATTAAGGTGCCCCAATCAATCCCTTGGTCATTCTTCTTTATGATGACCATGAACTAATACATCCACCCTTGGAATTCCTTTAACTCGGGAGCCCAAATAATCGGCTCAGTAGGGTGATGATATCACTAACCTCAAGTATAAAATCACTTCTAGGGACCGACTTAGGAAACCTAGAAATAGTTGGCTTGGCCTTGATTAAGAATTTCTTGTTCACGTGCTTAATGCAGTCTTCTTGAACTTTGTTTCAGGATTTCTATGCTGACTTAAGATTTAAATCAAAATATTCCATAAAGTTGGGAAACTTTCGGAGTTGATCAAAGTAATCTCCATATAATTTTACTATAGACTCTCCTGCTTGATTTCTCACTGAGCGGAAGGCTAAGTCATAGTGAGAAGCACATGCCAAAATGAATTCAGGGAATTGGGATAATACTCAAAACCCTACTGCGAGTGGGACATTGTTTTCAGCTATTGACTTCATCCATGAATTCTGAGAAGAATCCTCAATCCTTTTCCATAAGTATTCCATGTCTATATTGTCGAGCTCTATGTCCCGGATGCCATAATTGTAAATTATATAAGAAAAACAATCTGTCTTCTGATATTTTTACTTCATCTTTCCAGACTTAGAAGGGCTAGGGTCCGACATGAGGAGTCTTGAAAATGACTGGAAGAGCAATTGGGTCTGGATGTTTGTTGAACAAGTGAACAGACCCGCCCTACTATTCGGGTGTTGAAACTTGCAAAGCAGCCTCAAAAACCCGACAGACTAGATTGTGTGTGTTGGGAAATAGACCGTGTCAAACACCTTGAAAAACTGAAGGACTAGCGAGTTTGAAATATGTCAAGCAATTGATAATCTCGACACACTGTGGAACTGGAAGAGTGTCTAACACCGGTCAAGACCCGAAACACTGGCGAGTTCGGAGGATGTCAGGAACACTACAAAACCCGATACAAAGGTGGAACTTGGGGGATTTCAAGCACCTAGATAATCCCAAAACAAAGGTAGAAATTGAATGATGTCGACACCCTATAAAACCTGAAATAGATGCAATCGGATTTCTACGATGTCAGGACATGAAAAATCCCGCTATGTTGCTAGTTAGGAATTTTTTAACCCTTTTGAAAACTATAGGGTACCATCTATGGGAAAATAAACAAATTCCCTAAGGGTGAAATCCAAATAAGAGGTTCAATGGGAATTTAAATAAAAACAAACAATAAGCAATCCAAAATCCTAAATCAAGAAGGAAGAGGGAAGAAATGCAAAGTCCATCATGAACACCTCAAAAATAACCCCAAAAATCATAAAATCAGAAAGAGGAGAGAAATACCTTAATAAATTCAAAAAATTAATCCAAGATGGACCATGAAAATGATTAAGAATCTCAATTGGGTTTGGAGGAGGTAGAAGCATGCACAAAGCAATCCAACGCGTCAAAATCGTACAAGGTAAAAATGACGTGTAAAAACTGACTATTTATAAAACCCTAAAATTTATTACACATAGCTCAACACATGTGCCAACTACTAGACAACTGGGCATTTATGACATGTCATCATGCTTGGAGTCCCCGAAAACCCGACACAAATAATTTGGTTCATTTCAGGTTTTAGGTTTGGGAAACATGAGGCATGAAGCATGAGATGTTGAGATACTTTCGAGTTCAAAACCCGACACACTGGCTTTGTTTCGGGTTGCAGGTTTTGAAGAACATGGAACATGAAACATGTGATAGGAAAAGCATGTTCCGATGCTTTGAACCTCCAAAACCTGACACAAAGGTGACGATCGGGTTTTGGGTTTGAAACACGTGACATGAATCATGCATTGGATAACACATGTTCGATGCTCAAGCATTCTGAAAACCTAACATAATGACAAGACCATTGGGTTTTAGGTTTCGGGAACATGGGACATGTAACAAGCAAGAAACATGCTTTCATACACTGAAAACCCAAAACCCCAAAAATCTCCTCCAAAGGGGAAATTTAAGAGATTTTTCCAAAATTTTCCTATTATCTCAATTTTAGCTAAAATCACTAAAATGAGATAATAGCTGGCTCCAGTTGGGGACTTTCTTTGAGACATCAAAGGAAGAGAACTTGGAATCAAGAAGTTTTATCCATTGGGCTACGGATTCGGAAGAAAAGAAAAAAAAAACAAAGAAAGAAAGAAAGAAAATGAACACACAATAGAAAATAAATTATAATACAGTGTAAGAGAGAATCTTGCATTAATGATGGAACAACTTCAGATGTTGGCCACTAAAAGGTAAAGGGATAAACTCTCCATCAAGGTATGATAGACAGAATCTATTTTCACCATTCATCTGATAGATTGTGAAAGGACCTTTCCATAAAGAATCGAACTTGCCATGCATCCCTTTCTATTACCTTCTCTTATCCCAGAGATGTACTAGATCTGCAATCTGTAAATCATGTTACTTTGATTTCTTATCAAATATCCTTTTGAATTTTCTCTAATGATCTGCAATGTGATATACCACCTTGCTCCATTCTTCTTCTATCCTAACTAGGTACATTATCCTTTTCTCAATGGAACTTTGAAAAGTTTCATCCTCAATTGCTTTAGCCAATCGTAAGGCTAGAACTTCTACAGAGATCGAATCTCAAAGCATCAATTACATACAACACCGGAATGGGAAATTCCAATAGCTCACTTAGGATTAATCTGATTTTCCCATAATGCATCATACATGCTTTTTGCCATGTCCTCTGATTCTCATCAACCAGCTTTCTGATTATGGTCACCAGGTTCTTGTTGCTTGATTCGGCCTGACCATTTCCTTGGGGGTAATAATCAGATGAATGAGCCAACGTGATCCCAAATCCATAGAAAAATTATATCAACTCATTTGATGATAAATTTTAAGCATTTTCAGTAATGATCTTGTGAGGTACACCGAATCTAACAATTATATTTTCCTTAAGAAAGTTGCACACAGCTTCAGAGGTAGCTTGTTTGATTGGAGCAGCTTCCACCCACTTGGTTAAATAGTCAGTGGAGGTGAGCACATAATTATGATTGGCAATAGAGGCATGGTTTATTACTCCAAAGAAATCAATTCCCCATTGGTGAAAAGGTTCTTTGATTACCACAAGCTTCAAGGGAGAGCAGCCAACTTAGGATAGCCAACGAAATGTTGAAAAGTTTCACACTTAGCCACCCATTCTACTAAATCTCAAAAGAAAATAGGCCAATAGTACCTGGCCCGTAAGATCTTGTAAGCTATCACGGAGGAAGAGAAATGTCCTCCGCATGCTAGATTGTGAAAGGATTCTAGCAACCTTATCTACTGAGACTTATCAACACAATGCAAGAATACACCATCAATACCCTTCTTGTATATACCATTATCCCGAAGAATGTATCTTGCAGACCTGAGTTTAACGGTCCTATTTTATTTTTGGCTTAAATGTAGGGGGCATTTTTCGTCAGTTAAAAATAAAGTGATATCTGCATATCATTCATTGGTTTTGCTTACAAAAAGCACCATAGGCAATTCGAAGAAATATCTTTAGTTTCTTCGCATTTTGTCTTAGACTTATTTTTGCAATCAATTGACACAGGGCCTCTTCCTTGTACTAACTTGGTAGGTTTGATGTCCAAGTAATATTCCTATACTTTGGCTATCCAGTTACCCCATTGACTACCCAGCTCTTATTGAGTCAAAATAGACTTAACTGCAGTATCAGGAACAAGAACGAGAGTGTGGGAACTCAACACATAATACCTGAAATGTTTCACTACTCTCACCACTACATAATCATGCTTTTAAATTTACAACATCTTCAATTCATGTTCCTTTAGAGGGAAGCTCATGAAAGCGATGGGAGATTCGATTCCTTCTTCGTTCTCCTACATCACGATGGCTAATACTATATGTGCGGAAGCGTAGCTATACATGATGAAATCCTTCTTGAATTTTGGACATACCAGAATCTGAGCATGATCGATTGCTCTTTTGAATTCTTTGAAAGCAAGCTTCCCTTTAGTGCTCCATCAGAATGGAGTTTTACCTTTCATCATCCCAAGGATATCCTTGGTTTTATCAACAAATTAAGGTACAAATCTTCTTAGAAAATTGACCTTCCCGAAAAAGGAGTGCAACCCAATTTTTCTTGTGGGTAGGGTAAGGCTTTGGATTGCCTTCACCCTCTCTGGGTCGATCTTGGTTCCTTCTTTAGTCACGATATGACCTAGTAACTTTCCTTCTATTACTCCGAACATGGAATTTTTAGGATTTAATGAAATCTCATGACACCTACACCTTAAGAGTACCTACTCCAAGTAATCATAATGAACACTTCACTTTTTAGAGCAAATCGTCAAGTCATCCAAATATACAACTATGACCTTTCCCATCAAATCTCTGAAAGCTAAGTCCATAGATCTTTTAAACATGGCTCCAGTGCTAATCAAACCAAAAGGCATCCTCCTATAAGAAAAGGTTCCCCACGTGGTGGTGAATGTTTTTTATGTTGATCTTTAGCAGTTACATCAACTTGATTATACCCCAAAAATATGTCAAGCATGGATAACATTTATGATCTAGTGACAATCTGTAATACTTGGTCCATGATGGGCAATGAATAATTGTCTTTCAATGAAGACTGATTGAGGTTCCGGAAGTCAACACAAATCTGGATTTCACCATTCTTATTTTTGACAGGGACAATGTTAGCAACCCAGGTGGAGTGATGGATTGGAAAAATAATCCTTATGTCTAACATCTTCTGAATTTCTGTGAGGATAGTCCCTGATATCTTTGTGTTATAATGCCTTTGCTTCTGCCTATAGGGTTTAACCTCATGCTTCAATGGGATGCTATGTTGCACATCCTTGGGCTTGAAATACTTCAGATCTGCATATGACCGTGCTAGGACATCCATATATCTATTTAGGAGTGAAGTTAATCTTTCTTTTTCCTCTAGAGAATAGCATTTGCTGATGTTTACCATTCGTGGTTGATTATCAAAGCCCAGGTTAAGTTGATCTACCTCTAACAAGGAAGCACCTTCAGCTTTCCTTTTATCCTAAATGAAATGGTCATGCTTGTCAAACAGACCTTCCAGAGAAACTAATACCTTCATAATCATATTGCCTTTGAGCTAGATGAATTCACCATCAATCTCTTGATATGAATTTGAAACAGACTCATGAAAATCTGATTCTGATCCTTCAAAATAAAGCTCACTAAAATTATCAGCTTTCTCAAGAAAATACAATACATGTTGATCATTGTTAAACACTTGCTAATGTGTTGAGTTGTTTGGAACACTTAGACGATACACAATTTTAATGGTATAAGTGTGCTATTTTAACTTTGGGTGAGGAAGGAGAAGAGATGCAGATAAGGCTAAAGAATTCTCTTTATCATTGTAATCTCTTAAGACTTCCTTAATGGAAAAATCATCAAAGCATTCTATGTTGTCCCAAATCTTGTTCCTGTAATGTCTTAGGCAATCATTTTTTACCTGATAGGTCCCCCTTACTTGATTCACAATCAACTCGGCATCTCCTGCACTTTAAGATTTTAGATTCCTTTTTGTCTTTCCATTTCTAATCCTAATAACAAAGCTTCGTATTCAGCTATGTTATTAGTATTATCAAATTGCAACTTGAAAGCAAAGGGAAAAATCTCAAAATCTGGAGATATAAGAACCATGCCAGCACCTGAACCAGTAGTTGAACAGCTCCCGTCGAACTCAAGGGTCCAAATAGTGTTAGGATATTCTTCTTTGACTTCTACAGAGGGAACCTCAGATGTCATGAAATAATTACCCAAACTGCATCTTCAAAGAGAATTTGAGCCTTGGGATCGTCTGACTTAGTGACAAGGTATTTTTCCCGTGTTTTGGGGTGATGTACACGAGGAACTCCATTTACTAGAATTTTATCTTTGGTCCAATCCATGTTGATTTCTCCTCTAACATATTTGTAAAAACCTATTCCTAAGAGAATACCATAAGAAGTCGGATATCAAAAACTGGGATAGTCATTTTCACTCTCTTTTCAGGGAAGGCAACAAATGCAAATTATGCATCCTTGATTTGGCCAATAGAGGGGACTTGTTTGGTTTCCATGGAATAACACCACCCATAATATTTAATCAAGGTGATTCCAAGGGCATGAGCTACTTTTGCGGGCATTACATTATCAGAGGCTCCTAAGTCAATTATGCAATTGTTGAGTTTAAAACCATTTATAAGTAAGGACAAATAAAACGGTTCAATCTTTCCTGAAGAAGAAGAAGAGGTCAAATTACTCGAGGTACAAAGCTAAGTGGGGCTAGGAAAAATGCCTTTTGAAGATGAAGGAACAATGGCCTTGCTTCTAATGAATTTGGAAAGTTTCTAAAATTGTTCGAGGATTTGATCAAGGTACTTGGCTTTTGACATTTGGATTTTGGTTTTCTTTACATGATTGATAATGTCGAAGGTGGTACATGAGGCAATGATGGTGGGATCAGTTCTAGTTGCACTGGTTTGAGCTGAGGTACTAGCCTTGAGGGAAGGAGAAAAAGAGTTAGAAGATGAAGTTACCTTTTTAGTTGTCTCCTTTTCAATTTGCGCTGAGATAGAAGATCCTCTTTTAGCCATAACCACGGGAGCTTATTTACTTTTCTCCTTAAAGCCTTCAACTAGATTTATGGGTTTCTGAGATTGAGATTGAGTGATGACTACAAATTATTGACCATCATGCTCACCTTCATCTTCCTCATACTCCAAGTACCCAATGCTGGAGTCATCAGCTGAATCGTCAAAAGACTCATCAGCATATCTTGAAGCTTCAAAAGCTTCGTGGGAATCTTGATTTTCTAGTTCTTCATCTTCCTCAACTATTTCAACTACTACGTTGACAAGAGGAGCTTCAATGGCTAGCCTGGGAGAGCGACGATCAACCGATTCCTATCTCTTGCGGGAGCACTATTGGCATTGTTGAAATTTCATCTAGGAATATCCCGATAAGGAATGTTGGTTGCTTGTTTATACATCTACTTCTTTAAAGTGATCAATTCATTGTTCATATTTTGAATCATAGGATCGGTAGTACTCGAGAATAAATCTAATTTTTAGGCTTAGATGACTCTCTTCTGATCTTCCCGGCTAGAATAAGATCATCTTCTATTTCAGTGGTTGTAGCTTGAGCGGTGGCCAAATCGGGGATAACCGATCTTCACAACAAGAAGCTCACATCAGGGGTGAGCGTTGATGAAGAAACACTTTTGATTTTCAAGAGTGGGAATGGCTAGCTCTGGAATCTTTTGAATCAGCTTGTTGAATTTGGCTATGAAATCTAGCATGGGTTCATAAGACTCCTTATTCATGTGTGTAATATGTACTAACAAGGCGTGAGAGTCTTCAGGTAGTTTGAATCTTCCTTTGAATACGAGACCACATGGTAGTCTAGTTGGTAATGCATGCATTCAAAAGATGGTAAAACCATTCTGCTGCTACACCATGCAATGTCTCAATGAAGAGTTGAACAGAGATGTCTTCATGAGAAACTCCAAGAATGCCACATGCGATAAAGAATAAAGTGATGTGTTCATCAAGGTGCTTTTTGCTTACCATCATCGTTGAACTTAGGAATATTCTTACATGACCCATGACGTAGATCGTGCAATGGTGGAGTTAGGGAAAGAGGACTAATAGCTGCACCCCAAGGCACAAGTTGTGTTTCCATTCTTCTGAATGAAGTGCGTACAGGAATCCAAGTATCAAACAAGAATAACGCATGACAGGTTGCGAAACTTCTTTTCTTAAAGAACCCGAGTTCTTAAGATAGGTGAAGAACTTCTCACTCGACTAGATGCACCACTGTTGGGTGAAATTCTGAAATTATGTTGCTGAAGCAAATCAAAGAATGGATCAATTTCACCCTAGCTCGGCTTGACCAAGTGAAGATCTTTCTGGCCAGTTTGAACTAGAAAATAGATATTTTTGAAAATAAGGCAAATACGGAGTCGCCAGACACCAATAGGATAAGCTTAGTCTTATCAATCCATATTCCCTAGTGGATTCACCAAAACTATTGGTTGGATATTTTTTCAAACCAAAATATGAGGTTCAACCACAGTGCATGGGATCAAATCCCTCCTCAAAGACAGGTGAGGCTTCCTGTTTATTACTAATCTAAAACACAATAGAAATAATATATACAATATCCACACTATTCTAACCATTAGGGTTGGGATACAATCCTGAAATCCATATCAACACAAAATGGAGATATTACAACTTTAGGAATGTAATGGATTAGAAATGGAACTTATTATAGATGAAATAAAATGGAATGGAAATGAGATTAACGTATTTTATTTCAAGCAAACACAGATCAAGAAATACTTATACAAGTTTTTAGATCATGAGTGTAATATCCTGAAATGATTAAAATAATTAAGAATATTAAACAAATAATAGCTCAAGATTTTAGATGTAAGAACAATCTCTCAAGATAGATGAATCCCACAACACAAAGTTTGCAAAATAACACTTGTTTCTATTCTTCAATGATTAAAAATAAAATACAAAGTTTTTCTTCTTCTTCACAATAGATCTTAATATTCAAAAGTCTCTCCCTAGGAATGCACAAGCATCCCTTATTTATAATAAAAGAGAAGAGATAAAATAGGATTAAATCCTAGAAAATAGTCATTCAATAAGAGTCCTATTTTGCTTGACTCTCACGCAGGAGAACAAGTCAAAATCCACTTCCTATGTGAAAAAATGGAAATGAAAAAGACATGTCAATTTCTGGAAGAAAATGACATGTAACATCATTACTTATTCCATTTCCTCATCCTTGTCTTCTTCAACGACGCTTTGCTTTTTCTCAAAACTCTTGAAACTTCTGGATTATGTCTTACATTTCAGCTTCATCTGGCGCACTAGAATAATCACTTAGAACCTCACAAGTTTCTTGTGTGTCACTTGCGTTGCCAGGAAGTTTCTTCAATCTCTTATTAAGTTTTCTTAGAGATTCCAAAACATTCTCGATCTTTATAAATTTATCAATGACGCTCAGATCAAAGACGGAAGTTGGTTCTTACTCGATCGATTCCTGAATTTGTTTATAGAAACCATCAACAAGTAGAATGGTTGAGCCTTCATCCAATACTTTGGGAAAGATCTTGAATATCTCTTCTTTGATATCATTGGTGGCATCAATCAACTGATCCTGGATTCTCTCAACTTGCTACAAGCTTCACTGAGAATCTTTATCTTGAACCTAATAGCCTTGGTTAGCTGGAAGTGTTTATCCCGTGTGGAATGACTCCTTCTTCCACTAAGACTTGAGATGGAATTTTCTTCAATGCATTGAGGGCCTCCAAATTTAATTCAATATTTCCACCTCCCATGAAAATTCAGCATTCATCTTGTCACCATCCTTTTTCATTTCCTCCAAGGATTTGTATACGTTTATTGTATCATCAATGATTTTCCTTCCTTGAAAAAGTAACCTCTGAATCCATTTATCCATCATCCTCCCATTCTCATTTATCTTCTCAATAACAAGTATTGATTACAAGTTGAACTTGATAGCGGTGGGAGTAGAAGATGATGGGGTTGACTGAGAGAGCTTTGAGAGCTTAAGCAATACTTCTTTCAACTGTTCCACTTTCTCTTTTAGCTCATCCCTTCTCACCTTTATTTCCTTCCACTTTTGGCATAGCACATTCATGGCATCTTGTGCATCTTGTTATGCCCCTTATGTTGTCACCTTTCCTAGATCCACCCTTGTAATCTGATAATCAAAATCTGTTATGTCCTCCTTGGTTTTGTCAGTCGTGGGAGTGGCAATCTCTTCAAACTTATGCCCTAAGGCATCTACTGAAACCCTTGAAATTTTTTTATGTTTCTTGGCGAGTTTTGGCGTGAGAGGCCTTGAGTGAACTAAAGTTGAAGGTTGGTAGGGGTACCATCTTCCTCTTTCTTGGAGTTTGGTTGACCAACCATTTTAGTACAGTGGAAGAAGTTTCTCCTATTGGAGGTTTCATGGTTGTATCTGTGGTGGAGGAATATTTTCTTGTGGAGTCCTGATGACTGCAAGTGTAGTGACTGTGGGAATAGAAGAAGGGAATGAAGGTGTGGAAGGAGGAGGCATTTCTATAGCCAACGTAGGTCTAGCAGAGAGAGGTGAAAGACCAGAGAAAATGTTGGCCATGGTTGATGAGAGTGGCATTGAAATATGTGGTGAGGAAGATTGGGGGAGAGGGGGTAAAGAATCTAAAGCTAAAGCTTGAGAAGCAAGAGCAAGGCTTACCTCTGATGAGCAATCAACAAAAGGAGAAATAAGAGGTTGACTAACCTTGATTTCTAAAATAATTTCTTCTTGTTCCGGCGGAGGAGGAGGAGAATCCAATACCTCAACTATTTGTGTGGGAGTAGATGATTCAGCCCCCTACTTTTCTCCTCTTTTGACAAACTTAAACTTTATTTGCCTTTTGGTAGGGATTTTATCCTTTTCCTTTTCTCCCTTGGAGGGTCCCGCTTCTAGAGTAGCTATCTTTGAAAAGCTCTTTTCTTTATAACTCATTCCCTAAGAAATGAGCCATGCCTTAGTGCGGACAAGGGTTTGAGAAGCTCTCTCGGTGATAGAAGCCTTTTCAGCAATGGACCAATCAATGGTCGGGAATCCAAGTTGATCTCCATCTTGACTGTTCATACCTAGTTTCCAAGACACTTTCATTTTCTGTGGTGCCTTCGGGATATCAGCCAAATCTAACATCTAAACTTCTTCAAGAGTAAGACTACTATTTTCTTTTCTTGAGACGGAAACCACATCCCGAATATCAACCCAAATTTCCTCTACATGGGGCACATGCAAATACAAGGTACCATAGGACTTAAGGACTCCTTGAATATTGAATCCCTCTCTAAACATCATATGATTTTTCGTTTTTCCTGAAGTTTGTGCACCACATTCTTGGCCTTCACTATTGTAGAACATGTGTACCTTCCAATGGAAATTGGGAAGGAGACAACACTTTGTGTCTCCTTTGTTAGAACTTGTGGAAATACAACGGTTGTCTAACCAACTCCATAAGGATGAGTTTTTCACCTAGAAACCTGGGCAAACAGAAAGGGTTACCCTAGAATTTTACCACCCAAAGATAGGTGAACTTATTGAATTGTAAAAAGATGCAACCCCACTTTGACACTTCTGCCCATGCCTCATCAGAAACTCTTCTCTTTCTCAACTCAGGGTCCATCCTGTAAATATTTTCATAAAAGAAGGCATCATTCACTCTTCTGAATTAATATTCAGATCCTTTTATTATCAGTTGAGGGAAGTACCGATATATGTTCACAGTTGTTCAGTTCCCTTTTGCATCCAACCCCTGGTAGTTTCTCATTCCCGCTCCTACATAGGTGACGTACGACATCATATAGAACTTTCCATTTGACATTTCAATTGAGAGTCTATCTCATCACTTATTAAGGTGCCCCAATCAATCCCTTGGTCATTCTTCTTTATGATGACCATGAACTGATACATCCACCCTTGGAATTCCTTTGACTCTAGGAGCCCAAATAACCATTTCATAAGGTGATGATATCACTGACCTCAAGTATAAAATCACTTCTAAGGACTGACTTAGGAAACCTATAAAAATTGGTTTGGACTTGATCAAGAATTTCTTGTTCACGTGCTTGATGCGAGTCTTCTTGATCTTTGTCCCAGGCTTTCTGTCTTCGACTTAAGATTTAAATCAGCATATTCCGTAAAGTTGGGAAATTTTAGGAGTTGATCAAAGTAATCTCCATCTAATTTTACTATAAACTCTTCTACTTTATTTCTCCTTTGAGCGGAGGCTAAGTCATAGTGAGAAGCACATGCCAGAATGAATTCAAGCATTGGGCTAATACTGGAAATCCTGCTTTGAGTGGGAGATACTGCCGCTATTGAATTCATCCATGAATTCTGAGAAGAATCCTTGATCCTTTTCCAAGAAGTATTCCATGTCTATATTGTCGAGGTCTATGTCCCGGATGTCATAGTTACAAATTATATAAGAAGAAGAATATGTCTTCTAATATTTTTACTTCATCTTTATAGACTTAGAAGGGCTAGGGTCTGACATGAGGAGTCTTGAAAATGACTGGAAGAGCAATCGGATCTGGATGTTTGTTGAACAAGTGAACAAACCCACCCTACTATTTGGGTGTTGAAACTTGCAAATCAGCCTTGGAAACCTGAAAAACTGGATTGTGTGTATCGGGAAATAGACCGTGTTGAACACCTTGAAAAACCTGAAGGAATGGCGGAGTTTAGATGATGTCGAGTAGGTGATAATCTCCGACACATGCATGGAACTAGAAGAGTGTCTAACACCAGTCAAGACCCAAAACACTGGAGGAGTTCGAAGGATGTCAGGGAACACTTGCAAAACCTGAAAAAAGGTGGAACTTGGGGGATGTCAAGCACCTAGATAATCCCAAAACAAAGGCATAACTTGAATGATGTCGAACACCCTGTAAAACCTGAAACAGATGCAATCAAATTTCTACGATGTCAGGACATGAAAAATCCCCGCTATGTTGCTAGTTAGGAATTTTTTAACCCTTTTGAAAACTCTAGGGTACCATTTATGGGAAAACAAAAAAATGCCCTAAGGGTGAATGCCAAACAAGAGGTTCAATGGAAATGTAAATAAAAAAAGAATAAGCAACCCAAAACCCTAAACTAAGAAGGAAGAGAGAAGAAATGCATACTCCATCATGAACACCTCAAAAATAACCCCAAAAATCATAAAAGTAGAAAGAGGAGAGAAATACCTTCAATAAATTTGAAAAATAATCAAAGATGAGACCATGAAAATGATTAAGAAGCTCAATCGGGTTTGGAGGAGGTAGAAGCATGCACAACAATCCAATCCGTCAAAATTGTACAAGGTAAAAATGACATGTAAAAACCAACTATTTATAAAACCCTAAAATTTACTACACATATCTCGACACATGTGCCAACTACAAGAAAATTGGGAATTTATGACATGTCATCATGCTCAAAGTCCCCAAAACTGACATAAATAATTTGGTTCATTTCAAGTTTCGAGTTTTAGGAAACATGAGGCATAAAGCATGAGATGTTGAGATGCTTCTGAGTTCTGAAAACCTAATACACTGGCTTCGTTTCAGGTTACAGGTTTCGGGGAACATGGAACATGAAACATGCGATAGGAAAAGCATTTTCGATGCTTTGAACCTCCAAAAACCTGACACAAAGGTGATGATCAAGTTTCAGGTTTTGAGAAACACATGACATGAATCATGCATTGGATAATGCATGTTCTAATGCTCAGGGGTTCCGAAAAACCAACATACTGACAAGACCATCGGGTTTTCGGTTTCGGGGAACATGGGACATGTAACAAGAAAGAAAGAAGAAAGCTTTCATGTACTTGAAAAACTTGAAACCCCAAAAATATCCTCCAAAGGGAAATTTAAGAAATTTTTCCAAAATAATTCTATGGTTATCTCAATTTTAGTTAAAATCATTAAAATGAGATAACAAAAATCATACACATTAATTTTCTCCCTTGGTAACCTTCTTTTTGTTTCTATTTTCTCTAAAAGAAACCTTTCTTTTGGTGTACTTAAAAAGAACCATTTCTTCTTGTTTTCTGCATTTTAGTGAAAGAGCATCCCTCTTTCTCTTCATCTATTTGTGTCATCAAACTTCATATTTCAATTTGGGTTTAAAATAAGTGCATTCCATTTTGATTTATCACATTAGCTCACATTAATTGAGGGCAACCTATACACTAGAATTCATTCCCAGTTGATGGTTGACAAACGAATTGTAGAAAGCACATCTCTTTCTCTATGAGTCTTACCAAATTGCACAAATTCAAAACAAATACATATTATTAAACAACATATTTCCTTGGAATGACTGTCAATGATCACACTAATCTGAGGATTGGAAGGTACTCCCTAGCTCGCTGCTTTGTCAAGTCATACTTCAGAGCGAAGCCCGCCACCGCCATAACATACCTGAAACCTCACCTTTTAGACCTCCTCCTTTGTAGGAAGCCATGCTCACTAAAAAATTATATTCTACAATTCATGATTCAGTCCTTAAATAGCTTAAGCTAAACAAACATAATAGAAAAGGCACTCTTAGGATCACATTTTTCTTAGTGTCTCTGCTTGGCTTACGTTTTGAGGTGAGAGGTCATGTTCTTCATTTTCTTATTTCTCCTTACACACTCCTCATCATAGTTGGTGTATTATGGCTTCTTCGAGTGTTCTGGACCATATTCTCATCATTCTCGAGAATTCTTGTTTTGATTCCACATCAACTTTTAATTCACAACCACTTTTCTTTCATCATTGTTTCAATTTCACAAAGGACCGGTGTCGATCTAGCGACCATCATCAGTTACCCTCTGACCATCGTCAGTTATACCCAACTGGCATTGGTTCCAGGTCCTTTTGGTTAACCTATCCAAAAGAACATTTAGTCACCTTCTTCAACTATTCGATTCCTGTCACTACTATCATTCCCATTGATCTTGTAAATCTCATCGATATTCGACATACCTGTCAGATTTGGCCTTACACCTTATTTTTTTACTCACTGTCCATTTTCCACAGGTGGCCGGTAGTGGTTACCCCTAACCGGCATCATTTTACCCTGACCGGCATCGGTTATCCTATGCCATGTTTTAGATAACATTTGATACTTAATACACTTATTGCTGCTGTTCTTCCTATTCTTATTGTATTTCGTGTCATTTACGAGAAAGGCATCCCAACCCGATCGAGCACTGTTCACATGGTAATGCGACATGTGGACAAGCTAGCGCCCTTGTATTCCATACTAATCATCAACCGCTCCCACCTATCCCTTCACCACCTTCCATTTTATCACCCATCATGGATCCTATCCAACCTATCACTATCGCTACTAGAGATGAGGAGTTCGAACAACTCCTTGACCAAAACCTTGTCGCCTTGCAGTTTTACCTTTCCCACTCATCCACTCAAGATGCCTCGGGTCATTTGATATACGGCATGCCCATATCTATCCCCCGACTCTCATTCCCACTCCTGCGTCAACCCCATCTGGCTCTGCGTTACTGTATCTACCTTACCCCCAGTCATTTCACAACTAGGTCCTATACCCGCTCTGACTACCACATCTGCTACATCCGTTGCACCCGCCACATCCACCATACCTTTGACAACCACTCAAAACACAACCTCATCTGCCCCTATTGTCTCGCATATACCCATAGCTACACAACCACCTCCCGTATCAGTGACCCCTACCCCTTTTTAAAATGTGGTCCTTTCTATTCCACAATCGTTAGCCCCCATTACCACTAGGGTCACCACGACCCTTCCACCTCCATGTAGACAGTTATCGGCACCTCTTGTTTCATCTCGTTATTCATTCTAGATACATCCCCCTATTTCACTACCTCTTTCTCAATCTACCTACATGACAAAGACCATATCTTTGGAATGCCACCTCGTCATATGCCCAACATCAACCCTCTTATGCTACAGGAGGCACCCAACCATCGCAACCTACCAACGACCTAATCAAATTAATGATGGACAAGATGTAGACATTGGAGGCATTAGTTTCTAGCTCTCGTAACACTCTCACCTACGATGATATTTGTAGTGAGCCCATCCACCCATCCATTCCTATCACCCATACCTCGTACATTGGGAGATGCATAAATTCAACCATTTCAATAGCAAGGAATACCCACAACAAATTTGTAGTCATTCGAACATGGGTGTTACCTAATCACCCATGATGATTCTTTGCTCTTGAGGACCTTTCTTATGTCTCCGACTGGACTGCGTTAGATTGGTATAGTGGGTTACTTAGACACTTTATATTTTCATTAAATTAGGTAGCCCAAGCCTTCTTGGATTACTTCTCCATCATATCATTAAGAAACTTACGATGACTAACCTATACTCCATGCATCAGTATGATGATGAATCTATCACAGATTTCATTTCTCACTGGCATAGCCTAATTAATCAACTCACATTCCAACTACCACAAACCAAACTCATTGAGCTCTTCATGCGGGCTTGCTTTGAGACACATCTCACCGACCTTGCAGGTTCAAAATTTCCAAACATTTGATGAAGCATTCACCATGACACCTTAGTTAGATATTCGAGCCATCAAAGAGAAGAAAATCCAATTACATTATAAGAATTTGGCATTCAAGTCAAATGATACCTCTTCTTCTTCCAAACCACGAGTAATTATTTAAAAGCTAAGGGCACGCTAACGCAGTGGTACTCAAATCCGGTTTGGATTATCCATCAAATTAGGCTACCCCCTCATCTAATCTCTCACCCATCTAGACTTTTCAATTCAGACGAGAACAACGGAAATACACCCCAATTGGGGAGCCTTACTCTTCTATCTTAGAAAATCTCATCAAATTTAGGGCCATCACCCTTCCACCTATAAAACCACACACTGGTTTTGACCCTTCTCGCCCCATGCCCGCATGGTATAAAGAACATGAATTCTGTAACTATCATTGAGTAAAGGGTCATAGTGACAGCAATTGCATCACTTTCAAAAATATTGTCCAAGAAATGCTTGAGAAAGGTGAGTTAACTGTGGATAATCCTAATGCACCTGCCAATCAAAACCTACACATATTCAAGAAACCCTTTCCCAATCATGCCCCTTCATCTGATCAAACCGGTGAGACCTCAACTCATGATAGCCATACCCGCGAGGTCCACGCTATTTTTAGTGATGCACCCATTGCTTCCCAATTACCTCATATTCCTTCCATAGAGGAAATTCTAGCTCGAAATCCTCCTTCTGCATTGGAACCTACCTCACCTATTCCTCCACCCACAGAGGAACACCTTTCACCTCCTTCTTCACCTGTGGAGGAGTCCTTTGCTAATATCAAGACCATTTCACCTTTGGCTTCTCCACCTAGGGAACCGTCACCCATAGTACTTCTTCAGTCCATGGAGGATACTTGTTTATCTCCTCCACCCACAGAGGAGCACCCATCATCTCCTCCACCTACATAGGAACACCCATTTTCTCCTCCACCTATCAAAGATCTAGTAGAGATACCTTTTCCTCTAGGTGAACATTCTCCATCAGCTACCCAAGATCCCGCAGACCTACTTTTGGCTCTCTTGCCCACAGAAGTGAAGCCAGAAAATTCCCCGTCTCTAAGACACATTTTACGAGAATAGCCATTAGGTCCTCATTAACTTCACCTACAGATGTGTCGTTCTCATGCTTGGTCGATCGCTTAGATTATGTGGACAAAGCCTTATTGTGGGGATGCCTTCTACTTCCTATCTCAACACAAATACATATGTTGCTTGTTGATACCTCCACTATCTACCCAAAGATATTTCAACCAATTGAACCAAGCACAACCACCTCTATCACAACTTCATCCATGAAACCCTTACCCATAACCCAACATACATCTAAATCCAAACCCACACCTACAACATCTTCCTTGACTAAACCTATTACTACCTTACGGGTCACCCCGACCACCGGCCTTACTCATCCACCTATCAAACTAAATTTAGCTACATCCTCCAAAGTCAACACCACACATACTCTGGCACCCAAACAGAAGAACCAAAGCCATAGAACTCATACCCCAGCTATGTCATTCATACCTGCATCACCTTCACCCTTTCCATCCATTTTAGGACCTTAACCTCCCCACACACTCAAGAAACCTCCACCCGTCAATAAACGAAAAACACAATAGCCCATTCCTTCCTCATAAACCTCTAACATACCCAGGTGCCCGACATGGCTTACACCCACACCTGCAACATCTTTACCACCCATACCTCCAATACCCTCAGTAACTTCTTCACTACCCACTACACTTCAGTCTCTATCCCTCACACCCCCTACACGACCCGCATCATCTACCTTCACAGCACCTCTATTATCCTCATGGGTAACTCGCCCTCTTCCCCCATTTACTTTTCCTTCTAGATCTCGGACACCCATATCACCTTTACCCAAGAAGGTGCAACCCAAAGAAAAAAATACCCGCTACCCTCCAATAAGGTAGTCAAAACAACCATACTTCCTCCTACCCGTTCATCTACCATACCCCTACCCAAGAAAATACGACCAACACCCAAGACCACTCCATCACCCAAAACCATGGCTCAACTCACTACCCCTCTTGTAAGAACTGTTCCTCAAAAATCAAATGCACTCGCACCCAAACACACTTTCACTTCCCATTGCGATCCACTAGCAGGGTCCTATGCCAAAATTTTAACCAACCTCCTTGAGACTTCTGTCATCACATTACCACTTCTCATACCTTATGACCCCCTCAAACCCAAGTCAAAAGGGTTTGATGACACTAAAATTTATGCCTACCATCATATGCCAGGGCACGATGTGGAGAACTGCAAGACTTTGAAAACCATCCTTAGCTAGTTGTGTCCACCAAAAGCCAACTTTGATGATGACAACCTTCTCGATGAGGACCCCCTTCACAAAACCCATTCCCACATTTCTTCCCTCACTGCCTACTCAACAACCATGACCTCCACCCCCATAACTCTTAGAGCCACCCCAAGATTTGAAATTAACATGGTTCACATCAAGAGAACTTGCTACACCATTACCTAAATGTCATTGCGCCCAGCTCACTTCACAAGGCTTTTCTCCCCCGGTAGGTTTTTTTCCATCATGTCGTTATACCACTCACCCTACACCTTCTCCATTTGCCAACTCCCCTCAAATCAACATGATCCATGTTACTACCCATGCTCAAAAGGATAAAGGTAAGGAAAAGGCAACCGACCAACCAACCAACCCTATACCCAACATACCATCTGCACCCACACCTAAGATTACTATTTGCGGCCCCACATACCCTATTTCTAATGGGGTCACACATCACACCATGCTCAAACAATTACACCAATCTCCCCTCAAAATGTCCCTATATGACCTCATCCAAACCTCATAATCTCATCGTCAAGCTCTCATGGACATTCTTCAATCTATTGAGGTTTTACTTAATGACCCTGCACCCGTAGCCTCCATTATCACACCCCATCATGTAGCCTCTCTCACAAAATTTCCACCTTTATCCACACCTCACCCTACTTTCCAAATAGACTCCTTAGCTTCTTAGAGGAAGAGATCACACCGCACCAAACCGATGACCCACCCATCCTCTTAATCTCTGTCCACATCAATGATATACATGTATGACATGTAATGATTGATGGGAGCAATATCATTAATATCATTTCATCTCATGCATTCGCTCAAATGTGCATACCTAACAATTATATGCATAAACATCCTATCATGTTGCATTCATTCAATGATGTTACCACCTCTACACTAGGCACCGTCATCCTCCACATTTTCGAGGGCCCTCGCATGACTGTTCCAAAGCTATTTTACATCTTGGAGGGGAATTTCAATATAACTTTTATTTGGCATACCCTCGATTTGTGTCATGGGTTGTGTTCCTTCCACTTTGCATCGCTATGTAAAGTTTGAACATGAAGGACACACCTATACCATTCCAGCTGATCCATCACCTTTCAAAACATGCAACATGCTCTACCAACCCAATGACATGCCCATACCCATTAAGGCATCTAACTCCATGACCACTACCCCTTCACCTACACCTCTACTTACCAGTTGAGTTTCTACCTCAACCACACACACCTCCTCCATTCCTACCACTGCCACAACCTCCACGGCTAACCCCTCATCCTCCCAATCCATTAGCTCTACCTCCGTGTCGACCACTAACCCATCATCTATTCCAAATACCCACATACCAACCACCGATCCTTGGAAGGAATTGTTATCCAAAATTCACCCCTCAAGGTAAATTTGATAACATGGATCAAATTCTTTTGTCCCAAGCAATTATATTGAGTCCAGAAAAAAGTCATGTTTTTGGGTCCCCTCGAAATTTCTAACTCCCATGTCCAAGAAGGAGAGAGTTTTTGGGTAACAAAGCTCACAAAATTGCTTTGTGAAGCCGAGTGTGTTACAGAGCCCTTATCTTGTAATAGATTGAACTGTGCATATCATGAAGCAATAAAATATCAGTTTGTGGATGTATCTTCCCCTGCTATGTTTTCTTGCATTCTTCTTGCCCCTTTAATCTTTCTACAAGTATATTGTGTCTATTTATTATGTTCTTGCAGGATTTCATTATCATTGTGTGTGCTTGGAATATTGCTGTAGATGCATTTTGCTGGATTATGGTGAACTGTCATCACCTCTTCTAGTGTGCACTTTGCCTCTGTATTTCACACATTTGGAGATTACTCTCACACCCTCTTTTCTGGTGTATCACCGCTTTAGTGTAGGCTTTCATTTTATGCATTCTCTCTCTGGTCCCTTGGAATTGTAGGTTAGAATAGCTAGTTTCTCCCGCATTAGAGTAGATTGTGGGGTGTAGTTTAGGAGCAAGAACCAGACTTTCTCTGGAGGTCTATCTCAAGTAGCAAGTCCCACAACTTGGAGATAGTACCCATGTTATCCAATCACACTGCGGATGCTTAGAGTGATCAAACTAGAAATCTGATCAACATCCGAGGGTGTCTTTGTGATTCGTGATAACTTGATTCACGCACGCCGGTGGGACCTTAGAGGTCTTCACTTTCATTACAACAAGATTGATGTGCACTTGTTGTAAGTTCCAGCTTTGAAGGGGCTTTAAAATCGCACATCTGGTGACTCCAAAAGAGGCATAATCCGCTGGTTTCTGCAGTCCAAGCCTAAAAATTTATGAGAAGAATACAGACCAGGTCAAGAACTAGGGAGGAAGGATTGTTTGTTTATCTGCATCTATCTCCAGGCAGAGAAAGAAGGGGAAGAAGAGCTCAAAGATCTCCATCTCCACCTAATCGGACTTTGTCTACACCTCCACCTGGTAGACCTTTTCTCGCATCAACAAGGGTTCTCAGGCCAATCAGAATGGCGCAACCACTAAATCCCTTTGTCAATTTCACTGGCAGCAGCCCACTTGCCCTCAATGCACAGAATCTAGTTCCAATTGCAGCATTGAAGAATATTCCATTTTTCACTGGAGAAAATCATACCACTCCTGGTGATCATGTCAAAGACATTGCTAACGTCTGTGCAATCCATGAGATAAACGAAATGAACGTGGCTGTCAAACTGCTGGCATCATCATTCAAAGGGAAGGCATTGCAATGGTTCAGGAGCCTTGAAGCCGGTTCTATCACAAATTGGAATCAGTTGTGCATAGTTCTCCATGAGCAGTTTGGAGAGAAGGGAGACAACTTGTCTCTTCTAGAACAATTGACAACTATCAAGAGAGCTCCCAATGAGCAGCTGACTGACTTCAACTTCAGATTTCAAAGGTCTTGGGATAGGATTCCAGTGGCAGTCAGCCAACACAGCAGAAGGTGCTTTTCTATACTATCTTAAAGCTTTGAATTCTGATATTTCTATGTTAATTCAATCTATGGGAGGCACAACCTTACCTGCTTCTTATAGCATTGCCATTAGGGCTGAAAACTGTCTTATTCAAGCTGGTAAGCTAGCTCCCAGGCCCCCAATGCCATTATACCCAAGTTTGGAGAGCCCAAGTACTAGTCAAGCACCTGTCTTAGCTCCTATTCCCACTCCTAGAAATCAAAGTTCAAATGAAGCTTCCACTTCATCTCCAAGTGCCCCAAATGAGCTTCAAGAAGTTATGAAACAATTGCAAAATTTAGGTAATGAGCTGGTCACACTCAAGAGACAGCAAGCTCAAAGTTTTAGACCTTCCTATCAGCCTCAAGCTCAACCAAATAGGCAACCATATCAACCTCAAAGACCACCCAATCCAGCTGCAAATCAGAATCAAGCAAGGCCTCCTGCCAACAGACCATTTCAGCCCTACAACCCCAATGTTGCATCTGCATCCAGAGCTTTGGTGCCAGTCCAAAATAACATGGCCCAAGAGTATGATTGGTGTTTCCCGTGCAGTCAGCCACATAACCAATCAATGTGCTTTAACGGTGCATTAAATCAGGCTCTAATGGTGCAAACCATTGGTGGGTCGCAAGAGTCCAGCCACGAAGGAGATCAGCAGCAGGAAGCACCTCAGCAAGGAACATCTCCGAACGAAACTACTCTTGTCAATTGGCAGGCTGAAGATTTCTGTGGTATGAATCAAATACCCTCTCAAAGTGTTGCAGCCAACACAAGGTCAAAGAGGAGAAATTTGGGTGAAGGACAACCATTAGATCCGAGTAATCCACAACCTTCTACCACTCCACAAGCCGCTGGCAGACAAACTGTAGCTCCAAACATACAAGGAGCACCTAAAACGGCCCCTAGGCCAACTCAGATGCCAGCTGCTGCTGCCCATGTGCAAGGAATGAATGTGCAGGCCAAGGGACAGCAGAGGGATACTTCATCTCCATTCAACATCATTGATCAGATGAAGAAGACAAATGTCAACATATCAATGTGGCAATCACTATCCATCCCAGGCCAAAGAGATTTGCTACAAGCTGCCATGAAGGACTGGTCAACTTCAAATCACCATGTCCAGATGCAAGAGGAGGTACTCACAAATGCTGCCCAGCCTGAAGGAAATCATGGAGGACAGCAAGGTAAAATGTTGAAGCCCCCTCCATTTTATGTTTCATTGATCATAGGAGATAAGCTGGTGCATAATTGCATGATTGACTCTGGGGCAAGTAGTTCAGTAATGCCAAAACAGATAGCTGACCAGTTAGGGCTTCAATATGAAGTCATCTCCAAGGGTGTAGTGCAATTAGACGGGACAGCAGTGACAACGGTTGGAGTAATCAAAGGTTTGAGCCTCACACTGCACGCATGTCCCAATGTAGTAGTGTTGCAAGATGTGTCGGTCATAGACCTACCACCACTCTTTGCATTATGCTTGTCAAGAGACTTCACTGCTAAAATTGGAGGCTATCTTTCAGCGGATTGGTCACACATGCTGTTCAGAACAAGGTATGGAACTAAGGCTACAATCAGGTCTGAACCTATTGCAAACTTCCACATTGAGCCTTACACTCCAAGCCAAATCAATGCCAACTCTCCAGCGTTTGATCAAGAAGATTATCCAAGCACTGATGAAGCTGACACCAAGGTTGGAAGCATACCAGATTTGACTCTTGATGAATGGGCAAGCAAGGTGCATGATTTTGATCCTTATCAAGAGATAGAAGAATCTGAGCTAGGAGTCTATTGCATACATGAAGAAAGTCAACCTATTCCCAGCATCACCAAGCCAGATCATAAGGACAAGAATGAAGTATGGCAATTTTTATTTGATGGGTCAAGGAGCAGACAAGGTGCAGGAGGAGGAGCTATGCTCATTTCACCGCAAGGTATAAGGTATTACTCAGCCTTCCGTTTCCAGTTTTCCTGTTCAAACAACACAGCTGAGTATGAAGCCTTAATTCATGGACTGCACTGGGCAAAGAAGAAAGGCATCAAGAATTTACAAGTATTTGGTGATAGTGAGCTGATCGTAAACCAAGTCAAAGGAAAAAATGCTGCCAAAAATGATCTGTTGAAGAACTACAAAAATCGGGTATGGGATCTTATTGAAGATTTTGAAGCTTTTAGCATCATTTCCATCCCAAGAAAAAAGAATGAAGCCGCTGACAGACTGGCAGCAATTGGGGCTGCGTTTGATGTTGTAGAAAGTATCAAAAGTGAGAAAACTCAGCCTCATATCAAAGTGGTTGTGAGACCAGCTGTTCCGGATAACAACACAAGTTGGCAAGTCTTTGAGAATGATCAGCAAATTGTTAATTTCCTGCAAGAAGCTGAGTTCTCCATGAGAAATCAAGACAAGCTGGAGCAGCAGTATGGTGACCAAGTGGTACAGCTGAGGACTAACAAATTACCAAAAGGCCTCATAACGCTAGAGTCAATCTTCAACCCGAATGATCAGTTCCGGAAGGAGAAAGCGAACATTCAAGTAAAGGGTGAAGATTCAGAGCCTATCTTAGTAGATGAAGGCAAGACATTACAAATTGGCAAAGTAAGTACTCCACAAGAGAAATCTGATTTTGTTCAGCTTTGTCAAGAATTCCCAGATGTCTTTGCTTGGACTTACAAAGATTTAAGAGGTTTCAACCCAAAATTGGCACAACATACTATTGAGTTGGATCTGGAATCCAAGCCTGTCAGGCAAAAGCAAAGGCCAGTAAATCCTCATATCGAGCCTCTCATGAGAAAAGAGTTAGGCAAGCTCATTGAGGCCAGTATCATCTTCCCCATCAAACACTCAAGTTGGGTTGCAAACTTGGTGCCGGTAAGAAAGAGAAACGGAGAAATAAGATTGTGTGTGGACTTCCGCGATCTAAATAGAGCATCACTCAAGGATCATTATCCGCTTCCATCAATGGAACAGATATTGCAGGTTGTAGCTGGTTCAGAAAGGTTTTCATTGCTAGATGGATATTCAGGCTATAATTAGATATTGGTGAAAGAAGAAGATCAATTCAAAACGGCCTTCACTACAAAATGGGGCACATATGCTTACAAGAAGATGCCATTTGGATTATCAAATGCCGGAGCAACATTTCAGCGAGCTATGGATATGGCATTCAAAGGCTTAATCAACAAGATAGTGTTGGTATACCTAGATGATATCACTGTCTTCTCAAAGAATGCAGCAGACCATCTCTTTCACCTCAGGCAAGTGTTTCAGAGGTGTAGAAGGTTCGGAGTGTCATTGAATCCAAAGAAGTGTGTATTCTTGGCACACGAAGGAAAACTTTTGGGTCACATCGTCTCTAGGGAAGGACTAACAATTGATCCTGAAAGGGTTGAAGCCATCCGAACGCTTCCATTACCACACCACAAGAAATCTCTCCAAAGCTTCTTAGGAAGGATAAACTTTGTCCGCAGATTTGTGCCTAATTTTGCCACTCTTGTGAAGCCTCTAACTATGATGTTGAAGAAGAGTCTGGCATTCAAATGGACAGCAGAAGGCAAAGAGAGCTTTGAAAATATCAAGCATGCAATATCACAAGCTCCAACTCTTATCAACCCAAATTTCTCAAAGGACTTCATGTTGTATGCGTTTGGAGGATCAGACACAATTTCAGCTATCTTGACACAGCTGAATAGAGAAGGTTCAGAACAGCCCATAGCATTCTTCAGTCAAACCTTGGAAGATTACAAAATAAAATATTCTTTCATCGAAAAGCATGTCCTTGCTGTCATCAGGAGCTTGAAGAATTTCAAACATTTGGTCTCAAACAATAAGATTCAACTACCGGTGTCTCATGCTTTGGTGTCAGGACTTCCTCCTAAACAAGGATTTGAATGATAAGAGAGCAGGTTGGATCACTCGGGTGATGGAATACGATATTGAAATCAAAGTGACCAAGCTGGTTCGTGGCAAAGGCTTGTGTAAGCAGCTCACTTCCAAACAATCAGACGAGCCAAAAGGTGAAGAGGATGCTGTCCTGCTACTACAGAATGATCAAGAACAACCAGCTGATGATGCACCCATCCCATGTTGGACTCAAGACTTGGTGCATTACCTCCAAACAGGCTTGTGCCCCCCAGAAGTGAGCAAAGCAAAGAGGAGATACTTCAGATTACAAGCCATTCCATATGTGCTTGTTGACGGAGTTTTGTTCAAGAAGGACATCAATGGTGTTCTATTAAGATGCATTGGAACAGGTCAAGTTGAGAAGATCTTACACGAGTTCCATGACGGGGAAGCAGGAGGCCACTTTGCTCCACGAGTGACAGCTCTCAAAATCATGAAAGCTGGTTACTATTGGCCTACTGTGTTCAACGATTGCTATTCATGGGTCAAGAAATGCAGGAAATGTGCATTCTTCACGGGGAAAGAAAGGTTAGCAGCGCTGCCCCTTCGTCCAATTTCAGCGGATCAGCCATTCATGCAATGGGGATTGGACTTCATTGGAGTCATCAATCCAAATTCAAGTCAAGGCCACAAGTGGATTCTAACAGCAACAGACTATTTCACCAAGTGGACTGAAGCAGTGGCACTCAAGGAGGCAAATGAATCTAATATCTTAGATTTCTATGAAGGGATAGTCACGAGGTTTGGTGCCCCTGCCACTATCATATCAGATAATGCATTGGCATTCCTTGGCACAAAGATCACTGAGTGGGCTGTAAAAAATTGTGTGTATCTCAGCACTTCATCAAACTATTACCCTCAAGGTAATGGCCAAGCCGAGTCTACAAACAAGAACCTACTAAGAATCATCAGGAGGACTCTGGATGAAAATCAAAGAACTTGGCATACAAAGCTCAAATCAGCCCTATGGGCCGATAGGATCACACCCAAGAGGTCTACAGGAAGCTCTCCATACAAGCTTGTGTACGGAAAGGAAGCAGTTCTACCCATATCACTCGAGTTGCCAGCATTGGAACTCATGAAACAGTTGGAACTAGCTGAGTTTGAACCTATGGAAATCAGGTATGCAGAGCTGATGGAATTAGAAGAGACAAGAGAGCACGCAATACAGACCATAGAAAAGGATAAAGCATTGGTCAAAAAGAGTTTTGACAAGAAAGCTAAGGCCAGGATATTGCAAACTGGAGATTTGGTACTGAAGTGGGATGCTGATCGTGCAAAACCAGGGAAGCACTCCAAGTTTGATGCCATCTGGAGTGGCCCGTACATGATCATCGAATGCAAAGGTAGCAATGCTTTCCGACTGGCTAAGTTGGATGGTGAAGAATTACAGATTCCGGTCAATGGAATCTATCTCAAACGCTGCTACTAGAAAGATAGCTTCTCATCCTTGTAAATATTAATTTAGATTTTCCATTCCTCTAAGTGCTTATGCACATTGTACTGCTGTTAGAGTAGTTTTTATTTCCCTAAGTGCTTGTGCACATGTCCTATTGCTTCTAGTATGTGCATGTTTGCAGTTCATCAAGCTCTGAAAAGAATTTGCAGCCACGGAAAACCAGCTCAACAAATGTTTCAATGGCTCAAAGACACGAGTTTTCAAATTTCAGATCAGCTGAGAGGTTATCAAATAGACTCCATGCCCAATGGATTGCTACAAGCAGCTGGCCGTTCTTCATCTAGCAGGCAGATGACCCCGCTGAGTCGCCAAAATTGTTATCCAAAATTCACCCCTCAAGGTAAATTTGATAACATGGATCAAATTCTTTTGTCCCAAGCAATTATATTGAGTCCAGGAAAAAGTCATGTTTTTTGGGTCCCCTCAGAATTTTCTAACTCCCATGTCGAAGAAGGAGAGAGTTTTTGGGTAACAAAGCTCTGTCAAAATTGCTTTGTGAAGCCAGTGTGTTGCAGGCCCTTGTAGTGGACTCCTTGCATGGTGATCCAGGCCCTTATCTTGTAATAGATTGAACTATGCATATCATGAAGCAATAAAATATCAGTTTGTGGATGTATCTTCCCCTGCTGTGTTTTCTTGCATTCTTCCTGCCCCTTTAATCTTTCTACAAGTATATTGTGTCTATTTATTATGTTCTTGTAGGAATTCATTATCATTGTGTGTGCTTGGAATATTGCTGTAGATGCATTTTGCTGGATTATGGTGAACTGTCATCACCTCTTCTAGTGTGCACTTTGCCTCTGTATTTCACACATTTGGAGATTACTCTCACACCCTCTTTTTCTGGTGTATCACCGCTTTAGTGTAGGCTTTCATTTTATGCATTCTCTCTCTCTGGTCCCTTGGAATTGTAGGTTAGAATAGCTAGTTTCTCCTGCATTAGAGTAGATTGTGGCAGGTAGTTTAGGAGCAAGAACCAACTTTCTCTGGAGGTCTATCTCAAGTAGCAAGTCCCACAACTTGGAGATAGTACCCATGTTATCCAATCACACTGGATGCTTAGAGTGATCAAACTAGAAATCTGATCAACATCCAAGGGTGTTGTGATTCGGTGATAACAGGAATTTTTCAACCCCTCACTCTAGGAGAATATCGCTTATATAGTTTCAACACATTCCTTACTCCACAAGAGTATGGAAGTCTTCACCAACAACCTCGTTATGATCACCACATAGGATAACTCCTTCTTTATGGTCCTCCTCATGTATGTACCGGTCTCACCTATGGGGAACTTGATACTACCGCTTACACCCAAACCACCATCTCAAACTCACCCATTTTCCGCTAACTTCTAGTCACTCACCAATCATCATTTTTCCCACACCTTCCTACACCAATGTGTGTGGAAGGGTTTTGGTTTTGGATTTTATGAACAAGGCTTCCATACTATCATTCCATGTACCACCCACAAACATAACGACCGTAGTGGTATCGGCTTTCCCGAACCACCTACCAAATAGGCCCACATTGAACCCATCAAGAACATCAACCCTTCTACACCTTCTTCATTCGCTCCACCTTCATCGCCACCTTCGCCGATGAATTCGATGGATCCAAAATCTATCCCTCCTAAAAAAAAATTCATAAACACCATTTCCTTGGGGCCTTTAACTTATCAACACGAGGGCGAGGCCCCTTCCTCTCTTCCCTTCATGTATCCTAAAATGATCGATGACGATACACCTTCAATTAACATTGTTCAATGTCAGGATGATGAATCTATACTCACCTACCTTGGTGCATAAGACTCATATATTCATCGGTCATTACCTTCTGAGACACAAACCATGTTGAATGAATTGACTATCGAGATCAACATTCATACTCAAGATGACCCGCACATCCTAAAGATCGGTCAATCTTTAGATGCTACTAAACAGGAAGCCATTACTTCTTTTCTCAAAGATCATAACCACGCTTTCACTTGGTCTTACATAGACATGTCAGTATTGACCCCACCATAGTGGTCCATAATATCATAACCATTCCCGATGCCAAACCCATCAAACCAAAGTGAGGAAAATGCACCTTTGCATTTCCCTTCTAGTCAAAGAAGAACTTCAAGATGCCTTCTTTTCGTTTCCTTCATACTACTCATTGATTATCCTCGTTGGATTTCTAACATTGTCCTTGTCACCAAGGCAGCAAGGGGACTCTACATTTGCACAGCCTTCCGTGACCTCAACCTCTCCTACCTAAAAGATGACTTCCCTCTACCCGGTATTGACCAACTGGTTGACCTTACCGCTGGTCATGAGATGCTATCACTCATGGATGGCTTCTCGGTTATAACCAAATCTTGCTTTCCCTAGAGGATCAACACAAAACCGCGTTCATCACCCCTTGGGGACCTTCTACTACCGAGTCATTCCTTTTGGCCTTAAAAATGTTGGTGCCACATATCAGTGGGCTATGACTTACATCTTCCATGACATCATGCACCGTATATTAGAAGATTATGTGGATAATCTCTTGGCCAAATCTAAACATCGCTCTGAGCACCTTGTCGTCCTCAAAACCATTTTTGACCGCCTCATTAAATATTGTGTTCACCTTCAGCCCAAGAAGTTTGTCTTCACGGTTCTCTCAGGAAAGCTCCTAGGATTTATCATTTCCTACATGGTATAGAAGTTGACCCTACTAAATTCAAGGCCATTCTGGAAATTCCTCCACCCACTAACCTTAGACAACTTCCGTAGCTGCAAGGTAAGTTGCAGTCTATTCACCATTTCATTTCACAATTATCTGATTGGTGTTAACCATTTCATCATCTGCTCAAGAAGGATGTCTCCTTTAAATGGGATGATGACTGCCACAAATCTTTTTATGACTTAAAACAATACCTTCTCCAACAACCCATGCTTATCCCACCTAAAGATGATCAACCCTTCTACCTGTACATCTCCACTACCGATCACTCCTTGGGAGCCATGCTCGCTCATCGTGATGAGAAACACAGGGAGCAGTGGTTTATTACATAATCCATAATCTTTTAGACTATGAAACCTGATACACCCACCCCGAAAAACTTTGCTTATCCTTATTTTTGTTGCCACAAAACTCTGCCATTACCTACTCACTCAACCACAAAACCTATTTTGTAACCAACACTGACCCTTTTACACTTCATGTATGCCAAACCTTATCAAAATCGGTGTGCCGCATGATGGCTTATGCTTTTAGTTGGCCTCGACCTCAAATTCATCCATCAAATTTCCATCAAGGGCAAAGCCATCCCGACCAATTGGTGACGTATCCTATTTCCAGGGATCAACCCTCTAATTTTGAATTTCTAGATGATTCAATTGCTACCCTTTCCTTAGACGAACCCGCTTATCAAATGACACTCTTCTTCGATGGTTCCAAGTGTCAACGTGGTGGTGGGGTTGGTGTTATTCTCATTCCGCTTGATGGTGAACCCATTCCTTTATCTTTCAAACTAGATTTTGATTGTACAAACAATATTGTTGAATACGAAGCACTCGTACTAGGTCTCCAAGCCGCCTTTTCCCTGGATGTTAAATCAATCAATATCTTTGGTGATTCTCAATTGGTATAAACCAAGTCAATGCTATATACCAATGTGGTAATGAGATACTTCAAAATTATAAACATTATGTTGACATAATTTTGACCACCTTTGACCGTTATGACCTCCAAACCGTCCCCCGTTCAACCAATAAATTTGCATATACCATGTCCTACTTGGCTTCTCAAATACCCGCTTCACCCACTAATTCTATGTCATTGTACAATAACTCAAATCACCTTCTTATTTACCTTGCGAAGTTTACTCCATCGAACCCCTACCCCGACCCGAGTAACCTTTGGTATAAACAATACTACAACTACCTCTACCTCTCTCCATCTTACCTCCCGATCTCACCCGTAATGGACAACGCACATTCCTTAAAAAGGTCTATTATTACGTCATCATGGGGGCCTTCTCTATAAGCATTGCTTTGATGGTATTCTCTTACGATGCCTCACGAGTTTTGAAATTCCTTATACAATTAAGGAAGTTCATGATGGCATATGTGGAGACCACTTGATGGCCTTACTATTTCTAAGCGTATTCTTCACCTAGGATATTCTTGGCGACCCTTAACCATGATTGTTGTGATTACATCAAATGTTGTGTAAAATGCCACAACACGCCAACCTTCATCATACACCCAGTCACGCCTTACAGGTTGCTCGTGACCTTTGGCCCTTCTCTCAATGGAGTTTGGATCTTATCGAAGAGATCAACCCCATTCTTCCCAACGACATCAATGGATTATTACCACTACCAAATACTACACAAAATGGGTTGAGGCCATACCACTCATCTCCACAAAAGTTGAGAAAATATGTGAGTTCATCAATCACCACATCATTTTTCCTTTAGTGTTCCTCATTGTCTCATCACCGATGAAATGGAAAACAATTCAAAAACAAAAAATTGCAAAAAATTTACGACACCTTTGGCATTCAGCTAAGTTTCTCATCACCATATTACCCACAAACCAATGGCCAAGTCGAATCCACTAATAAAACCCTAAACAAAATTCTCATGAAAGTGGTTCACGATATACTAGGAAGGACTAGCATACACATTCCTTTTTCCCTGTGGGCATGCTGCACTAGTATCCACACTTCCACTGCTACCACACCATTTTCTCTAGACTACGGTATAGAGGTTGTTCTGCCTCTCGAAGTCCAAATCCCTTCACTGTGCATTTCTCTCCATGACATGCTCAATGATGATCACTTTCATCGGGACCGCTTAGCAAAACTTGAGTTATTAGACAAATTCCATCTTAACGCTCTTGACCACCTTCAAGTTTACCAAAAATGTATCAAACATGTCCATGAACAAACCTTCCAAGTTGGTGACCTTGTCTTGAAAGAAAATCAACATGTAACCAAAGTAGAAAAAGTAAATGAGGAAAATTTTCTCCTAATTGGCTTGGACCATACATCGTGACTCATACCTATGGCTCAGGTGCTTATTGTTTATCTTCACTTGATGGTAAACCCATACTTGAGCCCCTTAATGCCTTACATCTTCAACTGTTCTATTGTTGAATTTTAGTCCTACATCACCTTTTTCCTCTTTCTATGCTTTTCCCTTGAGCACTCTCCACTTCTCGCACATCACCAACGATTAAACAAGAATCATGTGAGTACTCGTCACTTGTTATCTTCTCTTGAATATGTGTACCACGGCATTGCACATAGCATGATTCTCATGGATACTTTTCGTCTACCTTTAGATGAGATCCCATGGTCGTTTCACCCTACTTTCTGAACAAGAATCCTTTTCCTCACCTTGGTCTTGTCCATGACTTCAAAGCCCTCACATGGGACCCAACTCCTTGAGTCAAACTTCTAATAAAAATATGACTCCCTCAAAAGGACATCTTCCTCTCTCTGAATCGCTGCTATAAATAGACTACTCCCTTGAAGGACAGCTATGTAAAGCTCTTTCAAAAAAATGAGAGAAACTGAAGCTTCCCACATCGATCAGCTTCATGAAGACCTCAAGGAGTTAATTTCCTCATCCCATATAGACTTCCCACATCGATCAGTCTATCTCAAATACAAATCAAAATAGACAACTTTTAGTCATGGATTTTCCCATTGTGCCCTTGGATCTCTTGCCCAAAGAGCATGCTACCTCATACCATATCAAAACTTACCCACCTTTCACCCCTCTCACCATTCACACTCCCCTTTCCTACTACCTCAAGGGACCTCTTGGAAACAAGACATTTGGTGATCATGTGACTACTTTTCACCCTTAGAACAATCAATCATGCAATGTCTTTAGGGTCTTGCATTCATCACCTCCTCTGAGGTATGACCCACTTGGTATGATCCTAACCAATCAGGTGGCTTTATTTCCCCCTCTTATCTTTTAAACCGTCTTTATTTATGTTTTGATTACCTTATATAAGACTTGGTCCTCGATGCGTACCTTTGGGGTAATTTTCTTCTTCCACCACAATTGACATCACCTACACTAATTTTCCTATAACCCACTCACACCTAACAGACCTAAAACCAAATCATGCCTAAAACCTACCAACTCATTTTCATACATCCTCATATCCTTCCCTAGCATATGGGAGAACTACATCGGCTTGAGGTCCCCTTTTCATCGGGACTATGTAGGTAGCACTCTGAGGGCATTGGGCCCTTGGGGGTTAGCTTGGCCACTCTCTACCCTAACCAATTCATCTTTCATTTTCCTCAAATTACATTCTACCCTACTTAGTTTCCTTTTTATATCTAAAACTTGGAAATTAAACCACACAAACAACAAATTGCTTAACATTATTATCATCACCACAACATACATTTATTACGACTTCCATTTCTCTACCATCATCATGCATATATTATAAAACATTTTAAACATGACCCACATCATCATTCATTGCTCAAATTCATGAATCACAACTTCAACTAATTTAAACACAACCATGCCTAACCAAACCTAACTCGACCATGCCTAACCAAACCTAACTCAACCATGCCTATGACCTAACTTGATCCATGCCTATAACCTGACTCGATCCATGCCTAAGACCTGACTCCATCATGCCTAACTCACCTAGTTTCCATCCATATCACAACAAACAATTAAAAGTCTCATCAAAACACCAACTAATCAAATCACCCACACCGATCTTGTGGACCCGCCTCTCACCAACCAATCACCCACCATTCAGCTCGCCGACTCAACTCTCCATTCCATTTAGACACTTTTCCCTTTTTCTCTCTCTCTTATGTCATTTTCTCAATTCACTAAATGACAAATGAATAACAAAAAACACAGATTTTTTGTTTTTATAACAAACCCGCCCTAACCGATGCGGTTTTACCTTCATCAACATCGGTCATGTGCCCTACCTTACCATGATTAGTTCCACTCTACCGTGTCGGTTACCCTTGACCGACATCGGTCACCCTCTCTTGCACATTGCCCTAAATTTTACCCTATTACCCTGCCCATCACTCTTTTTTTTCCACACCTACCCTTTACCCTGATCATTTACCCCACCCCACCTTTACCCAAAACCATTTACCTCACCCTCCTACCCTCATCATTTACCTTCCTAACCCTTTCCTCCTTTGGGGACTCATTATTTTCACCATACATCAGCCCTACCGTGTCCCGACCTAGAACATCGCTAGTGACCTTTGACCCCATGTGTTCACTATACCTTGCGGCACTATTACCTGTGTTGATTGACCTAATGACCTTACCTTGCCTCTTGTCATGACCATTTATCCTGACCCTACCTTTGGTGTATCGGAACACACCTAAACGTTCCTGCACCTAACCTGCGTTGTGTTTCTGACCATATCCTATACCTTGGATACCAAAATCACTTCAACCTTGTTTGGATAAACCTATCGACCTTAGACAATGTAGATTTTTCCTGCTCTTCAACCTAGTAGCGTGTTGTATTTTATACATGTGCATGTGTTTGATTGTTACTACCTTTGACCCTGACCCATTACCTAGATTACCCGAGTAGACCTTACTCCTTTTTCCCTATTACCCACCTTCCTTTTCATCACATTTACCTTTTATCAAACCACTCACCACTTCTTCCTTATACCTCTTCAATTCCTAGTTTGAGGGGGATCACCTCCACCCACACATGGGGCAGCCACATCTTATTTTTGTTAGCATCGCTTACCAATACAAGCTACACAACAAAAAGGGGAAAAATGTAGACACCAAAATTAGGTCACACTCCCCTTTGGTCCCTCGACAAATAAACACCTTGAACACATCCACCTAGCCATGGCCCCCTTCACCTCACTATAATATTAATTTAATTATTTAAATTAAATTAATTCATTATCCTCACCATATTTATTATTTAAATCTCCTAATTTAGATAATGCCCACATATCCACCTCACCTAGACACCTCATCAAGCCACCTCACCCTAAGACCTATTCTTAGTAAGTTTCCATAACTAACTAAGACTTACCCAAACCCTAAAAATCAATGCCTACATTCCCTCTAACCACATTCCCACATGCTTAAAGGAAGCTTCCAGTCTAATCTATGGATTAACGACACGAGATCCCGAAAATCAAGGGGATCTGCCTAGTTTAGTAAACCTAGGAAATCCTGCCCTAACCAACGCCGGTTACCCTTAACCGCCACCGATTAAGCCGGAACCACCATCGATCACCTTTTAATCCCTAAAACAACCTTATTTTCAAGGTTGGAAAAATTTGGCAGATTCTTGAGAGATAACACATCTTTTGAGAACAAGCTTCAATGAGAACACACATGTAAGGAAGGAGATCAAGCATTTTCTCTTGCATAGACATCCAAAGATTCATCCAAAGAACCATCCAAAGATGATTTGATCCAATCAGAAAGAAGGAGAGCACATGTAGCCCATGCAAGAGCTCTCCAATGTTTTTGATCCTCCGTAGCATTCAACCTCTTACCAAGACCTCATTCCTCACTCACGGACATCTAGAACTAGATTTCAAGTAAGTGAAACATTTTACTCCTCTGGTTCATTCATTTAATCATAGTATCTTCATCCTTTTTCTCCTAGCCACCCATTAACATCCTTTAATAATCACCCCTCCACATCCCCATTAAAACCTTGCCAAATCCCATCCAAACAACTTAATACCTCACCTTAACCAGCCTATTCCTTTGTGCAATCATAAGGAGATCCAAATCTCATTTTATGATATTCCCGATATTCCACAATGAATTCTAGCACCGGTTCTCCCCAACCGCATCAGTCACCCTTAACCGGCATCGATCTACTGTATTTTCCAATACAACCTAGAACATTGACCTACCCACTATTCTCACATCACCCTTAATCACCTATGACCTACCTAAGACCATTGTCAGACCTACAGAGACCTAGAACCAGTTACTTGACCTTCGGATCTTATTTTAACCTAGCATGTTAGATTAGATCTTGCTTATTATGTTTTAAATGAGATGCCTAAATAATTTTAATTACAATAGGATTTACTTCATTACCAGCATTAAAATTTTTTAAACAGTAGACTGACAATCATCTAGGAAGTATCACACTTCCCGGATCTAGCACATGCTAGGCAGTTCACTGCACATATTGTTTAACTTTTATTCGGTGGTCTTGTGTTCCATTTTAGGTAGTTCCTCCTATCCAAAAGGAAGCTCTCATGATCAGTTGTGGATTATGAGGTCATACACGTATAACAACCTATCAACCATCATTTCAATAGGTGTTCCTCCTACGTTCGTTACCCTATCTGTTTTGTCACTTTCAAAGAAACGTATAAGAATGAGGTGAAACATTATCACCCATTCTTAGGCCATGAAAACACAACCATCTACCTCATCCAATGACATCTCCACTTCTAACAATCCTTCCCAACAAGCTTCTGCACTTGTCACCACTTATTCTACACCTATGATCACCACGTCTTTGGTCTCCCAGCCCCTTGTTTCTATGGCCTCTCTTCATGAATATCATGTCATCCAAAATGAACCCCATCCTTCTACCTCTCATTATTCCATTCCCTCTAGACCAGTTATGCCCCGTCTCATTGCTCCTTTAGAGACTCTTGGACCTCCTACTATCCCTCGTGGATTCTCAAAGTTTTAAGATCTCCTTGACGCTAATATTATTACTCTTCATGACTATCTAGTCCTTAAATACATCATGATCCCCTGATCCCATCAAACTAATCAATTGGTAGAGCCCATTACACCCAGATTGCCTCATCTTGACACTACTATTGCTTATTTTATCCCCATTACCTCATCATACACTATAGTCACTTGTGCCCCTATCCAATCATCTCAAGAATCTCACTTACTTCTTCCTACATTTGAGAAACCTAATTTGACTTTACCCCTTATTTCCACTTCCCATGTTCATGCAAATGTGATCACTTTACAACCCCATCCATCTGAATCAACTCAAACCATCAACCTCCTCCTCAAATTTCCTTTCTCTACATACTTCCAAACCAATCCACTCCATTATCTCGATAACCCATCACATATGTTCAAACTCATCACATACCATATCTCTAATATCCCAATTTCTCAATAACCAACTCAATCTCATCAATCTTACCACATCCCCATCTCTCAACAATAACCCCTATCTCAACCCATTCAATCGCAACCCTCAATTACATTCCCCCTTATCAACCACTTCCACAAACACCTACTCATCCTCAAACATATCAACCTTATCAACAACCTAATCTATCTACTTCATATGCATCACAATCTCATCCTTTAACTTCTCAATCCCATCCATCTAATGATCCCATGCAAGCATTATTGAGTAGAATGGATAATCTTGAAGCCACTACATTGGGATCCAAAACCACCTTCTCATATGATCAAATTTGCAATGAACCTATCAACCTTTCAATTCTTTTTAAATGTTATCCACCTCATTGGGAGATCCTAAGTTCTCTAAATTCAATATAAAGGAGGATCCCCAACAACATCTTCATGTCTTTAGGCACACATGCTACTTAATTTCCCATGATTAGGACCTTATGCTTCACACCTTCCCCATGTTGTTAGTTGGTCCCACGTTAGATTGGTATAATGGCATTCCCCAACATTCATTATTCTCCTTCACCCAACTTGCAAAACTATTCCTAGAGAACTTCTCAATCAATATTGCATGTAAGATCACCATCACTAACCTTTACACCATTGGAAATTTTGATGATGAGTCTATCACACAGTGGCATGGCATAATTAACCAGCTATCATTTTCCCTTCCATAAAATGAGTTTATTGAACTCTTCTCATGTTCTTGTGCAAACCATATATCCTCTACTATTCAAATCCGATCATTTCAAACCTTTAAAGATGATTTTACCATGGATCGTAAACCTAAACTTTGTGCCCTTGAGTAGGGCCATCTCAAACTTTGATCCAATCAGCCCAACCTTGAGTTCACCAAGTCCTCCATGCTTGGGGATGAATCTAGGAATTCCACTAACACCATTGTGGTCAAGTATTCCTCCACATCTATTTCTCAAATGGATTTGAAGCAAATATCTCCTGGAACACCTCCTAATTATACCCCTCTTGGGGAATCCTATAGTTCATTATTTGATAAGTTAATGGTGGTCCATCTTATTCAACATCCTCCCATATGACTCGTGACCAAAACTTGTATGGTATCATGAGGGGAATTATTGTAAGTATCATCAAGTCCAAGGTCACAACATTGAGAAGTTTCATTCTTTCAAAGATCTCGTCCAACAACTCATAGATTGTGGTGACCTCCAAGTAGATAATCCTAATGCACCACCTAATCATCCCCTTGAGGTCTTTAAACAACCCTTCCCCAATCATCCACCAACAAATCAAATTCCACCCCCACATCTCAAACACCTAATGCTCACACAATCAACACCATAAATCAAGAACCCACATCATTACCTATATCCACCACCTCATTATCTACTACATCTACCTCTATTTTATATATTTCTCCCACATCTACAACTTCATCAATATCCACACCTACTTCTACACCTATCACATCTACACCGATCATATCTACACCAATTATATCTACAACCACCACATCCACATCAACCTTAATTACACCTACTTCCCCATGTATATCTACCACATCCCCACCTATCTCATCTAGCTATTCATGAAAGCTACCCAAACACCCATCTTGACATCTTCATCACATAAACCTACATTTGTACCCACCTCCACATCAATTGCACCTATTACTATGACTATACCCACATCAACATTTGAATCTATATATACATCCATACCATCCTTGAAACATCCACTTGCACAAACACCCCAACTTAAGACAACCACAAATGATGCTCTTGACCCATCTATAAAACCAATCACCCCTACATCAATCAGTTCTAAACCTATACAATCTACAACCCATTTTTATCTCATCAAGCGCATAATCCAAAAACCCCTTCCATATTCAATATCCATTTCCACAACACGATCTACATCATCTAGTTATACTTCTACACACCCTTGGGTTGAAATTGTCATCATTCTTGCCAAAGGTAAATCCTCACAACCAAAGACTAAGAACCTTGGCATGCCCATCCAAAATCCCTCACACACCCACACAAAAATTTGGAGCTCACTCCTCCCAAGACTAACCCTCCTAAGCAATCTAATGCCACATCATCACTCTTAGGAGAATCTCCATCCATTTTAGGGCCAGGCCCTTCATCTAAGACCCCCATTATCAACAAATCCAATTCAAAGCAATCTAATCTTTCTTCCAAATCTGACCTTCCTTCCAAATCATCTACATCCCCAATTTTCAACTCAAAATTCAAACCATATGAATCCCCAATCATCAAAATTAAAACCAAGATAGAATAACCTTCTTCTTATAACTCTAAGACAGAATCCAAGGTTCCCATGAATCCTCGTCGAAGAAAACCATCCCTCTTACCTTCATCCACCATTCTCAAATATGCTTCTTCTACAACCTCTTCTTCAACAACCCCCATCATTCCCTACACAAAAATATTCCAATGCCTCCTTCAGGTATCACCTATTACACTTCTCCCCATAAAATCTTTTGAACCTCATGGAAAAAAACCATCATGGTTTGATTCTAATGTCATTTGTACTTATCATCGTATCCCTAGGCATGATATTGAACATTGTAAGGCCCTCCATAATATCATTAAAGAACATGACCTTCTCATCAACAAAGACCACCCTTCCTTCTATCTCATCCACATTCAAATCCAATCCTCTAATTAAATCCTCACCTCCTAAGGAATCTAAGTTGATTCTTCCATTCAAATCATTCATTGTAATCCCTCCCCCAAGATCTATTTCTCCTAAAGGGATGTCCCCTCTCTTTATTGGCGTCATCCACATTACCAATCCTTGTCACCCTCATGATCCTCAATCATCTATCCAATTAAAACCTAGATTCATCATCACTTATCCTTATAGAGATCCTACCCAATCTCCCTTTACATCCACTAGCTCATCCATATCTGTATCTAAGTTGCCTAAGGAGATGTAACATCTATCACTAGGGAGTTTCAACACCTCGATCTTAATCCTCTCACGTATCCTTCTTCATCTACATATCCCATACACATCGATCCATCTCCTTCTTCATCTAACCATCCCATGGATACAAAAGACATTGCATCCCTACCCCTAACCTCTTTTAATATCTATCCTTACTCTAGAAAGGAGCCATTGTAGAAATTTTTCTCTCGACTGGATTGGCCCTTATATTATCATGCATAATTATGGGTCTAGATTCTATCATTTGGCTTACCTTGATGGTAAACTTAAAAAAAAAGAACCTCTTAAGGTATTGCACTTGTGGCCTTTCTATTTTTAACATATCTACCAATGTGAACTTAGTTATCGCAATGATCATACATCCATCATTAGCCTCTCCCATATCTCATTGTAATGATTTGAAACTATGTGGTCTACCATCCCTTTCCTATTTATAACCTTCAATGTCGGCACCACGGCTCTACCCATAGAATATTATTCCTTATGAACATGTTCATCCTTCTAGGTGGGAACCTCATAATCATTACATCCATCTCCCTCTTATCTACCTATTGGAACCAAGATAAGGGTCCATAAGCGTCACTTGTACATCTTCGGCCCCTCCCAAGTGGTCTACCTAGCTATCCCTAACTCTTTCATGAAAGTTCAAAATTTTGGATGATCATCTAAAAGTTATCTTACTTAAAAAGAAAACAAACTTCTCCTTCGAATGACAAATATTCATAAAATCGAAATGTCTAAAGTATAGACTAACCCCTCGAAGGATAGTTATCATATATCCTCCCATCTAAAAAAATCATAAAATTCAAAATTCAAAAGCACAAAGCAAAATTTAGACCACTCCCTTGAAGTATGGCTACCATCTCATATCCATGGAAAAGGCTTCGCACATAAATTTGACTTCTATATATTCAAAAGAAAATCATAAATTTCAAAAGAAAACATCCTACAAAATCTTCCCGCATTGATCAACTTTCTCATCCATTAGCAAAATTACCACATTGATCGGTTTGTACCATCTTTGCTTAAAGTTGGGGCATAGTCCTAGGAACAACCACCTAAGGAGAACATATTTTCTCATGTACAAGTTACATCTAAACCCCTTTTTCGTGTTGACATTAGGTTCATAAGATCACTTTCCATATCTCCCTCATGATCCTTGGAATAACTAACTATCATTGGTTATGTGTTAACACATGTTATTAGGGTCGTAAGTGCATTGCCTTGTTTGTTTCCTTTTCTTGTTTTCCTCCAAACCAGTTATGAGTATCAATCTTATGTGTGCTCCTTACTACAATGTAATGTTGTTCTTCTCCCGGTCACTTCCTATCATGTCGTGCTCCCCTCTCACATTTGAGTTAATTTTACGCCATCCCTTTAATGATCTAACATCCATCCTATATCATATGAATCCATTACTTATTAGCTTATTCCATTTGTCACCTCATCCTATCCAATTTTATCCAATCTATCACCTTATCCCATCCAATTTTATCCATTATATCACCTCTTATCATCTTAAGCCCACCTTTGGGCCATATTTTTGTTCCCCGTCGGGCACCATATCTCATCCTAAGTCCACTTTGTGGATATATTTGTGTTCCCTGTTGGGGCACCATTATTTCATCCCTTCTTCATTATGATCATCTTATCTTTCCCATCCCACTAGGACACATATTTTCTCAATTCCTCATGTATGAAGGATATCACATAGTTTTCCCCCGCACCTTGTCAGACCTTTGTCTTGACCATCCTTACATTTATTTGTGCATGTTTTTGATGTCTTCCTTTAACCTGTTAGTCCCATGGCTTGCACATCCATCTAAGTGGATTCCCATTAGACTTCTTCCATATTGGTTTGATTTTTTCTAACTAACATGTCTCAGAGGACATTTTCATCATCTCCATTGAGGTCATATTTTTTTCCCTACCGAAATGATTCAAAAATCATTGCCACAATTTTATTTACTTTTTACTTCTTGTTTATCCTCGTCTGGGATATCTTATCCCATAATTTTATTTTTCTCATCCTTTCCATCCTTTTTCATCTATCTCTTTCAACCTTGTGATTGACCTCCCTATGTTTCGTCAATCCCTAGTTTGAGGGGGCACCTCATCAATCATCCTTCATCTCATTTTTGTCTCACGGCTTTCCTACTCAAACCACTTGACAAAAAGAGACAAATGTAGATACCAATTTTTGGTATCGCTACCCCTGCCCAGCGTTTGCTTGCTTCTTACATTCATGCATCCATTCAAATTCCCTTGCCCTCCTAAATTCAATTTATTCCATTCCCCAACTTTTATCCTATCTTATCCATCCCATTATTTTATTTATCTTAATTATCCCTAATCTCCATTAATCGATCCTAATCATCATCTAATTTTTTATCATCCCTAAATCTTCTATTTTATCTTTTCTAGGCCATCATTTAATGATTTTACCTCTCCATGGCCTTTATTTAATAATTTTCACCCTCCACCTACTCATTTACTCATCCTAACAACCCTAATTCACCATAAGCACTTTAAAACCCTAATCCCGCTTTATATGGGCTCCTTGTCTTGATCTCATCACCTTTCCACCACCCAAATGGACGGCTCTCTATAGTCACCGGCTACCCATCCGGGTCGCCATCAACCCTATAAATACAACATTTCCCCTCTTTTTCTCGGGATGAAACTTTGAGGATTTCCATCTCTCTTGTCATTTCACTTTCGTCTCGTGTGTGTGTGTGTGTGTGTAGTTGCTATCACTACCTTGGAGCCATTTTTGAAGATCTTGTGCCCATATTTGGAGCTTTGAAGTTATCTTTCTCTATTACATGTTTGAATCTGCCATATCCATTATTTCAATCATCACCATTAGCTTTTTTCACGCAGTTCTGCAACCATCACAAGGCTTTGTTCTTATACTCATCCATCTTCATTGTTACCTACATATAGTCATTCCCATCAATTTCATCCATTAAACCCTAGATCAACCCTAGTCACCGTCGACCATGACCAATCATTGTTGACATGCCCCACTTGTTGTTTTCCTTTCTTTCATTCATCATGTTTGTTTTCTGATCTCTAAGTTCCCAACTCTCCCTAATCCTCGACCTTGTCATTTTTCCTTTTACCACTTCATATATGTTTTTTCACCTCTGGTCGTTTTCAATCCCTTCTTATCATCATCGACCAAATCGGAAGCTATTGCATCCACCATCATTTTTCTAATTTTCTTACATCCTTTCAAGTAGATCCAAATCCAAACTTTCTGTGGTATTCTACCTCCACTTTAGATCCACTTCCAACCCAGATCAGCTTTAGATCCAGCTTTAGAGACCTTACATGCCTCGTCTTTCTACATTTTCTTCTCATCCTATCTCGGTTGCCATTGAATGTCCTTTTCGGTCTCGATTCATCGTCAATCCTTCCAGGTTTGATTTACTTTGTATGTATTTAGATCAGATTTGCATTTCTATCTTATCTCTAACATTTCAATTTATGTTTTATTTTAGTTTCTCGTAATATATCAAATCCATCTTTCATTTGTTTCTCTATATTTATCAAAATGTTGGATGATATCCATCCTAGGAAGTTTTCACTTCTCGGGATTGACATTCTTAGGAAACCCACCCATCCATCTATTAATCCATTTTTTGTGTTGAGTTCTCTTGATTTGTAGGTCATCTAGCTCACTCACTGCGAAGAGGGATCTATCTTTTGCACTGTAGTCATTGTCATCTTATCAAAGGTATCCTTAAACACTCGTATTATTGGATTTGTTTGTTTTCTTTATTATTATTTCACTAATCTGAAATAGGTACAAGAAAATCGGTTCAACATTGACTTATAAAATATTATGCATTCTTGTCACACTTCAAGCGATGGGATCCCATGGACGTAAAGTTTGTGGAATAATCCAATTGTCAAAATTCTTGGAGTGCAGGTAGTCAAAGGTAGTCAAGGCACTATACATGGTTTCATTCCTATGGAGCCAAAAGTTTTAAGTCCGACATATATAGAAATTGTGATCTCGAAGGCACAAGCATGAAAACAAGGCATACTGACATTGTGAGAAGTGTGGAGATTTCTCATTCACTCACATTTTGTGGTTGTCGAGTCAAAGTAAATTAAAATCTCTCGACATTGCAAGGAGTGTGGAGCTTTCTCATTGGTCTCGTGCTTCATGCTCGATAAGGTTCTTGTTATCTCAATTTTGTTCCCGGAAAAATTAATCAAACACGACCCCATGTAGGAAGAAATCCAAGGGACGGCTCCGTCACACGAATCCATGCTTCAAATCCAACAAACAGTTACGGTGGCCTCTATAATGGAGTAGAAGGGTCAAGGAAGGAGGAAAGTAGTGTCAAAGAGATCCGAGGCCGTACGGGAAGAAATGGAAAAAAAAAAACTTGAAATCTTCGAGCTCTGCAAATGATTCAAAACGGGCTCCAAAATTGGCTAAGTATGGAAGAAATAGTGGAAGCCTTGACATGCCTCATTGGCACTTCTCCAAATATTAAACTCAAAAGGTAGACTCGAACGAGTGTCAAGCTTCCGCGTGTCCTATATTCAAAAAGGGTGAATTTCGGGCCCAAAACGATTAAGTATAGCAAACCGGCGGAAGCCTCCACATGTTCAAAGGGCAGACCTTCAAGTGGCAAAGAAAAAGGTGCTTTCTAAACGAGCACGGAGCTTCCATGTGTCTCAATCCTGAAAAGGATAGACTTGGCCGTTGAAAATTCCAAACAAGTAGAAGGAAACACGTGTTGCATCGGTGTAGTTCATGTTAGTGTAGGTATTTACCTTAGCTCATGTTCACCTAGGTACATTATTTACCTTTATTGTATTTATCCTCACCCACTTATGTGTGTGGATATTTATTTTTATTTATTTAGCTATTAGGAGATATTATCTAGTTGTTAGGTATAGTTCTTTCCTTGATCTATCGTATTGACTAGTTCTTTCCTAGATCTATGGTATTGACTAGATCCTTGATGTCTAGTTCTCTCATAAATCTATGGACTTGACTAGTTCTTTGATGACTAGTTTTTCCATGATTTATGGCTTGATCTACGACCTTGATTTGGTTCTTAGATTGTTATTCCTTGCCTATATAAGCAAGGCCCATTCTCGTTGTATTTCATTGAGTTCCATAATAATATATGATATTCCTGCTCATTTGTTTGCAAAGGTTTATGTAAAGTTATTTTGGCAAATTGCTTTCATCTTATTGATCATGATGTTTGATTAGCATCTTTTTTATTTTCTTGGCACGATCTAGTTATCATTCCTTTTATGGTATCAGAGTAGGAGATTGTTGTTGACATCCGTTTGTAAGTTTCACTTTGCAAACATTTTTTTCTATATTCATATATTTAGAATTTGTCTTTATTTTGTTGAAGCATGCATTTTTATGCAAAACAAAGTATTCCATTGGATCCGGAAGGTGGTAAAACCCTAAGATTGACTATAAAGTTGACTATTTCTGGAGGCAGTCATTTTTCTTGTTGCAGAGGAAGGCACTATTTACCTCGAGATTTGCGTCAACAAAGAAAAAAGTAGAAAAAAATTTTCTCGGGTTTTGTTTTTCTATTGCTGCATATTATTCTCGGGTTGCGTATAGAAGACATTTTTGGAAGGACAAAACTTTCCTCTTTTGGCAGGGCACCAGGATGGCCGAGATCGGATTTTGCTATTTCGGGAAAGTGTGTATCCTGTTATTTTTAGAAAGCGCAGGTCACTGTCCACACAGTCCAGAAATAGTATTTTTTACTAGAAGAAGTAGTTGGATGTGACTTTCTTGAAAACCAGCTGACACACCCCAGAATAGTAAGTGGAGCATAAACCCATAAAAATCCTTAGCCCTTGGTCATATGGTATGGTCGTATGAGGGCTTAAGCTTGTGATTCCTACTAGTAGGTGCTTAACTCTAGCCCCTTTCATTTTATTTGTGTGGTGAAAGAAAGAGTATTTTATTCTATTTTAGTGGCAACTAAAATAAATAGTAGAGCATAATATTGAAAAGCTTGTAACTTTTGATCGGTAACTCGATTTTGAGTGCCATTTTTGCAAAAGCACTTGTTTTTCTGTGCTCTTTCCATTGGAAATATTTATTTTGAGAATTTCACTATAATTATAAAGTTTCATATTGTAACATGCACTCATTATAAAGTGCCAAAATCTGGGGGCTCTTGGTGCACTGCTTGGGATTTTTTGAGGATGGCATCTACTTATGCATTAGATCATGTTGAGCCATTAACAACACATAATTACCACACATGGAAACCAAGAATGGAAACAATAATTAAGTAGAAAGGATTATGGGCTTTAACTTCTTTAGAATAACTAGTGTTCACTAGAGAATATGAGAAATTTCAGTACCAATGCAAATTTGATGAGTGTATGGGTTTGATAGGAACTTATGTAAGTGACAGTCTTTTGTTTCATTTGGAAAAATGTGACTCTCCTTTCAAAATATGGGAGAAATTGGAGGATTTATTTAGTAAGGTGGATCATATGAGAGCCATGCAACTTGAAATTGAGATCACCTCTCTTAATCCTAAAGATTTTCCAACAATTATAGACTATCTTACCAAGTTCAAGCATTTGTTGACACAATTGAAGGGGAGTGGAAGAGATAAGAAATATGAAGAGTGTGTTCACTTCATTCTTTCCAAGTTGAGAGGACCATTCCAAATTTTTGCTTCTACCTTTTTCTAGCATGGATGCCTTAGGTGACACATTCAAAATGCCTAACTTAGAAAAATTTTGTGAAAGACTTACTAGGGAAGAATCCAAATTGTCTCACCTTGAGTCTTCCACCTCTCAAAATGCATTAGTTGCATCTAGTCCTAAGGGAAAGGGGAAACCAAATAGTAAAACCAAATTCACCCCTTCTCCATCTCAAAATTCTCCTAAACCCAAAGAAAACAACTCAAAACCCAAGGAGTCTTCTAAATCCAAGACTAAGCCTAGTCATTCATGCTCTTTTTATGGGGGTAGTAATCATGAAGAACATAGGTGTTATAAGTGAATGCAAGCCTTAGAGGATGCAGTTAAGAAACACAAAATTTCTATCTCTACTCCACCTCCTTCTAATCAGCATGGAAAAGCACTTAATGTTGTTGGGATATCTCAGTCACCACTTGTAGACAGTTGGGTTATAGATTCTGGTGCTTCTCATCACATGACTTCTTCTAAGGAGTCTTTTGTTTCTCTAGGTTTGAGTTCTACTTCCAAAATTGAGGTTGGAGATTCTTCCTTTCTTTCTATTAAAGGAAAAGGTGATATACAACTTGATGGTGGTAGTATCCAAGATGCACTATATGTTCCTAACATCACTAAAAATTTGCTTTCTGTATCAAATTTGCCATTCTGGTTAAGGGAAAACAGTGACTTTTACACCACATGGGGTAGAAGTACAAAATTTTTGGAGCCAAATTCACTTGTTGCTCAGGGTATTGTTGATCATAGTTCTAGACTATATCACTTTGAGGGTTTTGATGACACTTCCTCTATAGGGACAGGATTGGTTTCTCATGCAGATTCAGAGAGTAAGCTTTAACATGAAAGATTTAGACATCTTAATTACAGATATTTGAAGGAGTTGAGCACTCATGGTATGGTAGATGGTCTTCTTAGAGTTTCTAGTCTTGAGGGAGTTTGCTCTGGCTGTGCATTAGGAAACAACACCAAGATCCATTTCCTAAGAATTTGTCTAAGAGAGTTTCTTCACCACTTGAGCTTGTGCATAATGACTTGATGGTTTTTCCTAACCCCTCTTTCAATGGAGCTAAGTACGCACTTATATTTATTGATAATTTCTTGAGGCGTACTTGGGTTTATTTTCTCAAGTACAAAAGTGATGTTTTTCACACTTCAAATTATTCAAGGCTTTGGTCGAGAAACAATCTTGTAGTTGCATAAAGAACCTTCGTACTGATAATGGGGGGAGTACTTCAACGATTTTTTGAATTTTTGGCAACTCAAGGCATTATTCACCAACATTATATTCCTCATACTCCACAACAGAATGGCTTAGCAAAAAGGAAGAATATAAATTTGAAGGAAATGGCTAATTGTATGATGCATTCTAGAGATATACCTCCTATCTATTGGGCAAAAGTAGTTAATTGTGCTAACTATATTCAGAATCACACACCACATAGAGCACTTGAGCATTTGACTCTAGAGGAAGCTTGGTCCAACACTAAGCCAGATGTCTCATTTTTTTGAGTCTTTGGGAGCCATGCTTGGGCCTTTGTGCCAAAGAATAAAAGGAAAGCTTTGGATAAGAAGAGTAAACCCTTGATCTTTGTAGGGTATTGTGAGGACATGAGAGCTTATCATCTTTTAGATCCTGATACACATGATGTTCTTTTTCGAACACATGTTCAGTTTGATGAGTGTTTCACTCCTCATGATTCTTCATCTTCTTCCATTCCTTCTTCTTATTCATCTCATCTTGAGAATCCTTTCTTTGAGGAGATTGATGAGGTGGTTATAGATGTCATTGAGGATCATATTCCCACTGATGTTGTCATTATGCCTAAGTGGGCTCGTACTACCGTTTTTGAGGCAGCACCTTTCATAGAGGATCTTCCACCCACTAGGCATCATCATGCACATTCTACAGGTTCTAGACTTTTGTGTCAGGTAGTTTCTGAGGATCCATAGTCTTTTTCAAAGGCTCATGGGATACCAGAGTGGGATGATGCAATGGCAGTTGAGTATTCTTCTTTAATGAAGAATCATACTTGGGATTTGGTATCTCTTCCTAAAGGAAGAAAGATGGTTAGGTGTAAGTGGGTATACCAAACCAAATATGTAGTTGATGGGTCCATTGACAAGTATAAGGCTCGTCTTGTTGCAAAGGGTTTTTCACAAGTTGAAGGTATTGATTACTCTGATACTTTTTCACCCGTTGCCAAGATGGATTATGTATGCCTTGTACTTGCTATTTCTGCATCACAGGGGTGGCCCGTATACCAGATGGACGTGAAGAGTGCCTTCTTACATGGAGATCTACAAGAGGAAATATATATGGAGCAACCGGCTAGATTTGTTCAGATTCTTCTCTTGTTTGTAGGCTCCAAAGGTCTCTCTACGGTCTCAAACAAGCCCCTCGGGCTTGGTATGAGAAGATGGATTCTTTTCTTCTATCTACTGGTTTTTTTCATTGTCACTCTGATCATACAGTGTATCTCCAGCATGTCGGTGAGGATATTGTGATACTTTTCTTGTATGTTGATGATCTTTTACTTACTAGCCACTCTTCTTCCCACATTCAGAGTATTCGAGGGCTATTTCTACACAGTTTGACATGATAGATCTTGGGCTATTGCATTATTTCCTTGGTTTGCATTTCTTAGGTAGATTCAAGGATTCATTTGAGTCAGAAAAAGTACACCCATGATCTTCTTAGACACTTTGATATGGCTGATTGTAAGCCAAGTCCATCTCCTTTTCAGTCTAGAGTTATTCTTACATCCACATGTACCACACCACTTTGTGATCCTACATTGTATAGGAAGTTGGTTGGGAGTCTCATGTACTTGACCCATACTCACCCTGATATTTCATTTACAGTAGGGCTTGTATCTTGGTTTGCACATTCTCCTCATAGTAGTCATTAGCAGGCTGCTAAAAGGATTTTTCACTATTTACAAGGCACTTCCCACTTTGGCCTACACTACACTAGGGGTTCTACTCAGTTGGTTGGGTATACAAATTAAGATTGGGTGGGTTCTATTGATGACAGACATTCTAATTTTGGCTATCTTTTATATCTTGGCTCTTCTCTAGTTGCTTGGGCATGCAAAAAGCAACAGGCTATTGCACTTTCATCTTCAGAGGTAGAGTACAGGGCAGCGATTCTGATGAGTCAAGAGATTCTTTGGCTTCGCTAGTTATTGACAGAGTTTGGATTCTCACAAGATTCACCAACTGTACTTTGGTGTGACAACCAAAGTGCAATTCACATTTCTTGCAACCCAAATTGAGCACCAAAGTGGACCAAGAATATCGAGATACACATCCACTTCATTCGACAGACATTTAGGATGGATTTCTTTGCTTGGTAGTACCTTCCGACTCAAAGAACAGTTGCGAGACATCTTTATGAAGCCTTTTGCATCACCTCACTACCTTGAGTTGTGTGGAATGCTTGGGGTTTCGGAAGTTGTTCTTAGGGGGTGTTCGTGAGAACATCTTCCTTCTTCTTCTTCTTCTCTTTCCTTATAGTAGGATTCTTTCCTTATTTTGGTTCGAGATTTCTTCATGGATATATTGTACATGAGTACCTCATCAGGCCTAGTTGTTGGGACTCATACTGTGGACATGCCACTTCTATTTTGGCCCCTAGCTTCACTTGAGGGGGTGTTAGAGTAGGTATTTACCTTAGCTCATGTTCACCTAGGTACATTATTTACCTTTATTGTATTTATCCTCACCCACTTATGTGTGTGGATATTCCTTTTTATTTATTTAGATATCGGGAGATATTATCTAGTTGCTAGGTATAGTTCTTTCCTTGATCTATGGTATTGACTAGTTCTTTCCTAGATCTATGGTATTAACTAGATCCTTGATGTCTAGTTCTCTCATAAATCTATGGACTTGACTAGTTCTTTGATGACTAGTTCTTTTCATGATTTATGGCTTGATCTATGACCTTGACTGGTTCTTAGATTGTTATTCCTTGCCTATATAAGCAAGGCCCATTCTCATTGTATTTCATTGAGTTCTATAATAATATATGATATTGCTGCTCATTTATTTGCAAAGGTTTATGTAAATTTATTCTAGTGAATTGATTTCATCTTATTTATCGTGACATTTAATTAACATCTGTGTTCTTGGCTTAGCATGATCTGGTTACCATTCCTTTTAGTTTCAAGATGGGAGTCAAAGGTGGAGACTCAAACTTGCATCAGCCCTCCACGTAGCCAATGGTAAACAGAGGTTATATTAAAAATTAGACCTAAATTGGTTAAGTTTAAGAGTGTAGGCAAAAGGCACCAAGTGTCAATGGTGCTACCTCAAAAGTAAAATTTGGGGTGGGTTTCCAAAAAGTGCCAAGCCTCCACATTTCCCTGGTCAAATGAATGGCCCCACAGGGCAAAAGGACTTATCCAAAACATGAGGAAACTGAGCAAGCTGCAGAGGATTCCACGTGTCTTCCCGATGTAACTCCAAAAAAAGAATCCAAAAGTTGTCCCCAAACATGCACCAGCCCTCCATGTGTCTCGATTTTCAAAAGACTCATTTTGTTAACCGTTTCCGCCATTTTGGTACGGGCCCGACTCAAATATTCAAATGAGCATATCTTTTGATTCAATGCTCGTAATCTGACAAATTTAGCTCCGTTGGGAAAGATCTTGACCTCTTCCATGCCATGGAGATCTGAAACTTTAATTTTGAAGAAGCTAGGTGGGTAAAAAACAAAAAAATGTCTTCATACAATTAATATGAGATCTATTTTCTCCAACAACCAAATCGAATTTGATATGATCTGCCATTCTTCCTCCTTCAATGCGTCGAACAAGGAATCAAGGCAGACATGACAGATTTGGGGCAGATTTACAGGAGCATTAATGGCCAATAGTTGAGCTTTGAATTAGTTTTTCCCGCCTCTCTCTCCTTCTTCTCTCTTGCCAAAAATATAAAGGAGGGATCGGGGCTCATTGTAAAGGGTTGGACATTTCTGTTTTGCACCCTCCCTTCTTTTTCTCGCAAGAGGATTTGTGGAGCTTTCCTAACCTCTCATTCGAGTTGTAATGCAAGTTTTGCTTCTTGGTCACTGCAATATACTATATCAACTCCTGAGCAATAATATATATGTCTGTGGATGATTCTTAACCCTCTCATGTATTTTTTTTCTCTAAAATCTCTTATTGTAGTTTTGTCATATGTACATGGTATTTGTATTACATTTCCATGGTCTGTGTTAAATTACAAAATGAGGGTCTAACATTCCTTTGGTGCATCACCTCGTTAGCTTAGTTTATTTTCTTGCATCTCCTCAACCCTGTCTCCTTGGTAAAATAGAGTAGATTTAGAATAGATCCTCTGCAATTTATTTGTATGCACCTGAATAGAGGAATAAGAACCGGCCTTAATCTAGAGAGCTCTCTCAACTCGCAAGGTCCCACACTTTGAGAGATGCTCCATGTTGTGCAATCACACTGAGAGTCTCAACCCATCTAGTTGCAGGCATTCAGGGGTGTTGTGATTCTGCACTAACAATTTTGGCACGCCCGGTGGGACCAAGAAGTCTCCATATTTATTGCAACAAGATTGATGTGCACTTATAATTTTAGCTTTTAAGAAGCTCTGAAATTGCACATTTGGTGACTCCAAAAGAATCAGAATCGATTGGTTTCAATAGTCCAAGATTATCAAGTTCATGAGAAGAATACAAACAAGGTCAAGAACCAGAGAGGAGGGGATATTTTTCTATCTACACTTTTCCCCAGACAGAGGGAGAGGAGGGAGAAGAGCTCAGAGGTCTCCATCTCCACCAAATAGAACCTTGTCAACACCTCCTCCTAGTAGGTCATTCATTCAACCAATAAGGGTTCTCAAGCCAATCAAGATGGCACAACCAAATCCTTATGTCAACTTCATTGGTAGCAGCCCACTCGCCCTTAATGCACAAAATCTAGTCCCAGTGCAGCATTAAAGAGCATCCCATATTTCACTAGAGAGAACCAAAATTCTCCTAGTGATCATATTCAAGACATTGCAAATGTCTGTGTAATTCATGAGATCATTGAGATGGACATTGTAGTCAAGTTACTAGCCTCTTCACTCAAAGGTAAAGCTTCACAATGGTTCAGGAGTCTAATAGTAGGCTCTATTCAAACTTAGGACCATCTCATGCAAAGCTCTTCATACTAGTTTGGAGAAAAAGGAGATAATCTATCCTTGTTGAAGCAACTCGACAACAATCAAGAGGTCTCCTAATGAGCAGTTGATAGATTTCAACCTCAGATTTCAAAGGACATGGGACAAGATTACAGTGGCTATAAGGCCCACATATGAAGGTGCTTTCTTATGCTTTCTTATACCTCTAAATTCTTATATTTCTTTAATGATTCAATCAATGGGAGGCACCACTTTACTCGCAGCCTAAAACATCTCTATAAGAGTTGATAATTGTCTAATTCAGCCGGAAAAGTTTCTCCTAGGCCACCCATCCCTCTATATCCAGATTAGGAAATCCAAGAACTAGTCGACACCCACATTGGCTCCTATACCTACTCCTAGGAATCATAGTTTAGCTGAAGCCTCTACCTCATCCTCTAGCACCGTAAAAGAGCTTCAATAATTTATGAAGTAGTTGTAAAACCAAGGGAATGAGTTAGTAACTATCAAGAGGAAGAAAACTCGAGTTCTAGGCCATATCAACCTCAAGCTTAGTATCGAGGCTAGACCCCATATCAACAAAATAGGCCACCACTCAAGCTACGAATCAAAACCAAAGCTAAGAAAACCTCAATCCTGCTAGACCTTTCGGTCATATGATCCAAACACAACTTCAACATCAAGGGCATTGGTTCCAACACAAAACATGGCCCAAGAATATGATTGGTATTTCCCATGTAATTAGCCACATAACCAAGCAATGTGCTTTAATGGTGTACTAAACCAGGCCTTAATGGTACAGACCATTGGTGTGTCATAAGAGTCTAGCCAAGAATAAAATCATCAGCAAGGAGTTCAACAAGAGGCATCTCCAAGCGATACTATTCTTGTCAATTGGCAAGAAGAATATTTCTATGGTATGAATCAAGCCCCTTCTCAAAGTGTAGCTACCAATACATGGTCTAAGAAAAGAAATATTGGAGAGTGACAATCACCAAACTTAGGTAATCTTCAACCCTCCATTATTCCACAAGGCATTGGCACTCAAAATACAACTCCCAATATGCAAAGTCAGTCTAGGACACCTTCCAAACCCACTCAGACAACGATTGTAATGACCCATGTGCAAGAGAAAAATGTACCAGGAAAGAGGCAAAAAAGGATAGCTCATTTAATATCATTGAACAAATGAAGAAGAAAAATGTGAATATTTCAATGTGGGAGTCATTGGCCATTCCAGGAAAGAGAGATCTATTGCAGACTGCTATGGCCAATGGGTCAAGATCAAATCATCCCCCTAACCCACAAGAGAAATTGTTTACCAATGCATCTCAAAATAGGGGAAATCATGGAGGACAACAAGGTAAAAATATGAAGCTTCATTGATCATTGGAGACAAATTGGTTCATAATTACATGATTGATTTGGGGGGAAAGTAGTTCTGTAATGCCAAAAAAAATAGCCGATCAATTGGGTCTTCAATACGAAGTCATATCTAGAGGGGTAGTGTAATTGGATGGAATAGTAGTGACAACTATTGAGTCATTAAAAATTTGAGCCTCACACCGCATGCCTGCGCCCATGTGACTATATTACAAAACATATCGAGTCATAGACTTTCCACCACATTTTCCTTGTGTTTGTTGAGAGACTTCACCACTAATATTGGAGGTTATTTGTCTATTGATTGGTCACACATACTTTTAGAACAAGGTATGGAGCTAAGGAAACAATTAGACTGAGCCCATTGTAGAATACCATATTGATTCTTATGTACCCACCCAATCAATGCCAATTGCTTAGTTTTTGATCGGAGGACCTCCCAAGAACTTGTGAGAGAGATACCAAGGTGGGGTGTATCCCATACTTGAATCTCGATGAATGGGTGAACAAGAGACATGATTTTGACCCCTATAAAGAGATGGAGGAGTCTAAGCTAGGAATATTTTGTTTGCATGAGAAAATTCAACCTCTTCCCGACATCATTAAGCTCGACCACAAAGATGATAATGAGGTATGGCAGTTATTCTTTGATGGCTCGAGAAGTAGGTAAGGAGCCGGAGGAGGAGCTATGTTTGTTTTCCCCCAAGGTATGAAATACTACTCAGCTTTCCGTTTCCAATTTTCCTGTTCAAACAACACAGCAGAGTATGAAGCCTTGGTCCATGGATTGCATTAGGTAAGGAAACGAGGAATCAAGAACTTGCAGGTGTTTGGTGATAGTGAGCTAGTTGTAAATAAAGTCTGAGGATAGAATGTTGCCAAGAACAATCTGTTAAAGAGCTATAAGAACCGGGTATAGGACCTCATTGAATATTTTGAGGCATTCAACATTAACTTCATCCCAAGGAAGAAGAATGAAGTAGCAGATAGATTGGCAGCAATTGGGGTAGCCTTCGACGTTGTGGAGAGTATTAAGAGTGATAATTCTCAGCCCCATATCAAAGTGGTTGTGAGACCAGATATCCCAGACAATAACACAAGTTAGAAAGTCCTTAAAAAGGATCAAAAAATTGTCAACTTCCTACAAGAAGAAGTTGAGTTCTTCTCCAAGAATCAATATAAACTGGAATAGCAGTATGGTGATCAAGTAGTGCAGCTAAGGACTAACAAACTACCAAAGGGTCTTATCACTTTGGAATCAATCGTCAACCCAAATGACCAATTCTGAAAGGAGAAGGCAAACATTCAGGTAAAGGGTGAATATTCAGAGCCCATTTTCATAGAAGAAGGGAAAACATTGCAGATTGGCAAGGTAAGCACTCAACAAGAAAAATCTGAATTCGTTCAACTTTGTCAATAATTCCCATGTCTTTTTCTGGACTTATAAAGATTTAAGGGGTTTCAACCCAAAGCTGGCATAGCACACCATCGAGTTGGATCTAGGAGCAAAGCCTTTCAAACAAAATCAAAGGCCCATAAATCCTCACATTGAGCCTTGTTAGTGAAAATCTACAGGCACCCCTAAATGACATTCAAATTTGCGAGTCCATAATTGGGTCATTTAGTGTGATTGCACAACATAGAGTTTTCTCCAAGGTGTGGGACCTTGTAAGGTGAAAAAAATCTCCAGTTGAAGTTGGTTCTTAATCCTTTGTTTAGGTGTATGCATGCAATTTTTGCAGAGGTTATGATTCAAAATTCCTACTCTAAAACTACCAAGGAGATAAGGTTGAGAGAAAACATGGTAAAGGGAAAAAAAACAAAGCTAAAACAGTGATACACCAAAGAAGTGATGAAATTTTGTCTTGCAAATGAACACAAATCATAGAGACGTAACACCAAAGAATGCCTGAGTTGCGAGAATATAATGAAAGATCGAGAAAATAATGATAAACACATGAGACGATTGAAGGATCATTCGCAAAACATGCATTACCATTCCCAAGCTTAATACAATGCATTACAATGGCGAGAGAAGCAAAAATGTGCCAAAATCTCCATGAAAGGTCTGAAAACCCTAAAATTCATGTGCGAGGGGAAGAGGGAGTGCAGTAAGAACAAAAACGTCCAACCCTTTACAAATGAGCCAAAGCGGCTTTTAATGGTGAAGCGAGAATGAAGGAAAAGAAAAAAACATGGAAAATTGATTTATGAGCTCAACCACCAATCAAATCCCTTCAATCTCACTTGCAAAGTGATGGGATTCATGGAAAAACCCATATGCCAAAGTACATTGCTCTACAGATCCAAAAAATGACCCATACTTCATTAATTTTGGTGGTTGAATGTCAATTATGTATTTTTCCCATGCCAAGGACATTTCTTCAATTTTATCCCACAAATATCCACCAAAAATAAAAATTGAATAGTCCATCGTGTGGAGAATTTCAACATCTTTCCAATGATATAAAAATGCAAAAATCTGAGCTCTGGATCAAAAGATATGGCCCTCTGAAGATTTAGGGAAAAACAGGTGAAATTAGGGCAAAATTAGGGTTTGCGGGCTGAAATTCAAAATTTTTCCCTCTTTTTTTGAATTGGGAAAAATTCCCAAAAATTCTCTGCCGGCCCGACCTATTTTTCCACGTGGCACCATCTCATTGATCTGCGGGTTCAAACGATCATTTTGCCCCTTTTGCGGAATTGGAAAATTTTCCAAAATACTTCGTAACTCCGGACACGTGGCACCATCTGGTTTCTTGGTGGGGGTGTGCTCCACTTTTTACCTTTGCGCTATTAACCACTTTGGAAAAATTCCAAATTCCTTCCGCCACCCCGACTCCCGCCGCTGACAGGACACGTGGCACCTTCTCGTTGCTTTGCGGGCTTTCGGGCCAAAATTTTCCCTTTTGCGTTTTTAGCCGAAGAGGCTAAGTGCCAAAACTCCCCTAACACCCGTTGCTCTGCCAATGACACGTGTCGGATTTTCACTGGCTACGGGCCTGTCTAGGGAAAAATTCCCCTTCAAACCCCGCCGAGCCATAACTCGAAAATTACAAGGAGTTAGGAGGAAAATTTTACCTTTCTGGAAAGGGGAAGAAAAATCCTATCTAATGAAGCCATTTCCAGAATCTTTTGAGTGCTCTAAATGTGTAAAAATTTGACTGAGGCACAAAATGAAGGCAAGTTAGCCAAAATGAGTAGGGGGCTCATTTTGGATAACAATTTGGTGACTTTCAGGGGTCATCTGCCTACTAGATGAAAGATTAATGGCCTTTGAAGCATCCATTGGGCATGGAGTCAAGCTTGATAAACTGATTCTTATCTGAACTTAGAAATCCTGACCTCTAAGTCACTTGGAAACCCACTGAAACTTGGAGTTGATCTCACCAAAAAGCCACTGAAATGGGCTGTGCAAGCGCAAAAACCAGCACCACAAAAACTATGTACATGGATTTGGGAATACAAGAGGAGGGGTGGGTTGTGATTCAACTGGTTTTGCAATTATTCTTGGTGGGGAGGGAGGTGGAAACTCTTGTTTCTTTGGAGGGGATGGCTGTTTGGAAGGGAAAAGGATAGAAGAATTGAGATGGGGTGGAAGACTAGGGGATGGAGAAATGAAATCAACATTTGGGACAGCATGGGCTGGATTTGGAATTTGGCATTCAAAATGAGATGGTGCTACTTGAGGAATGGAAAGAGAAAAACTAGGTAATGGTGTAGAACTCACCCATTAACAAGGTTGCTTAGCACCAAGTTTATAGGCCTCTATCTCTATTGTCCATTGTGCAAGTTGGGGTAGCATCTCAATCATGAAGTCCAACTTCTCCTGAGGGCTGAAGTGTCTTGGAAAAGGGCCTCCCCATGGACAGGGTGCTCTGAAACCAATTCTGAAAGCCTTCATTTGTGCTTGAGCCCTTGATTGCACCATGCCAACCTCCATTTTTGGTTTTCTCCAAGAAATCTGCATTTTCTCCTTAATTTGCCCTCATTGCATGCATACCCTTGCTCTTGATATGTTTCATAACCAAACTGATTTTGGTATTGCTCATATGGGTAAGCATGATGATTTTGAATTTGTTCAAAATGTTGATTTGAAGGATTTGTAAAATATGTTGGAGGTGGGAAACATTTTTGTTGTTGTGAATGTGAATCCCATGATGGAAATGAAGTCATGATTGCACAACTTCATGGAATGGAAGAAGATGAAGAGATGGAAGGAAGAATGGATGGAAATAGATGGAAAATAGGGATGCAACTCAGAGAATGAGTTATTGATCAGATAGAGTTGCCAGATATGTTTGCAAGTGCCTCCAAAGGTTGAAATTTTCACATGAACAAATCAACCTACAAAAAACAAAGTGGGATACCTCTAAGGTCCCACAGAATCATGTGCCATAATTGTTAGTGTAAATCTACAACACCCCTAAATGACATTCAGATTTTGCAGTCGAGATGGGTCATTTAGTGTGATTGCACAACATTGAGTTTTCTCCAAGGTGTGGGACCTTGTAAGGTGAGAAAAATTTCTAGATTGAAGTTTGTTCTTACTCCTCTGTTTAGGTGTATGTGTGTAATTTTTTCATAGGTTTTGATTCAAAATTCCTACTCTAAAACTACCAAGGAGACAGGGTTGAGAGAAAACATGGTAAAGGGAAACAAAACTAAGCTAAAACAGGGATACACCAAAGGAGTGATGAAATTTTGTCTTGTAAATGAACACATATCATAGAGATGTAACACCAAAGAATGCACATATTGCCAGAATATAATGAAATATCAAAAAACAATGATAAACGCATGAGAGGATTGAAGGATCATTCGCAAAACATGCATTACCATTCCCAAGTTTAATACAATGCATTACAATGGAAGAGAATCAAAAAACATGCCACAATCTCCATGAAAGGTTTAAAACCACTCGAATTCATGTGCCAAGGGGAAGAGGGGAGTCTGCAAGAACAAAAATGTCCAACCCTTTACAAATGAGCCAAAACTAGCTTTTAATGGCGAAGAAGAACGAAGGAAAAGTAAAAACACGGGAAAATTGATTTATGAGCTCAACCACCAATCAAATCCCTTCAATCTTTCCTATAAAGTGATGGGCTTCATGGAAAAACCCATATGCCAAAGTACATTGCTCTACAGATCCAAAAAAAGACTCATACTTCATTAATTTTGGTGGTTGAATGTCGATTCACGTATTTTTCCCGTGCGAGAGACATTTCTTCAATTTTCTCCCACACATCTCAACCACAAATCAAAATTGAATAGTCCATCATGTGGATAATTTCAACAGCTTTCCAATGATATAAAAAATGTAAAAATCTGAGCTCTAGATCAAAAGATATGGCCCTCTGAAGATTTAGGGCAAAACAAGGGAAATTAGGGAAAAATTAGGGTTCGCAGGCCGAAATTCAAACTTTTTACCTCCTTTTTCGAATCGGGAAAAAATCCCAAAATTCTCCATCGGCTCGACTGCGCACTACCACATGGCGCCATCTCATTGATCCGTGGGTTCAAACGATCATTTTGCCCCTTTTGCGGAATTGGAAAATTTTCCAAAAATACTCCGCGCCTCCGCCACTCCGAGACATGTGGCACCATCTGGTTGCTTAGCAGGGGTACACTCCACTTTTTACCTTTGCGTCATTAACCACTTTGGAAAAAAATTCCAAATTCCTTTTACCACCCCAACTCCCGCCACTGACAGGACACATGACACCTTATCGTTGCTTTGCAGGCTTTCATGCCAAAATTTTCCCTTTTACGTTTTTAGCCAAAGAGGCTAAGTGCCAAAACTTCCCCCGACGCCCGCCGATCCGCTGATGAGACGTGTCATATTTTCACTGGCTGCAGGCCTATCTAGGGAAAATTTCCCCTTCAAACCCCGCTGAGCCATAACTCAAAAATTACAAGGAATTAGGAGGAAAATTTTGTCTTTCTGGAAAGGGGAAGAAAAATCCTATCTGATGAAGCCATTTCTAGAATATTTTGAGTGCTCTAAATGTGTAAAAATTTGACTTAGGCACAAAATGAAGGCAAGTTATCCAAAATGAGAATGGGGCTCATTTTGGATAACAAGCCTCTCAAGAGGAAAGAGTTTAATAAGCTTATTGAGGCCAACATCATCTTCCCCATTAAGCACTCAAGTTGGGTTGCTAACTTGGTGCCTGTGAGAAAAAGAAATGGAGAAATTAGACTGTGTGTGGACTTTCATGATCTGAACAAAGCATCACTGAAAGATCACTATCCACTTCCATCAATGGAACAGATCCTACAGGTTGTAGCTGGCTCTGAGAGGTTTTCATTGCTAGATGGATATTCAGGCTATAACCAAATAATGGTGAAAGAGGAGGATCAGTTCAAGAAAACCTTCACCACCAAATGGGGAACATACACTTATAAGAAGATGCCATTTGGACTGTCAAATGTCGGAGCAACATTTCAGCGAGCTATGGACATGGCATTCAAAGGCTTGATTAACAATATAGTTCTGGTGTATCTGGATGATATCACTTGTTTTCTCAAAAAATGTTGCAGACCATCTCTTCCACCTTAGACAGGTATTCTAGAGATGTAGAAGGTTCAGAGTGTCCTTAAACCCAAAGAAATGTGTATTCTTGGCACATGAGGGTAAATTGTTGGGCCACATTGTCTCTAGAGAAGGGTTAGCAATTGATCCTGAAAGAGTTGAAGCCATCCTAGGACACTTCCATTGCCACAACACAAAAATTCTCTCCAAAGCTTCTTGGGGAGGATAAACTTTGTTCGCAGGTTTGTACCTGATTTTTCCACTCTTATGAAGCCTTTAACAATGATGTTAAAGAAGAGTCTTGCATTTAAATGGACAATAAAAGGCAAAGAGATTTTGAGGCCATCAAGCTCGCAATATCACAAGCTCCAACTCTCATTAACCTGACTTCTCAAAAGGCGTTATAAGCTTTTGGAGGGTCAAACACCATCTCGACCATCTTGGTCCAGCCCAACAAGGAAGGTTCAGAACAACCAATAGCCTTCTTCAGTCGAGCTTGGAGGACTACGAGGTAAAATACTCTTTCATTGAAAAACATGTCCTTGCTGTTATTAGGAGCTTAAAGAAGTTTAGACACTTGGTCTCAAATAACAAGATTCAATTGCTAGTATCTCATGTTGGTGTTAAGGACTTCCTTTTAAATAAGGATTTGAATGAGAAGAGGGCAAGTTGGATCACTCGGGTAATGGAATATGACATTGAGATCAAGGTGACAAAACTAGTTCGAGGCAAGGGTTTGTGTGAACAGCTCGCCTCCAAGCAACAAGCTTTGAGTCAGTGGGTGAAAAAGAGGCTATCCTATTTCTACAGAATGATCAAGAACAACCAACTAATGATGCACCTACTCCATGTTGGACCCAAGCCTTGGTGCATTACCTTCAAACAGGTTTGTGCCCTCTAGAATGGAACAAAGAAAAAAGGAGATACTTCAAACTACAAGCCATCCCATATGTGCTTGTTGGTGGTGTCTTGTTCAAAAGGATATCAATAGTGTTCTATTGAGGTGCATTGGGATAGGCCAAATCAAGAAAGTGTTGCATGAGTTTCATGATGGGGAAGCAAGAGGTCACTTTTCCCCTCGAGTAACAGCTCTCAAGATCATGAAAGCTGGTTATTATTGGCCTACGGTGTTCAGGGACTGCTACTCGTGGGTCAATAACCGTAAAAAGTGTGCATTCTTCACGGGAAAGGAGAAGCTAGCAACCCCGCTCCATCTCATTTCAAAGGTGGATCGGCCATTCATGCGTGGGGACTAGATTTCATTGGGGTGATTAACCCAAACTCGAGCCAAGGCCATAAGTGGGTACTTACAAAGAATGCACTACTTCACCAAGTGGACTGAGGCAGTGGCACTAAAAGAAGCAAATGAATCCAACATCTTGGATATGATAATGCATTGGCATTCCTTGGTACAAGGATCACTGAATGGGTAGTTAGGAATGGTGTATACCTCAAGCACTTCATCAAACTATTACCCTCAAGGTAATGGCCAAGCAGAGTCCACAAACAAGAACCTATTAAGGATTATCAGAAGGAATCTTGATGAGAATCAGAGAACTTGGCATACAAAGCTCAAATCAGCTCTATGGGCTGATAGGATCACATCCAAAAGATCCACAGGTAACTCCCCATACAAGCTTGTATATGGAAAAGAGGCAGTATTGCCCATATCATTGGAGTTACCCACTCTGGAGCTCATGAAACAGTTAGAGCTAGTCGAGTTTGAACCCATGGCAATTAGGTATGTAGAGTTGATGGAAGTAGGAGAAGCAAGAGAGCATGCGATGCGGAACATAGAAAAGGATCAATCATTGATCAAGAAAGCAAGAATGAGGACCTTTCAAGAAGGGGACTTAGTTCTGAAGTGGGATGCGGATCGGGAAAATCCATGAAAGCATTCCAAATTTGATGCCATTTGGAGTGGTCCTTACATGATCATAGGGTGCAAGAGTAGCAATGCCTTCCAGCTAGCTAAATTGGATGGCGAAGAATTACAGATCCTAATGAACGGATCTATCTCAAACATTGCTACTAATAAGGGAAGGTTTCATCCTTGTAAATATTAGCATAGAGTTTTAATTTCCCTAAGTACATCTGCACATTGTTTTGTTGTAGTGTAGGTTTTGTTTCCCTAAGTGTTGTGGCACATGTTCTTTATTGCTCAAGGTTTGCGTCGTTATATACGATTCAATGTGCCTCCAGTGCATGTGTTATTTCCTTGACATCTTGCAACAAGGAGACCCATAGTTGTCGTAACAGTTGCTCGTTTCTAATAGAAAAATACAGAGCAACTAAAATCAGGTCTCAAGTGTTCATTTCCAGAAGAACAAGACCGAACTAGGCCACCAACCATGACTCCATGCCCAATGGATACAACAAGGAAACTAATCCCTTCATCTAGCACGTAGACGTCCCCGCAAGTCGCCAAATTGTTATCTCAATTTTTCCCTTGGAAAAATTAATCAAACACGACCCCGTGTAGGAAGAAATCCAAGGGACGGCTCCGTCACACGAATCCACGCTTCAAATCCAACAAATAGGTTGTATGCGGGCTCTATAATGGAGCAGCAGGGTCGGGGAAGGAGGCAAGCAGTGTCAAAGAAATCCAGAGGCCGTAAGGGAAGAAATGGAGGAAAAAACTTGAAGGCTTCGGGCTCTACAAATGATTCAGAACGAGCCCCAAATTGGCTAAGTATGGAAGAATTAGCGGAAGCCTCCACGTGCCTCATTGGTGCATCTCCAAAGATTAAACTCAAAAGGCGGACTCGAATGAGCGTCAGGCTTCTACGTGTCCCAGAGTCAAAAAGGGTGAATTTTGGGCCCAAAACGATTAAGTATAGCAGGACCACGAAGCCTCCACGTGTTCAAATGGCGCACCTTCAAGGGGCAAAGCAAAGGTGATTTCCAAACGAGCGCGGAGCTTCCACGTTTCTCATGCCCAAAAAGATAGATCCGACCGTTGAAAAGTCTGAATAGGCGGAAGGAAACACATGTTGCATCGGTGCAATTTCAAGATGGGAGTCAAAGGCGGAGACTCAAACTTGCGCCATCCCTCCACATAGCCAATGGTCAACAGAGGTTATATTCAACAAAGCAGACCTAAATTGGTTAAGTTTAAGAGTGCAGGTAGAAGGCGTCAAGTGTCGGTGCGGCGCTACCTCAAAAGTAAACTTTGGGGCGGGTTTCCAAACAAGCGCCAAGCCTCCACATGTCCTTGGTCAGATGAATGGCCCCCAGGAAAAAGGACTTGGCTAAAACATGAGGAAACTGAGCAAGCCGCAGAGGATGCCATGTGGCACCGACGCAACTCAAAAACGAGAATTCAAAAGTGGTCCCTAAACACGCGCCAGCCCTCCACGTGTCTGATTTCCAAAAGACCCGTTCTGTTAACCTTTCCTACCATTTTGGTACGGGCCCGACTCAAATATTCAAATGAGCATATCTTTTGATTCAATGCTCGAAATCCGACAAATTTGGCACCGTTGGAAAGATCTCGACCTCGTCCATGCCATGGAGATCTGAAACTTTAATTTTAAAGAAGCTAGGTGGGTGAAAAATGAAAAAATGTCTTCATGCCATTAATATAAGATCTATTTTCTCCAACAACTAGATCGGATTTGATCTGATCCACCATTCTTCCTCCTTTAATGCGTTGAACAAGGAATCGAGGCGGACATGACAAATTTGGGGCGAGATTTACGAAGCATTAATGGTTGGTAGTTGAGCTTGAATTAGTTTTTCCCACCTCTCTCTCCTTCTCTCTGTGTTGAAACTATAAAGGAAGGGTCGGGGCTCATTGTAAAGGGTTGGACGTTTATATTTTGTGCCCTCCTTCTTCTTTTGCTCGCAAGAGGATTTATGGAGCTTTCCTAACCTCTCATTCGGGTTGTAATGCAATTTTTGTTTCTTGGTCACTGCAATATACTATGTATCGACTCCTGAGCAATAATATATGTCTGTGGATGATTCTCAACCCTCTCATGTATTCGTTGTTGTCTCTTCGATCTCTTATTGCAGTTTGGTCATATGTGCATGGTGTTTGTATTGCATTTTTGTGGTCTGTGTTAAATTGCAAAAACGAGGGTCTAACATTCCTTTAGTGCATCACCTCGTTAGCTTAGTTTATTTTCTTGCATCTCCTCAACCTTGTCTCCTTGGTAAAATAGAGTAGATTTAGAATAGATCCTCTGCAATTTATTTGTATGCACCTGAATAGAGGAATAGGAACTAGCCTTAATCTGGAGAGCTCTCTCAACTTGCAAGGTCCCACACTTTGAGAGATGCTCCATGTTGTGCAATCACACTGAGAGTCTCAACCCATCTGGTTACAGGCATTCGGGGTTGTGATTCTACACTAGCAGCCTTCCTATAATCGAGGACTTACATGAGACATTCGTGGAGTCTTCGTGTTGCTTCGCGCTTCACGGGGGTCGACATGATATAGCTAAAGACCCACAATACGAAGCGTGGAGCTTTCCTATTGGCTCATGTTTCATAGTGGCCAATGCAAGTAAAATAACATCCTAACAATGCGAAGGCACATGGAGATTCTTTATTGACTTCACGGTGAACATACCCGATAATAGAGGTTTCATAAGGCTCGACCCCGCAACCAACCAAAGACTAACACGTAGTAAAGTCCAAGCAATTAACACGTGAAGCGAGGCAATCTCGATACCAATCAAATGCTAACATGTGTCACGTTCTTGTGCTTCGTGACATGCAAATATTCAAATGGCCATAACTTTTGCTCCAAAGCTCCAAATCATGCAAAATCGGTCTCGTTGGAATGGTCTCCTCGAGCCCTTCAATTTGACATCTTCAAATTTTGACTTTGATGGGAATATGTGAAAGAAAAAGGAAAAAACAAACCTAGTTCCAAAAGTGTAGTTCCATTTTGCCCAACAACGAACATTTAATGTGATCGATCCTCTTTTCTTCTACCACGAGAAAAAGGAACATTGGGGAATGGATTTGTGAGGGCACCCAAACTCTTTTCGAGACCATTTAATGCATATTGTTGGCAAATTGAAGGCGAATTTCGCTTTCCCTCCTCTTTCTCTCACTTTCTTCTATATATTGTAAAGGAGATTCATTTGTAAAGTGTTGGACATTCTTGTAATGTTTGTGCACTCTATTTCAAGTGTTGCATATGTGTTTATGGGTTGCAGACCTCATATTTGAGCATCTACATGGTGAATCTTTCCTTTCACCTTCATTGTAATGTATTGTGCATCCTTCTAAAGCAATAAAATACTTGTTTTGTGGCTATCAATCTATCCTAGCTCGTGTTCTATTGCAATCTCTTGCCTTTCATTACATTTGTAGGTATTTTGTGCATCTTTTGTTTTCTGGAAAGGTTCAAATTTGTTGTGTTTCGTGGAAATGGTGGTTTCAAGGTTGTTTTGGACTATGGTACTTATGTTTGCTCTCTCCTTCATCATTTTGCTTTCACTATCCCTCATTTGAGAGTGTCTTTCCACCCTTTCTTGGTGTTATCACCTTTGTTAGTGTAGGATTTTCCATTTTTTATGCACTTCCTTCTCTCCCTGGTCCCTTGGAAATTTAGAATAGGGTTAGATAGTTGCATTTCCTTCCTTAGGAGTAGATTAACATTAAGATTAGGAAGAGGAAGCCAACCTTCTCTGGAGGTTTGTCTCAACAATTGAGGTCTCACACCTTGAAACAATCCCATGTTACCCAAAAACATTGGTTGCTCATCATCACATGCATAACAATTTGGAGGGTGTTGTTTTTGGTGATAACAATAACTGTTTATATATTTACACATTACCATCTCATATGACTTTGCTGCTAGAACCCCCTGCACATCCACTCATGTTGTGCTTGCCTTGTCTTATGTGTAAGAGCCTATATTGGAAATATAATAAAAGACACAAAGATGGCTACCAATATCTATTTTGCAAAAATGTAAATAAACATGCATAAATAAATAAAATCTTACATTGTTTAAAATTAGTGTTATCCTTTGTTTTGTGCTTTTGTTAGTCCAACCAAGGAACATATATATCTACAAGTTTTATCAAAAACAATATGGGATGATTGATCCAACCATAGTGACCCCTACGTGCAAGCCAAAGCGGCGTATGAATTATGGATTGCAAAGGAATTAGAATCATGCCCGAGCCACCCAAAAATCATATAGTTCAAGGTAGGGGTTCGTTGTCGCTCACTTTGCATTATTTGACTAGATTCTATATGGGGTAATGAATAATATGCACACATGGTTTTCCTTCTTAATCTTTGAGCAACACTAAAGCTTCATTTTTGTAAATATTACTTGAACACATTTACTTTTACACCAACTAAAGCATTTTTTCAATTGGTTGTGTCAAAAGTTACTATTGAGTTGATGCCCCTTCGATGTATATGACCTATATTTTATTAATAATATTAAAAAAATGAATACCTTACGACCCTTACAATATGTGTCGATATATATTATTAATATACGGTGGTTTTTCAATTTTCAAGTATTTTTTATTTCTAATGCTTATGTTATTAAAACATGCAATTAAGTAAGAATGTTTAGTTGAATTATTTCAATGCTTATGTTATTGAAACGCAATAATGTAACTACAGTAATCCAACAAAATATTACAATTACAAAGCCATTGAAAAGGCAAGTTTTCTAAGTTGACAATGCAATTAAGGTAGATTTAATATTGTGCAAACATTACATTAAACAGGGTAATTGTTTCTAATACTTATTAATATATAAGTTTGTAACCATATACTCGTGAAATAATTATAATCTAAATAATGATGTGTTCATGAAGCCAAGTATGATCGACCAAAATGAATTTTTTTGACATGAAATATAGATTTTAAATTAAATAAAATTATATTTGTTTTGCTTACGGATTTTAAAGATTGTGTTTTAAGTGATAAATGTACAAATGTCTAGATAGCCTCACAACTTGTGTATATATGTTTACACATTACCATCTCGCCTAGGTTTCACTTTTAAAACACCCTACACATCCACTCATCTTATGCTCCCCTTATGCCATGGATGAGAGCCTTTGTTGGAAATATGATATTACACGTAAAGATGAGTACCAAAAATTTTTATTCTCACATAACGTAGAAGCCGGCCAAACATGCTTGTTATCAAAATTATGGACAAACAATAATTGTCTCAAAAACCCCGTTGTATGCTTCGAGATCCCACATCAAAAAGTTAGCTCCATACAATTTCCATTTTCTTATTGAAAATAGATCCACACCATTTCAAGTCCCACATATGTTTTGTTATTGGTGTTATGAATAGCCACAATGTTATACACCACACCCTATTCTCCTTCAAACATCGACAAAAATGGCACATAGTTCATATGTACTTGGTTGTAAGAAAGTCATATATTCTTAGTTCTAAGAAAGAAGAGTTTCAAATACATTCCAAGAAAGTCATATGTTCTTAGTTGTAAGAAAGAAGAGTTTTATATAGATTCCCCCAACATTAAAGGAAAGAACCAATAACTTTGGAAATAGATTTAAAATAATTCACACAAGTGACCTTTCTTGTCAACCACTTCACGGAAGTTGTCATTACAAGTAATACTTCTTGGAAAATCATCATCAATTTTACATATTTCTTTCAAGCTGTAAAGATCATTCTCAAGCATGGTTCTTTATTTAATTTTTGCTAACAATAGTAATTATCATAAGAAAGATCATTAGATTAAAATCTCACACAAAATACTTCACACCAGATTAACACAAAGCGTCTGTATAGTTTATACCCATTACTAAATACTATATTCCCTCAGCTGCTGCTTCTTTTCATGTATAGACCCACCTCTTGGCAATCACCATCTCAGTTTAGCAGGAAAGTACTGCAAAATAGGAGTAAAAACTCTTGTTAACTCAGATTGCATTCATGCGCTTTGAAAGGAAAATTTCATCAATGCTAAGACACAGCGTACCTTGTTGATGAGGGATTGATAGTAAGGTTTCACAGCTTCCACGTCAACTCTCACTTTGCTCTTGCTGTACAGATCATATTTGCTGTTTACACAAAGACAACCAAATAAAAATCCAATATATACTCTACATAAGTATAATTCTCAATTAAATGATAATGACAGAGAAAACAATTTAGCCTTCCTCTTCTTACTTGAATATTTTAAGCCATTCCAACATCTTGTAATCCTCGTCCTTCATTAAGTGTTTGTATTCACCCGCTCGATGCAGAGCTGAAACATACAAACTTGGTCATGTGCTTTGTTGTTGAATCATATATACTAGTTGCTTATGACTGGCTTTAAGAATTGCTTACCGTAGAACGAATGAAATCTGATAATAAAGAGACCTGCAGGGGTAATGTGGTATTATTCATTGTGGCAACCTGTTTCCTCAAATCAAACCAAAGTGCAACGTTAGCTAATGGTATATGTTGAGGGAAAAAACACACTATTCTTCACCTGGGTGGAATGAGTGCCAAGTAGATGGTAAGAGGTGAGTTCCCTGAACCATTAATCATGGGTCGAGAAAATTGACTTAATACTATCACAAGAGTCTCAAAAACGATGATCCGCTGCTGAAACAACAAATGCATAAAAAGACGAACTAGATGATTTGAGTACAATTTGAAAGATGATCACATACCATGTGCATATATTCATCATGGCCCCATGAAATAATCACATTTTCAAGTCCGCACTTTTCAGAGTACACTCCATACTTTGTGTTGTATTTTGGGTTGTAGTAATCAGGGTTGCCCTTGAAATGCTGATCACCAAACACAAAGACGTCAACATACAGACCATATTATGGGGGCATGAAAGCTGAAATGAATAATGAAAGATAATAGATGCTACCTCGTGGTGAACAATGGACTTGTCAAATGCACATCCAAGAGGATAAGTATCACCTAACATTTTAAATGACCATCTTTAGTACTGTACAGACACAATTAACATGGAATTGCAACCCTATTCCTGGAAGCCTTTGACCAGCTACAAGAATAAGCCTGTATTCTATTGCTATCAAGTTAAGCCGTCCTAAGAGAGCATGCTAAACTGAATTTAGAACCAGATTGCTAAGGCGGATTATAGGTGGGTTCCATTCATCACAGGGATGTGGAATCTTCATTGAGCTCACCTACAACAGCCCATTGAGGTTCAGCTCCGAAGTTGGGATGAAGTAGTACCTTGCCCAAATCTGCAGGCACCTTGTTTATCACATATTTGGACTGCCAACTTAACTAATATAATCCCAAAAATGAAACACAGGAAGTAGCATTATATCAAAATATTGGCTTTCCAAGATGTCCCTGCTAGTTTTCTTAGCAGAGGACCAAAATTTCCTGGCTGCAGATAATGTCTGGTCATTCAGCCATATATTAGGAAATGAGGTCAAACCTAGGCAGGGTTTTATTCATACCATGGATGAGTCCAGTCAAATGAAGCCAATCCTCATCGGGATAGTCCCTACGGATGGCTTCAGCTGTTTGGAGGAGATGTTCAATTTGGGGCTCATCAAGGTCAGGGTCAGACTCATCTACGAACTCATTCAATAGCTCGCAGCACTCCCAGATGCTCATCTCAGCTCTCTCAAGCTTACCATATTCCTCACGCTTGCGTAATACCTGCAACCACAAGAACCAAAGCAGATGACCAAACGTGATAAAACACAGGCAAGCTGACTACCCAACGTAACCATCATAACCAACTGATCTGCACTTCCCGCACAATCCAACCTGCCATTGAACCCAACATGAAAGAAACCTGAGAACCCTTTCATTTCAAATAAGGAAACTGACTATGCATAACTGAGAGCCTTTGGAAACATAACAAATTCAAAGACAAGCGGATTTTTTTGTTATTATAAGAACAATATCAACCCTAAACGGGTTTATCCCACCTAATATCATCTCTCCTGCAATGCAACTAGGTTGTTAGCCTTAAAAATTAAATTATGACTGCTAAACTAAGAACTAAATGACATGAACTACATGGTAAATTAGTACATTAAATCACCCAAAGATTCAGTGTGAAGGTCATCATCAACACCATGATTTGCTTTTTTCAATCTATGAGATAGAATTGTAAACCCTATGCAATCAATGGCAATGGCCCCAGCTTTCCACGTTCTATATATTGATTAAGTGCTTTTTGCTTTCCACATTCTATATATTGATTAAGTGGTTTTTTTATCGTTTTAGCCTGCAAATCTCAGGATTGTGGGACTAGAGCTAGTTTATTTCTGTTATGAGGGTGATAAAGTAGAAATCCAAGATGCAGCACTTCAGTTATTGTTCTCCGTTTAACGAAAATTTATAAAAGGAAATTCAGTTACTCTGCAATGGGTGCATCCAATGCCATCCATGAAATGCTGAATAAAGCAATGTGTCGTGGTCGTGGCTGCAAGACGATCATTTTAACAAGAAGTGTATATATTGCAATGCCACTACTGTTATGCTACATTCTATTATGAAAATAACAGCTAATTTATTAATGAATATTATAGTAGGAAAAAGTAATTGGGATATTTTACAACTTACAAAATCGTAAGTCTGGTTAATGTGGTTGATTCTGTAGAACTCTTCTACCCCTGCCTGCCTTTCGCTTTCCTTTTCATAATCTCTGTAGTGGATAACCAATTAGCGTTTACCATTTAAAAAATCTAATATAAAAGGAAAATAAATATCAAAATCACCTGAAAGCATGGCCAAATGCATTGCTATCTGGCGCCTCAAAGCCGCCATCCAACACCAGCTCATTTGGAGTTTCCTCATTTGCCTTCTCATTAGGGTGGGTTTGAGCATCTCCGAGAAGGGGCTCTGCAATGTTATGCAGGAAAACTTGTAAACTAAGAAAGGGGCAACCATCGCTTGCATCTCACACGATGAAAATTGATTTAAACAAACAAGAAGAGCTTAAGGTGAATCAGCTGCTCTTTAATATTCACATGGAATGGACATTCTCAAACGTGCTATACCCTAAAGTTTCCCCACAATTGGGCCTTTCAGGCACTATTTCAGCTAAAGCAGTCAACCAGAAAGTTTCTGAACGGTTAGACTAGCTTACCATGGCTGCACCATTTGTAAAACCTTCTGCAAGTACCGTGTTTTATGACATTAGGGGAGCTCGACACCAGATTTGTAATGAATTAGGGAGCTCCTTTATGCATCGTTCCTATGGAAGAATACTTGCCCAAGATCTTGCAAACTGAGTAGCAGCCAAAGAAAATGTTTTTGCCTACAAGGTTTTGACTTGTTACTTATCTGGACATGCTCCATCCTTACCCCTACTTTTAGTCCAAAAGTTTATACTATCAAAATGCAAGGAAAATACATGCATTTGCATACTACAAAAAGGAAAGGATTGGTACTAAGTTTTACATGCAATGTTGTTCCTATTATCTAGATCTCACAGAGCCTGGTTTGATGTAATCGTGGAAATAACTCTTTTGAAGGGCAATACCTTTTACCGTGTTCTACACTTCATATTTTTTGAAAGAAAATTAGGACATAGATGCATTTCATGATGACTCTTTCTATACCAGATCAAAGAAATTGCATGTTATTCCCATAACCTGGATCTCACGGAACCTAATCAAGATGCAACAAAACGATCGACTTAACTATCTATTTTGAGGAAGATAATTGGGCCATAGAATGATGTCATGACTCTTCTCTATGTCAGATCCAAGAATGTATCTCAGCAGTAGTTGAATTCACATTGACACCTACTTCTTTTCTTTGGAATTGATAAAAATACTTAAGAATTGAGAGGAGAAATCCAAAAACATGGTTTCTTGTGTGAAATATTTGTGGCAATGATATATCATAACTCAAAATGAAAGGGTATCATAACTCAAAATGAAAGGGTTTGAAAAACCTCCAGTGTTTCAGCACTCTGAAGATCACCCAAATGCAATGAATGCCAACTGCAATAGTGACCTTCCTGAAATTCCCACTGTTTCACTCTTCCGAACATCACCCAGATGGAGTGAATGCCACCTGCAATGAGTGGCCACCCAAAAAATCCGACTGTTTGACCCTTCCCAGCATCACCCAGGTGCAATGAGTGCCCTTTTTTCTCTCCATATAAAGTGCAATTTTCATATCACGACAAGTTCTGTATACATTCTAATGGGGTCGCTGGCATTATTTGTAGAAAGGGGATAATAGCACCGTAATTTTAGTTCTCCTTGATAGTACAGTGGTATTTTTTTCTATCCTCTTTGTCAAAATGGATATAACTATCGCTCAGTCTTTAACCCAGTGGTGCATCTAAGAGATCGAATGCTTGTAAACCACTACCCAGCAAAGATCGGTCATATTCAGTTGATTTCCTAAAACGCAATTATGCAATGTGGAAACACCAAATGAATTTTAAGTAAATAAAATGTCATAGATGGAGTTAGTTGTATAACCTGGCACGATGATCGTCATTTTGTAGTTGCTGCAAGTTGAAGTTGAAACTCTGTATACCTCTGATTAGCCCCTCCTGCAAGACAATCGTTTATTGTGTTTTCCCAAATGACAGTACGATAGTCTTTCTCGCCATGAAATTCAAATTTTAAAAAGGAATAAGATCGCTTGCAAAAAACTAGCTAAGTAGTATCAATGCTGGATACAATACTAATTAAAATTCAGCCGAAAGAAAGACAGTTTAGACATACCCAGTTGAACACAGATCCTTGGACAGAAGAGTTAATTGTAACAACTGAGGCATGTGAAATGAGGGTAGAATTTTGGGGGTTTTGAAGGAGGTGGAGGGAAACAGGCAGACAGAGCTGAGTCGGAAACAGGGTGGAGAAATATGTAGCTCCAATGCATTCGAGGCACGTTACTACAGTACCTACTGAGGAGAAGATGGCACGTAGTTATCCTAGGACGGCTACGAACACGTCAGCGTCTCCAATGTCGGCAGTCTTTCGATTTGCGTGCATGCCTTAACTTAATGCTGCCCGTCAAATCAAAATGTCATGACGGCCTGTTTGCATCCACACGCGGCCAATTAAAGGCATAAATTTCAGGAAACGCTTTGGATTCTCATTTTAAATGTCCATGGTGAATTGGGTGGGATGGATATCTTTTAGATTCACCTAATTTATGTATTGGATGCAGCCCTGGAATTTCAAAATATCTGTGCGTGTTAAAGCAAAATTTGCTGAGAGTTTAGCTCTATCGTGGCTGTAATTTCCAGAAATTTTTATAGATATATGTATAATCTGTTCATATATATATATATATATAGGTATTATGTTTTTAAATAAACCCCTTAAAAATTGTACGGTTTTCAAAATTTTCAGTTTGTTATTGTCTATGGTTTCTAAAAAATTTGGCTTGTAGTATACGGATAAAATTACAAAAAATGGCCTACAGCCTGTCAATTTCCAACCCTGATTGGATGCTGATTAAATGGTTTCAAATGAGAAATTTTTGGCTCAAACACGGTTTTATCGACGAAAGTATCAACATTAGGTTAATAAGTTATTTAAAAAAGGTTGAAAATATGGATAATCATCGCTAGTTTAAAATGGTCGTTGAGGAGGAGTCTCGACCGTAGGAAGAAGACGTTGATAAAGCATAACAAGAAGTAGATGAATAAATGGGACATTAAGCTGCAAGATTGTCCTAACACCAATGCAAAAATAAATGTCTTAAAAATATTAGGATTGTCATGTGAACAAAACAAATTAGTTAAAAAAAAGTGTGCTATGTTAAAGAGTTCAACCCCACATGGGAGCATGAGGAAAAAGTGTATCTATAGGCTGCTATTAAGCATAAAGCTATGATGATAGTGGTTCAGTTGAGGACAGGATGACATCATCTTAGGTGTGAGACTGGTAGATGGATGGTCCCCAAGGAAAATTGGGAAGAAAGAACTTGTATTTTCTACAGTAAAGGGGTGGTTGAAATTGAATGGCACTTTGTTTTGGAATGTCCAACATATGGGGACATTTGTTTACAATATCATTTAAAGGTAGACAACCTAAATGAGTTATTTGGCAAGGAAAGGCTCCACAAAACAGATGGCTTCCTAGTCAAGATTCATAGTAGAAGATCTGACATCGAAAAAAACTTTGAAGTATCTTAGTGTTGTGCCTCTCAATCCCTTAGACTGTTTAATCTCGTGGACGTCATTAAAAGTATTTCATTTCAATTCAATTATAGATGTGGATGTTAATTGTTTTGTATGGCTCTGCTGAGCGATGGCTCTAGGGTTATTTATGTGATGGAGTCTTCAACCTTCTTTATGTTCGAGTTCTACATGATGTCGTATTATTGTTGATGTTTTGATCTCACAAATTTGGGCTTTTCTTGAGTTTTAATAGAGGCTCTTTCCTCATCCGTATGCTCTCTTCGAGCTGCTAGCTTCTTTTCATTTGTGGAACCTATGACTTTTTGTACATGTGAACGAATTCCCCCTATTACACGGGTCGTCTATACTTCTCCTCTTGTTGGGTTTGCTTCCAAAGTTGTGCTCTCTTCTAATTATCTATGTTGTGATTCTCCCTTAGACGCTTTGTTATGGTAGGTTCATTCAAAGGTGCTAAGGCTCGATCCCATAGCCTAAAGGAAACATTGTGTGGTCAAGTATGGGGTTTAAATTCTTCTATAGCTAAAGTTTGATTTAAAATGTGGAGATCATCTAGGGATCATATCACATGCTTTGGAGATGTAGTGTATTCATGCTCATAGGTGGGGGTGATAAAATAGGTCGTGGTTTAGGCCACTCTTCTCTGTCCATCCACTTTATGGTATACAACAACATTGGATTGATTTGCTTTTGCAATGGTGTTTCTAGGTTTGAACACTCTTTAAGTTTGGTTTTTCTTCTTCCTAGGTTTCTTTATTCTTCCATGAAGTCGTTCAATTTTATTTCTTCTTCACAACTCAAATGTTTTGTTATCAAGTAACTCGCATCATATGTTTGGTTGGTACTCTTAGAGAGTGATGGTATTGGTGTTTGAGTCACTCGACTATGTAATTTTTATGGATTTGGCCATGATAGTTGGTGGTTCTCCTTATTTAGTAGGTGAAGTAGCAACAAGGATAGTTTCCCCTTCTTTTGCATGGGGTTCAACTTGTAAAGGTGGTATATAACATGTGTAATCATATAAATGGTAATTTTTATTTACATTTTTCACATCCGTATATTGGTATAAATAGGGACGGTAGTGTAAAAAGGGGTCCTAATGATGAGAGTATGGATTGGTAAATCCTTAAAATAAGGGGAAATATTTAGAATCCCATGATCACATGTGTTTTGAACATTTTTTTACCAAGTGAGCGCCTTCATGTTCTTGTCTTTATTGGTGGCCTCTCTCCTTATGTGTCTTGGGTTGAGTGAGGATTCATCTTTATGGATTATTCTCCTTTGACAAATGGTTTTTGATGACTATTTTTATGTCTACAATCTGGACACTTGTGGAGGAAGCAACAAGGGAACTTAGACCTTTTCTTTCTTCTTATTTCCCTCTTATGGCCTTTTTCTCTTGGGTTACCAGGTGGTGGTTGAAGCATCACATTTAGAACATGTTCTTCTATCTTGAACATGCACATCATCCTCTTGGGATGTAGGGGATCCTCCAGCTTCTCTTCATTGCTCTATGTTCAAGGGCTCTTTCCCTTGACATTTTTTGTGGTTGTAGACCCAGGTTTGGGTCTTGATTCTCCACCCCTCTCTCTTTCTCTTGGCATTTTTGTGGTTGTAGACCCGGTTTGGGTCTTGATTCTCCCCCTCTCTTTCTCTTTTGCATTACTAATGAATTTGAAATCATGGGTGAAGGCCCCAAAAGAAGCCTCATATAGCCTATTAATTTCATCTACTAAATATACATGCGGTGTTTTACATTTGACACTAACTTTTTCTATAAAAAAATCACTACTAACATTTTTAGTATTACCTTTCAAATCATGTAGAGCAACGTACCATTACAATAATGATAAAAATAATAAAGACAAATTTCATTCATTTTAAAAAAATGACATATATATTTATGTACACACACATTTAAAAAATGATGACCATATTTTGAGCATGTAAGGTGGAAGAGACAATGATCTTAAAATTTTGCAAGTATTTTACACTTAAAATACAAAATATGTGTAAACGTACATCGATTTTAACTTTGGAAGTGGAAAGTGGTTTTATACTAACAAATAAACTATAATTGGGCAAGTGCATGGAGATGGGGGACCAAAAATTGGCCAAAATTTTGATTTTAAGAGAAATGTGAGCGCATTTTGGGAAAGTGCAATTGTGATTTGAATTACTAGGATTACTAAGTACCAATCCTAAAACGTGAGCACATTATAACGCACTCGTGTTCCTATTAGTAATGTTGTATATGTGCATTTGAGAGCTTTATATGTACTAAAATAAATGTTTAAGTATAAGAAATTATAAATTTTTCATTTATTATTTCTTTTATTTTAAATTTATTTTAGTAAATATAATAAATTAGGATCACTCTGCACCTTATGGAACTAGTCTCATATCTCCATAAGCCACAGTTTAGAAGATAGTTTTTCATATTTTAATCCGTCAAGTACATATGTATGAATGCTTAAATATTTTAGGCTTTAAATTCTATAATTAATATCTATTTTGGGAAATAATATAGTCATTTTAAGGTTTTAGGGACTTCTTGATTGGTTATTGATATTTGTAGGATTTTTAGATGTGTCAAAACTATATTTTATAAACCTCACAACTCCCAAAGGTAGCAACAATTACTCGAATATATGGACTCATGAAATTCCTTATAACACATAACAAATCAAAACACATATGTAAGTTTTTATCGATTCAAATAATCAAGGGAATGGTCATCATGAGGTATATAAAGGATTTGAACTATCATGAGGACAATAGGTGTAATCAGAAAAATCATGAGGTATGTGAAGGATGTAAAACATCAAGAGATTCATCAAGATTTAGATCATCAAGGGAAAGGTCATCAGGAGCATGATAATAAAATCTCACCATGAGTGATGGTGGCAATCATCTTAGGCTCATAAACAATACATATTTTATGAGAGTGTTTCTAAACACTTAATCAATGCTTAGTAATGAACTTACATCTTGCAAGTAAGGGAGGTGGAATTTGTGGTGTTTTAATGTAGTGTGGAGGTCAATAACATGGAATTCATTCTCATACATTAATCCAAGTTTCATTCAGGGATAAATCATTTTATCAAGAGGAGGAACCTTATCTCCATGAGGAGCAATTGAGAAAGAGGGTGTCTAGACATCATAAGCATGTTTCCACTCAGGTGACATCTTAGTCAGGGAGGTGAATTCTAAGATTAAGAAGAGATCATCATGTTAAAAGGTGAAATGTGAGGCTCAAGGAGTGAATTGATGATCATCATATACTGAATCTGCCATTGTGTTAAAATATCTTCAAGAAACAAATCAAAATGAGCTAGTTAGGCTACCAAGGCATTCAGGACCATCATGTGTGAAACATCAAGAAGTCAAATATTCTCATGACAGGGGATATAATAAAGAAGTGTATGAACATCCTAAATCGATTCCATTTAAGGAGGACTTTGAAGCCGGGAAGGGTAAGAGGAATTATCTTCATATGGAGATCTTGTCATGTGAATTGACTAACCCAAAAATGTAAAACTTAAACCATGACAACCAAGCCACACTTTGTGAAATATTGCTCCCAAATCTTCCTAAATCCACGGGGATTCACTTAGTAAAAGTATGGTATAGCACCTGCGTTCGAAGGGTATTAAAGAATACCCTTAATTCTAGTTTCTACCTCTAATTATTCAATTGATAATACCCCCTCCTGTTATATTATTAGAATGAAAATACCCCCTATTTTTTCCATGTACCTTAGTTACCCATTTTTCAATTACAATTTTATTTACCCCTTTTTATTTCTACCCCAATATATTAGACAAAAATATATTATATTTCTCACTCAATTTTTTTTAATATGCATTTCCTTTCGAAAGATAGTTTGAAGCCATTGAATACATATTACAAGTCACCTTATATATGTTAAGCTTTATGCATTTATCAATAGTTCTTCGAATAATTAAGATGGTGAAATAATATCACTTGTGTTGAAAAGCATACTCAATTCTAGTTTTCTACCATCTTATTATTTCTTGGTTAAGAATCTAGATTTATTTATTAAAAAGAGATTATAATTTAATTTATGACCACACTCCTTTTGCAATTTTAAGGTATTTACGTTTAAAAACTAGGGTTCAAACATTTTAGTTTTGTATTAAAAGTAAACCTCTATTTCCTTTGGCCCATCTCTCTAACCTACCCCCAATACCTGATTCAAAACATTAATAAATTAAACCCTTTCACCCCCTCATGTCTACCGGTATATTGAGTTTAATTTTATTAATTTTAATTACCTCAATATGAACCCACGTGCTAGGATATTGCCTAGCTAATGAACCCCGTGCCTAAATCCCTCTTCAAAAAGGTGTAACAAGTTCCATTATTCCATTCAGTGAAGTGCAATAAAATACTAACTCTCCAACGAAGCCTAGAAAGGCTAATTTTGGCCATTTCGAGCTTGTGTGCATCCTCCAGGAGGGTTATGAAAAGGTATTAAGTATCCAAAGGTGGTATTGAGAGATTTGAAGGTGTTGGAAGTAGTTTAGGAATATTTAGGAAAGGTTTGATCATTTAGGGATAGTCTGTTCAACAGTGGGTTTTTAGGTGCAAGGAATGAGTAGTCAAATTGTGAACCTTGACTTCTTCGACTGATTCCAGGAGCTCTGTAAGGAGTTAGGAGGAAAACAAGTAGGCACCGAAAATATTGAATAATCCTTTACATTGTGGGAGCATCCATTTTGATCTAAGGCCACGAAGGTGATGCTAGCAATCATCTCATACTCTCAAGCAATGCATACCTCTCAAGAGTGTTTATAAACACTTAATTAGTGTTTGGTAATGAGCTCAATACATTATGGAGGTCGGGAACATGTGATTAACCTTCAAGTTCTAATTCCATGTGGATAAAATTTATCAAAAGGGTGTTCTCCACAATGGTATCGAGTCTTCTCCGCAATGGTGTGACTCAAGAAGACTCTTATGTTTTATAACCCAATTCTAGGTAGATTTATCCTCTAAGACTCCTTATCAACTGAGATATTAATATTTTCTTGTTGAAACCCCAAAATAGGGTTTTAGATAACCTGATAGGGAGAAAATTTAGATTTATTATCATACACACCCTTCTTGACTCATTTACCTATTGAATAAGCTTTAGGAGGATTAAATTCAAGTTTCTTATTTTATAACCTAGATCTTTGGATGCCTGATATGCTCCCAACATTAAGATTTAGGAGAGAAAACCATTGATAATTAACAAAACAAAGTCCGGGTTGGAAGTAAATGCTAGATGTCATGAACTACCACTGTATTTTTAATGAAATTACTTGGATAGATCTAGATATCAGCAGAAATAAAACACCAAGAACACCATAATGTAGACAATATGCAAGTATAATAGCTTAGCTAGTTTGAGGGGGCAACCTCCAAACCATACAATAAAACTCAAGTTCTCAATATGATGATTAACTACTCCTTACTACCATATATATCATTCCTATGTTATGGCCAACACCAAGGCTGACCTACTAAACATATGAAAGAATAAATGAATAACATATGACAAGAAGAGAGATTATGTAAGCCACAAGTTGGCACTACATATCAATACTTGGCAATGTGCTCACATCTTGCAATTCAAGGAGTGGATTTCATAGTGCTTCAATGCAATTGGAGTTCAAGAAGATGGAGCTCACCCTCAAACATTCCTTCAAGTCTCATTCGGGATCAATCCTTCCATATATAGGAGGAAACCTATTTCCATGAGGATCAATCGAGCAAAGAGGTGTCCAAATACTATAAGCATGTTTCTACTCATGTAACATCTTGGTCAGGGAAGTGAATTATGAAGTTAAAAAGGGTGTCATCATGTTCAAAGGTGAAATGGGAAGCTCATGGAGTAAGTTGAGGATCATCATATCTTGACTTTGTCATCATGTTCAAACCTCTTCAAGGAACAATCCAAGATGAGCTATTCAAGCTACCAATTCATGCAATACTATCATTTGTGAAGGATCAAGACATCATCTATATCCATGAGAGGCATATGAGAAAAGAGGTGTATGAGAATCCTAAAGTTGATTCCATCCGAGGAGAATTTTGGAGCCAAGAGGGGTAAGAGGATGATCTTCAAGTAGAGCGCCATGTATTCAATATTGAGAATTTTTCTGAGTTTCACTTGATGTTGTTGTATGATTTTATTGACTAAGTACATGTAGCACATGAGGATCTATGGCACGCGCAAGGTAGATGCAAAGGGGTGTCCACATGTAGAATGGGATAGCATGTGGAGGTTCACTCCTGAGCAAGGAACCTTTGGGACTTATCCAATTTTTTATACCACATGCTAAAAATAGAAGGGCAGAGTTAGAGTGTCGATCAAACAATGATTCAGAACCATAAAAAAGCAAGGAGGCTTGGCGGCCAAGGAAATTCTATTTTGGGTCAAAGCACATGCAGATCGAATATGAAGGAACATGCACATATCGAGATAATAATAACATCAAAGCAGATTCTATTTATAGGATAGTCTATTATTAGCAACAAGCTTTAATGCATGGCTATTTTGAGTATATATATATATATGTTGTATGTCATTGTTTTAGTACCACTTCCCATCGTTCATGTCTCGAGTGCTGTAAATTCTTGTATGTAATTATGAATTAGGGTTTGATACATGTGCATGTTCCAACACCCCGTATATTGCATATTTAGCTTTTTATGTAAGAATTTATTATAATGGATTATGATTATTGATGTATTTGAGTATGGTAAATACATGGTGCATTTGATCTTAGTTTTTATTTGATTTATTATGTTTCCTTATTACATGTGTTTCCAATATAAGCTCATGATATGATATATGTAATGTTCTATACTTGAATGATTTCTTTGATAATGGTTATTATGGATATGTATGCTAACATCTTGACAAACAAGCACAAATGAGGGACTTGGTAGATGTGCACGCTTCGGGTGAGAATTTATCCCTGTTGAATGAGGTGCCAGTCGCCTAGCATTCTGTGGGAAATAAAAGACCACTTGATGTCACTCACTTGGTAGTTTTCTTAAACACTCATTCAAACCTTGTAGTGTGATCACACTTCAAAGGAGGAAGGACATTGCAACCACCTCATTTCAGTCCAACAGGTGACCACATGATAAGAATTCCATTTAGTGATAAATCATTTCATCTACATGGTGAATACCTATTTCAGTAAGTGACAGATAATCACAAAATGGTTTGAGCATCATGGAGTTGATTTGTGATCACTAGAGTGAATTGTGGAGGCCTAGAAAAGTAAGAGAGTGATCCTCACTCTTGCCTTATAATTAGAAGAGAGCATCCTATTCCCATCATAATGTAGATCTCATAACAATGTTTCTAAATACTTAATTCATCACTTGAGGTTTTAGAAACATGATTTCAACTCATGGTAACTCATTTTTACCACTTTTTCATGTTAGAATTTTCGTCACTCAAAAACAAAACCTAGTGTGTCGGAAGGTATTTTCAACTCACAAAATTTGGCCCCATCCTCATGAGATCCTCACCCATGGTAAACAATAGTCTATTTATGACAGTACCCATTCCAAGAGGTACTTATCAAAATTTACAAATCTTCACCTATCACTATGTGGTGACCATCTCTCTGGAGCTTGCAAATTTAGGGCCATTTTTGTCTAGAACCGAAAGGGGCAACTATACTATTTTGAAATTCTTCATAAAACCTTCAAGTCTTAGAGAAAAATGGATGTTACCAATATGTATAGGATTCACATATCTTTCCAATTCCTATTTTTCCCTCCTAACTCCTTATGGAGCTCCCGAAATCATCCAAAGAAGTCAGATTTCACCATTAGAGTGTTTGTTCCCTACACCTAAAAACTTGTTGTTGAGCATATTGTCCTTGAATGAGAAAACATTTCCTAAATCTTCCTAAATTACCTCTAACACTTCCAAGATTCCCTAACATCACCTCTAGATTCTTAATATATTTCTTGAAATTTTTCAGAGGGTGTTTGATTAGCTCTAGAATGGCCAAAAATGGCCTTTTTAGGCCTCCGAGAGGAAGTTATCTTCCATCAAGTCACATTGAACTCATAAATCATCTTATTCAATCATCCTTACACATTGAAACAAACTTAAAAACCTTGTTAAGAATTTATTTTAATCCAAGTTGAGAGTGGGACTGAGGTAGGTTGGCTAGAGGAAGGACGCACCAATGACTAAGAAGTAAAAGATTCAATTGTGGGCTTAGTTGTCATGCTCAAAGTTTCAATTTTTCATGCCATACATTTTTCATGACAACACCCTCTTACCACTTTCACCAAATATTTTTTTGTAATGCACAAAATTATTTCATTGGTGTCTTGTCCATATATGAATTTATTTCAATGGTGTCTTAGCAACAACACAAAAGGATATCTGAAAAGCATTTCTCTTAATGTTGATGTAGATTTGATTGCTTATGAAGTATGTGGCACTTGAATCAACCTTCCTACTCCTACACTAGGGTGAGAATGCAACTAATTTACTTATCATAAATCTTGATGAAATTCCTGAGTTTCTTTCTCCATAGAAATTAAATGAATGTGTGGAATATTTTACACATTTTCACCTACTCCTACCCTAAATTTTGTTGAGTGTTATAAATATATTGATGTGATGCACTCTTTTAGATTCTAACTCTTCAAGTTACGTCTTATTCTTCTATTGAACAAAAGATATTATTGGGTCCTTAGATATATCATCTTCTTTCCCACACCTTACTATTGTTAATTTATATTATAAGGATCAAAGGATTATATACATGCCAACATGGGAACCAAGGTCACTCCCTTGCATTGTTGATTGTGAGGATCACTCAAGTGGTCCTCTTAAAGATGCATGCCCTAAGCTTGTAAAGTAGGTACTCATCCATAGTATGATTCTACCATATTCTAAGATGAAATTAGGGATTCAACTCCATGCTCATGGGAAAATTCATGAGTCCATATATTCAATCAATTGTCGCTACCTTTGGGAGTTGTGAGGTTTGTAAATTCTAATTTTGACACATCTAACACTCCTAAAAATGTTAGTAAACAATCCAAAAGGCCCCAAAACCTAAACAATGACTATATTCTTTCCCAAAATAAACATTGATTGTAGAATTTAAACCCTAAAATCGTTAGGCTGAATGTTGAAATCTGAAAAATACCTATTTGCAAACCATATTAGATTAGAAAAATTATCTCCTAAACTGTGACTCATGGAGCTATGAGACGAGTTCCATATGGTACAGAGTGACCCTAATTTCTTATATTTACTAAAATAAATTTAAAGTATAATTTTTAATACTTAAACATTTATTTTTGTAAATATATACCTCCCACATGCACATATACAACATTGCAAACAAGAATGCGAGCGCGTTATAGTTCATTCACATTATAATGCGAGCCGTTTCATCTGTTATGGATTTGAAATTCCTAATCCATAGGCTTGTATTTTCCAAGCATATCGAAACCTATTGTTTGGAATGTGTAATTTGTGAATAAATTCATGTTTTACAAAAACACATCAAAATTTCATTTGTGCACCAAGATATCTCATGTGTCATAACATAATATTCCAAAAAAATTATACTACAATGTCAAGCTTGATTTTACCTTTGTGACGATATACTTCTTTCTAAAATCCGATTAGCTTAAGGCTTTCATCCTTAATTTCTTTTACTAGTGCCTTATTTTCTTGACAAAATGTATGCATATATTATTGTACACAATTTATGATTTTTTCATCCAAATTTCAAAAGAAAAAGGTTTCGTCTAAACTCCATTCTACACACATTAAAACAAAAACAAAAAAATTAGTATTTTCTCAAAGTTATGGGGGTGTACACACAAATATTTCATTTTTGGGATGTGTGCACTTTGAAAATTAGTAAAAAATTATGAATTCATCCAAAATTAGTGGGAACTCGTACATGGTCTCAACTAACTTTCTACCAAATGAATTTGAAAAATAATTTATAGAACTCAAAAAATGGGGGGGTGTACACACAATAAATTGTTATCTTTTTGACACAAAAATAGACATACTTTGTGTGTTGTAACACCTCTAACATGGTAGATATCTATGATGGCCTTTGTTTTTAAAGTTGCAAATGTTGACATGTGATTCTTGTTGAAGACGGTGTACTCTTGTGAATCAAGAAATTATTTTTTCTGTAGATAATATGTTATCTGCTGGAATAGGTAAAATTATACCATGTTTATGCTAAATTGAGAATGAAATAATTCATCTCTTCTTGTGCTAAATAATTCACTACTTTGGAAAACGAGAAATTAATTTAGTTTAAACTTGTTCATAGTTTTGTTGCACTCAATTTTTGCTTCAGTCTTCATAATCTCAGATGCAGAACAACAATACCTTGGATCAATTTCATTGATCCAAGGTATGCTTCTAATTCATGACTTGTGGTCATATTGATCGAAATTGGGATAGATCATGTGATCTCTCGAATTATGGTTTTTTTGGAGTCGGGTGATCTCTGTTACTCCCTTCTTCAAAAGTAATCTTGAACGATATTAGATCCTACCTTGGTAGGTTGTGTTAGTGCAAAATCACAAAGAACCTCAAATGAGTCGTTAGATTTGCTTTTCTAAGGTAGATTCATTTGGTGTGATTCACATAACATTGAGTTTTTCCCCAAAATGTGGGACTTCACAGGTGGAAAAGCTCTCCAGATTAAGGCTGGTTCCTAATCCTCTATTTAGGTGTATGAATAAAATCGTAGAGGGTCTATCCTAAATCCTACTCTAATATACTAAGGAGACAGAGTTAAAGAAGGGATGCAAAGCAAATAAAACTTAAGCTACCAGGTGATACACCAAAGGAGTGATGAACAATTATTTTCTTTGGTAGACACAAACTAGAAGAATGCAACACAAAAACATGCACAAATAACCAGAGTTGTAATGAAGGATCAGAAGACAAAAATTAACACAGAAAGGGATGAAGATCACCCACAAAACATGTATTATTGCTCTCACAACTTGATACAATGCATTACAATAGTAACAAGGAAAAATTTGCATTTACAGTCTATATGGGAGGTCTAAAACTCCATGAATTCACTTGCCAAGGAGAAGAAGGGAGCCTGCAAAATAGAATAATGTCCAACCCTTTACAATGAGTCTTGACCCTGTATTTATAGATTCAATCAGAGAGAAGAAAGAGAGAGAAGTGGGAAAAGCAGGTTGAAGCTCAACCACTGCTATTAATGCCTCCTACAAAATCTACCCCCAAATCTGTCTTGATTATATCAATCTTTGGTTTGGCACCTCAAAGGAGGAGGAAACAATGGAGCAAATTGAATGATCTGGTTGTTGAGGTAGATAGATCCGCATTAATGGCCCTGAAGACGTTTTCCCCATTTTTCTTTACCTAACCTCCCCAAACTTAAAGTTTTAGATCTCCATGGTGTGGGCGAGGCCGAGATCTTTCCAATGGTGTTAGATTTGCAATATTTCGAGCCCTGAGTTGAAAGATATGCCCCTTCGAAGTTTGTATTGGGTCCATACAACATAGTAGGAAAAACAATTTGAAAAATGGGCCCCCTCTTTAATATGGGACACGTGGTTGGTGGCACATGTCGAGGGCAGCCTCTATATCTTACTTTTGGAATGGTGCGGGGCTAACTCATGGCTTCATCCATTGGCCTGCTCAATTTCTATATTTCTTGGCTAATTCCTTTGCTCGGCGGGGTCATATTCCTTGACTGGGGACATGCGGCGGTCTAACGCTTATTTGAGAACCCTCTCTCGGATTCAACTTTGAGTTAGCACTGTGTGGACACTTGGCACCTTCCAGCCGACTTGCCACTATGCATTGACTATTTAACCCGACTCTGTCCCCTTCAAGATACTCTGACGCGTTAAGGCTCTGCGCTCACTGAAACTCACATTAAGATTTTTCCTTTGATGGAGCGTTGGGTTGACACTTGGAAGCCTCTGTAGGATTTTGGACTTTTCAACGATTTCCTTCCTACCTTTTCGGACCCTAGGCTATGTGGCAAGCTAGCACTTATTTGGGCCTCCGCATTTGGATTCAACTTTGGAGATGCGCCACTCGACACATGGCTCTCTCCACTAATACTTCTATACTTAACCCTTTTTGAGGCCCACCCTATCCACCTTTTGACCTTTGTTGACCATTTGCTACGTGGAGGGCTGGCACAAGTTTGAGTCTTCACCTTGGGGTCCTTCTTAGATTTGCATCGAGCCAACACCGTACCTTCTTGCTTAGCCAAAGAATTTTCAACGGCCGTGCAACTTTTGGGAGCCTTGGATGCATGGAATCCTGGTGCTCGTTTGAAATTCCTTTCTTGGATTCACCCTTGGAGAAGCGTCATTCCGACACGTGGCTTTCTCCGTAACATCCTCCATACTTAGCTAATTTTTGGACTCATTCTGGAGTGTTTTGAGCCTCGAAGACTTCGGGTCTTCGCCATTTCTTCCTTTTCTTTCTCCTAGCTTCTCTTGTGATGCTTCTCCGACATGTATGACCCTGTTGTTATATTTTCAAGCCCACCTGAAACATGTAGAATGGATTCAAGGCCCAGATTTGCTCGACAGAGCCGTCTTCTGGATTTCTCCTACACGTTGTTGTTTGATTTTTGTAGGCCCCTCCACTTTCATTATAGAGTCCCCTATAATGCATTCAAGAAATGAACGTGATTTCTCGGTTCTTTCAGGTGTGAGGTCACTCGATCCAATATCTTGCCCAGGGGGAAAAATATAGATAACATGTTGTATGAAGCAATTATTGTTATAGCTATATGAACCTAATTAAATTTATGTTCCTATATTGGTAATCCTACCCTAAATGGTAATCTATCCTAAGTTGTTGGGTTCTTTGATTATTAAGGGTTGGCAATTAAAAAATTAAAAAATTAAGACTAAAACCTTAGACTTGACCTAAGGACCTAAGTTAATTCCTAAACTAATGTTGAACCTAACCTAATGTTTGGCTAACCTAAAAGGGGCCTAGGGGATGACATGGAAAAGGGGAAGGTCGGTGGCACCAATCTCTAGAAATTTATGAGGGATTAATGCAGTCTTATCTCTTTGATATTGCCAAATTTGGCGAATGCATGAAAATTAATAATGTGGTCTAATTGGCACCTCTGTCAAGTGTTAGTTGCATGCAATTTTAAATTTAGTCATAGCCAAACATAAGTTGGCGGTGGCGGGAGAAGGAGAAGGACTGTCAGTCCTGTTCGACATTTAATGTTTTTGGAAATAGTGGAAAAACCTGCCTAGGAAGGAGGAATATGGAAAAAGGAATGGTTTCAGTTTTGTTTTGGTCATTTGATCTTTTGTGAGCTTAAGATTTGCATGTGGATTTTCTCTTCAAACCCTTACATGAATGGTTTGCCTTGCATGGCGATTGGAATGATAAAAATAACATTGTGAAGTTATAAGAGGAAGTAGAGAAGTTATGAGGAGTTTTGTTGGCATTTCGTGGAAAGGAATAAGTCACAAAGTTCGCTTGGAGATTTACGGTGAGAAAGTGAAGGCCGAGCTCTATCATATGTGAAACCTTCTGGTTTTTATGTTTGTTATTCTTTCTTTAATGATGTTTGACTTATTTCTTTCAGATGCAAACTAGTTATTCATTTTGGGTGGAAAAATAATGAAATCTGGAAGTGTCGATTTGTTATTGTTATGCTATCTTGTTGAATTTGAACCTTCTTGTTAGGGAAACGAGTATGTATTAGTTCTCTGAGTGAATGGAAACATATGTTGAAGGATTATATTCCATAACAATAGTTCCATTTGTTGAATTCCATAGATATAGCTTGCATGCCTTCAATATTGTTGTCGTAGGAAACTAGCTTGAAGGGTTTTTAGTTTGGCATTATCTTGTGATCGTCGTCTTGTCTAGTTGCTCGATGAAAGTAGTAGTAACCCATTATTTGATTCACTATTTTGGGGACTGTATTTTATTGTGGGTATATAGTCGTTTAAGTTATGGAGTTATTTATGATTTGGTCCTTTCCCCAAATGGGAACTAGTTGTATACTTTGTGTTCTTTCTTGAATATTTTGATGTTACCAATCAAGTTGGGTATAAGAAAACCCACCTTGAGCTTGAACGAATTCATCGTGAGTTTAGGTTCTATGACGTATGATTATAAACCCACTCTGGGATTTTGGATTTTGAACGAATCTTTTGATCTGGGTAAGTTTTCCTAAATTGTTGATGGATGTTTAAATCCCTTATTATGGGAGGTTTCTCGAATGAATTATTTAACCTCTTTTTGGATGTTTGTAAGTTCTATGGAGACTGGTTGTGAACTCATTTTGGTTTGCTCTCCCTTCTTTTCATCATTGAGTTACTTGGAATTGAAACAAGTCAGTTGTTAATTGGTTTTAATTTGTGTATTGGGATGATATATTTCGTAGGAGAAATAACTTTCTGGTAGGACTATTGAGTGTCTTGTTGTCATTCCTTTCTGTTTGGTTCATTGATTTTTACCCAATTCTAGGTTATGTGGTATTTCAGGTAAGATCTGTTGAACCTAAGTGGTTTTCCCATGATGGATCTAGTACTCGAAGTGCATCTCTCTTGAGGGAGTCTGTTCTCTTTTGTTTTTAATCCATATTGCATGGAGTGTCTGATTAGACTATGAATTGGGAATTGTTTGTGGCTTCCTCCTCAACGTGTTGTAATGTTTGGTTAGTCGGTATAAAGGGAAGTATGTTCCTCCTTTTCTGTTCCTCTTTTGTGAAGTTGTTAACCAACCATGTTGATGGGGAACTTGGGTATACATAGGTGTATATCGGCTTTCCTTTTTCTATTTTAGTTATTCTATTTGGAATCTTTGAGTTGTTAAGATATCTTGAGATCGTGACTCAGTTAATGTCTAGATCCTTCATAAGGATGAGCTCTATCAGGTGTAAATGATTGTGATCTGTTGTTTAGTTGTAATGGTTAGTATGTATTGACAAAATTATTATTATATTTTACATTGTAATTAACCTATAAAGATATACTTCGTAAACAATAGTATAGAATTTGTTTGGGTTGGAGTAAGGTCTTTAGGATATTTTTATGATATGGGTGTATGTAGAAATCCATAATGATTGCTTTGTATGGAGCACTTAGGATCCATCTCTAAAGTAATTGCAGGTTTGTAGGAAGGCTTGCAATAAGTTATGTTGGGCTTAATTATGTTCAATATACTTCTTAGACACTAGGTTAGTTCTGAGATATTATGATTTTTAGATGGAGTAAAAATTATGTATTGTAGTACCCCTTCATGTTCCCTTGAATTTGCAAAATGAATACATTTTCTGAAAGGTAGTTTAAGTATATCCAATATTACTTCTTGAAAAGTTTGAACTGATTGAATGAAGGAACTTATCTTGATCACTTGCTAGAGATGGTAAAGTTAGATTGAGATATGAAGTTCCCTTTCTTAATTCTTGTTTTTTATTTCTTGCATGTGGAAAAGAGTTTTATGATGGAAATTTAGGATTAATTATGTTGTTTAATCAGTCCTTACTTATACATTACTTTATGAAATTTTATCTCTCTCTCTCTCTCCTTCTTGGTTTGTAATCTTTAGAGAAAATTCCTTATGTTTATCTTGTTGTGTTTTAGAACTGTTTCCTAAACAACAGGTTCTTTTTATGAAATAGTTAGATAAAAGCACAATATTTTAATGTTATAGTGCTTATCATGCTCAGTTCAAATGAACTAACTCATGCTAATAATTTTGTAGATGGATTTCGTAAAAGATGAAAGGAGAAAGACATATAGAAAGTTACATCTATTTTACTAAAGAAATTGTATCTTTATTATGATGATTATGTGGTGTCATTACTTGAGATGTATTTTTTGGAAAAGAAAGTTGTAATAAAACTAGTTTGTACTACTAGTTATGACACTTTGTAATCTTTGAGATACTTTTGGATTCAGTGAATGTATCACTCCTTTTTGATGAATAAATGATGTGATGATTGTTAAATACTACTTTATTGTAATACCTTCTTTGTCATGAATTGGGATGTATTATTAAGTATTATCCTAATGGAGGGAAGTTTATATACTTAAGTGTTATGGGATTTGGTTTGGGGATCTGAAATATTAGTTGGTTTATTTTCACATAAAGAGATACAACTAATAAGTTGACACTCATAAGTAGATCCTTAAACAATATAAAAGAACTATGATTGTTTTATATAGATATATATAAGTATGTCCTCTTGATGTATTTGAAATATAAGTAATCTTTTTTCATAATTGGACATTAGTCCTTGATTTAGGGAAAATGATAATTCCCTTGAAAACAATCATTGAGACATAATTTATGAACTTGTTAACGTGTTATGAATGTTGTAAGTAAATGGTTGAATGTGTACTTCCTTAGGAAGATTTCTTTAATCAAAATATGAATTTTGTAACATGAATTAAATGGAATTTAGACTTCATCTTCATGAAGTCTAAAATAAAGGGTTTATAATGAACTTACTTAAGCTAGGGCTGAAATAAGTAAGGAATTAATTAACACACTTTCATAACTTCAAGATCAATCTTGTCGTGAGTTAATGCAAGTTGTTTCATTTAAAGGAAAACTTAAGCATGTAATTAAATGGTTAGAAAGAAAATTTACCTGCATACCTACCTCACATGTAGTTTCACCATGTAACCTTATAGGTGTTATCTTATAAAATTGACAAGGGCAATTTTGCAGATAATCATACCAAAATTCCATTTTGGTCCCTTGATAAGGTCTATTAACATTCAAAATGGCCTAAAAATTCCCTTCTGAAAATCAAGTTTAAAGAACTTAGCCATTTTCAGCCCTTTTGAACTAGGCACAAGAATCGACATGTTGACACAGAGAAATATGCGGCCCTTTGAAAAATATTTGGCGCAACAAATGTCATGTCAACATCAGAGAAGTTGCGCCCTTAAGGCACTAAAAGTTGCATGTCAACATCATCCAACCCGCACCTAAGAAATGCGCTTAAGGCGTGAGAAGGATCATGTCAACACGAAAAATGTGCGCTTAAGGCACGGGAAATTTTGTGTTAGTGCTAATGCAATTGCGCCTAGGCGCATTTAAGCCCGTGTCGACATCTTGTAAACCGCGCTAAAGAAAGTTGGTGAGGTAATAAATGTGATATTTTCCTATAAATATGTAGTTAACACCATCATTTTCATGATTTGAAAATTGTGAAAAGTCTTTCTCTGCGCCTGTCAGCTATCCCTGTCATGCCCGCGTTCCGCTTTTCAAGTTTGTGGACCCCAACATCATCCTTCATCCTTTATTAAACCAGGTAAGTGGTTTTTATCACTCTTATTGTTGTTTTTGGTTTTGTTTCTTGGTTGTTGGTGGTTTTAGGATTGTTATAAAAGTTAAATCTAAAAATGAATAAACTAACACTCCATAACCATCTGGAAAACTACCTTATCCCTCCTTCTAGATCTACAAATCAGGAAGGATCTCCTCTGAATAAACCATCCTTTGTAGATCTCGCTTCTTGCTTTGTTGCAAATCCCACAAACCCTCTCTTTGTTATTTTGCAAAATAAAAAGAGAGAGAAATCTAAGAAGTTGTAAAGAAAATGCAAAAATCATTTATCCTTTGGCACACTTGTCCCCGCATGCAACATGTCCCTCACCCGCACCTAAGTATAACACTTAACAAATCTTATAGAGGCACAGGCACATCCCAACCAACATCAACATTTGATGTTGTGTCCCCCAAATCCGTGCCAAGCACTTTTCCTTTGGCGCATTGAGCTTCTGTGTAAAATCTTGAAATTACACCTTGGGCACACTTGAAAAGCCATGCAACACCATATTTTGTAGCGCCTAGTTGAAGCAATTTTCCTAAGGTAATGATGCATGAACCTTAACACCAACATTGCATGTTGTGTGTTGCTTACCCGCACCCCACGCCTTTCTCCTTGGTGCTTAAACCTTTTTGAAACACTCTTCAAAAGTGTGCCCATTATAATCCTTTGCGCGCAACTTTTCCCCTTTTTGCATGTTGACATCCCCAAAAGTGCGCCCAACCTTTTTAAGCCTTTGTAGCATGCTATGAACTTGCACCTTGCGCCCTAAGCCTCATAATTGCTCATTCTTCTTTATGTAAGCTTTCATTATGGATAACATGACGGTTGACATGGCTCTTCTGTGTTGGACCTCTTTGATTCTCCTTGCAGAACAATAGCTACCATCCTCGAGTCCACACATGTCTTCATCGAGCAAAAAGCCAACCAAGTCTAAAGGTAAAGCTAAGTTGATAGAACAAGAGATGAAGTATAAATACCAGAAAGTCAGGATGCCTGACTCATACGCAGAGAGTGATCTCGACATCAGAGACTCCGAGCTCGGGCACATTGATATGGAGGACTTCTGGGCAAGAACCAACCAGGCCACTAGTGGTCCCTGGATGAACAAACTGGTAGGTAGTGGATTGCACTTTGCAGTTGGGCTACCAATAAGTGCTATTAATAATGAATTTATCATGTTGGTTACCCGTTGCTACAACAAGGACACAAGATGTGTCAAGGATAAAGAAGGAAAGATAGGTCATCGACCTAACTACTCGTCACTTTGAAATAACTCGGGCATCCCTCATCATAGGTAGTACATTGCCATCAGCCTAGAAGATTGCAAGAAGGCATGGGACGAAAATGAAGACAAATGTATGCAAATGATGAATGAACTATACCTTAAGAACAAAAAGTCCGGTGAGCTGATGGCCACAGACCATCCACCGCAATGACTTTAATGAGGAACTGAGTGATACAATCACCTTCCTGAGCAGAGTATATGGGCTTCCTGATGCCCATCATTTCCATAAATGGATGCTGAGGTACTTAGAGACCATGAGTAAGAATGTGCCTAAACAACGTTTTGGTTGGGGATAAATCATCAGCGATACCATCTCTCAGCAACTTCAAGGTCATGACAACTGGGAAGTTCTATATGAATTCCTATGTTGTGTATGCTTGCAACATCAACGAGGGATTTCATGGGCCTAGCATGAAATGGGGTATGGCCCTAGGTCAAAATATATGAATACTACCTAGAGCTAAGGCTCGAGAACAACATCCCTTAGTTCTCAAAGATCAATGATGCCTTCTTCTATGATGTGATCTGCCTATTGAGGCCAAATATGAGGCATGGTCGAACTATCCCTAGTGTGGTCACTATTACAAAGAAGTGGGGGGCATTGTTCACTCAGTTTCCCACATTCACCTATCTCAGGGCGGTGAATTTTGAGGGTGAACCGACCAAACTGCCAAGGTATGCAAGACCCAAGCTAATTCTCTTAGAGTTGTCAAGGCAACTAATCACATATCATGAGAGATGCATGAAGAGAAAGAAGGGAGGAACTCCATTCCCCCTTACAGTGGGCCGATACACTTGCACCACACTGGCCAAAGCATGGGAAATGTATGTTGAGCTTGAATTGCTGAACCTAAAGCACAACTTCCCGGCCAAGCCTACTTTTGATTGTCGAGGTTGCCTCCCAAAGGAAAAAATTGATCCTATTCACGTCCCTGAGATCGAGGACATCTACATCGACCTGACTCATGAAATAGATCTCAGGCGGAAGGATCACTCCAGGCTGGCTCTAGAAGAAATCAAGCACTATGGCGTGGCCATCATTCCAAAAGGATTCCAAGAACCTGATCAAGAAATTGATCAAGTTTATCTTGACACGGATGGGGATGATTGGCCATTCGCAGAAATTGACAGAGCCAAGGCACCAAAGACCATTCGGAAAGAGTCAAGCACACGTTACAATGCACTCGAACATTGGTGCAAACAGAATGGTCTTACCTACCTCGGGGTAGATTTCACTACTTCCCCTTCGGGTAGAGCACCTCCAAGAATGGCCCAGGTGCTAAAAGGAAAAGGAAAAGATAAAGAGGGAGAATCAAGCAAAGATGAAGCTCTTGAAAGACCTCCTACTAATTCTGAGAAGCAAGTGGTCAACCTGGTCTCTCCAGAAAAGAAGAAGAGACCACCGAAGTTTCGACGGATACATCCACTCAGGATGTGGTCATAGCTACAACCACTGAGGTACCCACCATTCCCTCTTCCGCTCCTTCTCCTCCCCCTGTTGTCGAAACATCTATCCCAATGGATGTTTCTTCTTCTCTCCCTTCCTCCCTTCCATCTCCCACCTCTTCCATCTTCTCCTCTCTCACGGATCTGTCACCTAGTGTTCCCTCCATCCCATTATAGATCCCTTCTACCTCCATGACCTTTTCTTCTCCTGTAGTAACTCTAGGCCCTACAAGTAGCAGCGTGTTAGACTACTTGTCGATGCCACCACCAAGTGTCTCAACGTTCTTCCTGTGGCCTCTTCGGTTGCTTCCCCTTTCACTCCTGTTTCTTCTTCCATTCCCTCTACCCCTTCTCCCATAAGTCCAAGCTAGATTTCTGACCATCTGGGTCAGCTCAAGAGAAAATTTCCCATAGCACCCATGGACTTCTCTGTCATTCCAAAGAAGGGGCCAAAGAAGCAGAAAGCGATAACTCACTTTTCAAAGAGCACTTTGGGAGAGAAGGTCATGGAGATTGCATATCTGATCCCACCAAAGAGAAGAAAGATCTATCTCTTATATATTTTATAGTGACTCAAGTCACAATGGGAACCTCATCCGAGAGTTTGCCAAGGAGAGGCCTTGTCATAGTAGACGCCCTCTGCAAGAAGCTTTAGGAAGCAAAGGAGGAGAAGAGGATATTGAAGGAACAGAACAAACATCTTCTCCAAGCTTTACAAAGAATGGGCAATGCACCTCCTATGACTACCGCCGAGCCTACTGAAGCTCTCAGCCAAGATAAGATAAATGAATACACCAAGATTGGAAAACAAGGTGCAGCAATGTCCTCCTGGATAGAGCGAGTCCTCAGAAATAGTGAGGAAATAATCAAGAAATTTACAGGGCTCTACCAGAATATAGATCAGGAAAACAAGGAGCTACAGGTAGTAGTAATATCCCTCTCCGAGGAGTTAGACAATGCCAGATTGTAACATGAGACATTTCAAGCAATGGTCAATTACCTGACTAACAACCTATTAAAGGTCAGCATCATTGATCACCCGCAGGCACACAACAAATCTCTCGTCACTTTAGACTATCGGGTTGATCAAATGGAATTTATCCTGGGAAGGATAGATAAAATCAAGGAAGAAGCCCTGGATGCAAAACATCAAATGGAGCAGATAGTCACAAAGATGTGCCATGCGGGGATGCTTAGTGAAACGTTCACCTTAAGGGAGGTAGATGATATAATCCAGCTCTTCAAGGATATCACAACCCAAGGTTTGGCACCAGAGGTCACTTTTGACCGAGAGTCTATCAATAACCTTCTGGCTTGCCACGATTTCATTAGATACTTGATTGAGGCATGCGAAGAATATGCCGGATTACTAGATAAGCTCAAAAATGAAAAGGAAACTTGTGAAGTCATTGGCGACCATTTCAAGGGTCCTGATCATAATCAACTTCAGATAATGATTAGCAAGTTTATGGAGTATCGAGCTTAGTATCACATCGCCTCTCCCGATCAGAAGCAAGACACTCCATTCAAGCAAAGAGATGACGATGAATAGTTTCTCTTCTTGTGTACGCTTTGATCTTTTTGTAAAAATATTTAAAAGTATGTTGGCATTTATGATGACATCATCCATGTTGCACCATGGGATGTTTCCATCCATAAACTTGCCAAAAGTCAACTTTTAAATTTTTAGATATTTTGTAAATATCTTGTAAGATATTTTGTAAATAGTGGTTGGTTTTTTTGTCTTCTTCCTCCTTCTCCTTCTATAAATACTAGAATACTTGTTGTATTCCGGTGGACATTTTTGTATGAAAGGAGAAGTGAGGAGAGAAAGACTTTGTGCTTTCTTGTAACAGAAGAAATATTAATACACATATTCAGACTTTGTGCTCCATATGTGTGTTATTTGCATAAGATCTTTCTTAAGTTAGATCTATGTTTTTATTCTATTGGATTCATTCCTACTATTGTCATATGTTCATCAATATTGCTTTAATTGTTTATGCAAGTAAGTTTGGCTCTGTTTACTACCAACCCAAAGCATAAACCTTCTGACCTTTCCGTCTTGGAATTCATTTCTTTTCTTCCTTCAGATCTATCCTCCTCCATTCCTCCCCCTACCTTTACTGCTCGTTTTGGAACCACCTCTACTGGGATGAGATCCTAAACCCCCTGAAGTTAGAATAGTGTAGATTTGCATAGATTCCTACTTGATAGATTAACAATAAACCAATTTCGCTTTGTTGTCTCAAAGAGGGGCTATGCCCTACACACTGTTGGCTTGTTTCCCCACCTTCCTAATCGATAGTTTTTCAAACCAACAATAGGTTAAATGATGCTAGATGAATATTTAAGTATTGTTGTAATTTATATTTTAGACAATGATTAAATGGGCTAATAAACTTATAATTTAAGGTATGTTAACCTAGTTGAGGAAACTCAGTTGGAAGTTGGAACACATCAACTGCAACATAGTACCTTTGTAATGGCAGGAGTCATTATGAGGATACTATGATGCAATTGATATGTCTCAACACCCCGCATAGTTTGTTTAACTTGATTGACATAAAAGTAAGACTGGATCATGGTTCTATCCTATATAGGGATAGGAATATGATCTAACATAAGTCGAGGAAAGACCACTCTAGATAAAATAACAAGTGTGGTGAGGGAATTATTCCATTTGATGAGTATGTTGTCAAGGAATGAAAACATGATAAACATGTTTAAAAATTTTGGCCAAGGTATCGCAAGCTATTGGTTGCGTTTTCCTATGACACCTAGTTTAACAAGCGGGATTTCGGATGAATATCTCATAATGAGATATTCAGATAGGCCTCTTAGATAGAACACTTGGGTACCCCTAAAAGGATAAAGAACCAAGTATACGTTGTATACACATTATTGAGTTAACATGAGAAATCATTTTAATACCGAGTCATGAAATGAGAGATCGGTGTTTCACCGAGTCATTTACAGTTACATATGGTTTTTTATTATGAGATGGATTGGCATTAGAATGTGTGTTCTAAATTATGTTAATTTAGAATAGAGAACATTACGTATGATATAATTTTTCCCTTGTTTCTAAAGTATTAAAATGGGAATGTTACATGTGCACACCACATTTGACCTTACTAATATCCACCATTCAATTTTTTTTTTTTACAAACTAGATTTTGAGAAGTACATTTCTTATTCTTATCACATTGTCAAATTTTGAGCATATGTATACCAAATTATTAGATGAAGTTCAGGTTTTTCTGATTTCAAGAAAAATGTGGCCACTTTTGACCCCCTTTTGGTCCCCCATTTCCACGCACTTACCCAACTAGCCAAAATACATTCCAATTATGTTAAATTCTATAAATAAATATGATATAGTAATTTATATTCATTTAAATTTATATTGTAGGAGCTTTAAAAGATAAAAATAATTAAAATGAAGGGAAGAAGTAGGGTTTTACAGTCATTAACAATTTTCCCAATTCGAGGGTGATTGTCACAAACAAAAACTAAGAAACATCTCTAGACAACAAGATGAAGTAGACTTAGAAAAATCAACGAAAACAAAGAAGCTTGATCAAAACGCATTGCTCCTTAAGTGGCATAAGTAGAATAATATCAATGCATATATGACAACCGTAAGATAATGTAAAACATATTTGACAACCATGTTCGTCTTCTTTTAGGATACGAGAACCTCACTCTCTTTTCCAAAATTAATTGTGATTTATTAGGGCACTCCTCTCCTTTCTTGAAACCATATTATTCCCACAACACCTTTAAAATTTATTAAAATTATATGTCTTTAATTGAGGTATGTGGTATCCTTCCATTATTATCAAGCCCTAATATTTTGAATGGTTTGGAAAATAACATAATTTTGGAGCTTATAATTGCACCCGTCCCAAATTAGGATGATATGGGGCTTTGAGGAAACATGGGATTGTCTCCAAGTTGTGGGGCCTTATACTTGAGGCGGACCTCGGAGAAGGCCAAAATCCTCTACTTATTTCTACTTCTACAACTACTCCTAGGAAGGGAAATACAACTAACTTTACAATACGATTCCAAGGGACCAGGGTGAGAAGGAGATGTATAGAAGGAAATCCTAAGCTAAAGGGAGGTGATAACACTAGAAATAAGGGGATGAAAACTCTCGAGATGAATGAAAATGAGGAAAATGCACATAGGGAGGGAAAACATATGTGTCACAACTTAAAAATAACTCTCTCACACCCATCTTTATGTAACATGACAAAAAAGGGATCCTGCAGAAGATATAAAACATGCACAACATACCGATAATGTGAAAGAAGGCAAGTAGATGCAATAAAATCTAAAATAGGACAAAGAATAGCCACAAAATAAAACTTTTTTTTCTTCCAATCTATGCACAGTCAATTACAATGGTGGTATAAGGAAATAATCTACATGTAGTGAGCCGATATGAGGCCTACAACTCAAAATACAAAGGAACACCACTCTGAATAATACTCTTGCAAACCAAGAGAGTCTAACCTTTACAAATGGGCATTATTCAACAATATATAGAAGAATTAGAGAGAAGACAAAAGGAAAAAATTGGATTTCCAATCACAACCAACAACAACATGTAATAAATTCCTACACATCCGCCCGTATCATCATTAGATCCACCTCCCCAAGTCAACTAACTTGTGGATGAAGAAAATAGACCAAATCTCATAAAATCTAGGTGGTTGAGTTGAATAGATGTGTGCATTAATGGCCTAAGTTGAGTTTCCCACTTTCATCTACCAAATCCCATCAAAATATGATTTTGAAAACCTTAGAGTGTAGCCCACATTAGAAGATTTCCAAAAGAATAGGCGCACATGATTTTGAGCTCTGTGGAGGAAGTTATGGTGATTTGAAATTTTGTAGTACAAGAGGAACACACAAGACATGTGGCATAATCTGATTGGTTGCGGGAGTTATATGATTGTCTGTTTATTTAGTCTCTTCCATGTGTCATGCGTTCATTCAACATAAGGATTAGCACATAACTAATGTTTTACGATTTATCCACATGGGCTGCACTTTATCCGACAAGTCTCCAAAATGGACACATAACACACACCGATTAACATGGAAGGTTGTATCCTTTGATGCATGTGTAATATCGGAATGCGTGAGAGGAGAGAATAAAGAAACCTACAAGAGTGCACAAGAGAGTACCCGAGGATTAAAAGAGGTGAATATTTTCTAAGGCATGAAAATGTGCAAGGAATACATGAGCGTCCCGTTAAAGGAGTGTGTGGAGCACGGAAAAAGGTGGCACATGAGATCTTACCAAGAAGGAAAGGGGAAGATGCGTAAAGGAAGTGCACAGGGAGGAGATGCGAGAAAAAAATTTACAAGGGAAGAGTGTAAAGGAAATGAGTGCACACACAATGATGTGGGGCAATTAGGAAGGAAAGTTATGCGTGAGAGAAAGCATGCGGGGATTTGTAAAAAATAAGGCCAAAATCAAATTTTGTCTGTGAGAAGGTGCATAGAAAGGGAGAGTGGAGGGAGATAGAATAATAAAATGGAGGAAGCTAGAAGTGTGCAAAATGTGTGCAAAAGGAAATGAAGGGAAATGGAAGAAGCAAGGAACTAGGAAGGGCGTGTGTGAAGAACTAAAACCAAGGAAATGTGCCATGAAAGGAAATCAATGACACATACAACCTAATAACTTGATGCCGAGCCAAATGAAATCAAGTTGTTAAAATAACCAAGGGGTTATTTTAGACAACACACACCAAGTGTAATGTTGTTCAACAAGAAGTTGAGTGTAATGTAAGTATATTCTTAACGCTTATTCCTTTAAAGGATTTGCCAAATACAATTGTTAGATACTCTTTGTTTTGATTATTTTCACATACAAGGATATGAAACATAAATAAATTAATGTGCTAATTCATATTATATAAGTAGTGACATAAACACAATAATTGTGAATCATTAAGGAAAAATTGATATTGTGTTTTATCAATTAATAATTAACAAGACAATAAAAGGATGATATACTTAACTAATGTTGACTTTCGTTGGGTCTCAAATGTTACTACAAGATATGAAACTAATTTTGAATGCTTCATTTAGGGCTCAAATTTAAGACAAAGACAATAAACATGTCCTGACATGGTTGAAAGAGTAAAAACTTATTGCAAATGGTACTGTTTAGTTTTTCCATTAACATATTTGAAGGATTTGGGACCTATTTTTGGAAAACCTTCCCATATGTATGCAATCTAATTTTTGATGTGTATGAGCTCTTTGATCTTCATATGATGACACATGATTGATATCTCATTTTCCAAACCCTTATTGAGTTTTCTTTATCCCATGATACCTTAAGGGGTTAGCATTTTGGATTAAATAGACCTTGACACACCCCGTGATGGCTAAGCATTTCTCACATACCACTACTCAAGAGATCTCAAACTACATGCATTTCTCCCACCTATGTGAGCATGTACTTGTGAAAAATCATGTTCAATCTAGATGTGAATCTTCCTCTAGAATCTAACCCTTGGAAACCTATAACTTTGACCTCTTTGTATTCAAATTTGGCTTAGTGGATTTATCTAGGGATCTTTGAAGATTTTATATATGGCTATGCCTTTATACAATGATCTTCCCGTATGTGAGATTTCTCCATTAGTGTGACAGTGGTCATTATATGTAAGAGGAAAGGAATGAATTTATGGGGTCGTTTGTGTGTGTGTGTGTGTGTGTGTGTGTGTGTGTGTGTGTGTGTGTGTGTGTGTGTGTGTGTGTGTGTATCTTAATCTTTAATAGTTTCCACCACAAATGACCCATGAAGCATTTTTAAGACAAACTAATGGTGATTTCCGATTTTGAAAACTAGATTTTGGAGTGGCTTGAGGCTCCTATACATGAGACACTACTAAAATATGGTTGTCTTGATTTACTATCTAATAGGTGTAAATAGGGATCTGACTATTGGAGAACGTCTATCTAGGATTATGAAGGGATTATTTTATAAAATGAGTTGATATTGATTAAGTATGGATAGAAGATGAAGATGGATAAGATAGTGGATGGGTAAATTGGTAGAGGGAAAGTATGCTCAAGATTTGAATATATGTCAAAGTATACCAAAGTTTGTGTTTCCAAAGAGTCAAGACCAAATTCAATTGTCCACAATTTCCCCTTTTAATATAGTATTTTATAATTTCTATATTGAAAGAATAAAATAAATTTCATACCCATGATAACTATAATGGGTGTTTCCACTTCAAATCATAATGTGCCATTGTGTCCCATGAAAAAATCCATAAGAAAACATGTGTAGATTAATGTCTCTCAATGATGAAAAATTAAAATAATTACATCATAAAAATGAATTTTAAAACACAAGGAATGAGTACACTGATGGTATGAGAACTCAACCGTGACTTATTGACCTTGATTAGATAGTTCTATGGGGAAAACATGTCCTAGAAGGAGAAGGTGCTAATATAGCGAGTTAAGGAGTGTTGATGCACCAACTTCCACTAAATAAGGACACTAGAATTTGATTGACAATTAAGATCAACCATATTTCCTTATGTTGTTGAATAAGACAATTTGAAATCAAGGAAAAGTTCTTTAGCCTCATTCTCTTCTTGGAAAAAAATAAAACAAGGATTTAGGGATAAAAACTCTACTTATGGGACCTCGGAGCCATATCCATGCAAAATGGATAACTATCGTAGATAATATAAACCCCAAAATGTGCATATGTAGTACCATCATTCCCCATCGATCCTAAAATATACTAAAATGTGTGTTTATGAATGAAATTCATGCCCCAAGTGATAAATATATCCTTTAATGTAAATATGGAATGACCAAATATAAAAATAGTCCATCAAATGGATAAAATCCATGCCTCCGATTGCACCCAAAATAAACAAGCTACATATTCTTATTTAAAATTTAAATTAGGGTTAGAAATATGATATATAATAAAATTATTTAACTTAATATTAATTAGAAAATCAAAACACACACACACACACATATATTACCAATTTGTAAGATAGAACCATAAGAACATGTGCTAATAGAAGAAGACAAAAGAGGAGAGATGCAATTAAATATTCTCTGCTACACTGGAAGCTGATTTGGCTGTGGTTGAAGGATGAAAAGAATAGAAATGGTCTACAAATGATTTATTTCTACTATAGAGGTGATAGATGAGCATGAAAAAGTCAGTTATTTATGTACAAAACCATTTCCTTGTTCGCATTTACGACAAGTTTTGGTGTTATGTATTTTTTTATGTATGTGCGATATATTGGAATGTGCCTTATTACGAAACCCTAGGACTTATAAATGTGTGAAACCCTTTGTATGACTCAACATAGCTTCAAATCCTAACCTTGGGTAGAAAATCCTACAAAAATGTTATTGGTTAGGTCAAAGTGTAATCTATACAAAGCCTACATTCAATTTTTTTGGGATTAGCACACAAAGTTGTATGAGATAATATATCGAGATCTAAACATACATGTAATAAAAATAGATATTCTACTAGAAGAAATATACAAAACAAGAGATATAAATCAACACTATATTTAATGTGGTTCACCCAAAGGTGGGATACATCCACCAAGAAAGAAGCTAATCTATTATCTAAAGCTTTCGAAGAGATATACAATGAAGATTTAAAATTTTCCACACCTCTCATGATGTACAATACTTTCTTTCTCTCAAGCTTTTCCTTCTTCTCTAAGAATTCTCTCTCACAATTATTTTCACAATAATCACTAACTCTCTCTTCTAACCCTAACTTTCTAGCTTATAAATACCTTATACAAACTTAGGGCACTTAGCCATGCAATTACAATCAATAGATATTCTTTAATACTAAAATTAGATCTAATTCCCGTGAGTTAAATAAAACACTCACACACAAGTAATCGACGCCGATTATCCCTAACCGATGACAATTCCTACTTTCCTAACTGATGTCGATAATAGGTGACCATTTCCGGTCCCTTCATAACCAATGTTAGTTATTGTGTTTTCCAACAAGTTGATATAACATGCTAAACTGAAGTAATTGAGCTCCACATCTTAACAATATCCCACTTAGAGATAAATTACTGCACTATACACCTGTACAACATCATCTTTGGATCCTTAGCTTTGTTTCTTCCTCTTCAAGTCTCAAACTTGAAGACCAATAGAAGTGGAGTGTAGCTCCAACTTCTCTTTTGTTAATGGTTTTGTTAGCCTATCCACAAGGTTTTTACTTGTATGAATCTTCTCCACTTTCATTTGCCCATCCTTTAATACCTACCATATGAAGTGATATATCAACTAAATGTGTTTCATTCTAAAATGAAATTCCGAGTTCTTTTCCAAATGAATTGCACTCTGACTGTCATTGAAAAATTTACAATCATCTTGCTCCTTTCCCAACTCTTCCATGAACCTTCTCATCCATATAATCTCTTTTCTAGCCTATGTAGCTACAACATATGCTACCTCTATAGTAGAAAAAGCCAAAACCTTTTACAATCTCGATATCTAGCTAACTACCATCCCACCTACTGTGAAAATGTATCTAGTAGTTCTCCTTCTACCATCCGGATCTTTAGCCATATCTGAATCAACATAGCCACATAAAGAAATATCCAAACCTCCATAACATAACTGCATGCTAGATGTCCCTCTAAAATAATTGAGTATCCATTGGACTGCTTTCCAATGCTCCTTGCTTAGATTGGCCATAAATCTACTCACAACTCCCACTTCCTGTGCAATGTCTGGTCTGGTACAAACCATAACATACATGAGACTCCAAACTGTTGAAGCATATGGTACTTGTGTCATGTATTTGACGTCATCATGTGATGAAGGACAGTGATCTATGCTCAATTTGAAGTTTCCAGCCATAGGTGTACTTACAAGTTTTGAATTCTACATTTTAAACCTTTCTAACATTTTGTAGATATAATATTTCTTAGACAAATACAATGTATTGTTCTTCCTTTCTCTATGTATTTGCATGCTTGAGGATTCTTTTTGCAACTCCTAAATCCTTCATAAAAATGTGTGAGCTATATTTCCTTAAGCTCACCAATGTCTTACATACTAGATCTTGCAATACGCATATCATCCACATATAGTAACAAAATAATATAGCTCCCATTTTCAAGCTTCTTGAAATAAACACAATGGTTAGATTCACATCTCAAGTAACCATGCTCATGCATGAAACTATCAAACCTCATGTACCATTGCCTTGGAGCTTGCTTGAGCCCATATAGGCTCTTTTTCAACCTGCACACTAATTTATCCTTACCCTTGAATTCATACCCAAATGACTACTATATATAAATCTCTTCATCTAAATCACCATGAAGGAAATTTGTCTTCACATCTAGTTTCTCTAAATGCAAATCATCTACTACAACTAAACTCAATACAATACGTATGGAAGTCATTTTAACAATAGGAGAAAATATTTCACCAAAGTCAATACCTTCTTTTTGTGCAAATAATTTTACTAAAAGCCTTACCTTGTACCTTTTCTATCCACCCTCTTATTCCTTAATTCTGTAAACCCATTTTTTATGCAATGTCCTTTTTCTTGCTGACAACTTAACCAAATCCCAAGTCTGGTTTTGTTACAAGGAGTCCATCTCCTCATCCATGCCATGCTCTTACTAAACATGGGTCTCATCCTACATTACTTCTTCAAAAATTTCTAGTTCACCATTATCAGTCAATAATAAATAAGATAGAGAAGGTGTAAATCTTTTTGGAGGTTTACTTACCCTTTGTGACCTTCTCACATGAGTTTGGGGTACCAGGCTCATTTTGGACCTCTTGAACATTTATTTCTAATTCTGACAGTGACTGAGACCGGTCACCTATAGCCAATGCCAATTATGCTAACTGATTCCATTTTGGATCTTCTGTAATCGATACTGGTTCAGATGACTAATGCTACTCGAGGTCAACCAACATTGGCTACTTTGTAACCCTGTAGGTATGATTTTTAAATCCAAGAGTTCATTTTCATTCACAAAATTCTCAACTGGTTCGTCCTTGGGTACCAAAATTTGATCCTTGTACATTCTCTTTTCATTCCATTTAATGTCACGACTCCTAATAATTTTAGAATTCTCTAAATCCCAAAAATAGAATCCAAAATCACTAGATCCATAACCAATGAAAGTGCATCTCTTGGATTTTGCATCCATTTTTTTCTATTTTCCTTATCAATATGCACAAAAGCTTCTGAACTAAAAACTTTAAGAAAATAAATATCTACCTCTTTTCTGGTCCAAGCTTCCTCTGGTATTCCTCCATCTAGTGAACTTGAAGGCCCACGGTTAATCAAATAAATTGATGTATCAACTACTTTTGCCCAAAAATGCAAGGGAAATCTAACATGTATCCTCATACTTCTAGCATGTTCCATGATTGTCCTATTCATTATTTCTACAACACCATTCTCTTGTGGTGTTCTTGGAACCATCCTTTCTCTACGTATTCCATTCACTGAACAATAATCATTGAAAGCCTTGCTACAATATTCACCACCATTGTTAGATCTAAGGCACTTTAACTTTGAATTTGATTCATTCTCAACAAGGGATTTCCATCTTTTAAAAGTCTCAAAAACATCATATTTATGTTTAATACAATAAACCCATACCTTTCTTATAGCATCATCAATGAAAGTAACATAATATTGAGATCCTCCATGAGAATTTACCTAGGATGGTACCCACACATCCGAGTGTACAAGCTCCATTCTTTTCTCCTTCTTAGTTGCCCCAACTTTGAGAAATATCACTTTTTTTTTTTTACTTTCCAAAGACACAATGCTCAAAGAAATTAAGATATAAATCTTTCCAATCTGATAACTTACCCTTAGCCTTTAAGATCTACATTCCTTTTTGACTCATATGACCCAACTAATTATGCCACATGCATGCATCTCGAATCTGAAGTAGATAATACGAAAAGGAATTAGTAATATATGTAGATAAATATAACGTTCCTATCTTATTGCATCTTGCCACAAAAATTCACCCTTGGTGAATTTCTAATAGTCTACTATGATTGTAACCATGCAACCAACTTCACCTAGTTGCCCTGTAGAAATAATATTCCTCTTGAGGCTTGGCACATGCCTCACATTTTTTAATACCCATGTATTTCCATTCTACAATTTTTCGATGAACTTCCCCTTTACTAGTAATATTGCAAGGTTCATCATCACCCAAATAAACATGCCCAAAATTTTCGTGGAGATAATTTCTGAAATAACCCTTATTAGGGGTTACATGGAAAGAAGCTTCTGAATCTAAAACCCAAGATTCTTTTCTATTATCTAAAGAAAGAATAAGAGCATCTTGCATTACCTCTTTTGTAATATTTTCCTCTTGACTTTTTTCTTGGTGTTGGTTCTCTTTATCCTTTGACCAACAATCTTTCTTTGCATGTCCTTTCTTTCCACAATTCCAATAGGTTATTTCCTTACCTCTAGATTTAAATCTTCCTTTCCTTGACTTTGATTTCCCATTATTCTTACTCTTGGCTACCTATGATTTCTACATTCAAAACATTCCTAGATGATGACTCATCTATACTTTTCCTGCGAATTTCTTCATTCAATATTATACTAACCACATCATCAAACTTCAAAATATTATTGGTAGATGTTGTATTACTAAAAACCATTACCAAGTTATCCCAACTATCAAGAAAAGAACCTAAGAATAAGAGTGATTTTTCTTAATCATAAAACTGAATATCAAATGATTTTAATTTATTTACAATAGATCGGAAATCATTCAAATGACTAGATGCAGATCCACCTTCATGCATCTTAGAACTAAATAGTTTCTTCATCAAAAAAAATTTATTTGAGGCACTAGGTTTTTCATATAAATTCGCAAGAGATTTCATTAACTCTACCGTTGATGTCACTTCTATAATATTAGAAGCCACAGATGCTTCTAGGCTCAATCTTATAGATCCCAAAGCCTTTCATCAAGAATATTCTATTCTTCATCATTCATCTTCGTAGGTCTAGAATTTTCATCCAACAATAAGTACAAATCTCTTTGATACAGATAATCCTCAATCTACATCTTCCATAATTGATAATTTCATCCTTCAAACTTCTCTACCTTGTATTTGTTTTCTTTTGCCATTGTTGTAGCTCCCACTCAATCAAAAAACCCTCTGTGAGTAAATATGTCAACACACAAAACCCTCAAACAAATATCTGATACCAATTGTTGGGATTAGCACATAGGTTGTACAAATAATATATCAGATCTAAACATACATGAAATAAAAGTGGATATTCTACCAGAATAAATATACAAAACAAGAGATATAAATCAACACCAGATTTAATGTGGTTCACCCAATGTGGGCTACATCCACCAAGAAACAAGCCAATCTATTATCCAAAGCTTTCAGAAGATATACAATGAATATTTACAATCTTCCACACCTCTCACAATGTACAATAATTTATTTATCTCCAGCTTCTCCTTCTTCTTCAATAATTATCTCATACTTATTTACACAATAATAACCAATAACACTCTCTTCTAACCCTATCTTTCTAGCTTATAAATACCTTATACAAAATTAGGGTACTTAGCCATGCAATTACAATCAATAGATCTGCTTTAATACTAAATTTAGATCTAATTCATGTGATTTAAATGAAAACTCACGCACACGTAACTGACGATGGTTAGCCCTAACTGATGACGGTTCCTACTTTCCGACCAATGTCGGTCATAGGTGACTGATGTCCCTTCATAATCGATGCCGATTCTTGTGTTTTCCATCAAGTTGATATAACATGCTGAATTGAAGTAATTGAGCTCCACATCTCAACAACATTACTACAAAGAGGTCTCAAATTTCACACATTTATCCACCTAGAGATGTAATAGTGATACATATGTACTATCTCACTAATGTGCTCACTTGATAATGTATTTTAGTGACTTAACATGTTTGTGATTGAATTTTCTTGGAAGGTTTTCAACTTGGTAAACTAGACTCTTGAACTTATTTAAGAGTGCTTTATAATTATGTGGTGTTCAATTTTAATGTGTGTTGATGCTTGAGGGATATTTAGGAGAGATTTGAGTGTTTTTTGGTATGATTTAAATTTGAGGAGTTCTTGTAATTTCTACGTGAGTAAATGAGTGCATTTGAATTGCTTATATAGGGTTTTGTAGGTTTAATTTCACATTAAGGATGACCTTAGATTGAATTTTTGGTAGCTTGATCCTGTTTTGGTGGTCCTATATGGGCATGAAGTGAGGTGTTGTGATGTAGACACCTAACAATAACAACTTTCAAATCATCTATTATAAGGCTTATACCATCAAAATTCACCTTACCCTACAACGCGAGGAACATCGGGCTTAATTAAATGCTTAAAAATTACTTATTCATACAAATGTTACCAATTTTACCTTGGATGAATTTCAAGGTCTATATCCTATTCCACCTCTGCAAATCCTGCCAATTCATTGATCACAATGATCCTTGGACAAGAGACAATTCACTCTTCTTATACTCCAAACTATTCCTCCTTTTCTTTACTAGATTTTTAACTCGATTGAGACAATTTTAATCTTTTAACACTTTAAAAATGATTTACTCACCTTTCTCTTCTTCCAACACCTATAATGCACTCTACCTCTAATGTACTTCAAGCCTCCAACACCTCACCTTTCATCCACAGTTACTTGTACAAACCTTTCTCACTTCTTCCTTCAAGATTTTCTACTAGGCTTCCTTCTTCAAAAACCAAACTTGGGTTTTGGATTATTTTCTTACTCCCTCTATCAATACCCTATTCAAACACCTTGAGATATAGTTATAATGATTATCAAAATTGATTCAAACCACTAAAAGTTACAATACTAGTCTCTCTTATCCAAAACTGCATTATTTCCCTTCTTGAAGTAATGTGTTTTTACACTATAGAGTTGTATAGCCTTCTATGAGTGTAGTTGAGATATTACATACTCCATTAGTTTATTTTTATCACCTTATATGAATGGAAAAAATTTGGAGGTTCCACTCTTTTCACAATTCCTTCTAATCCACTTCCTGTGTTTTGGTCTACCAACCTATAACTAGGTCTTGAGAAATTGATTATCATGCATGAAATTGATTATATTCAACTTCTATATGAAATGGGAAGTTATTAAAGAACTAAATAAGAATATTGTAATATGAAAAAAATTATCCCATTTAGATTCAATGGCTAACCCTTACTCCCTTTGTAAACTTACACCTCAAATTAGACTTCACATGCAGCACACAATGTTATAGAGACTGCGGTAAAGAATTATCTTGAATTCACAATTGAAATTTGAAAATTATTCTTCAATCACTTATTATACCCATTGAATATGCCTCATATGAAATCTCAGACCTTAATTCATTTTCTAGGGATTTTTAATATCCAATTCTTCCCTAAACCCTAACTGGGTCTTCTCTGAGCCCGAGAGGTTTTCTTTTCTCATATCTCCCACTCGTAACTTGATCCAAAGCTTAAATTTTTTTGGAGATCTAAATCAAGGCTAGGAACAATATTTTCTTACCAGTGGAGGTGGAGGAATCCTAAAAACTTGATACTTTCTTACTTTCCTTCGTGGTACTGTAGATGGCATACACAGTTGAAAGAAGAATTCACTGTTAAGTTTGATGATGCTTTTACTTGATGACCCTGCATGCATGATTTGTTATTTTATCTTAGAACATTGGACACACCATGTATTTATTATTCCACTCTACTAAAACAACCAAACTACTTCTCTAAAGAAAAAACTCTCAGTTATAACTTAGGGTTTTTTTTCAAACCCTGCATGTAAAGAAGACCCTAAGTAAGAGCCTCAAATTTCATATTAATTTTTCTACCTTAAAAATTTTATTTGATCATTAAATAAGTTCATGTATCTATCCACAAGTCAATAAATTTTTAGAATTTCTTAACTATTATGCAAGGACATAGTTTTAGGTATCAATTCGGGATGATCAAGAAATTTCCCAATATGCAACACAAGATTACATTTTTGTGACTTAAATTATTGGCATTGTCTTCTCAACATAGTCAATTAATCACAATAAGAGTCCTTTGCATCTTCCCATAGGTTGACCACTCAGATTTATTACAAAAAAATAGTTCCTAGTTTCACAATTAGTTTCATAGTTACAAGAGAAATCGAGACATAAGGAACATCAAAGACCAAAGATCAAGTTTTTAATACTCATTTCTTAGTTAAGGATTATCTCTTATGAACCTCTCGATACTAATAATACAACACTTATCGACCATAACCGTTATGTAAGAAGTACCACCACCTGAGTTAGCAAAAATCATATAAAATACCATCTCTATCTTGCTTAAGTAAATTCACCTCTAAACCCTATAAAGCAACTCTTCATTTCTTGCAAACACAAAAATTAAGATTATTTTCATCCATGATCTATTCACAATTACAGAGTATAAGATTCAGGGATTATAATCTTACAAAATACAACACCCATTCATTAAGAATACAAATAAAACCACACAAACTCAGTCTTCCCTTCAATATTCCTTGAAAACCTTCACATTTGATTCACTACCCGTAAGAATAATATTACGCTTAATTTTTGCAATTTATAACCCTTTCATCAAGTTGTAACCGAATCGGCTTCTTGGTCACATGAGTTTAACACTAGATTTCTTAACTTAAAGACTCTAATTCTTGTTTTCTCACTCAAATTATGAATTCTAGTCCCTAAAAAGGACCTGAGACACTTAATTACATCTCATTTCATCATCTTCCAAGGTTACAAGCTCCAAGAGTTCATGAAAACAACAATAACAAGCCAAAAATGGCCTCCACACTCAAATTTGACATTTTGGAGGGAAATGATTATTTTGAAATTTGAAAAGCCTAGATACCAACTATCACTTAAAAATGACTTAGATGTACTCCTAGGACCTAAAGACACACCCGCAAGACATAATTGATATCATCCCGATTTATTGACAAGGAAGGAGTTGATTCTCTGCGCATCATGCTTTGGAAAGTTTTGGGAATGAAAATTGGAAGTGAGATATATATATTTTTATTATGGGTAAAAGAGGGTTAAGGGGCCCTACCCCATACAATAAGGAGAAAAATATTTATTGATGAGGAAAGAATGAAGTATCCTCTACCAACGACATCGTAAATCAAGGAAAACACAACTAATAGTACAAACTAACAACATAAACAAAAACATGAAAGCTCATCCCTGGGAACCCTTCCCATGGGATCTAAGGCACATTTTAAGGGATTATTTGTTCCCTTTCTTTCTTCTATTCACAGTAGACCAACCATTACCAAAAATCAGATTTACATTTTCTGTTGTGTGAACCGTAAACTCGTTTCCGTATTATTGTTGTCTGATCAATACCAAGAGGAGAGGGTGAAGTCCCAACCTCACAACTCTCCTCTACATTGTTAGACAAAGGGGGAACCTCCTCCTCCACTGAAGCTAATTCCTCATTTGCAGATCCATCTTTAGACTCAGAATCAGAATGACTGTCAACAACCAACAAACTTGGATCCACATTCTTCCACCAAGAAGTGTGTCTACTTGCATGTTTCTTCCCATTATTGCAATCCACAACTAGATGTCCAAGTGAAAAGCAGGTTCTGCATCTGAAGGGAAAACCTTCATAATCCAAGTTTTGAGTCCATATTCTATCCTCCACCATAAGATCAATAGAAGCAGGAAAATCCATTGAGGTGTTCATATCAACTAAAATGCGAGCATACATAGTATACTCATACAAGGTCATTTTTGTGTCAATAGCCAAGGTTTTACCCAGAGTGTTACCAATGGTGATTAAACATTTCTCATCCCAAAACTGTAGAGGAAGATATGGAAGATGGACCCAAACAGTCTGATTTGGAATGTTTTAGTGACTGGATTAAATAGGGGAAACCATGGCTTCATGAGTAGAAAGTGGGATTGGAAGTCCCACAATCTATCAAAAATTAAGTCTCTATCAGAGATAATATCAAAGACAACAATGAAAAAACCTCTAGTTAAAGGGTAAATATCCACTTTACCATCCATTAATGGCTTCCAAGAAGAAGAGATCCAGTCATACAGAGTGGGAAATCCAGGACAAAATTTGTTGAATATGCAAATAATGCCCTTTTCCTTGAAATAAGCCTCTATTTTCATAACAGATGGGCCAAAACACACAGAGGGGGACGATTTGGCATGTGAAATTTCCTTTGGAGGAGGATTAGTAGAGGATTTAGCCACATCAACAAAGCTTTTAAATATGCCTTGATTCCCCAAACACGCAAAGATCCAAAAAACCATCCAAACTGCCAGAGGGTAAGATCTGAGACAGAGAGGGAGAGGTAGGCACATCGACATCATTTCCATTTAAAGGTGATCTAGCTGAAGAACCACTAACATTCTTCAAAAAACCCTTGTCGTAGTAGCGAAGCGGGGAAAAATAATAGGCTTTGTAAAGACATTCATTTTTGACAACAGAGGAGTCCGATTGTTACGCCTGCGAGAACCTCCAACACCACTAGCGATCCCGAGCCCGTATCCTCCCATGCCGCTAGTGAATTTTCCTAAGCATCCATGACCCTTTAGAGAAGGTCCACATGGAATCCACTAGGTTAGGGCATTCATCCATAGTTTTCATCACCACGAGCTTTCTTTGGAAGTGAGATATTATTATAGACTTATGAAATCAATTTTATGAGTGACTAATTAGTTTAGTGAGGAGATACATTCATGTAAAATAGGCCCAAGGATTAGTATTTGAGCTTGGAATGTGAACACAAGTTATGAATTAGGATTAAGACAAACTTGACATTATCAAGTGATAAATAATGTAGTTTACGTGTCTACATTTGCCCCCTTTAAGATAGGAAATGATTTTTTCTTAAAGGAATAGATAAATGAGTGCGTAGACACACTCTGTCTTCACTAGAGGTGCTTGATTTTCTTAAGTGTTGATGTTATATCCATACTAACCTATAACACATAGTGTAGTCAATGTCCATACAAGAGTTGAACTTTAAATACGATTTAAAAATTTATGTGAGACTTGAAATTGTAACTTTCAAATTTGATAAGTGAACAAATAATGGAAGCACACATATTTTTCTTATTAAAGGATAATCTCCTTAATGAATTGCTTAGTGTATATGTTAAAAATATTAGTGGTGCAAATGTGATAAAATAAGTAAACTTGCTTCCCTAATCTAATCTTCTCAACAAATACCTTAGATATAAAAATGGATTGAAAATGGGAGAGAGCCAAATACCTGCACTTCCCTACATGTTGCAAAACTACTCCTTTGATGTGTTGGATTTTCTCTAGATTGATTGTTGATTTATTTAGATGTTGGTGGGGACACATGAGAAACAACTCCCCTTATAACTTGATGATTTTTCTTAAATAATGCTTGATGAAGGATTGAATGATGATATATTGTAGATGAATGATGGATGGATTAAGTGATTGAAGATAAAATGACAGAGAGGATATTTATGGATTTATAAGTTCCTTTCTCTCATGGAGGATGAGAGTTCAATTTATAGCCGAGGAGTGGAGGATTCAATGGCTAGGATGAAGCCAAGTTGGATTTGGATCAAGGGTGGTGCATGTGAATATTTTAGAGTGGAAGACTCTAGAATTTGAATTCAAAATTCATGGAGGGAAGAATCTTCCATTGAATTAAAAATTCAATGGAAGGAGAGATTTAGAGAGGCTTCTAGAAATATAAGCCACTAGATTTAGAGGTGCGAGGATGTGATTAGGATTAGGATTATATTAGCTTATTAAATCATGATTAGAGGTGAGATTACATGGAAACGATAGATGTAGGGATGTGCGGAGCTAGGTGGGTAGGTAGATGTACGAATATTAAATTCTTTGAAAATGTTAATGAGGAATATTAGTGAGGTAATAAGACATTATTAATCAATTAAAGGATTATGGGTTGAAATGGGATATGATAATGAAATAAGAGGATTAATGATGGAAATGTTGTGATAAATGGTAAATAATGATAAAGTGTAAAGATGATAAAATGGATTAGTAATAATTAGTTATAATTAATCATGTTGACATTTTAGATGTATATATTTTGCCCCTTTTTGAATTGTTATTACGAGAGAAATGAATGTTCAAAGAAAAGAAATGTCAGGATGGTGATATGATTCCCCCTCGAGGGGTTAGGTGGGGAGGGTACAAGTTAGGTAAACACTCAAAAGAGGAGATACCAAAGTTAGTAGATGAGAGAGGATTAGAGAATGAGAAGATTGATGAGTGAGATGATTAGAAGATTGAGGATTCGAGAGGATATTGGATGTTGGAGTAGAGTATGCCCTAGTCAAGGGGTTAGGATTTTAGATTTGAAGATGGTAGATTTGATGATGTTATATTTGATGTTTGATTGGATATGAAGATAGGGTATTGGCTTATAGGATGTTTGATTTGGAGGATTAGAAGATTGAAGATGTTTGGATGAGAGAATAAGGAGCGGTTTTGAATCTATTTGGATGATATGTTATTAATGAGGAGAGGATTGGGATGATGATTGATGAAGTGATGAGAAAGGGTGTTAGTATATTCCCAAATGAGGGTGAGGATTTTGGATGTTGGATGTGATGATAATATTTGGATGTGGATATTGATTGATTGATAAAGGATGGATTGAATAGGAGGGTGAGGAGGTTAGATAGTTAGTTAGATGATGATGAGGATTAAGTGTGGATGATGATAAGGATAAATTATGATGATAAAAGTGGGATGTGATACCATAAAGTGCCCATTGTTATCATCATTAGAAATTTTATTGATGTGGCATAGAGCAATATGCACCATGGTATAAAGATCGTGGTGATTGAATTGCCAAATGCCCTTATCCTCATATCATTGGAAAAATTAATATTATGATGGTCCTCATATCATTGGACCAAAAAAAATGGCCTTGTATCATCATCGTGTAAAAGAAAAAAGAATAAAAAGGGGCCTCATATCATCAGCCAAAATGTAAATGCAGACAAAAAACAACACACACAAGCAAAAACACACACATTGTATTTTTGTATATTGTTTTTTTGGTGTAATTTTGTGATCTTTTTATGGATTTTTTTAATGTTTTGATTTTTAGACTTTAGATGTTTAGATCATTGGATTGTGGATTTTGGATGTTGGATTTTCGATGTTTAGATGGATGTTTTGATGTTGATATTTTAGAAAGATGAAAGTATTCAAGATGGGATAGTTCATGGGTGGATGGGAAGGGATGTAAGATGGGATGCAAGTATCTCATATAAGTCCTAAAGTATGTTTGAGTAGGATGAAAGGTAATTGTTGAGGGAAATTGGATATGGTAGATAGGATAGGGATTGATTGATAGGTTGATAGATTATGATTATATGGGATGTGGGATGTGAGATAGATAGATTGATGGGTGTGGTATAGGATAAGATGGGGGATATGGAAGATGGTAAGACATTACTTGAAGTATAGGGGGTGGGATAGATGTGGTATATCCACAAGTATAAATTAGGGTGGCTTATGTGGATAGATGAATGAGTTCGAGTTGTCCCCAGATCTCTAAAATGAATGATACCCCTAGCGGGTGATACTAAGTCTACACCATCACGATGATGACAAATAAAAGGACCAAGAGGTGGATTGGATGAAAAATAAATGATCATCATCTACCCATGGATGTTTTATCCAAGGGAAAAAGGGATGTGGATGTGATGGATGGAGGAAAATAACATCAGTGATGAACAAAAGATGAGCCTAACGACACATGTTGTAATGAAAGAGTTGGACTAAAAAAATTTGTGACCAAGGTCTTAATAATGCATGGAAACATGCAATCCATATGTCTCTACGAGATCAAAGTGTGTGTGATTATGATGGTTAATTACCTCTTAAAGTGAATACGTAATGGGTAGTATGTGAAGAGAAACTAACTAATGTATAGGGAATGACTAAGTCAAATACGTAGATGGAGGGTGAATGGAAGGATAAGCCATGCATTTCTCTTCTTCCAAATGAGATGTCCATAGCCTCGATGGAGATACATCCGATTCTTGTCAAAACATTTCTCTCTCGCCACCTAGGGCATCCATAGCCCTAGTAGTGATCTTTGAAACAACTCTAGAGAGAGTTTTGAGGTGGATTTTATTATATATATATATATATATATATATATATATATAAAACTGTGATATGCTTTTTTACTTTTTGATTTTTAGATTTTTTAGTAAAGAGGTTCCACTCTCTTGAGAACTCTCAAAGGGTTAAGAATAACTAGTGGCTTGATGGGGGAGGGAAATGAGTATGGACATGACATTGGATGGAGTGTTAAAATACGTGCCCAAGGGTCTTCACCTAAGTTGATTAAGTATGTGGATCGATAGGAGGACAATTGCGCTTAAAATTTGGAGGTAATGATAGACCAAGGTCACATGAATGCAATAGGTATTAATGGATGTGATGATAAGAATGGATGTATATGTTGGATGGAAGGAGGATGGGTGGGAAGGAAAGAACATCCGTGTGTAGGTGAAGAATTATGTGCTCAATCCATTTTTAGGTGTTTGGTATTTGTAGGGGATTAAATGATTTGTGATTAGGTTGAGTGGTTGGGATAGTAGGATCAATAAGAGGAGTGGTAGAAATGGGTTGTGATGGAGTAGTGAGGGACATTGTTAGTGTTAGGTTTATAACCTAAGCCTAAATGACCTGGATTTTAATGAAGGGAGATGGGTTCACGAATTCCTTGTTCATGGATGCCTAAGCCTTTTCCTCAATGTTTCATATTAGTGAACATATTTTTGGCTATATGATATGAAGTGGATGGGGAAGATGATGCCATGTGGTCATCATGAGATTCGGGGTTATAATTCTATCATCACTTAAGAGGTCGGACTTAACAAAGGATGAGAGGTGAGATTGGTTTTGGTTTTTGGTCGATGAAGGGATGTTTGGATGTACGATGATATTTTTATGGTTGAATATGTTTGGATATCGAGTGGGATTTGGATGGTGGATGATGGTTAGGGAGAGGATTGGGATGGAAATGTGGTGGATAAAGAGGTACAAGGACAAAAATCCCTTGGTTAATGAGGTTTTAGACATAAGACCTAAATTACATGCAATGATTGGTCGAATGTCCATGGGTGTGATGGAAGTCACAATAATAGTGTTCCCGATACCAAGATGGTTGGGAAGGTTTTGATCATGTGATTTGATTGGGGGATGGATGATCATGTTGAAGGTTTTTAGACGATGGAAGATGGTGGTCAAGGATTCTCCTAAATGAGTGAAGTGGTTTGGGTTAAATAGTTTTAGGGAGTAGAAAGTAAAGGTGAAAGATTGGGTGGATTATGAGATGTTTTGGTTAATTTGGATTAAATTGTTTTGTCTTAGAAGATTAAGGGGATGGATTAGGCCTAGGGGCTAAAGTGGATGGTTTGGGCTTGGAGGCCGAAGTAGATTTGGTTGATTTTAGATTGGTTAGAGTATGTGGTTTTGAGGTAGATGGTTTTGGATTAGGATTAGATTGTTTGGGATTAATAGATGTAGATGAAGGGGATGAGGTAGATTTAGATGAAGGGGATGGGTGTGATATGGGGGTCACATTAGATTTGGGTGATGTTGGGGATGAAAAATATTTGGGAGATGAGTGTGGTGTAGGAACCACTTTAAATTTGGTTGATTTATGGGATGAAGTAGACGAAGGTGGCATAAGATGCTCATCAAAATGGGTAGGAGATGGGGTGTGGAGAATATTGGGATTGGATTTCATATGTTTGGTAGTTGGGGACTTAGGATTCATGTTAGATGTTTTAGGATTGGGGGATGGTGGAGTTGAAATAGAATTAGAGGATAATATAGTATCAGGTTTAGGTAATGAAGGGGGTAAGATAGGATTAGGTATGGATGAAGAGGACGAGGGTATCTTAGGAGCCAAATTATATGGTTTATGATTAGGGGTAGAAGGGGATGAGGGTGACTTAGGAGTCACAGTGGATGAGATAGTTTTGATAGGATTGGGCTTAGGTGGTAGAGGGGATGAAATAGGATTAGAGGCTAAATTTGATGGTGGATTAGGGGATGTGAGAATATCTAGGAGAAATTATGTAGGATTGGATTGGGATGATGAAGATGACGAGGATGGAGGACTAAGATGATATGTGGGGGATGATAATTTTGGGTTAAGTTGTTGGGATTGTTGTGGATATGTGAATGGGACTCGATTATAGGTTTTACAATGATTGGATTTAGGAGTTGATATTTTGGATGGTGGTGGATTATCCACTAGGTTTTGATGGGATGAAGGTGTAGGTCATGATGATTGATAGGGGATTTGGAGGTTGGAATTTAGGATGTCCGTGTGGGTTTGGGATTGGTGGTTAGATTAGCAAGGACATAAAGGAGGTCCTCTTAGTCTAGGTCAAAGTTAGTGATGTTGTCAAAGTTGATGTAATTTCCTTGTGAGGATAGTAGTTTATGTTGATTAGGTTAGGTTATGGATAGAGATGATCTAGGTTCCTTAAAGAGGAAGTCAATGGGGTGAGGGTAGATATCTTAGGAAGGGGAAATTATGGATTGGGTTGGTTGGGAGATGATGGTTTAGGAGGTGATTGGTTGATACATTATTTAAAATCAAATATTTTCTAGTTGATTTGTTGGATAGTTTTAGGATGATAGGATCATTATGTGGTGGTTGATTCAGATGACAAGGAGGGGATTGGTTGAGGTAGGATGTGAGATTTGAGATTTTTTTATTACGGTGTTGGATGAGTGTGATATTTCATGATCAAAGAGATATGGTTGAATTTTATGGGTGGGGGATGATGGGATAACTTGGTTGATGGATTTAGAAAAGAGGTAGGGGTTTGGATGTTGGTTTAGAGAGGATGGGGATTGAGGATCAAAGGTCACATGGTTTGATAGGATGTGTGGGGATTATATTTGGATTAGGTTGGTTGATTAAGGATGGTGATGGGATTTGGATTGGGATTGTTTTATTAAGGATGGTTGATTATGATGATGTTTGATTAATTAAAATTTTAAGGTGATATGATGGTTAAGGGTGTTCACAAGCAAGCAAAAACATGAAATACACACCCTAACTAGTCAAGTGGGATTAAAATCAAACTATATCCCACTTTCAATACCACACACAAAAATATGGTGACATAATTTTCTCTCCACCTATGTGTCAATGTGGGGTTGGCTAGTGAGTGATCTTGGGGAGTGCAGCCTCCTCCTTGCAATGTAGCTTGATATGTGACAAAAAGGTTGGCTAGTCTAGGATGAAAAATTTCAGTAAAGGAGCCCCCGATATATCTTTCTACTTGGGGCCCAAGTACGTGTTGCAAGGATGTTTTCTAAGACCAGGTATTAGGACGTGAAAGCCCCTCACTTCACACTACTCTTAAAATAAGTAAGCGCTTAGCTAATAACGATAACTATCCAAGAATTTGTATACCCCTCCATAACACGAGCATGTTTACATGTGTGGAGATGAATCCCATAGTCATGAGAATCCTAGAACTATGAAAAGTTCAAGGATATCAATTCTATGTCATGTTGTCCCTACAAAAGAAAAATGAGAAGGCTAGTTGCTTTTGATCCTCAATATAGTCTTAAGACACGAGAGGAGAGCATACACAATTTTGTCTTCTGGATGAACAAAAAATAAAGGAAAACACACAAAAATGATGATAAATGCAAGATAAAAGATGATAAAATGAAATGATAAAGATTAGTATTTGATGATTGGGTCTTCAAGAGGAGGCCCTATAAAACAAGGGTTAGTAGTTTGATTTTTTGAACCCAATATCTTGGACCAAACGAGTTGCAAAACAAAAGGATTAGTAGTTTTGAATCCTAAAATAAAAAAGAAGGTTATATAACTCAATATAAATATGAAAATGGATGGAATATCCCCTTGTTTTTGTGATTATCCTATAAAAATATAATGTTAGAACCTACAAAAAGTCACCAAAACACTTGAAAACAAGATTAGACTCGCTAGTTAAAGCAAGCAAAACCGTGATTCTACAAAGGCATTAATTGACAAGGCATAGGTGATTAAGTATGGAAAAGGATCCAAATTATATAAAATGTGTCACTTTATGACATAGGCACCATTCTTTGCAGCATAGGTGCCAATGTATGGCAAAAGACTAAAATAGGGTCAAAACTTGCAAAAACATGGTTTTTGTGTTAGAACAAAGGCTCAAGTCTCAACAAAGGAAACATAGTTTGGGCATAGGTGCAAATTTATCAAAAAGGAACCATTTCATGTCAAAGGCACTATTCTATGTGCATAGGTGCCAATGTATGGAAAAAGACTAAAATAGGGTCAAAAACATGATTTTGTGCTAGAATAAAGGCTCAAGTCTTAAGCAAGGCACCAAAGTCTGGGCATGGGTGAAAATATATTTAAAATATTCCATTCCATGGAAAAGGTTCCATTGTGTGTGCATAGTTTCCAATACATAGAGAAAATGTGTGTCGTTTCATGCTTTGGAAATGGAATTTGAGCCCGAAAATTGTAAATTTGAAGGGGTAAATGACAACGAAACTTCTTGAAACTTGGAAAGTATGTTCAAGGGATAAAAAAGATGGATGGAAATGATTAAAAATGGTGGGAAATACCCAAGGTGGGTTCCTAATTATATACATTATAAATATTAGTGTGGAAATGTGAGAAAACAAGTAACTTGCTTCCCTAATCTAATCTTCTAAAAAAATACCTTAGATAGAGAAATGGATTGAAAGGGGGAGAGAGATAAATACCTACACTTACCTACAAGCTGAAAAAAATCCTCCTTTGACATGTTATATTTTTCTTGATTTATTTTTAGTTGTTTTAGATGTTGGTGGAGACACATGAGCAACACCTCCCCTTATAACATGATGATTTTGTTTGAAGAATGCTTGATGAAGGATGAAGGATGTAATGATGATAGACTATAGATGAATGGATGATGATAGATTTATTGAGCGATTGAAGATAAAATGATAGAGGTTAGTTATGGATTTCCAATTTCCTTTCTCTCATGGAGAATGAGAGTTCAATTTAAAGTTGAGGAGTGGAGGATTCAATGGCTAGGATGAAGCCAATTTGGATTTGGATTAAGGGTGGAGAATGCATACAAGGATTAGAGGATTCTAGAGTGGAAGACTCTATAATTTGAATTCAAAATTCATGGAGGGAAGAATATCCCATTGAATTAAAAATTAAATGGAGGAGATATTTAGAGAGGCTTATAAAAATATAATCCTCTAGATTTAGAGGTGTGAGGATGTGATTAGGATTAGAATTATATTAGGTTAATAATGATGACTAGAGGTGAGATTACATGGAAATGATAGGTGCATGTTATTCAAGGAGAGAGAAACCAAGACTTGATTTTTATTCAAAGCATCAAATTACATATTTATACAATCGTAGAAGTGGTTCAATTCATCCATAGGGAGAAGAGGAAAAACAATAGATAGGGAGTGGTCACCTAAGAAGAGAAGAGGAATAATGTATTACATATTTTATAACATTCCCCCTTAATTAATTGTTTTAACAAATTTACCCGTGAATCAATTTAAATTTCACCTTTCCAAGAGAGTTGGTGAGTATATTTGCAATTTGAGCATCTTTCGGGAAGTACTTGGAGCTAGATGTGGTGGTTCAAGACTTGTTCTTAAATGTAGTGACATTTGACCTCAACGTGATTTGTTATTTCATGGAAAACTAGTTTTTCACAAGATTCAACATGTTGAGTAGACAACATATAACACTTAGCAGAATGGAAACAAAAGATTCATGCGAGAAGAGCACAACGTATTCAAATGCATGGGAGGATTGAAGGAATCACACGAGGAGGACAGAGACAGATTTGGGACTTAGCCATTTTCATGATTATGATCTATTTTTGGAAGATGGAATGCGGAGCACACAAACAGGATGAAGAATTGTATGACATGCACGTGCTATTTTTGGAAGAGTGGCTATGGAGCGCTTTACATGGGTGCGAGCTAAGAATAGGATTACTACTTCCAGTTAAACTATGAGAGGTCTATTGTTAGCATTATTGCATGTAAGCCTATTATTGTAAAGGCACATGGCTATTTCTAGCATGCGACCTATTTTGGGATTAGATAAGTGGTGAAGGGCAAGTCCCCACCCTTATAAATATGTAGTGAATTGTGTAATATAGGAGAGGTATGTAAGAACTGGATTACTATGAGATTATGTTGTCAGATCTGTTATGCACATGAGCATATGAGGCCATTACTGTAAGAAGCTTCTGTGTATTTATCATGTTTAATATAATGGAGTGTATTGGCTGAAATAGAGTGTTAATTATGTGTATAATTAGATCTTGCATGCTTGATCTCATCTTGGTTATCATTTAAATCTTTTATTCTTTAGATATAGATCTAAACATGTACTGTAGAATGATCTATTAAGTATGGATCTGAATGCATAAGTCTTCATCATGCTAACATCCTGCAACAACAACCCTAAAGAGGGGCTTGGTACCTTTGTGTGATTTGGGTGAGCACTCAGTCTAGGCTGAGTGATATGCCAATGCACCTAGGATTTTACTGGCAAATTCTAGGTTGCATCATTGGTTCCTTTGCCCGAACTTATTTTTCAGTTGTTTTTAGGATGGTTCATGATGAAGACATACCGGTTGACCCTAAAAAGTGTTGAGGAGTGGGTACATGACCTAGAAGAAGAATACGCATAGAGGTTCAACATCGGATCTGAGTTTGACACACACAAGTGGGTGGAGCAGAATCTGTATGACTGATTGTATGAGAGATTCTTCATTATTTTTCCGGTAGAACTGTATGAGTGGCTAGTTATTTATTCATCTAAATGGAACTGGAGGTATCACACACTTGTCTAGACATAGGAAGAATTTTAGACCCTTTATGATGCTGATCTGATTTAGACTCGCATTGTGGATACATGGTTCCATGGTGTTTTGAACAACTATATCTTGGAGTACTCAATTTCCACTTATTCGTGCCTAGAGGTAGTTGAATTCCAATTTTTATGATATCCCAGGGGAACTTACCTACAAGGAATTCCACTGGAATCAAAATTTTGATGCTAACCCTGAACTTGGAGAGAAAACTAATGGCTAACTAAACCCCACCACGTGCGGGGGTAGGATCAGGTTTGGTAAAATATGACAGACCTAACGACGAAAGGAAGAGAGAGGAAAAGTGGATTAGGTATAATGAGGCACGTGAGAGGGAGATAGAGAAGAAATAGGATGTTGCAGAGTGAATGGAATTGTGGAGAAAGATATTTCGTGAAGGTTTTGAAGTTCAAGTAGAATACATGGAACTTGAGCATCGGGAACTCCCCAATTTTGGGAAAGCATGACAGGTAAACCTCCTCGGCTTTATGCGAGAATCACGCTAGCAGAGACGACTGGGCCATGAGTGTGCATCTGAATCCACCTGAAACCTTGCCCTTGTGCTTGGTTTTCTAGTATCTAGTACAACAAACAATCAACAAGCTAATTTAGGCAGTGGGAGAGTAGGAGTGAGTCATATAAAAAGCACAACGATGACAACACAAATGAATTCTTTGTTATATGGGAGTACCTTTTTGGGTGTATCATCCACACAAAATTCAAGTGCACATACTTTTGGACTATCTTTTGGGAGTAGTAATATTTGGTAGACCATAGGGGTGTAGTTCAGTACTACGGTTGGGACACAGGGGAGTACATATTTTTGTCCGACTCCAACAATGGGTTTGGGATCAGGAGGCATAGGTGACTCTAGTCCTGGTGGATCTGGTGGTTCTGGAGGCAAAGGAAACACATGAGGTTATGGATCAGGTGGGCAAGGTCTGCACCAAATGCAAAATATTTATATGAAGATGTCTCTTTGTCTCCCAGTATAGGGGCACAGAAGATGCTGCTGAACATGTACACATATGTGAAATACTATGGCGCGCACAAGGAATCACATCTTCTCGAGTGTAGGTCAAGTCAATTTTATAATACGTTACAAAGGCGTGCACACACTTGGTACAAATTTTTTGACCACTGATCGAGACTTGCATAGACTATGCATCTTTAAAAGATGCTTTCCTTAAATAATTTCATATCCCTAAGTTTGAAAAGAATATTATAAATGCACTCAATGATATTAAGCAAGGCACTACTAAAATTTTTAGAGAGTATGATGCTCATTTCAAAACACTTTGTTATCTAAATTTTCTTATGATATTCATGCAAGCCAACATGCAAAATGGTTTGTTAGAGGTCCGATCCACATGAAGCACTTGAAGCAAACTTACACCCTAAGGCAACTTGGTAGTATAGACACTTGGGTGATCCCATTTTAGAAGCACGAGATCACAGCTATGACAAAGTAGTTGGAGAAACTATTGTAAAATTTAGCACATGAGATGTGCATGGGGATTTGGTGCATAGATTGTGAAGTGGAAGGTCACACCAAGAATAGTTGTCCCCATAGATTAGTACACTCATTGCTGTTGGACTATGAGATATGTCATTTAAACCATGATGCTAGCCACTTCCCATTACTACAATGCGCGATAAGGAAGAACGTTTCATGCTACTACAAAATTTGCAGGTCCATGACTCATGACATGGAAGACTCTTTGGATGATTGGTCAGATCCATGATGCTATAGATATTAGTGTATGATAGACATGAGTTTTAGATAACTCTAAAGGCAAGAATGAGCATCAGGATTAGGATCACAATCAGGCACGTTATGATTGAAATGAAGGGCATTTTGAAGGCGGTCGTGGCAGAGGTCAAGGATACCATGGTGGATTTGGAGGATGAGGTCGTGGTGGTAGAAGAGGTGAGTTCCCATGTGGAACATGTTATACATGCATATCTCTTAACCACTATAGGCGTGAATGTCCTTAGAATATTACACATTCTTTTTCTATGGAAAGAATCATAGTTATGAGGAATGCCCAGACTTGTATGAACATCTTAGTAAGCAACATAAACAAGAGAAAAAGGCACATGGATGGTTAGGATATAACGTGTAGTGGAAAATTAGTGGATGCCCAAGTTGGAACCAGAATTTGAGGCATTATAGGTAAAGATCATGACTTGTGCTTTGAAGTGGCGTGCATGAATGAAGCATTGCATTAGAAGCCTACCATCTTTAAGGAAGAGGTTCTACATGCACGGTACCCATACCCTACCCGTTAGAAGGAGGTTTATCAAGAAACCATGGAGGTACTCATAATTCTTCATTTAAAGGAGAAATCGTGAAAGATGGAGAAAAAGAAAGAATCAGAGATGGTCCAATCTGATATGGATGATTTTAAAGAAGTGTGCAAGATGTTACGTTAGGAGAATATTATTCCACTATTAAGTGATTGGTTAAATGGAAACACTTTGTGAGAAAGTATTGAGATTGGAAGATAGATCCTACATGTAAATATTCCCCCTTATAACATCGATTATGACAAGGAAATCACTCTGAATGCTATTGTGGATGGGTGGCTTTTGAGTAATATATTGATTGATACAGGTACGGAAGTAAATTTTCTTACCTTATATGTATGGGTACAAATGGGGATACCTCCATTGCAGCCATCCTCTAATGTATTGTTCATGTCTAACCGGACTTAGGCCACTCTCATTGGGGTTTTGAAAGATGCATCCATTACCATACAAGGAGCCAAGTTCACTTTGGATATTTTGAGGTTTTAGTGCTGATAGAGTCAAATAACTTCCCACCTCTATTGGGGCATCCTTGATGCTATGAAAATAATGCTAATCTTCGGTTGAACAAGGGTTATATCAGCTTTAAAAAAAAAGGAGGAAAGAGTTATTATCCCTTTAACGAGATGTCATATTTGCACCCTATGTTGAGCCCTTGAGTAAAGAAGACCTGAATAGGATTTATGTACGCATCATTTGGGATCCATAGGTGCTCAATCCATGTAAGGAAGGAATCCTTCAATGGGAGGATGCACAGATATATAACGATACTACAAGTGTTTCTTGTGATAATTGGGCTCATAAAACTTATGTCTTTGGTAGGGCGCGAGGTAAAGAGAATATTTCCTAGTGACAACAAACCACGTTATATCAAGAGAATAGGTAACAATTTAGTACCTTGTTACACCAGAGAAGGGGACCCTATGGTGTTCCTACGTGCCATGGAAGAATAATGGATAAACCTATTGGAGAGAAGGAATATGCTAGCATATACCCTACGTGGGACAACATCACATTGGTGGGTGGTCCACAAGGATAATCTTGTAGGATGGGATGAAATTAGGATTTCTCTTTCTACCAAGTTCTTCGGAGTAATGCACCTACTCAAATATCTACTTATCATGGTAATCAACATGTTCAACACCACATTTAGTGGTGTGAGAGACGTTGGATAGAGGGGCAGGAAGCTTTACCACCTTTTCTTTGGGTGCACAAGTTTTATTCCACTCTACATGGCTGCGCGTGTGCTTGGTATTTATATGCAGAACTCCATAGAGAGCGGAAAGTTGTCGAGATTTAATTACATGAATGACCCAGGACATTTGACTTCTTCTCTACAAAGCCTTTGATAGAAGAAGCATTAAAGGTTATAAGGTGTTTAACTATGGGGGGATAGTGCTAAGGTGGAAGAAATCATTTAGGATTTATTTGATAAAGGATATCGGAGAGCATTTTGTTGACGAAATAGAGACAAATGCCACCTTACTTCAACGCACTTTCCTTGAGAAAGAAAAAATAAAACTAGTCTACTTCGTGGATGATGAAGAAGTAGAAAATATGGACATGAACCATTCATAAGGTAGGCAAGAGGTGTTTGACAATGTGCAGAGACAAGACCACACACACCTATCATGAACCTATGAAGACAAATAAATTGAATATTGGATCAGATGTTGAGCCTAAGGAGGCCATAATTGGAGACTATTGGCCAGACTCTGAAGTGGAAAAAATCATAGAGTTACTACAGGATTATTATGAGTTATTCCCTTGGGGTACCATGAACTTAAAGGTGTACATAAATCATTAGGGAAGATGAAGATAAAGCTTAAAGAGGGTGCATGCCCAGTTAGAAATATACCCTACAAGATGAACCCCAACTTGTGTGAAAAGGTCAAAGAAGAGATTGAAAAAATGTTGAAGTCTGGAATCATCAAGCCCCTGGATGAGTTAGAATGGGTTAGTCCAATGGTGATTAGTATCAAGAAGGATGGTTGTATTAGGATATGTGTGGACTACATGGAGCTAAATGCTGCATGTGTGACTGATCCCTTTCCTACGCCATTCACTGAGGAAATCCTAGAAGGCATTGTAGGGCGTGAAATATATTCATTTATAGATGGATTCTCTGGGTATCATCAGGTTTGGATTGCCTAGGAGGATCAGAAAATACTACTTTTACTACTGAATGGGGTAGCTTTGCCTATACTATGATGCCTTTTGGTCTGAAAAATGTGCTCTATATATTTTTGGCATAGTTGTTCAAGTGTTCAAGGATTTTATTCACAACTTCTTGCAAGTTTATTTGGATGATTGGATGATGTATGGATTAGTTAAATATCATTGTGAAAATTTGTGCTTAATGTTTGAATGATGTAGACAATTGAGTATCTCTTTGAACATCAAGAAGTGTATATTTGCTACACCATTTGGGATACTATTAGGACACATAATCTGTAAGGAAGGTTTGTTGGTTGATCCAGCTAAGGTTGTAGTCATTATAGGCCTAAAAGAGACTAACAGTTAGAGTGAGGTGAGTAAATCCTTGGGTAACATCGGCTATTATAGGAAATTCATAAACGGGTATTCCAAGGTTGTTGTACCTTTGGAAGAGATATTGAAAGGAAAAGGTACATTCTACTGGGGAGAACTGCAATAGCGTACATTCAAGACATTAAAGGAGAAACTTACTACCATGCTATTATACATTTTCCTTCGTGGGACCAACCATTTCATGTACATGTGGACGCCTCTGGAATGGCCATTAGCACTGCTGGGAGAAGGTATTATAGATCATCCTATCCATTTTATTAGTAGAAAGTTGGCTCCTTTAGAACAAAATTACACAACTACATAGTGGGAACCTTTGTCAATAATTTATGCGCTACATAAATTCGAGATAAGACTACTAGTAGCTACACCATTTGTCTTTTATACAAATCACATGGCATTGAAGTATTTAGTAAACAAGTCCATTTTATAGGGGCACATATGTAGATGGGTACTCTTATTTCAAGAATTTGATTTCATAGTTGTGGTAAAACTAGGGAAAATTAATTGGACCAGACCATTTATCTAGAATACAATTAGGAGAATAAGCACAGGTAATTGAAGATACCATGATAGATGCACAATTATATAGGTTACAACAAGTGCCATTAGAATTATAGGAAATTTTTGTATTTCTACGAACATGTATGGCACCAGAAGGAATGAAATCCTTAGAGAAGAAACAACTTGTTATATGCATGACACCCTATATGTTGATTAGCGGTGACTGTACAAGTTAGGTCGAGATGAAGTATTGTGCCGTTGTGTACTAGAACATGAATGCATAGACATCATGGAGGAAGCTCATGGTGGTATTGAAGGTGGACACTATACGAGATGACACAACCGTAAGCAAGATTCTACTTGCTGGATTATGGTGGGAGACCCCGTATAAATATTATAAAGCATATTGTAAGGCTTTTGATCACTAAGCTAGCGCCTTAGGAAACCAGGTCAATGAGATGAAATTCCTCTCTGACCTATTACTAGTACACAACCATTTGAGAAGTGGGTTATTGATTTTGTGGGTCCTATTTCACCAACCGCATGTAGGACTGGATCACGCTATATCATTACTTACACAAACTATTTGACAAGGTGGGTAGAAACAATGCCTACAAAGGATTGTACATCAGCTACAACAACTAGGTTTCTATGGGAAAATATTATTACGAGGTATGGATGCCCTTTATGTTTGACCAGTGATAGGGGACACATTTTCTGAATGAGACAATCATAATTTTATTAGATGAATTCATGATTGCACACCATAAGACTATACCATTTCATCCTCATGAAAATGGGACTTCTGAGGATTTCAACAAGATTTTGAGCCAGACATTGACCAAAATTTGTAATGTTGGAAGAAAGGTTTGGGATGATAAAGTGTCTATATTACTTTGGGCATATCGAACAACATATAAAAGGTTGAACAAAGCCACACCATTTTAGTTAGTGTTTGGCGTGGAAGCAATCCTTCCTATAGAATTCATGCTCCCTTCTTTGTGTATTATGCACACTTTGAGGTTTAGGCGATGAAAAAACATTAGAAGAATGATTGAGAAGTTACTCAAAATGGATGAGTGATGCGCAATAGCACGTTGGAGTAAAAAATAAGAAAAGGCTAGGTAGAAAGCATGACATGAAAGGCACATCAGGGATAAAAATTTCACAAATGGACAAATGGTGCTCATTTATGATTCTAAGTTTTCACGCCATCCAAACAAACTCAAAATCACACACTTGAAACAAACGCTTGTCAATTAGAGGCACTTGATGGAACACGGTTACTCAAGTACTTCAACGAGAGTAGGTTGAGGCCCTACTATAGATAAGTCTTCTTGGTGTTTGTAATAATAAGGCGGTGTTTCCATTTACATTAGGTTTTCAATTCTGCAATTTCTTAATGTATTTCCTTCTTCATTGCTATGCTTTGTTAATTTAGTTGGTGTTTTTATGTAATAAGCGTGTTTGCGCGCCAGAAACTAATAATTATTTGAAGAATTTTTATGTGCAGAGGACTGCACATACCATTAGTGTGGGGTAGTTATTGATATCTAGGTACAAGACTGTTGAAAATATGTACACATGAAAGGAACAAACTACTACGAGTGCTATTCAAAGTTAGAGAATTATAAAAATAAAGAGATTTCTTCTAGAAATGAGGACCATAGGTGGAGATGAATGAAGAAACAAGTATAATGTGAGGTAAGAAGGGGCCATGGGAACTACCAAGGGAAGGCACAGTGGTGAGGTACTCGGGTGCATGGAGGCATGCTGAAGAGAAGTCCATGGCTAGAAGGTAGGAAGGCGCACTAGAAGGTTATAGCTTGGGTGCGAAGATGTACTTGCATGGAAAGAACAAAAATGGTTGATTAATGAGAGGATTTTTTGTAGGTGAAGGAGCAATAAATGCACTAAATTTTTGAAAATCTATATAAGGATGGGATGTGAGTTCAATTTTACCATTGCAGTTACAAGAATTTAAAAATAGATAAGTGCAAACAAGTTGAACAATTGTGTTGAGGTGTGAAGAGTGTGAAACCAGATGTGGAGAGAAAATTTGTGTGTAGGAGAAGCTTGCATCCCCATAGGTGAAGGGTTTGATCAAAGAAGACGTGTTACTGAAGGAGCTAGGGCATGGAGATTCAAGATAGGGTTTTAACTTACTCAAGTTACGAGAGGGTAGAAAGGAGAAATTTTCAAATGATATCAAGAAAACACCTATAGTAGGAGTAAAAGGAAAGAAGAAGGTTGAAGTGGACGAAGAAATTTCCCTTGAAAGTAATTTTTCAGAAATGCACAGATCTAGAGGGGGCGTGATTGTGGGACAAGAATGGGATTCCCACATCTATAAATGTAAAATCAGTGATTACAACCATCATACATCGGATAATAAGAAGGAGCTAGATGCGTTGTTGAGCACAAAAATGAACAAGCACATAGTAGAAGACATGTCAGTGTATGATGACGTTGGTGAGAAGTTACTAAAGTAGATTGGAGTCTACCAGTTATACGAGTTGCCATACTTTGGAAAGTATGAACCATTATATTGATGGTTGATGAGAAGAGTCCATGAGGACTTCTTCTACTTCACCGAATGGAGGGTTAGAATCATAACTACCTTGATTTCAACAGTGATAGGACTAAGGGCCTCGAGAATCTGGAGAGTGACTTAATAGATAAAGCAACGATCCTGGAGACAAGGAAGGAGCTAGGATATACCAAGGGTCCATGCGACATGGACATCGATAAATTGAAGAAGTACCCAATAGTATATGAAGCTTCCCATCTTGTAACAAAGTTGAATGACCAAGAAAGGTGGTCACAGGTGAATACAATGTGGCTACATGTTGCAAGGAAGATGTCTCAAGGAGTGATCTATAATATCACGGATCACATAGCAAAGACAATCGTTGAAGAAGCATGTACATGTGACAAAATTAGTTTTGGCACTATTTTATTATCTTTGGTGTTTATGGAGATTGGAGTGCCCGATGGGCCAATGGAGAAGATTTGCAAGTAACCCATGGAAAATAAATCTATAGAAGAAATATTTGATAAATACTTATGTGAAGGGACCATGAGTGGGCTATTTAAGAAGAGGGCGGAGATGTGGTATGACGGGCTCCACACAACGTTCGAAAAGGAGTGGCACACACATAAGGAGTTACCTTTGGTGGTGGGTAAGGCAGTATAGTTTGAAGTCTACCAAAATTTTTGCATCACACGATTTGTGATGAAGGAAAAAGCTCGAGACCCCTTGGTGTAAACTTGCCATATGAATTTACAACATGCTACTTCCAAGAATCATTCAACGGTTCATAGATGCACACCACCTAAGCTTCACCACAGATAAGGTAGATTGAGATTATCACACTCTGAGAAAATCATATGTATATCTAGGATGGATTGCCTACATTGAGAGGATTAGTTTAGATATAATAAGCATGAATCTAGTAATCTTGATAGTAGGAGACATTGGAGCAACACTTGTCTATATTCAACTTAAGCCCAAGATGGAGAACAATAAATATGTGGAAAATGAGTTTGCGCTTCTAGGGCTGCCTAAGAGTAAGCATATAGTAGAGAATGCGCCAAATTCACAGCCTATAAAGACCATAGTGGTGGATGAAGAGGAAGAGGAATGAGAAGATAGCGGTGGCCTAGAGCATAGAGGAAGAAGACAACCTACAGACAAGGCAGGATTTGAGCATGCGACTACACCACCTCAAGGGAAATAAGGAGATGATGAGGACCTAGATGCGGTATAAAGAGAGTGCTTCTTCAAAAGGGTATTTAGGAGAACAAGAACCTAAGGTGATACCCCAAAATCAATACGTAGATCACCATGACTCTCTCCATAGAAGGAGCCAACTGAGAAGAGAAGAAGGAAGTTGAAGCGAGAATGAGGAAGTGAAAGAATTTGAGGAGAGCGTGCTCGAATCTCCTACACCTCCGAGAGGACATGGAAGAGCCAAAGGATGAAGAAATGAAGTATGGAGAATAAGGAGAAAATGAGGTAGATGAGACATCATAAGAGACTACTTAGGTCATAGCAGAAAAATCTCGAAATCTTGACGCTCAAGTTCCTAAGGGGCCAAGATCGAAGAGGACAAGTGGGGAGTATACTACACCGGTCATGGGCTATGTTGAGGACACAAGTAAAATTGTCTGCACTGTTTCCAAAGCATGGTGGGCCTTAAATAATTATATGGATGGGAGATGAAGGATGAGGATATGGCCACCGTGTGTATAATGAAGCAACTATCTTGGTCAATAAAGACACATATGGATGAACTAGACTTCGATGTATGTGAAGAGTCCTATGTATCAAGGAGATTAAAGAAGGCACCTCAGGCTAGACACATAATAGTAAATCCTACTACTATGTCAGATGAACAAGTAAGTAATGCCTTGGTGAAGGTATCAATAGAGGTGGAAAGGAGGAATGTGGATAAGGATGCAACTATTAGGGTACTAAAAGAAGAGATTAAGGCTAAATATGTAGAGATAGTGTGCCTATGACAAGAAAAGGAATTGGCACAAAAGAAGAACATTGTTTTCATCAGCATGGCAGAGAAAATTAGATACAATGTCCTGAAAGCAAGACCACATTTGGAGTCCAAGGTACCAGAAAAATTTCCTTCAGCAATGCATTATGTACAAACCTTTGTGGATTTGGTGCTTGAGGATGGACCTATGTGCATACTAGCACCAAAGTATCCTGAGTAGGAAGTAGAGTGAGCAAAGGATTCGGTGATGAGGAAGATTGCATCTTATGAGGCACTTGCTCCAAATATTATAGGAAGAGATGAGAAAAGTAGAGAAGGCATTGAAAATTGACACGGCTACTGGAGGCGGTCATCGAGGATTAGGACCATGGTAGAGGACAATGAAGTCATAAAAGTGATGAAAGATGAGACACTGGGTCGTTCGAGAGGTTAACATTAGTGAAACAAAAGTGTGAGGCCTTTGCATCAACACAGGAACCCCATAAGGAAAGGCTAGATGAGTTAGGGAAGGTTACAACACGAGAAGATGGATCTACTAGAGGGAAGAATGTCACCAATGTCCAACATTGTTTTAGTTTTGCAAAATGAAAAAGGAGAAATTTCCCAAGATGAGCTAGAGTCTCTGTGGTAGATATCCCCGAAAAAAGCAAAGGTCAGTACTAAGTGAATGACAGACATTAGAGGCTGAAATAAAGGAAGAATATCCAGAACTCATTCTTCCTATTGAAGTAAAGGATACTACTAAGTAAATCATTCTTTTGTATAGAAAATTATCTACTATCTTCGATTTATATTCTTTCCCATTATTTGAGAATTTAAGAGGTAACCATTTCCGGGGAAGAAATGCAGTTAGTGTGGGGTAATGTTGAGAAGACAACATATAACACCTAGTAGAATGCATACGAAGATTCACGCGGAAGAGAAGAGTGCGTTCAAAGGCACGGGAGGATTAGAAGGGAATCACGTGAGGAGGAAAAAGAAAGATTCGGGACTAAGCTATTTTCACGATTATGATATATTTTTGGAAGATGGCACGTGGAGCACACAAACAGGATGAATACTTATGCGACATGCACAAGCTATTTTGGAAGAGCAGCTATGGAGTGCTTTGCATGGGTGCGAGCTAATAATAGGATTACTATTTCTAGTTAAACTATGAGAGGTCTATTGTTAGCATTCTTGCATGTAAGCCTATTATTGTAAAGGCACATGGCTATTTCCAGCATGCGACCTATTTTTGGGATTAGATAAGTGGTGAAGGGAAAGTCCCCACCCTTATAAATATGTAGTGAAATGCGTAATATAGGAGAGGTATGTAAGAACTAGATTAGTGTGAGATTATGTTGTCAGATCTATTACATGCATGAGCATATGAGGCCATTACTTGTAAGAAGCTTATGTGTATTTCTCATGTTTTATATAATGGAGTGTATTGGTTGAAACAAAGTGCTAATTATGTGTATAATTGGATCTTGCATGCTTGATCTCATCTTGGTTATCATTTAAATTTTTTATTCTTTAGATATAGATCTGAACATGTAATGTAGAATGATCTATTAAGTATGAATTTGAATGCATAAGTCTTCATCATGCTAACATCCTACAATAGTAACCTTAAAGAGGGGCTTGATACCATTTCACGCTTTGGGTGAACACTCGAGTCTAGGTGAGTGATGTGCCAATGCACCTAGGATTTTATTGGTAAATTCTAGGCTGCATCACAACACAACATGATTATCATAGTGAATGATGGGATACTTTTATTCAAGAACACCCATATCTACTAAAATACGATGTAACCAAATTGCTTCACACATAGCTCCTCATTTGGTGTGATACTTTGCCTCGGTGGGCCGAGAGAGCAACAAAAAATTACTTCTTACTTATCCACAAGATAGGTCCAGACCCAAGATGAAAAATATAACCTGAAGTTGATTATTTGTCATCAACGGATCCAACATGGTCTGAGTCTGTATATCCCTGTAAGAAGAAATACGAGTTCTTATGATATTCCAAACCATAGTAAACTGTACCTCAAACTTATTTCAATATATGCTTCACTGCTACCTAGTGATATTTCTTTGGCTCTTGCATGAATCTGGAAAGATAGCTCACAACAAAGCACAAGTCTGGTTTGGTATATGTCAAGTAAATTAGACTCCCAACAAGATATCTGTAGAGATTACCATCTACTTGAGGTGAATCCTGAAACCTACAAAGTTGCAAATATTTTCCATTAGAATGGACACATGTTTACAATCTGACATGTCATACTTTTCTAGGAGTGTCTTGGCGTATTTCATCTAGAGAGATGAAAATATTATTCTTCTTCCCATATCTCCAAGCCTTTAAGTCCATAAAAGACTTAATTAGATTACCTTACGAAGATGTTGCTCATTGAAAATAGATATATATGCATGTATGCATTGTATATGTTTCTAGGGTATGAGAGAAGAAAAAATAATTGGTCAATTGTTTTAGTTATGTTAGTTTTCTTGGTTGGTCAAGAGCAAGAAAATAGTAGATGATTTCTTGAGTGAGGAAAAAGATATTGAACATCCTATGAGGTGTTGGAAGATAATATCTTCATTGTATTTCCTCTGTAAAGAACTGAATAATAATATTGGTTATTTCTTGGTGGAAAACAGTATCTTCATTGTATTTCACTTTGGGTGAACCACGTTAAATCTGGTGTTATCTTTCTCTTGTTTATTTTATCTTCTAGTTTATTTCCGCATTCATTTCTTGTATGCTTTATCTAATTTTAGATTTGTGCAACATATATATGGTTTAACCCCAACAACTGGTATCAAGATTTGTTTGGAGGTTTTGTGTGTTGAAAATTTTACTCACAGAGGGTTTTTTTGATTGAGTGGGAGCATAACAATGGTAGAAGATAGTAAATACTTGAGTAGAGAAATTTGACGGTCATAATTATCAACTATGGAAGATGCAGGTGGAGGATTATTTGTATCAAAAGGATCTATACTTACCATTGGATGAGCATGCACAATCGGTCATGATGACTGATGAAGAATGGAAGGTTCTTGACAGAAAGGCTCTGGGATCTATAAGATTGAGCCTAGAAACATCGATGGCTTCAAATTTTATAGATGCAAAAACCATGGTAGAGTTGATGAAATATTTAGAAATTTGTATGAAACTCCTAGTGCTTTGAATAAGGTTTATTTGATGAAAAAATTTTTTAATTCTAAGATGCAAGAAGGTGGATCTATATCTAATCATTTGAATGATTTTGGTCTATTGTAAATCAATTAAAATTGGTAGAAATTCCATTTGATGATGAAGTGAAAGCACTTTTATTCTTATGCTCTTTTCCAGATAGTTGGGATAACTTGGTAATGGTTGTTAGTAATACAACGTCTTGCTTCTAAAGGTTTGAAATTTGATGATGTGGTTAGTGTAATCCTTAATGAGGAAATACATAGGAAAATATCAGGAGAAGCATCATCTGGAAATGCTTTAAATGTAGAAAGTAGGGAAGATCTAAGGAGAGATCATCAAAGAGCAAGAAGAATGGGAGATCAAAGTCAAGAAATGGAAGATCTAGATCCAGTACAGAGATTTACTTTGTTGGAATTGTGGAAAGAGAGGACACGTAAAGGAGTGTTGGTCCAAGGAAAACAAAGAGAATACATCAGACAAAGGTAAAGAAAAAGGTAAAGAGGAAAATGTTGCAAGTGAGGTAAAACAAGATGCCCTTATTCTCTCCTTGGATAATAAATTAGAATCTTGGGTTTTAGATTCTGGAGCTTCTTTCCATGCTACCCCTAATAAGGGTTATTTCAGAAATTATGTTTAGGGTGATTTTGGACAAGTTTATTTAGGAGATGATGAGCCATGCAATATTACTGGTAAAGGTGATGTTCATCTAAAGTTGCAAAATGGAAATCCATGGGTATTGAAAGATGTGAGGCATGTGCCAAGCCTCAAGAGAAATCTAATATCTACAGGGAACTAGGTGAATCTGGATGCGTGGTTACATTCACAACCGATTCTTGGAAGGTTACCAAGGATCTCTTTGTTGTGGAAAGAGGTAAGAAGGTAGGAACTTTATATCTGTCTACTATGTGTTACTAATTCCTTTTTGTGCTATCTACTACTATATTTCAGATGCAACCATGTGGCATAATCGGCTAGGCCATATGAGTGAAAAAGGAATGTAGATCTTAAAGGCTAAGGGTAAGTTATCATATTTGAAATAATTAGATCTTGAATTTTGTGAGCATTGCATATTTGGAAAGTAAAAGAGAGTGAGATTTCTCAAGGTTGGGTCAACAAAGAAGGAGCAAAATTGGAGCTTGTACACTCAGATGTGTGGGGACCAACTCAATAGGTAGCTTCTATTGGAGGATCCCAATATTATGTGACTTTCATTGATGATGCCACAAGGAAGGTATGGATTTATTGTATTAAGCATAAATATGATGTTTTTGAGACTTTTAAAAGGTGGAAATCCCTTGTGGAAAATGAAACAAACTTAAAATTAAAGTTCCTTAGATTTGACAATGGTGGTGAGTACTACGCAACAAGGATTTCAATGATTATTGTTCAGTGAATGGAATACGAAGAGAAATAATGGTTCCTAGAACTCCACATGAGAATGGAGTTGTAGAAAGAATGAACAAGAACAATCATGGAATGTGCTAGAAGCATGAGGATACATGTCATTTTTCTTTGAAGTTTTGGGTAGAAGTAGTGGATACATAGTGTACTTGATCAACCATGGGCCTTCAACAACACTAGATGGTGGAATACCAAAAAAAGCTTGGTCTGGAAAAGAGGTAGATTTTTCTTTTCTTAGATTTTTTGCTCAGAAGCTTTTGTGCATGTTGATAGGAAAATAGGAAGAAGTTGGATGCTAAATCTAAGAGATGTACTTTCATTGGTTATGGCTCTAGTGATTTTGGATATCATTTTGGGATTTAGAAGATTCTAAGATTGTTAGGAGTCGTGACGTTGATTGGAATGAAAAAATAATGTACATGGATCAGGTTTTGGTGCCTAAACATGAATAGGTTGATGAGATTTTGAAGGAAAATCAACTTTTGGATCTAAAACAAACATCCATAGACACCGACATCGGTTCTACAAGAAACTAGTGCCATTCGGGCTAATCAACATCGATAGATAGGATTAGGTTTAGAACAAAACACTAGAACGGAATAGACATGTCGGTACTCCTCAAACCGGTGGTGGTGAGGAAACCACGATTGGTGGATAGATAGAGGAACCATGATCGGTTACAGAAACCACAACTGGTCGTATAGAGGTGACTTACATCGATCACCACAAAGATTGACATGAACATGAAATAGGCACAAAATGAGCCCCAGACACCCCAGATCTCAGTGAGAAGGTCACAAAGAGTAAGTAGACCTCCAGAGAGATTTTCACCTTCCTTTTCTTATTTATTATTGACTGATAGTGGTGAACTAGAAAGATTTGAAGAAGCAATGTAGGTAGATACCCACGTGCAATGGGAGCATGGCATGGATGAGGAGATGGACTCCTTGGAACAAAATCAGACATGGGATTTGGTCAAGTTGCTAGCATGTATGTAAGAAAACACTACAAAACAAATGGGTTTACAAAATCAAGGAAGAAGAGGGTGGACTGAAAAGGTACAAGGTGAGGCTTGTGGTAAAGGGATTTGCACAGAAAGTAGGTATTGAATTTGATGAGATTTTTTCTCCTATAGTTAAGATGACTTCTATTCATATATTCTAAGTTTGGTTGCAATAAAATATTTGCATTTAGAACAACTTGATGTTAAGATGGATTTTTCTTCATGGTGATTTGGAGGAAGAGATTTATATGCAACAACCGCTTGGTTATGAAGTCAAGGGTAAGGAGAAACTTGTGTGTAAATTGAAAAAGAGCCTATATGGGCTCAAACAAGCTCCAAGGCAATGGTATTTGAGATTTGATAGTTTTATGCATGAGCATGGTTATATGAGATGTGAATTTGACCATTGTGTTTATTTTAAGAAGCTTGAAAATGGGAGCTATGTTATTTTGTTATTGTATGTGGATGATATGTTGATTACGTAGATCTAGTATGCAAGACATTGGTAAACTTAAAGAAAGGCTAGCTCACACATTTTGCAATGAAGGATTTGGGAGCTCTGAAAAGAAAATCCTTGGCATGCAAATTCACCGAGACAGGAAAACAAGAAGTTGTATTTGTCTCAAGAGGCTTATATCAATAAGGTGTTGGAAAGGTTTAACATGCAAATTCAAAACATGTTAGTACACCTATGGTTGGACACTTCAAATTGAGCAAATATCAGTGTCCTTCATCACATGAGGAGGTTGAGTACATGACACATGTTCCCTATGCTTCAACAATAGGAAGTCTTATGTATGTCATGGTTTGTACTAGACCAAACATTGCACAAGCAGTGGGAGTTGTGAGCATAGGTTTATGGCTAATCCAGGTAAAGAACATTGGAAAGTAGTCCAATGGATTCTCAGGTATTTGAGAGGGACATCCAACATGGAGTTATGCTATGGAGGGTCAGATACTTCTTTACGTGGCTATGTTGATTCAGATATGGCTGGAGATTTGGATGGTAGGAGGAACACCACTTGGATATGTTTTCACAATAGGTGGAATGAATTAGCTGGATTTTGAGATTACAGAAGGTTGTGGCTTTGTCTACTATAGAGACAAAGTATGTTGCAGCTACAAAAGCTAGAAAAGAGATGATATGGATGAGTAGGTTCATGGAAGAGTTGGGTAAAGGAGCAAGAGGATTGCATATTATACAGTGATAGTCAAAGCACGATCCATCTAGCAAAAGAACTCAACATTTCATTCAAGAACAAAACACATTCAGTTGAGGTATCACTTCATACGATAGGTGTTGGAGGATGGGAAGTTGAAGTTAGAGAAAATCCATATGGATGAGAACCCTGCGGATATGCTAATGAAGCCATTGGTAAAGGAGAAGTTGGAGCTTCACTCCACTTCTGTTGGTCTTCGAGTTTGAGACTTGAAGAGGAAGAAATGGGCCAAGGAAAAGGATCCAAGGATGGTGATGTATAGTATAATGTAGAAATTGATCTCCAAGTGGGATATTGTTGAGTGTGGAGCTTAATTTCTTCACATAAAAGCTTCTTTTACATGTTGCTAGTTTTGATTTTGATGTACGATGATGTTACGTTAAGAATGTAATCAAGATCGAGTCGACGATTAAGAACTAACATCGATCGGTCATAAGTGACTAGCATTGATGGTCGGTAGTGACCAACATCGGTCACCTGTGCGATGGTGCTTTTTTTTTTTTGGTTGATAATTAGAATAAATATTTTTCTTTAAAGATGATTTCTTGATTGTAAAATCATAGTTAGTTACCTAGAATAGATATATATGCATGTATGCATTGTATGAGGGTATGAGAGAAGAAAATAGCAATTGTTTGCATGTTAGTTTTCTTGGTGAGAAAGAAAGCGTAGAGTAGTCGGAAAAAATTGAACATCTTGTGAGGTGTTGGAAGACAACATATCTTCAGTGAGGAAAGCACTTTGAATAATAATATCTTTGTGAGGTGTTGGAAGCACAAATGGGTGTTATCTTTTTCTTGTTTATTTTATCTGGTACAAAGGTCTCATCATAATCAATTCCTTCCTATTAAGCATAACCATTTACAAATAATCCTACTTTGTACTTGTCAATAGATCCATCTCGCCCTGCATTTTGTTTTTAAAATACACTTGTAGTCAATGGACTTCTTACTCGCAGAAGATCAACAAGTTCCCATGTATGATTCTCGTATTAAGAAGTCATATTCTCGCATCCATGCCATTCTTCCACTCTAAATGACCGATAACATCATGAATTGAATCAGGTTTGGTCCTATCAACCACTAAACTCATGAGTGCAATATTTACCTAATGTATCACCTTTCTTCTCGCAATTTAACTCCTGATGAAGTATTTGGAAGAGAGTTCAAGTGGGAGTCTCTCATGGTGCTTCGGACCCACTTCGGATGCGATATCATGAAGAATTATTTTCAAATTCCAAAGATCAATGATCAAATTTCCTTGTAACTCATCTTTCTTCTCTAAAGAATCTTCATGCTCATCATCTGGATGTGTGAGCAATCTATGAGAGGAGGTCGATGTTGAATCCTCATGTGGAAATGAGTCAAATGATGACTCGTCACAAATAACATATCTACTCTCATATATCTTCTTTGTCTCAGGATCCATGAGACGATATGCTTTTGAGGTTGTAATGTACCCCAAAATATGCACTGGTGTGTTTTTGGATCAAGTTTCTTCCTCTTCTTATCTGAAACATGCATATAAGCAATACATCCAAAAACTCTCAAATGAGAAATAGAAGGTTTGTGATTACTCCATACCTCTTCTAGTGTCTTTTCCTTCAATATATTTGCAGGTTATTGGTTCAAAAGATATAAAAGTGTTTGTACTTCTTCCACGCAAAATATGTTCTCCAACTTTGCAGTGGAAAACATGCAACGAGCCATCGCCATGACAATCCGATTGTGACGTTTTATAATTCCATTCTACTAGGGAGTATAGGGGTTAGTCATGTTCTATGTGATGTCATGCTCCTTTAAGAATTCCAAGAATTTATTCAACATGAATTCCCCCTCGATCTGAGTAGAGGACAAGAAGGGGTTGCCCGGTGTACTGAACAACTCTCTTACAGAAGATCCAGAAATGTTCAAATGCTTTAGTTTTTTTTTGGAGAAAGAAAATCCAATTCTTGTGGAAATAATCATCAATGAACAAATGGAAGTACTTAAACCCCTTAAATGAGGTAGGAAAGGGTCTGCATAGATCAATATGCATGACCTCGAGATGGTTCTTGGCATGGAATGTACTTGAATTGAACAGATCCCGATGTTGTTTACCCGCTATACATCTAGGACAAAGAGGTAATGACTAAGAGAGAGGAGGAATTCCTTGTACCATCTCCTTCAAACTAAGATGATAGAGGGAGCCGACATAAATATGTCCATACCGATAATGCTAGAGTGTAATGGATTCCACCATAGAGGTAGCTATTATCAGAATTGTAGAGGATGAAACTACATCTAATGTAAATAAACAATCCTTTAAAAAATATCTAGCAAGTATCATACCTTATTTAGATATCGAAATGATTTGATGTCATTCTGAACCAGAACTCCACCTTGAGCTTGTGATTCACTGATGGGAACGTTAGAATAATAATAATACATTGTTTATTATGGGGATGTTTCATCTCCTCCACGTATATTTTCCAAAAAATAAAAACTATTATTTAGGAAGAGAGAAAACAAAACTTTATGTTTATTCAAAGCATAAAACAAAATATTTATACAAGATTAGAAGAATTTCAATTTATCAACAAGGAAAAGAGGAAAAACAACAGATAAGGAGTGAAATGGTCATTGGAAGAGGAAGAGGAACAACGTACTACATATTTTCTAACAATGTAGGGATTTGTAGGGTAGGTGGGTGGGTAGATTTAGGTTTTGGTATCTCAAACATGCACCCGTGTATCGAGATCTAAAAGAACCGAGTCATTGAGTCAATGATGGGACTGTATCTAAGTTGTGGGACCTTGTGTGATTTAGAAAGACCTTCAAAGAAGGTCGAATCCTCTACCTATTTATACTGCTATTGCTACTCCTAATGTTATAAGGGAAATCCTATGCTAAAACATGCTAAGGGACTAGGGATAGGAGGATATGTGAAAAGGAAAACTAAAACTAAGGAAGGCAATAACACCAGAAATAAAGGGGGATGAACATGATCAAATTTGAGTGAAAATGAAGGAAAATGTGTAGAGGAAGGCTAGACACGCATATCACAAACCATAATGCAATCGCACATCATCATTGTCATGAAACACAATCAGAAAAGTAGATACAAGGGATGCAATGAGGAACAACAAACACACAACGTGAAGGAGAGGCAAGAAAGAAGAACAAAAACAAGCTAAGGAAAAAGATAGCCACAAAACAATGCTTCTATTACTTCTAGAAATGCATAGTCGATTACAATGGTGTCTAAGGCTGATATCCACATGCAAGGACTAGATCTAAAGGTATACAACTCAAAATTTAAGGAAATGCCTATAAAAACTTAAAGAATCCAACCCTTATTAATGAGCAATGCTCTTACATTTATAGATGAATGGATGAGGGAAGGAGGATAAGGAGGGAAAATCCAATTTAAATACTCAACCACCAATAACAAGCAATGAATTCCTGCAAATCTATCAAATTCACTTCTCATGTCTGTTTGGCTTGTAGGATAAGGAAAGGGGTGAGATATGAATCAAATCGGGTGTTTGGAGCAATCAGATCCTACATTAATGGCATAAGAGACGTTTCCCAACTTCTCACCTACCCAATCCCACCAAAATTTGAATTTGAGTGATTTGGAGTGTAACCCACGTCATCAACTATTTTTTCATTTTCTGCCACGTGTCACACCTTAGTTAGTTGCAAGGATTAAGTGTGATGTTGGTGGGATTTGGTAGTTTGCATGTGACTCACTCAATTTTTGATAGTCCACATGGCACAGGAACTGGCGCAAAAGAAGGCATGACAAATCACGAAAGAAAGAGGCACGGAAAAGAAAGAAGATGGCACACAAAAGTAGTGTGTGTGGGAGGAAAAAAAGGAACACCTACCAGAGAAATGTATGGAAGAGGCACAATTGTTACAAAATAATGTGTGACAAAGCAAGGAAGAGGGTACGTGAGGATGCCAGAGACTTAGCTAATTTGAGGAAGTAAGTCCAAAGTAAACGCGTGAGAGATGCATAGATTTTTTGAAGGAATGTGAATGTGTAGAAATTAGGCATGAGTTAAAATGGAAAAAATAGAATAAGGAAGAAGGAAAGATGTGAAGCATAGGAAGGAGCGTATAAGGGCACACAAGGAACAAGAGCCAAGAAAATGTTCCAAAGAACAATTGAAGTGCTTGCGAACCAACAATATAGAACCTTAGAGCTAGAATGGAAATGTAATTTATCCAAATAACTAGGGGAGTTATTGTGGATAACATTTTGGAAAATTTTGGGGCCATCTACCTGCTAGATGAAGAAGATCATTAGCTTGAAGCATCCATTGGGCATGTAGTCAATGTATATATGAATGCTTGATCTCAGTAACTTTGAAGAAATAACCCTTGAGTCATTTGAAGCATGTCTGAACTCCTGTCCTTAATTCTATAGACTTATGGAAGATTACTAGATTTCTAGAAGAAACAAAAGAGCACACTTAAGAAGAACATAGGAAGAAAGAACTATGTACAAAAAAACAATATGTGCCCAATGCACTTGGAGTAATTAAAACTACTCTAATATATACAAAATGATGTAGCAAGATTAATGGAAGGGTTTGAGATAGATCCCATTAACTAGGGATTGATAGTGTGCCTCCATCAAGATGAGATAACTCAAAAGAGTTATCCTCCTTGTAAGAACTGATAATATATGGGCCACTCCAAAGTGCATCAAATTTTAAATGGCGCCCTAGTTTGGATTTTTTAGCATACCATTTTAAGACCAAGTCCCCAAATTTGAAATATTGAGGCCTAAACTTTTTGTCAAACCATTTATTTGTTGATTGTTGATGTTGTTCTAGCTTGATCATGATAAAATTCCTTAATTCTTCAAGTTCAACCAGCTCTACCATTCTGATTTCTCTTTGGTCCGCACCTTCAAATTCGATCACTTAGAAAGTGACAACAAATTCAACTCAAGTATAAGAGGAATTTTAGCTTCCTTGCCATAGAAAAACTTATAAAGCAAAGTTCCTATTTCCTTTTTCATTGTGATTTTGTCTTCCCAGAGCACACGCGAGACCTTTGTATGCCATTTTCTTTGGTTAATGTTCATTATCCTCTTTATGCTTCATATTAGGTTCTTATTTGTTAACTTTGCCAAGCCATTACCTTGAGGATGTATTCAAATATACACCAAGACTAAGAGCCCAATCAGTGATTTTAGTACCAAGGAATTCCTTTGCATTATCAAAGATAATGGTTTGAGGAATGCCAAACCTTGTTATAATGCCCTCGAGAAAGTCAAGGATAATGAATCGGTTGATTCATTGAGCACAACAACTTTTGTCCATCTAGTGAAGTAATCTGTAGTTATCGGACCAGATTAGGACTAATGCTTGAAGTCGATTGATCATGCCTATGAAGTCAAGACCCCAATGCGTAAAAGGCTGATTTGCTTAGATTAGTCAAAGGGGAAACGCTACCAATTTCTTTTTCCTACAAAGAAAGAAAATTATTTTCACTTCATGACACACTTGTGTGTCTCATGAATAAGGTAGGAAAAAGAGTCCTTCCATAATGATCTTCATCGCTATAGTTTTGGTAGAGAAGTGTCCACTAGATAATCCTTCATGAAATTGTGCCAACAATTTTTCAATTTGCACATCATTAATGCACCTCAACAACATGCCATCAAGATTCTTTTTGAAGAGAAGACCATTAATCAATTAATATGGAATATATTGCAACCTCGGATGTATTCTATTTGCTTTGTTTAGGCCGAGAAGGGTATGTGCCCTTGAAAGGAATGTGATCATGTTATTTTTCTAGTTGTGCACTCTAGGTGATTCATTCTATTCAAGATCTGCACATGGGATATAATCATCTTGAAATAATGAAGTCTTAGGTTCATCCTGTGCATCCTTAGTAAGATATTTCCATAGCACACTAACTCGCAGATTTGTGGATTTTATAGTCACATCATATTTCATGATCTTGGTTATCAACCTTGCTCTTTTCTCATTGATTTTTACTCCCATGATGAAGTTTCTCACACCAGAGTGCGAGACTAACACCTTGATATGATTTGTGGCGAGCATACTTTTAAACCTCTTAAGCGCACACATGATGGCATAAAATTGTTTCTCCATATGACTATATTTAAACCCATAATTATTCAGTTTTTGACTAAAGAAAGCCACCGGATAATCCAGACCTTGTTCATTGTCCTACGTCACGACAACAAAAACACTCACATCATCTCCTTAAGCATAAAGGATGAAATCCTTTGAATAGTCTTAGGCGATGAGCGTTAACACGCAAGAAATTTCTTACTTGATATTTTCAAAGCTCTCTTTCCTTCGCTGTCCACCCGAAGGATGAGTCCTTCTTGAGCATGAGGGTGATAGGCCGCACCAATCCCGTGAAGTTAGGGATGAAGCACCTAACAAATTTGATTTTTCCTAGGAAGGACTATAGGGAAATATATAGGATGGCTGAAGCATGCTCAAAATCAATTGTGATGACATTCTCTGAGGGTACATGGCCTACAATATTTCCTTGCACCACTATGAAATTACACTTCTTGGGGTTAAGAGATACCCCAAAATTTCTGCATCTCTCAAAGAATTTTTCCAGGTGTGCCATATGATCTACGATCTGATTTGAGAGGATAATTATATCATCTAGGAAAACCAGGATGAATTCATTTATGTATCCTTTGAAGGTAATATCCATGACACGTTGAAATGTTGCACCTACATTTAACAAACCAAAGGGCATCTTCATATGCATGCCCCCATTTGGTTGTGAACGTCATTTTGAATTGATCCTCCTCCTTGAACATGATCCGATTGGAATAGAGTTGCTTATCCTTTCATTCTTTTGAGAAACAGATAAGGGTTAGGGATAGGAGGAATACCTATTGAATGTTGAGAGGGTGTGCGCGTACCGTAGAGAGATCGAGATCGATTGCGGTAAAGAACTCTTTTTGTCAGGAAGGACTACCTACAAGTAAGAATACAAGACCACCAGATTTTAGTTAGACAATAAATGAGGGAACTGCCTTGGGCCCAGGAAATATTAGACTTCCTTTCGAAGGTGGTCAGTTCCCCTTTTAATACAAATTAACACTAATGATAATAAAGAAGCTATTGCGAAATCACGATTTAGGTACCTCGTTACAAAGCAATAGAGACTAAACTACCAATAATAAAACGTCACGTTGTTTGTTTGGTCAATGGTTGTTGATATGTTTAGCTCGAGTTACAGGGATAAACTAGACTGGATCCGAGGTTGTTAGGAGACAAATAGGTGAGAGGAAGGTTTTGGGTATAAGTCACGATGGCCGATGCGGTCCTTTGGATAACCGACCGTGGTTTAGAGAATTGCTTTTGGTAGGGGATAACCGACACCGGTGGGGTCAGTAATCTAGGTGCTTCTGGATGGAGGTTAATGGCAGGGTGATTGTGGGGTTTTTAAGACTGGTGGATGGATGAGGGGAATAGTGAGATGACGGGAAGACTCAGAGTGTGATAAAACTATCTTCTGGGCAATACAAGGATGTATGGATGAAGGTTAAGTGCAGGGTGCTGGCAGGTGGTAGATCTAGGAGTGAGCTTATAATTACTATCAATCAAAAGACTTAGGAAAATGGTGCTTAGAAACATACAAGACACTACTTACTCGTTCTTGATGAAGATTCAGGTCCAAGGAATGTGGTAGTGATAGTAAGACTCAGTTGGGATGATCTGGTATTGGAAAATGAGCTGATGAAGCTATCCTCAGTCTTTTCCAATGCTTGAACGGGGGTGAGCAATCCAGTGGCTCAGTTGCAGTCTTCGGCTCGATGCTCTTCTCTTTTCTTCACTTGTCTCTACTCTGCCAAGTGAATTTCCGGATCCTTCAAATGAATTCCGATCCTTTGTTTTTGGTTGGGGGAGGTCATTTACAGGGAATCGATGGCGGTTACGTAACCGAACGGTGGTCGAGTAGGAACCGATGTCGGTTAAGTCAAAGTGGGCTATTTTTAGTAAAATAGCCAACTTTCCCTCCTTTTCTCCCAAGAGATTAGTTGTGGGCTTGGTCAAGTCATTATTAGGTTGGTTTTGGTGCGGGTGAGGGTAATTAGTCATGGGTGTGGATGTAGACCAAGTTATAGGTCTTAATTAGGTTAGTTTAGGGTTAGGGCTAGGTCATGATGAGGTGGCGAAATGAGGTGGTAGGTTTGGAGATGTGGATTTATTAATTATAAGGTAATTAATAAATAATTGTGTAAGGTTTAGGTGGTGAGGTTAGGTTGCGAAATGAGATGCGGGGCACAGGGTGTCGTAAGACACAAATTTGGTGTCTACATTAGCCCCTTGTTGTCATGTAGCTTGTCTTGTAAAGCTGCACTGACAATAATAAGAAGTGGTTACTCCCGTTAAGGGTATAGGTAATCCCCCTCAAATCTATCACAGATTGAGGCGACGTGAAATCAGGGATAGGGTTGATAAAGGGTGAATGGTGTGGAGATGATGGGAAGATGGTGGGGTAAGTTCAAGGAAGCGAGACACGTTGAAATGCAGTAGTGTGACCAGGGTACATGATTTGAAGAGCAAACAAGCAATTCATAGGCAAAGGTCGATAGTTTATCCAAACAAGGGTGATATAATCCTGGTATCCAAGGCATAGGAAGTAGCTCCAGGGGATATAACGGGTAAGGTACAGGAACATTTAGGCATGTTCGGTAGTACCAAATGGTTGGTTTGGTTGAGATAAATGTCATGGTCTTGGTCTAGGAAAAGTTGGTCAACTGATCAAGTCAAGTACCCTAATCATGCTAAAACACGAACAGGTGAGCTCGATTGAACAAAAAGCTACATGATGGGTGGATAAAATTGTAATTTGCGGGTTTTGGGTGAGGTACTTAATTGGTGTGGCTTTGGGTCGGGCCGATTGATGAGTGAGGGCCTTGGGTCGGGTCTGATTGGTGGGGTGTGGCCTTAGGTCGGGCTAAATGGTTGGTTGGCCTTGGTGGGCGATTGGTTGGTTGCGGCCTTGGTCGGGCACGATTGGGCGAAATGGTTGGGTTGGTTGCCTTGGGTCGGGCCAAATGATTGGTTGGTTGCGGCCTTGGGTCGGGCCAAATGGTTGGTTGCGGCCTTGGGTCGACCTTGGGTCGGGCCAATGGTTGGTTGCGGGTCCCTTGGTCGGCCAAATGGTTGGTTGTCGGCCTTGGGCCTTGGTTGGAGTCGGGCGGGCTTTGAATGGTTGGTTGCGGCCTTGGGTCGGGCCGAATGGTTGGTTGCGGCCTTGGGTCGGGCTTTGAAATGGTTGGTTGCGGCCTTGGTCGGGCTAAATGGTTGGTTGCGGCCTTGGTCGGGCCATGGTTGGTTGTGCCTTGGGTCGGGCACCAATTGGAGTCAAAATAAGGCAAGTCAGCAAAGCCAGGGGTAGGTGATGGGGGAAAAGTGGAGATTGGTGGCTAAGGGTGGGAGTTAGGTGAAGGAAGTAAATAACCGATATCGTTATGTGTAACCGATATCGGTTAGGAGACCGATACCGGTATTCTAGGGCGCAAAATAACCGGTATCGGTTATAGGTCAAAACCTATAAAAAGAAAAATACGGCCTGTCATTGTCACTTTGTGAATTTGAGCACCCAATTTTGTCTTATCTGAGGTGTGAAGTGATTTTGTTGAGTTTGTGGGCTGAGTTGGCATTATTTGAGTGGAGGAGTGAGTGATTGGTAGACCCCAGCGATCAGGAGGTAGAGTTTGATTGGTTGAGGACCCAGCTGAGGAGATTTGGAGCCATGGCACAGCCAGGAGGAGCAGGAGGTGTTGGACCAGCTGGACCACCACCACCTATCCCACCACGATGATGTGTAGTCGTACCGGTAGGCTCTGAGCTCTTACCTATGTGAATTTAATGAGTTTAACTTAGATGTGGGTTTTGGGTAGGAATCCTAATTTTAATAAAATAAGGAATGAATGGAGGTAATTTGTAAAATGGAGTGGGTAGGTAGGCTAGTTAGGTCAAAGCGGCAGGGTGGGTAGGTTTTTAGGGTTTTCTTGTGGGTAAAAGGGGAGAAATAGGTGAAAAAATTTTTTACGGGCCGTTTTGGGTTCGGCCCCGGATTGGGACAGTGACCGATGTCGGTCACTAGGCGACCGACATCGGTCACAAAATGTTTGGAATAATTTGTTTGCGAGAGACCGGCGTCGGTCATATGTCGACCGGCGTCGGTACCCCTTTTTTTTTTTTTTGTTAGAATTGTATTGTTGGTTTGTTTTTGTGTTTGGGGGTGAAGGGGGAGGGGGTAGAGTTGATAGGAAAGGTGATTGGGGTGGGGGAAATGGGGTGGTTGTGTGGTTGGTTTGGGTAGGATAGATTAGGTGTTGGGTATGAAGTAGGAGGTGTTAAATTGGCGGGGGTATAGTTAGATGGCTAGAGTAGATCGGGGTGGTTGGTAGGGTGTGAGATAAGTAAAGGGGATATCGTAGATGTATAGGGTAAGATAGGTGGGTGTAGATGTGTGTTGTAGAGTCGGGTTGTGGTTGGGTGGTTAAGTGGGTATAGAGAGTTAAGGTAGTTGTTATTGTAAAGGGTAGGCCTGATGAAGTGGGTTGTTTTTGCAGGCACGCCAGCAGCTTACGATGCGGGATCGGATGCCCCCTTTATTGAGACGGATGTGGCCACATGTGTCCGCAGCGCATTGGGCCATTATGCGAGAGGTGGGACTCGGCGGAGTCCAGCGGTATAGGGCTGTGGATAGGGACCACAGCTTGATGGTTGCCCTCATCGAGAGATGGGATCCGACAACCAATGTCTTCCATCTCCCTACTGGAGAGATGACGATTACCTTAGAGGATGTATATCACATCCTGAGACTATTGATCATAGGGGAGGCAGTGTTCCAGGTGGATGTAGAGATGCAACGATGGATAACATCCTGCATGTATTTGGGGATGCAGCCCATTGTTGACCTATCACAGCGTGAGCATTGCCTATGGCGACATGTATCATGCACACCGACAGGAGACACGGCTTGCCGTGTTGATGATGATAGGTATCACCTGCTTCACCCTCCCGGACTCAGAGGGAGGCCGCTTCCCACGGGCTTTGATGGGAGTGTTGCACGAGATGGTAGAGGAGCATACATGCTATGCCTGGGCACCAGTGTATCTGGTGCAGCTATACAGAGAGTTGTGGGGTTATCGCCATATGAGGTGATTTGGTATTTGCTCTACATTTTTGTTACACTGCTGGGCATACGAGCACATCATCATATACGACCAGTAGGGCTGCCCAGCAGCCGGGGGCCACTGCATGGTGTCTACAGATATGGATTTCGAGAGGTGGTTGGGGTCATGGGCCAGCCACGGCGGTGCTCGCGAGGCGGGATGTGGCCTCTACCATCGTATGCTAGAGGGCTTGACCGCCCTGGACATTATATGGAGGCCCTACAGAGGCCATCAGCCCCGAGGAGGAGCCCGAGCATAGATGCGCTGGATCTAGTATAGTTTCTGGATAGCTGGACGGAGGCCCTGGAGAGTATGAGCGGATACCCCTAGAGAGGGTACGACGGCAGTTGGGCTTGCGACAGGATGAGCCACCTCCCTTCCCACAGTACCGGAGGGATGATGTAGAGGCCCACTGCCTGCACCGCAGCCCGTTGACCCGGTTGGTAGCGAGAGGCCGGCGGATGATATAGTGGATGATGCTTTGGAGTGACAGGGGCCTTTTTGGTTTGGTGGGCAGGGGAGAGAGCAGCTAGGAGAGCACAACCCACACAACCAGATTTGGTGGCTGTTATAGCGGAGAGGGACCGGCTCTTAGGACAGTGCAGTTATTACAGGGGCTAGCTTGCTGCTGCGCGAGCACTGATTAGGGTGCTACGAGGCGATTAGCTTGAGCACGAGCTCGAGCACAGCCGCGAGCACCGCACACAGCACACGCACGAGCACGAGCACCACCGCAGTATAGCTCTAGTACAGCCACCACGAGCACGAGCACCACCGTAGGACGAGCATAAATCTACAAGCCACGAGCCAGCACGGCACTGTACCGGCAGGGCATAGGGGCCACTACTATTAGGAGTCGGGGGACCAGCCCCAGCAGCCATGGTGGCACGGGCCCACTATATGGAGGTGAGTGGAGGCCCAATATTATCAGGACGTCCTTGATGGTACCGGGGCTGATTATCAGCCATATGCGGCGCACAGAGCCGAGACATCCCGGAGCCAGAGATCCCAGGGAGGCGCAGCCACAGCCGGTGGGTCTATTACAGGGAGGAGGCGAGAGCCGCACGAGGGACCAGCGGGGAGAGAGCGAGGCCGAGGTGGTGGAGAGAGTTGAGACATCCACAGAGTGCGATGATGGTTTTTTTTTATATTGGATATAGACACCGGTCTGCGAACCGGGTATGTATATAGAGGCCTGCGTGCCCATATATGATTTATTTATTCATTCATTTTTGTTGTATATACCGGCCTGCGAGCCGAGTACATGTTGTATAGTTGATACCGGCCTGCGAGCCGAGTATATTTTTGACATGATAGACCGGCCTGCGAGCCGAGTCGAGATTTTGACAGGGATAGCGGCCTGCGTGCGGCTTTGTATTATTTTTAGATCACAGAGGCCCCCATGCAGGGAAAATTGTATATTTTGACATTGATATATAGAGATGATGATTTTGATCCACATGGTGTGTAAAAAAATGTCTTATGTGTTTTGTCGATGGTTTTTGAAATTTAATGTATATAGATGATGAGTTTGATCCACATGGTGTGTATAATGATGGGTTTGATGTATATATTAAAATGTCGCATGTATTTTGTCGATGGTTTTTGAAATTTAATGTAGATAGATGATGTTGATGAAATTGTGATGATATATATATGTGTTGATGGGATTTTGATGACAAATATTGATAATGATGTCGTTATGTAGGAAAAAGAGGTGGGCGCCACCAAAAATTTGCAAAAAATGAAGAAAAGGCCTAGGTTTAAGCAAAGGGAGACATATGACCGATATCGGTTAGCTAACCGATGCCGGTAGATATATGACCGATACCGGTTAGGTAACCGATATCGGTTATGCTAAAACAAGCTTTTCTAAAAATAGAAAAGCTTGGGAGACAACTTGAGTTCTTATTTTTAGAGGCATGCAATAAGTTAAATACGAGGATGCGACGTTGTTTGACGACTGATACAGATAATTGCATGGGAGAATTGAGTGATAAGGAGGAAAGAGATAGGTAAAGTGATTGTGGGCTGAGATTAAGAAGGCAGAAAGGCAAGTTATATTGAAGAGGGTGGTGAACATGGCTGACAAGGAGAAACATCCAGCAGGCAGAGACGAGAGGAAGACAGGTTCCACCGCAGGCTGCTTTGCGTCCCAAGAGGTAAACTGTTTGGTTGTAATTTAATTCTTGCATGTTTTATGAATAGGATGAGAGAAGGTAAGTGGATAGAGACGAGAAAGAAAAGGTGATAGGTAAGGGTTTGGGATGGGGTGAGTGTTATGGGGTAGGTAAGCGGGGTTTCACGTATGTTTGTAGGTGTAGAGAGGAGTAAACGAGAAAAATAATTATCGTAGGGGATGTTTTTAAGCAGGCTGTATATGTTTGACAGTGACCGGTATCGTTTAGAGATAACCGGTATCGGTTAGGCAACCGGTATCGGTTATCTATAACCGATATCGGTTACTGTATGAAATTCTAGAATGTGAGAAAAAACACTTGGGGATTTGATTTATTGAATGGTTTGTTTGTTGATTTGATGTATGCAGGCAGAGGCAGGGTTGAGGATGAATGATAGTGTGCCAGCTTTGTTGTCACGAGTCCGAGCGGATGTAACACCAGCTGAATGGGTATTGATAAACCATGTGGGGTTAAGTGGAATCCGCTATTATTCACGAATCGCACGCAATCATGCTATGTTGCAGGCGTTGATTGAGAGGTGGAATCCGGAAAAGAATACCTTCTATCTGCCAACAGGGGAGATGACAGTGACGTTGGAAGATGTGTTTAGAATTTTGAGGCTCCCAATTACAGGAAGACCAGTGTATCAGGCGGGGCCTAGCGCGGCGCGGGGAGTGATAACAGATAGTATTTGGTTCAGCTGCACGAGATTTGACACAGCGAGGTTTGACATTCACTTATGGTACAATGTATGCAACACACCCTGAGGAAACAAGGTTGGCAGTGGTATTAATGATAGCGGTGGGGTATTATGCATTACCGAGGGCGGATGGGGGAAGATTTCCAAAAGCATTGATGTGTATTATTTGGGAAATGATAGAAAGGAGCGTGACTTTCATGGGCACCCGCATATCTGGCGGAGGAGCTATACGAGGGTTTATGGGCTGCAGGAAAATCACGGGATGACACACTTTGATTGTGCATACTTATTACATTGTTGGGCCTATGAGCACATTGTGTGTGTGTGACCAATAGGCCGACCAATCCAGGAAAGAGAGACAGGAGTGCAGAGGTTGGGATTCAGACGATGGGTCCAGACAGAACAAGAGGCGAGATCCCAGGCCGTGATAGATGACATCGAGTATTATAGGTAGGTATGGGAGATGGTGACGATTGCGGATATTTGTTGGAGGCCTTACGGGAACTATATGGTGACAGAGAACATAGCTGAGGAGTTGAGGGGTGTAGAGCGATTGAGGTGGATCGCGGGGCACAGGCCAGGTGAGTACGAGAGGATTCCTCTAGATCGCGTGCGGCGACAATTTGGATTTGTTCAGGATATACCCATGGCTTATAGACCATACATGAGGATCGACACCGAGGCATCATTCTCACCTCCCGGCCGACACCTCCAGAAGGGCCAGAAGAGATAGCAGCCGATCGTAGGGTAATGGATGCGGGAGCGACAGAGGCTTATAGATTATGGTGGGTAGCAGAGCTGCGAGGTGTACGTGAGAGGGCCGATCGTCCTGACATAGCTATGATTACAGCGGAGAGAGACCACCTGCAGGATTTAGTTCACCAACTTCAAATGCAGGTGAATGAGACAATGAGGATTGTTAGAGGTTTCGCAGTTATGAGTGGAGAGACTAGAGGCAAGATTCCTCCACGCGAGAGGGCATATTCATATGTTACAGGAGATGTTGGTGGATCAGTGGGAGGAACCAATAGCAGTGGCACCTTTGAGGATGGAGAGGCCAGATGAGTGGCGTCGATGATCGATCACCACCTGATTCGGGAGGAGGCGCAAGGGTCTAAGTGAATTTCATAGGGGTATAAGAATAAATAAGGATGCCGACCTGCGCGTCGATGATAGAGAAGATGTATTTGTTTAACATCTAAATAAAACTAAATATGTATGTTGATTTGAGTTATGATAATAATAAGAATGGTTGTGTTTTGAATGTTTGTTTGGAAAAAAAGGATAAATGATGAATGTTATCAAATAGAAATACACAAAAATATTTATATTTACAACACATGATAGGTTATGGTAGGGGATGGTCGAGCTAACCTTGGGAGACCCCATGTCTCCTAAGTGCTGCCTACATAGCCCATTGCTCAAAGCAAGGAGGGGCCTCAGACCGATGTAGTTCTCCCTTAGGACCAGGGAGAGGTGAATTCAGGAAATTTGGTTGTGGTTAGGAAATTTGTTGGTTGGTAAAAAATATTGATATTGGTAGGGTAATGTTGTTGGTGTTGGTAAGGAATTGGCGATGTTGGTGTAGGTATAGGTGAAGTGAAAGTTAGCTTACCCAAGTAGTAGGGAACCGTGTCCTGATTAAGGTCAACACATAATCCTAGATTCGAGTAAAAGAGGCAAAAGTGTCCCATAGTTGAAAAGAGCTAAACAAACCACATATTAACGTAGGATAAGCTTGAATCCCTAGGTACCTTGCATATGCGAGAAGTCGATAGGTGAAAAGAGTTGTATAATCACAATATATCGGATATACGTCACGTCCCTTGAGTTTTGTTGCTTTGATGAATGGTGAGGTGAGGTGGTTGATATAGTTGGGGTGCAGAGAACTTGTTATAAGGTGATTATTCTGACGAAAGAGAACCAAACCTAAATAGACAAGTCCATGACTCAAAAGTGCTTTGGAATACTGCTTTTTACTTTTTGGATATAGACTGATCGATGCGGGAAGTCTACATGGGATATATATTTTGTTGTTCTTGAGGTCTTCACGAAGCTGATCAATGCGAGAAGCTTCTGATAAAGGCTGACTTTGTATAGCTGTCCTTCAAGGGAGCAGTCTATTTATAGTAGCAGATGTGGTTTTGTGTATAGCTGTCCTTCGGGAGCAGTCTATTTATAATAGTAGAAGTGGTTTTGCACATAGCTGTCCTTCGAGGGAGCAGTCTATGTATAACTTAGAGGTCTAGATGTCCGTTTGGCATGAAGCATCTAGTTTTGTAGAAAGTTTGACTCAAGAATATCCCATAAGCGTATAATTGAGAACGTGTTATTTTGATACTTTTAAGTCATGGACCCGACTAAAAAGGGGAAGGCATCTTTAAGAGGAGGTGATGACCAAGCCACGTGAGCTTGATTCTATTTTGAGATGTATGAAACAAAGTGTATGAGGTGGTAAATGAGCTCAAGGGACGAGTGCAAGGTAGATAAGAAGTGATATAACACTAAATTCAACAGTAGAATGGTTGAAGATGCAAGGCATTAAGGGGTTCAGGCTCAGGTTTACCATTAAGCGAAGCTAAATGATAAGTGCCTGATCCATAAGTGTGAGTGATAATGTAAGGCCCAATCCAATTTGGAGCAAATTTTCCACGTTTGCTCTTTTCTAGTTTGGTTACATGTTGATTCTCTTTGAGGACAAGATCACCAACCTTAAAGGTATGCTCATGAAGTCACTTATCATAAGCACGCTTGATGCACTTTTGATAGATTTGAAGGTGGTCAAGAGCTGTAAGACGACGCTCATCAAGAAGCTCCAATTGGGCTAACCGCTCTTGGCGGAAATCATCATTGGTGAGAATATCCTGAAGAGATATTCTTAGGGAGGGTATTTGTATTTCGAGAGGTAAGACAGCCTCGGTACCATATACCAAAGAAAATGGGTGGCATTAGTGGAGGTACGAATGCTAGTACGATAAGCCCAAAGGGCAAAGGGGATGTGATCATGCCAATTTTTTCCAGAATCGTTAACAACTTTCATGAGAATTTTGGTCAGGGTTTTGTTAGAAGATTCAGCTTGACCATTTGCTTGTGGATAGTAAGGTGATGAGAAGCTAAGTTTGATACCAAAGTTGTCACAAAGGTCTTGTAATAACTTGTTTTTGAAAGATTTTCCATTATCTGTTATCAGGTGATGAGGAACACCAAAATGACAGATAATGTGATGGTTAATGAATTCTACAATTTTTTCTTTTTTGGTTGAAATGAGTGGAATGGCCTCCACCCATTTAGTATAATATTCGGTTGCTTGTGATTATCCAACGGTGACGTTGCGAAGAGGGTGGTGAATCTCACCAATAAGGTCTAAACCCCATTGTGAGAAAGGCCAAAGATCTCGTGCGACCTGTAGCGGATGGCTAGGAGTATGTTGAAGGTTGGCATGTTGTTGACACATAACACAACACTTAACATATTCATAGCAGTCGTTATTAAGCGTAGGCCAATAATATCCTAGGTGAAGGATCCGTTTGGCCACGGCAAGGCCACTAAAATGTCCACCACAAATACCGTCATGGACTTGTTGGATGGTATAGGTAACCTCCGCGCCGGTTAGACATCGAAGGAGGATGCCATCAAAGCCACGTTTATAGAGGAGTCCCCCCATGACTACATAACGAGAAACACTTTTAAGAAAAGCACGTTTTCCATTACTAGTAAGGTCAGGTGGGAGAACAGAGGTTGTAAGGTAGTCATGAAATTGGTGATACCAAGTATCCTGCGAGTCAGCAGACACATTATTTACCATACAAACATCCGGGGCTGAGTAAGATGGGGCAAAGAGTTGTTGGACCAAGACAAATATGTCAGAGTCGGTTGGTGAGGTAGGAATTTGCGAGGCTAAGCAAGCCATAGTATCCATAAATTTATTAGTAGAGCGGGGAATGGTTTGGATAGAATAATGAGTAAATAAGGTCAAAAGTGAATCCACGTAATGTTTATACTTTTGAAGTTCCTCATTTTTACATTGGTAGATGCCCATAACTTGATTGACAACTAGTTGAGAGTCACCAAAAATGTTAATAGATTTTACACCTAAGTGTAACGCAACCTGGAGACCCAAAACAAGGGCCTCGTATTCCGCTGTATTATTAGTGCAGGGGAAATCGAGCCGGAATGAAAGAGGCATAGGTTCAGCATCAAGAGGAATGAGAACAACGCTAGCCCCTCTACCACGCTGGCATTTGGATCCATCGAAGAAGAGGGTCATTGAATATGACTCATCACTGAGTGAAAGAGTGGCGATGAGTTCGTCAGGGAAAGTAAAATTGGTAAATTGTTCCCCAGGTAAAGGGGCTTCCATGAGTTGGTCTGCGATAGTTTGTCCTTTGATTGATTTCTGGTGTACAAATTCAAGGTCGAGGTCGGCAAGGAGCATAAGCCATCGGGTGATGCGTTGGTTTAGATGAGGTTTGGTGTACATATAATGGATGGGGTCCGCGTTGGTGATGAAAAAGTTTTGTGATTCAGGAGGTAATGTCGGAGTTTGGTGGCCACGAATGATAGGGCTAAGCACAACTTTTCTACATGTGTATACCTAGTCTCGTAATCCACAAGAGTATGACTTATGTAATAAATGGCTTGTTCTCGATGCTCGAGTCACGATGTGTGAGCATGGCTCCTACAACATGGTCGGTGGCGGAAAGGTAAAGGTAGAAAGGGTGATCGTCTTGAGGTGGGATAAGCACGGGTGGCTGCAAGAGATAGGCTTTAAGAGCCTCAAAGGCTTGGTGGCACTCTTCGCTCCATTGAAAGACAATGTCCTTTTTAAGGAGATGATGGAAAGGTTGACATCGATCCGAGAGTTGTGAGATGAAACGCCGGATAGATTGGAGTTTTCCTGCAAACTACGTAATTGTTTGAGGTTAGTAGGTGGGGGCATTTCTAGGATAGCTTTGACTTTAGCTGGATCGACCTCGATGCCACGTAAAGAGACAATAAAACCAAGGAGTTTTCCCAAAAGGACACCAAAGACACATTTCTTTGGTTGAAGATGAACACAATATTGTAACAGTGATCGAAAATAATGGTTAAAACATCGAGATGTTCACTGCGATGTTTAGATTTCCCAAGAAGATCATCGACATAATCCTCAAGGATAGTGTGCATAATGTCATGAAAAATGTAAGTCATAGCCCGCTGATAGGTCGCACCAGCATTCTTAAGGCCAACGGCATGACACGATAGCAGAAGGTTCCCCAAGGAGTTATGAATGCGGTTTTATGTTGATCGGCCGGGGCTACCAAAATTTGATTGTATCCTGAGAAGCCATCCATGAGAGAAAGCATCTCATGGCCCACAGTGAGATCAACAAGTTGATCAATACTTGGGAGAGAAGTCATCCTTTGGGCAAGCGAGGTTAAGGTCCCAGAAAATCCGTACATATCCGAAGTCCCCGTTGCTTTAATGTAATAGTACGATGTTAGAAATCCATTGAGGATAGTCATAGGTAAGATGAAGAAACAGAAAGGAGTCATTGAAGCTCTTCTTTGACCAAGAGGGCAATGCGTGGATGCATTTTCTCGGTTTCTGTTAACTGGTTTGGAATCGGGTTTTAGGTAATGTTATGGACAACAATGTCAGGATCAATTCTGGCATGTCGGCGTAGGACAGCGAAAGCTTGGTTGCGGCACGAGAGAAGGTAGTAAAGGTAGTTTGTTCTGATGCGTTAAGAGATTGTCTGATCTTCACAATGTGAGGATCATCCTCTGTGTGGATGTTGATTTCTATAGTCGACTCATTCAACATGGTTTGAGTTTCAGATGGTAAAGCGCGTTGAATATAAGAGTCGTCCGCACCAAGGTAAGTGAGGATGGAGTCGTCATCCTGGCACTCAACAACATTAATTGAAGGTGAGTCTTCTTCGATCATGTCTAGATATAGAAGGGGAAGAGAAGATGGGTCTTCATTATCACGTTGATAAGTGAGAGGACCCAGGAAGATAGCGTTTATGAAAAAAAAAAGTTAGGAGGGATAGATTCAGGATCTATCGACTCTGTGGGTGACGATGGAAAAATGGATGATGATGGTTCGGAAGGGGTGACTTCATCATCTTCCTGGATACAACGGATATGCGGTGTTTTTGGTGTAGGTGTTTCAAAAAATCCAAGACCACTACGATCTTTGTGTTTGCGTGTAGTCACGGGAATGATTGTATGTCGGCCTTGTTCATAAAGACCAAAACCAAAACCTTCCAAGCACAAGTGCGTCGGAAGGTGAGGCGAAAGCGATGATTAGTTAGATATTGAAAATCAGATTGGAAGGGAACCACACCAAGGGGAGGTTCAGGGGTAACGGAGGATGTATCGACACCCCCATACGTTAGGTTGGTGCGGCAATTAGGTGGTCCGTAGGAGATTACTTCCCCCACACGACGGTCGTAGGTAGGATGCATGTAACTGTCCATACTCCTGTGGGGTATGGAAAGTGCTAACGTTATATAGGTGATACTCCCCCAGCGTAAGGCATTGAAAAACATCTACTAAGGGATCTGAGGTTGGGATGTTGTCCATGCGGGAAAGGAAGTGGTATTTGCGGCGGTGGTTTCATTGGTTGAAGGTGTAGGTGCGGTTGAGGTGGATGGTTGAGGTGTGGTCGAAATAGATGGTTGGGTTGGATGAATGGGTGTCTTGACTGGTACAAGCACATCATTAGGGTGATATAACATATTGTAGGTTTTGAAGGGGGGAGGGTCAGCTTTTACGGTGTAGGACTTCCCCTCATACTCAAATTTTATGCATCTATGTAAGGTGGAGGGAACGCATCCCATAGCCCGGATCCAAGGGCGGCCTAACAACATGTTGTATTGGAATTCTCCCTCAAGGACATAGAAGAGTTTGGGTAAGGTCCGTGGCCCTACACGAATGTTAAGGATCACGGTGCCTAAGGTAGAAGTAATAGCATCGTTGAATGAACGCAACATGGTGGGGTTGGCACATGTAGCTAGAAGGGATATTCATTTGTTGGAAGGCTTTGGAAGAGATGATATTTAGGCTAGCGCCCCGTCAATCATAACATGACGTACTCGGATGTCCCGGATGTAAGCTGAGATGAAAAGAGCGGGGTCAGGATCTTCTGCACCAAAGTCAACAATTTCATCTTCGGAGAAACTGACAGCGGTTTTGTCTGTAGGGACGGAAGTGGTAGATTGTTTGGTGAGAGAAGCAACGTGGTTGGGTGTTAAGATGGAGGTAACAGAAAGGTTTCGTTAGGTAAGACCTCTATCCCTTGAAGGATTTCAACAAGAGCTTGGCGATGAGATTCAGAGGTTTGAATGAGATCATACAGTGTCATTTTTACAGGTGATTGGTGAAGTTGTTTGATCATGGTTCGATGGGCAACTCCATCAGAGACGGGGTAGGCAGGTCCACGAATAACCACTTTAGGTGGTGGTGCGATCGGGATGGTGGACGGAGAAAGAGAGGCCACAGGTGTGCTTTCTTTAGCTTTCCCATTGTTTTTCTGCCCTCGAGTAGCAACACAAATCATGTTGATCTCATGAACATGAGAGGAGGAAGATGGTAGGGATAAGTCATTGTCTTCGAGAGGTGGGGTTGTAATAATGATAGATCTTGGTGAGGCGGGGACGGGTGGTATAGGAGAGGGGATTGAAGCTAAAGGTTTCTCCCTTCGTAAGTTGTCTTTCTTAACCTTTCTATCCGAGAGAGGTGACTGACGAAGTATGGCTTTTAAAGCTTTGCATCCCTCTACATCATGTCCTAGTGTGCGGTGGTAAGCACAGATTTTAGACTCATCATAACCTATAGGTCGAGGTTTAGATGGATCATAGGGTCTAAGTGGGGGTAGGGAAATGGTCGCATTCTCCACCAACATATCAAGGATCTTGGCGTAAGATCCTTTGAGTGGGTCAAAGTCAGAGGAAGATGAGGCTATTGATTGGGTGAGTTTTGGTAATGTTTGGGTATGGTTGGTTCGTATGGGTGGTGGCTTAGACAAGGGGTTTTGATAATTGGATTTAACTAAACATGGCTTCTTCGGTGCAGAAGTTATGTTTAGCTGGTCAGATGACGTGGTAGTAGAAAACAACCACGGAGAAAGAGGAGTGACAACAAACAAATCCTTTGATGATGGAGTTTGTTTAGGGTTGATAGGTGGACAGGATACTTGGGGTGACGGTGTTGATACACCCATGGATCTCTGTATGGGTGTAGAAGATGTAGGTCGTTTTAAAGAAAACACAGGAGGTATGATGTATTGAGGCAAGGTGGAGGGGTGAGGTCCCAATATAGAAGGTAGGTGTGACGGCGAGGGTTTTAGTTGTGACAGAGGCATAGATTGGACTTGGGAGGGATTGGGTTTGTCTCTTAGGTGGATGGACGACTTTATTTTTGGATAAATCTAACCGTTTAGGTGGGTGTGTTAGGCTGGGTATTGGTAAAGTCCCAAGCATAGGGAAAGGTTTGGTTAGGTTAATAGAGGTGGATGAGGTATTTGGTAGAGATGAGGAGGGTGAAGATGAGGACATAGGCATTTTGAGCTTTTGTAAACACTTCGGGTATATGGTAGAGGTGTCTGGATCGGTCATCTGCATTTGAGTAGAGTATGGTGTACTCAAACACTCCCATAGGACTCATCTATCTTCTGGGGGATAACAATCTTCACGTGTGAATAGGAACTTTTGTATGGAAGAGAGGTGGGTTGTGATTCCGGTCCACTGTGGGTGTGATACAGGGGGTAAATGAGGCACTGTATCAATGGGCGTTAAGAGGTCAACCGGTTGCTGAAAATATTTAGGCGATGAAGAACTAATAGGTAGGAGGGCATGTTTGAGAGGATCCGTCATGATTAAATATTTTGGTGATGTTGGTTCGAGGGGTTTCTCGTCTAAGGATGACAGAAAAAGTGGCGAGCCTTCCTCTTGTACAACAAGAGTGGTAGAAGGAGATGTTTGGGAAATAGATAAGTTAGATAACATCCACTCACAGTCTTGCAGAGATGTGGTGTAAGAAGGCTCATCTGTGAGAAGAGAACTCTGGTGGTTAATTCCTTTATGGGTAAAGGAATGGCAAGGATTTCGTCTTGTCTTGATGGTGGTGAAGGGGGTTCGGGTCCCTGCGTTAGTGAAGAGGCTTGATTCAGAATTTCCTCGATAGAAGCTTTTGGTTGGGAGTCGAAGACTACATGGATTTCATGAACACTCTCCTCGGCTAAGATATCTTGGTTTATGTTACTGTTAGATGAGTGGTTTGGGAATGGTTTGTTGAAGATTTTCAAATTCCGGTTAGCAGGGGCGTTAGGATTATCGAGGGTTATATCCCTGCATCAACCATTTCTGCACTATGTTTTTCAACATCTTGCACGATTTTCGTGATTGTGTCCCTTCATGCGGTGGAAGTTACAGAAGTCATTTTCTTTGTACCAAGAAGGTATAGCGCGGGTGGAATCAAACCCGGAGTGAGGTTTAACAGGAGGTAAGGTGATAGCTCCCACTTTGAGCAATTTTTCCAAGATGACACCATAAGTTTCTCCCAAGGGAGTGTAATTGATGGGCTCGGCTTTATACTTATAGGTGGTTTTTGGTGGGGTATTAGATGGTGCTTGGGATTTGACCATCACCGCGTGTACAGCTCCTTTTGATTTCGAAGCAGTCGATGCGTGAGAATTGGTGGTGTTGGGTTTGTTGGTGGTGTCTTGGGTTCGAAATTAGGGTTTTTGTTGCGCAACCGCAATTTCTCTTCCTCTAAGGCTCGAATCTCTAGTTTTCGAGCCATAGTAAAGGCCTCATCAAAGGTGCGGAAAGTTTGAATTTGGAGGGTAGGAGAAATGTGCTTAGCGCAGGCCCGCGTAAAGAGTTCGATAAGTTCGGCCTGAGGCAAGGCATAAGTAAGTTGGTTGATAAGGCCCCGCCATCGTCCAACGAAATCTGCGATAGATTCATCTTCAAATTGTCGGATGGCATAGAGGTCGGTGATAGATACTTTCTTGGCAATGTTAATGGAGAAATGATCCAAGAAAGATTGGGCTAATTGGTTAAAAGAGAAGATTGAGTGCTGGGTTAAAGCACTGTACCACTCCAAGGTGGGTCCTGATAAGGACATGGGAAAGGTGTGGAGTAGTAAGGCATCGTCATGAGCAATCAGATAGCAAGCATGTCTAAATGATCGCAAGTGTTGTTGAGGATCCTCCTTACTATTAAAGTGAGTAAATTTTGGTAATTCCCATTGAGGAGGATATGAATGAAGGGGAAGAGAAGGATGAATAGGCTCTTGACAAACTTGCTCGTATGTCAGGGTGCTACGGCTTCCTGAAACAGAAGCCTCTAGATTTTGCATCTTGTCCATCATTTGTTTGATTAAATCAGTGGTTGGATGAGATGATGGTGCGGTTGCCGTAAACGGAGGAGGATTGGGCCAAGGGCCACCACTAGACAATGGTGGGGTTAAATTTTGATAAGGTATTGAGGATGAATATGTTGAGGTGGTTGAATAGGGATGTCCTATATAAGATGTTGAAGTCACCAGGATACGTGTGTGGAAATGAAAAGGTGGGCGGAGCTTGAGAAGGAAAGCTTGTGTGGATAGGTGGTAGAGAGCAAGTTATGAAAGGAGTAGTCTGCGAGAGAGACGAGGTAGGAGTAGTCGGTGGTAATGATATGTGGGGCCCCAAGTTAACCAAAGGAAAGCCAATCTGTGCCGTATGAACCCCTGAAGCCGCTGAGTTGGGAGACGGGGCTAAGGATGAAGAAGGCAAGGCGGAGTTATCAGGTGGGGAAGGAGCTAAGTGAGCAGCTATACTAATAGGCATGCCAACAAGGAGTTGACCATCGGGTGTACGGTCAGGGGCATGAGACAAATAGTATTGTACAACGCTAGGATTAGCGTCCAAAAATTTCACAAATTCCTTATCTCCTACAGGGATTTTGGGAACCTCGCTGGTGTCCGTAGGATTCCCCACAGGATGTGAAGGGGGTGATTCAGGAAAAGGCACGGAGCAGGCATGTGAAACCATGGCTGCAGCTTGTTTTCAGAGTGATAACAACCATGGACAAGGGTACACAGTAGGGATGCAATCTATCAGGAATAGAAGCAACAACAAAATGTTGGAATTGGTAGGTTGCTGGTTTTGGGAACTGTGAAAGACAGTAACCGATATCGGTCAGGTAACCGATGTCGGTCGGCTATAGCCGGCGTCGGTAAGTTAACCGATGTCGGTAGAATAGGACCGGTGTAAGAAGCTGTAAGAAGTTGCTGATTTGGGGTTAACGATGCTTAGTATACCTACCAAACTATTCTGAAGTGATCACGAAACAGTGTATGACAAAGAAATAGAACTAAAAACAAGCAAGATGCACAAGCAAATCAAGAGACTAACCATAGGATTAGTTTTAATTATTATGGGCTTATGCCTTAGACACAAGATGATGTCAATCCTAAACAAAATACCTAGGGGAAATGTCAAGTTTGTTTTGGCTTATAAGGTTACCTCAATCGGGCGGAGGAATACCGTGGAAAAGGGGGATGTTTGAGCTGTTGTGTTAATTATGATGTGATTTGGCATGTGTTGTGTAGTGAAAGTAAGATTAATTTCTTGTCAATACCATGGATATCACCCCCACGTGTACGACCTGTTACTTAATCTATGTTCACTAGAATTGAAAACAGCAAGCAAGGATGTGATGCGCGTGTTTTAAACCCAAATCGAAAATGATATTCAATGAAGCAAAGAAGATGACTTTCACTAATGCAAAGATGTGAAAGCAAGACAAATTCTTTTACCAAAATAACAAGATATCTTGTGAATACTTTAGAAGAAGAAAATAGCAAGTGTGCTCCCTATATGAAAGCAAGCAAGAAAGAAAGAAACCCAAAATGGGTCCCACCGGGCGTGCCAAAATGTTTCGCACAGAATGTTTCCGTTCCTGGAATAGAGTTGCTTCTATCCTTTCATTCTTTTGAGAAACAGATAAGGGTTAGGGCTAGGAGGAATACCTGTTGAATGTTGAGAGGGTGTGTGCGTACCATAGAGAGAGATCAGATCGATTGTGAAGAACTCCTTTTTGTCTGGGAAGGACTACCTGCAAGTAAGAATACAAGACCACCAGATTTTAGTTAGACAATAAATGAGGGAACTACCTTGGGCCCAGGAAATATTAGACTTCCTTTCGAAGGTGGTCAGTTCCCCTTTTAATACGAATTAACACTAATGATAATAAAGAAGCTATTGTGAAATCACGATTTAGGTACCTCGTTACAAAGCAATAGAGACTAAACTACCAATAATAAAACGTCACGTTGTTTGTTTGGTCAATGGTCGTTGATACGTTCAACTCGAGTTACAGGGATAAACCAGACTGGATCTGAGGTTGTTAGGAGACAAATAGGTGAGAGGAAGGTTTTGGGTATAAGTCACAGTGACCGATGCCGGTCACTGGATAACCGACCGCGGTTAGAGAACCGCTACCGGTAGGGGATAACCGACACCGGTGGGGTCAGTAATCTAGGTGCTTCTGGATGGAGGTTAGTGGCAGGGTGATTGTGGGGTTTTTAAGACTGGTGGATGGCTGAGGGAAATAGTGAGATGACGGGGAAGACTCAGAGTGTGATAAAACTGTCTTCTGGGAAATACAAGGATGTATGGATGAAGGTTAAGTGCAGGGTGCTGGCAGGTGGTAGATCTAGGAGTGAGCTTATAATTACTATCAATCAAAAGACTCAGGAAAATGGTGCTTAGAAACATACAAGACACTACTTACTCATTCTTGATGAAGATTCAGGTCCAAGGAATGTGGTAGTGACAGTAAGACTCAGTTGGGATGATCTGGTATTGGAAAATGAGCTGATGAAGCTATCCTCAGTCTTTTCCAATGCTTGAAAGGGGATGGGAGCAATCCAGTGGCTTAGTTGCGGTCTTTGGCTCGATGCTCTTCTCTTTTCTTCACTTGTCTCTACTCTGCCAAGTGAATTTCCGGATCCTTCAAATGAATTCCGATCCTTTTTTTTGGTTGGGGAGGTCATTTACAGGGAACCGATGGCGGTTACGTAACCGACGGCGGTCGAGTAGGAACCAATGTCGGTTAAGTCAAAGTGGGCTATTTTTAGTAAAATAGCCAACTTTCCCTCCTTTTCTCCCGAGAGATTAATTGTGGGCTTGGTCAAGTCATTATTAGGTTGGTTTTGGTGTGGGTGAGGGTAATTGGTCATGGGTGTGGATGTAGACCAAGTTATAGGTCTTAATTAGGTTAGTTTAGGGTTAGGGCTAGGTCATGATGAGGTGGTGAAATGAGGTGGCAGGTTTGGAGATGTGGATTTATTAATTATAAGGTAATTAATAAATAATTGTGTAAGGTTTAGGTGGTGAGGTTAGGTTCGTAAGACACAAATTTGGTGTCTACAATTCATACTCCCATGATAATATATCACCGTGTTTCGCACAAAGAGATTAAGGCCTATTTTTCATCATGCACACAAGCGTTGCTTTGAGTAGCAACTACTTGTCATGTGTAATAGTGATCGGGAACAATCTTCTTGTGTCACACACATATAATTTTGTCACCCTTGAACTCATCATTAGGGCTGAATATTTTATCTAAGGTAACCAACCCTTTAGTAAACTTGTTTGTTTTTAACTAGATCACTTGGTCACCATAGTTGTCATGCAAGTCAACTTGCATGCTTGAAGAGAACTCAACCTCATTATGAATGAACTAGATGATTAGTGCATCACCACAAAAGCTTTCCATCCGGTGTTATTGTCTAGGATGGATGGTCTAATTACCATCTTAACATGTTATGCGTTGCCCTTGAAAAAAATCCTCTGTAGAGGAGAAAACTGCGACCCAAGCACGGTCATGTGAGAAAACTTATTTTTTCATATTCCTTGGCACCACCCGTAGATTTAGAGCATCAAAGCTCTCAAGGAGGTCCCAAAATATATGTTTATAAGCTTTTATAAGCTTATTATTTTTCATGTACTTATTGGTGACCCGATGGATAATCAATTCTATGTCCCTAAAGATATGTAGTGCCTTAATTCTCTTCTTCTTAGTAACAAGAAGAACATACACAAGTGCTTCATACTATGCTACATTGTTGGAGAATGTGAACTCGCAACTTTGTGTGTGAAGAATAGTTTCTTATCCTTGGGATAAATGAGAACAAATCTTGCACCCGCACTATTTCTTCTTCTAGAACTGTTAATGTACATCTTCCACATACCATAATTTTATTTATTTTTCTTGAGTGTGCGCGAAACACAACTTCTTCTTCAAGGATGTAATAGGTGCCAATCCTAGTTTAAAAATATTCAAGATCTTTATTATATAGATCGAATTTGTGGTGCATTTCCACCAACTCATCTAACACCATGTTAGGTATAGAAGGGGAAAATGCTTCTCTTCAAAAACTAAAACTTGTTATTCATGGATTAGGCAATTGAATTGGAGAGGAGATGGATCATATGAATCAACATGATAACAATATATTGACTTAGCCTATATGGTAAACCAAGTACCATACCTTTTCTTAAGTAACATATGGGACCGTTTTGGTGATAAAATTTCTCTTGTGGACAAATTTGGTGGGTTTCAAGCCAACACTATGGGAATCTAAGTCCGTCTACTTGAATGGTGTAGCTTCCATATGTGCATGTGTGAAAAAGTGGATTTCAATGGTGGCATTTCAACCAGAGATCCAATAGGGGCACTCCACTGGACCTTGTGGCAAAGCTAGCAATGTCTCACTAGAGAAGAAAATTGTCTTGGAAAGGGGAAGGGGAGTGAAAATGGTGGTAGGAGGAAAACTAATGTTGTGAGTAGAATATCAGATTCCCACACACATTAATTAGAAATTTCATTTACATGCATTTATAGTTAGAAGAAAAACAAATCCGTAGGAGAAGCTACAAGACCGAATGAAACTCATTGGTCACAAAGTACCAATTAATTCCTCAATCAAAGAGGCAAAAATTCCTTCTTTTATTATTGAAGCTCGAGCAAAGTTTGTACATAGCTTGAGAATGGAAGAAATTCGAGGAAGAAGAGAAAATAGAAGAAGTGTGGCATTTTCTATCTTTTTAGGTACAAAGCACTTTGGTATTTTTGAAATCAATCACCAACCCTTGGAATAACATCGAGAAACTCATTATAACTTCAAAAATACTCAACACCTTTTCAAATTCCTGTGTTGTGAAGAAAATGCTCATGGTGGGTTAAAAACTAGATCTTGCAAAGCAACCATTACATTCGATTTGCCAATTTAAATATAGACCATTTGATTTGCTCCTCTAACTCTAAAATTGGGCCATCCATGTGGTAGGAAGGGATTGGAGTGGTTACGGGGAATCCTTTCACATTTTGTGATTTTTTGTGAGATTTGGCAATTTGGAACAAATTGGCCCATAGCCCCGCTTTGAATTTTCAACTTAGACACGTGGCACATTCTTATTGGAAATGGGATTGTGGCCCTTTTCTCAACATTTTAAACTTTTTTGGAAAAAGGCTCAAAAACTCAATTTCCTCCGCCGCCCACTACTCCGATTTGACTAGGACACATGGCACGTTCTTATTGGAGACAGGGTCACGGCCCTTTTCTCAACATTTTAACCTTTTTTAGAAAAAGGCTCAAAAACTCAATTTCCTCCACCAGCCCGCTACTCCGATTTGACTAGGACACGTGGCACATTCTTATTGGAAATGGGATTGCGGCCCTTTTCTCAATATTTCAACCTTTTTTGGAAAAAGACTCAAAAATCAATTTCCCCCACCACCCGCTACTCCGATTTGACTAGGACACGTGGCATGTTCTTATTGGAAATGGGATCGCAAACCTTTTCTCAATATTTTAACCTTTTTTGGAAAAAGTCTCAAAAACTTAATTTCCTCCACCAGCCCACTGCTCCGATTTGACTTTTCAACGACGGGCCCAAGACCTTGGCGGAGCTGTGGAGCATTCTAGAACTTTTACTTCACTTTTGGGAATTTGGTTAAATTTCCAAAAGTTCCCCGATGGCCCACTCATCCACTTTGACTTTTCTCTATCGGACTTCACCTTTGAATTTTTCCGTGTGGGCTTCAACTTTGAATTTTTCCCTGCGGGCTTCAACTTTGACTTTTACCTTTAAAGTCTGATCGGGGCCGTGGGGCAAATTTTCCATTTTTACCAAAAGTGGCCAAAATTGTTAAGTTCACCAAAAATCCCATTCCTCCCCATCCAATAGGATCTGAACACGTGCCTGCATTCATTGGGGTCAAAATTTGATGGGAAAAAGACACCCGTCATCTCGAATGTGTAAAATACGCAAAGGAAGAAAACTTCATCGTTTTGAGTCCAATTTTAAAATTTCCCTCACGAACTAGAGGCGTGAAGGAAAAAATATGATTTGACGACCTGGACATAGAACAAGTGAAGAATTTTTATCCAAAAAGGAGGTTACAAAGAGGGTATTACATGCATCGACCGAGAAATGGAGGATTTCTAAAAATGAGCAAAACGAGGTTTAAACAACTTTAAGGCACGACTTTTACTAATTTCTTAAATCTCTAACTTGGCTTAAACACTAACGAAGGGCATGAGCTCAAAAAATTTGAATTTGGATATGAAAACACAGAGAAGTTTTTAGGAGACAACAACTGGCTCTAGCTTGGGGACATGGCGTGAACTGGGCATGGCTAGGGCACGACATGAGGATCCAAAATATCAAGTTGCAAAACATATTACGTTGACCAGTGCCTTATCCATTGGGCCTTGTAGAGTCATGTATAATTATGAGAAAGAATGGAAGAAGGAGGAAACACACAAGCTAAACCACAAGAAACAAAAAACCAAATAAAACTAAACCAAAACCACGCAATGGAAAAAGGGAAAAAACACACTAGGAAAACACCTATGGTACAAGGCGGGGGACAACCCACTTTCACTAATGATACATTTTCAAGTATTTCCCGCTTCAAGGAAATTCTAATGGTGTTCCATCCAAGTATGAGAGGAGAAAACATTCTCACCATAAGCTCCATGAATTTGGAATGGGCTGAGCCATAATGAATCAAACTTTCCATGGCTTCCCTTTGGTTCTCTTCTCTTGTCCCACAGTAGGAAAAAATCTCCAACCTTGAATTCTCTTTCCTTTTCCCTCTTTTCAAATATCTTCTTCACTTTCAATTGGTGTTCTTTAATTCTATCCACCACTTGGCATTTTATTTGCTCTAACTTCTCCAACAAGAGGATCCTCTTGTTAATGGAGTCTTTGTATTGATCATATTCTATTTCTTGGAGCAACTTGAGAGCTGACATCTCAATTGTGAGAGGAATATCTACCTCAAATCCATACAAAATTTGGAAATGTGACATAACTATTGCCTTCTTAGGAGTGATCCTATTGGCCCACAATGCATCATATATCATTTTGTTCCACTTCCTATGATTCTCATCTACCACTTGCGAAAAATGGTCACAATGTTCTTTACTCTTGACTCAGCTTGACCATTTCCACATGGATAGTAGTCGAAAGAGTGAGATAAGGAGATTCCAAAACAATTAAAAACTCTATGAGATCCTTTGAAGATAAATAGGTGGCATTGTCTACGGAAATCTGCTATGGTACTCCAAAACGGACAATGATATTCTCCTTGATGAAGTCAGCAGACTGCTTTTTGGTGGCTTGCTTGGTTGGGAATCGCTTCCACCCATTTAATGAAGTAATCAATTGCAGTGAGTACATAAGTATGCCCCGCACTAGATTGAGGATTCAAAACACCTATAAAATCTAGCCCCCATTGCTGAAATGCTTCTTCAATCACCATAGGCCCGAGTGGCAATGCAACTAGTTGTGGATTTCCAAAAATTGTTGGCATGATTTGCATTTGGAAGCCCAATATTGAGTGTCTGCAAATATGGAGGGCCAATAATATCTCCATCTGAGGATCTTATGTGTGCTGACCATTGATGAGAAATGTCCACCACAAGCTTGATCATGATATGCCCTGAGAAAGTTTTCCTGCTGCTCCTTATCTACACAACTGAGGAAACAACCATCTAGGCCTCTCTTGTAAAGTGCATGATTCCAGATCACAAACTTGGCTACCTTTATCTTGAGTGTCCTTCTTTGTTTGAAATCAAGATGAGGCAGAATTCTCCATAAGTTAGGCAAGAAGAAATGTTAGCATACCACTCATCATTAGTGGTGACATAGAGCACTTGTGGATGCTTCCTAAATAGGTTGAGAAAACACAATCCTTTTCTCCCTGCTGAGCCATGAGAGCTTCATCTTCAACAATCAGCTGGCACAAACCATTTCCTCTTACTAGATTAGAGGGTCTAATCTCTAAATCATACTCTTGGGTCTTTGTAATCTAACTTCCTCTCTTAGCCCCAAGATCTTGTTGAGTAAAAATGGACTTGATTGTAATTCCAGGACCATTACCATTGTATGGGAATTGAGAATGTAGAATCTGAAATTTTTAACAGCTTTGACTCTGCGTAGGCATGTTTATCCAATTGGATGGACTTTATCTCATTATTTTTCAAAGGACAACTCATGAAAGAAATGGGTGCTTCCAAACCTTCATCATTTTTTCGAACAAGGACAACAGAGAGGGTATGTTCTGATGCATAGCAATACATGATGAACTCCTTGTTGAAATCTATAGATACAAGAGTTAGAGATTTGGAAATGGATTTCTTGATCTCCTCAAATGTTGTTTTTCCTTCATTATTCCACTTTAAACTTGCTTGAGGCTTCATCATGGAAGTTATATGCTTAGTAAGTTCAGAAAACTTAGGCACAAAACGATGAAGGAAGTTTACCTTTCAAGAATGAATGAACTCCCTTCTTACTAGTTGGTAAGGCTAGTGCTTGGATAACTCTGATCCTCTCAGGATCAATGTGTGCTCCATGTTTGTTCATAGTGTGTCCCAACAACTTACCTTCTGTGACTCCAAAAATGCACTTCTTTGGATTTAGAGAAATGCCATGTTTCCTACACCTTGCAAGGACTTGCTCCAAATGATAGATATGATCTCCCCTCCTCTTTGAAAAAACCATGAGGTCATCAAGGTAAATGACAATGCAATATTTCAAATCTTTGAAGGCCAAGTCCATTGCTCTCTGGAAAGTGACCCCATCATTGATCAAGCCAAAAGGCATTCTGTTGTAGGAAAATGTGCCCCAAGGTGTTGTGAAGGCTATTTTTGCAATCTTCTTCTACCACCTTGATTTGGTTGTACCCTGAGAATCCATCAAGCAAAGAGAGCATTTCAGATCTAGTGACTACTTGCAAAATATGATCCATGATTGGAAGAGGGTAGTTGTCCTTGAGAGATGCCTGATTCAGATTTTGAAAGTCTACACAAATCCTTATTTCCCCATTCTTCTTCCTTACTGACACAATGTTAGCCACCCATGTTGAATGGTGGATGGGGAAGATGATTCTAGCATTGAGCATCTTTGTCACCTCTTCTTTGATAACATTGGAAATCTTTGGATTGTAGGGCCTTTGTTTTTTGAAGGGCTTAGCTCCTTACTTTAAAGGAATGGAGTGATGCATTTCCTTTGGCTAAAAAGATTTGAGTTCATCATAGAAATAGGCCAAGACATCTCAAGTACTTTTTAGCAGAGCAACAAACTTTATCTTCTCTTCTGGTGAGCAGCATTTACCAATGTTAACCATCCTTGGATTCTCTGAAGTGCCAATGTTTTCTTGATCAAAATCAGATGGACACCGAGAAGACTATTTTTCTTTCTCTTGGATGAACCTATCATGCTTGTCAAAGAGGTCTTCCAAAGAAACTAGGCCTTTGGGGATTTTGTTTCCTTTCAGTTTGATTACTCCCTCTTCATCAATTCCCTCAATTCCTTCCTTCTCTTCTTTGGGGATTGATTCACGGTGTGGGTTTTCACTTCCTTCAAAGAAAATATTATTAAAGTTATCCCTTTATTCTAAGAAGGCTAGGATCTGATTGTCATCATTGAAGACCTACCAGTGATTTGCATTGTTTGGTACGTTGGGTCTGAACACCATCTCAATGGTCACTTTATCCTTGCCAAAAGAAGGATGAGGTGTCACTAAGGAATCTAACACTGCTAGAGAATCAACCTTTTCATTCTGCTCCCTAGGGATAGCTTCAATGGAGAATGCATCAAAGGATTTAATGCAGTCCCACACTCTATTTCTATAGTACACGATTCTAGGGTTCTTCACCTAATATTGCTTTGCAGACCTACTTTACCACAACCTCTCGCATCACCTTTGTATCTCAACTTCTTGATTCCCATGTCCTCTACTGCGTTCATGCCTAGGAGTAATGATTCATACTCTATTGTATTATTTGTATTGTCAAATTAGAACTTGTAGGTAAAATGATATACCTCATTGGAGGGAGAGTATAATACTACACCAGTTCTTGAACCTTCTCTGACTGAATGCCATCAAACTCCATTGTCCAAATATTATCTCCTATTCCTCCATGAGGAGTGGCAAGTTCTCTTCCTTTTGTGATGTAAGGAAGTAGTTTCCTAGCCCATAATCTTGAAAGAGGATGTTAGCTCTTGGATCATCATATTTCCTTACTATTGTTTCACCTGATTTCTTAGTTTTCTGAGAAGTACTTGACGAAACAGATAAGGTAAGGGTGGTAAGATGAATACCTATTTTGGGATGGTTGAAGGTTATATGCACACGTATCTGAATTCTGAATCAAAGTGATTGTGAGACCTTCCTTTTGGCTAGGAGGAACTACCTATATAAGAACCAAAATAAGACCACCAAAGAGAGTTAAACAATATATGTAGTGTAATACCTAGCATATGCTAGATCCTGGAAGTGTGATACTTCCTAGATGGTTGTCAATCCACTATTTAAGACAATTCAATGCTGAAATAAAGTAAATATTGTCCTACTGTAGTTTAATATAATTTAGGCATCTCATAAAAAACATAGTAGACTAGATCTAATCTAACAGGATAGGCTAGAAGAAGATCCAGACGTCAAGTAGGTTGGTTATAGGTGAATTTGAGCTAACAGGCTAGGTTAGATACAGATTTGAAGGTCAAATAGGTGTTCAAGTAGGTATATGTCGAAAAAATGAGGTTAAGTTAGATGTGGGTCATAAATAGGTTGTTATTCGCAGAGATCAGGTGACAAAGACTGACCACGGTTTTATAGAACCGATGACAATTTTACTGTAACCGGTGACGGTTAGAGAGAACCGATGATGGTTAAGTCGGGGCTAGTGGAATCACACAGTCTGGGTTTTTGGAGTTTTGGGGAAAAAGTGGAGTGGATAGAAGACGGGGATTGATCACAGAGGGGGTGTAGATATGTTACGAAGGTTTGAGACTACTGAGGAGGTCAAATAGGAAATTGGGCCAAGTATTAAGATGATTAGGTATGGAAGGTGGCTACAACTAGAGAGAGGGAATGGACAGAGGGTAAAATACTAGGTTCCTTTACCACAAATACTACAGATGATGATAAGAAAATGAAATATATGGAAGGAGGATACTTACTCTTCTATGAGGTACAGTTTGAAGAATAATGAAGAAGTTGCTACGTTGGAGGATGCTGGGAAGAAATTTTCACTGTTGTGCTAGTGTATTTGGTTGCCTTTGTTGATCACAAATCAATCTTCATTCTATTGTCATGTCTAAAGAGATCAAACTTGAGATCAGAAATTTTTCAACCTATATTACAAAGTTGTAGATGGGTCTAAATAGGCCATTTGGTCCATTCCGGTATAACCGGTGTCGGTTTAGGGTGAACCGACATCGGTTTAGGCGAGATATCTCGGGTTGTTCAAAAATTTCCTGGGAAGTTGCTCCGCTATTTGATAAGGGTCTCCTTTTTTTCTCGGGTGAAAACCGACCTTAGGAGGCTTTTAAATGTGAGGTGAGGGGATGGGTCTAATGTTAGGTTTTATTTAGGACATTGGTTTAGGGTTTAGGTTAATGGGTCAAATGATGGGGGTGGTTAGGTGAGGTGCATTTAATAAAGGCAATTATATTAAATAGGTGTGTGAGGGTAGTGAATTAATTTAATGTAAATAATTAAATTAATGTGTGTGTGGGTAAAAGGTCATTAACTTAATTAAAATAATTAAATTAATATGTGTGGGGTGTAGGAGGTAGGTGATAAGGTGTTGAGGATGAGGAAGTGATTATAGGGCTATGCTTTAGGGGACCAAGGTGATTACGACATGATTTCAGTGTCTACATTTTGCCCCTTTTTGTTGTGTAGCTTGTATTGGTAAGAGATGTTGACAAAAATAAGATGTGGTTGCCCCATGTGAAGGTGAAGGTGATCCCCCTCAAACTAGGAACTGATGAGGTGACAGGGCGAATCGGTGAGTGGTTTGATAAAATTAGATGCGAAGAAGAATGGTGAAAAATGGGGAAAATTGGGTTAAAGGAAAATCAGGCATATAGGTAAATGAGCCAAGGTCAAAGGTAGGGGTAGTTGAATGCACGCACATGTATAAACTGTGACACAGTACCAGGTTGAAGAGCTTGCAAACTCTACATCGTCTAAGGTCGATAGGTTTATCCAAACAAGGTTGAAGTGAATCCGGTATCCAAGGTATAGGATATGGTCGGAAACACGACGTAGGTTAGGTGCGGGAACATTTTAGGTATGTTTCGGTACACCAAAGCTAGGGTTAGGATAAACGGTCATGAAAATAGGCTAGGTAAGGTCATTAGGTCAATCAACATAGGTAACATTGCCGCAAGGTATAGCGAGCACATTGGTTCAAAGGTCACAAATAGTTTTCTGGGTCTAGGTAGATAGGTCACAACACGGGTAATGTCGAGATAGGTGTAAAATAATGAGGCTTCAACAGCCAAGGTGAGGTTGAAGAAGGTGGAGGGCCAGAGGGGAAGGTAAAGTGGTCCAGGTAGGTGTAGGGGAGGCAAAAGAAAGGGGAGGTAAGGAAAATTAGGTAAATGTGAGGGCAATGACTATGTAGGGTAACCAACATCGGTTGGTATGAACTGATGATGGTGTAGGGGAACCGATGATGGTTATCTAGGGAAACAGACTGGCATTGGTCAAGGGTTAACCGATGTCGGTTGAGTTGGGTAGGTTATAAAAAGTGAAAAACCCACATTTTTAAAATTCATTTGTGCATTGTGAAAAGGAGAAAAGGACAAGAAGAGAGAAAAGAGGAAGAGGAAAAAGAGAACATTAGAGAGCTTGGTTGGTGAGCCACATAGGTGAGATTGATTGGGTGAGAGGTGGGGCCGTGAGATTGGATCGAGCGAGGTGATTGGTTGGGAGAGTGAGAGGTCATTCGAGGATGGCGGAGGCTAGAGAGGGATTGGGAGGAGCGGCGCAGAGGCCGGAGGTTCCACCACGATGGTGGCAGTGGGATGTGGTAAGTGTCGAACCTTGGTTATTGATTGTTTAGTGAAATTGGTTAAAATATAAAAAATGTTAAAAATGGGGGTTGGGGGAAGAAATTTGAAAATAAGGGAAAAAAGGGGGAAATGGGAATGGGGAAGGGTAGGGTGTAGAGTAAAAGGGTAGTATAGGAATAATTAGGGGTGTAAGGAGGGGTTTAAGTGGGTAGGAGTAGGAAGGGAAAAATTAGGGTTGGGAAGTCATGGCGGGTGGCACGACAGTGACCGATGTCGGTCAACGTATGGTGATGTCGGTGGATAGTGACTAGTATCGGTCACAAGAACAGTGATCGATGCCGATCAAGGGGAGACCATGGTCGGGATAACTTGGGTCAACCTAAGGTTAAGTTGGGACAAAAAAGGGAATAGAATAGTAAGAGTAGGGTGGTGGGAAGAATGTGGTGAGAGGGAAAAGGGTTAAGGGAGACGGGAAGGGTTCGGGGTGGCTTGAGGTGAAGGATAGGTTAGATAGTTTCGGTGGATGGGTTTGGGTAGGTTTGGGTGAGGGTTAGGGTAGATAGTTTTGGGTGGATGGGTTTGGGTAGGTTTGGGTGAGGGTTAGGGTAGATAGTTTCGGGTGGATGGGTTTGGGTAGGTTTGGGTGAGGAGGGTTAGGGTAGGGTAGATAGGTAGGGATGTGAGGTGAAAGAGGGTAAGTTGGGAAGGTGTACTAATACATTACTCTTATGGGATGTAGGCCCGAGACGAGTTATGGATGAGGGCTTGGGTGCCACCCTTATTATTGACACTATGAGTGAGCACGACATAGGAGTGGTAGCATGTTACAGAGGTGGGCTTGATAAGGGTGCGGCGCTACCGACATATAGTTTGGGAGGTGAGTTTGATGGTTTCCCTCATCGATAGATGGGAATCGGTGACCAACACCTTCCATATGTTGATGGGTGAGATGACGATCACTTTGGAGGATGTCTACAGGATCCTGCGGTTGCCCATATTGGGGGCCCAGGTTTATTCTATCTCTTTAGAGGTGCCTAAGGAGCTACTATCACCTGTTTTGGTGAGGGTGTAGCAGACCGACATTCCATAGTGCTAGCATGAGCTAGGGAGTGATGTATAGATCTCATACAGAGGTGATGAGGTTAGTGGTACTTTTGATGGAGGCAGTGTTCTGCTTTGCACTACCGGATGCAAAGGGTGGGAGATTCCCGAGGTCACTGATGGGAGTCCTTCATGACATGGTGATACAACTGAGACATAGTTCACATGGGCACCTACATTGCTGACGTAGGTATATAGAGAGCTATGGGCTATGGGCGGCCTACGGAGGTTCAAAGCATTTGTTGTCTTGTACTACTTCATTCTTGGGCTTACAAGTACAATTTTTGTGTTTGACTAGTGGGGATGCCCCAGGAAGATGCATTCCCATGAGAGTTTTGAGAGTTGGGTACAGGTGGTGGGTACCGGCCATTGGAGAGGCCCGAGGTGCTAGAGCTACTCATGATGTAGCTTACTATAGGAGGTTGTTGGAGGGGTTGTCTAGGGTGGACATCATTTGGAGGCCGTATGTGGGCTTCCCCGCATACAGACAGATGGCCACAGAGCTAGATGGGCTACAACTATATCTATGGATAGAGGGGAGGAGAGCAAGAGAGCATGAGTGGATACCCATAGAGTGGGTTAGACACCAATTTGGGTTAGTTCAGATGTACCGCCTCCTGTTCCCGCAGTACAAGAGAGATGATGTGGAGAGACCTATGTCTCCACCATGACCCACTATGCCGATTGGATAGGAGAAGCAACCAATGGATTCACAGATTGATGATGCCAGAGTGGCAGATGGATACAAGTAGTGGTGGGAAGCATAGCTAAGAGTCATACCACCGAGACCAGGGTAGCCAGACTTAGCCACCATCACAAGGTGCGAGAGGACGCCCTACGAGGGCGGTGGCTACCTTGGTTACATAGCTCGGGATTATGCTGGGGAAACTAATAGGTACATAGGCACATGTTGCCACATTACATGCCTAGATTGTGAAAATGCACCTCGAGCATGGCAGGATAGGGAAATTACCTATATAGGTGGAGGCAGGGGAGATGGAGATGGAGAGGAGGTAGGTAGAGGGGGAGAGCAGATAGCTGCCCTATAGCACGATGTACAGGATCTATAGGGATGGTTGGCCACAGTGAAGGGAGAGAGTTACAGTCTATAGAGCCGGTGACAAAGTGGCACATCCAGCAGATCACTACTCTATAGGCCCGCATTCAGATTCAGTGCAGCATAGCTCCTGTAGCCAAATTTGAGTAAGTCCGTGGTATTGACAGACAAGGTACATGTATCCACACAGGTAGGGAGACCCATGACACCCCCACAGACAGTGACCATGGTCAGATTCAGGGATGCCCTAGCAGAGGCACGATATTATTAGGATCATTTGTTAGCTATCAGGCTAGATGTGCCCTCCTATGCCGAGTACAGAGCACAACAGGCCTCCAGTGAGAGGACTAGATCCCACACTCATAGTGTGGAGAGTACGAGGCAGCCGAGAGCCCAGAGGAGGGGGTGCAGAGGCCACTAGTGTGTAGAGGCTAGCCCCAGGTGAGGAACCATCAGCAGAGGTGAGGTAGGTGCCGAGCACTAGACAGGTGTGGTAGAGGGGTCGGGAGAGACAGAGTCACAGGGAGCATTCCCTGACATCAGATGGGGAGATGATTGACTTGCTATGGACCGACTTGTGTGCTGAGTCATTTTTGTATGGATTATATATGAGATCGGCCTGCGTGCCGAAGAGATTTTGTATTTATTATTATTTTTTGTACATGATACCGGCCTGCGAGCCGAAGATATTTTTGTATTGGATAGTGGCCTGCGAGCTGGTGATGTATGAGAGACACATGTATTTTTGAGATGAGTGTACATTATTGTGATACACAGGTATTTATATGATGAGATGTATGAGGTTCAGATGATTATGTGTTGTGATGTGTATTTTATTTTACTTTTGTTATGATATAAATGAATTAGGTGAGTTAGGCATGATGAAGTCAGGTCGGTTTAGGCATGGATCGAGTCAGGCCAGTTTAGGCATGGATCGAGTCAGGTTAATTTTAGGCATGGATCGAGTCAGGTCAATTTAGGCATGGATTGAGTTAGGTAATTTTAGGCATGGATCGAGTCAGGTTGGTTTAGGCATGGATCGAGTCAGGTTGGTTTAGGCATGGATCGAGTCAGGTCAGTTTTAGGCATGGATCGAGTCAGGTTGGTTTAGGCATGGATCGAGTTAGGTTGGTTTAGGCATGGATCAAGTCAGGTTGGTTTAGGCATGGATCGAGTCAGGTTGGTTTAGGCATGGATGTGTATTTTGGTATTTTGGTAATACATGTTAATGCAAATGAATGTAATGGTGTACAATGTTTAAATATGGGTTATAGATGAATATGGGAAATAATGGTAGTGGTAAAAGAGTATGTGAAACATGAGGAGTGTATGTAGGTTGAATGATGTGGATATGGGATAGATTTATGGGTTTTTGATATGAACAGGAAATCAGGTAAAGGTGGGGAAAATGGTTAGGGTAAAGAGTGGCCAAGCTAACCTTCTAGGGCCCCATGCCCTGGAAGTGCTACCTACATAGTCCCGATGAAAAGGGACCTCAGACCGATGTAGTTCTCCCATAGGCTAGGGAAGAATATGAGAAGATAGAAGAAGAGGTAGGTAGGTTGATAGGTAGGGTTGAGTCCAGGTCATAGGGATGATTAGGTCAAGGTCAATTAAGTTTGGGTAGAGTATAGGTAGATAGGTAAAGGTGATTTTAGGTCGATTGAGGTGGGAGAAGAAAATCCCAAAAGATAGGCGTCGAGGGTCTAGTCCTATATAGGAGGATCAAAAGGTAATGAAGAAGAGAAAAGATAAGAGGGGCAAGAAAGCCACGAATTGGCAAGGATCAAAACATATGAAACACATCTACAGATAGGCTAGTGAATGTAAGACCCTAAAGACATTGCATGATTGATAATTCTAAGAGTGACGACTAGTCACATGATCACCAAATGTCATTGGTTCAGCAGGTCCCTTGAGGTATGAAGTGAAAAGACAATGGGTAAGGAGGTGAAGGTAATTAGGTCATATGTTATGAAGCAAAATGCCTTGGGAAAGGAATCCAAGATCACAATAGACAAGTCCATGACAAAAAAGTTTACTTTTATTTTCTTTTTGACTTTGTTAGATAGACTGATCGATGTGGGAAGTCTATACGGGATGAATATATGTCTCCTTGAGGTCTTCGCGAAGCTGATCGATGCGGGAAGCTTCTGAATTTTGATTTTTGAGAAAATAGTCCTCTTTTTAGAAAGACTATGTAGAGAGTTGTGAGCTTTTTATAGCTGTCCTTTGAGGGAGCAGTCTACTTATAGTGACAATTGAAGGTGGAAGATGTCCTTTTGAGGGATTCATCTTTTATATTGGAAGTTTGACTCAAGGAGTTAATCCCTTATTTTTGGATTTTTTTTTTTAATTTGGCTTTTAAGTCATGGACGAGACTATAACGAAGCATTTGGTTCTTGTTCAAAATTAAAGGGTGAACGACCATGGGATCTCATCTAAAAGAAGATGAAAAGAATCCATGAGAATCATGCCATGTGCAAAGCCGTGGTGCACATATTTAAGAGAAGGAAAAAGGGTGATGGGTAATCACATGATTCTTGTTTAGTCATTAAAGTGGAGGGGTGGAAAAGAGAAAGGTGAATGACACTCAAGGGACGAGCATGAAATAGATAAATAGTGATGTAGGACTAGAAGTCAATAGTAGAATGGTCAAAATGCAGGGGCATTGAGGGGCTTAGGTTTGGGCTTACCATCAAGTGAAGACAAGCGATAAGCACCTGATCCATAGTCATGGGTCACGATGTATGGTCCAAGCCAATTAGGAGCAAATTTGCCCCGTTTTCTTTTTCTGCTTTGGTTACATGTTGATTTTCCTTGAGGATGAGATCACCAACCTTGAAGGTGCATTCATGGACATGTTTGTCATAGGCATGCTTGATGCATTTTTGGTAGACTTGGAGATGGTCAAGAGCATGAAGATGACATTCGTCTAATAACTCAAGTTATGCTAAACGGTCTTGGTGAAAGTCATCATCAGTGAGCATATCTTGAAGGGAGATATGGAGAGATGGGATCTAGACTTCAAGAGGAAAAATAGCCTCGGTACCGTAGACCAGAGAAAAGGGAGTGGCAGTGGTGGAGGTGTGAATACTAGTATGGTATGCCCAAAGAGCGAAAGGAATGTGCATATGTCAATCCTTCCCAATATCATTAACCACTTTCATGAGAATTTTGTTTAGGGTTTTGTTGGTGGATTTAGCTTGGCCATTAGTTTGTGGATAATATGGCGAGGAGAAGCTTAGTTAGATGCTAAAGGCATCGCAAAGTTTCTGTAGAGTTTTGTTTTTGAATTGTTTTCCATTATCAGTGATAAGGCGATGTGGAACACCGAAGTGAAAAATAATGTGATGATTGATGAACTCACATATTTTCTTAGCTTTAGTGGAGATGAGGGGTATGGCTTCAACCCATTTGGTGTAATATTTGGTAGCGGTGATGATCCATTGATGTCGTAGGGAAGAGTGAGGATTGATCTCTCTGACAAGATCCAAACCCCACTGAGAGAAGGGCCAAAGGTCACGAGCAACCTGTAAGGTGTGACTAGGTGTATGATGAAGATTGGCATGTTGTTGGCATTTTACACAACATTTAATGTAGTCACAACAATCATGATTGAGGGTCAACCAATAATAGCCTAGGCAAAGAATGCACTTAGCAACAACAAGGCCACTGAAGTGACCTCCGCATATGCCATCGTGAACTTCTTTAATGGTATAGGGGATTTCAGAGCTGGTAAGGCATCATAAGAGGATACCATCAAAGCTACATTTATAGAGAAGGCCACCCATGATGACATAACGAGAGGCCTTCTTGAGAAAGGTGCATTGTCCATTATGTGTGAGATCAAGAGGCAATATAGAAAGGGAAAGGTAGTCCACAAGCTACTTATACCAAAGGTCTTGTGTGTTTAGTGAGGTAGTTCGGACGAGGTTAACACAACAAGATTTATAAGAAGGTCTCAATATGTGTTTTACGGTAACAAATATGTCTGAATCATCAGGTGAAGCGGGTATTTGGGAAGTGAGGTAGGCCATGGTATCCACAAATTTATTGGTGGATCGTGGAATGATTTGAATTTTATAGCGGTCAAAGGTAGTCAACATGATGCCGACGTAACATTTGTACTCTTGAAGTATTTCATTATGACATTGATAAACATCATTGACTTGGTTTACTACTAGTTGAGAATCACCAAAGATATTAATGGATTTGACATCTAAGGCATAGGCAGTCATGAGACCCAATACGAGTGCTTCGTATTTGGCAATATTGTTAGTGCACTCAAAGTTGAGTTTAAATGATAAAGGCATGGGTTCACCATCAAGAGGAATGAGGATAATTCCTACACCACCCCAAACTGAAATTTGGAACCATTGAAGAATAAGGTCATTTGGTAAGGGTCATCATCCAAAGAGAGGTTAGCAATGGATTCATCAGGGAAATCAAAGTTCGAAGATTGATTCCCAGAAAGAGGCGCATCAGCGAGCTAGTCAGCAATGGCCTGACCCTTGATAGATTTTTGGTGGATGAATTCGAGGTCTAGGTCAGCAAGAAGCATGAGCCAACGTGTGACACATTGATTTTGGTAAGGTTTAGCATACATGAAGTGTAAGGGGTTAGTGTTGGTCACAACATAGGTTTTGTGGTTGAGTAGGTAATGGCGAAGTTTGGTGGCAACAAAAACTAAGGCTAAGAAAAGTTTTTCAGATGAGTGTATTGGGTTTCATAGTCCAGAAGGGTACAAATTATGTAATAAACCACTTAATCCCTATGTTGATCATCATGATGAGCGAGCATGGCCCCTAGAGAGTGATCGGTAGCTGAGATGTATAGGTAGAAGGGTTGGTCGTCTTTAGGTGGAACAAGTATGGGTGGTTGGAGAAGGTATTGTTTTAAGGCCTCAAAATCTTTGTGGCAGTCATCATCCCATTTGAAAGAGACATCCTTTTTGAGAAGGTGATGAAATGGTTGACAACGGTCGAGAGAGTTGGGAAATAAATCGACGAATAGATTGCAACTTTCCCTACAAACTACAAAGCTGGTGAAGGTTAGTGGGTGGAGGCATATCGAGAATGGCCTTGACTTTAGCAGGGTCAACCTCTATACCACGTAAGGAAACGATAAATCCCAGGAGCTTTCCTGAGAGAACCACGAAGACACATTTCTTGGGTTGAAGGTGAACACAATACTTGATAAGGTGATCAAAGATGGTTTTCAAGACAGTAAGATGTTCGGCCCGATGTTTGGATTTGGTGAGAAGATCATCTACATAATCTTCTAATATATGGTGCATAATGTCATGGAAAATGTAGGTCATAGCCCGCTGATAGGTGGCACCAGCATTTTTAAGGCCAAAAGGCATGACTCGATAGCAGAAGGTCCCCCAAGGGGTAATGAATGTGGTTTTGTGTTGATCCTCTGGAGTGAGCAAGATTTGGTTATAACCCAAGAAACCATCCATAAGTGATAGCATCTCATGGCTAGTGGTAAGGTCAACCAACTAGTCAATACCAGCAGAGGAAAATTATCTTTTGGGCAGGCAAGGTTGAGATCATAGAAATCGGTGTAAATGCAAAGTCCCCCTGTCACCTTAGTGAAAGGGATGATGTTAGAAATCCATTGGGCGTAATCGAAGGGTAAGATGAAGGAAACTGAGAGAAGGCATTGAAGTTCTTCTTTGACAAGAAGAGCAATGCAAGGGTGCATTTTCCTCAACTTTTGTTTTATGGGTTTGGCATAGGGAATGGTTACAATATTATGGACAATGATAGTGGGATCAATGCTAGGCATGTTAGCATAGGACCAAGTGAAAGCATGGGTATTATTTTTGAGAAAGGAAGTGAGGGCTTCCTATTCAAGAAGATCCAAAGGATTGGCCAATCTTGAGAATGTGGCGATTGTCTTGAGTGTGGATATTGACTTCGATAGTTAATTCATTCAACATTATTTGTGTCTCGAAGGTAAGGTAATGACTAGTGAATATAAGATTTTTCAGCACCAAGGTAGGTGAGTATGGACTCATCATCTTAACATTGAATGACATTAATAGAAGGATTATCGTCCCCTATCATGCCGGGGATATAAGAAAGGAAGAGAGGAAGGAGCCTTTCCATTGCGGTGATAGGTCAATGGCCCCAAGGAAATGGTATTTATGAAAAAAAAAGGTAGGAGGGATAGATTCAAGTTCCATTGACTCATGGTGAAGGTGGTGAAGGTGGGGTAGGTGAAGAAGGTGGAGAGGGGTCAATGTCTTCAATGAGTTCAATACGAGGCCTTTTGGTAGGTAGTTTGGTAAAATTGATTCCACTATGATCATTGTGTTTACGCATGGTACATGAAATAATAGTGTGACAAAATTTCTCATAAAGGCCAAAGCCGAAACCCTTCCAGGCATAGCGGTGTAGGAAAGTGTGAGCGAAGCGCGGTTGGTAAGCAATTGAAGGTCAGCCGAAAAAGGTCGGGTTTGTGATGGTGGTTCGGTGTGTAAGTGGAAATATCAAGTCCCCCATAGGTAAGATGGGTATGGAGGTGGGGAGGACCATAAAGGATATGCTCGCCTATGTGGTGATCATAGTGAGGATGTTGGTGAAGGTTTCCATACTCTTGTGGAGTAAGGAATGTATTGACATTGTACAAGTGATACTCCCCCATAGTGAGGCATTGAAAAACACCTTCCAAGGGATCAGTGGTTGATATATTGGTGGTTGGAATGGAGGAAGCATTAGAAGTTAGATCAGCAGAGGTGTTGGTTAGTTGGGAAGCTGATGTGTAACTGGTAGAAGCGACAACATCGGTGGAGATAGAAGATTTGGGTGAAGGTGAGGTTACAACGACACTGGTGGATGGGGTCATGTGTGAAGAAGATGTAAGCAGGGAGGTAGATGCCTTAACAGGTACAAGGACATCATTAGGCTAGTACAACATGTTGTAGGTTTTGAAAGGTGATGGGTTAGCGAAATGGTATAGGAATGTCCTTCATGTTCAAAATTTACACATCGGTGCAAAGTAGAAGGAACACAACCCATGACATAAATCCAGGGTCTGCCGAGTAACAAATTGTATTGAAACTCCCCTTCCAAAACGTAGAACAGCTCAAGAATAGTACGGGGACCCACATGAACATGGAGGATGATAGTGCTGAGTGTAGAGGTGATAGCATCATTGAATGAACACAACATGACTAGATGTTTATGCATGCAATTGTTGGGTATGCACATTTGTTTGAATGTGTGAGAGGAGATGATGTTAATGCTAGTGCCCCCATTAATCATAACATGTCGATGCATATATTATCGATATGGATGGAGATGAAAAGTGTAGGATCTAGGTCATTGGTTTGGTGGGGGACAATTTCGTCATCCGAGAAACTAAGGATAACAACTTGGTGAACAAGTGGAGGTGATGAGGTAGATGGAAATTTGGTGAGTGAGGCGACATGATGAGGTGTGATAATAGATGCTACAAGTGTGGGGTCATTAGGTAAAACCTCAATAGATTGAAGGACCTCCATGAGGGCTTGACGATGTGACTCCGAGGTTTGGATGAGATCATATAAGGACATTTTGAGAGGAGATTGGTGTAATTGTTTGAGCATCGCGTGGTGTGTAACCCCATCAAAAATAGGATATGTTGGACCACGGATAGTGACTTTAGGTGCAGGTGCAATTGGTATGTTGGGTACGTGGTTGGGTGATGGATCGAGCTATTTTGTCTTTCCCTTTGTCTCACTGACCTTGGGTAACGACGTGAACCATATTAATTTGAGGCAGAGAGGTGGATGGGGTGGGGTTATCATGAAAGGTATACTAGTAGGAGGGACATTTACCAAGAGGTGGATAAGAGCCTTCTGTGATGAGTGTCCAACACTGGCATTTAGGAGAAGGTTGAGAAATCTCTCGATGTGGACCATGTTGATTTCAATTTTAGAGATGGAAAGAAAGGTCATGGTGGTGAAGATGGAGGTTGTGGTATAGGTGTAGGAGGAAGATGTGAAGAAGGTGGCGAGGGTGAAATAGGTTCATCATCCAGGAGGTCATCATCATCAAAATTGGGGTCAGAAGGACATAATTGAATGAGGGAAACCTTTAGACCCTTACAGTTCTCAACATCATGTCCTAGCACACAATGGTAAGCATAAATTTTAGTATCATCAAACCCTTCCGGTTTAGGTTTAAGAGGGTCGTAAGGTCTAAGAGGAGGGAGGGTGATAGCAGAGCTTTCCAAGAGGTTAGCCAAGATGGTGGCATATGATCCCACTAGTGGATCACAATGTGAAGTGAAAGTAGGTTTGGTTGGAAGATTGGGTAGTTGTGGTGGTAGTTGAGGTGATGCAGTCTTGGATTTGGGTTGTACTTTCTTTGGTGTAGGTGCAGCAACAAAAAGAGGGGTAAGTTTAACCACCTCTTTGGAAATTAATGTTTTTTTTTTTTTTTTTGGTGCTTTTTCTTAGGTAGAGGTGTAGGGGGAGCATGTGATGTAGATGGCAAGGTAGATGGTGGGAGAGGATAAGTGACCCAAGGGGACAACTGAGGTGCAGCGGTAGGTGTTGGTCGAGGTTGAGAGGGAGGCATAGGTGAGGTGGAAGAAAATTTCATAGGTAGTGAAGGAGGTATAGAAGGTAATGGTGGTATAGGAGGCAAAGAAGTTATAGATGGTGATGAAGGATGCAAGGTTTACCTAGGTAGAGCTATAGGTTGTGGTGAAGGGGTCAAGGGAATTTTAGGTTTACCCCTGGAGAGAGTAGATTTTGTTAAGGTAGAGGGGTGAGGTCCCAAGATGGATGGTAGGGGTGAAGGTGATAAAGGTGTAGTTGGTGAGGTCAGTGCATGCGGATTAGAAGGTTGGGTTTTTCATTTAGGTTGAGGGATTGGTTCAATAGGTATATGGGAAGATGTGGTCAAGTGTATCCTGACAGGAGGATGTGCAAGGTTTGATGTGGGTGTGACCCCTAGAACACTAGTGGGTTTAGATACAAGAGATGGTGTTGGAACACGTTGGCTAGCAAGTAGAGGGGTGGGTATAGATGAGGATGATGTAATAGAAGATGTATCAAGAGTTATGTTCATGTGTGGTTTGGGTTGTTGAAACATCTTCGGATAAATGGTAGAAGTGTCAGTGGAAGATGATTGCATTTGGGTCGAGACTAGGAGTAAGAGACACCCCCAAAGTGAAGACCTATCAACATAGTCCAGCGGTCAGCCAAACGTGAGAATGACACTATGGTAGATGAGGTAGATGTGGAGCGAGTGGTGATTCCCATAAAATGTGTCTGAGAAATAGGGAATTCACTGGCTTTGGCCTCTATAGGTAAGAGAGCCGAAAGTAGGTCCGTAGGATCTTGGGTAGCTGATGGAGAATGGTCACCAAGTGGTAATGGAAAATCTATTAGATCTTGAATAGGTGGAGAAGACGATGGGTACTCCTCTGTGGGTGGAGGAGGTACAATTGGTAGCAGCTCACTGGGTAGGGAAGCTGAAGGGGAAATGATATTGGTGCTAACGAGAGACTCCTCCACACGTGTATGGGGAGGTGAAGGGCTTTCCTCTATGGGTAGAGGAACGGATAAAGTAGGTTCCTGTGTGGGTAGAGGATTTCGGGCTAGGATTTCCTCGATGGAGGGGATAGGAGATATTTGGGAATCAAGTGGTAAGTCAGTAAAGATAACATGTACCTCACATGTATTACTTTTGTGTGTGAGGCATCACCAGTTTGATCATTAGATGGGGAATGGTTAGGGAATGGTTTCTTGAATATATGAAGGTCTTGATTGGCAGGTGCATTAGGGTTATCTACGACTAACTCGCAGCTCTCTCAGCATTCCCCGAACAATGTTTTTAAAGGTGACACAATTGTTGTCACTTTGTGACCCTTTACATGGTGATAGTTACAGTAGTCATTTTCCTTATACCAACCTGGTATGGGGCGAGAGGGGTCAAAACCAGTATGTGGTTTGATAGGAGGAAGGGTGATGACATTAGATTTAATAAGATTTTCTAAAATAGATGAATATGATTCTCTAATTGAGGTGTATTTCTTTTGTTCTCATCTGAATTGGAAGGTTTGGACTGGTGACAGATTGGATGAAGGTTTAGCATGATTGGATGGATGAGTAGGGCCAGCCTTAAGTACCACTGCATTGGCAGTTCCCTTGGCTTTGGAATAACTTGTCTGAGGTTTTGAGGAAGAGGAAGTATCATGTGATTTAAACAAGGAGTTATTGTTTCATAATTGTATCTTCTTCTCTTCGATGGCATGAATTTTGAGCTTACGTGCCATGGTGAAAGCCTCATCGAACATTCAGAAATTTCACTCTGTAAGGTAGGTGAGATATGTCTAGCACAGCTCATGTGAAGAGCTCTATGAGTTCAGTTTATGGTAATTGGAAAGTGAGTTGGTTGATTAGGCTACGCCAATGAGCGACAAAATCTGTGATAAATTCATCGTCATATTAATGCATAGAATAAAGATCGATCATGGTAACCTTCTTGACGATGTTAATAAAAAAATGATCCAAGAAGGCTTGGGATATTTGGTTGAATGAGAAGATGGAATGTCTAGGTAATCCACTATACCAGTCCAATGCTGGACTAGTTAGGGACATGGGAAAGGTTCGCAAAAGCAAAGCATCATCATGGGAAATTGAGTAACACCCATGTTTAAAAGATCGCAAATGCTTGCTTGCTACGGGTCTTCATTCCTGTTAAAGTGGTTAAAATTAGGCATCTCCTAGTGTACGGGATATGGGAAAATGGGAATGGAAGGGTGAATAGGCTCATTAAAAATCTCATCATAGGTGAGACATTGCATGGAGCTAGAAACAGATGCTTCTAATGTCTCACATCTTGTCTATCATTAACTTGATATAGTCATTATTAGGTTGTGAAGATTGGGTACCCCACAGTGAAAGGAGGTTATTGTTGGACATATAAAGAATATGATGTTCCAGTATGGTGGTGTCGAATAAGGTGGTGGGAATTGAGAGATAGACATAGAGGGTATATACCCAGACTGAATGACCGATGAAACAGGAGGCGGCTGGTAGTAGGTATGTGAGGGTGGGACACTCGTAGTGACCCTAGTAGAGATGGGAGGTAGAGATTGGGGAATAGAAAGGACAACGTTTTGAAATGGGGTAGAGGTTACCAACACCAAGGGTGGTAGCATTGTGGCCCAGTATATATGAGACAACAAGTGCAGATGATGCTATGTTTTGGGTGGTGGATGAAGGTATGGTGGAGACTGCGGGTGCAATAGAGGTGGCGGATGTGGTGGTCAAAGCTAGCATGGAACCTAGCTATGAAACAAAGGGGGATAAAATGGGTGAGGTCACCATGGTAGGAGGTGGAGCTAAGGTGGAAGTGATCATTAGGGATGGAGATGAGGATATAGGCATGCCATAGATCAATTAACCCGAGACATCTTGAGTGGAGGCATGGGTGAGGTAGTGGCTCAAAGCAGCGGGATTCTAATCCAGGAGTCATGTGAACTCCATGTCATCTGTAGGAATGGTGATAGGTTGATTGGGATCCATGGATGATGAGATGGAAGGTGGTGAAGGACTAGGTGGTGGAGGGCTAGGTGGGAGTGGTAGTTGACTAGCGTGAAATATGAGGGCGCTTGCTTGACTACGGGTCAACACCATGTGGGTAGGAACTGATTTGGCGAGACTGTATTATGTCTGAATGGCACATAACACAATAGAACTAGAAAAATAGTCAACGGTGAGTGAATTAGGTCATCTGGTGAGCTGTAAAACGACACAGGGTCACCGACACTGGTTCGGGTAAACCGATGTCGGCTATGCTTACAGTCTTTCTTCTATGAAAAACCAACAATCTATTAAATGATGGTCCCAAACTGATAATTTTCACACAAGATGAGACGTAAGGTGACTGTGATTGAAGTAACGACAATATGAAAGGTGATAGGAGCCTTTTACAGCTCAGAAAGTGAAATAGGTGTCTTTTGGATAGGTATCCAAAAAGACTTCAGACTGATGCCGGTTGGGTTAAACCGATGCAGTTGGAATGTAACCGGTGATGGTTAAAGATAACCATAGCCGGTTACTGTGAAATTGAAATAGAGAATAAGAAAGATGGTTGTGATTTAAAAATATGGTGTTGAATCAAACCCAGAAGTTTGAGAATGATGTAGATGTGGTCCAGGCACACTCAGACAAAGTCGAATACACCGACTATGATTGGGAGTGTGCAAGGAAAGATAAAAATAATGATTGAAAGCTCTCACCTCAAAATGCAAATCAAGTAGAACACTAAGAAAGAACGTTCCTAGAGTGCCTATTCTATTACGTTTTTTCAACTTATGCTATTTGTGTGGACTAACTATTATGAATAGAATAATAGAATTTCTTGGTGAGGAAGGCTTCCTATGAAGAAATAATTCTAAAGGGTGAGGTTTCAGGAATGTTATGGCGGGGCGGGCTTCACTCTGAAGTATAACTCGACGGAAATGAAGTTGGGTTCCCACCGTGCCGTGATCATGTGATCACCTACATCTTCTTCCAGGTAGGATGTTGTTTAAGAATATATGTATTTTGAATTTTTGTGTGATTTGGTAAGACTTAGAGAAAGATAAAAGGATAGAAGTGCTTTTCTACGATTCTTTTGTCAACCATCAGTTGGTCATGACTTCTAGCGTATAGGTTGCCCTCAATTAATGTGAGCTAATGAGCTAAATCAGAATGCAGTGCACTTGTTTTAAACCCAAATCGAAAGTATGATATTCGATGACAAAAATAGATGAACAAGAAGAGGGATGCTCTTTCACTAAAATGCAGAAAACAAGAATAAGAAGGTTCTTTTTAAATACACCAAAAGAAATGTGTCTTTTGGAGCAAGTAGAAAGAAGAGAATGTTACCAAGGAGAAAGTTTTAATGTGAATGCTACTAGAAGGGAAACAAACACACACAATTTTTCACCTAGGAATGAAGAAAGATGCAAGGAACCCCGAATGGGTCCCACTGGGCATGCCAAAATGTTTCACCTAATTTCTTAGTTTTCTAGAGAAGTACTTGACAAAATAGATAAGGTAAGGGTGGTAAGAGGAATACTGTTTTGGGATGGTTGAAGGTTATATGCGCACGTATCTGAATTCTGAATCAAAGTGATTGTGAGACCTTCCTTTTGGCTAGGAGGAACTACCTGTATAAGAACCAAAACAAGACCACCAAAGAGAGTTAAACAATATATGTTAGATCCTGGAAGTGTGATACTTCCTAGATGGTTGTCAATCCACTTTGTTTAAGACAATTCAATGCTGAAATAAAGTAAATATTGTCCTACTGTAGTTTAATATGATTTAGGCATCTCATACAAAACATAGTAGGCTAGATCTAATCTAACAAGCTAGGCTAGAAGGAGATCTAGAGGTCAAGTAGGTTGGTTATAGGTGAATCTGAGCTAACAGGTAGGTTAGATACAGATCTGAAGGTCAAATAGGTGTTCAAGTAGGTATATGTCAGAAAAAATGAGGTTAAGTTAGATGTGGGTCACAAACAGGTTGTTATTCTGGCAGAGATCAGGTGACATAGAGACCGACCATGGTTTTATAAAACCGATGATGGTTTTACTGTAACCGGTGATGGTTAGAGAGAACCGATGACGGTTAAGTTGGGGCTAGTGGAATCACACAGTCCTGGTTTTTGGAGTTTTGGGGCAAAAGTGGAGTGGATAGAAGATGAGGATTGATCATAGAGGGGGTGTAGATATGTTGCGAAGGTCTGAGACTACTGAGGAGGTAAAATAGGAAATTGGGCCAAGTATTAAGATGATTAGGTATGGAAGGTGGCTGCAATTGGAGAGAGGGAGTTCACAGAGGGTAAAAGACTAGGTTCCTTTACCACAAATACTATAGATGATGATAAGAAAATGAAATAGATGGAAGGAGAATAATTACTCTTCTGTGACATACAGGTTTGAAGAATAATTAGAAAGTTGCTGTGTTGGAGGATGTTGGGAGGAAAGTTTCACTGTTGTGCCAGTGTATTTGGTTTTCTTTGTTGATCACAAATCAATCTTCGTTCTACTATCGTGTCTAAAGAGATTGAACTCGAGATCAAAAGTTTTTCAACCAGTATTACAAAGCCAGTAGATGGGTCTAAATAGGCCATTTGGTCCATTCTGGTATAACCGGCATTGGTTTAGAGTGAATTGACATTGGTTTAGGGTGAACCGACATCGGTTTAGGTGATATATCTCGGGTTGTTCAAAAATTGTCTGGGAAGTTGCTCCACTATTTGATAAGTGTCTCCTTTTTTTCTTGAGGTGAAAACTGACCTTAGGAGACTTTTAAATGTGAGGTGAGGGGATGGGTGTAATGTTAGGTTTTATCTAGGACATTGATTTAGAGTTTAGGTTAATTGGTCAAATGATGGGGGTGGTTAGGTGAGGTGCATTTAATAAAGGCAATTATATTAAATAGGTGTGTGAGGGTAGTGAATTAATTTAATGTAAATAATTAAATTAATGTGTGTGTGTGTGGGTAAAGGTCATTAAATTAATTAAAATAATTAAATTAATATGTGTGGGGTGTAGGAGGTAGGTGATAAGGTGCCGAGGATGAGGAAGTGATTATAGGGCTGCGCTAGGGGACCAAGGTGGTTACAACACGATTTCGGTGTCTACAACCTGTGAATTTCATTTTCTTGATTGGTAACAACTTCTTCATTTATCCTTTCACCGGGATAGTTGCAGATGAATAATCAATTTTTATTTCTCCACCTAGGTCTCTAAAAAAACTTCTCAACAAAGATACCAAAAGAGGTGGGATGTCTCGCCACCAAGATGTTGAAGTATCTTCTTGTCCGGATAATCAGCTAGTACAACCCGAGCATCCTTGATTCTTCCTACCAAAGGAACTTGTTTAGATTCCATTGAATAGCATGTGTCATTTACCTGGGTCAAAGTGAGGCCAAGATCATTTTTAACTTTTGTTGGCATCACATTATCCGAGTCTCCGAGCCTATGATGAAATTTTTCAAGTAGAATCCTTTGATGAGAAGTGATAGGTAGAAAGGTTCAACTCTGTTGGTGTTGGAGACAATGAGGGATAACATGTTTTGAGAAGATGGTATGGATGGTGTGGGTAATAGGCCTTTAGAGATTGGGCTTGAAGAAAAGGGTTACTACCACAAACTACCTTGATGAATCAGTCAAATTGGGTATGATGTGTTTGGAGGTATTCAATCTCAAAGAGTTGAAATTTGGTTTTTCTTGCATGCTCCACAAAGTCAAATGGAGTTATGATAGATGAGGAAGAGGTTCTAATAGTGGGAGAGGATTTAAATGACAGGGGTTTTGTTACTTTTGGTGCTAGGTTCTCCTTTTCAAATGTAGTAATTGGTTTGGAAGGAGATGGGGGTGTATCCTTTGATTGGAATTTAGATGTTCTTGCAAAACCAATATTTAGAAGAGAATTACTCTTAACAGCTTTTGAGTTGGGAGAAGAATCAAATAACTTAGTTGGCACAATAGTGTGATCCTTGAAAACTGGTGAATCTGATTTATCTCTAGCTGATTCCATGGAAGGTGGTAATGGTGATACCTGCCGATAATCTTATTTAGTGGAGATTTGGGAGAGCTATCTTCTTTTTATTCCTACTCTCGATTCTGTTCATTGAGGATGAAACACCATTCTTGGATTGTGCATGAGTGAAAACATCACATGAAAAACTTGATGCTTGTTCATCACTTTCCTCCTCATCAGCAATGTATTCAATTAGGCCATTGTGCATGCCAACCTTTTCAATTTCAAGATAGTTTTCATAGTCATCCATGCTTTCTTCTTTAGTTTCCTTAATGTCTGCTCCTTCTTCTTCGATTCCCGGTGTCACAGATGGCATCGAATGGTGGGGCTTCAAGAGTAATCCCATGAGGAGGTGGAGAAATTTTGGGTCTATCAAGAATATTTGGTCTCCTTGAGCATTCCTCATTGTGATTTGTGACAGCTACTTCTTCAAAGCAACTAGGTCATTTGCCATTTTTTGGAACATTGGATCAGTGGTGATTGAATTTGAACTCTGACCTTTTTGTTTCCCATTTAGTCCTTTCAATTTTCCAGAAATAATTAGATCATCATTAGTCTCAATTACAAATTCTTTAGCTTCCCTCAATGTTCTTGGTTGGGATCTTCTGAGGAAGAAACCAACTTTTGATGGCAAAGCACTGATGAAGAACCTTTTCAAGTTGTTTTCAGAGGGTACCATATCTTCTGGGATCCTTCTTGTTAACCTATCATACATTGCTACAAAATCTCTCATTGATTCAGAGGTCTCCTTCTTCATCCGAACTAATTGGACTAGAAGATCCCGACAATCTTCTATGCTCTTAAACCTATGTTCAAATGTAATTCTTATATACCTAGTATGTGACAGATCTTTGGGGAAACTTGTAGAACCATTTAGTAGTTTTTTCTTGGAGTGACTCCATAAAAATCCTAACTTAAACATCTTCATATTCAACTCCCAACACTCCACAAGCAGTGATGAATGCTGTTACATGTTCTTCTGGGAGTTGAGAACCATCCCCTTTGAATTTTGGGAAATTCTTTCTTGAGCCTCTTAGGAGCTCATGAAGTGGTTGTTGAAGAGCAAGTGAACTAGTATTTCTTCCCCATTGTATGTTAGGCCTACATAATTCATGCTCATGATCACCCTTTTTATTCCCGTTTCTACCCTCCAGTATTGCTAAGGCTACTTCTACTACTGCACTTTCTTCTGCTTCAATTTGGAGTCTTTCTATTTATTCAAGTTGAGCCCTTATCTCATCTTCATCTCTTGACTCTCTTTCAATCTCTTCAAATGTCGATCAAATTGTCCTCCTTGCCTCGGTTGCCACGTGTTTCTTTTATCAACCAGCTTGAAAGTTTATGCTCTTCTCTGGGGTGTTGGAATTTGTCTCTACCTTTCCAATTTGATAACACGTTCCTCTTTTAGCTCCAAAATCCTTATGGAAATGAAGTATTGATTAACACTTTGTCTATTATGCCAAATAGCTTCTCTTAGATCGAAGCGGTGGATGTGAAAGAGTTAATCGGGTCTCTCAATAGGAGGATTTCCTAGAATAGCCATGATTTACATCCATGTAGTTTGTGTGATTATTCAATCTCCAGAAAATTTTCCTATAGAATATTTTTTTCTATTTTATGAACCTGAGGTCATTTTTAGGTGCAGATGCTACAACATCTACCCCATGATGGGTGCCAAAAATTGTTGGCAACAAAAATTTGTCTTGTGGAAAAATTTGGTGGGTTTCAAGCCAATGCTATGGGAATCTAAGTCCCTCTACTTGAACGGTGTAGCTTCCGTATGTGCATGTGTGAAAAATGGATTTCAATGGTGGCCTTTCGACTAGAGATCTAACAGGGGCACTCCACTGACCTTGTGGCAAAGCTAGCAATGTCTCACTAGAGAAGAAACTTTTTCTTAGAAAGAGGAAGAGGAGTGGAAATGGAGGTAGGAGGAAAACTAATGTTGTGAGTAGAATATAAGATACCCACACACGTTAATTAGAAATTTCATTTACATGCATTTATAGTTAGAAGAAAAAAATCCACAGGAGAAGCTACAAGACCGAATGAAACTCATTAGTCACAAAGTACCAATTAATTCCTCAATCAAAGAGGAAAAAATTCCTTCTTTTATTATTGAAGCTCGAGCAGAGTTTGTACATAGCTTGAGAATGGAAGAAATTTGAGGAAGAAGAGAAAATAGAAGAAGTGTGGCGTTTTCTATCTTTTTAGGTACAAAGCACTCTAGTATTTTTGAAATCAATTGCCAGCCCTTGGAATGACATCGAGAAGCCATTATATTCTTTGCAAGAAACCGTTACAACTTCACAAATCCTCAACACCTTTTCAAATTCCTCTGTTGTGAAGAAAATGATCATGGCGGGTTAAAAACCAGATCTTGTAAAGTAACCGTTACATTTGAATTTCCAGTTTAAAAATAGACCATTTGATTTGCTCCTCTAACTCTAAAATTAAGCCATCCATATGGGAGGAAGGGATTGGAGTGGTTACAGGGGAAGCCTTTCATATTTTGTGATTTTTCATGAAATTTGGCAATTTGGAAAAAATTGGCCCACAACCCTGCTTTGACTTTTCAACTTAGACACGTGGCACGTTCTTATTAGAAATGGGATCATGACCCTTTTCTCAACATTTTAACCTTTTTGGAAAAAGGCTCAAAAACTCAATTTCTTAACCCGACCCGCTTGCTCCGATTTGACTAGGACACGTGGCACGTTCTTATTGGAGATGGGGTTGCACCCTTTTCTCAACATTTTAACCTTTTTTTGAAAAAAGGCTCAAAAACTCAATTTCCTCCATTGACCCACTTTGCTTCCGATTTGACTAGGACATGTGGCATGTTCTTATTGGAAATGGAATCATGGCCCTTCTCTCAATATTTTAACCTTTTTGGAAAAAGGCTTAAAAACTCAATTTCGTCCACCAAACCTTGCTTCCGATTTGACTAGGACACGTGGCACATTCTTATTGGAAATGGGATCATGGACCTTTTCTCAATATTTTAACCTTTTTTGGAAAAAGGCTCAAAAAATCAATTTCCTCCGCCTGGCCTGCTTTGCTCCGATTTGACTTTTCAATGATGGGCCCAAGACCTTAGCGGAGCTGCGGAGAATTCTAGAACTTTTACTTCACTTTTAGGAATTTGGTTAAATTTCTAAAAGTTCCTCGATGTCCAACTCTTCCATTTTGACTTTTCTCTAGCGGGCTTCACCTTTGAATGTTTCCTTGTAGGCTTCAACTTTGACTTTTTCCCTACGGGCTTCAATTTTGACTTTATTTTTAAAGCCTAATCGGGGCCAGCAGGAAAATTTACTATTTTTGCCAAAAGTAACCAAAAGTGTTAAGTTCACAAAAATCCCATTCCTCCCCATCCAATAGGATCTGACCATGTACCTACATTCATTGGGGTCAAAATTTGACGTGGAAAAGACACCCATCATCTCGACTGTGGAAAATACACAGAGGAAGAAAACTTCATCGTTTTGAGTCCAATTTTTAAATTTCCTTTACGATCCGAGGCATGGAAAAAAATAATGATTTGATGAATCTGACCATAGAACAAGTGAAAAATTTCAATCCAAAAAGGAGGTTGCAAAGAGGATATTACGTGCACAGACCAGGAAATGGAGGATTTCTAAAACGAGCAAAACAGAGGTTTAAACAACTTTAGGGCATGAATTTTGCTAATTTCTTGAATCTCTAAATTGGCTTAAACACCAATGAAGGGCATGAGCTCAATTTTTTTTAATTTGGCTATGAAAACATAGAGTAGTTTTAGGGAGACAACAGAATGTTCAAAAGAAAATTAACCACCCTCTTTAGCAGTAAAATCACTTGTTAGACATAAGGAAAACAAATGAGGTAGGCCAATGATTTTCACATATTAAGTTATAGCGAGGCTAGAACATGAATACATATTAACTCAAGATCCTTGATGACTCCTAGAGTGGTGAAAATTGAGCCATCAAACTATAGGACTCCTTTGGACACGGGCTATACTTAAGACCTAGGACATCAACAATTTTCTTAGGTATGATAAAAGTACTAATGCCTGAGTCAATCATGCAATTAGGTATAAGGTGTTTTCCTAAGATCAAAGACATATAAAAGGGTGGGGTTTTTACAACCTTACTTACTTTCTTCTCTTTTACTTAACATATATTGATAGAAACACACAATTTTTGGATAGTTGGATCGATGCGCGAGAGTTGGGACAAAGCTTCAAGCAATGGTCATGTTGAGATGGAATGGTCGAGCATCCCACATTGTGACATTTAATTTTTTATTCTTCATCTGATCCACAATGTTTAATGGAAGGCCCATTGACTTGTGCATTTGGGGCACAACAACATCTTTTCTTGCTTGTTCAAGTGCGAGAGGAAGGGGCTTTAACTTGCATAGAGACTTGACCTACCAAAGGAGGGGTGCATGTCGCTATAAAAGGAACATTGTGTGGAACCACGTGTATCAAAACTTGCATGACTTTTCTCGTTAGATGCCTTGGATGCATCTCTTTACTTTTAAGGATTGACCTATGTTATGAGAATCGGGACTTGTGCACCGACTCCACAAGTCTCTTCTTATACCTTATGTTGTCGATAATATGGGCACGTGGTCTATCAATACCGTCCACAACTTGATTAAATGCGTAGAATTCTTTGGCTCCAAAGAACATGAGGATGGCCTCCGAAGGGGATTCTAGCTTTTTTATTCTCAATCTCGTTTGCGCTTGTGGAATGTTCATAGTTAGAATCAACATGAATTATGTAGGCTTATGCATACACAACATTGGCAGAGTGATAATGACATTGAGGTATGTTGCAAGGGAAGCACCATTCCGACTCTTGCGCCATGTTGTTTTGAACTAGAAAAAGTTCTTGGATTGTGTTGGGCGTTGGGAGAGGCTATGTAGGAGGGACCACTTGCAAGGGTAGATGCACGTTAGCATGTCATCTATCATTTTTTTGGTTCTACCCATATCTCTAGTTTCCATATTGATTCCGATAGGGATGATTGTTTTGGCCATGCCCCTGATTAGAACTATTTTTGAAGGCTTACGATCATGTTGATTTTCTAAGGATATAACTTTATTGGAAAATTTTATAATCAAGGCCTTCATTTATTCATTTTCTTTCTGTTGTACAGGAGAGTAAGATTTGAATGTAACAGGTTGAGCACTCTTCTCAAGGATGGGAGTAATGGAAAGTTGGTGAAAGGAACGATAACTAGATCATACCAAGCCAAGATCATAGATGCTAATCAAACACCACGATCAATAAGATGAAATCAATTCGCGTAATAGATTTACATAAAACCTTTGCAAAAAAATGAGAAACAATATCATATATTATTATGGAACTCAATGCAATACATTGAGAATGGACCTTGCTTAAATAGGCAAGGAATAACAATCTAAGAACTAGTCAAGGTCGTAGATCAAGCCATGAATCAAGGAAATAAATAGTCATCAAAGAACTAGTCAATACCATAGATTTATGAGAGAACTAGACATCAAGGATCTAGTCAATACCATAGATCAAGGAAAGAACTAGTCAATACTATAGATCAAGGAAAGAACTATACCTAACAAATAGATAATATCTCCTAATATCTAAATAAGATAAAAGAAATATCCACACACATAAGTGGGTGAGGATAAATACAATAAAGGTAAATAAAGTACCTAGGTGAACATGAGCTAAGGTAAATACCTACTCTAACACCCCCCCTCAAGTGAAGCTAGGGGCCAAAATAGATGTGGCATGTCCACAATATAAGTGCCAGAAACTAGGCCTGATGAGGTACTCATGTACAATAATTGGGAAAAAAGGGACACCGCAAGGTACCCAAAACCAGTAATAACAAAGTAAAGAGAGTAAAGACCCGCTCCAAGGCATCCCAAGAAGCTCTACTTAAAAAGCTCGTGATGCAATGTCAAGAATTTTGGTGTGAATCGTGGTCTCAATAAAATCCTTTTTGGACTATGTAGATAGTGACCTTTATTGCTGAAAATAGCAACCTATGGATTTTCCCGAAATAGTAAAAATGTGCACAACATCCATGGACCCCTGCCAAAAAAGGAAAGATCCGAAAACCTTCCTGCGACAAACCGAGACAGATACGCTACAACAGAAAAAAACCCACTTTGTAGATCTCGATAAATCCAACAAACTTGAATAAATAAAATCACGTTTTTACCCCAGCTCGAATCTGAGGCATGTTGTGTGCTTCTTTGGAAAATAAAAAAACCACAAAAAAATGATTGCCTCAGAATCGGCTTTGAGTTTATAATGACCTTAGGGTTTTCACACCTTACGGATCCAATGGAAGCCTTTGTTTTACATAAAAATGCATGCAACAACAAAATATGACCAAATCCCAAATATATGAATATACAATGAATTTATTTAAAAATAAAACTTACAGACGGATGTCAACAACAATCTCCAGCCCTGATACCATGAAAGGAATGATAACTAGATCATACCAAGCCAAGAATATATATGCTAATCAAACACCACGATCAATAAGATGAAAGAAATTCACCATAATAGCTCTACATAAAACCTTTGCAAACAAATGAGAAACAATATCATATATTATTATGGAATTCAATGCAATACATTGAGAATGGGACTTGCTTAAATAGGCAAGGAATAATAATCTAATAACTAGTCAAGGTCGTAGATCAAACCATGAATCAAGGAAATAAATTTTCATCAAAGAACTAGTCAAGACCATATATTTAGGAGAGAACTAGACATCAAGGATCTAGTCAATACCATAAATCAAGGAAAGAACTAGTCAATACCATAGATTAAGGAAAGAACTATACCTAACAACTAGATAATATCTCCTAATATCTAAATAAGATAAAATAAATATCCACACAAATAAGTGGGTGAAGATAAATACAATAAAGGTAAATAAATTACCTAGGTAAACATGAGCTAAGGTAAATACCTACTCTAACAGTTGGGGTGTGTGAGAGATCTCTAGGAAAATAAGGGCGTGGGAGGTCAAGGAGAGATAATTTTCCCGCATGAATGAGACCGTTTTATGCCCTTATTTCAATGTTGTATGTAACATGTAAGGTTCTACCACCCATGGATTAAATCATGACTAAGATGTCACTTTTCAAGGCCCTTAGATAATACAAGAAAACATGTCGTCAGAGTTGTAGGCCTTACCACTTGAGTGATTCTATCCCAAGTCTTCAAACCCGATATTGAAGTCATTCATTTTTAATTGGGCTCCCTCTTTGTTGTAGTCAGTTTCTCCGCTAGTGATAGATGATCTGACTTGTCTTCAAAGTAATTTCATAGAGTTGTTCTAAGATTCTCCATGTCTGTTTGGTGTGTAGGAGAAGGAAAAGGGAGAGATCTGAATCAAATCGGTTGGATGGAGAAATCAAATCTTTCATTAATGGTATAAGAGATGTTTCCCAGCTTCTCACCTACCCAATCTCACCGAAATTTGAATTTTAGTGATCTAGAGTGTAACCCATGTCATCAGCTATTTTTTCATTTTTTGCCATGTGTCACATGTTAGTTGGCTATAAGGATTCAACACCCTGTTTGAGTGCTTTGGTAGGTTGTGTGTGATTTAATCAATGTTTAACAGTCCATGTGGCATAGGAACTAGCGCCAAGAAGTCACGATAGTGCACGAAAGAAAGAGGAGAGGAAAAAGAAATTAGGAGTCAAGTAAACATAGTGTGCGTGGGAGGAATAGAAGGAACACCTACCGAGGAACATATGGAAGAGGCACAATCATTACAAAATAATGTGTAGTAGTAAGGAAGAGGGCACATGAGGATGTCGAGGGATTTAGCTAATTCTTAGAAGCATGTACAAGGTGCGCACACATGGGATGCATAGATTGTTGGAATGAATGTGAATGCACAAAAATTAGGCACGAGGTAAAATGAAAAAAGAAATAGAAGAAGGAAGAAGGAAATATGGGAAGCATAGGGAAGGAGTGCACAAGGAAGTGTGAGGAACAAGAGCTAGGAAAACAAGCCAAAGAACAATTGAAGTGTGCACAACCTACAATATAGAACCTCAGAGCCAAAATGGAAATATAAGTTATCCATATAGCTAGGGGAGTTATTGTGGATAACATTAGGAATATTAATTTTCTTGAAAATGTTAATGGGGAATATTATTGAGATAATAAGATATTATTAATGAATTAAAGGATCATGGATTGAAATGAGATATGATGATGGAATAAGAGGATTAATGATGGAAATGTTGTGATAAATGATAAATAATGATAAAGGGTAAATATGATAAAATAGATTAGTAATAATTAGTTGTAATTGATCATGTTAACATTTTAGATGTCTACACTTAGAGAAATGGATTGGAGCAGAGACGATGGAGGATTGTGGATGATCACCCAGGTTGCTAAAGTAGAAGCCACATCTAAAAATGAATTTGGTGTCACTTGACCCAACATTGAATAAGGGTGTCACATGGATTTCTAGTCTCACTAAAAAGTTTGTAAAAAGAGGAAGGGTGTCACAGGATGTTTATCCATCCTAAGAACATAACCAAAAAAGTGATAAAAATAGTGTCATAGGGATTTCTAGTCTCCCAAAATATTCTACACATGGAATCACACCATTAAAGATAGATCTAAGTCCCAAATTTTCTAAACAACTCAAATTCAAAAAGAAATGTAGTATACTCATGCCCTCACAGGTGATTTCCCAATGTATCAAGTGTGCAATGTTGAATATAGAAGAAGAATGAGGCCCGTACCCCCATACCTTGTATTCTAAAGGTGCTTGATATACACAAAGTTGGAAAGGGAATGAAGTGCTGATCATGGAAAATTTTAGTGGAAAATATTCATAATTAGGAAAATAATAGGAATTATGAAATATGGATTTTAATATTTTTATGACCATGACACTATCCACATTTCACCGAAAAATTCCACCAATATTAATTTGTCACATGTGAATTGTTGACAAGGTTATTCATATTATGAAGCTCCTTTATGATGTTTATGAGATTTATATGAGCATTATAATATATCATGGAATCTAAAAACATATTAAAATGATAATAATGAATAATATATAATATTTTACACAAGGAAAATACATAAACACCATGATATATATATATATATATATATATATAAATATCCACTAATTACTAGTTAATAATGTAAATAAGTGTTAACCAATGGTTACCATGAGTCATTATGAGTGAAAAGACATAACCTTTTCCTTTTAAAGGCTATATAATGATGTAAAATGTGGGGAAGATAATATCACGAAAATGAGTGAGAAGAGTTAATATAATCATGAAGATGAAAGAGATAAATCAATGTAAGAAGTGAGAGATATGAATATAATTGATTTAAACATATATTTATGAATTTTATGTAATTGTGATCAATATATATGTGATATTTGTGGTTTGAACCATTGATGTGTTGAGTATTATGTTTATTCATGTTTAATAAAGGATAAATATTTATTTTAGAAGAGATAGCTACCCTTCTTGGTGATGTTAGCTCTAGCTAGGATAAATGAACTACTTAACCCTCACATTCACGTTGAGGCTTAAGGTCAAATTTTGGTGTACTGAGCCCATGTCTTAGCTACCTAATATATACATGATGGTAGTGGGAGACATGAGATAATTTTAAAAGGAGGAAAAAGGGGAAAAATATGCATATGTTTAGTGGGAAAAATATTGACATGAAAATTTGTCTCACCCTCTTTTAGAAGGGTTTGGCGCTAGGGAATGGTGGGTGAAAAAGGGTGGATGTAAAGGATTTTTTTAAAAATAATGTGAACATGTATAAGTTTGAAAAGATATAGAAATGAGGTTAGAACACTAAAGAAACCCCAAAGCTTTAACAACTTAACTATGAACCATCTAGATAAGAGATAAACAAGAGCTACTCCTATGCATGCATTATAACTTTGACAAAAAAATCAAACTAACATGAATATTACTCTCTACTCTTTGAAAGATATAAAATATGAACCTATGAAGATCCTAACAATCAGTTTTGATTGTTTGATGCTCAAGGGTTTGAGAGTGAGAGCTCACCATTAATGGTTGTTTAGACCATATGGTTCTCCTCATTTACTCAAGCTTGAGTTGGAATATGCAATGGAAGGTAATAGCTCAATGAAGAAATGAAGAAATGCTCTAATCCTATTTTCCTATAGTTTATGCTAGAGGAGGTGAAATGTTCTTAGAAATAACTTAGGGGTATATTTATAGTTTTTTGATTTCAAGAAAGGGATGTTTTGGATGCATGTGGGACAAAAGGTAAGTCCAAAAAGCACTTTTAGCAAGTCAAAGTAAGATTTGACTAGGTTTAGAAGCTAATTAATCTTGTGGGATTAATTAGGGGTCCCAAGTAGGCTTAGGTAGCTTTTTAGGAGCATCCAAAAGATTTCCTCATAGATTTTGGAAGCGTTGGAAGTGAGAGTTAGCTAATAAGAAGATTCATTAGTCAACCTGCAAGAGAATAGGTTGAATCAATATATAATGATCAATTTTAGGTGAATTGAAGGGAAAATAGCCTAATTGACAAAGTGTCGTCAATTTGCAGGGAGTAGAATAGTTAGTGCAATTTTAGGAATAAAGTTTCTTTGATCAAACTAGAGGTGTCTACATTTGCCCCTCTTTGGGATGGCGTAAGCTACGTCACTTCAAAGAAAGTATAAAATCATAAACTTGTAAATTTGTTCATAGGGGTAGAATGAAAATTAGTAAGGTTAGAGATGCCCCCTCGAGTGTCGATGGGGTGATGGAAGAGGTCGATCGAAGATTGATAAGATAAAAGAAGGTAGACAGAAGATGAAGAGGGAAGAGAGTCTAATAGAGAAGAAAGAAGAAATGAAGTCACGGTAGTTTTGTTAAAATTGAGTATGAGTACCCATGAAAACAAATGTTCCTACCTTCACTGGCGTTGCTCATCTTCCACATCATAATGAATGACCATGTTGATGGGGGATATGTTCACTTGAATGACGAGGCTCTAAATATTTGATATTTATATTGAGAGGAGTGTGAATGTAGAGGAAGAATGGTGAAGCTAAGTGTGATGAAGAGAGAATAAAAAATAGTATGAATAAGGGGTACTGAGATAAAATCTATCCATTGCCTTGTAAACAATTCTATTCTCATCATATTGCTAATGATCTTCATCATCGACCCATATTTAACAAGTATACGATAAAAGTGTAAAATGACATGAAAATCTAGAATACAAACAATTATCCATTGCTAAAATACCAACTCCATGCAACATACAAAATGCAATGCAATATGAGAAGTAAACAAGTTTATCTAATAGGGAAATAAGTACAAACACACATACTCAAACCAACAACGTTCAAGATAGTTGCAAAAATGTTTTGTTATCGAGCTTTAATTCCCAAATGTTTGTGATAAACAACAAGGGTTAAAAGTGGTGCCCCAAGAAAGGATACATGTGAGGGAAATTGATGAAGGACATAGGGTCCAATGAGAAAGCATTGTGCACTACAAAATCAGTACTAGGCAACTCGTTGTGCCCCAGAGTACAGACGAAGCAAGCAATCTAGCTTTATAAATGGTTGTAGATCTAGATGATCCACAAATCGTTGTTTCAAAAACATGTGAAAATATAAGTAAGATATGAGATGAATACCATGCGTGTGACACAAATTTCAGCCGCGTATGAGCTTTTTACCAATTTTTGTTCATTTTTGAATTTTTACGATTTTTGGAATTTTAATAATTTTTGAAAAATTATGTTTTTTACAATTTTAGATTTTTGATTCGTCAGAAGAATTAATTGATTAGAAGATCACCTAAAAGCACAAAAAATGCATTTGGGAGAAGAAACGGGCTCCAGGTAGCAAAAATATGCCCTCAAGGGTTGAAAACAGGTCAAAAATAATTATTTAATAAAAAAATTATCATGATGAGTAGTAGAAGAAGCTAGAATGACCATGATGGTCATATTAGGCATTTCAGCCATTATAATGGGAAAAAATGCACGTGGCGGGTCAAAATGACCACATATACTCCCACCGGGGGGGGTAAAAACATAGTGAATAGTACATTTGTTACTAGAGCTTTGCTAATTTTTACCACGAGGTGTTTTGAGCTGTGAGAGAGATGGAAAAAGTCTAGAGATGTATGACATGTGCGACCAGATCTGGGAGTACCTACAAGAGAATGACGATGGACCCTTTGTGAGTGCCTAATCTCCTTTTGTCAACTTTAGCACTTAATAACATTTATTACTATTTTTTAGGCTAGTGTAAACGTGTGTGCGCGCCTACGAGCACATGCATGTGTCGAAAACACATGTGCACACACACACATACATTAAAAACATCTGCGTTCAAGCACAGTGTAAGAATATATGTGTATGTGTTGCGGGGGAAAACATATTCACTTGTGCAAATGTTAAAAGGCACACACATACTTCTAAAATGACGTGTATGCGTAGGTCAACGAGGATTTAGGGTTGCAAGTGCATGCATCATGTATGACATGCATACGTTGGGAAGAGGGTGCACATGTGCTAGGTGTGCGAGTCCCGAAAAAGACAATGTAGGTGCTAAAAGGGTGACGCATGTGCTAGGAAGTATTTTTATATAACACTTAGAAGAAAATACAACAAATTATAAAAGAAAGTTTGTATAAGAATGTAGAAATGAGTACGAAAAGAATAAGTTAGTAATTTTTAGAAGAAATACCAATAGATAGAAGAAAGCTCTAACAAGTCTTTTGTGGTTTTGCAGAGATGATTTCCAAAGGCGGTGAGGAGTGGCATGACCAATTGGCCCACATAGAGGAAATCTTCTCATCACCGAGATAGGCAATTGCTAGATATCCTTCTAGAGGTTATAAGACTGGCTCATATAGAGAGGATGCCCCATATTAGCCTTAATCATGGCCTTCTCACAACCTTGGTGGAGAGATGGCATAGTGAGAGCTAGTGTTTTTGTCTCCCGACTAGGGAGATGAATATCACATTGGAGGAAATTTGATAGATCTTACGTGTGCCAATTCGAGGGAAGCTTATTGAGTATACCGGTGATAGATCATAGATTACAAATTTCTTGATTGAGTTGTTCAGACATGATGAGATACCGTGTCGCAGATGACGATGTGGATACACCAGTGTATAGAAGATCCTGGATTATCTTGAGTGGTATTCTACCTCATGGCCTTTATCAATGGTTTCTTGATCACTGACAAGATGAGACTTCCTTTCCTCTTGGCCTTATTACTATTATACATGGATTGATCTCGAGGTAAGAGACACCACTGGGGCCAGTGCATATTGGCACACTTATATTGGGATCTTCACCTAATTATCTATCATAGGCAGAAGACTGTGGGCCCGACCACCTTATTGTAGATTTAGGTATGGGACCACATAGTTGTTGGTCATTCGACAGGTGCTCTATGAGTTTGGGCTCCTGATGGGCCCTCAGTGATGGGATGGGTCCTAGCTGGAGATGATATAAGAGGACATATGGTGGATACCTATCATTGTTGTCGAGTTTTGATGATATTCAACAACACATGATTGTATGACAACCATACAAACACTACATGTGGCTAGAGGATGGACATAAGTTTATGTCCGGAAGCGAGAGGGTACATGATCAATTCCTATTGAGTAGATCGATGCCGAGTGTTAGTTTGGCACTCGTATAGGATGTACCGTGCCCCGAGTTGTGGTATGGGTGACGGAAAGAGAGACAATTGATATTGGTCCTTTGATTTAGGTAGCAGGGAAAGAGACAGCTTTTGAGCGAGATGGTTTTGTAGGTATGGGATCCTTTGAGGTAGATTAGAGATTGTGGTGTGATAACAACATATGCACCATGGTATTTTATAATTTTTCCATGGCGCCTTATGGAATGTAGGGGTGAGACCACCTCCAAAGTGGTGTCCAAAGAAACACTAATGATGATGATGATGACAAAGATGATGATGGGTTCAATGGGCGTAGCATAATGGTGGTGGATAGGGTCCTCCACAGGGGACCTAGACATGGATATGGACATATACAGATCCCCATTGTTGCCTAGATATAAATGCCCCGGTGGGTATACCAATTGGGATACATGCACTATTGTGGTAGGTACATCCTTAGAGAGCGGTACCATAGGGTTCTCCACCTAGAGCATGTGTACCACAAAAACCTCCATATTGGGCTCCGAGATAGAAAATGCCCATGCAACAGTGCTCCACAACAGGTCTTACCTGTCAGTCCACAACATAGTGCAAGAGATCGTAGAGGATATGGGGTCATGGAGGTGGAGAATATGGTGTTGTTTGGTTCTAATAGATCTGGAAGATGACAACCCAAATGCTACAGTTTACATGCGTATTAGAGTAGTCTACGATCTAGATTCATTAGTTGACCATACAAAGAGACCAGCCCAAGAACAGTGCTCAAACCATTACTATCGAGAGGACCAACTAATTGTTGAGAGGATCAGGGACAGCCGAGATGGCCCGAATTTCAAGTGGATATGGCCTCATTTAGGTGTATCTTGATGGGGTTGTAGTGGCACCATACATGCATTTGGACTTGGTGACAACCTATAAATTCCCATTTTAAGACTTTAGAAATAAGGTGTTTTTTTTAAAAATAATGTTCTCTATTCTAAATTCATAATTTAGAACACACATTCTTTATCAACCATTCATATAACAGATAACCATATGCAATTGTAATGACTCGGTGTGCTACCAATCTATTAATTTCATGACTTGGTAAACTACCGATCTATTCATGTTTAACATTAAGTATTGAATACTTATCTCGTATACTACATATACTTGGTTCTCTTTCCCTCTTTAGGGTATTGAGTGATCTATCTAAGGAACCTATCTGAATGTTTGTTACCAATATTCATCTGCATCACAAACCTTAGACTAGGTGACAGAGGACAACACAACCAACAGCTTGCGATACTTTGGCCAAAGATTTCTAACATACTATTGTATTACTATTCCTTGATGGCATACTCATCAATCTGGAATACGTCCTTCACCCCACTCTATTATTATCTAGAATGTACTTTCTTTGAATCTGTCACCCACTTGACCGAGGTTTAACCCTAGTTCGAGTTAACAACATGTGTTATGATAAGGGGAAGCTCACTAAGACTTAGGGTAAGTTGGCATACTTGGGTCGACCTAAGTCAACCCCGTGTGCCAAGGTATCCTAATTTTTAGAGGGCTACCCCATATCTTAAAACATCTTTCTAACTCGACCTAGAGAAAAACTAAGATCAAGTCCAATTTATGTAGATCTGGATGATCAATGCCGAAGGGTGTTGCCACATGTTGATCGCATCGCCGTATCCTCGAGAAGATAACCTTGCGCTTGGTGTGTGCCAAAGATCCTACAGAACAACCTCATCGAGATGTACATACCCCAAGGAATTTATTAATAATTTAATTAATTTGGATTATTCAAAACAGATTTCAGCAACTTGGCCTAACCCTAATCCAACACTCCATAATTTCTTCTCTATAATAGATTCCATTGATTGTTAAAGAAATTTCTTAGCTTAAGATTGCCTTTAATGTTATTTAATGGACTAACAAGCCATCAACCATAACAGGACATCAATATCATAAGTTCCATTATTGTGACTTAACCGTTCAAGGAAGTGTAACAACCATCTAGGTTGTAACTAAGTAGACTTTATTAAACAAGTCTAATGATTAGGAATCATGTCTTCCATTTTATTTGCATTCTCAAGATAGAGGAAGGATCTTCCTTTACATGATTAAGTGCTAGGGCCTAGTGCCCTATAAATCATTTACAATTTCAATATTCATTAATGAATGTTTATTCCATATCATATTATTACATTGAATTGTTTAGTTATGATATCAAATTCTGTAACTTAAGAAGTTGCATCCTATTAGGGAGATTAGTCCAATTCCCAATGTTAAACTTATCTAAGAATACCCCATTAAGCATATACATAATATGGAGTATAACAACAATATAAGATTCCATCTATGCAATGAGAGTACAAGATAATATACACACCCAAAGTAATAAATTCTCAACATTAATTCATCTCTAAAACTTATACATTTAGGTATGCTACAAGACAATTTCCTTCATTACAAAAGAATACTAATTTTCTTTTCCAATACAATTTCAAGAACGATTTAGAGTTCTTCACAAAAATCAAACTTAAATCAGCCAATGGTCACATAAGTTTATGCCTTCCTTTTCACTTACGAAGTCCATCTACAAAAATTGCTAGCACGGGTCAGTTCAATGAACTGAGCATGATAAGCACTAAGCCTTAAAAAGAAGTGCATTCCAATAATTGTTCCATTAAAACAACTTTGCTTTAATGAGACAATTATTACATCCTATAATCAATATATCAAAAGCAACGAAAAAGAAGTACATTTTAAACAATTGATTTCACTTCCAAGAAAAGGACAAAATATAATCTACCTTATCAGCCTTACAAAATAGAGTCTAATTGATTCAATCAATTATCCTTAGGCAAACAACATGTCATAACATCTCATTGTTTCCAATATTTCATAAAAGAAAACAACATTTATCTTTGCTTCAAGCTAAAGGAAGAGTTTAAAGCATGGTTCAGATTAGGATGACTCATCTATCTCCTAAACAAAAGAAGAAGAAGAACCATTACAACTATGCCCAAACACAACACATCCAAGAAATAGAACAGATTCAAAACATGATTTAATTATTTCTTTCAAAAGACAATTACCTTAAAATTTAACAATTAAGATATTCATCAGAATAATTTCATTTTAATCTAAGAAGGAATAGAGAATCAATCGGTTTACCTGTAAGTTTAAATCTACTTCAAATATAGAAGTTAACTTTTAAAGATCTGAAACAATGTTCAAAGATCAAGGTAGACTCATACAGGAGTTACTCTCTACTCTAGATCATCCAAGGATAATTCTTAAAAAGATAGAGTGCAAGAGATAACTCACTCATCTCAAACCAAACAAGTAAGTCTTGTCAAACAATAGTCTGCCAAACAAGCTGACATTTATAGTTCAATAAAACCAAATAATATAATCTCTTCCAACATCATTTCTACAAATGATTGTGTAAAGGAAGACCAAACAACTCATAAAGAAATCTCTAAATAAAAAGAGAGAATCAAAACAGAAAAGTTCAACCAATGATCTATCCAGTAGTAAGAAAGCACACTGCCATATTTCTTATACTTCTTTTCTTTCAAAGAGTACGAGTTTCAATTCCATACACATAATGAAATAAAAATAGTAGTCCAAAAACACAGTCGGTCTTAAGGGAATCACATTCCTTTCCTATATAAAGTATCAAGGTGTATTTATAGTATTCATGAGGAGATAGAAAAATAACCGATCAGTAATTTCAACATGATCAGAAGTATCAACAACTCAGATTGAAATCCCATAGTCAGATTTCATTTTTGCATTACAAAAAGAATAACCAGTTCTTGATTCAATAAATATTATAATACAAAAACTATTAGAATAGAGTCAAGTAATCCCTCCATAATAGTACAAAGTACTAATTTACTAAGTTCTTCTCATAAAAAAACCTAGAGTCTATTCTAAGAGATCTGAAGATACAAGTTTCCACGGAATAGAGAGGAAAAGAATACCCTCAATTAAATGCCATTGATATCTCAGAAAAGAAGAAACAGTTCTTAAAATGAATTAACAAATATATTCATCAAATGAGGACGTTTTCCATCAAGATCTCTAGAGAGTTTTCCCAACAACTCAGCCAATTACTCTCCCAATTTTCTTTGAGAAAAAACTCGACAAAAGAGTTGTAAGTTTTAAACATTTATTACAAGTAGAACCCAACTCCAAAGTACTAGAACAGAGTCGACATGAAGTCCTAACAAAGTTCATAACTATACAAATAACCAATTATGAATGCGATGAAAAACACAACCTCCATTAACAGTTTGAAATTCCACTAAATAAAACACGGGTACAGAGCCACATATGGCTTCAACAATAGTCCCGCGTTATCCAAGGTTTCAACACTGGTTTAGAACAACTAGAAGGCTCCAACAAAAAATTCATATCAAAACACGAAGCCAAGTATTATCCCAGATAGAACTCAAGTTTCTCACCAAAGTTTGAGCCCAAAAAAATGAGTAATAACATTCAAATACCGTGTACATTATGAACCGATGTGATAGCCGATTATTATCACAAGGAAGTAAGATACAAGCACCGAGCTTTATACGGGCTTCGACAATAGTCCAGAAATATACAAGATTCCAACACAATTCAGAACAACAAGAACCTCTATCAACAGTTCTCAACAAACACAAAACTAGAACCAAGTTCCAAACCAAATACGAGCTCAAATAAAGGTTCAACAAAACATGAGCTCAACACAAGCTCGAGATCAAATAAAACAAAAACTCCAACAAGGTCAGACAGAACCCAAGGTTCTCAAAAGCTCTGAACCAATTTGTTGGTTGGATATTTTGTCAATCCAAAATATGAGGTTCAACCACAGTATATGGGATTAAATCCCTCCTCAAAGACAGGTGAGGCTTCCTGCTTATTACTAATCTAAAACACAAAAAACAATATATACAATATTCACACTAATCTAACCATTGGGGTTGGGATAGAATCCTGAAATCCATATCCACACGTTGGGAAGACATCATTTTTCTAAATGGACAGGGTCAGAAATTATTACAATGGAAGAAACACAATGGAAAGGAAATGAGAGAAATGTATTTTCTTTCGAGTAAACACAGAGCACGAAATAATCATACGAGATTTAGATCATAAATATAATGTCTGAAATGATTAGAAACACTAAGATGCTAAACAAAGAATAGCTTAAGATTATGAACGTAAGAACAATGTCTTAAGAAAGATATATCCCACAACACAAAGTTTGCAAAATAATATCAATTCCTATTCTTCAAAATGATTAAAAGAAAACACAAAGTTTTTCTTCTTTCCAATAGCTCCCAATATTTCAAAAATCTTGACCCTTTGGAATGCATAAGCATCCCTTATTTATAATAAAAGGAGTAGAGAGAAAATAGGATAAATCCTAGAAAATAGTGTTCTTTAAAAAGAGTTCTATTTTGCTTGACTCTCACGCAGGAGACCAAGTCAAAATATGATTCAAAAATGTGACGAAACAAAAATGAAAAAGACATGTCAATTTCAAGATTGAAATGACACATTGCATCAGGACTTAATCTGAATTGTCATCTTTCACTCCTTCATCTTTCTCTTCCTCCAGCTGAGCCTGTTTGTTCTAAAATTCTTGGAACTTCCGAATTATGCCTTGCATTTTGTTTTCATCAGGCGTAGTGGAATGATCATTCAAAACTTCATAGGTTTCATGAGTATCACTGGCACTGCCGGGAAGCTTTTTCAATATTTTGCTGAGCTTTCTCAAGGCCTCCAAAGAATGTTCAATCTTTACAAACCTGTCGATGATTTCAATACCAAATCCATGAGTTGGTTCATGCTGAATAGATTCTTGGATTTGTTTGAAAAGATCATCGGCTGATAGGATGCCTGAGTTTCCAACTGACACTTTTACACACTCTTGCCATCGATCAACTGATCTCTTGATTCTCTCAATTTACCGCAGGCTTCGTTGAGAATATTCACCATGAACCTGATGGCTTTGGTCAGCTAGAAATGCTTATCCGCATGTGGGATGATGCCTTCTTCTACCAAGAGATGTGATGGCATTTGCTTTAATGCCTGGAGAGCTTCAAAAGTCAAATCAAGATGTCCAATTTCTTGGGAGAAATCATCGTCCATCTTTTCTCCATCACTCTGAATGTTCCCCAAAGATTGATAGACTTCCACGACGTCTTGAATCACTTCCTTCCCTTGTTGGAGCAGCCTTTGGATCCATTCATCGACCACCCTTCCTTTTTTATTGATCTTCTCAATCGTAGGCACTGATGAGAAATTGAATCCGACAGGGACAGAAGAAGATGGTATGGATTCAAGGGGTTTTGAGAGCTTACGCAAAACCTCAGTCAACTGCTCCACCTTTCCTTTAAGCTCATCTCTACTTGTCTTTTGTTTCTTTCAACTTCTGGCATAACACGTTTGTGGCATCCCATGCATCCTGTTGTGCTCCTTCCATTGTCACCTCTCCTAGAGCCACCCTGGTTATCTGATAGTCAGAGGCTGTTATGTCCTCTTTGGTTTTGTCAGTCGTAGGAGTGGCGATCTCTGCAAACTTATGCCCTGAAGTGTCCACCAAAACCCTTGAAACTATTTTGGGTTTCTTGGCTGATTTAGCAGTAGAGGCCTTGAGTGAGCTAAAATCAAAGGCTGGTATGGGTACAATCACCTTCCTCTTCCTCGAGTTTTCTCGAGTAGCCATTGAGGCATGTCAGAGGGAGTTTCCACTATTGTAGGAGCTGGTATCATACTTTCAGGAGGGGAGAGATCCAATGGCGAAGTGGGGACAGTTACCAATGTGGTAGTAGATTCAATAAAAAGAGGCACAGGAGGGGGCATGTTGGTGATTACTTTGGTACCAGCAGAGAGAGGTGAGAGTCTAGAGAAAATGCTGGCCATGATTGAAGAAGTCGATGGGGAATGAGGAGGTAGAAGTGGTTGTGAGGGATGAAGCGCAGATCCAGACTCCAAGGTCTGGGATGCAAGAGATAAGGTCTCCTCAGTTGGGCAGTCAACAAATGGTGAAACCAGAGGCTGGCTTCCTTCTCCTTCCAAAGAAATTTCTCCTATTTCTGGTGGTGTTGGTGATTCTGGCACATTCACCATTTCAACTAGAGAAATAATTGAAGAGATTTCTCGTTCTCTTCTCTTCTTGACAAACTTGACCTTTATAGGCCCCTTAGAAGATCTTTTGTCCTTTCCCTTTTTGGAGGGCCCCACCTCTGAAGCAACCAACTTTGAAAAATTATCATCTTTAAAAATCATCCCCCAAGAGGCGAGCCATGCTTTGGTGTGTGCAAGAATCAGAGCTGACCTATCTGTAATGGAGGATTTTTCACTGATTGACCAATCAATAGGTGGGAAAACATATTGATCTTCATTCAGTCCATCATAGGAAAGGTCCAGAACACTTTCATTATCGCTAGTACCTTCTGGTAAGTTAGCAAGCTCAAGTGTTTGAATCTCAGCAAGTGTCAATCTACTATGATCTTTTCTTCGGACAACAACCTCATCACGTAGATCAATCCAGATGTCCTCTATGCTTGGTCTGTGTAGGTGCAGAGTTCCATACGCCCTGAGGACTCCTCGAATATCAAACCCGTCTCGGGCTTCATGTGCTTCTTCAATTTATCTTGAAGCTCATGGACAACGTTCTTAGCTTTCACCACTGTTGGACAAGTATACCTTCCAATAGAAATTGGGAAAGATACGGCGGCCTTGTGTTTACTCTGTTGGAACTTGTGAAAATCCAACAATTTCCTGACCAACTCCATCAAGATTAGTTTGTCCCCTAGATATCTGGGCAAATGAAAAGGATCCCCTGGGTACATGACTACTCGAAGATATGTGAACTTCTTAAATTGCAAGAAGACACAACCCCATTTTGAAACTTCAGCCCATGCTTCATCAGATACTCTTGTTTTCCTCAGTTCGGGATTTAACCTGCAGATGTTCTCATAAAAGAAGGCATCGTTTACCCTTCTGAATTGGTCTTGAGACCCTTTTCTTGTCAGCTGAGGGAAATACTGATAAATATGTTCTACTGTCTTGTTTCCCTTGGTGTCCAACCCGGATAGTTCCTCATACCGGCCGCTGCATAGGTGACATACGAGGACATGTAAAATTTTCCTGTAGACAGGACTGTTGTCATTTGAGAATCTATCTCATTACTGACAAGAGTACCCCAATCAATTCCCTGTTGATTCTTCTTAATAGTGATCATGAACTGATACATCCACCCTTGGAAAACATTTGATTCAGGAAAACCAAAACCCGACTCAACAGAGTGATGATATCATTGATTTCCTGAATGAAATCACTTCTGGGAACAAGTCTTGGGAACCTGGAAATAGCCGGTTTGGCTTTGATCAGGAACTTCTTATTCAAGTGCTTGATGCAATCCTCCTGATCATTGTCCCAAGATTTTTGGGCTGACTTGAGATCCATATCTCCATATTCTTCAAAATTAGGCAGCTTAAGAAGGTCATCAAAGTAACCTCCGTCCAATTTAATCACAACTTCTCCCGCCTGGTTTTTCACAGAGTGAGAAGCAGAGTCATAATTTGAAGCACAGGCCAAGATGAACTCGGGGCACTGAGCAGACATAGGGAAGCCTACCGCAAGAGGTAGGCCACTGTCGACTATCGATTTCATCCATGGAGTTTGAGAAGGGCTCTTGACCCTATTCCAGAAATCCTCCATGTCTACGTTTCCGAGCTCTGTATCTCGGATGTCGAAATTACAGTCAATATATGATGGAGACTCCACCTTCCTGAATTTGTATTTCATCCTCCCTAACTTTTCAGTCTTTTCTTGTGATGGATCAGGATCCGATATGAGGGATTTTGAAGGAGGAGAGTTTCGGAGATTAGGAGATGTTGAACACTGTGAAAACCCCGACCCACTGGAGATGCCGGAAAGGTGGAAAACCTGACACACTGAGGAGGATACCGGAGGCTTGAAAACCCGACACACTGGGAGGATGCCGGAGACTTTGGAAAACCCGACACACTGAGAGGATGCCGGAGACTTTGGAAAACCTGACACTTTAAATTTTCTCGATATACTGCGGGTTTTGAACACTGCAAAGCACCCTGCGAAACCCGAGAAGAGGGAATAGGGTATTTGTTGAGTTGAAACATGCAAGTTTTTCCTTCACCATTTATATCCCAAACATAATTTTAATTATAACATCATTCTGAGGGATAAAACAAAGTGCTAATTCCAAAAGGGGGAAAACCCTAAAACATAAACCTGATTTGAAAACAACCCCCAAAATGGAAAAGATAAAAACCCCACAACAACCCTGATAAGAAACTTGGAAGAATTCCTTACACAATTAATCCACAAAAACCACAAACAAAGAATGAAGAAAAATACCTTCAACCAGGACAAGGAATAATAAAAATGAGCAATGTAATCGGAGCACGAGGCGAGTTTTGGGTTTCGGGTCAAAGATGCATGCGTGAAAATCCACGAGGTAAAAATTACGTCTGTAAAAATGACGTGGAAATATGAATATATATATAAGAAAATTCACATTTAATACACTTCATGAGACACGTGCTAACTACCCGACAACTCAGCATTAATGCCATGTCAACATGCTTGGGATATCCGGAAACCCAACACAAAGGTTTTTAGAGTAATTCGGGTTTCGTTGCGGGAAACAATCGACATGAAGCATGATGTTTGATGGCCTTGAAACCTGAAACAAAGGAGTAAACCAGGTTTCGGGGATCGGAAGACATATGACATGAAGCATGTTTTGACGAAGGCATGTTCCGATGCTTGGAAGATCCGCAAACCCGACTCGCCTTACTTGATGCGGGTTTCGGGTTTCGGGAACACATGACATGAAGCATCCAAGACACATGTTGTCTTGCTTGTGAAACCCGAAAACCCGATTATCTCTCTGAAAGGTAATTTTTAGAAAACCAGCTCAAAAATTTCTTAGGGTTATCTGATTTTTTTGGCGTAAACTCAAAAATGAGATAACAACTGGCTCTAGTTGGGGACTTTCTTTGTGATATCAAAGGAAGAGAACTCAGAATCTCTGGCTTTATCCATTGGGCTACGGAGTCAGAAAAGAAGAAAACCGAAAAACAAAACAAGGAAAGAAAGAAAACTAAAAGCAAACACACAACAGAAAATAAAGTATGTACAATGCAAAAGAACGTCTTGCATTAATGATGGAACAACTTCAGATGTTGACCACTGAAAGGCAAAGGGAGTAACCCTCCATCAAGGTATGATAGATGGAAACTATTTTCACCACTCAACTGATGAATCTTAAAAGGTCCTTTCCACAAGGAGTCAAACTTTCCGTGCATTCCTTTCTGCTCTCTCCTCTTATCCCAAAGCAACACCAGGTCTCCAATTTGGAAATGACGTTGCTTTGATTTCTTGTCAAAAATTTTCTTTACTTTGCTCTGATGGTCTACAATGCGATCAACCACCTTGCTCCGTTCCTCCTCTAGCCTAGCTAGGTACATAACCCTTTTCTCGATAGAATTTTGAAAAGTCGCATCTTCGACTGCTTTGGCCAACTGTAAGGCTGGCAATTCTACTGAGATAGGAATTTCAGCATCAATCCCATACAACACTTGGAAAGGAGACATTCCTATAGCTCACTTTGGGGTAATTCGATCAGCCCACAACACGTCATACAATGCTTTGTGCCATGTCCTCTGGTTTTCATCTACTAGCTTTCTAATTATGGTAACCAAGTTCTTGTTGCTGGACTCAGCTTGCCCATTTCCTTGGGGATAATAATCAGATGAGTGAGCCAAGGTGATGCTGAATCCATAGCAAAATTCTGTCAACTCATGCGATGAGAAATTAGAGGCATTATCAGCTACAATCTTGTGAGGCACACCGAATCTGACAATTATATTTTCTTTAAGGAACTTGCACACAACTTCTGAGGTTACTTGCTTGATTGGTGCGGCTTCCACCCACTTGGTAAAATAGTCTGTAGTAGTCAGCACGTAATTATGTCTAGCACTGGAGGTAGGATTCAATGTTCCAATGAAGTCAATTCCCCACTGGTGAAAAGGTTCTTCAATCACTATGGGCTTCAAAGCGAGAGTTGCTTTAGCTTGGGACGACCAATGAAATGTTGACAAGCTTCACACTTGGACACCCACTCGGCTGAATCCCGGAAAAGAGTAGGCCAATAGTACCTAGCCCACAGGATCTTATAAGCTATTACAGAGGATGAGAAATGTCCTCCGCATGCTAGGCTATGGAAGGATTCTAACAACTTTAACTGTTGTGATTTATCAACACAGCGCAGGAATACACCATCAATACCTTTCTTATATATCCCATTATCCCACAGGAGGTATCTCGCAGATCTTAACTTGACCATCCTCTTCTCCTTTTGGCTTAAATGCGGGGGCATTCACCATAAGTTAGAAAGAAAGCAATATCCGTGTACCATTCATCCGTTGTACTCACGAAAAGCACCATGGGCAACTCTGAAGAAGTGTCTTGGGTCTTTTCACATTCTGCTTCAGCATGATTTTCTGTGATCAATTGGCACAGGCCCCTTCCTCATACTAACTTGGTAGGTCTGATGTCCAAGTCGTATTCCTGAACTTTAGCTATCCAGGTACCTCGTTGGCTCCCCAGCTCTTGTTGAGTCAAAATGGATTTAACGGCAGTGTCGGGAACGAGAACGAGGGTATGGGAATTCAGCACATAGTACCTGAAATGTTTCACCGCTCATACCACTGCATAAGCATGCTTTTCAATTTGTGACATCTTTAATTCATGTTCCTTCAATGGACAGCTCATAAAAGTGATGGGAGCTTCAATGCCCTCCCCATTTTTTTGCATCAGGATGGCCGACACTGTGTGAGCAGAGGCGTAGTTGTACATGATGAAATCTTTTTTGAAATCTGGACATACTAGGATAGGAGCACGAGCAACTGCCCTTTTGACTTCATCAAAAGCAAGCTTCCCTTCAGTACTCCATCGAAATGGGACTTTACCTTTCATCATCCCAAGGATATCCTTAGTTTTATCAGCAAAATCAGGTACGAACCTTCTTAGGAAATTGACCTTTCCAAAGAATGAATGAACCCCAGTTTTACTTGTGGGTAGGGAAAGAATTTGAATGGCTTTTACTCTCTCTGGGTCGATTTTGGTTCCTTCTTTAGTCATGATATGACCCAACAGCTTTCCTTCGGTCACTCCAAACATGGACTTCTTGGGATTTAACGAAATCCCGTGATGCCTGCATCTCAAAAGTACTTGCTCTAAATGATCATAATGATCACTCCATTTTTTAGAGAAAACGGTCAAGTCATCTAAATATACCACTATGACTTTGCCCATCAGGTCTCTGAATGCCAAGTCCATAGCTCTCTGAAAGGTGGCTCCGGCATTGATCAAGCCGAAAGGCATCCTCCTGTAAGAAAAGGTACCCCATGGGGTTGTGAAGGCCATCTTGTGTTGATCCTCCGTAGTTACCTCAACTTGATTGTATCCTGAAAATCCATCGAGCATGGATAGCATTTCTGATCCAGTAACAGTTTGTAACACCTGATCCATGATAGGCAAGGGATAGTTGTCCTTCAACGAAGACTGATTCGATTCAGTTCAAGTCAACACAAATTCGGATTTCGCCGTTCTTCTTCCTGACAGGGATGATGTTAGCAATCCAGGTGGAGTGATGGATTGGAAAAATAATTCTGGCATCTAACATTTTCTGAATTTCTGCAAGGATAGTCCCTGAGATCTTGGGGTTGTAATGTCTTTGCTTCTTCCTGTATGGTTTCACATCAGGCTTCAAAGGGATACTATGCTGTATGTCTCTGGGCTTGAAGGATTTTAAATCTGCATAAGACCAGGCTAACACATCCATGTATCTCTTCAGGAGTGAAGTGAATCTTGCTTTCTCTTCAGAGAACAACATTTCCCAATATTCACCATCCGAGGTTGATCAGACGAACCTAGATTGACTTGATCTACTTCCGAGGAAGAAGCTCCTTCAACTTGTCTCTTGTTTTGAATAAAACGATCATGCTTGTCGAACAAACCCTCCAGAGAAACTAGACCTTTGGGTATCTTGTTTCCTTTAAGCTGGATAAACTCACCATCAACCTCTTGATATGGATCTGAGATAGATTCATAGAAAGTTAATTCTCGAACCTTCAAAGTATAGCTCACTGAAATTGTCAGCCTTTTCTAGAAAAGCCAACACCTGTTGATCATCATTGAACACTTGCCAGTGAGTCACATTATCTGGGATACTGGGATGGTACACAATCTCAATAGTGTACGTATCTTGTTTGAACTGGGGATGAGGAAGAAGGAGGGATGCAGACATGGCCAAAGAATCAGCCTTGTCGTTATAATCTCTCAAAACTACCTTAATAGAGAATGCATCAAAGCATTCTATACTATCCCAAACTTTGTTCCTGTAATGTCTCAAGCGATCATTTTTTACCTGATAGATTCCCTTGACCTGGTTGACAATCAGCTCCACATCCCCCTGAACCTTGAGATTTTGAATTCCCTTCTATCTGGCCATTTCTAATCCTAATAACAGAGCTTCATATTCAGCCGTGTTATTAGTATTATCAAATTGCAACTTGTAAGCTGATGGGAAAATCTCGGAATTAGGAGATATAAGAACTACACCAGCGCCCGATCCGGTGGTTGAGCAGCTACCATCGAATTCGAGGGTCCAAATAGCATTGGGATCTTCTTCCTTGACATCCACAGTCGGTATCTCTGAAGTCATGAAATAATTTCTGAAGCTAGCATCTTCGAAAAGAATTTGAGCTTTAGGATCATCTGATTTAGTTACCAAATACCTCACCTGAGGTTCGGGATGGAGAACATGATAAACCCCATTGACTGGAATCCTAGCCTTGGTCCAATCCATATTAATCTCACCTCCGACATCTTTACAAAAACCTCTACCCAAGAGGATACCGTAAGCTGCAGGGATGTCAGCAACTAGAATGGTCATTTTCACTCTCTTCTCTGGGAAGGCAACGAATGCAAACTGTGCATCTTTGATTTGACCAATCAAAGGAACTTGTTTAGTTTCCATGGAGTAACACCATCCATATGACTTAGTCAAAGTAAGCCCAAGGGCATGAGCTACTTTTATGGGCATAACATTGTCGGAGGCCCCTGAGTCGATGATGCAATTACTGAGTTTAAACCCATTTATAAGTAAAGACAAATAAAATGGTTCAATCTTTCCCGAAGAAGAAGCAGAGGTCAGATTGTTCTGAGGTGGGGGTTGAGTAGGATTTGGAAGGAGACCTTTTGAAGGTGGTGGAACAGCCACTTTACTTCTGATGAATTTGGCAAGTTTTTCAAACTGTTCAGGATTTGACTGAAGATATTCTGCTTCCGACATCTGGATTTTGGTTCTCTTTGCATGATCGATAATGTCAAAAGTAGTATAAGAAGGGGTGATGGTAGGCTCAGTTCTAATCACATGAGTTTGAGCTGGGGCACTGACCTTAGGAGAAAGAGAATGAGGGGAAGTTTCCTTTTTGGTGACTTCTCTTTCAGTTTGTGCTGAAATAGGAGTACCTCTCTTAACTATGGCTATGGGAGGTTCCTTGTTCTTCTCCTTGGGGTTTTCAAGAGGTTTTCTTGGATTCTGAGATTGGGATCGAGTGAAGATAGCAAATGACTGACCATCTGGTGCACATTCATCTTCTTCGTATTCCAAATACCCAATGCTGGAGTCACCAGCCGAATCGTCATAAGACTCATCGGCATATCCTGAAGCTTCAAAAGCCTTGGGGGAATCTGGTTCTTCCGGTTCATCCTCTTCTTCGACTATTTCTACTACCGTGTTAATAGGAGGAGCTTTGATTGCTAGCCTTGGTTGAGCAGGAGTTAACCGTGGCCTATCTCTGGTAGGCGCACCATTGTTGTTATTGAAATTCTGTCTAGGGATATCCCGATACGGAACATTGCTCACCTGCTGAGACATTTGATTTTTTAAAGAAATCAAATCATTAGCCATTTTTTGAATCATAGGATCAGTATTACCTTGGGAAGAACCTAGATTTTTAGGTTTGGGTACATCTTTTCTAATCCTTCCAGCCAAAATGAGATCATCCTCTATTTCAATAGTTGTTGACTGAGTGATAGCCAAATCTGGGATAACCGACCTTCTTAATAAAAAGCTTACATCAGGAGGCTGAGCATTAATGAAGAAGCATTTCTGGTTTTCTGGAGTAGGTACAACTATTTCTGGAATCTTCGGATCAGCTTGTTAAACTTTACCATGAATTCCCACATGGGTTCATGTGATTCCTTCTTCATATGGGTTAGTTGAGCTAACAAAGCATGAGAATCTTTAGCTGGTTTGAAACGTGCTTCGAATTTGGTCCGCATGGTAGCCTAGTTTGTGATGCATGCATTTGGAAGGTGATAAAACCATTCAGCTGCTGCACCGTGCAACGTTTCAACGAAGAGTCGAATAGAGACATCTTCGTGAGCTACTCCGAGGACACCGCATGCTACGAAGAAAGATGCAATGTGTTCATCAGGATGCTGCTTCCCATCCCCATTGAACTTGGGAATGTTTTTACGTGATCCATGTGGTAACTCGTGCAATGGTGGAGTTAAAGAAAGAGGACCAATAGCTGCGCCCCAGGGCACAGGTTGTACTACCATCCTTCTGACAAGAGTATGTATGGGGATCCGAGTGTCGACAAGAACAACGCATGACAAGTTACAGATACGTCTCATTCTACAGGGACCCGGTTTCTACGAACAGTGAAGAACTTCTGGTTCGGTTAGAAATAACGTTGTTGGGGGAAAGACTGAAATTGTGTCATTGTAGCAATTCAAAGAGTGGATCAACTTCACCCCGGGCTCGGCGGGACCGAGTAAAGATCTTTCCGGCCAGTTTGAACCGAGAAAGAGATCTTGTTGAAAATAAGGCAAATACGGAGTCACCAGACACCAAGAGGATAAGCTTTATACTATTAATCCGTATTCCCCAGTGGAGTCGCCAAAAACTGTTGGTTGGATATTTTGTCAATCCAAAATATGAGGTTCAACCACAGTATATGGGATTAAATCCCTCCTCAAAGATAGGTGAGGCTGCCTGCTTATTACTAATCTAAAACACAACAAAACAATATATACAGTATTCACACTAATCTAACCATTGGGGTTGGGATAGAATCCTGAAATCCATATCCACACATTGGGAAGACATCATTTTTCTAAATGGACAGGGTCAGAAATTATTACAATGGAAGAAACACAATGGAAAGGAAATGAGAGAAACGTATTTTCTTTCGAGTAAACACAGAGCATGAAATAATCATACGAGCTTTAGATCATAAATATAATGTCTGAAATGATTAGAAACACTAAGATGCTAAACAAAGAATAGCTTAAGATTATGAACGTAAGAACAATGTCTTAAGAAAGATATATCCCACAACACAAAGTTTGCAAAATAATATCAATTCCTATTCTTCAAAATGATTAAAAGAAAACACAAAGTTTTTCTTCTTTCCAATAGCTCCCAATATTTCAAAAATATCGACCCTTTGGAATGCATAAGCATCCCTTATTTATAATAAAAGGAGTAGAGAGAAAATAGGATAAATCCTAGAAAATAGTGTTCTTTAAAAAGAGTTCTATTTTGCTTGACTCTCACGCAGGAGACCAAGTCAAAATATGATTCAAAAATGTGATGAAACAGAAATGAAAAAGACATGTCAATTTCAAGATTGAAATGACACATCACATCAGGACTTAATTTGAATCGTCATCTTTCACTCCTTCATCTTTGTCTTCCTGCAGCTGAGCCTGTTTGTTCCGAAATTCTTGGAACTTCCAAATTATGCCTTGCATTTCATTTTCGTCAGGCGTAGTGGAATGATCATTCAAAACTTTACAGGTTTCATGAGTATCACTTTGTAATCTGGGAAGCTTTTTCAGTCTTTTGCTGAGCTTTCTCAAGGCCTCCAAAGAATGTTCAATCTTTACAAACATGTCGATGATTTCAATACCAAATCCGTGAGTTGGTTCATGCTGAATAGATTCTTGGATTTGTTTGAAAATATCATCAGCTGATAGGATGCCTGAGTTTCCAATTGACACTTTTACACAGATTTTTAACAGTTCTTCCTCCAGTTGCTCTTGCCATCGATCAACTGATCTCTTGATTCTCTCAATTTACCGCAGGCTTCGTTGAGAATCTTCACCCTAAACCTGATGGCTTTGGTCAGCTGGAAATGCTTATCCGCATGTGGGATGATGCCTTCTTCTACCAAGAGATGTGATGGCATTTGCTTTAATGCCTGGAGAGCTTCAAAAGTCAAATCAAGATGTCCAATTTCTTGGGAGAAATCATCGTCCATCTTTTCTCCATCACTCTGAATGTTCCCCAAAGATTGATAGACTTCCACGACGTCTTGAATCACTTCCTTCTCTTGTTAGAGCAGCCTTTGGATCCATTCATCGACCACCCTTCCTTTTTTATTGATCTTCTCAATTGTAGGCATTGATGAGAAATTGAATTCGACAGGGACAGAAGAAAATGGTATGGATTCAAGGGGTTTTGAGAGCTTACGCAAAACCTCAAGTCAACTGCTCCACCTTTCCTTTAAGCTCATCTCTACTGTCTTTTGTTTCTTTCAACTTCTAGCACAACACGTTTGTGGCATCCCATGCATCCTGTTGTGTTCCTTCCGTTGTCACCTCTCCTAGAGCCACCCTAGTTATCTGATAGTCAGAGGCTATTATGTCCTCTTTGGTTTTGTCAGTTGTAGGAGTGGTGATCTCTTAAAAATTAGGTAGCTTAAGAAGGTCATCAAAGTAACCTCCGTCTAATTTGATCACAACTTCTCCCGCCTGGTTTTTCATAGAACGAGAAGCAGAGTCATAATTTGAAGCATAGGCCAAGATGAACTCGGGGCACTGAGCGGACATAGGGAAGCCTGCCACAAGAGGTAGGCCACTGTCGACTATCGATTTCATCCATGGAGTTTGAGAAGGGCTCTTGACCCTATTCCAGAAATCCTCCATGTCTACGTTTCCGAGCTCTGTATCTCGGATGTCAAAATTACAGTCAATATATGATGGAGACTCCACCTTCCTAAATTTGTATTTCATCCTCCCTGACTTTTTAGTCTTTTCTTGTGATGGATTAGGATCCGACATGAGGGATTTTGAAGGAGGAGAGTGTCGGAGATCAGGAGATGTTGAACACTGTGAAAACCCCGACCCACTGGAGATGCTGGAAAGGTGGAAAAACCTTTGACACACCGAGGAGGATACTGGAGGCTTTGGAAAACCTGACACACTAAGAGGATGCCGAGACTTTAGAAAACTCGACACAATGAAAGGATGCCGAGACTTTTGAAAACCCGACACTTTAAATTTTCTCGATATACTGCAGTTTTGAACACCGCAAAGCACCTGTGAAACCCGAGAAGAGGGAATAGGGTATTTGTTGAGTTGAAAAATGCAAGTTTTTCCTTCACCATTTATATCCCAAACATAATTTTAATTATAACATCATTCTGAGGGATAAAACAAATTGCTAATTCTAAAAGGGGAAAACCCTAAAACATAAACCTGATTTGAAAACAACCCCCAAAATGGAAAAGATAAAAACCCCACAACAACCCTGATAAGAAACTTGGAAGAATTCCTTACACAATTAATCCACAAAAACCACAAACAAAGAATGAAGAAAAATACCTTCAACCAGGACAAGGAATGATAAAAAACGAGCAATGCAATCGGGCACAGAGGCGAGTTTCGGGTTTCGGGTCGAAGATGCATGCGCGAAAATCCACGAGGTAAAAAGTACGTCTGGTAAAAATGACGTGGAAATCTGAATATATATAAGAAAATTCACATTTAATACACTTTAGTTGACACGTACCAACTACCCAACAACTTGGCATTAATGCCATGTCAGCATGCTTGGGATATCCGGAAACCCGACACAAAGGTTTTTAGAGTAATTTGGGTTTCGGGTTATGGGAAACATTCAACATGAAGCATGATGTTTGATAGCCTTGGAAACCTGAAACAAAGGAGTAAACCAGGTTTCGGGGATCGGAAGACATGCGACATGAAGCATGTTTTGACGAAGGCATGTTCCAATGCTTGGAAGATCCACAAACCCGACTCGCCTTACTTGATGCGGGTTTCGGGTTTTGGGGAACACACGACATGAAGCATCCAAGACACATGTTGTCTTGCTTGTGAAACCCGAAAACCTGATTATCTCTCTGAAAGGTAATTTTTAGAAAACTAGCTCAAAAATTTCTTAGGGTTATCTGATTTTTTTGGCGTAAACTCAAAAATGAGATAACACAATTTTAAATAAGCAATGAAGATTACCAAACAAAATACTTCCATTACCCATTCCAGAATGATAAGACCAAGTTACAGGAATACATTTTTGCATGCATTCTCCTTTTTAAGAACTATATATGGTAAGTTTCCAAACAAAACATCATTTACCAAGGATTCAAAACCAATATCACAAGATTTATTAAACCCAACAAGCCAATAACCAGATAAGATAAGAAATCCAAGAATCTCAAAAGAGCAGACTTGTTTTAATGAGACATTTATAAGAAAGCAAGAGATCTTAAATTTTAGAGCCTATCATGCCTGATAGCGCTTCTCAAATCAAAGAGAACCTCCAGCCGAGCTCAAAACTTCTCCTCTTCTCCACAAAAGATCAAATAACAATGTTCTTTTCCCACAATGCCTCCTATATATTCCACGAACTGAAAATATGTTTAAAAATAAAAATAACCATTAAGTGCAATTCAATTGCGAAGTATGCAAAGTGAAACAAACACATTCCAACCCGTTTACATGCCTTCAAAAGTAGTTTGAGAACAAAAACCGAAAACAATAAATTCCATTAATTCCGATTTTCCCGCCTATCTTCCCTTGCCACCGCCTTCCATGTTTAGTGATTTCCAAATCAAATTTAAAAAGAAATTCCATTTTAGTGACACTTCCACATAAGCCTCCGCCAAGTTCACTAACCCCTGCCAAAACTGGTAGTACTTCCCTGTAATTAAGACCTTATCAACAACTTAAATGTTATTGGAACCGTCACCCATGACACATGCGACCACCAATCCCCCTTCATGTCCATTAGTTTAGGGTAAACATAATTGTTTAGGTTAGATCTTAGGTTAGCTTAGGATATGTAACCTTAGGATATAACCCAATAAATAATTTACCACCTTAGGTAGTTTCCATATAGGTTAGACTAATTCTAACACAATTGTTTTTAGGCATTAGGTTAGATATAACCATATGGCATTAGGTTTTAGGATATTTTAAATAACCTAGTAACCTCTCCATGACCCTTTAGTAAAAGCTTAGGTTAGGATTAAATTTAATTAATTAACATAGCTAGGTAGTAAATGTGTATATTCTTACCTAGCTTAGGATTCCGTAGGACAATCCCTTTAGTTTTAGGAACCAAAATGTTTCCTAAGCCATGTACAGGCTATAGTTTGTTTGCATCAGCATTGTCCTGCCACGATCGAACTGAAAAGATCCAAACACAACATACGACTGAATAGAACAAGTTCACACAAAAATCAAAGAACTTGTAACCAACAAAGTTTAGTCATATGTCTTTTAATTCCTGGAATGTCGATTTACCATTCATTCAATAGAGAAGATTTTAAAACATTCCTTGGATCACTGAAATTGATCCAAGGATGAGTCAAATTAATAGATAAGTTCACAACTCTTAAACCAGATTGCAACCCACCTACAAGAAATGAAAAATGGATTCAAGGAATCCATTCCAATTCAGTCAAAGGATATTAAGAACAGAAGATGATTTATCCATATCAAGCATGATCTCCAAAAATCAAAAGAACGTATCTTTATAAGGAAAATCACATGTCAACACTTGAAATGTAAAGGAGGAAAATAACAATTGTTAAGGGTGTTACACAACCAATGATAGAGATTGTTATTACAGGTCATTATATTATGAGGCTATCTTAGAGGGGAAGAGAGCACCCAATTATAGTCAAGATTTGATGTCTGCGAGATCATAATGACCATCGATAACAAATAGATTAGTTGAGTAGTGGTCAAGACAAAAGACATGTCAGTAGGATCCACAGGTTATGGGCCCTCCTCCAGCTTGCAAGCCATGTAGCCTCCATGAGGGTTTGAGTTAGACATGACTCATTTTTACTTATGATATATACTCAAATGTATGTATTGTGGATGTACGCCTCTTATGAAGGCTCAATTTTAATCAATGTATATGTATCATTTTGATTATGCCTCTTATGAAGATGCTCATGATGGCATATTTTATATCTAGATTATGCATAAAGATATATTATATATGGAAATTTGATTATGATATGTTATATGATGATGATTATGATTATGGGCTTACCCATGATGTTGTATGATTGTATCACATGTTGTTTGATCTATAGGATACTATATAGATGATATCACATGTATTGATGAGATGCTTTATGTTACACCTATCACATGTGTTTGAGATAACAATAGATGATGTCATGTTTATTTTGCATATGATACTTATGATGATTCATGTTTTTATTATGGTCCATGTTTGAGGGGGATAAAAGGTATTCCTTCTTTCCACTCTTGGTGATATTATATGATGGTATCTTACCATACATGTTTGTTTTTCATGTTTATGATGACGTAGCTTAAATTTTATTGAGATATGATATATAGATGCGATGATAGATGATATGAGTTATGATGACAAAAAACTTGTACAACAAAAAAATACAACTTAATCAAATCTAACTTAATACAACACAATTGCATACAAATATGCAAGATAAAATGAACTCAATGCCTATGTACAACTTATTAAAGTAACACTTTAAATAAGTAAATGGATACAATTTAAAACATACAACATGGAAAGATAATGAATTCAAAACTCTACAAACCAACAACTAAAAGTAAGCAAATATACTACTTTGTTTTTTTGCGGGACAATTTTGAAACATTTTCTATTGTTTTTGGTGTCATCTCAAAGATAATTTTCAAGGCTACTGTTCACATTATTTTCAGAATTTCCACAAGACAATGTTATGTCATTTTAGTAGCTTCGTCCATGAAAGGTATTTTTAAATGTTTAGGGTTTTCTAACATATTTGAATGTTTTTGTGTTTTCCAAAGTTATAAGACTGTTTTGGAATTTTCCAAGGTTTTCGATACTATGTATAGAAAAGGAAGAAGCGTGGATGCCCCCAATGTTAGATGGGAATATACAAAGGTAGAATGCAGTGTATGTGCAAGAAAGTGAAGATGTGAAGCTTTCCCTAGCATTAGATGGGAATATACAAAGGTGATTCCTTCACATATATACAAGAATAGATCAACCAGATCCAAATCGTAAAAATGAGTTCAAGAGGACTCCTAGAATTTGTAGGAAAACTTAACCCTAAACTAGAAGTGATAGTTACCTGTCTAGATTGATAGTAACTTGTGAACAACGAATCCTCCTTAAGCATTGGAAGCCAATTTTCACCCAAGGAATTTCCCAATGTGCCACAATTACGTGGTTTTCACAGTTGGATGACCTGTTTTCTTTTTACTTTTTCTTTATTTTTTGATTAGTTTTTACTTGTTTTTGATATTCGAGGAACCCCATATTCAAGCATAAAACCACTCATTGGTTCCTGTAATTCCTCACCATATGAGTGAGATAGTTTATATTCCCCTGAACCATACTTAGTGACCATGACATATGCTCCTAACTAGCTAGGCTCAATTTTTCCTTCTCTTGGTTCTTGATTGTGTTGAATGGTTTTCTTTTAAAAAAATCTCTTACCTAAAATTGATTAGGTATGATCCATTTTTTGTATCCTCATGACACTCAAATCTAATAAACCTTCAAAATATTGAGTTCTCTCATATGCTTCTTATCCACTAAATCCGATCTATTAGCCGAGCTACCTTGTAGTCTTCATCTTTGTCTAGATAATCTCGAGATATATTCTTAGGGAGGGAAGCTCAATTTCCAAGGGTATAATGGCCTCAATGCCAAAGAATAATGAGTAAGGAATACCACCAGTAGGGGTGCGGATGGAGGTTTGATAGGCCTAGAGGGCGAGATGGATATGAAGGTTACAATTATGGCCAGTCTTGCTAACCATCTTCTCCATGATATGAATAAGGGTTTTATTAGTGGCTTCAGCTTGTCCATTACCTTGAGGGTAATAGGGGGTTAACCACTTGATTTAAATTTGGAAGAATTGGAATAAAAATTTTCCTATCTTGTTCTTGAAGGATTTACCATTGTCTGCTACAATGGCAGAGGGGATGTTGTAACAACAAATGAGATGGTTCATTATGAACTTGGAGATCTGCGCAATGGTTATGTAATTGAGAGGCACAACCTCTACTCATTTGGTGAAGTACTCTGTGGTGGTGATAATATAAGTGTGGCCATATGAGGAAGTGGGAGTGAGCTTCCTATAGACACCAAAATTGGGTCACACTCCCCTTGGTCCCTAGTCAAATAACTAGCTCAAACATACTCACCTAACCATGGCCCCTTCCACCCCACATCACTATTAATTTAATTAAATTAATATATATCCTCACAATATTTATTATCTAATTATATTAATTTCTACCCCACCACCTCACCTAGACACCTCACCTAGCCACCTCACCCTAGACCTATTTTTGGCATGTTTCCATAATTAACTAAGACCTGATCTTACTTTCCTTAATGAGCTAAGATTTGGTTCCGATCCGTGGGAATAAAACCAATCCAGCCAAAGTAATCAAGAAGATATTCCATTTTTAGTAAACCTAGGGAATCCCACCTTAACTAATGCCGGTTACCCTAAATCGATGCTAGTCACTTTCAAACCGTTGTCGGTTACCATTTATTCACCTTAGAAACCTTGTGGTTGGGTTAGAAGATTCCAAGAGAAAGAGGATGAGGAGAGAGCTGCATGCAACCAAAAACTAGATTCTTTTCACATATGCGGACATCCATAGCCAACATCGGGATAGATCCGAATCATTTTACACTCACGGTAACATTTTAGGAAGCATCACTATTACTCCAAGCTCCATTCCACCAACCAATCGTCACCGTCATCCAACCATTGGAATTGTAACATTGGTAAGTGTTTTTATCATTAATCATTTCCATTCTTATTCGCTCATAGAGTTGTTATCATTTCTATTATCATTCTTCCTTTAATATTCCTATTTCTCCATACCCTTCTTTCTGGAAAACTCAAAAAAACCTAAGCCACCCTTTTATCGGATCACCTATCCCGACCCTTCCACCTCTTTGAGTGTTCTCAACATTTCCACAGGCCTTGCCATCCCCTTCTTTAGCTCCATCTAACCTCACCCCGGACCCTACAATAAGCTCTTCATTAAACTACTATCACCCTCTACTGTATCAAATCAATTACCCATAACCGTCGTCGGTCTCCTTAAACCATTATCAGTTATACCCAACTGACATCGGTCTCTATGTTTCATACCTTGTGCCAATAACATAACCAAACAACCTTTTACCAAATAACCTAAACAACCCGAACGACATCGACCAGTTCTAGTACTCGACATGTACCAACCCTTCAGATTTGACTATAGCCTAGCCTGTTATATTAGATTTTCTTATTGTGATTGAATGAGATACCTAAATCATATCAACTACAGTAGGAATTTTCTTATTTCTCACATTAATTTGTTTTAAACAATGGATTGACAACCATCTAGGGAGTATCACACTTCCTAGATCTAACACACGCTAGGCAATCCACTGTCATATATTATTTAACTATTATTTTGTGGTCTTGTTTTCTATTTTAGGTAGTTCCTCCCAGCCAAAAGGAAGCTCTCATAACTGGAATTGGATCAAGAAGTCAGAACGCGTGCAACAACCATCAACCAATCAACAATAACAAGTATTCCTCCTTATCCCTTACCCTTATCTGTTTTATCTCAATAAAGTAAAGAAAATGGTGAAACATTTTGGCACGCCTAATGGGACCCATTAGGGGTTCTATTGCATCTTATTCATTTCTAGGTGAAATTTGTGTGTTTGTTTCCCTTTAAAAGGATTACACATTAATCTTCTTCCCTAGTAATCCTCTCTTCTTTCTAATTTCTCTAAAATAAACGTTTCTCTTGGTGCATTTAAAAAAAAATCATTCTTCTTTCTTGCTTATTCATTATTTGCTCCATCGAACGTATATTTTTGATTTGGGATTTAAAATGGTTACATTACATTCTAATTAGCTGCATTTAGCTCACATTAAAATGAGGGCAACCTATATGCTTTGGAAGTCATTCCCAATTGATGGTTGACACAAAGAATCGTAGAAAGCACATTCTGTGTGTGTGTGTGTGTGTGTGTGTGTGTGTGTGTGTGTGTGTTTACCAAACTGAAAAAAATAGAAATATACACATATTTCTTAAACAACATCTTCCCCGAGAAAACCTATCCACGATCACATGATCGATTAGCGAGATAATCCCACTCTTTACGAAACCTAACATAACATAACATAACCTCGAAACCTCTCCTTTTAGATTCCTCCTTCGCAGGAAGCCTTCCTAAAAAAACTCTATTCTAAATTCATGAGTTAGTCTTCTAAATAGCATAATCTCAACACATTAAAAATCACTTGTCGTACGTGTTTTTAGTGTTTGATTGACGTGTATTTTGAGGTGTGAGGATATGCTTCTCCATTCTCCCATTCTATTGCCTTCCATACTCCACAATCATAGTTGGAGTATTTTGACTTCTTTTGAGCGTGTTAGGACTTCATTGCATCATCTCCAGACCTCTGGGTTGATTATTTATCTCACTAAAATTCACAACAATCCATTTTTCTACATTTTCCAATTTTCATAAGTAATCGACATCGGTTACCTCGACCGGAATCGATTACATTTGATCGGTATTAGTTTTGATTAACGGCATCGGTTTTCTATTATTTTTGGTTAAATTGCCTAAAGAACCCTTATTTCATTTTCTTTGTTGCCGAGTTCATGTGAGTCTATTTACCCTCTAGGCTTGGATAAACAATCATCATACAACTTGTTCATCTAATCATCAATCTTTGCTCCATCTGGTAAAACTGTTTCTGTCTCACGATAACCGACATCGGTTACCCCTGAACCGGTATCAGTCACCCTTAACCGTTGTCGCTTACCTTGTGCTGAATCTCAACCGATACATTTCCCAAATCTACATATTAAAACCTATTTTCTTCATTCTTGTTTCTTTACTATGTCATATGCGGGATACAACATCACCTACTATACATTCATTCACATTGTTTTGACTCACAATCAAGATAACGCTCTTATATTTCACGTTAGTTCTCAACCACTCCCTCCTAGTCCTTCACCACCCTCTATCTTATCACCCATGGATCCAACCTACCTACCACCATTGCCACGGGTGATAAAGAACTTGCACAAATCCTTGATCGAATCCTATGGCCTTATAGTTCTACCTTTCCCACTCCTCCACTCGGACTCCTCAGGTTAGTTGATATATGGCATGCCTATATCCATCTCTCCCACCCTTATCCCCACTTCTACATTAGTCCCTACTAATGCGGCATTACCTTTTCCTTCCTTATCCCTATTAGTTTCACAACTAGGCCTGTACCCGCTATCACCGCTGCTATGTCTCAACAGATCAGTCACACCCATAGTATATGTTGTCCCCTCATTGACCACCTAGACCATAACCTCATCCGTACCCATTGTCTCATAGATACCAATTGTAACACAACCACCTATGGTGTTGGTGATCCCTACTCCATTCCAGAATCTTGTCCTCTCCATCCTGCAAACACTACCCCCAATCGCTACTAGAGTCACTACGACTGTCCCACCTACATACACATACTATCAACCACCCCCTATCTCATCTGTCACCCATTCTAGATATATGACCTCTATGTCGGTTCCCTATTCTCAACCTCCCTATTTAGCATCACCATATAATGGAATGCCACCCACATCACAGGTTCAATACCCACCCCCTTATGCCACAGGAGGTGCCCTTCCATCACAACCTACCAATGACCTCCTCAAATTGATGATGGAAAGGATGCAGACACTAGAAGCATCGGTTTCCGGATCGTGTAATTCTCTCACCTACGATGAAATATGTAATGAGCCCATTCATCCATCCATCCCTATTCACCCATACCCCGTGCATTGGGAAATGCCAAAATTCAACCGTTTCAATAGTAAAGAAGACTCCGCTGCAACATTTATGGTCTTTCAAAATGGTCATTACACGATCACCCATGATGACGCTTTACTCCTACAAACCTTCGCGATGTCCTTGACATGACCTACATTAGACTTGTACAAGTGGGCTGCCAAGACACTCCATCTACTCATTTAACTAGGTATCCCAAGCCTTCTTAGACTACTTCTCAATCACCATGACTAATCTTTATTCCACACGATAGTACGGCGATGAGTTTATCACTTACTTTGTCACTCGTTGGTGCAGCCTAATTAACTACTTACATTTAAATTACCTCAAACTGAACTCATAGATTTGTTTACTCGGGCTTGCACTAGAAACATCTCACCAACCCTGTAGGTGCAAACCTTTCACACTTTTGATGAGGCATTCACTATGGCATAGAAATCAGAAATTCGTGTTATCAAAGAGAAGAAAATTCAACTTTGTAACAAGAACATCGCATTCAAATCAAATGATGATTCTTCATCTTGAAACCCCAAAAAAACTATTCACAACCCAAGGGATCTACTAATGCTTTGTAGTTCTCAAGGTGACCCCTCTCATCAATCAAACCCAAATAAACCTCCTTCTAATATTTCTCCTATCCAAGCTTTCTAGTTTAGACAAGAAAAACAAAATTTCACTTCAATAGGAGAATCTTATGTTTTTGTTTTGGAAAATCTTGTTAAAGATAGTGTCATTACCCTTCCACCTATAAAAATAAACACTGATTTTGACCATGAGAACTCCATACTCACGTGGTATAAGGAACATGACTTTTTCAACTATCATCGTGTCAAAGGTCATAGTGACAATAATAAGCGCATCACCTTTAAGAATATCATCCAAGAAATTTTAGACAATGAAGATCTAGTCTTAGATGGCCAATGCACCCACTAACCAAAACCTACATATCTTCAAGAAGCCATTCCCTAATCATTCCCCATCTTCGAGCCAAGTTGGTGACACTTCAAACAATGATAGTAATGTCTGTGAGGTCCACACTATTTTTAATGACATACCAGTTGCTTCCCAATTGCCTCATGTTCCTTCCATAGATGAAATCTTAGCCCAAACCCTCCTACCTGCAAAAGAACCTATTTCATCTAGTCCTCCACCCAAAGAGGAACCCCCTTCATTTTCTCCTTCACCCATGGAAGAGCCTATAATTAGCATACTGCCTTTAACCCCTTAGATTTTTGAACAGGTTGTCAATGACACCTCTCCTACTCATAGGAGGTACATGTCCATAACCTACACCATCAGAAGGAGAGTCCACCTCATCTGGCCCATCCTCTCCTCTACCCATGGAGGATCCTATAGAAATACCATTGCCTTTAGACAACCATTCACCACCGGACCTTCAAGATCCTATTGATTTGTTGTTAGCTCTCTTACCCATAGAGTCTAAGGCTAGCCATTTCCCTATACCTCAAATACATTCCACGGGAATCACTACCTAATCCAAATTGACCATTCTTGCAACAATACCATTTTCATGCTTGGCCAATTGCATGGACTATATTGATTGAGCCTTACTTTGGGGATGCCTTCTACTTCCAGTTTGAACCCAAATGCAGTTGTCACTCACTGACACCTCCATTATCTATCCAAAAGTGTTTCGAGTAACCAAACCAAACACAACCATGACTATTGCAACACCTTCCACATCACCAACCATATCCCAAAACACACCTATGCCCACAACCTAACATACATCTACACCCAAACACCTACCCATGCCTATATCACCTCCCTTACCTAAACCCATCACCACCTTAGGGGTCATACCAACATCAAACCTTACTCACCCACCCATAAAATTAGATTTAGCTACTTCTTCCAAAACTAACTCTAAACTTACTCCGACCCCTAAAAAGAAGATCCAACCTCCTATGCCTCATACACCAACATAGCCTACCACACCATTATCACCTTCACCCCTCGACCTTGGCCAAGAAACCATCTTCCACCGGAAAACCAAGAATGCAATATACCATCTCCTCATCATAGACCTCTAATATACCCAATCATCCCACACAACTTCCGTTGTCACCCGTAGCCTTCTTACCACCCATACCACCACTATTGTCCATAACTTCTTCACTACCCATGATACTTCCTTCTCTTTCACTCACACCTTCTACCCAACCTCTACCACCCACCTCCACAACACTTCGGTTACCCCTGTGGGTAACTCGTCCTCTTCCACCATCTTCTTTTCCCTCTATATCTCGTACACCCATGTCATCTTTTCCCAAAAAGGTGCAACCTAAAGAGAAAAATCTGCTACTCTCCAATAAGGTAGTTCAACCAACCCAATCTTCCATCACCAGATCTTCTACCATATCCATGTTGAAGTAGATACAACCAAGATTAAAGACCGCTCACACACCAAACTAGTGGAACAACCCATTCCCCCTCATGTAAAGCCTCTTCCTCCACAATCAACCATACCTATACCCAAACCAACATTAACCTCCCATTTTGATCCACTAGTAGGATCTTACATAAAAATCTTAACCAATCTCCTTGAAACTTTTGTCATCGATTACCACCTCTTAGGCCTTACGACCCGCTCAAACCCAAACCAAAAGTGTTTGTAAACTGAAATTTTTACCTACCATCGTGTGTCGGGACATGATGTCGAGATCTTTAAGGATTTGAAAACCGCTCTTGTCAAATTGTGTCCTCTTGAAGATAATTTTGATGACAATGATCTTCTTGATGAGGAACCCATTACGCCTTCACTAATAGCCCCAGATCTCCTTTCATTACCTACTCAAAGTGAAAAAATATCCACCCCCACAACCCTTTGATCCACCCCCAAGATTCAAGATTAACATGGTCTGTATAAGAGAGTTAGCCAAACCACCACCCAAATGCCATGTGCCTTACTCATTTCACAAGGATCATACCCCCACTAGGGTTTTTTCCTTTATGCTACTACACCTTCCATGACACATCCTCTCCATCTACCTCCCATCGAGCAACATGGTTCACATTACCACCCGCGCCTAGAAAGAAAAAAGCAAGAAAAAGGCAACTGGCCCATCTACTAACCCTATACCCAAAGATAGTATTCACACCCATACCAAAATTCACCATTTGAGGTCCGGCCTATCCTATTTCGATGGGGCCACACATTATAAAATGCTCAAACAATTACACGTATCCCCCTCAAAATGTCCTTATATGACCTCATCCAAACCTCTCGAGTCACATAGTCAAGTCCTCATGGAGGTCCTTCAACTATTGAAGTCTTACCAAATGACCCCACACTTGTAGCCTCCATCATTACCCTTCACCACGTTGCCTATCTCACTAGGTCATCACCTTCCTCTACGCCTCTACATACTTGCCAAGTAGTTACCCTCGATTTTTAGATGAAGAGATCGCTCCCTTCCAATCGATGACCACGAACCTACTCTTTTCATCTCCATCTTCATTGATAATATACACATACGATACGTTATGATTGATGGTGGTGCTAGTATTAACATCATCTCCTCCCATGCATATGACCAAATGTAAATACCTGTAAGTTGTATGCATGGTAATCCAATTATGCTATGCTCCTTCAATGAAACCATGATATCTACCAGGTATCGTCATTCTCCATTTCTGTGTGGTCCCCACATTGTCCCGGAACTTTTCTATGTCCTAGAAGGGGATTTCTAGTGTAACTTTTTACTCAGCTAACCTTGGATCCATGTCATGGGTTGTGTCCCTTTGAATTTACACCGCTGCCTCAAATTTGAACATGAGGGGCATAATTACATGATCCTTGCTGACCCATCACCTTTCAAGACCTGTAATATGCTATATCAACCCAATGACATGCTTGTACCCGTCAAAGCATCTGCCACTGTCCCCATTTCACCTTCACCTATAAGCCCATCCACCAAGACCGCCACCACCTCTCCTGCATCTAACCTTACTATCCCTCACGCCATCAGTAGCCTCTACCGATGACTCACCTATCTCCCTATCATCTAGTGAGCCATCTATCCCCGCTACCCACATACCAAATACTGATCCCTTAGAAGGTGTTTTTCAATACCTCACTCTAGGGGAATACCACCTATACAACATCGACACCTTCATGACCATACAATAGTATGGGAACTTGCGTCAAGACACCCCAATTATGACATCTCGCATCGAAATGTTTTTCCTTATATCCCTCCCAACCTTCACACAAATCTAATGTATGGGGACCTGATATCACCACCTATAAAACAAAACCTCCATCCCAAACCTAACCATTTTCATCCAACCTACAATCCCTCACTAACTGCCACTTCACTCACACTTTCCTCCATTGGTGCACGTGGAAAGGATTTGGCTTCAGATTTTATGAATAGGGCTGCCATACTGTCATTTCCTATACCTCTCGTAAACACAATGACCATAGTGGCATTGGTTTTAGCACACCACCTTCCAAGTAAGGTTCATGTTGACCTTATCCGGATGGGAAAAATTCCCCACCTCATTCACCCATATTACCATCTTCACCCATGGAGTCCATAGGTCCCGAATCTATTCCTCCTAACTTTTTTTCATAAACACCATTTCCCTCGGACTCTTGAACTATCAACGTGATGGTGAAGCTCCCTCTTCTCTCCATTCTTGTATCTTGATATGATCAATAACGATATGCCTTCTATTAATTTCGTTCAATGTTAGGATGATGAATCCATCCTCAATTACCTTGGTGTGGAAGATTTTTATATTCATCAGTTGTTACCTTTTGAGATTCAAACCATGTTGAATGAATCAACCATCAAAATCAACATTAACACTCAAGATGACCCATATATTCTAAAGATCGGCCAATCTTTAGATGCTACTGAACAATAATCCTTCACCTCTTCCTTCAGGACCATAACAATGCGTTTGCCTTTTCCTATGCCGATATGCCTAGTATTGACCCAAAAATCATGGTCCATAATATTGTAACCATCCCTAATGCTAAATCCATCAAACAAAAGTAGCAAAAATGCATCCTCACATTGCTCTTCTAGTCAAAGAAGAACTTGGATGCCTTCTCTCGATTTCCTTCATTCCACCCATTGAATATCCCCAATGGATTTCTAACATCATTCCTATCACAAAGGTGATAGGGGGACTCCAAATTTGCATGGAATTCCATGACCTCAACCTCACTTATCCCAAAGATGACTTTCCCCTGCAGGGCATTGACCAACTAGTTGATCTCACCGCTAGCCATGAAATGCTATCACTCATGGATAGTTTCTTGGGCTACAATAAAATATTACTAGCTCCAGAGGATCAATATAATACTGCATTCATCACCCCTTGGGGAAATTTCTACTATCGAGTAATTCCTTTTGGCCTAAAAATGTTGGTGCTACATATCAGCAAGCCATGACTTACATATTCCATGACATCATGCATCACATATTGGAAGATTACGTAGATGATATTATGAAAAAATCTAAACATCGAACTAGCCACTTGCCCATCCTTAAATTCATCTTTGACTGTCTCATCAAGTATTGTGTGCGTCTTCAACTAAATAAGTGTGTCTTTACAGACTTTCGAAAAAATCTTGGGTTTCATTATTTCTTTGCATGGCATATAAGTCAATCCTGCTAAAGTCAAGGCCATTATGGAAATTCCTCCACCCACTAATCTCCGTCAACTTTGAAGCCTACAAGGAAAGTTGCAATCTATTTGCCGTTTTATCTCATAGCTTTTCGACCGCTATCAACCATTTCATCATCTTCTCAAGAAATATGTTTCATTCAAATGGGATTATGAATGCCATAAATCCTTGGAGGCATTAAAAATACCTCCTTCAACCACCAATGTCTTTCCTCCTAAGGATGACCAACTCTTTTGCCTATATATTTCTTCCACTCGACCATTCTCTAGGTGTCATGGTCACGCATCGCGATGAGCAACACTAAGAGCAAGTGGTTTATTACATAACCTACACCCTTCTTGACTACAAAACTAGATATACCCATGCCGAAAAAGTCTTCTTAGCATTAGTTTTGTCACCACCAAACTCCACCATTACCTACTCAATTACAAAATGTTCATCATTACTAATACTTGACCCGTTACACTATATGTATGCCAAAACCTATCAACATAATGTGCCACACATTGGATTTTTCTTCTTCTCGACCTCGACCTCAAATTCATTCATCAAAATTCCATTAAGGTCTAGGAAATTTTTGACCAACTGGCTTATGCACCTTTTTCTACGGATAAAACATCTAACTTTGACATCCTAGACAAATCTATAGCTTCCCTTTCCCTAGACGAACCCACTTACCGAATGACACTCTTTTCGATGGCTCCAAGTGTTAGCATGGGGGTGGGGGTGGTGTTATCCTCATTCCCCTTGAGGGTGAACCTATGCCTTTTTATTTCAAACTCGATTTTGATTATAAAAATAATATTACGGAATACAAAGCACTCGTATTGGGTCTCCAGGCTGCATATGCCTTAGATGTTAAGACAATCAATATCTTTAGTGATTCTCAGTTGGTCATAAACCAAGTCAATGATATATACTAGTGTCGTAATGAGATTCTTCAAAAGTATAAGCGAACAAAGACATACTTTTGACCACCTATGATCATATATACACTTTAAACCACCCCACGTTCTACCAATAAATTTGTGGATACCATGGCCTATTGGGCTTCTCAAATACCGCTTCACCCACCGACTCTAAAATCTTTGTCACCATACGAGGCTCAAATCACCCTCTTATTTACCTCATGAATTTTAATCAATCGAATGCTTCCCCCGACCCCATGTGACCTTTGGTATAAGGAATATACGACTATCTTTCCCTCTCCATTCTACCCGCCGATCTCACTCGTAATGGACAACGGGACTTTCTTAAAAGTGTCTCTCATTATGTCCTCATGGGTGGTCTCCTTTAAAAGGACGACTTCGATGACATTCTCTTACGATGCCTTAAAAGTTCTAAAACTCCCTACACCATTAAGGAAGTCCACGATGGAATCTATGGAGGTCACTTTAGTGGTTTGGCTGTTGTGAAACACATTCTTTACCTAGGCTATTATTGGCCAACCCTAAACCGTGGATCACAGTTGTGAGTATGTCTAATGTTGCATGAAATTCCAACAACATGCTAATATCCATCACACACTTATTCATGCCTTACAGGTGTACGAGACCTTTGGCCATTCTCTCAATGGGGTTTGGATCTTGTTGGTGAGATCAACCCGCATTCTTCAAAATGCCACCAATGGAGCATAACCACTACCAAATATTACACTAAATGGGTAGAGGCCATTCCCCTTATTTCTACAAAATCGAGAAAATATGTGAATTCATCAATCATCACATCATTTTTCACTTTGGTGTTCCTCACCACCACATCAGATTATGGAAAGCAATTCAAAAACAAAAACCTACACAAACTATGCGACATATTTGGTATCCTACTCATTTTCTCATCACCCTATTACCCACAAACCAATGGTTAAGCCAAATCAACCAATAAAAATTGAATAAAATTATTATAAAGGTAGTCAATGATACTTTGGGAGAGATTGGCATACACACATTCCTTTCACCTTGTGGGCTTATCGCACTAGTATTTGCACTTCGACCGCTACCACACCCTTTTCTCTAGTGTATGGTGCGAGGTTGTATTACCTCTCAAAGTCCGATTCCATCTCTTCGCATCTCACTATAAGACATGCTCAAAGATGATGAATTTTTCCAAGATCTTCTGACGCAACTAGAGTTATTAGATGAATGCCTTCTCAATCCTCTTGACCATCTCCAAATCTACCAAAAATGTATCAAACGTGATTATGAAAAATGTGTTCATGAAAAAATATTTCAGGTCGGTGACCTCATCCTAAGAGAAAATAAACATGTAACCAAAGAGGAGAAAAGTAAACATGAAATTTTTCTCCTACTTGGCTTGACCTATATCGTTACCCATGCCTATGGATCAGGTGCTTATCATTTTTCTTCACTCAAAGGTAAAACCAAACTCGAACCCCTTAATGCCTTGCATCTTCGACCATTTTATTGTTGATATCAATTCCTATATCACTTTACATTAGTTGATCACTCGTCCCTTAAGTGTTGTTCACCTTCTATATTACCAGGTTTTGAAGATCCATGACTAAGAAATAATCATGTGATTACGTGTCACCATTTTAGCCTTGTCTTCTTTATGATTACCACAGATCTACTCATAGCATGATTCTCATGGATACTTTTCATCTTCTCCAAGATGGAATCCCATGGTTTTTCATCACTCAAAACCACCCCCTTTCATAGTTAACTCATGTGTACTATGGTTTTTCATCCAAACATGAGCCTACCCTTCCTTTATAGTCTTGTTTATGATTTAAATGTCCAAAAATAGAAAGGGATGTAACTCCTTGAGTCAAAATTCCAGCAAAAGATGACTCCCTCAAAAGGGACATCTCTTCACTCTAATTCCACCACTATAAATAGACTTCTCCCTTGAAGGACAACTATATCATAGTTATTTCACAAATTCAATAAAAATATCTAGAAGCTTCCCGCATCAATCAGCTTCACGAAGACCTCAAGGAGATCATATACTCATCCCATATAGACTTCCCACATCGATCAATCTATTACAAACAAACAAATGAAGAAAAAGATGAATTTTTTTCATGGAGTTTCCTATTCTTGATCCGGGTTTCTTGTTCCAAAAGAATTGCTTTCATACACTAAGTTATGCTAAACCACCTATTCTCACCTCCTTTCCTTTTTATCCTAATTCCCTCGTTACTCAAGGGACTTTCTACAAACGCAAAATTTGTTGATTATGCAAATTTTATCACCCTTTAAATGGTCCATTATGCAGCCTCTGTAGGGTCTTACCTTTATAATCCCCTCTTAGGTATTGTTGACTCATTAGGGTTCTTATCAATTAAGCGGCTCTTTTACCACCTCTTACCATTTTCCTTCCTTATTACTTATTGATTATCCTATACAAGACCACATCATCGATACTTATATTTAAAACAACTCACCCATGCCTATGACCTAAATTCAACCATGCCTAAGACCTACACGCAATCATGCTTATGACCTACAATATATCATGACTATGACCTACATTCAACCATGTCCGTGACCTACATTCAACCATGCCTCGTGACCTATACTCAATCATGCCTATGACGTACATTTAACCATGCCCGTGACCTACATTCAACCATGCTTGTGACCTACACTCAATCATGCCTATGACCTACATTCAACCATTCTCGTGATCTACATTCAACCATGCTTGTGACCTACACTCAATCATGCCTATGACCTACATTTAACCATGTCTAACACTTACCAACCCATTCTTATACTTCATCATAATCTTCCCAGCTTATGAGGGAGCTATATCAACATGAGGTCCCTTTTTTTGGGACTATGTAGGAAGCACTTTGAGGGCATAGGGCCCTTGGAGGTTAGCTCAGCCACTCTCTACCTTAACCAATTCCCCCTTTCCATTTCCTATTCACATTCTACCCTAGTTAGTTTCCTTTCTATATATATAATTGGAAATTAAACCAAACAAACAACAATTGCTAAACATCTTTGCCATCATAATTTACACATTCATTTCATCACATCTCCCATTTCTCTACCATAATCATACATTTTCCTACACATCATCTTAACATGATCCATACCATCACTAATTGCACATATTAATGAATTAAAAATTCAATCAACCATAAAAGCCGATCAACCATGCCTAATCGACTGACTCCACCATGCCTAAATCAACTTCAGTTAATCATGCCTAAATAAACCTAGCTCCACCATGCCTACACCAACCTCGAATCAATCATGACTAAACCGACCGACTCCACCATGCCTAAATCAACCCGAACCAATCATGCCTAAATCAACCTGATTCCACCATGCCTAAATCGACTTGACTTAACCATGCCGAAATCAACCTAACTCCACCATGCCGACACCAACCTGACTCAATCATGCCTAAACCAACCTGACTCCATCATGCCTAATCCACCTAGTTTCTATCACATACCTACATAATAATAGAAATGGAAATCAATAACCCCATTCATGCTATAAGTACCATCAACTATAAATAGGAAAGTTTGTGTATACACATGTGTGTACATGTATATATATAAATACTAGTCTCTCAAAACTCTCATCTACATCCTTACTCTCTTCGGTATGCAGGCTGGTATATATAAAAAATAAAAAACTATAAAAAATAGGAGGTACATACAACGTCGAAATCACCCTGCTAGATATCCTCCATCTCTATCTCACCTATCTCCTCCTCCTCCTCCACCCCCGTATGACATCCAGCTAGCATCTCACCACCCACCCTCAGTCCTAGTCGATCTCTACTAATACCTCACCTATTCCCTGACCTATGTGAATTTGTGGCCTCGCCCGACCCTATCTCAGGGCTTGATGTCCCCCTGTGCTCTCCATATTGTTGGTGTGTGACATGGTCCTCTCACTTGAGGCTGTTGTGCTCTATACTCTCCATAGGATAGGAAATATATCCCGATGGTAATCAGCGATCATGGTAATACCTCACCTCACCTAAGGCATCCCTCAACTTGCCTATAGGTATTATATGTGGTGTTGTCATTGGCCTCGACCCCTGTACCTATCTAGTCGGTTCATGTAAAGAGGGACCCTATCCCTATGCTTGTCCCGAGGGACCTGTCCCACCCATACCGTATTTGGGCCTAAAGGGACACAAAATGTACTGTGTAGTGGCCAAATGGCCTGTAAACCTATAACTTGCACCTATAGGCCGACCACCTATACCCCATCCCCATCTCCACCCCTACGCATGTGCACATATCCTCGCACTACTTGGGCCTATAGAGTGGCCACATATGCCTATAAAATAGCAACCTTTACCTCTAACCTGTTAGCTACCCCTGCACTATCCCCAACTATGTAATTAGGGTAGCCACCTACCCTTGTAGGGCCTCCTATACATTGCGATGGTGTCTAAATCTAGATACCCACTGCCTCGGCGGTAATGCTCATAAATGCACAACCCACCATTGTGCCGTATCTATTAGTAGCCCCAACATTATCAATCCACTAGTCTATCACCTACTCCTCCTACCTTGTCAAAATTGTTAGCTATGGTAGAGGCAGAGGCCTCTCCACATCATCCCTCCTATACTGTGGGAATGGTGAGAGTATATCTTGAAGTAGCCCTAATTGCCGTCTAACATTGTCAATAGGTATCATCTTGTGCTCTCCCGCACATCACCCTCTATCCATCGAGCAACTGTAGCTCCTCTCCATCCACCCATATGATGGAAAACCCACATATGGCCTCCAAATAATGTCCACAATGGGCAAACCCTCTAGCAAACACCTATAATAGGATACATCGTGTGTAGCCCTGACAACCTGATGCTCTTCAACAACTGGTACCCATCGCATGTAGCCTACTTAGACCAAGCCTACCTAAAATGCATCTGGATGGGGCATAGTAACTGGATGCACACACATGATGTGCTCGTATTCCCAACAGTGTAGTAGAAACATAAAACATAGAATGAACCTCTATAGCCTCCTATGGGCCCATAACTCTCTGTATAGCTGCACCAAGAATGCTGGTGCCCATGTAAATTGGGTCCTATCTTCCATGATGTTGTGAAGAACCTCCATCAATGCTAGTAAAAAACTCCCACCCTTTGTGTCTAGTAATGCAAAGAAAAAAAAAGCCTCCATCAGCAACACCACTAGCCTCATCTCCTCTGGATGGGCTTGATACATATCTCTGTAGATCATATTGAAGCTATGGAACCTCATCTCTACAAGTCCCTTTCCAAACATGGTCAACATCAACTCCTCAGATGCCTCTGAGGAGATAGAATACACCTATGTCCCCACTATCGATAACCATAGGATCCTATACACATCCTCTAGGGTGACTGTGATCTCACTGTTGGTAGATGGAAGGTATGGGTTACTAAGTCCCATCTATCGATGATGGCAACCATCAAACTCAGCTCTCGGACTATGTTCCGTAGCATCCGATCCTAATCAGGCCAACCTCTACAACATGGTGCCAATCATTAGTTGTCACACTCCCTAGTACCTCCACAAGCCAAGGGGCGGTACCTATCCCACATCCATAGCTGGTCCCTTGCCTACACAAAACAAAACACACAATTATCAAAACCTTCCCATACCAAACACATACTATACCCAATAAACCTTGTCCCCAACCCTTATTACTTATTATACCCACCCTACCAATTACCCCTTACTAGACCAATCTATTCATGCCATTTATACCTATTCCCCTATTTTCCTCTCATGAAACCTACCTTTACATCTTTTGGAATATTCTTATCTCTTACCCTTGCTCTCTATTACCCTATTTTCCCAAAAACCTTGCCGACACGGTCAATAATGACCCTTATCGGTCATGTGTAACTAGCATTGGTCACCTACTACTTGACCGATGCCAGCCAAATACCACCAACCTTAGCCAACACTTGACCGGTGTTGGTCCTTGTCGTAGAGCTGAATATGTCCAACACCCCCATTTACCCAAAATTCTAAAAATCTAACGTAATCCTCCACTCTAACTACTAAAACCTATCCTAGCTTCATTCCCAATCCTATTTAACCTACATTAGACCTTACCACCCCTCATTTCCTTAGTTTTTACCCATACATTCCAAATAATAAAATTACACCCAAATTTTCACCCAACCCCATTTCAATAGCCTATTTCAATAACAAATACAAGATTAGATAGAATCCTACCTCATCTCAAAGTGCCATCGGCATGGTGGTACAACTAACACGCACAGGTGGCCCACCCAAACCTTCTCCCACCTCTTCCATGTCTAATCACCGGATCCAATCCTCTTGACCTCCACCTAATCACACCGATCCCCCTGTGCTTGTGGAGCCGTCTACCTAGATCCTCTCACTAACCGGTACTCTCCACCTTTGACAGTATGCTAACATGCCCTTTTCACCATGACAACAACATGTGTAAAGAATCTATCTAATATGGATTTTTCCTTTTAAAAACCCCAACCTGACCTCGACCGATGTTGGTTAGATCATGCCCTAGTAAACCGATGATCGGTTACACCTAAACCGACGTCGATTACCTACCAATTCACTTATGGCCCATTATTCCCCATTTTTGACCCAACTTAACCAACCCACACACGTTTGACCTTACCCACCCTTATTGCAACCTACCTCTAAGCCTACATTACCTATACCTATCCTTAATTGTGTTTAGGGACTTGTTATTTTACCCATACCTTGGCCCTACCTATGTCGTGACCTTGCTACCTAGACCTAAAACATTTTTAATGACTTGTGAACCCATGTGCTCGCTATACCTTGCGACACTGTTACCTATGTTGTTTGACCTAATGACCTTACCTTGCCTATTTTCATGTCATTTATCTTGACCCAACCTTTGGTGTACCAAAACATACCTACACATTCCTACACCTGACTTGCGATGTGCTTCCACACCATATCCTATACCTTAGATACTGGAATCACTTCAACCTTGTTTGGATAAACCTATCGACCTTGGATGACGTAGAGTTCGCATGCTCTTAAACTTGGTACCGTGCCATAGTTTATACATGTGCATGCATTTGATTGTCGCTACATTTTCCCCTAGCCCATTACCTTGATTACCAAATTGGACCTTTACCCCATTACCCCCATTTCCCACCTTCCTCTTCATCACATCCACCTTTTATCAAACCACTCACCGATTCTATCTTCTACCTCATAAGTTCCTAGTTTGAGGGGGATCACCTTCACCCAAAGCTGGGGTAACCACATCTTATTTATGTCAGAATCACTTACCAATACAAGCTACACAACAAAAAGGGGAAAAATGTAGACACCAAAATTGGGTCACACTCCCCTTGGTCCCTCGTCAAATAACCAGCTCAAACATACTCACCTAACCATGGCCCCTTCCACCCCACATCACTATTAATTTAATTAATATATATCCTCACAATATTTATTATCTAATTATCTTAATTTCTACCCCACCACCTCACCTAGACACCTCACCTAGCCACCTCACCCTAGACCTATTTTTGGCATGTTTCCATAATTAACTAAGACCTGATCTTACTTGCCTTAATGAGCTAAGATTTGGTTTAAAACTAAAAGCACATGCCTAATATTTCTCTAACCACATTCCCGATCATTAGAAGGGAAGATTCTATTCTAATCCATGGGAATAAAACCAATCCAACCCAAGAAATCAAGGGGATCTACCATTTTTAGTAAACCTAGGGAATCCCACCTTAACCAAAACCAGTTAGCCCGAAACCATCATCAGTTACAATTTATTCACCTTAGCAACTTTGTTGTGGGGTTGGTAGATTCTCGAGAGTAAGAGGACAAGAAGAGAGTTGTATGCAAGAAAAAAGCAGAGTCTTTTCACACACCCAGGACATCCATAGACAACATCTAGAATGATCTAGAACCATTTTTCACTCACGGTAACATTCCAGGAAGCATCACTATTACTCCAAGCTCCATTCCACCAACCGATCATCACCATCACCCAACCATTGGAACTGAAACATTAGTAAGTGTTTTTATCATTAATCATTTCCATTCTTATTATGCTCATTAAATTGTTATCATTTATGTTATCATTTTTTTAACATTCCTATTCCTCTATACCCTTCTTTTGGGAAAACTCAAAAAAATCTCACACATCCTTTTATCGATCACCTATCTTGGTCCTTCCACCTCTCTCGAGTTTTCTCAAGCATTTCCACAGACCTTGCCATCCCCTTCTTTAGCTCCATCTAACCTCACCTAGACCCTACAATAAGGTCTTCATTGAACTACTGTCACCCTACTATACGATGCCGGTTACCCATAACCGTCGTAAGTCTCCCTTAAACCATCATCGATCTCTATGTTTCATACCTTGTGCCAATAACAAAACCAAACAACCTTTTACCAAATAACCTAAACAACCCAAAACCTGACCCCGACCAGTTCCAGTACCCTGACATCTACCAACCCTTCAGATCTGACTATAGCCTAGCCTGTTATATTAGATTTTCTTATTGTGATTGAATGAGATACCTAAATCATATCAACTATAGTAGGAATTTTCTTATTTCTCGCATTTAAATTTTTTAAACAGTGGATTGATAGCCATCTAGGGACTATCATAATTTCTAGATCTAGCACACATTAGGAAGTCAATTGTCATTTATTCTCCCATCCAAAAGGAATCTCTCACAAACGAAATTGGATCAAGAATTCGAACGAGCGTAACAACCATCAACCGATCAACAATAACAAGTATTCCTCCTCAATCCTTACCCTTATCTATTTCATCTCAATAAAGTAAAGAAAATAGTGAAACACTTCCCTTTGAGATCAAGTCCCCATTTTAAAAATGGTGAGGGTGTTGTGATGGGCTGCAAAGCCTATGCCAATGCATGTATCAAGTTTTCATACTTTTGACAAAGTTCACATTTCTTGAAAAATTTGCAACAGTCTTCTTCTATTATATGCTAGTAGTAGCCTACTCTCAATAGTTTCTTAGTAAGGACCATCCCGCTTATGTGTTATCCACAAATGTCTCCATGTAATTATTTAATTGCTTGGACTGACTCGGTCACATTAATACAATGTAGCAAATTCTCGTCATAGCCACGATGATAGAGGGTGCCTCCTAGGAGGGTATAACGGGCTATATAGTAGATAAGGGATATTTTCTTAGTATGGGAGATATTTAGGGGAAAAGTGCCATCTTGTAAGTAGTTAAAAATGGGATCATACCAAGGAGATAGAGGACCAACAACTTCACATGCTAGACAAGATTCGGCATGTCATATGCAGGCACTCGCAAGTGTTCAACAAATAAAGGAATCTTGTTTTCCTAAGGTGGAATGCATAGTAAAGACCCAATTATAGCCATGACATCTATTGATCGATTGTGTGATCTTGGTCTTTGTTCAAAGATAATCTATACAAAGTACTCCTTTAGATTTTCAACCAATTTCTTGTATGGAACAAGATTTTCATCTTTAACTTTGTATTCATCATTAAATTTTTAATGATCAATTGGGAGTCACCAATGACTTGTAGCTATCTGATGTTCCATGTGATAGCTAATTTCAAGCCAACAATAAGTGCCTCATATTCTAGTAATGTTACTTGTACAAGGTAATCCCAAATGAAATGCCTACGAAATGATTTCTCTAGTGGGAGTGATAAGTAACACTCCTGCACCTGAGAGCCATGAAAAGTGAATGACCCGTCAAAATGGACTTGCCACATGACATATTTTTTTAATGAACATCATAGATGTATATGGAAGATCTAGAAAAAGGGTTCTATTCTGGTAGGGAGGTTCAGCTAATGATCTACCAATGATCCATAGTGATGTAGAAAAACACACCATTCCATTAGATCGATCAAGAATAAGAAGGAAAAGTGAAGAAAAATGAGGAAAAGGAGGTTCTATCAACATTTTAATAGATCACCACTCTACACGAGTGGCGGTTGTAGAACTACCACCCAACCAATTCCATTAGATCCATTAGCACTAGGAAGGAAAAGTGAAGAAAAATGAGGAAAAGGAGGTTACTCACAACATTTTAACAGACTACCTCTCTGCATAGAGTGTCGGTTGCAAAACCACCACCCAACTTGGGTAGTGGTCGTGTAACTGCCACACAGCCATGGTGATGGTCCTATAACCACTGGTTTATACTAGTTGGTGGTCCCATCATTTATGACAAAAAAATAAAAATGGAGTGTGAAAAACCACATATTTGAGGAATTTGGGTTGTGTCTCTTCCCTCCCTAACATTTCCCATTCTCCAAGTATATGGGAGGACATGAGGAAGGCTATAAATACAAGGAGGATCTATAGAATTTGGCATTCGAAGATATAAAGATATGAAGATAAAATTTTGAGTCATGAGAGCCAAGAACAAAGACTCTTTAGTGCTTTGAGTGGAGTTGTAGGAGGAAGGTGTAAGAAATAGAGAAAGCAAGTAGCTAGAGGGGAAGTTTAGAATGTTATTATTCTCTATGCTTATTGAATTATGTAATTTTTAAAATTGGTGAATAAAAGTGGGAAGAAAGAGCATTTTGCCCTTCCCGACTGGTTTTCTTCCATTGGAGGTTTCTAGAATAAAATTCTTGGTGTTTGGAGTTTGAATTCATTTCAATTATCTGTAATTTTCTTTCTAATGAACTAGGTAAGCAGTCACTAAGGCTGTAATCTTCATCAAACATGTCATTTTCCAAAGAGAAAGTAGAACAACAAATTATTGTGATTTTGTGAATTTCCAAAGTAGAAGTTTAGAGAACATTTTGGTATTAGAGCTGATTACATATCTAGGTTTGTGGTATTCGATTCTTTCTTGTGATTTGTATGACAATGAAAAGATCCAAAGCTGAAGAATTTTTACCTTGCGAACCAAATATTTCTACAAAGAAGTGGAAACAAATAATTGAAGTTGTAACACCCTTGACTGATGTTATTTTCCTCCTTTGCATTCAAGTGTTGATATGTGATTTTCCTTATATGGATATGTTCTTCTGATTATTGGAAATCATGCTTGATATGGATAAGTCTTTTCTACTCTTAAGATCCTTTGATCGAACTAGTATGACTTCTCTGAATCCATTTTTCACTTCTGGTAGGTGATTTGCAATCTGGTTTAAGAGTTGTAAACTTGTTTTTTATCAACTCATCCTTGGATCAATTTTAGTGATCCAAGGAATGTTTTAAAACTGCTCTATTGAATGAATGGTAAAATCAACATTCCATGTGTTAAGGTACACACTGGACTAAACTTTGTTGTTGCAAGTTCTTTGATTTCTGTGTGAACATACTTCCATTCACTAGGTTGTTTGGCTTGGGTCTTTGAAGATCAACCAAGACAGGTCATTGCTGATAAAATAGGCATGCAACCTATACACAACATAAGGGATACCCAGGACCCTATTGAGGATTTGACTTACGGAATCCTAAGCTAGGTGGAAGTATTTCCTACCTAAGCTATGTTACTTGATACAATTCTATTTCTAACCTAAACTGGTACTAAAGAGTTAGAAGGGTTGCTAGGTATTAAAACTAGAACCTAACACTACAAGGTTATTTGGTGATCTAACCTAGTTTCTAAAAGCTATTGTATTTTTGATTACTTACCTATGTGGAGTTATCTAACCTAATTGCTAAGGACCTATGTTAGGGGTTAGTGGTTAGTGTTATATCCTAAGGTATAAACCTTAATTCTACCTAAGATCTAACCTAAGCCAGTAATCTACCCTAAACTAATGGCATGAAGGGGAACCTAAGGGGGTCGCAAGTATTGGGTGACGGTTCCTAACGCATTATTGTTTTGGATAAGGATGAAAGGAAATGCAAGACTACCAAATTTGGTAGGGGCTAGTTTGGTTGGCGGAGGCCTAGGTGGCAGTATCACTAGAAATGGAAACACATGTTATTTTTGATTGGGAACTCGCCAGACTTGGCAGGTGGTGGCAAGGAAGATTGGGCGGAGATATGGAATTAATGAAATTAATGAAATTTGTTTCACGAGCCCGAACCACTTTGGAAGGCATGCCAGTGGATTTTTGTTTGGTTGTTTCATTTTGCATGCTCTCCATTTTTCTCTCTTCATGCGCTCTGGTTTTTTGAACCAGTAGTTTAAACTGCACTGCATGGCTATTTTGGAGGTTTCAAATCTATTTTTGTTTCGTGGAGAGTATATGAGGCATTGTGGAAGAAGTATTTTGTTGTTTGATCTTTCGTGGAGAAGAAGGGAAGAAGCGAGCTCAGCTAGAGGTCTTCTTCGATTTTACAGTGACACTATCAGGCATGATAGGCCCTAACTGTTAAAATCTCTTGCTTTCATTAAAACAACTTTTCTCTAATGAGTTTTGTGCATTCATGCTTAATTGGTAAATTGATAGATGGGTTTTGTAAAACTTGTATTTCGGGTTTTGAAACTGTGTTTTACTTGATTATGTTGGAAGCTTGTTTTGCATTGCCTTTTTCACCAAGGAACTATGCATATGTGAACAAAACCTGGTCACTTTGTTTGGCTTCTTCAGTGGTTTGAAATTGTTGTTGGTTTCGACTTATTTTGTGGTCTTTAATTGTTACAGATATATGTCTGTATTTGTTGAGTTTAGTGTTGCAAACTGTTGTGTTTTATATACCCGAGCTGGTAAGCAACTCTAGTACTTATGGAAACTCACAAACTGGTTCGAGCTATTTGATTGGAAACTTGTTTTGGTGGATGGAACCGTTGTAGAGATTATTTTCTCTATGATGTTAGCATTTTATTTCATGGTTATTTGGACTGTGAATAAATCCGTAAATGGCTTGTTTTGTATCACCTTGTGGAAACTTTGACTGTTGCAAAGTTTGCATGCACAGGTAAAACCATATATGGTTTAGTTTTGTATTTCTTCTTGTGAAAAGCATTGACTGTTATTGAAATTTATAGGCACTATGGATAAGCTAGTATATGGTTTAGTTTTGTTTTTCTTCTTGCGAGAAACATTGACTGTTATTGAAATAACATGCACTGGAGAAACCATATATGGTTTAGTTTTGTGTTTCATCCTACGCAAACTTGATTGTTTTTGGAACAATATCGAACTTGAAACTTGGGTTTGTTATCTTTGATAATTTGTACTGTGTTTGAAGCCGCTTAAGGCATGGTGCTTGTGAACTATTTCTTGTGACTATTTAGCTATTACTGTAGGTTCGTTATGAACCCAGCTTTCATGTTTTGTAGTCATTTGGACCGAACTCATTAAGTATCTTACATTCAGTATGGGAAACTGGGTTTGAAAGGATTTTAACTGAAAATGGAAGCTAGTTGTTCGTAGAATGAACTATTTTATAAGAAGTTTCTTCTTACTGGATCTAGCTTTACACTACTGGTGTATTTAGGGATTTGTGATTGTGATATTGAGATGCATCACTGTACAATCAGTTTATTACTTGGTGTTTATAAATTGAAATGGTAACCTGAACATTGTGTTGATTAAGATATTATAGTCTTTTGATTATTTTATAAACTATTGAAGGAACATGTTGTTACCCTAACTTGGTTACATGTATTTGAATGGTCTTGATTCTTCGATGGCATTTATGCTTTGCATTGTGCTTGGAATTGTAATTGAGTCTTAGACTGTACGTATTATTTTTGATGTTTGATCTTGTCTTTTGTTGGAAACCCAATATGTAGTTCTTGTATTGATGAGTTGGCATACCATTGAGACGGTTCTACTTTGCCTGAACTATTGGGAAGGCTTGAGTGTTAGCAACTTCTCAGATTCTTACCTCTTATTGGGTCCAATAAATGTATGTTATGTCTTGGAAGATTGATTGTGATTCAAAATTGATTGTGGGTTGTGTATGAACTTCATTATTACAATGTTTCAATGGATGGCATAATCCAGGCATTATAATGTGAAGATTTGGAAGGGAAAGTAGCAATTAGTTTTCTTTTCCTTTAAGTTGATCTTGTTCTCTATCTTTGGAACTATTGCAAGAGCTTAAATGGTATGCATGAGAGGAGGTAAAACTGTTTAATTAAGTTGTAAAGAAAAGATTAAATTGGGATCAGATCCTGTTAGGTCTCCTTTTCTAGTACAGTTGGGTTAAGTTCTTTGGTTGGAACCTCCTGATTTTTATTCTTATTGGAAAAGGAAATAAATGTTTATTAGTCTTGTATACTTTTCATTTGACTGAAATGAAGTGGAATGAGATTGAAGTTAGGTTGGCAAAAGAAATTGTAGCTTGTTGTTGACTGTTAATCCATCACTTCTTCTTGAATTTATTTCATATGGATTTGTTTTGATGAATACCTTAAATTGTTAAATTTTAAAGTAGAGTTACTTTAAAGGAACAATTTAAATCATGATATACATTGTTTCAGCTTTGCTGATGGTTATGTACCTTGGTAAATGGAATGCTTTCTTTTCTTCCTTACATGAAAGTGAGATGAAACATCCAAGAGGGAATATGTTGTAAACACTTCTGTATCTTATAGTAAAGATATGAGTTGTATTATATTTGGTAGATTGGAAACAATGATATGTTATGTTTTGTTGTTTGGTAAAGATAATTGATGGAATCAATTATACTTTAATTTATAGGACAGGTATTATAGATTATATTTTGTTCTTCTTTTTGTTAAACCTATTTAGTATTTCTCTTCTTTTTATTGATATTACTTATGCTTAGGGAGTATGAATTACTTGTTTTTCATTAAAGCACGGTTTTTTTATTGGAAAAATTAGTGGAATGCACTTCATTTTAAGGATTAGTGCTTATCATGCTTAGTTCATTGAACTGACCCATGCTAGAAATTTTTGCAGATGGACTTCGTAAGTGATAAAAGAAGGAAAAAACTTATATGTTGCATTGGCTGATCTAAGTTGATTCTTGAGAAGAATTCTGATCTGTTCTTAAGTTGTATTGAAAAGAAAAGTTATTCTCTTTTGAATGAAGGTTGTTGTCATGTAGTATGTTTGTAATGCATAAGTTGTAAATGTATAAGCTTTGAAAAGGAAATGTAGAATGAGAATTTACTTGCATGGATTATGTAAATTATCTTGTACTTTTGCAAAAGAAATGGAATCCTATTTTGTTGATGTTCTTCATGTTAATTATATGTTTTGATGAGTGTTCTTGGATAAGTAGGAAAAATGGAATTAGAGTATTTTCCCTAAATGTGAAGCAAATAAATAAGTTACAGATAATCAATGTTCTTATCTAAACAATTCATATTATTAAGGTAACGTGTGACGAACTTACAATGACAACTATGAACTTTGTAGGGAACATAAAGGGTGTGTTAAACCCTAGAACTTAAGAGGAAGACTCTTCCTCTCTTATTAAAAAGTAAGCAAAAAGGGAGATATGAATACAATCATTAGACTTCATTTAATAAATTCTACCAAGTTACAACCTCGGTGGTTGTTACACTTCCTTGATTAGTTAAATCACTTTGAATGAAACTTGAGAGGTTGCTGTCCTTAATTCTTGGTGGTTGTTTGTTCAGCCAATATTAGCAAACATCAAAAGCAATCTTAATTTAAGGAAGTTCTGCAAGGGTTAATGGAACCTGATTTGGAAAGGAACTTAGGGAGAGTTGGATTAGAGTCTAGGTAGGGTTGCTGAAATCTGCCTTTAGGAATCCAAATTAATTTAACTTTAATAATCTCCTAAGGGTATGTATATCTCGATGAGGCTATCCTATAGGATGCTAGCACATGCCAACTACAAGGTTGTACCTTTGAGAAGATTAGGATCTTCTCGAGGATACAACACTTGTAGTTGACATGTGGCAACACCCTTTTGCATTGATCGTCTAGATCTACACACTTTGGACTTGAACTTAGTTTCTCTCCAGGATTGGGTAGTAGTGTAGTTGTGATATGAAGCAGCCCTCTAGGACTCAGGGTATCTTGGCACATGGGGTTGACCTAGGTTGACCCAGTATGCCAATCTATCCTAAGTCTTTGTGAGCTCCTTCCTATCATAACCTATGATGTTAACCAGAACTAGGGATAAACCTTGGGCAAGAGGACTGACGAAAGTCAGTAGAGGACATTCTAGATAACAATAGAGTGGGGTGAAGGACATATTCCAGATTGATGAGTATGCCATCAAGGAATAAGTAATACGAATAGTATGTTAAAATCTTTGGCCAAAGTATCGCAAGTGCTTGGTTGCATTTTCCTATGTCACCTAGTCTAAGGATTGTGATGCACTGAATATTGGTAACAACTATTCGGTTAGCTTCCTTGGATAGATCACTCAATACCTAGAACACGGTAAAATAACCAAGTATACGTAGTATACAAAAAAGTATTCAATACTTAGTGTTAAACATGAATAGATCGGTGGTTTACCGAGTCATGAAATGAATAGATTGGTAGTTTACCGAATCATTACAGCTGCATATGGTTATCTGTTATAAGAGTGGTTGTTTTGGAATTTGTGTTCTAAATTACGTATTTAGAACAGGGAACATTACTCAAAAAAAAAAATCCCTTGTTTCTAAAGTCTTAAAATGGGAATGTTACACGAGCTCAAATCAAGGAAGAGAACTTAGTTCGTAGAGTTGAGATGCTTAGAGACCATGATGGATATATTACATGGAAAACAAAAAGAGATTTTAGATCTGAAAAAGATGGATTTAGTTAAGAAAGATTCTATGGACTCAAAGTGGTTCAAGCACTAGTTGAAAAATTTAGTATCGAGGGAGCCACGATGAGGAAGATTTGGAATGGCGTGAAGAAGAGGCTACAATTGTAAGAGAGAAGGTAAAATATGCTCATACTCCTTTTAAAGTCGATGTATAATTACTTTGGATAAATGGATAAAATAGTTGGAAGTTTATTTTAGTGTGCATAATGTCACTGAGGCACAAAGGATCACCTTTGCATGTCTCAAAATGGAAGGTCATGCTCTGGTTTTATGGGAAACCCATCTAGCCACTTGTAAAAGGAAGAAACGTCCTATTGTCAGTACTTGGAAGGGTTTTAAAGAGTTTCTTAGAGATAATTTCTATCCTATCATCCATAAGAATGACCAGATGATTAAGTGGTAGTAATTTAGGTAGGGCGTAGTCAAAGCATACATGACTATACTAAGGAATTTCGAGACAATCCATGTTACTTAATATGGACTTGGAGGATGAGGACATTCGACAACATATTTGGGAGGACTTCACACTCACCTTCGGAGGAAGGTAATATCCAAAAAGTGCAAGGATATTAATGACACTTGCGTGCGAGCATACTATATTGATGATGAGAATAAGTAATGAGAAGGAGAGCCAAAGGAAGACTAGTAAAAAAATCAGCGAAGAAAAGAAGAAGGGATCAACACGTTACAAAGGTAAATGGAAAGGTAAACAAGACATAACTGCTTTACATACTTGTAAAGATCCTAAAAAATTATGTAAGAATTATGATATAAATGGGCATACTGATGCCACATGTTGGAAGTTGCATCCAGAATTGCACCCAAAGCACTCGAACCAAGGATTCCAATAAATCCATGGCCACTATGAAAACATAAGAAGAGGTGGAGATTGAGGATGATTTGGATGTAGACGAGAAGATGGGATGCACAAACACTAACATGAATGGGGGAGAATAAGAAGAAGAGATGAGTAAGCTATTTCAAATTAGAATCCAAATCTAGAAGACTAAGGTAAATGCTTTAGTAGATTCTGGTTCTGAGTCAAATTTGATATTTCGATACGGTTGTAAAAGAGATTGGTCTAGAAAATCATGAGCATTCACGTACATACCCATTGGGATGGGTAAAACAGGGTGTAGAAATCCAAGTAATAAGAAAGTGTAAGTTCATATTTGGGATAATTTCCTAATGCATAGATGTATTAGAGGCTGTTATCATTCCACTTGATGCATTTTACGATGTCTTTGAAATTCCTTACTTGTATGCCGGGGATGTTATATTCACTCCACTTGATGCATTTTACGCTGTCTTCGAAAGTCCTTACTTGTATGCCAAGGATGTTATATTTACAAGGAGGGAGAACTAATATAAATGGGTCAAGGACGGAGTTAGTTTCAACATCCGAGCACACTAGAGAAAATCAAAGAAGGCTATGGTAAATGTCAACCAAACAAACATACTTATTCGGAAAATCATTAGTTTTGTTTACTTTCATTGGAAGAAAAGCAAAATGTAGAGAGCACATATGTTTCTAACCAAAGGATGGAAAGTTTGGATATCAAATGTCAGTTTTTGCAGAAGAAGCCACCATAGGAATTACTCATTCAAGGAGCAATACAAAATCTCACTATGCATTCACTGTATCTACTTACAGATTCATTAGACCTGAAAGTAGGGCAGCAGGAAGAGGAGGAGATATAAGGAATAGTCTTGGTAGGATGGACAAGAAGAGAATATGTCAAGGGAAACCCAATAGTACTTGAAGGAGAAAGAGAGGGAGTTTATTCCTCTACCACTCCCCCACTAATATTTTGTGGGACCAAAATCCTCCTAAGTAGGGAATGTATGATCCATAGGGATCTAAAAAAAAACCATTCCATCAGATCCATCAACACCAAGAAGGAAAAGTGAATAAAAATTAGAAAATGGAGGTTCTTTCAAGCACTTTAATAGAACCACCGCTCTATGCAGAGCGATGGTTGTAGCACCACCATCCAAATTGGGTGGTGGTCCTGTCATTTATGATGGAAAAATAAAAAATGGAGTGTGAATAGGCATAGATTTGAACAGGTTTGGGCTGTTTCTCTTCCCTCCCGACCTTTCCCATTCTCTAGTGAATGGGAGGACATGGGAAGGTTATAAATATAAGGGACAGCTAGAGAATTGGGACTTGAGAAGATCTAAAGAGATCAAGAGAAAAGTTTGAGTCATGAGAGCTAGTGAATAAAGATTCTTTAGTGCTGGAGTGGAATTGTAGGAGAAAGGTGTAAGAAACAGAGAAAACAAGTAACTAGAGGGGAAGTTTACATTGTTGTTCTTCTCTACGCTTATTGTAATCTATAATTATTAAAATTGGCCAATAAAAGTGGGAAGAAAGAGTGTTTTTCCCTTCCCGACTGGTTTTCCTCCATTGGAGGTTTCCGGATAAAATTGTTGGTGTTTGGAGTTTGAATTCATTTCACTTATCTCGTAATTTCCTTTCTAACGCACTAGATAATCAATCACTAAGGCTCTAATCTTCATCAAATCTGTCATTTTCCAAAGAGAAATTAAAACAAAAAATTATTGTCAATTTGTGAATTTCCAAAGTAGAATTTTGTAGATCAATAAGTACATATCCTTTTAGGTATTTCTAGTTAACGAATTCTATGGAAAATTCATTGAAGAGGATGATCCATTTAGCCATTGTTTCTGTAAGGGCAGGTTTAGATAGGATGTATTTGAGAGGGTCAACTTGGTCTTATTATTAAGGAGATAATGAAATTTTTTCTAGAATGTAAAGACCACAAATAGATAGGCCTTTTCAATCTGAGAATAGTTCAGCTCATAGGAAATTAAGGTGGAACTAAGGTAGTATACCACCCTTTTTTCATGGCTAAGATAATATTGGGCAAGCACTACACCAATAACAAAATGAGTGGCTGAAATATACAACAAGAAGGGTTTTCATGGGGTAGGTGACATAAGAATTAGAGGGTTTATTAGATATTGCTTTGATGCAATTTAAAGGCCTTCGATATCTAGGTCTTTAGTTAAAGGTAAAATATTTCTTCAATAGATGTGTAAGAGGATGACACTTATCCACAAGTGTGATATGAATTAGTGGATTGCCTAGATATTTCCTTGTAGACTTCATAGTTTTTTTAAGGTTTGTTGGTGGAGGAATCTCTGTAATAGCCGCAACCTTGGTAGGACCCAACTCTATGCCTCTTTGTGAAATAATGAAACCCAATAACTTTCCCGATTAAGCCAAAAATGCACTTTCGAGATTCAAACAAAATATACTCCCATAGGAGAACCCTACTCTTAAGTTTTCGAAAAAATTCTAAAATCTAGAGTAATCGGTCTTCCACCTATCAAACCACATACTTGGTTTTGAACCTTTTCATCCTATGTCCGCATGGTACAAAGAAAATGATTACGACAACTATCATCACATTAGAGGTAATAATGATGGTAATTGTATAACTTTCAATAACATCATCTAAGAAATGTTAGATAATGGAGATTTCATCTAGGATGACCCTAACCAGAGAAAACCTCAACCAATGACAATAATGTTCGTGAGGTTCATGCCATTTTGACATCATACCAACTTATCCTACTCAATTTCCTCCGATTCCATCTATCAAGGAGATTATTACACGAGCTCCTTCATCCATGGAGGGACCTATTTCATCTACTCCTATATCCACAAAAGAGTCTCCCTTATATTCTCCTTCACCCACAGAGGAGTCCACCATATTTTCGATGTAGTTTCCCCATTCACCTCTCACCGATGAACAACCTGCAATACTTACTCTTCTACCCATGGCGGGGTCATGTTTACCTTATTCTTCACCAAAAGAAGAACCTATCTCATCCAACTTGCCTTCTCCCCTACCCACAAGGAGTCCATTAGTAGTGTCCCTTCCTATTGGTGAAAATTCTCCATTGGCTTTCAAGGATCCTATTGATATTCTCTTGTATCTTCTACCCATATATTCTATAGCCAACCATTTCCTGTCTCACATACATTCTTTACAGGATTAGTACTAAATCAACATCATTCCACATTGGTGCCATTATCATGTTTGACCGAATTCCTAGATTATGCTTGACAATTCCATGCTTTGGGGATGCCTTCTACTTCTGTTTCAACTCATATGCGATGTTGTCCATTGACACTTCCACAATCTATCCAAATGTGTTTGATAAACCAAACCCACCATGCACATGTCGGCTTATAGCTACCCCTTATTCATCACCCTCACCCACACCTAAACCTTTATCATCAAATGAAGTTTTTGTATGCCTAAAACCTTACCTACACATATATCTTCCTCCATGTCCAGACCCATTACCACATTATGAGTCATGCCGACATCAAGCCTAGTGTATCCTCTTGTTGAACTTACTTTAGCCACATGCTCACAAGCCATCGCAAAGAATATTCCCCCACCTAAGAGGAATACCCAACCTCTTAGGTTGCATACATCGGCTTTGCCCATTACCCCTCTATCACCTTCACCACTTCCATCTATCCTAGGTCCCCACCCATCAACCTTGGTCAAACAGCCTCCTACCCAAGGTAAAAAAAAACACAACATCCCACCTCCTCATCACGATCCTTTGTTACACCCAAATTAACTACACATCTTACACCTTCATCGTTGCCTACATCCTTTCTATCTCCTATACCTACACCCCTTATTGTATCCTCATCATTACCCATGCCATTCCCTTCTCCTTAACCAGGTCCCTTCCACATTACCTCGACCTCAACCTTCACCACACCTCCATTATCACCTTGGATACCCAATCCCCTTTCACCTTCCTCGCCTTCCCTTCTACATCACACAATCCTTCACCATTACCCAAGAATGTACAACCAAAGCCCAAAACCACAATACCTTCCAAAGAGGTAGTTAAACCTACACCACCTTCAAAACTATTTCACTTGCTACACCTTTACCCAAGAAGGTGCAATCAAAACCTAAAACCATAATATCTACCAAACAAGTGGTCAAACTTACTCAACATCCGATTCCACCTCTAGTGACACCTCTCCCACCAAAGTCACCTAAACTTCCATCTAGACCCACACTCACTTCACATTGTGATCCATTGGCAGGGTCTTATGTGAACATATTAGATAACCTTTTGGAAACATCTGTCATCACACTACCATCTCTTAAACCTTACGACCCACTCAAAACTAAACCAAAAGGGTTTGATGATACCAAAATTTTCACTTACCATCGTGTGTCATGACATGATGTGGAAAAATGTAAAGGTCTGTTAAAAATATTATTCTCCAACTATGTCCTCTTAAAGAAAAATTTGATGATGATGATATTTCGGATGAGGACACTATTCCACCTACACCTATCACCACATAACCTTGTCCCTTACCTATTAAAAAACCTAACTATCCACCTCCACAACCCTTTTATCCTCCTCTAACATTTTAGATCAATATGGTACACATCAAAGAGCTAGCCAAACCTCCACCAAAATGCTAATGCACCGCATTGATTTCACAAAACCATTATATTCCCTCACCATATTTTTTCCCATCTTGTTGCTACACCTTTCATGACTCACCTTCTCCTTCACCACAGATCAATATGGTTTAGGTTGCCACTTTATCCCGAAGGAAAAAGGAAAGGAGAAAACAACAAGATCATCCACTACTCCTTTACCCAACATTCCATCTGTATCTGTACACCAAAACACCATCCATGGATCTGCATACCCTATTTCTGATGGGGTTTCCCATCATACAATGCTTAAATAATTTCACCAGTCTCCTCTAAAAATGTCTTTGTATGACCTCATCCAAACCTTTGAGTCTCATTTTCAGGCCCTCATCAAGGTCCTTTAATCTATTGAGGTTTTACCTAATGACCCTACGCTGCTACATCCATCATCACTCCTCACTACATTGTATCTCTCACCACTTTTCCCCCTTCCTCTGCTCCTCCCACTACCACTTATCAAGTAGGCACTCTCGGTTTCTCCGACGACAAGATTATACCTTTCTAATCGATGATCTTGGCCCCTCCCTATTCATTTATGTCTACGTTGATAATATACATGTTCAACGCATTATGATTGATGGAGGTGCTAGTATCAACATCATTTCCTCCCATGCATATCAAAAATGTGCATCCCTTCCAATTACATGCACAATAACCTAGTTATGCTTGCATTCATTTAACGATGCCATAACTTCCACCCTTGGAAATATCATTCTCTAGATATGTGTGGGCCCTGTACTATTCTGAATTATTCTGTCTTACGGGGGTTTTCAATACACCTTGCTACTTGGTTGACCCCGCATTCGTGCCATGGGTTGTGTTCCTTCAACCTTACACTGTTGTTTAAAATTTGAACATGAAGGACACAACTACACCATCTCGGCGATCCTTCACCATTTAAAACTTGTAACATGCTCTACCAACCTAACGATGTCCTTATCCCAGTTAAGGCATCTGCCACCAATTTCATTTCCTTCTTCAACCACTATCCCATCTACCACTATCGAAACCTCTTCTTTAGCCACTACCTCATCCAAAAATTCTTCTACTACATATTCCACAACCAACTCCTCTATTCACACTTCTTCCGCACTTTGACCCATCAACCAACCCTATTTCACTTGATTCTTAGACGTTTCTTTGAAGCATTGATGAAACAAATAGGGTAACAGGAATAGGAGGAATACTTTTTCAAATGTAGGTTAATGGGTTGTTGCAAGCGTATGACTTTTGAATCCACAACTGATCGTGAGAGATTCCTTTAGGCTAGGAGTAACTACCTGTAATGAAAAGCAAGACCACCAGAAAGAGTTAAACAATATGTGCAGTGAACTGCCTAGCATGTACTAGATCCGAAAGTGTGATACTTCCTAGATGGTTATCAGTCCACTGTTTTAAATAATTTAATGCGAGAAATGAAGTAAATCCTATTGTAATTCAAAATGATTTAGGTATCTCACTTAAAACACAATAAGAAAGATCTAATCTAACAAGCTAGGTTAGAATAGGATCCGAAGGTCAAATAACTAGTTTTGGATCTCTGCAGGTCTGACAGAGGTCTCAAGTAGATCATAGGTGAATGAGGGTGATGTGGAATTAGGTGGATAGGTCACTGTTCTAGGTTGTATGGGTAAATACAGAACTGATGCCGGTTAAGGGTGACTGACGACGGTTGGGTGTAATCGGTGTGAGTTAAATTTGTTGATAAGGTTTTAATTGCATAGAGGTACTACCAGCTTTGGCAGGGGTTAGTGAACTTGGTAGAGGCTTAGGTGGAGACTCCACTAAAATGGAATTCCGTGTTAAATTTGATTTGGAATTCGCTAAACATGAAAGGCGTGCAGTAAGGAAGGTTAGTGGGAAAATTAGAATTAATGGAATTAATTGTTTTTGGTTTTTGTGCTCAAACTACCTTGGAAGGCATGCAAACGGGTTGGAATGTGGTTGTTTCACTTTGCATACTTCACAATTTTTTCTCTGCATGCTCTCTAGTTTTTCGAACCAGCAGATTGAACTGCACTTAATGGCTATTTTTGAGGTTTTAAACCTATTTTCAGTTCGTGGAATATATAGGAGGCATTATGGAAAAAGAACATTGTTATTTGATTTTTCGTGGAGAAGAGGAGAAGTTTTGAGCTTGGTTGGAGGTTCTTTTCGATTTGATAGAAGCGCTATCAGGCATGATAGGCTCTAAAATTTAAGATCTTTTTCTTTCTTATAAATGTTTCATTAAAATGATTCTACTCTTTTGAGATTCTTGGATTTCTTATCTTATCTGGTTATTGGCTTGTTGGGTTTATTAAATCTTGTTATATTGGTTTTGAATCCTTGGTAAATGATGTTCTATTGGGAAACTTACCATATATAGTTCTTTAAAAAATATAATGCATGCAAAACATTTTTCTGTTCTCGACTTTTCATTTTGGAACTGGAAATGGAAGTGATCTATTAAGATAACCATCATTTTATTATTATAGTTATGTGTTCTGGGGAAACTTGAATCCCATTGGATCTACTATTGAGCTCATTTTACATGGACTAGAGCACAGTATACGGGTTTATTTTTAGTTTTGTTGAGCTCGTTTTGGTTTAGAACTTTGTTCTAGTTTTGTGTTTTTGAGAACTGTTGATAGAGGTTCTTGTTGTTCAATCATGTTGGAATCTTGTATATATACGGAATGTTGTCGAAGCCCATATAAATCTCGGTGCTTATCCATATTAGTTCCTTGTGATAATCAAATTATTCTTGTCGAGTTCATAATGTACACGGTATTTGAATGTTATTACTCATTTTGGGCTCGAACTTTAGGTGAAACATGAGTTTCATTGAGAGATAATATTTGGCCTTGTACCCATGTTTTATATTCTTTTGAGAAATTGAGAAATGTTATTATAGATTAGTAATTTAAAAGCTCTTGTATTTTATTACTTGTGTGGAATTTGTACTTTGTGGGAACCCTTAGTTCCGTTAGTGCTAGTATTTGGGCTTCGTATTTTGATATGAATCGTGTTGGAGTCACTTGTTGTTTGAACCAGTGTTTGGTATCTTGGGTAACTAGGAACCATTATTGAAGATGTACGTGGCTCTGTACTCGTGCCTTACTCTGTGGAAATTTGGGTTGTTAACTAAAGTTCATAATTTCACCGCACTCTTATCTTGTTAATTGTTTGATTCTAAACTCTCTTTGGAAACTCATGTCTCATTTTTAAAAGGGAAATAGGACTCCTTGTTTTGAATATGAACTGTTTTTGGATATATGTATCTCATCTGTCTCATACTAAGGTACTGTGCACATCTAAGCTCATGTTGAGTTTTTGTAATTTGATACTGTACATGAAATTTAGTACTTAGTGTTTGGAAATAAATAACACAAATGATGTGTAGGTTCTGTCTAGTATGTAGAGTTTTCTTGTTATTGATATAAGCTTAGGTGGGAAATTGTTTTTCCCCTAAACCCATGAATAATTACATGGGAAGTCTTGTACCTTTGTGATAAGCTTGTGATCAGTATCATGCTCGGATTTTGTACCTTTGAGCTCTGAGCTATTAGTATTTTCAACAAGTTTGATTTGGTTTTGGTAATTGACTTGGGGTTTTAACTTCTTAAGAGTTTAAAGCTCAAAACTCGTCTAACTGAACTACTTAGTCAAGGAAATATGAAAGAGTAGATTAATTAGAGCTATTTAAATATTCTTGGGATTTAAATGGAAACATTTTACAAGGATAATGGGATTTCAGTCATTAAGATTTGTTGATGCTTCTGATCCTGCTTGGCTTTCTGAATGGTTATTTTTCTATTCCTTCTTGGATTCAAGTGGACACCTTATGTCTTTATAAAAGAAAGGAATTTGGTTCCTTTAAAATAGATTGTGTTTTAAGACTGCGAATTTCATTTCAATCTGAGTATGGAATTGAAATTAGTACTCATTATAAGTAAAGAAGTGTAAAGAATATGACAGCGTGCTTTCTTCTTATTGTATAGATCATTGGTTGAACTTTCTGTTTTGACTCATCTTGGATGATCTAGAGTAGAGAATAACTCTTGTATGAGTCTACCTTGATCTTTGAACATTGTTTCAGATCTTTAAAAGTTAAATTCTATTTTTGGAAGTAGATTTAAACTTACAGGTCGATCGATTGATTCTCTATTCCTTCTTAGATTAAGATGAAGTTTTGTTCTGATGAATATCTCAATTGTTAAATTTTAAGGTAATTGTCTTTTGAAAGAAACAATTAAATCATGTTTTGAATCTGCTTTCTGTTTCTTGGATGTGTTGTGTTTGGGCATAGTTGTAATGGTTATTCTTCTTCTTTTTTAGGAGATAGATGAGTCATCCTAATCGAACCATGAATTAAACTCTTATTTTATCTTGAATCAAAGATAAATTTTGCGTTCTTTTATGAAAGATTGGGAACAATGAGATGTTATGATATGTTGTTTATCTAAGGATAATTGATTGAATCAATTAGACTCTATTTTGTAATGCTGATATGGTAGACTATATTATGTCCTTTTCTTGGAAGTGAAATAAATTGTTTAAAATGTACTTCTTTCTCGTTACTTTTGATATATTGATTATTTGTTATAATTGTCTCATTAAAGTAAAGTTGTTTTAATGGAACAATTATTGGAATGCACTTCTTTTTAAGGCTTAGTGCTTATCATGGTGATTCATTGAACCGACCCATGCTAGCAATTTTGTAGATGGAATTTGTAAGTGATAAAGAAGGAAAAATTTATATGATGTTTGTAGACACTAAAATTAGGTCACACTCCCCTTTGGTCCCTCGACAAATAAGCACCCTTCATCACATTCACCTAGCCATGACCCCTTTCACCCTAAAAATATTAATTTAATTAATTAAATTAAATTAATGCATTATCCTCACTATATTTATTATTTAAATATCTTATTTTAAATAATGTCCACAGAATCTGATTCACTTAGACACCTCACTAAGCCAACTCAACCTAAGACCCATTCTTAGTAAGTTGCCATAACTAACTCGAGTCTTACCCAAACCCTAAAAAGTAATGCCAACATTCCCTCTAACCACATTCCCGCATGCTCACAAGAATCTCCCAGTCTAATCCATGGGTTAAAGACATAAGATCCGAGGAAATCAAGAGGATCTCCCTAGTTTAGTAAACCTAGGAAATCCCACCTTGACCAACGCTTTGGTTACCCCTAACCATTTCCGGTTAAGCTAGAACCACCGTCGGTTACCCTTTTAACCCCAAAACAACTTTATTCTCAAGGTTGGAAGTTGGAAGCAAAGAGGTTGGTGAGCATTATCACATCTCAGAGAGATAACACATCTTTAGAGAGTGAATTCCAGTGAGACCACACATGCAAGGAAGGAGACCAAACATCTTTTCCTGCACAGCCATCCCAGCCACGATCTGATCTAACCAAGCAAAGAGGAATGCACATGCAGCCCATGCAGAAGCTTTCCTTCAGCTGGTGATCACTTGACAACCTTCAAACCTCTCATCAGCACCTCCATCCCTCACTCATAGGAATTCAGGACAAAAATCTAAGTAAGTATAACATCATAGTTTTCTGTTTTATTTCATTTCATCATCATTTTATCATCTATTGTTTACCTAGCCACCTATTGACATTATCCAACATTTCCACCTCCATATACCCATTAAAGCCTTGCTGAAGCTTACCCAGTCACCCAATACCTTGTCTCGACCAACCAAATTCCTTTGTGTAATCACAAACGATACCTAAAGCTTGTTACATGACATTCCCGATTTCACGATGGCGACACTGGTCACACTCGACCGCCGTCGGTTACCCCTAATGACATTGGTCTCTATATTTACACACACGAGACAAGAAAAAATACCTACCCACTTAATTTCATCTCACCCTCATCCACCTCACAGATCTACCCGAGACCTCTGTTAAACTCTGTAGAACCCAGAACCAATCATTTGACCTTTAGATTCTATTCTAGATTACCTGTTAGATTAGATCTATTTCTTATTTTATTTTAAGTGAGATACCTAAATCATTTCATATTACAATAGGATTTACTTTGTTTACAAAATTAAATTTTTAAAATAATGGACGAAAAACCATCTAGGAAGTATCACACTTCTCAGATCTAGCATACGTTAGGCGCTCACTTGCCCATATTGTTTAATTCCTTCTTGTTGTCTTACTTTGCGTTACAAGTAGTTCCTCCTAGCCAAAAGGAAGCTCTCATGATCAGCTGTGGATTTAGAAGTCATACGCGTGCAACAACCCATCAACCAACATTTGAACAGCTTATTCCTCCTACGCCTGTTACCCTATTTATTTTGTCAATATTTCAAAGAAAAATATAAGAAAATGGTGAAACATTTTGGCACGCCTTGGTGGGACCCATCTGGGGTTCCACTGCATTTCATTCATTCCTAGGAAAATTTGTGTGTTTGTTTCCCTTATGAAAAGTGTACACACTAATTTTCTTCCTAGGTAACCCACCTCTTCTTTCTTTTCTCTAAAGGAAACTTTTCTTGTAGTGTAATTAAAAATAATCATTTGTTTATGTTTTTTACTGCGTTGTAGTGAAAGATCATCCCTCTACCTCTTCATTTTATTATGTCATCCAATTTCACATTTTGATTTGTGCTTAAAAATAAGTGCATTCCATTCTGATTTATTGCATTAGCTCACATTAATTGAGGGCAACCTATACGCTGGAAGTCATGCCCATCTGATGGTTGACAAACGAATCATAGAAAAGCACTTATTTCCTTTTCTTTTTCTCTGAGTCTTACCAAACCTCAAAAAAATTAAATATAAATACATTCTTAAACAACATCATACCTATAAGATGTTGTAGGTGATCACACAATCATGACATAGCAGTGACCACTTTTGCTCTGTCGAGTCATACTTCATAGCGAAGCCCGCCCCCACCATAACATACCTAAAACCTCACCTTTTAGATCTCCTTCTTTGTAGGAAGCCATCCTCACCAAAAACTTTATTTCACAATTCATTTGTCCCTAAATATCATAAGCTAAAAAACATAATAGAAAAGGCACTCCTAGGATCACATTTTCTTAGTGTTGCCGCTTGCTTACGTTTTGAGGTGAGAGATCACATTCTTCACTTTTTGTTCATCATTACATGCTTCTCATCACAATTAGTGTATTCTGGATTCACCTAAGTGTGCCTCGCCATATCATCATCATTCTCGAGAATTCTAGGTCGATTCTACATCAGATTTTAATTCATAACTAGTTTTCTTTCATCATTGTTTCAGTTTCACAAGAACTGTCATTAGTTATACCCAACCGACGTCGGTTCTAGGTCCTTTTGCTAACCTACTCAAAAGGACATTTTCATTCATTTTTTCCACTTTTCATAGTCCCTGTCACTATCATCATTCCCATTGACATTGTAAACATCATCAAATTTGGCATACCTATCAGATTTTACCTTCTGCCTTGTTGTTCACTCATTGTCCATTTTCTATAAGTAATCGAAGTGGTTACCCTTGATCGTGTGTCGGTTTGACCTAACTTAGAATTGGTTAGCCTGTTTCACATTCTAGCTACCATTTGGTACTTAATCTACTTTTTTCACCAGATTCACCTATTCCTGTTGTTCTTTGTGTCATTTACAAAGAAGCAGACCCTACTCGATCGAGTTTTAGTTCACATGGTGTTGACCAAAGACAAGCAAACACACTCATATTTCATGCCAGGTTGTCAACCACTCCCACCTAGTCCTTCACCACCTTCCATTTTATCACCAAATATGGATCCCATCCATCCTATTACTATTACTACCAAAGATGAAGAGTTCACACAAATCCTTGACCAAAACCCCGCCGCCTTACGGTTTTACCTTTCCCACTCATCCACTAGAGATAACTCGGGTCAGTTGATATACGGCATGCCCGTATCTATCCCCCTGACTCTTGCACCCACTCCCGCATCGGCCCCATCTAGCTCCATGCTGCCCGCATCTACCTTACCCCAAGTCATTTTATAGTTAGGTCCTATACCTACTATGAATGCCACATTTATTACCCTGTGGCACCTTACATCCACCGTACGCTCGACAACTACCCCCGAACACAATCTCATCCACCCCTAATGTCTCACACATACCCATAGATACATTACCACCTCCAGTGTCGGTGACCCCTACCCCATTTCAAAACATGGTCCTTTCCATTCCACAATCATTAGCCCCTATTGCCACTAGGGTTACCACGACCCTTCCACCCCCATATACATACTATCAACAACCTCCCGTTTCATCCATTATTCACTCAGGGTATGTACCCCTGTTTCACTTCCTTATTCCCAATCAATCTACATGGAAGCACCATACACTAGAGTGCCACCCCCATTATATGCCCAAAACCAACCTTCTCACATTACAATAGGCATTCAATCATCACAACCCACCAACGACCTAATTAAATTGATGTTGGACAAAATGCGTACATTGGAGGCATCGGTTTACGGCTCCCATTACACTCTCACCTATGATAAGATTTTCAACGAGCCTATTCACCCATCCATTCCTATCCATTCATAGCCCATGCATTGGGAAATGCCTAAATTCAATCATTTCAACAAAGAAAGAAGACCCGTAATAACATTTGTGATTGTTCAAACACAAGTGTTATCCGATCACTCATGATGATGCCTTGCATTGTTAAGAACCTAACCCATGTCCCTCATTGGATCTGTATTAGATTGGTATAGTGTGTTACCTAAACACTCTATATTCTCATTCAATTAGGTATCCCAAGCCTTATTGGATCATTTCTCTATCAATATTGTCAAGAATGTTACCATGACCGATCTATATTCCACATGTCAATATGAGGATGAATCTATCACAGATTTTGTCATTGGCTCAAGCGCAAACTCTCGATCAACCAACTTACCTTCCAACTGCCACAAACAAAACTCATCAATATCTTCACATGGGCTTATGCCAGGCATATCTCACCGACATTGTAAGTCCAAACCTTCCGAACATTCGATGAAGCATTCACTATGGCACGAAAGTTAGAGATTTGGGCCATCAAAGACAAGAAAATCCAATTACATAATAAGAATTCAACATTCAAGTTGAATGATACCTCTTCTTCTTCCAAACCACAAACCAATTATTCAAAACCTAAGGGAACTACTAACGTAGTGGTACTCAAGGCTGGCCTAGCTCATCTATCAAATCAGGCTACCCCCTCATCTAATCTCTCACCTGTCTAGAATTTTCAATTCAGACGAGAGCATCGTAAATATACCCCAATCGGGGGGCCTTACTCTTCTATCTTAGAAAATATTATCAAATTTGGAGCCATCACCCTTCCATCTATAAAACCACACACTAGTTTTGAACTGCTGCGCCCCATGCTCACATGGTATAAAGAACATGATTTCTGTAACTATCATTGAGTAAAGGGTCATAGTGATGAAAGAATCGCATCACTTTCAAAAATATTTTCCAAGAAATTCTTGAGAAAGGTGAGTTAACCGTGGATAATCCTAATGTACCTGCCAACCAAAACCTACATATCTTTAAGAAACCATTTCCTAACCATGCCCCTTCGTCTGATCAAACCGGTGAGACCTCCACTCATAATACCCATACTCGCGGGGTTCATGTTATCTTTAATGACGCACTTTTTGTCACCTCCCAATTACCCCATATTCCTTCCATAGAAAATATCCTAACCCAAAATCCTCCTTCCACATCGAAACCAACCTCCCCTATTCCTTCACCAACAAAGGAACACCTTTCTACTCCTTCATCACCTACGGAGGAATCTTTCGCTAACATCGAGACCATCTCACCCCCGGCTTCACCACTTAGAGAACCTTTAGCTATAGTACCTCCTCCACCCATGAGGTGTACCTTACCTCCACAACCCATAGAGGAGCACCATCAAATGCACCACCTATCATAGACCCAGTTGAGATACCTTTGCCCTTGGTGAGCATTCTCCATCAGCCACCCAAAATCCTACAAACCTACTTTCGGCTAACTTACCCATGGAAGTTGAAGCTAGCGAATTCCCCATCTCTAAGACACATTTTATAGGAATTTCCATTAGGTCCCCACAAAATCCACCTACAGATGTTCCATTCTCACATTTGGTGATCACTTAGATTATGTGGATAGGGCTCTACTATGGGGGTGCCTTTTACTCCCCATCTCAACAAAGATGTCGAGATCCCTTCTTGATACCTCCACAATCTACCCAAAAGCATTTCAACTAATCAAACCAAACCCAACCACCTCTAGCATAACCCCTTCCACAAAACTTGTTATATCTCAAACCACACCCTTACCCATAACTCAACCTACACCTAAACCCAAACCCAAATCTACAACATTTTCTTTAAATAAACCCATTACCACTTTAGGGGTCACCCGACCACTAACCTTACTCATCCACCTATCAAACTGGATTTAGCTACATCCTCCAAAGTCAACACCATACCTACTTCGACACCCAAAAAAAAAGCACTAAACCCATAGAACTCATAGCTCGGCCGTGCCCGATCACACATGCACTGTACCATCTCAGTATTAGGATCTCAACTTCCCCACATGGTCAAGAAATGTCCACCCATCGATAAACCAAAAACACAAAAGCCCATTCCTTCCTCACAAACCTTTGACCTACCTGATTTACCCAACCTAACTTACACCTACACCTACAACCTCTTTACCACCCATACCTCCGATACCCTCAGCTATTGCTTCACTAGCCACTACACTTCAGTCGTTGTCTCGTACACCTCAAGCATGAACCACATCATCTACCTTCACAAAGACCCACGTTATCCCCATGGGTAACTTTCCCTCTTCCTCTATAGGCTTTTCCTTCTAGAACTCACACACCCACATCACCTTTACCCAAGAGGTGCAACCCAAACACAAAACTCCACTACCCCACAATAAGGTAGTCAAAACGACCACACACCCTCCTATCCATTCATCTACTATACCCATACCTAAACAAACATGACCAACACCTAAAACCACACCAAGCACCCAAACCCATGGCTCGACCCCTCCTATTCTAAAGACTATTCCTCTAAAATCACCTACACCTACACCCAAACCCATATTTAATTCCCATTGTGATCCACTAGCAGTGTCTTATGCCAAAATTTTAACCAACCTCTTGGAGACCTCTGTCATCACATTACCGCTACTCAGACCTTACGACCCCCTCAAACCCAAGCCAAAAGGGTTTGACGACACTAAAATTTGTGTATACCATCATGTGTCAAGACACAATGTGGAGAACTACACGGCCTTGAAATCTGTCCTTATCCAATTGTGTCCACCAGAAACAAATTTTGACGATGACGACCTTCTTGATAAGGATCTTGCTTCACCAACACCCATTCCCACACTTCCCACTCAATGACCACAACCTCCACCCTCACCTCTCCTAGAGCCATCCCCAAGATTTCAAATTAACATGGTTCACATAAGAGAACTTTCCACGCCACCACTAGGGTTTAGCTCCTTCGGTAGGTTTTTTCCCGTCGTGTCATTATACCACTCACCCTACACCTTCTCCATTTATCGACTCCCCTCGATCAACATGATACATGTCACTACACGTGCTCGAAGGAAAATGGAAAAGAAAAGGTAACTCACCCACCAACCAATCCTATACCCAACATGCCATCTGCACCCATACCTAAAATAACTATCCACGGCCCCACGTACCTCATTTCTAATGGCATCATACATCACACCATGCTCAAACAATTACACCAATCACCCCTCAAAATGTCCTTATATGACCTCATTTAAACCTCATAATCCCATCATCAAGCTCTCATGGAGGTTCTTTAATCAATTGAGGTTTTACCTAATGACCCTACACCCGTAGCCTCCATTATCACACCCCATCATGTAGCCTCTCTCACCAAATTACCACCTTCATCTTCACTCCACCTTGTTCACCAAGTGGCCTCCCTTAGCTTCTCAGAGGAAGAGATCACACCACACCAAAATGATGACCTAGACCCATCCCTCTTCATCTCTATCCACATTAATGACATATGGGTATGCCGTGTAATGATTGATGGGGGCACTAGCATTAACATCATTTCATCCCATGCATTCACTCAAATACACGTACCTAAAAATTACATGCATAAACACCCGGTCATGTTGCATTCATTCAATGACGCTATCACCTCTACACTAGGCACCGTCATCCTCCACATTTGCATGGGCCCCCGCACTATTCCCGAATTGTTTTATGTTTTGGAGGGGGAATTCCAATATAACTTGTTGCTTAGTAGACCCTGGATCTCGTGTCATGGGTTGCGTTCCTTCCACTTTGCATCATTGTGTAAAGTTTGAACATGAAGGACACACCTATACCATTCCAACTAACCCATCACCTTTTAAAACATGTAAAATGCTTTACCAACCTAATGATGTGCTCATACCTATTAAGCCATCTACCTCCGTGACTTCATTTTCAACCTAGCCTATCCGAAAGATGACTTTCCCTTACCCTACCGGTATTGCTCGGTTGGTTAACCTCACCACTTTGGTCATGAGATGCTATCACTCATGGATGGATTCTCAGGTTATAACCAAATTTTTCTTGCCCCAGAAGATCAACACAAAACCTCATTCATCACCCCGTGGGGTACCTTCTGCTATCGAGTCATGCCTTTTGGCCTTAAAAATGCCGATGCCACATATCAATGGGATATGAATTACATCTTCCATGACATCATGCATCACATATTGGAAGATTATGTGGATGATCTCTTGGCCAAATCTACATGTCACTCTAAGCACCTTGCCATCCTAAAACCATCTTTGACCACCTCATTAAATATTAAATGCCGCCTTCGCCTAAGAAGTGCGTCTTTATGTTTCTCTTAGGAAAACTCCCCGGGATTTATCATTTCACTCCATGGTATAGAAGTTGACCTACTAAAGTCAAGGAAATTCTGGAAATGCCTCCACCCACTAACCTTAAACAACTCTGTAGCTGCAAGGTAAGTTGCAGATCTATTCGCCATTTCATTTCACAATTGTCGGATCGGTGCCAATGTTTCATCATATGCTCAAGAAGGATGTCTCCTTTAAATGGGATGATGACTATCGAAATATTTTGAGGCCTTAAAACAATATATTCTCCAACCACCCATTACTTATCCCACCTAAAGATGTTCAAATTTTTTATCTATACATATCTACTACCAATCACTCCTTGGGAGCCATGCTCACTCATCACGATGAACACCATAGGGAGCAGGTGGTTCATTATATCATCCATACTCTTTTGGACTACAAACCCGATACACCCATCCCAAAAACTTTTCTTAGCCTTATTTTTTGTTGCCACCAAACTCCGTCATTACCTACTCAACCACAAAACCTATGTTGTGACCATCACCAACCCCTTACAATTCATGTAGGAAAAACCTTATCAAAATAAGCATGCCACACGATGGCTTATGCTTTTAGCTGATCTTGACCAAAAATTTATTCATTAAAATTCCATCAAGGGCCAAGCTATTGCTGACCAATTGGCTGACGCACCTATTTCCAGGGATCAACCCTCCTATTTTGAATTTCTAGATGAGTCGATTGCTACCCTTTCCCTGACAAACTTCCTTATCAAATGACACTCTTTTTTATGGTTCCAAGTGTCGGCGTGGGGTGGGGGTGGTATTATCCTCATTCCTCTTGATGGAGAACTCATGCCTTTTTCTTTCAAACTATATTTTGAATGCACCAACAATATTTTTGAATACGAAGCACTCATAGTAGGTCTCCAAGCCGCCTATTCCCTAGATGCCAAATCAATCAACATATTTGCAGATTCTCAATTGGTCATAAACCAAGTCAATAGTATGTACCAATGTCGTAACGAGATACTTCAAAAGTATAAACATCATGTAGACATACTTTTTACCACCTTTTATCATTACACCCTTAAAACCATCCCACCTTCCACCAACAAATTTACGATACCATGGCCTGCTTAGCTTCCCAAATACCCGCTTCACCTACCGATTCCAAAATATTTGTCACCATACAATGCCTCCATTCACCTTATTATTTACCTCATGATGTTTACTTGATCGGAACCAATACCCTTGACTTGAGTGACCTTTGGTATAAAAATATTCCAACTACCTTTCTCTCTCCATCTTTCCTTCTGATCTCACCTGTAATAGACAATGTGCCTTCCTTAAAAAGGTCTCTCATTAAGTTATCCTAGGAGGAATCCTCTACACAACTTATGAAATTCCTTATACCATTAAGGAGGTTCATGATGGTATATGTGGAGGTCACTTTAGTGGCCTTCTTTGTTTGCTAAATGTATTCTTTGTCTAGGCTATTACTAGCCAACCCTTAACCATGATTGCTATGACTATGTCAAACATTGTGTAAAATTCCTAAAACATTCCAATCTTCATCATACACCCAGTCATGTTTTAGCAATCGCTCGTGACCTTTCGCCCTTCTCTCAATGGGGTTTAGATCTTGTCAAAGAAATCAATCCTCATTCTTCCCAACGCCATCAATGGATCATTACTGCTATCTACCGAATACTACACAAAATGGGTAGAAGCCATCCCACTCATTTCCACGAAAGTTGAGAAAATATGTGAGTTCATTAACCACCACATCATTTCTCACTTTGGTGTTCCTCATTGCCTCATCACCGACAATGGAAAACAATTCAAAAACAAAACATTGCAAAAATTTGTGACACCTTCGGCATTTAACATAGTTTCTTATCACCCTACTACCCATAAACCAATGGCCAAGCTGAATCCACTAACAAAAACCTCAACAAAACTCTCATGAAAGTGGTTGATGATACTGGGAAGGATTGGCATATGTGCATTCCTTTTGCCTTGTGGGCATACCGCACTAGTATTAGCACTTCCACTATGGCCACACCCTTTTCTTTGGTCTACAATGATACGAGGCTATTCTACCTCTCAAAGTCTAGATCCCCTCACTCTGTATTTTCTCCATGACATGCTCACCGATGATGACTTTCATCAGGACCCTTTAACATAGCTAGAGTTATTAGATGAATGTCATCTTAACGCTCTGGATCACATTCAATTTTACCAATAATGTATCAAATGTGCCTATGAATTTTTTTTTCACGAATGAACCTTCCAAGTCGATGACCTTGTCCTAAAAGAAAATCAACACGTAACCAAAGTAGAAAAAAATTAAACGGGAAAATTTTCTCCTAATTGGCTTGGACCATACATCATGACTCATACCTATGAATCAAATGCTTATCATTTATCTTCCTTCGATGGTAAACCCGATATTGATCCCCTAAACACCTTGCATCTTCGACCATTCTATTGTTGACTCGTTGTCCTACCTCACCCTTTTTCTCTCTCCAGGATCATCCCTTGAGCTCTACCTACTCCATACACCTCTCTAACTATTAAACCGAATCATGTGAGTACCATCACTTGTTATCTTCCCTTGAATATGTGTACCATGACACTACACATAGCATCATTCTCATGGATACTTTTCATCTACCTTTAGATGAGATCCCATGGTCATTTCACCTTGACCTTTGAACAAGAGTCCTATCTTTCACCTTGGTCTTGTCCATGACTGCAAAGACCCCACAAAGGGACCAAACTCCTTGAGTCAAAATTCCAATATAAAAGATGACTCCCTCTAAAGGATGTCTTCCTCTCGACCAATTTCTGATATAAATGGACTGCTCCCACAAAGGACAACTATGTAAAAACTCTTCAAAAAAAAAAATGAGAGCAACCGAAGCTTCCCGTATCGATTATCTTCTATAAGACCTCAAGGAGTTCAATTTTTCCCATATAGACTTCCCGCATCAATCGGTCTATCTCAACTATAAATCAAAATAAAAAAATTTAGTCATGGACTTACCTTTGTGACCTAGGACCTCCCGCTCAAGGGCCTGCTACCTCATACCATATAAAAATTAAAAATTACCTACTCTTCACGTTGTGAACCATGCCCACTCTCATTTCCTATTGCCTTAAGGGACTTCTTAGAACTTAGACGTTTGGTGATCATGTGAGTACTTTTCATTGTAGACCATGTCAATCGTGAAATGTCTTTAGGGTCTTATGTTCATCACCTCCTCCAAGGTATGATCTACTCAGTATGATCCTACCCAATCAGGTGGCTTTATTGCCCCCTTTTATCTTTTAACCATCTTTGTTTACATTTTGATTACCTTATACAGGACTTGGTCCTCGACACTTACTTTTGGGGTAATCTCCTTCTTTCACCTATAATCCACCCACACCTAACAAACCTAAACCCACAACATGCCCAAACACCTACCGACTCATTTTCACACCTTCTCATTTTCTTCCCTAGCTTATGGGAGAACTACATCAGCCTAAGGTCCCTTTTTGCCGGGACTATGTAGGTAGCACTCCGAGGGCATGGGGCCCTTGGAGGTTAGCTCGGCCATTCTCTACCCTAAAAATTCATCAACCATGCCTAACTCACCATTTACACCATATCTCACTTAGTCTCCCTTTTATATACAAAATTGGAAATTAAGTCACATACATAACAATTTACTACATATCTTATACATTTATTACGCCTAGCCAAACCTAACTCAGCCATGCCTAACCAAACCTAACTCAACCATGCCTAACCAACCTGACTCAATCCATGCCTATAACTTGACTCAACCATGCCTAAATCGACCTGACTTAATCCATGCCTATAACTTGACTCAACCATGCCTATAACCTGACTCAACCATGCCTAAATCAACTTGACTCGATCCATGCCTATAACCTAACTCAACCATGCCTAAATCGACTTGACTCGATCCATGCCTAAACCAACCTAACTCCACCATGCCTAACTCACCTAATTTCCATCCATATCAAAACAATAAATCCATATCTCATCTAACACAAGCCATAAATCCAATATCTCATAAACACATCAACACATCACAAAATACCATGTATCTCATCATATAAATCAATAAATGTGTATCTCAATATACATGCCTATCTCATCATGACCATCATCTCAAAATGTTGGCATGTAGGCCGGTCTCATATATACAAAAAAGAATGAATCAATACAAAATCTCTTCAACACATAGGCTGGTATATGCTCAAAATATACAAATCACTCATACATCCTCACTATCTTCGGCATGCAAGGCGAGATGTGATCAAAAATACAACTATCTTTGGCATGCAGAGCATATATATCAAAACATAACTAATATACATCAAAAATTAGGTGACTGCATATCAGGCATCTCGTTGGATGTCCTCCATCTCTAGTGTCACCTGTACCCTTGGCCTCTTATGTCCCTATTGGCACCTCACCTAGAGCTGGCTGCCGTACGCTAGTGGCCTCTCCTTGATTAGGCCTCAGAGCTCACTGACCTCATGTGCTCTCCACACTATGAGTGTGGGATCTCGTCCTCTCACTAGATGTCTCACAGTGTGCTCTATACTCGGCATGTGATATGAAATTTATCTCACCACCATAAGCTGGTCCCGATAGTATCTAACCTCACCTAGAGAATCCCATAACCTAGATATAGGCATGGTCTATGGTGGTCCCAAAGGTCTCGGCCCCTATACCTACCCTGCAATAACCTACCCTGTACCTGCCTGTGAAATGGGACCTACTCCTGGTGCCTGTGGTGGTGTCCCCTACCCCTGTGCCTGTAAGGCCCCAATCTGTGCCTGGGCTATGGCTAACTAGCCTTGTAAACCTACCACATGAGCCTATAAGGTTGCCACCTAACCATCCCCCCTGACCATTTCCATCTCCTCCATCTCCTCCATCCACCATTTGGGCCTACAAGCTGGCTACATATACGCGTAGCTCTGCTACCTCCACCTCCGAGCCCTCTAGCTGGTCTCCAGCAGATACCCACTGGGTAATTAGTGTAGCTACCTACCCCTAAAGGGTGTCTCTCTACATTGTAATGGTTACTAGGTTTGGTTGCCTCAGTTTGGGTAGTATGGCTCATAACTATGCCACCCACCACTACCTATATCTATCTGTACATCCAACTTCATATATCTGCTGATCCACTAGCTACTCCTCCTCCCCTTTGGGAACTGTAGGCTATGGTATAGGTAAGGGCCTCTCCACGTCATCTCTCGATACTATGGGAAGGGAGGAGGAATGTCTTGTAAGAGCCCAAATTTCCGTCGACTCTGTCTACCAGGGATCATCTCATCCTCCCCAAGTACGGTGACCTGTATCCACCTCTTTGGCCGGAGTGCAGCTAGCTCCTCATGCATATGCCTATATGAGGGGAATCCCACATATGGCCTCCGATAATGTCCACTTCAAAAACCCTCTAGTAATTGCTGAAAAATGGGCCACATCATGTGTCAACCTATCCGATCTCTCGCTCTCCTATCACCGCAACTACCCATCTCCCGTATCCCACCCAAAAAAATCTATATAGGAATGCATCTGCTTGGGGCATCCCTATAGGTCACATGCACACTATGTGCTCATATGCCCAGCAGTGTAGTATAAATGTACAACATAGGCTAAACTTATGCGAACCGCTTATATGCCCCAACTCTCTATATAGCTACACTAAGAATGTTGGTGCCCAAGAAAATTGTGTCTCATGTAGCATCATATTGTAGAGTACCCCCATTAGTGATCGGGAAAGCATCCACCCTCTGCATCTGGCAATGCATAGCAGCACACTTCCTCCATCAACAAAACCACTAACCTTGTCTCATCCAAACGGGCTAGGTACATCTCTCCATAGCTCAAATCGTGCTAGGAATCTCATATCAATCGCTCCCTCACCAAAAATGCAGTCCCAATCAACTCCTCTAAGGCCTTAGAGGAGATAGAATACACCTAGGAACCTAATATGGGTAGCCACAAAATTTGGAACATGTCCTCCAGGGTGAAAGTCATCTCACCCGTCGGAAGGTGGAATGTGTTGGACACGGGATCCCATCTATCGATGAGTGCAACCATCAGGATGGGCTATCAAACAACATGTCGGTAGTGACGAATCCCACTCAATCCCACTACCTCCACATGCTGGAGCTCCAAAGGGGTCACTATGCCACGTAATGTCACCAGTAGAGGTGGAACCTTGTCTCGCATATGTAACTGTGCTCTCCCTTGCATCTAATCCAAGCACGACATTAATCCACATTTACCATGACCATATTCACCAATTATCATTACCCTCCACCCTATTTTCACTCTACCCATCTCAACTACCTAGCCTACATCACTTTTGGACCCTTGTGCCTAAAATCCCGACCGGTGCTAGTTCATCCTAACTGACTCCAGGTCACCCTTAAACCGGCATCGGTCACCTATTTGGTGACCGATACCAGTTCACCTTTACCAACCACGGTTACCATGTAACCGACATCGGTCACCTGTTTGGTAACCGCTATCGTTTTACGTAATCGACGCTTGACCATCCACTTCATGAGAAAATCTCATAACTTCCCAAAACCCCCATTTTCTAAAATCACCCCCTTTCCCTTTTACCCAACCTATAATGACCTAAAACTACTCCTGGACCTCTACCCACCCCACCTATACCATTTACTACCCTTCCCCTCCCTCTTTTATCCTCGTTATTCCCCCATACCCAAATTTTATTTTTACCCACCCACAAAAAACAAAAACCCACAAAAACCTAAAATAACAATTATCCAAACCTCTAATCTATCCAATTAACAATGTAGAGTTGGGCGCTTACCTCGTCGTGCTGCCACCATCTCGGTGGCATGTTTGGCCACTGTGCCGGTGGCCCCGCGAGATCCCTCTTTGACCTCTCTATACCCGAATAACTACTCGCAACCTCCACCCAATCAAATCTCTCGCCCTAATCCTGTGGACCCGCTGCTCACCAACCCAACCCTCATCCAATCACACTGCCAACTCACTGTCCCATTTCCTTCAGACACTTTTATCTCTTTTCTCTCCTTTTTTCATTTTCTCACTTTGCAAATAACAAATGAATAATAAAAATGTGGATTTTTTGTTTTTTTATATCCAACCCGACCTAACCGACTTCGGTTACCCTTGACCGGCATCGGTCATGTACCCTACCTCACCGTCATCAGTTTTCCTATACCGATGTCATTTTTCCATGACCACTATTAGTCATCCTAACCTACACATTACCCTCAATTAAGCCCCTTCTACCCCACCCCTCACCATGATCCTTTACCCAAACCATTTACCTTACCTTTGCTGACCTCCTCATTTACTACCTCCATTTGTCCTCCTTTGGGGACTCATTATTTTACCCCTACATTGGCCTTACCCTTTTACCCCTACCTTGGGCTTACCCATGCCATGACCTTGATATTTGGACTTGGACCATTGCTAGTGAACTTTGACCTCATGTGTTTTCTATACCTTGTGGCACTATTACATATGTTGATTGACCTTATGACCCTACCTAGCCTACTACTCGTGACCGTTTATCCCGACCCTAAATTTGGTGTACCGAACATACCTAAACATCCCCGCACCTAACATACATTTTGTTTCCCCGACCATATCCAATACCTTGGATACCGGATTCACTTCAACTTTGTTTGGAAATACCTATCGACCTTAGACGATGTAGAGTTTGCCTACTCTTCAACCTAGTAGCATACTACGCTTTTATTCATGTGTGTGTGTTTGAATGTTGCTACCTTTGACCTTGACCCATTACCTAGAATGGCCTGAGTAGACCTTTTACCCTTTTTCCATGAGCCCACTTGCCTTTTCCTCGCATTTACCTTTTATCAAACCATTCACCAATTTTTCCTACTACCTCATCAGTTCTTAGTTTGAGGGGGATCACCTTCAACTGCACATGGGGTAACCACATCTTATTTTTGTTAGCGCCACTTACCAATATAAGCTATGCAACAAAAAGGGGAAAATGTAGAAACTAAAATTATGTCACACTCCCTTTTGGTCCCTCGACAAATAAGCACCCTTCATCACATTCACCTAGCCATGACCCCTTTCACCCCACAAATATTAATTTAATTAAATTAATGCATTATCCCCACTATATTTATTGTTTAAATATCATATTTTAAATAATGTCCACACATACACTTTACTTAGACACATCACCAAGCCAACTCAACCTATGACCTGTTCTTAGTAAGTTGTCATAACTAATCGAGTCCTACCCAAACCCTAAAAATCAATGCAAACATTCCCTCTAACCACATTCACGCATGCTCACAAGAAGCTCCTAGTCTAATCCATGGGTTAACGATGCAAGATCCAAGGAAATCAAGAGGATCTCCCTAGTTTAGTAAACCTAGGAAATCGCACATTGACCGACGCCTGTTACCCCTAACCATTATCGGTTAAGCCAAAACCATCATCGGTTACCCTTTTAACCCCAAACCAACTTTATTCTCAAGGTTAGAAGTTGGAAGTAAAGAGGTTGGTGAGCATTATCACATATCGTAGAGATAACACATCTTCGAGAGTGAATTCTAGTGAGACCACACATGCAAGGAAGGAGACCAAACATCTTTCCCGCATAGCCATCCCAACCATAATCTGATCTAAGAAAGCAAAGAGGAATGCACATGCAGCCCATGCAGAAGCTTTCCTTTAGCTGGTGATCACTTGTAAACTTCAAACCTCTCATTAGAACCTCCATCCCTCACTCACAGACATTTAGGATCGGAATCCAAGTAAGTATAATGTCATACTTTTCTAGTTTATTTCATTTCATCATCATTTTATCATCTATTGTTTACCTAACCACCTATTGACCTTCTACAACATTTCCACCTCCATATACCCATTAAAGCCTCACTGAAGCCTACCCTAGTCACCCAATACCTTGTCCCGACCAGCCAAAGTCCTTTGTGTAATCACAAAGGAGACCTAAAGCTTGTTTTGTGACATTCCCAGATTTGATAAGTAATCGACACCGGTCACACACGATCGCCGTCGGTTACCCACGACCGACCGACATCGATCTCTGTATTTACCCACATAACCTAGAACAAAGACCTACCCACTTAATTTCATATCACCCTCACCCACCCGTGATCTACCCAAGACCTCGCTTAAACCTGCGAACCTAGAACCAATCATTTGACCTTTGGATTCTATTCTAACTTATCCTGTTTCACACGAATTTGGTTCCGAATAGAGTTACTTCTATCCTTTCATTCTCTTGAGAAAAAGATAAGGGTTAGGGCTAAATACGAATACATGTTGAGTGTTGGGAAGGTGTGCGCGTGCAGAGTAGAGAGATAAGATCGATTGTGAAGAACTCCTTTTTGTCTAGGAAGGACTACCTATAAGTAAGAATACAAGACCACCGATCTTAGTTAGATAATAAGTGAGGGAACTCCCTTAGGCCCGTGAAATATTAGACTTCCTTTCAAAGGTGGTAATTTCCCCTTTTAATATGAATTAAAGCAAAATGATAACAAAGAACTACAAGATACTACTTACTGGTTCCCGATGAAGATATAGGTCCAAGAAATGTGATGGTGACAAGAAGGCTTAGTTGGGATGATCCGGTATTGGAAAGCGAGCTGATGAAGCTATCCTCAGTCTTTTCCAATGCTTGAACAAATGTGACAAAGTGATCCAGTTGCTCAGTTATAATCTTCGGCTCGATCCTCTTCTCTACAACCTCTTCTACTTGTTTCACTTCTCTTTCTTCCTACCAAATGAATTCTGGATCCCTCTTTTTGGTTGGGGGAGGTCATTAACAGGGAACCGATGGTGGTTATGTAACCGATGGCGGTCGAGTAGGAACCAATGTCGGTTTGGTCAAAGTGGCTATTTCTAGTAAAATAGCCATCTTTTCCTCCTTTTCTCCCAAGGGATCAGTTGTGGGCTTGGTCAAGTCATTATTAGGCTTGTTTTGGTGTGGGTGAAGGGTAATGAGTCATGGGTGTGGGTCTGGACCAAGTCATAGGTCTTAATTAGGTTGGTTTAGGGTTAGGGCTAGGTCACGATGAGGTGGCGAGATGAGGTGGCGGGGTTGGAGATTTAGATTTATTAATTAGAAGGTAATTAATAAATCATTAGGTGTGTAAGGTTTAGGTGGTGAGGTAGGGTTAGGTTGCAGGATGAGATACGGGGTACAGGGCGTCGTAAGACCCAAATTTGGTGTCTACATAGCCTATTAGATTAGATCTATTTCTTATTGTGTTTTAAGTGAGATACCTAAATCATTTAAAATTACAATAGGATTTACTTTGTTTACAACATTAAATTGTTTAAAATAGTGGATGATGTACCATCTAAGAAGTACCACACTTCTCGGATCTAGCATACGCTAGGAAATTCACTTTGCTCATATTCTTTAATTCCTTCTCGTGGTCTTGCTTTGCATTGTAGGTAGTTCCTCCTAGCCAAAAGGAAGCTCTCATGATTAGTCAGGATTCGAAGTCATACATGCGTAACAACCCATCAACCAACATTTGAACATGTATTCCTCCTACGCCTGCTTACCCTATTTTTTTCGTCAACATTTCAAAGAAACAATCTAAGAAAAAGGTGAAATAGATGCATTGGCTGATTTAAGTCTAACTCTTGTGAAGAACTCGATTCATTCTTGAGATTGTATTGGAAAATAAAAGTAGTATTCTTTTATAATTAAGATGGTTGTTATACAAGGTATACCTAAATGCATAAGTCTTGTAAATGTAATGGTTATAAAGATAAATTGAAAGTTGTGAGATTACCCGTGTATTGGTTGTGTAAATTGTTTTGTATTTGTATGAAAGGGATGGACTCTATCTTGTTGTTAATATTCATATTATTTATATGTTAAATGGATAAATTTAAATAAGATTGGATCAAGGGATTTAGTTCAATCTCCTACTTGTGATGTAACTTGTAAAGTTGTTAATTATGATATTCATTATTTAAACTATATAACATAGTAATACAAAGTAGGATGAACATACATTGAAAAATTTGGTCATTGGGTAGAATAAACACTAATGCCTTACATATAGTGAAAGAATATTCATCTTTCATAAATGTTCATAAACAACAAAGGTTTGGTATCATGACTTCAATTTATCGACTTCATTTGTTATGAAGTCTACTTTATTTGGGATATATTCTCACGCTGAACTTTCTAAAAAGTTATTGTACTTTTTACATAAGACATATTATAACACTGTGCAGTTACGCTTAATTGATAATTTAATTATGTATTTAAACATTAAAAGTGGCAATGAATATAACAAAGTTCTTAATGGGATAAATGAAGAAATTTAGAAAAGAACTTAAGGAGTCTTTGGATTAGGGTTAGGCAAGTTCTTTGAAAGTCTGTTTTGAATAATCCAAATTAATTAAATTATTAATAAATTCCTTGGGGTATATACATCTTTATGAAGCTTTTTAGTAGGATGCTAGCACATGATAACTACAAGGTTGTACCTTCGATAAGATTAGTATCTTCTTGAGGATACATCGATGCGATCGTCATGTGGCAACACCCTTCGGCATTGATCATCGAGATGTACATAAATTGGACTTGATATTAGTTTTCTCTAGGTCAAGTTTGAAACATGTTTTTTTAAGATATGGGGTAGCCCTCTAAAACTCGGGATACCTTGGCACATAGGGTTGAATTAGGTTGACCCAGTATGCTGCCAACCTACCCTAAGTCTAAGTGAGCTTCCCCTTATCATAACACATGTTGTTAACACAAACTAGGGTTAAACCTCGAGCAAGTGGACTGACGTGAGTCAATAAATAACATTCTAGATAAAAATAGAGTGGGGTGTAGGAAATATTTTGGATTGACGAGTATGCCATCAAGGAATAGTAATACGTACAGTATGTTAGAAATATTTGGCCAAAGTATCGCAAGTTGTTGGTTGTATTGTCCTATGTCACCTAGTCTAAGGTTCGTGATGTAGATGAATATTGGTAACAATTATTCAGATAGGTTCCTTAGACAGATCACTCAATACCCTGAATAGGGAAAGAGAACCAAGTATACATAGTATACGAGATAAGTATTCAATACTTAATGTTAAACATGAATAGATCGGTAGCACACCGAGTCATTACAGCTGCATATGGTTATCTATTATATGAATGGTTGATAAAGAATGTGTGTTCTAAATTATGAAATTTAGAATAGAGAACATTAGTTTTAAATTTTTTTCCCTTGTTTCTAAAGTCTTAAAATGGGAATGTTACATCTTGGTATCAGAGCTGAAGGTTGCAGCTCTTGGACCTATTGTGCCCACAATCTGATTAAAATTAAATTTTCTTGTAATAGAAAATGGTGAGAACAAGAGGAAATGTTACAAATAACCCTCCACCTGAGGAAGGAGTGCAACTTCCAAAAAACTTGATGAGATCCTTGCTACCCTGTTGGACACAAGAGATCATTTGGTTGTGCTTGAACAATAAATAATGGGAAATGAGGAGGAAGAAGAAGTTGATAAAAATAATTAGCCACCTCCAGGGGACAACACCAATATGGGTGTTGATAATAACAATGTTAACATACATGTTCAAGCCGAGAACAAAAAGGCTAGACTAGCGGCGAAAATCACTAATGGCATAAAAAGGATAAGTCCACCCAAGTTTGATGGCACCACATCGGAGATGGAGCTAAGAATTGGCTCAAGAAAATGGAGAAGTACTTTTCAATAACAAAATTCTCGGAGAAACCAAGGCTATATGGGGAGCATATAGGATTTCCCATGAAGCATATTCATGGTGGGACAACTGTAAGGATGAGTTAAATATTGATGAAACTAACATCACTTGGGATCAATTTAAAAGTTATTTTAGGCAAGGATGGCTACCACAACTCTACTATGATCAAAAATTACTGAACTTCAGAACTTAGCTCAAGGAAAGCTAACAATAACTGAGTATTGGGAATGGTTTACGAAACTCCTCAAGTATGTACCTCAATATCAAACTAATGAGAAATTCAGGATATGGAAATTCATTATGGGATTGAATCCCATTATTGGGGGAGAAGTTGATGTTCACAACCCAACCACTATGGAAGGGGTTGTTGAAAAATCCATAAGGTAGGAACATAAATTAAAGGCTATTTCTGCTCATAAGGAGGAAGTAAGGAAGAAAGTTCCAAACCCCTCTTCAGCTTCTCTTGCACCTAAGAAGGGACCATGGAAGAAGTTTGGTAATAAAAGTAAGTTTTCAGCTGATAATAATAAGAAAACAACAACAAATAAGACTATGCTGAAATGCATGGAACAATTTTGCCAAGAATAATAACAATGATGACGAAGTCCTATGGAGGTTAGAATAATAACTTTAAGAATTGAAATAATTTTGAAACTAGAAAGGGACCTGTAGGAGACATTATAATTGTGGTAAGAATCATTACGAAAATCAATGTCCTTTGAAGAAGGATGATCATAATCAGCAACACAAGATACATGCTGCAAAGAGCCGACAAACAAGCTGAAAAGCACGCTACACCAATAAAAGTTCCCGTAAGTTATTTTGCATACCAGTAACTATTATTTTTGATATAGGTGCTATTGAATGTTTTATTTCTAGTAAACTTGCTTTAAAACATAAAATAAAAGCTAGAAAAATGGATAAATCATGGACTGTACATTATGATAATAATGTTGTTCATACAATTATTATGTGTCTTTTTGGAGTAGTCCTTGAATTACCTAACTTTTCCACAGAGGTTGATATTTATGTTACACCTTTAGGGTCTTATGATGTAATCATAGGTGTTAATTGGTTAGCAGAACATAAGGCTAAAGTGGACTATTTTGAAAAATGCATTAGTTGTTTAGACGATCTGCAGAAAACAACAGAGATTCAGGGTGTGAAGCATGAGATTTCTGTTAGAAAACTGTCAGCTATGCAACTTAAAAAGGCCAAAAATAAAGGATGTACCTTATATGCAGTAAAAATTTCAGAAACTACAGAGGAAAATAGTGATTTCATGGATCGATATCTACTGTTATGAGACTTCAGTGATGTATTTCCGAAGAATTGCCAAGTCTTCCACCCAAAAGGGAATTTGATTTCACGATTGAGATCAAGCCTAGAACTAAACCTATATCTAAGGCACCATATCAAATGACTACTATAGAATTAGTAGAGCTTAAATCTCAATTGCAAGAAATTTTGTCTAAAGGTTTGATTAGACCAAGTGTTTCACCTTGGGGAGCACCGGTGATTTTTGTGAAAAAGAAAGATGGAACACTTAGATTGTGCATTGATTACATAATGTTAAACAAAGCAACAATCAAGAATAGATATCCACTCCCTAGGATTGATGATTTATTTGATCAGATGCATGGAGCATCGGTATACTCCAAAATAGATCTTCGATTTGGGTATCATCAATTGTGAATTAAGGATGAGGATATTCATAAAACAAATTTCAGAACAAGGTATGGACATTATGAGTTTATGGTTTTACCTTTTGGATTAACTAATGCACCTGTGACATTTATGAATTTAATGAATAATATCTTTCAATTATACTTGGACAAATTTGTGCTTGTATTCTTGGATGACATTCTCATATATTCTAAAAGCATTGAAGAGAATCATGAGCACTTGAAGGTAGTTTTGGAAATTCTGAGAAAGAGACGGTTGTTTGGTAAACTATCTAAATGTTCTTTCTATGACAAAGAATTCCACTATTTGGGTCATGTAATAAGTAAAGATGGAATTGTTGTAGATCCTTCAAAAATTGTAGCTATAACCGAATGGCCTGCACCAAAGAATGTACATGAAGTTAAAAGCTTCATGGGACTTTCTAGCTATTATAGAAAATTTGTAAAAGACTTTTCTAAGATAGCTGCACCAATAACTTCCTTACAGAAGAAAGATAAAAAATTTGTTTGCAGTGAGAAATGTTAAATTACATTTAAAACCTTGAAGGAACAGTTAACTTCAACACCTATTCTTGCAGTACCAGACCCTAATGGAGATTTTATGGTGGTAACTAATGCATCCGGTGAAGGTCTAGGAGGTATTTTGTTACAAAGTGGTCATGTTATTGCATACGAGAGTAGAAAACTTAAGTTACATGAGTTGAATTATGCTCCACATGATTTAGAGCTTGCTTCCATTATTCATGCACTTCAAGTCTGGAGGCATTATCTACTTGGTAAACCATTTGAGTTGAAAATTGATCATCTTGGGCTGAAGTATATTTTCACTCAGCCAAATCTAAATGTAAGACAACAAAGATGGTTAGAGTTTTTGTCTCAATATGATTTTGACATAAGTTATATAAAGGGTAAAGAAAATAGAGTGGCTAATGCTCTAAGTCATAGGAAGCACATTTATGCTCTTATAACACTAAGAACTCAGTTTAAGGATGAAGTAAAAGGTTTTATGGAATCGATTCTTACTTTCAAAGAAGCAAAAGAAGCACTTGCTGCAGATTCTAATGATTTGAGGTATAAGGGTTTTCAATTTGATAAGGAAGGAATCTTATGATTTGAAAACAAAGTTTATGTACCTTTGCTTAGTGCTTTGAGAAAGAAATTGTTAGCTGAATTTCATAATTCACCTTTATTGGGACACCGGCATTAGAAATATGATTGTTGATATAAAAAAATAATATTTCGGAAAGGAATGAAGAAGGATGTTATTGATTATGTAACACATTATCTAGAGTGCCAATGTGTTAAGGTGGAACATATGCACCCATCCGGTTTATTGTATCCTCATAACATACCAGAGTATAAATGGAAAGTAATAAGCATGGATTTTGTATAAGGGTTACATATGTCAAGAAATAAACATGATGTTATTTTGGTAGTTATTGATAAATTGACAAAAGTAGCTCATTTTATTGCTAGAAATCTAAAGGATGATTCACTGTTTTGGCTAAAAAAATTTACACGAAAATTTCAGATTACATGGGGTACCCGAATTAATCATATATGATAGAGATCCTAGAATGATGTCAAGATTTTGGCAAATGCTTAATGCAGCTCTAGGAACTAAGCTAAATTTCAGTTCGCGTATCACCCGAAATGATGGAAATACTTGAAAGAGTAAATCAAGTTTTAGAAGATATGTTACGGATGTATTGTATAGATCAATAGTATAAGTGGGAAGAATATCTTTCATTAGTTGAATGCTTACAAATTTACATATCATGCTTCTCTTAAGATGACACCTTTTGGGTTACTTTATGGAGGAAAATGCGTAACCCCCATTAGTTAGGACAACATAGAGGATAGAGAGGTAATTGGACTTGAAATCCTTACGAAATGGAACAACAAGTTAAGTTGATTCGTGAACACTTGAAAGAAGTAGTAGATAGGAAAAAGAGTTATGTTGACTTGAATAGGGTTGATAGGAAATTTAAACTTGGTGAGAAAGTCTTTCTTCGGGTTAAACCGAAAAAGAGTTCTATAACTTTTGGCAAGGCTACCAAGTTATCACCTCGTTATGTGGGACCTTTTGAGATAGTTGAAGTAATCAACCATGTAGCTTATCATTTAGCATTACCTCCTACTTTGTCATGAATGCATGATGTTTTTCATATTTATTTGCTTAAGAAATACATTTCAGATTTATCACATGTGTTAAATTGGAATTCCTTGTAGGTCCAAGACCTAGGAATAATTGTGGTTAAACCCATTCGAGTGCTAGAAACTCACAAGTGCATTTAAGAAATCAAAATTGATTCTGTTGATTGATACAATTTATGATTTTATTTTTACATGACATTAAATATGCCAGTTTTGGGCAGATATTTATTTGATTTAGATAAACAACTATTAATGTTGATTTCTTGAATTATAAGATTCTAATATATTTTGACTTATGGTAAAAGAAGTGATTGTCCTGATGTATATTGTTAAAAAAAAGGGGGGTAATCATCGGGACGATGATTATTTTAAGGAGGGGAGCATGTAACACCCTTGATAGTTGTTATTTTCCTCCTTTACATTTCAAGTGTTGACATGTGATTTTTCCTTATAAAGATATGTTCTTTTGATTTTTGGAGATCATGCTTGAAATGGATAAATCATCTTCTATTCTTAGGATCCTTTGAATGAATTGGAATGGCTTCTTTGAATCCATTTTTCATTTCTTGTAGGTGGGTTGCAATCTAGTTTAAGAATTGTAAACTTATCTATTAATCTGACTCATCCTTGGATCAATTTCAGTGATCCAAGGAATGTTTTAAAATCTGCTCTGTTGAATGAATGGTAAATTGACATTCTAGGAATTAATAGACATATGAATGAACTTTTTTGGTTACAATTTATTTGATTGTTGTGTGAACGTGTTCTATTAAGTCATATGTTGTGCTTGGATATTTTTAGTTTGATTGTGGCAGGACAATGTTGACGCAAACGAACTATAGCCTCTACATGGCTTGGGAAATATTCTAGTTCCTAAAACAAAAGGGACTATCCTATTGAATCCTAAGCTAGGTAAGAATATATATATATATATATATTTATTACCTAACTATCTTAATTAATTATATTTTATCCTAACCTAAGATTTTACTAAAGGAATATGGATAGGTTTCTAGGTTAATGAAATTATCCTAAAACCTAATGCTATATGGTTGTGTGTTAATCTGACCTAATGCCTAAAAACTATTGTGTTAGAATTAGTCTAACCTATATGGAAACTACCTAAGGTTGTAAATTATTTATTGGGTTATATCCTAAGATAACCTAATATCTAACCTAAACAATTATGTTTACCCTAAACTAATGGGCATGAAGGGGGATTGGTGGTCGCATGTGTTATAGGTGACGGTTCCAAGGCATTAAATTTGTTGATAAGGTTTTAATTACATAGAGGTACTTGCCAGCTTTGGCAGGGGTTAGTGAACTTGGCGGAGGCTTAGGTGGAGACTCCACTAAAATGGAATTCCTTGTTAAATTTGATTTGGCATTCGCTAAACATGAAAGGTAGTGGCAAGGAAGGTTAGGTGGGAAAATTGGAATTAATGGAATTAATTGTTTTTGGTTTTTGTGCTCAAACTACCTTGGAAGGCATGCAAATGGGTTGGAATGTGGTTGTTTCACTTTGCATACTTCGTGATTTTTGCTCTGCATGCTCTCTGGTTTTTTGAACCAGTAGATTGAAACTGACACTTAATGGCTATTTTTGAGGTTTTAAATTTATTTTCAGTTCATGGAATATATAGGAGGAATTATGGAAAAAGAACATTGTTATTTGATTTTTCATGGAGAAGAGGAGAAGTTTTGAGCTCGACTGGAGGTTCTTTTTGATTTGAAAGAAGCGCTATCAGGCATGATAGGCTCTAAACTATAAGATCTTTGCTTTCTTATAAATGTTTCATTAAAACGATTATTCTCTTTTGAGATTCTTGGATTTCTTTTCTTATCTAGTTATTGGCTTGTTGGGTTTATTAAATCTTATTATATTGGTTTTGAATCCTTGGTAAATGATGTTCTGTTGGGAAACTTACCATATATAGTTCTTTAAAAAAATATAATGCATGCAAAACATTTTTCTGTTTCATGACTTTTCATTTTGGAACTGAAATGGAAGTGATCTGTTAAGATAACCATCGTTATATTATTATAGTTTTGTGTTTTGGGGAAACTTGAATCCCATTAGATCTACTATTAAGCTCGTTTTACATGGACTAGAGCCTATATATGGGTTTATTTTTAGCTTGTGTTGAGCTCGTGTTTTGTTGAACCTTTATTTGAGCTTGTTTTTGGTTTAGAAATTGGTTATGGTTTTTGTTTGTTGAGAACTATTGATAGATGTTCTAGTTGTTTTGAATCATGTTGGAATCTTGTATATCTCTGGACTATTGTCGAAGCCCATATAAAGCTCGGTGCTTGTATCTTAGTTCCTTGTGATAATCTAAATTGTTACTTTCAGTTCATAATGTACACGGTATTTGAATGTTATTACTCATTTTTGGGATCAAACTTTGGGTGAAACATGAGTTCTGTTGAGAGATAATATTTGGATCTGTACCCATGTTTTATATTCTTTTGAGAAATTTGGAACTGTTATTGTAGATTAGTAACTTACAAAGCACTTGTATTTTGTTACTTGTGTGGACTCTGTACTCTGTGGGAACTCCTAGTTCCACTTGAGCTAGTATTTGGGCTTTGCATTTGATATGAATCATGTTGGAGTCACTATTGTCTGAACCAGTGTTGGTATCTTGGGTAACTAGGAACTGTTATTGAAGATGTACGTGGCTCTGTACTCATGCCTTACTCTGTGGAAATTTGAGTTGTTAACTGAAGTTCATAATTTCACCACACTCTTATCTTATTATTTGTTCGATTCTGAACTCTCTTTGGAAATTCATGTCTCGTTGTTAAAAGGGAAATAGGACTCCTTGTTTTGAATATGAACTATTTTTGGATATATGTATCTCATACTGTTTCATACTAAGATACTGTGCACATATGAGCTCATGTTGAGTTTTTGTAATTCGATATTGTACATGAAATTTAGTACTTAGTGTTTGGAAATAAGTAACAGGATCGATGTGTAGGTTTTGTTCTAGTATGTAGAGTTTTCTTGTTATTGATATAAGCTTAGGTGGGAAATTGTTGTTCCCCTGAACCAGTGAATAATTACGTGGGAAGTCTTGTACCTTTATGAGAAGCTTGTGATCAATATCGTGCTTGCATTTTGTACCTTTGAGCTGAAATACAAGTATATTTTCGACAAGTTTGATTTGGTTTTGGTAATTGACTTGGGTTTTTAACTTCTTAAGAGTTTAAAGCTCATAAATTGTCTAACCGAACTACTTAGTCAAGGAAATCTGAAAGAGTAGATTAATTAGAGATGTTTAAATATTCTTGGGATTTAAATGGAAACATTTTCCAAGGATAATGGGATATCATTTGTTAAGATTTTTGATGCTTCGATCCTGCTTGGCTTTCTGAATAGTTATTTTTCTATTCCTTCTTGGATTAAAGTGGACACCTTATGTCTTTATAAAAGAAAGGAATTTGGTTCCTTTAAAGTAGATTGTGTTTTAAGACTGCAAATTGCATTTCATTATGAGTATGGAATTGAAATTAGTACTCATTATAATTAAAGAAGTGTAAAGAATATGGCGAGTGTGATTTCTTCTTCTTGTATAGATCATTGGTTGAAATTTTTGTTTTGACTCATCTTGGATGATATAGAGTAAAGAATAACTCTGTATGAGTCTACCTTGATCTTTGAACATTGTTTCAGATCTTTAAAAGTTAAATTCTATTTTTGAAATTAGATTTAAACTTACTTGGTAGATCGATTGATTCTCTATTCCTTCTTAGATTAAGATGAAATTTTGTTCTGATGAATATCTCAATTGTTAAATTGTAAGGTAATTGTCTTTTGAAAGAAACAGTTAAATCATGTTTTGAATCTGTTCTATTTCTTAGATGTGTTGTGTTTGGGCATAGTTGTAATGGTTCTTCTTCTTCTTTTGTTTAGGATATAGATGAGTCATCCTAATCTGAACCATGCATTAAACTCTTCTTTTAGCTTGAATCAAAGATAAATTTTTCTTTCTTTTATGAAATATTACGAACAATGAGATGTTATGACATGTTTTTTGTCTAAGGATAATTGATTGAATCAATTAGACTCTATTTTGTAAGGCTGATATGGTAGATTATATTCTGTCCTTTTCTTGGAAGTGAAATCAATTGTTTAAAATATACTTATTTCTATTTACTTTTGATATATTGTTTAGTTGTTGTAATAATTGTCTCATTAAAGCGAGTTGTTTTAATGGAACAATTATTGGAATTCACTTATTTTTAAGGCTTAGTGCTTATCATGCTTAGTTTATTGAAATGACTGTGCTAGCAATTTTTACGAGATGGACTTTGTAAGTGATAAAGAAGGAAAAAATTATATGATGTTGTAGACAATAAAATTAGGTCACACTCCCCTTTGGTCCTGTTATCCAAAATTCACCCCTAGGGTAATTTTGATAACATGCATCGATTATTCATCCAGCAAGTATAGTGATTCAAGGCAAAAATCATGTTTCTGGGTCCCCGGCTTCTTTCTAACCCTCCTGTCCAAGAAGAAATCCCAACAAAGTTGAAAATGGAAGAAATGCGAGAAAATAAGGTTACGGGATCTGTGTTAAAGGCATTTCGGGTTTACGGGCTTGGGGCCGAAAAAATGAAGAAAATTGGCTAAGTCTAGTCTAGGCGGTCCTTGGGACAGTTGGGACATTGGAGCCCGAATCAGCCGAAAATCGCGCCCGGCTGTCCACGCAGAAAAGGACATCCAGTGTGGGGACTCGCGGGACGCGAAAGGGTAAACCGTCGAAGGTGAAAAAATTGACTAACTATTGTGCGAGACAGGGACATCTAGGCCGAAAGTACGCGAAGGACACGAAGGGCCCGAATCAGCCGATGCGGAAGAATAAGGCCGGCACATCTGTGCCGTGAGTATGCGAAGGACGTGCGGGACATGAAGGACGTGAAGGACTTGAAAAGGCGAAGCGGCCGAGAGCAAACAATCAGCCCATTTCGGGTGGTTTGGAAATATTTGTCCCACACAGGGATAGTTGGACCAAAAGTACGCGAGAGGATGCAAACCACCCAAATCGGTTGAAACAGGGAACTTTCATCTGGGACAGTTGGGACAAAGGGATGCGTGGGACACGGAAAGCCGAAAGAGCCGAAAGCAAATCAAATCTCGCCACGTGTCTTCACCGTAAATAGGAACAAGGAAGCCCGAATCGGGCGGTTCGAAGGAATTTGTCCCAGGCGATTTGGGGCAGTAGGGTCAAAGGTACGCGAGGGCGCAAGGGACATGAAAAGTTGAAAGAGCCGCCAACAAATCGAAACGCGCCACGTGTCGAAAGGTTGAAAATTTTCCAAGTGTGCCCCTCAAGCCCGAACCAATAAAAGCGTGCCATGTGTCCAAGTCAAAATGATGAAGCGACCCGCGGAAATTTTCAAAGGATGAGTCCGTGGACGAACCGAGCCCGGCACATGTCATCCAAGCGGCGAGCTTCGGGAATGTTGGAAAATCTGCCAAAGGCTAAAATGAAGTAAAATGGAGCAGGAAGGGCCTGCGACCCTCAATTAAATTTTTCCACGTGGCACTTGGAATAGCGATGCGTGGGAAAAATTCAAATATTTTCCCGCCGATCCGTTTTGGCCTGTTTTCACCCTAAATCTTCAGATCGCCATATCTTTCGATCCAGAGCTCGGATTTTCACGTTCTTTATATCAATGGAAAGCTAGAAAAATTCTCTACATGATTCTAGGGTCAATCTTGCATTTTGGTTCAGTTTGGAGAGAGAAAATTGAGAAACACCTCTAGCACGTAATAATAGATAGAAGTGATGTTTCAACAACCAGCTTTAATGCAACAGACAGTTCACCATTTCTGCTAGACAGTCCGCCATTTTGCCAGGATTCACCGCTTCTGCCATAATGAGATGAGTTAAATGCAACCTAGAAGTGGTTGGGGTAGATTCGGATTTCTTCTCTCTTCCCTCTCTCATTCTTCCTATAAATTGTAAGGAGGGGCTTTTTTCTAAGAAGTTGTTCATCTTTTCGGCTCTGCCCTCCCTTCTTTTCTTCTCTAGGGTTGAAAATGGAGTTTGAACCTCCTCCCCTTCTCTGTAACGGTGTTTTTGCCTTTTACTATTGAAATGATGTTCTGTGCAATCTTCTAGAGCAACAAAAACGTGTTTCGTGATGCATCTGTCCATCCTTGCTCATTTTTGCTTGTTTTCTTCTTGCCTCTCTTCATTGCAGGTATTTGTGCATGTTCTAATGTTCATTACAGGTATGGAGCTGTGTTCATGGAGTTTTAGGACATTTTATGTGTGAAATCTATCCTTGGGCCTGTGATGCGTCTATCCATCCTTCCCATCGCTCACCTCTCTTTGTTCCATGGTAGTTTTGATAGATGTTCAACATTTTCCTTCTCTCGGTGTATCACTTTGTTTTAGTGTAGGCTCTTTTTCCCTTTTCTCTCTCTCCTATCTCCTTGGTGGTTAGATTAGGATTATATTAGCTTGCACCTGCACTTTGGAATAGCTTGTGGTAGGTAGTTTAGGAAGAGGAACTAACCTTCTCTGGAGATTCCTTTCTCGATTTTACAAGTCCCACACTTGGAGAAAGGATTCCATGTTATGCAAATCACACCTTTGGATGCTAGTAGGATCAACCTAGAAATCTGATCAACATCCGGGGGTGTTGTGATTTTTCATCAATAGTTTTGGCACACCAAGGGACCTCGAGAGGTCTTCCACTTCATCTTTTGTAGGTTGGTGTGTTCCTGTGAAGATTTCAGCCTTTGGAGGCACTTGCAAACACATCTGGCGACTCCATCTGATCAGCAACCCATTTCTTGAGTTGCAGACCTGTTTTCATCCATTTCCATCCATCCTTCTTTCCATCCCTTTCATTCTTTTCCATTCCATGAAGTTGTGCAATCATGACTTCATTTCCATCATGGAACTCACATTTACAATAGCAGCAATGTTTCCCACCTCCAACATGTTTTTTAAATCCTCCAAATTAGCATTTTGAACAAATTCAAGATCAGTATGTATACCCATATGAGCAGCAATGCCAAAGTCAGTTTGGCTATGGAGATTTCCAAGAGCAAGAGTATGCATATAATGAAGACCATCAGATGCAAGATGCTGGTCTATTGGAGAAAATCCAAGAGATGGAGGTAAAGATGGTGCGATCGAGCTACAGCTCAAATGAGAGCTTTTAGAATTGGTTGCAGGACTCCTTGTCCATGGGGAGGCCCTTTTCCAAGACACTTCGGCCCTCAGGAGAAGCTGGACTTCATGATGAAGATGCTGCCCCAACTTGCACAATGGACAGCAGAAATAGAGGCCTATACACTTGTTGTTGAAAAACCTTGTCAATGGGTAAGTTCTACACCATCATCTGGTTTTTATCTTCCCATTACTCAAGCAGCATTACAAATTCTAAACTCCCCATCTGCTGTCCCAAATGTTGATCCCATGTCTCCACCTCTTAGTCTTCCACCACACCTCAATTCTTCTTTCCTTTTTCCTTCCAAACAGTCATCCCCTCCACAAGAGCTAAATGAAATACCTTCCACTCCAAAGAAACAAGAGGTTTCACCTCTGCTACCACCACAAAAATTTCTGAATCAATTGAGTTACTGACCCATCCCTCCTCTTGCATTCCCAATTCCATGTGGGGAAGAAGAAATTGCAAAAATCAGCCATGAAGGACAGCAACAAGAGGAGCCCAACAAAATAGAAATGACAGACAACTTGAGGGTTTGGGCTACCAAATTTGGGATGACAAAGATCCCTTGATGGTTAAACCTACGAAGAGGCCGAGGTTGAACAAATGGTGGTTAAGACTGATTTTGTGGCAGCGAAGAAGAGCAAAAGAAGAAGCGAGATCAACAATGGTCGTTTTCTCGTAAAGTAGTGTCCATGTTGGCACTCTATTTGAAGGAATGTTGATTCAATTCAAGTTGCACAATCAGCCATAAAGGAAGAAAGATCAGAAGAAGAAGATCTTGCAGTCCCAACTTGTCCTCTAGAGCAGCAGATCGAAGAGTTTGACTTGATAAACTTCATGCTGGAGGAAGAGTTATATCAAGAGAAAGATTGTCTTCAAGTAGTAGAGAAAGGAGAAGCTGCTCCAGATCCAAAGGGAGAGGAGCACATTCTAGTTGTGGAGGAGAAAATTACAGATCCAAGGGCTTTGAGCACAAAGAAGGCTACAGGAGAACCTTCAGTTCTTCTTTCTACTTCACCTCTCTCAAGTTCTAGTACTGAAGAGGAGTTTGATCTCTCAAACTCAATGTTGGAGGGTGAAAGAAACCATGGTGGTCAAGTTACAGATCAAGAAGACACCATGGAGGAAGTGGAGCATTTGCAGTAGGACAGCCATGAGGTAGTTTATCTGTCAGATTTGGAGGACTGTTTTGATGGAGAAGAGCCAGTTGAGTTTCCACCATTCTCTCTTTCATCATCCACATTCCAAACACTTGAGTCTGCTTTGTCATGAAGGAGAACATTCATTTGCAGCAGCCTGCATCTTATATAGCTCTTTGGAATTAAGATTGGAAGATTTTATTCTTTCATGTTCTTCATTGGAGGAAGAGAAAGGGAAGAAGGATTCTACCATTGCTTCCACACCATCCATTCAAAAAGGTCCACAAGAAGACTCCATTTTTGGAGTTGAAAATCAAAGCTATGGTATATAAAATAGATAAGACCTTTCCCAATCAGGTATTTGGCTTCATTGGAGCCAAAGGAGAAGCCACAACTAGTCATGCTTGCTTTTGAGCATGAGGGTGAGCTCTGACAAAGTACCAAGGATTAGCTGTCATACCTCTTCAATCCAAATGTAGAGCAACTAAAAGAGGTATTGAATTTGCCTTCAGCTGATACCTTGATGATTTGGGTGGAAGACCAGCTTCTTGTTGATTTTCCATTCATCCAATCAGCCATGTTCAATGCCAAATCAGTTGCATGGCTGCCACTTTTGAGAAAGGAAGCTATTTTGCACAACTGACGATTCGGGGTTTGTTTAGCTTGCCTTTGCTTCCATTAGAATAGAGTAGGTAGGTTTGCTTTCAGCGAAAAAGTGCTTGTGCACACTTTGCATGTTCCATTTGGAGCATGTATGATTTTAGTTACTGTACATAGTTTTTGTGGTGCTGGTTTTGCTCTTGCATCCATTTCAAAGGTGCATTCTGGTGAGAATGACTCCATTTGATGGGTTTTCAAGTGGTTCGGAGGGAAGTTTTCAAAGTTCATATCATTTTTTAGGCTACTACTCATGACTCCATGCCCAATGAATGCTTCGAGCAACCGTAACTTCATCTAGCAGGAAGATGACCCCGTTGAGTTGCCAAAACTGTTATCCAAAATTCACCCCCACGAGGTAATTTTGATAACATGCATCAGATTATTCAATCCCGAGAAATTATATTGATTCAAGGAAAAAAATCATGTTTCTGGGGTCCCCTCGGCTTCTTTCTAACCCTCCTGTCCAAGAAGAAATCCCAACAAAGTTGTGAAAATGGAAGAAATGCGAGAAAATAAGGTTGCGGGATTGTGTTAAAGGCATTTTGGGTTTTGCGGGCTTGGGGCCGAAAAAATGAAGAAAATCAGCTAAGTCCTAGTCCGTGGTCCTTGGGACGGTTGGGATGTCGGAGCCCGAATCAGGTGAAAAACCGCCCGGATGGTCCGCAGCAAAAAGGACATCCGGGCCGTGGGGACGTGCGGGGCGTGAACGGGAAAACCGGCCGAAGGTGAAAAATTGACTAAGCTGTTGTGCGAGGCAGTGGGACATCCGGGCCGAAAATACGCAAAGGACACGAAGGGCCTAAATCGGACGACGTGGAAGAATAAGGTTGGGACATCTGGGCCGTGAGTATGTGAAGGACACGTGGGAAAAAAGGACGCGAAGGATGCAAAAAGGCGAAGCGGCCGAGAGCAAACAACAATCGATCCATTCTTGGCGGTTCGGAAATATTTGTCCTAGACAGTCCAGGACAGTTGGACCAAAAGTACGCGGAGGAAGCGAACCGCCCGGATCGGCTGAAACAAGGAACTTTCGTCTGGGACAGTTGGGACAAAGGGACGTGTGGGACACGGAAAGCTGAAAGAGCCGAAAGCAAATCAAATCTCGCCACATGTCTTCACCGTAAACAGGAACAAGGAAGCTCGAATCGAGCGGTTCGAGAGGAATTTGTCCCGAGGCGGTTTGGGGCAATGGGCCAAAGGTACACGAGGGGCGAGGGACGTAAAAAGTTGAAAAAGCTGCCAATGAATCGAACGTGCCACGTGTCGAAGGTTGAAAATTTTCCAAGTGTGCCCCTTAGGCCCAAACCAATAAAAGCATGCCACGTGTCCAAGTCAAAATGATGAAGCGACCCGCAGGAAATTTTCAAAGGATGAGTCCGCGGATGAACTAGAGCCTAACACATGTCATCCAAGTGGCATAGCGCGGGGAATGTTGGAAAATATACCAAAGGTTAAAATGAAGTAAAATGGAGTAGGAAGGGCTGCAACCAATTAGATTTTTCCACGTGGCACACTGAAGGCAATGACACGCGGGAAAAATTCAAATATTTTCCCGTCGATCCGTTTTGGCCTATTTTCGCCCTAAATCTTCAGATCGCCATATCTTTCGATCCAGAGCTTGGATTTTCACGTTCTTTATATCAATGAAAAGCTGGAAAAATTCTCTACATGATTCTAGGGTCAATATTACATTTTGGTTCAGTTTGGAGAGAGAAAATTGAGAAACACCTTTGGCACGTAATAATAGACAGAAGTGACGTTTCAACAACCAACTTTAATGCAATGAATGACTCTCACCGTTTCTGCTAGACATCTGCCATTTTTCTAGGATTCGCCATTTTTGCCATAATGATATGAGTTAAATGCAACCTAGAAGTGGTTGGGGTAGATTTGGATTTCCTCTCTCTTCCCTCTCTCATTCTTCCTATAAATTGTAAGGAGGGGCTTTTTCTAAGAAGTTGTTCATCTTTTTGGCTCTGCCCTCCCTTCTTTTCTTCTCTAGGGTTGAAAATGGAGTTCAAACCTCCTCCCCTACTCTGTAATGGTGTTTTTTCCTTTTACTATTGAAATGATGTTCTGTGTAAACTTCTGGAGCAACAAAAACGTGTTTCGTGATGCATCTGTCCATCCTTGCTCGTTTTTGCTTGTTTTCTTCTTGCCTCTCTTCATTGTAGGTATTTGTGCATGTTCTAATGTTCATTACAGGTATGGAGCTGTGTTCATGGAGTTTTGGGACATTTTCTGTGTGAAATCTATCCTTGGGCCTGTGATGCGTCTGTCCATCCTTCCCATCGCTCACCTCTCTTTGTTCCATGGTAGTTTTGATAGATGTTCAACATTTTCCTTCTCTGGTGTATCACCGTTTTAGTGTAGGCTCTGTTTTTCCCTTTTCTCTCTCTCCCTGTCTCCTTGGTGGTTAGATTAGGATTAGAATAGCTTGCACCTTGCACCGGAATAGCTTGTGGCGAGATAGTTTAGGAAGAGGAACCAACCTTCTCTTCCTTTCTTAGTTTTACAAGTCCCACACTTGGAGAAAGGATTCCATGTTATGCAAATCACACTGGATGCTAGTAGGATCAACCTAGAAATCTGATCAACATCTAGGGGTGCTGTGATTTGGTGATAACGATCCCTCGACAAATAAGCACCCTTCATCACATTCACCTAGCCATGACCCCTTTCACCCCACAAATATTAATTAAATTAAATTAATGCATTATCCTCACTATATTTATTATTTAAATATCTTATTTTAAATAATTTCCACACATACATTGACTTAGACACGTCACCAAGTGAACTCAACCTAAGACCTATTCTTAGTAAGTTGCCATAACTATCTGAGTCTTACCCAAACCCTAAAAATCAATGCCTACATTCCCTCTGACCACATTCCCACATACTTAAAAGAATCTCCCTGTCTAATTTGTGAGTTAACGACATGAGATTTGAGGAAATCAAGAGGATCTCCTAGTTTAGTAAACCTAGGAAATCCCACCTTGACGGACACCGGTTACCCCTAACTATCACCGGTTAAGACAGAACCATCCTCGCTTACCCTTTTAACCCCAAAGAAACTTTATTCTCAAGGTTGGAAGTTGGAAGCAAAGAGGTTGGTGAGCATTATCACATCCGAGAGAGATAACATATCTTCGAGAGCGAATTCCGTTGAGACCATGCATGCGAGGAAGGAGACCAAACATATTTTCCTACACAATCATCCCAGCCATGATCTCGATCTAACCAAGCAAAGAGGAATGCACATACAACCCATGCGAAGCTTTCCTTAAGTTGGTGATCACTTGTAACCTTCAAACCTCTCATCAGCACCTCCATCCCTCACTCATAGGCATTTAGGACTGGAATCCAAGTAAGTATAACATCATACTTTTTGGTTTATTTCATTTCATCATAATTTTATCATCTATTGTTTACCTAGCCACCTATTGAACTTATCCAACATTTCCACCTCCATATACCAATTAAAGCCTCACCGAAGCCTACCCCATTCAACCAATACCTTGTCCCGACCAACCAAATTCCTTTGTGTAGTAAAAAAGAAGACCTAAAGCTTGTTCTATGACATTCCTAGATTTCATAATGTATGGCACCGGTCACACCTGACCGTCATCAGTTACCCCTAACCGACATTGGTCTCTGTATTTTCCCACATAGCCTAGAACAGAGACCTATCCACTTAATTTCATCTCACCCTCATCCACCTGTGATCTACCCGAGACCTCTGTTAAACCTTCAGAACCCAGAACCAATCATTTGACCTTTGGATTCTATTCTAGCTTAGCCTATTAGATTAGATCTATTTCTTATTGTGTTTTAAGTGAGATACCTAAATCATTTCAAATTACAATAGGATTTACTTTGTTTACAACATTAAATTTTTTAAAATAGTGGGTGACAACCATCTAGAAAGTATCACACTTCTTGGATCTAGCATATGCTAGGTAGTTCACTTTGCCCATATTGTTTAATTCCTTCTCATGGTCCGGCTTTACATTGCAAGTAGTTCCTCCTAACCAAAAGGAATCTCTCACAATTAGCTATGGATTCGCAAGTCATATGCACACAACAACCCATCAACCAGCATTTGAATAGGTATTCCTCCTACGCCTGTTACCCTATTTGTTTTGTCAACATTTCAAAGAAACAATCTAAGAAAAAGGTGAAACAATTTGGTATGACCGGTGGGACCCATCCAGGGTTCCTTGCATTTCATTCATTCCTAGGAAAATTTTTGTGTTTTTTTCCCTTACGAAAAGTGCACACACTTTGTTATGAAGTCTACTTTATTTTGGATATATTCTAGCACTAAACTTTCTAAAAAGTTATTGTACTTTTTACATAAGATATATTATAACACTGTGAAGTTATGCTTAATTAACAGTTTAATTATGTATCCGAACATTAAAAGTGGCAATGAATATAAAAATTTCTTAATGGGCTAAATGAATCAATTTAGAAAAGAACTTAAGGAGTGTTAGATTAGGGTTAGGAAAGTTGTGCTTGACATTTGTTTTGAATAATAAAAATTAATTAAATTATTAATAAATTCCTTGGGGTATGTACATCTCGATGAGGCTATTCGATGAGGATGTTGGCACACACTAATCGCAAGGTTGTACCTTCAAGAAGATTATGATCTTCTAGAGGATACAATGATGCGATCGGCGTGTGGCAACACCCTTCCGGAATTAATCATCGAGATCTACATAAATTGGACTTGATCTTAGTTTTTCTCTATGTCAAGTTTGAAACATGTTTTAAGATATGGGGTAGCCCTCTAAAACTCAAGATACCTAGGCACATGGGGTTGACTTAGGTTGACCCGGTATGTTAACTTACCCTAAGTCTTTGTGAGCTTCCTCTTATCATAACACATATTGTTAACATGAACTAGGGTTAAACCTCGGGCAAGTGGACTGGCGTGAGTTAGTAAAGAACATTCTAGATAACAATAGAGTGGGGTGAAGGATGTATTATGGATTGATGAGTATGCCATCAAGGAATAGTAATACATACAATATGTTAGAAATCTTTGGCCAAAGTATCGCAAGCTGCTGTTACGTTGTCCTATGTTACCTAGTCTAAGGTTCATGATGTAGATGAATATTGGTAACAATTATTCAGATAGGTTCCTTAGAAAGATAACTCAATACCTTGAACAGGGAAAGAGAACCAAGTATATGTAGTATATGGATAAGTATTCAATACTTAATGTTAAACATGAATAGATCGGTAGTTTACCGAGTCATGAAATGAATAGATTGGTAGCACATCGAGTCATTATAGCTGCATATGGTTATCTGTTATATGAATGGTTGATAAAGAATGTGTGTTATAAATTATGAAATTTAGAATAGAGAACATTAGTTAAAAACAAAATTTCCCTTGTTTATAAAGTCTTAAAATGAGAATGTTACGAGCTTAGGGATAACCGACATTGGTCAAGGCGGGATTTCCTAGGTTTACTAAACCAGGAGATCCTCTTGATTTTATTATATCTCCCATCATTAACCCACGGATTAAACTGGAAGATTCTTGTAAGCATGCGGGAATGTGGTTAAAGAGAATGTAGGCATTGATTTTTAGGGTTTTGATAAGTCTTAATTAGTTATGGAAACTTACTAAGAATAGGTCTTAGGGTGAGTTAGCTTAATGAGGTGTCTAGGTGAAGTGTATGTGTGGATATTATTTAAATTAAGATATTTAAATAATAAATATTGTGAGGATAATGAATTAATGTAATTATATTAATTAAAGTAATATTAGTGAGGTGAAGGGGGCCATGGCTAGGTGAATGCAATGAAGGGTGCTTATTTGTTGAGGGACCAAAGGGGAGTGTGACCTAATTTAAGGTCATGAGGTCAACAACACAAGTAATAGTGCCGTAAGGTATAGTGAACACATGAGGTCAAAGGTCCCTAAGCGATGGTCGAGGTCCAAATATCTAGGTCACAACATGGGTAAGGCCAAGGTAGGGGTAAAATAACTAGTCCCCAAAGGAGGAAAAAGAGAGGTAGTAAATGATGAGGTCAGGAAGGTTAGGCAAATGGCTTGGGTAAAGGTGGGGTGGCGTAAATGATCGGGGTGAAGGGTGGGTGAGGCAAAAAAGCAAGTAGGGGTAGGGTAAATGGGTGAATTTTAGGGAAATTTGCAAGTGAGGGTGACCAATTCGTAAAGGATAACTCAAGGCGTTGGTATTGGTTAACTAACGATAGTTAGGTAGGGCAAGTGATCGATGTTGGTCAAGGGTAACCGACGTCAGATAGGTCGGGTTTGTTATAAAAATAAAAAATCGGTATTTTTGTTATTCATTTATCATTCAACTAAGTGAGAAAATGAAAAAAGAGAGAGAAAAGTGCCCAGACGGAATGGAGCATTGAGTTGCAGTGTGAATGATGGGTGATCGGTTGGTGAGAAGCGGGTCCATAGGATTAGTGTGAGGCATTTGATTGGGTAGAGGTTGCGGGTAGCGATTTTGTGATGGCGAGAGGCTAGAGAGGGATTGAGCGGGCCACCGGTGTAGCATCCGAGATGTGCCACCGAGATGACGGTAGTGCAATGAGTTAAACGTCCTACTCTATGAGTATTAGATTAGATAGATTAGAGGATTAGGATATTGTTGTGTCTAGGTTTTGTTTGTTATTTATTTTTATGGGTGGGAAAAGATTAAATTTGGGAATGGGGGAATAGTGGGTAAAAAGAGGAATGGGGAGGGTAATAAATGGGATAGGGGGGTGGGTGGAGGTCTAAGGGTAGTTTAAGTCATTATAGGTGGGTAAAAGGAGAAAAGGGGAGGTTTTCTTAAAATGTGGGTTTTGGGAAATCACGGGTTTTCTGCGATAGTGACCGGCGTCAAGTGAAGGCTGAACCGTGTATCGGTCACCAAAAAAGTGACTGATGCCGGTTAAGGGGTGACCAGGGTCGGTAAGGGTGAACCAATATCTTGGTCGGGTTATTGGGAACAAGGGTCCAAAGGGGATGTGGGCTAGGTTGAGATGGGTAGGGTGAAAATAGGGTGTGGGAAATTGATAATTGGTAAATATGGATATGATAAAGGTAGATTAATGTTTTGTTTATATTGGATGCAGGGGAGAGTGTAGCTACATATGTGGGATAGGGTTCCACCTCTATTGGTGATAGTACATGGCATAACGACCCCGAAGGAGCTACAACATGTGGAGGCAGTTGGCTTGAGTGGGGTTTGTCACTATCGGCATGTAGTTTGGTAGCCCAGTTTGATGATCGTGTTCATCGATAGATGGGATTCCATGACCAAAACGTTCCACCTACCGATGGGTGAGATTACTATCACCTAGAGGATGTGTTCCGATTCTTGATTACCCATATTGGGTGCATAGGTCTACTCTGTCTCCTCCAAGGCCTCAGAGGAGCTGATTGTGACTATTTTTGGAGAGGGGATGGCCGACCTAACATTCCATAGTGCCAGCTTGAGCTATGGAGAGATGTACCTAGCCCGTCCGGAGGAGACAAGGCTAGTGGTTCTGTTGATGGAGGTAGTGTGCTACTTTACACTGCCAGATGTAGAGGGTGGATGTTTTCCCAATCACTGATGGGGGTACTCCACGACATGATGGTGGATGAGACCCACTTTTCCTGGGCACCAACATTCTTGGTGTAGCCAGGGAGTTGTGGGCATATGGGTAGCTACGCAGTTTAGCTTTGTGTTGTACCTTCTTACTACACTTCTTGGGTATATGAGCACATAGTTTTGTGTAGCCTATAGGGATGCCCCGAGCAGATGCATTCCCAGTCACGATTTGTGCGGGTGGGGTATAGGAGATGGGTGCCGGTGATTGGAGAGTGGAGATCTGAGAGGCCCACACATGATGTGGCCTATTTTTGGTAGTTACTAGAGGGGTTATTCGGAGTGGACATTATATGGAGGCCATATGTGGGATTCCCCTCATATAGGCATATGCATGAGGAGCTAGCTGAGCTCCAGCTAGAGAGATGGATATAGGGTCGCCATGCTAAGGAGTACGAGATGATCCCAATAGATAGAGTTTGGCGGCAGTTTGGGTTAGTATAGGACATACCTCCGCCCTTCCCACAAGATCTTGAGAGATGACATAAAGAGGCCTTTACCTCTACCACAACCTATAGATCCTACGGGGTAGGTGGAGCAGTAGTGAACTAATGGATAGATGATCTTTGGGTGCATAGACAGGTACAGAAAGTGGTGGGTGGCTCACTTATGATCCATACCACCTAGACGGGGAAGCTAGATTTCACCACCATCATGGTGCAGAGAGATGCCCTACAGGGGCAGGTGGCTACTCTCATTACCCAGTTGGGTATACTACGTACACACAGCTGGAGAGCTATGAGGAAGAGGTAGCAGAGCTACATGTATAGGTGGCCAATCTGCAGGCCCAGATGGCTGGTGGAGGAGATGGAGAGAAGGGTGATGGTCAGGTGGCAGCTTTACATGCCCAGGGTGGTAGGTTTACAGGGCCAGTTGGCCATAGCCTAAGCATAGATTGGGGTCTTACATGCCTAGATATAGGCACAGGGGTAGGGGCACCACCATAGGCACCGGACCGGGTCCTAGTTCATAGGAAGGAGCGGGGCGGGTGCCGCATGACAGTATAGGGCCGAGACCTATGGGACCACAACAGACCATGCATATATCCAGTTATGAGATGCCCTAGGTGAGGCTAAATATTACCAAGACCAGCTGATGGTGGTTGGGATAGACTTCATATCCTATGCCGAGTACAGGGCATAGTAGGCATCTAGTGAGAGGACGAGATCCTACACTCACAGTGTGGAGAGCATAGGGGGTCGGCTCGAGCTCCAAGCCCGAGATCGAGTAGAGGCTACCGGTGCACGAGAACAACTCCGGTTGAGGCACCGGTAGGGACCCGTGGAGGTGAGGGTACAGTGACATAGAGATGGAGGACATCCACCGAGATGTCTAATATGTGGTCACCTGGTTTTTGATGTATAATAGTCTTTTTATGATTTATATCGGCCTACGTACCGAGAGAGATAATTGTATTTTTGGTCACATACTGGCATACGTGCTGATGACAGTGAGGATGTATGAGAGGTTTTGTCTATTTTGAGCATATACCGCTTCATGCCTTTGAAGAGATTTTGTATTTATTCATTATTTTATTGTATATATGAGACCGGCCTACGTGCCAATGATATTTGGTATTGTGTATCGGCCTACATGCCGATGATTTTGAGATGATGGACATGAGGAGATAGCCATGTATATTGTATTGAGATACACAATTATTTATATGATGAGATACATGTTATTTCTAGATTTGTTGATGTGTTGATGAGATTTTGATTTGTTGTTTTGATATGGATGGAAATTAGGTGAGTTAGGCATGATGGAGTCAGGTTGGTATAGGCATGGATTGATTTAGGTTTTTAGACATGGATCAAGTCAAGTTGGTTTAGGCATGGATCAAGTCAGGTTTGTTAGGCATGGATCGAGTCAGGTTGGTATAGGCATGGATCGAGTCAGGTTTGTTAGGCATGGATTGAGTCAAGTCATAGGCATGGTTGAGTCAGGTCATAGGCATGGTTGAGTTCAAATTTGGTGAAGTTGTGATTCATTATTTTGTGAAATGAATGATAATATGGGTCATATGTGAGATGTGGTATAATCTATGCATAGTGATGATAAAGAAATGGTAGGTGTAATAAATGTATGTTGTGATGAGGATTAAAATACGAAGCAACTTGTTATGTATGTGGTTTAAATTTCCTATCTGGGATAGAAAAGGGAAACTAAGTGAGGTGTGATGTAATGTGAGGAACATGGAAGATGAATTTTTAGGGTAGAGAATAGCCGAGCTAACCTCCAAGGGCCCCATGCCCTTGGAGTGCTACCTACATTGTCCTAGAAAAAGGGACCTCAGGCCAATGTAGTTCTCCCATGAGCTATGGAAGAATATGAGGAGGTATGAAAATGAGTTAGTAGGTTTTAGGCATGTTGTGGGTTTAGGTTTGATTAGGTGTGGGTATATTATAGGTAAAGTGATGTAGGTGGGGTCGATTATGGTGAAAGAAGAAGATTACCCCAAAGGTAAGCGTCGATGACCAAGTCTTGGATAAGGTAATCAAAATGTAAACAAAGATGGTTAAAAGATAAGAGGGGAAATAAAGCCACCTGATTAGTGAGGATCATACCGAGTAGATCACACCTTGAAAGTGGTGATGAATGTAAGACCCTAAAGACATTGCATGATCAATTGTTCTACGGTGAAAAGTAGTCACATGATCACCAAATGTCGTAGTTTTTGAGAGGTCCCCGAGGTAGTATGAAATGGGAATGGGAATGGTAAGAATGGTGAAAGGTAGTTAATTTTTTATATGGTATGAGGTAGCACGTGCTTCGGGCAAGAGAACCTAGGTCGCAATGGGAAAGTCCATGACTAAAAGGTTTGTTGTTTTTATTTGTATTTGAGATAGACTTATCGATGCGAGAAGTCTATATGGGATGAAGAACATTTAACTCCTTGAGGTCTTCATGAAGTTGATTGATGTAGGAAGCTTCAATTTCTCTCATTTTTTTTGTGTAAGAGATTTACATAGCTGTCCTTTGAGGGAGCAAATCTATTTACAACGGCAATTTTCAAGAGGAAGATGTCCTTTTAAGGGAGTCATATTTTGATTGGAAGTTTGACTCAAGGAGTTATATCCCATGCGAGGGATTTAAATTCATGGAAAAGACCAAAGTGGAGGATAAGATTCTCGTGTAAAAGGCAAGGTGAAACAACCATCATATCTCATCTAAAGGTAGACAAAATTTTTCCTTGAGAATCATGCTATGTGCAAAGACTTGTGGTACACATATTTAAGAGAAGATAACAAGTGACGGGTACTCACATGATTCTTGTTTAATCATTGGTGAGGTGGATGAAGTGGATAGTGCTCAAGGGATGAGCATGGAAAGAGACAAAAGGGGAGGTAGGATGAAAATTCAACAATAGAATGGTCAAAGATGCAAGGTGTTAAGGGGCTCAGGTTTAGGTTTACCATCGAGTGAAGATAAACGATAAGCACATGATCCATAGGTAAGAGTCATGATGTATGGTCCAAGCCAATTAGGTGAAAATTTACCCCATTTTCTTTTTTCTGCTTTGGTTACATGTTGATTTTCTTTCAGACAAGGTCACTGACTTGGAAGTTTTGTGCATGGACACGTTTATCGTAGGCACGTTTGATATGTTTTTGGTAAACTTGAAGGTGATCAAGAGCGTTAAGACAATGTTAATCTAATAATTCAAGTTGTGCTAAATGGTTTTGATGAAAGTCATCATCATTGAGCATGTCATGGAGTGAAATGCATAGTGATGGAATCTAGACTTGAGAGGTAGGACTGCCTTTCAGACCGTAGACTAGAGAAATGGGTGTGCCACAAAGTGGAAGTGCAAATACTAGTATGGTATTCCCATAGGGAAAAATAATGTGCGTATGCCAATCCTTCCTAGTATCATTAACCACTTTCATAAGAATTTTGTTTAGGGTTTTGTTGGCGGATTTGGCTTAGCCATTGGTTTGTGGGTAATAGGGTGATGAGGAACTAAGTTGAATGTCAAATGCATCGCAAAGTTTTTGTAATGTTTTCCATTTTCAGTGATGAGGTGATGAGGAACACCAAAGTGACAAATGATATGGTGGTTAATGAAATCACATATTTTCTCAACTTTCATGGAGATGAGTGGTATGGATTCCACCCATTTCGTGTAGTATTCGGTAGTAGTGATAATCCATTAATGGAGTTGGGAAGAATGGGGGTTGATCTCTCCGACAAGATCCAAACCCCATTGAGAGAAGGCCAAAAGGTCACGGGTGACCTATAAGGCATGACTAGGTGTATGATGAAGATTGGAATTTTGTTGGCATTTCATACAATGTTTGACGTAGTTGCAACAATCATGGTTTAGGGTCGGCCAAGTAATAGCCTAGGTGCAAAATATGCTTAAGAATAAAGAAGGCCACTAAAGTGACCTCCACATATGCCATCATGAACCTCCCTAATGGTATAAGGAATTTCAAAACTCGTGAGGCATCGTAAGAGAATACCATCAAAGCCGTGCTTATAGAGGAGGCCCCCCATGATGATGTAATGAGAGACCTTTTTAAGGAAGGTGCGTTGTCCATTACAGGTGAGATCAGGAGGTAAGATGGAGAGAGAAAGGTAGTCGGAGTATTTTTATACCAAAGGTCACTCGGGTCAGGGGTAGCAATTCGATGGAGTAAACATCGTGAGGTAAACAAGAAGGTGCTTGGAGGCATTGTCTGACAGTGATAAATATTTTAGAATCAACGGAAAAGCAGTATTTGGGAAGCTAAGCAGGCCAAGGTATCTACAAATTTGTTAGTTGAATGTGGGATGGTTTGAAGGGTGTAACAATCAAAGGTGGTCAACAATACATCTACATCATGTTTATACTTTTGAAGCAACTCATTATGACATTGGTATATACCATTGTCTTGGTTTATGACCAATTGAGAATCACCAAAGATGTTTATTGATTTGACATCTAGGGCATAGGTGGATAGGATACCTAGTACGAGCACTTCATATTCGAAATATTATCGGTGCATTCAAAATAGAGTTTGAAAGATAAAGGCGTGGGCTCACCATCAAGTGGAATGAGGATAATACCAGCCCCACCCTCACCTTGACACTTGGACCCATCGAAGAAGAGTGTCATTTGGTAAGGGGTTTGTCCAAGGAAAGAGTAGCAATTGACTCATCTGGAAAATCAAAATTAGAGGGTTGATCCTAGAAATAGGTACATTGGCCAATCTCTCGGTGATAGCTTGGCCCTTGATGGAATTTTGATGAATGAATTCAAGGTCAAGATCAGCTAAGAGCATAAGCCATCATGTGGTATGCTAATTTTGATATGGTTTAGTGTACATGAAGTGTAAAGGGTCGGTGTTGGTCACAACATAGGTTTTGTGGTTGAGTAGGTAATGATGGAGTTTGGTGGCAACGAAAACTAATGCTAAGTAAAAATTTTCGGGGTGGGTGTATTAGGTTTCGTAGTCCAAAAGAGTACAAGTTATGTAATAAAATACCTATTCCTGTGTTGTTCATCACGATGAGCGAGCATGGCTCCCAAGGAATGATCGGTAGATGAGATGTACAGTAAAAAGGTTTATCATCTATAGGCGGAATGAGTACTGGGTGGTTGGAGAACATATTTTTAAGGCTTCAAAAACTTTGTGGTAATCATCATACCATTTAAAGGAGACATCCTTCTTGAGAAGATGATGAAATGGTCGCACATTCGATCCGATAATTGTGAAATGAAACGATGAATAGAATTCAACTTACCTTGTAGGCTACATAGTTGTCTAAGGTTAGTAGGTCGAGGTATTTCGAGAATGGCCTTGACTTTATCAGATCAACTTCTATACCATGTAGGGAAATGATAAATCCTAGGAGCTTTCCTAAGAGAATTGTGAAGACACACTTCTTAGGATGAAGGCGGATGCAATATTTAATGAGATGGTCAAAGATGGTTTTGAGGACGGTAAGGTGCTCATAGCAGCACTTAGATTTCACCAAGAGATCATCCATGTAATCTTCTAATATGCGATGCATGATGTCATGGAAGATGTAAGTCATAGCCCACTGATATGTGGCACCAACATTTTTAAGGCCGAAAGGCATGACTCGATAGCAGAAGGTCCCCAAGGGGTGATGAATAAGGTTTTATGTTGATCCTTTGGGGCAAGAAAGATTTGGTTATAACCCGAGAAGCCATCCATGAGTGATAGCATCTCGTGGCCAGCGGTAAGGTCAACCAGCTAGTCAATACTGGGTAAGGGAAAGTCATCTTTTAGACATGATAGGTTGAGGTCACGGAAGTCTGTGAAAATACAGAGTCCCTTTGTTGCTTAAGTGACAGGGGACAATGTTAGAAATATAACGAGGATAATCGATGGGTAAGATGAAGGAAACGGAAAGAATACAATGAAGTTCTTTGTGACAAGAAGGCAATACGAGGGTGCATTTTCCTCGGCTTTTGTTTGATGGGTTTGGCATTGAGAACGGTTATGATATTGTGGACCACTAGGGTGGGGTCAATATCGCATGTCTGCATAAGACCAAGTGAAATCGTGGTTATGATCTCTGAGAAAACAAGTGATGGCTTCATATTCAGCAGCATCTAAAGATTGACCGATCTTTAGGATGTGTGGGTCATCCTGAGTATGAATGTTGATCTTGATAGTCGATTCATTCAACATGGTTTGCATCTCAGAAGGTAACAATCGATGAATATATGAGTCTTCTGCACCAAGGTAGGTGAGTATAGATTCATCATCCTAACATTGAATGACGTTAATTGAAGGTGTATCACTATTGATCATTTTAGGATACGGAAGGGAAGAGTGGAAGGAGCTTCACACTCATGTTGATAATTCAAAGGCCCTAAAGAAATGATGTTTATGAAAAAAAGAGTTAGGAGGGATAGATTCAGGGATCCATAAAATCCATAATTGATGGTGGTGATTGATGAAGGTGGAGTAGGTGAAGAAGGTGGAGAAGGGCTAGTGTCCTTGATGAGTTCAATGCGGGCTTGTTTGGTAGGTGGTTTGGGAAAGCCGATACCACTTCGTCATTATGTTTGTAGGTGGTACATGGAATAATGGTATGTCATCCTTTCTCGTAAAATCCAAAACCAAAATCCTTCCATGCACACTAGTGCAAGAAGGTGTGGACAAGACGGTGATTGGTAAGTGATTGGAAGTCACAGAAAAATGGGTGAGTTTGTGATGGTGGTTCGGGTGTGTAAGTGGTAGTATCAAGTCCCCCATAGGTGAGACTAGTATGAAGGTGAGGAGGACCATACAGGAGATTTTCTCCTATACGATGATCATAATGTGGGTGTTGGTGAAGGCTTCCATACTCTTGTGGAGTAAGGAATGTGTTGACACTATATAGGTGGTACTCCCCAGTGAGGCATTGAAAAACACCTTCCAAGGGATTGGTGGTTGGTATGTAGGTAGATGGAATGGATGAAGTGTCGAAGGTCGATGTGGAGGTAGAGTTAACAGATTGGGAAATTGATGGGTCAGTCGTGGAGGTTGTGGCAGTGGTAGGAATGGAGGAGGTATGTGTGGTTGAGGTAGCGACTATATTGGTAAGCGAAGGTATAGGTGAAGCGGTGGTGGTCACGGAGGTAGCCGCTTTAACGGGTATGAGCACATCATTGGGTCGGTAAAGCATTCTGCATGTTTTGAAAGGTGATGGATCAGCTGGGTTAGTATAGGTGTGCCCTTCGTGTTCAAACTTTACACAACGATGCAAAGTGGAAGGAACACAACCCATGACATGAATCCGAGTGGTACGCCAAGAACAAAGTTATATTGGAATTCTTGCTCCAAGATGTAGAATAGTTCTAGAATAGTGTGGGGGCCCACGTGAATGTGGAGGATGATGGTGCCTAGTGTAGAGGTGATAGCGTCATTGAATGAACGCAACATGATAGGATGTTTATGCATGCAATTGTCAGGTATGCACATTTGAGTGAATGCATGGGATGAAATGATGTTAATGCTAGTACCCCCATCAATCATCACACCATGTACCCGTATTTCATTGATGTGGACATATATGAAGAGGTTTGGGTCCATGTCATCATTTTGGTGTGGCACAATCTCTTCCTCTCATAAGCTAAGGGAGGCTACTTGGTAAATAGGGTGGGGTGAAGATGAAGGTGGTAATTTAGTGAGAGAGGCTACATGATGGGGTGTGATAATGGAGGCTACAGGTGTAGGGTCATTGGGTAAAACTTCAATAGATTGAAGAACCTCCATGAGATCTTGACGATGGGATTCCGAGGTTTGAATGAGGTCATATAAGGACATTTTGAGGGGAGACTGGTGTAATTTTTTGAGCATGGTGTGATGTGTGACCCCATTAGAAATAGGGTATATGGGTCCATGGATAGTAATCTTAGGTGGGGGTGTAGATGGTATGTTGGGTATAGGATTGGTTTGTGGGTCAGTTTTCTTTTCTTTACCTTTATCCTTCTAAGCACGAGTAGTGACATGTATCATGTTGATCTGAGGGGAGTTGGAAAATGGAGAAGGTGTAGGGTGAGTGGTATAATGACATGACGAGACATAAACCTACCGAGGAGAAAACCCCGTGAGGTGAGATGGGCGCAATGAAATTTGGGTGGTGGCATGGCAAGTTATCTAATGTGAACCATGTTAATTTCAAATATTGGCGGTGGTTCGAGGAGCTATGGAGGTGTAGGTTTTGGTTGTTGAGTGGGTAGTGTGGGAATGGGTGTCGGTGAAGTAGGGTCCTTGTTGAGAAGGTTGTCATCGTCAAAGTTGCCTTCCGGAGGACACAATCCGGATAATTATGGCTTTCAAATCTTTACAGCTTCTCCACATTGTGCCCTAGCACACGATGGTAGGCACAAATTTTGGTGTCATCAAACCCTTTTGGCTTGGGTTTGAGGGAGTCATAAGCTCGAGTGGCGGTAATGTGATGAAAAAGTCTCAAGGAGGTTGGTTAAAATTTTGGGATAAGACCTGCTAGTGGATCACAATGGGAAGTGAACGTTGGTTTGGGTGTAGGTGTAGTTGATTGTTGAGGAACGGTCTTTGGAAGAGGGGATCAGATTGAGCTATGGTTTTGGGTGCCGGCATGGTCTTGGGAATTGGTCGTGTTTTCTTGGGTAGGGGTATGATGGATGAACCGGCAGGAGGGTGTGTGGTTATTTTGATTACCTTTTTATGGGGTAGTGGAGTTTTGTTTTTGGGTTGCACCTTCTTGGGTAAAGGTGATATGTGTGTATGAGGTTTAGAAGGAAAGGTAGATGGGGAAGAGGATGAGTTACCCACGGGGATAATGGAGGTGCTATGAAGGTAGAGGATGCGGGTCGTGCAGGAGGTGTAAGGGAAAAAGACTGAAGTGTAGTGGGTAGTGAAGGAATTGCTGAAGGTATTGGAGGTATGGGTGGTAAAGATGTTGTGGGTGTGGGTGTAAGTCATGTTGGGCACTTGGGTACATTAGAGCTTTTCGAGGAAGGAATGGGTTGTTGTGTTTTTGGTTTATTGATGGGTGGAGGTTTCTTGGCCATGTCGGAAAGATGAGGTCTTAAGACAAATTGGGACAGTGAAGGTGTGATCGGGGCAGTAAGGCAGTGGGGTATGAGTCTTATGGATTTGGTTCTTCTACTTGGGTGTTAGATTAGGTGCGGTGTTGACTTTGGAGGATGTAGCTAAATCCAGTTCGATAGGTGGATGAGTAAGGCTGGTGGTTGGGGTGACCCCTAAAGTGGTAATAGGTTTAGTCGAGCTAAATGCTATGGGTTTGGGTTTAGATGTAGATTGGGTTATGGGTAAGGGTGTGTTTAGATGTAGATGTAGATTGGGTTATGGGTAAGGTGTCATGGAAGGAATCATGATAGAGGTGGTTGTATTTGGTTTGATTGGTTGAAATATTTTTGGGTAGATAGTGGAAGTATCAGTAAGTGACATTTGCATCTGTGTTGAGACCAAAAGCAAAAGACACCCCCATAATAAGGCTCTATCCACATAATCTAGGTGATCGGCCAAATGTGAGAATGATACATCTATAGGTGGAGTTGATGAGGACCTAATGGAAATTCTCGTAAAATGTGTCTTAGAGATGGGAAATTAGCTAGCTTCAGCTTCTATGGGTAAGAGAGCCGAAAGTAGGTCTGCAGGATTTTGGGTAGCTGATGGAGAATGCTCACCAAGAGGCAAAGGTATCTCAATTGGGTCTGTAATGGGTGGAGGAGATGATGGGTGCTCCTCTGTGGGTGGAAGAGGTAATAGGTGCTCCTTTGTGGGTGGAGGAGGCACTGTGGGTATTAGTTCTCTAAGTGGAGAAGCCAAAGGTGAAATGGTCTCGATGTTAGTAGAAGACTCCTCCATAGGTGATGAAGGAGATGAAAGGTGTTCCTCTGTGGGTGGAGAAGTAGGTGCGGTGGGTTCCAATGCGAAAGGAGAATTTTGGGCTAGGATTTCCTCTATGGAAGGAATCTGAGGTAATTGGGAGGTGATAGGTACATCATTAAAAATAGTGTGAACCTTGTGGGTATGGGTATCATGAGTCAAGGTCTCACCGGGTTTGGTCGACAAAGGGGCATGGTTAGGAAATGGTTTCTTGAAGATGTGTAGGTTTTGGTTGGTAGGTGCGTTAGGATTATCCACGGTTAATTTTCCTTTTCGAGTATTTCTTGGACAATGTTTTTGAAAGTGATGTAATTGCCGTCACTATGACCCTTTACTCAATTATAATTACAGAATTCATGTTCTTTATACCATGCGGGCATGGGGCGAGCAGGGTCAAAACTAGTGTGTGGTTTTATAGGTGGAAGGGTGATGGCTCTGGATTTGATAAGCTTTTCTAAGATAGAAGAGTAAGGTTCCCCAATTGGGGTGTATTTCCGCTGCTCTTGTCTGAATTGAAAAGTCTGGACGGGTGAGAGATTAGATGAGGGGGTAGCCTGATTTGATGGATGAGCTAGGCCAGCCTTGAGTACCACTGTATTAGCGGTGCCCTTAGCTTTTGAATAATTGTTTTGTGGTTTGGAAGAAGAAGAGGTATCATTCGACTTGAATGTTGAATTCTTATTACATAATTGGATTTTCTTCTCTTCGATGGCCTCGAATCTCTAACTTTCATGCCATAGTGAATGCTTCATTTAATGTTCAGAAATTTTGGACCTATAAGGTGAAGGAGTGTAGGACAAAGACACGGAAGGAATTCATGAGCATCGAATAGTTGCACTTCACCAAAGTGTAGGAGTTGCGAGATTAAAGAAAGTAAGCTTTGTAAAAAAATGTGCATGCATATGAGAGCTCAAGATTCGAAAAGTGGAGTGGAATGGAAGCCTTAGCTTAGCTTGTATTGGATTTTCATAGATCAAAAGAGATGGTGTACATATAGGGGAGTGAATGTGTAACTCCCATATAAGAGAAGATTCCTCCATAATGGAGAAGAGGAGTTACTTTCCCAAATGGGAATGTAACTCCTATGACACACTTACACATATGATAGATTCTATAAGAGAATCTGTCATAACTAAGATGACACCTAGATCCATGTCCACCTAAGTGAGATGACTCACCTGGTGAGGTGGAATAACACTAAATAAGTGAATAAGTATACCACCTACACCAACACCCCCCCTTCATCGTAACTTAGGATGAGGCGGAAAGTCAGAAATAAGAAATGGGTCCCGGCACAAAGCCTGATGAGGCACCCATGTACAAGAAGAAGTCCCAAGCAGTGAAGGAAAACCCAGTGGGAAAAACACCCACCACAAGAGAACAAAACACTCTCTAATCTAAGAAAGATGCCAAATATGGGTCCCGGCCATAGACGAGCCTAAAAGGGTACCCATGTACAAAGAGGCAATCTCTCGGAAAGAAGAAGAAGAGAGAAGAAGAGGGAGACAAGAGGAATGCAGAAGATGCCATGGACGGATCTAAACTCTGCAGCTCTAGGAGGTCTCCTAGAAGAATGTCGATGACGAGATCCTCTGCCTCTGGACTGAAGAAGAGCCACCCACAACGAACTATGTGCTTGCCCTTAGGAAGGACAGAAATGATGTGTTGGAAGTCCGCCCACTCCACAAAGGAAACTGAAGGCAGCAACATGAAGAACTCTGAGTCTGGTGCACTGAAGTGTGACATAGGTCTAGCGAGTGAGTGCCAAGGAACCGAAGGTAATGCCATGTGCATAGAACTATCAGAGTGAAGAGGAACACCCGCAAAAAGGATGTCCAAGTGATGTGAAGGGAACAAAACATCCTCCACAACAGAAAAGGGATCCACAACAGGAGGATCAATGAAGGTGTCCGGAAATGTGGAAGTGACATGATTCCCTAAGGGGCACACCCAAAGAACAGAGATGATGAACTCCTCTAAAACACCTGTAGATGGATGAGGAACCTATAGAGCATCACAAGTGGAATCTGTGAAAAGACGACTAAGGTCAGGAAGATACTCGTCCCAATGAGGGGGCTCAACAAACAGAAGAGTGATGTCAGATAGGTATGAGTCATCCAATGAAGGTAGAGGAGTGAAATGGGCCTCACACACTGGAAGTGGAAAGGAGGCTAGTGTAATGACGGTGTGAGACTGAGTATGAGACTGCTCGATATCTGATGAGATGTGGGGGGTGATAACAATGTCTGGAATAGTGAGAGAAAGAGGAGAAGAGTCCTTTGTAGTACTCTTGACATCAGAACTGGATGCACAATCCTCGTCATCAGAAGTAGAACCAAGCGATCTGTGTTAGTGGAACTGTCATCACATGAAGAAATGGAGGAGATAACTGAATCAGCAGCAGCAACAATGGCGGCAGTATGTGAAGGGTCTCCATAGAAGGACTGAAGAATGCTCCAGACATGATGAGGTGGATCTGAGTCTGCCACGTGAAACCAGAGAGAACGAGAGACATGCATCATCATGTGACCAAAGACATGGTCGCAAGTGTCGAGGAAGTCCTCTAGATGATGATGATCAGTGGGTGCAGGAACTGGCCCAAGTAAGAAGGTTGAAAGACCCTCATAGGTGAAGTAACGTTCCATGGAAGCACGCCAGGCTGAATAGGTCTCTCTCCTAGTGAGAAGTGGCGGAGGATGTAAGGTGATCCTATGATGCTCACGTCTGGAAAGAGCACTCTCCATGATGAAAAATGCAAGATACAAGGTGCAAGACGTCGGACTCGGCCGATAATGCGTCTGCGTGTGTAGGCCCAAGAGTACAAGCAACCCCCCCAGAATGCGGCACTTTATAAAAGTAGTGCATTTACAAAATTGAAATTCCATCATGTAGTGTGCGAAAAATCATGCAACTTTGACCAAGGAAGCGCTAAAAAATGAGCAGCGAGTCAAAAGTTATGGCATTAAAACGATTCCCGCAACTGATGGAAAAATGCACTAGATACTGTAAACACATTAAAAAAGTACACGAGATGGGTGCAAAGGGTATCGTGTGACTACTCGTTGGAAATGGCATCAAATTTTAGGCATAGTTTGTTTTGACTGCGAGGGGGATTAGCCTCCTGCCAACCCCGGACCTTGCCCTCCATCTTTGTCATGCATAGGAAGGAAATAATACAAGCAAAAATGAGAGCCTAAAATTATTTACAATGCCATGAATGAAATGTTTTTTTTTAATAATCACCCTAAAACATCGAAAAGAAGGTGATGAGAGGGGGGCATGTTGGAAGAGTGGGGAGCAGCTTTTTGGAGCGTTTGAAGGTTGAGTCCACGTGCTGAGAGATGAGTGTGTTGGAGATGCACCTAGGTCAGGAGCTGAAATGAGGGGTCAAATGCCATGTGTGGCTGGCTGCACAAATAGGTGAATACCCAAAACGCCCCAAAAAACACCTAAAAACGCCAATAAACATTGAGCAAAGTCTGTAATACATGCCAATGCTGTAGAAAAATGTCCAAAGCGCAGGAAAAATGACCACTATGTTTGAACACATGTGTTGAAGCTGAGGAGGTATGCTAGAAGGTACGTAGGAAACAACGAGCCTCACCACTAAACAACAAGCCAGATTAGCGGCCACACCAGCTGTTTGACCAGGATGAGTGGCAGAGTGGAATGAACTAGGGCATGAGCCACGAGCCAAAGGTGGACGAGCAAAAGAATGTAGATGTTTGAGCCACAGTAAATGCAAGAGGCATGAACCAATACCATGGATCGGTGCAGAGTGCCGAGCAATTAAGTGATTGAATGCAAACATGCCCACACAGAGGACAAACTGAGCTGTAGCACGAGTAGAGGATCTCGAAACACCAGTGCAAAACATCCACTTTCAAAGGAGCCAACGTTCCAAACAAACCACAAGCCCACAAGATCAAGTAAAGGCCAAAAATGTGTACAAGCACCCAATCAGCGAGTCAAAGCATGCACAAAGCAGCTTAGAAACCAATGCAGAGGTTGGACCAACACGTAGCACGAGCAAGCTGTAGCCGATGGGCAGGGAATACGTGCTCATAAAAAACACCTCCAAATGCACATGCAAACATGAAGAATTGAGTGATCAAAGAAACTAAACTTGAACACCAAAGAGCACAAACACCCAAAAAATACACCCACAGAATCTCAAAATATGCAAGTAGAGCACATGCAAAAGTGAGAGCTTGCACAAGCAACTACACGGTGGAGCAATGATGGTGATAAACGTGATTCTGGTCCCCACGCTCTGCTACCATAAAGGAGTGTAGGACGAAGACTTGGAAGGAATTCACGAGCATCGAATAGTTACACTTCACCAAAGTGTAGGAGTTGTGAGATTAAAGCAATGTGCATGTATATGAGAGCTCAAGATTCGAAAAGTGGAGTGGAATGGAAGCCTTAGCTTAGCTTGTATTGGCTTGTCATAGATCAAAAGAGATGGTGTACATATAGGGGAGTGAATGTGTAACTCCCATGTAAGAGAAGATTCCTCCATAATGGAGAAGAGGAGTTACTTTCCCAAATGGGAATGTAACTCCTATGACACACTTACACATATGATAGATTCTGTAAGAGAATCTGTCATAACTAAGATGACACCTAGATCCATGTCCACCTAAGTGAGATGACTCACCCGGTGAGGTGGAATAACACTAAATAAGTGAATAAGTATACCACCTACACCAACATAAGGTCGGTGAGATATGTCTATCACAAGCCCGTGTGAAGAGTTTGATGAGTTCTATTTGGGGTAGTTAGAAGGTGAGTTGATTGATCAAGCTACGCCAACGGGCGACAAAATCTGTGATAGATTTGTCCTCATACTGACGCGTGGAGTATAGGTCGGTCATGGTAACCTTCTTGATGATATTAATAGAGAAATGACCCAAGAAGGCTTGGGCTACCGATTAAATGAGAATATAGAGTGTCTAGGTAATAAACTATACCACTAATGCAGTCTAGTTAGAGACATGGGAAAGGTTCTATGCAATAACAAAGAGTCATCGTGAGAAATCAGATAACACCCGTGTTTGAATGATTGCAAATGCTACTCGTGGTCTTCTTTACTATTGAAACAATTGAATTTAGACATTTACCAATGCATGGGGTATGGGTGGATGGGCTTGTTGCAAATATTTTCATAGGTGAGAGCGTTGGGGAGCCGGAGACCGATGCCTCCAATGTCCGCATCTTGTCCATAATTAATTTGATTAGGTCATTGGTAGGTTACGATGGTCGGGTGCCTCCTGCGTGCGAGGGTTGGTTTTGGGCATATAACGAGGTGGCACTCCGGATATAGTGCTTCCAGGTAGGTTGATTGAGAAGAAGGTACTGAAACAGGGGGTACATACCTAGAGTGAATAATAGATGAAACGGGAGGCTACTTATAATATGTATATGTAGGTGGAAGGGTCGTGGTGACCCTAGTGGCAATGGGGCTAATGATTGTGGAATGAAAAGTACCATGTTTTTAAAATGGGTAGGGGTCATCGAAACCGGAGGTGGTAGTGTAGCTACGAGTATGTGCGAGACATTAGGGGTGGATGAGGTTGCGTTTTGGGTATTTATCGAAGGTATGGTGCATGTGGCAGCTTCCACGAGGTGGTAGATGCGATAGTCATAATGGGTATAGGACCTAGCTATGAAACAACTAGGGGTAAAGCAGATGCGGGTAGAACAAAGCTAGATGGGGCTGATGTGGGAGTGGGAGTGAGATTCGGGGGATAGATATGGGCACACCGTATATCAACTGAGATGAGGCATCTCGAGTGGATGAGTGGGAAAGGTAAACCGTAAAGTTGTAGGGTTTTGGTCAAGGAGTCATGTGAACTCCTCATCTCCGGTAGTGATAGTGATAGGTTGGATGGGATCCATGGGTGGTGATAAAATGGAAGGTGGTGAAGGAATAGGTGGGAGTGCTTGACAATTGATAAGAAATACGAGTGTGCTTGCTTGTCTTTGGGTCATCACCATGTGAACCAAGATTAATCGTGTAGGGCTGCTTCTCCGTAAATGACACGAGAAAAACAACAATAATAGGTGAATCTAGTGGTAAAAAAGTGTGTGAGGTACCAAATGTTGGTGGGAAATTGAAATAGGCTAGCCAATGCTAGTTAGGGAAAACTGACCCTACTGGGAGTAATCGCTTCTCAGTCATTGTAGAAAATGGACAATGGAGTGAAAAACCAAGTATAAAGTCAAATCTAAAAATATGCCAAATTTGATGAGTTTTACAATGTCAATGGGGATGATGTCAGTGACAGGGACTATGAGAAGTGGAAGAAGATGAATGAAAATGTCATTTTGGGTATGTTAACAAAAGGACCGAACCGACAATGGATAGTATAACCGACGACAACCGAGGGTAACCGACGATGGTCACTGGACCGACACCGATCACTGTGAAATTGAAATAGTGATGAAAGAATAGTGGTTGTGAATTAAAATTTGATATGGAATCAGACCCAAAATTCTGAGAATGATGAGAATATGGTTCAGGCACACTCAGGTGAAGTTGGAATACACTAGATGTGATGAAGAGTGTGCAAATATGAACAAGAAAAATGAAGAACATGATCTCTCACCTCTAAACGCAAGCCAAGCAGAAACACTAAGAAAAATGTGATCCTAGGAGTTCCTTTTCTATTATGTTTATTTAACTTATGCTATTTAAGGACTAACACTTGAACTATGAAATAGATTTTTTTTTGTGAGGATGGCTTCCTATGAAGAAGGAGATCTAAAAGGTGAGGTTTCAGGTATGTTATGGTGGGGGCAGGCCTCTCTCTGAAGTATGACTCGACAAAGCAACGAGCTGGGTGCCCACTTTGTCGTGATCGTGTGATCACCTACAACTTCTTCCGTAAGATGTTGTTAAAGAATGTGTGTATTTTCAATTTTTTTGAGGTTTGGTAAGAATTAGAAAGAGAGAAAGAGAAAAAAGTGCTTTCTATGGTTTGTTTAGAGAAAGGAAGTGCTTTCTATGGTTTGTTTGTCAACCATCACCGGACATGACTTCCAGCGTATAGGTTTCCCGCAATTAATGTGACCTAATGTGATAAATTAGAATGCAATGCACTTATTTTTAAGCCCAACTCGATGTGTGAATTTGGATGACACAAAATATGAAGAGGAAGAGAGATTATCTTTCACTAAAATACGTAAAACATGAAGAAATGGTTCTTTTTAATTACACCGAAAGAAAATTTTCCTTTAGAGAAAATAGAAAGAAAAGGTGGGTTACCAAGGAAGAAAATTAATGTGTATGATTTTCAGAAGGGAAACAAACACAAAAAATTTCCTAGGAATGAATAAAATGCAAGGAACCCCGGATGGGTCCCACCGTGCGTGCCAAAATGTTTCACCTGATTCTTAGACGTTTCTTTGAAGCATTGATGAAATAGATAAGGTAACAGGTGTAGGAGGAATACCTGTTCAAATGTAGGTTGATGGGTTGTTATGCACGTATGACTTCAATCCATAGTTGATCATGAGAGCTTCTTTTTGGCTAGGAGGAACTACCCGTAATGAAAAGCAAGACCACCGAAAGAGTTAAAAAATATGTGCAAAGTGAATCTGCGTAGCATGTGCTATATCCTGGAAGTGTGATACTTCCTGACGCATTTAACCGTTATTCCACTATTTTAAACAATTCAATGCAAGAAATGAAGTAAATCCTATTGCAATTCAAAATGATTTAGGTATCTCTATTAAAACACAATAAGAAATATCTAATCTAATAGGCTAGGTTAGAGTAGGATCCGAAGGTCAAATAACTAGTTTTGGATCTCTGTAGGTCTGACAGAGGTCTCAGGCGGATCACAGTGTATGAGGGTGATGTTGAATTAGATGGATAGGTCACTATTTTTGGTTGTATGGGCAAATACGTGAACTGATGCCGCTTAAGGGTGACCAACGGTGGTTGGGTGTAATCGGGTGCTAGTTAATCGTGGAAGACCGGGAATGCCATAGAATGGGTTTCTGGTCTCCTTTATGATTACATAAAGGATTTTGGTTGGTTGAAATGAGGTATTTGGTAGTTTGGGTGGGATTTAGCGAGGTTTTAATGGGTATATGAAGGGGTGAGTGTTAGAGGAGGTCAATGGGTGGCTAGGTAAACAATAGGTGATAATATAATAACAAAATGAAATGAACCAGAGAAGTATAACATTTTACTTACTTGGATTCTGGTCCTGGATGCCTGTGAGTGAGGGATGGAGGTGCTGGTAAGAGGTTGAAGGCTACAGGTGATCACCAATCATAGGAGAGCTTCTGCATGGGCTGCATGGGCATTCCTTTTGCTTGGTTAGATCAAATCATTACTGGGGTGAGTGTTGGATGGCTGTGTAGAAGAAAATGCTTGATCTCCTTCCTTGCATGCATGTTCTCACTGAAATTCACTCTTAGAGATGCGATATCTCTCTGGAATGTGCTAATGTTTTCCAACTTTTTCCAATCTTTGCCAACCTTGAAAATAAGGTTGTTTTGGGGGTTAAAAGGGTAACTAACGGCGGTTCCGGCTTAGCTGATGGTTAGGGCTAATCAAAGATAGGTCAAGGCATGATTTCCTAGGTTTACTAAACCAGGAGATCCTCTTGATTTTCTCAGATCTCATGTCATTAACCCACAGATTAAACTGGAAGCTTCTTGTAAGCATGCAGGAATGTGGTTAGAGAGAATGTAGGCATTGATTTTTAGGGTTTTGGTAAGTCTTAGTTAGTTATGGTAACTTACTAAGAATAGGTCTTAGGGTGAGTTATCTTGATGAGGTGTCTAGGTGAAGTGTATGTGTGGATATTATTTAAATTAAGATATTTAAATAATAAATATTGTGAGGATAATGAATTAATGTAATTAGAATAATTAAATTAATATTGGTGAGGTGAAGGGGGCCATGACTAGGTGAATGTGATGAAGGGTGTTTATTTGTCGAGGGACCAAAGGGGAGTGTGACCTAATTTTAGTGAATACAAACCCATCTACTTCTAAAGCATCCAATGCTTCTTTTTCCTATCCAAATTAGTGATTCATTCATTCTCGCTACCCACATACCAAATACCGATCCCTTAGAATATGTTTTTCAATGTCCCACTCTAGGGAGTACCACCTTTATAACATCGATACATTCCTTACTCCTCAATACTATGGAAACCTTCACCAACATCTCCACTATGATCACCGTGTAGGTGAAGTTTTCTCCTACAAATCCTCCCTACCTTCACACCAACTTAATGTATGGGGACTTAATGCTTCTACCTACTCACCCAATCCACAATCCCAAACTTTACCATTTTCCTCCAACCTTCAATATCTCACTAACCACCACTTCACCCATACCTTCCTCCATCATTGTTCTTGGAAGAGCTTTGGGTTTCTATGAACAAGGCCACCGTACTATTATTCCTTACACCACTCGTAAGCAAAAGATCTGCAGGTGGTATTGGATTTTCCAAAACAAATTCCAAGAAGGCCCGATTTGAACTCATTGAGGATGATAAAAATTCTTGAGCCCATTAACCTACCTCACCACATATACCTACAAAGTCTATGGATCTAGAATCCATTCCTCCTAACTTTTGTTTTTGTGAACACTATTTTCCTAGGACTCCGTGACTTATCAATGCAATGGCGAGGCTCCCTCTTTTCTTCCATTCCTATATCCCGACATGATCAATGATGATACACCTTCTGTTAACGTCATTAAATGTTAAGACGATGAGTCTATTATCACCTACCTTGGTGTAGAGGATTCTTATATTCATCAGTCGTTACCTTCTAAGATGTAGACCATGTTGAATGAACTGAACATTGAAATCAACATTCAAACTTAGGATGACCTGCACATTCTAAAAATAGGCCAATATTTAGATTTTACTAATAGGTATATTTCACTTATTTCCTCCGGGATCATAACGATGCTTTTGATTGGTCCTATGCCGATATGCCTAGTATTGACCCAAACATTGTGGTGCATACTATCATAACCATTCCTGATGCCAAACCCATGAAACAAAACCTATGAAAAATGCATCCTCTCATTGCCCTTATTATCAAAGAATAACTCTAACACCTCCTTTTGGTTTCCTTCATTCTACCCATTGATTATCCCCAATGGATCTCTAACATTGTTCATGTCACAAAAGTGATAGGGGACTCTACATTTGCATGGATTTTTGTGACCTTAACTTGGGTTACCAAAAAGATGACTTTCCTCTACCTAGTATTGACCAACTAGTTGATCTCACCGCTTACCATGAGATGCTATCACTCATGGACTATTTCTGGGGTTATAACCAAATATTACTTGCCTCGGAGGATCAACACAAAACCACCTTCATGACTCCTTGGGGGAACTTTTACTATCATGTCCTACCCTTTGGCCTTAAAAATGTTGGTGCTACATATCGGTGGGATATGACTTATATATTTTACAACATCATGCATAACATATTGGAAGATTACATTGAAGATCTTATTTCCAAATTAAAACATCAGACAGAACACCTTGCAGTCCTTAAGGTTGTCTTTGACCGTCTCATCAAATACTAAATTCACCTTTAACCTAAGAAGTGCATCTTCATTGTTCTCTTAGGAAAGCTCCTTTGTTTTATTGTTTCTTTATGTGGAATTGAAGTTGATCCCACTAAAATCAAGGCTATTCTTGAGATTCCTCCACCTACTAACATTTTTCAACTTCATAGTTTGCAAGGCAAGTTGCAATCTATTCATCTCTTTATTTCTCAGATTTCTGACCACTGCCATTTATTTCATCATCTTCTCAAAAAGGATGTATCCTTTAAATGGGATAATGAATTCCACAAATCCTTTGACACCTTAAAACAATAACTCCTCCAACCACCTGTGCTCATTCCACCTAAGGATGACCAACCATGTACTTTGACATGTTTTCCACTAATCATTCCCTGGTGCCATGCTCACTCACCACGATGAGCAACATAGGAAGAAAATGGTTTATTATATAATGCATACACTTTTAGACTATGAGACTAGATATATTCACACCGAAATTTTTTCCTATCCTTAGTCTTGATCACCACTAAACTTCTTCATTACCTACTCAACCAAAAAACCTTCATTGTCACTAATATTGACCCCTTAGTATGCTAAGCCTTACCAACATCAACGTGTGGAAAGTTGGCTCATGCTCCTTGCATACCTAGATCTTAAATTCATCCATCAAAATTCTATCAAAGGACAAACCATTGCTGACTAACTTACAAACAAACCTGTCTCTCGTAAACCAATCTTCTAACTTTGAATTCCTTGATGAATCCATTGTTACCCTCTCACCGGATGATACTGCTTGCAGACGACCTTATTATTTGATGGTTCCAACTGTCGGTGGGGGAGGCGCATGAATTATCCTCTTTCCTATTGTTGGTGAGCCTATGCCATTATTTTCAAACTAGATTTTGATTGTACTAACAATATCGTTGAATATGAAGCACTCATGTTAGGTCTTCAAACTGCCATAGCCTTAGATGTTAAATCAATTAATATCTTTGGCGACTCTCAACTAGTTGTGAACCAAGTTAATGGTATATACCAGTGTCACAATGAGATACTTCAAAAGTATAAGCATCATATTGACATACTTTTTACTACCTTTAACCCTTATAAAATTCAAACCACCCCGCATTCCACTAATAAATTTGTAGACACCATGGCCTATCTCACTTCTCAAATACCCGCTTCACCCTTCAACTTGAAAATATTTTTCATAGTACAAAATTTGTAATCACCTTCATATCTATTCTGAGACATTAACTTTGTAGGAAACATTGAAACTGATCCACGTGACCTTTGGTATAAGTATTTTGCTAACTACTTTTCCCTTTCAATTTTTCCTCCATATCTTACTCGCAATGGACAATGAGCCTTCCTCAAAATTTTCTCTCCTTATGTCATCATGGGTGGTATTATCTATAAATGTGGCTTTTATGGTATCCTCTTATGATGCCTTAGAAGTTCTGAAATACCATACACAATCACGGAAGTTCACGATGGGATTTGCAGAGGTCATTTTAGTGGCTTCATTATTGCTAAGCTTATCTTGCGCCTTGGATATTACTAGCCAACCTTAAACCAAGACTATTGTGACTATGTGAAACATTATGTGAAATTTCTACAACATGCTAATCTTCATCACACCCCTAGTCATGCCTTACAGGTTGCACGAGACCTTTGGCCTTTCTCTCAATGGGGTTTGGATCTTATTAGAAAGATTAACCCTCATTCTTCCTAATGTCATCAATGGATTATTACCAGTACCAAATATTACACTAAATGGGTGGAATATGTACCTCTCATTTCTATAAAAGCTAAGAAAATATGTGAATTCATCAACCATCACGTCATTTTTTTCTTTGGTGTTCCTCATTGCCTCATTACTAATATCGTAAAACAATAAAAAAACCCTACAAAAACTCTATGACACCTTCGAGATTCAACTAAATTTTTCTTCACCTTATTATCCTCAAACAAATGGCCAAGCTGAATCGACTAACAAAACCCTAAAAAAATATTATGAAAGTGGTTGATAAAACCAGTAAGGATTGACACACGCACATCCTTTTTTCCTTATGGGCTTATCACACTAGTATTCACACCTCAACTACTGCCACATCTTTATCTTTGGTCTACGGAACAGAGGTTTTCTTGCCTCTCGAAGTCAAAATTCCATCTCTTCATATCTCAATCAAAGATATGCTCAATGATGATGATTTTTTCCAAGACCGTTTGACACAACTTGAGTTATTAGATGAACCCCATCTAAATGCTCTCAATCACCTTCAAATCTACCAAAAACGTATTAAATGTGCCTATGATAAACATGTCCAAGAATGAACCTTCAAGGTCGGTGATATTTTCTTGAAGGAAAATCAACATGTAACCAAAGTTGAGAAAAGTAAATGGGAAAGTTTTCTCCTAATTGACTTGGACCCTATATCTTTACTCATGCCTATGGATCGGGTGCTTATCATTTATCTTCACTAGAAGGTAAACTCGAACTTGAGCCCCTCAATGCCTTGCATATTTGACCATTTTATTGTTGAATCAAGTACTACATCACCTTTTGTATATTACAAACTCATCCCTTGAGTACCTCTCCCTTTCATTTACCTCTTTTGAGGACCAATGACTAAACAAGAATTGTGTGATTATCCATCACCTTTCAACCTTATCTTAAATATGTGTACCACAATGATAATCATGGCATGGTTCTCATGGATAATTTTTGTTCTTGTCAGCATGGAATCCCATGGTTGTTCGTCACTAAAAACACCTCTTGCATAGTTAACCTTTGCGTGCTATGGTTTTTCCTTCATAAAGGAAGCCTATACTCCTTTATAGTCTTGTTCATGACCTAAAATTCCAAAGACGTTCAAAAGTAATATATGGGATTTTCAAATTCAACTCCTTGAGTCAAAATTATAGCAAATAGATGACTCCCTCAAAAAGGAAATCTATCTTTCTATCTTGCTGCTATAAATAGACTACTCCTCAAGGAAAACTATACAAAGCTAGCCATATTGTACGTAGTCTACTCAAAAGTAAGACTATTTCTATAAAATAAAAATAAAATATTCGAAGATTCTCACATTGACTAACTTCAAGAAGACCTCAAGGAGTCATTCTATTTACCCCTATATATTTCATGCATCGATTAGTATATCAAGAAAAAGTAAAAAGAAAATACCAAAAATCAAGAGAGGTACAACTTTTTCATCATGGACTTACTTATTTTGGTTTTGGGTATTTGGAAAAAGAGGCATGCTGTCTCACAACAAGGTTACGCTAAACAACCCATTTCACCTCATATTACTTTCTTTCTTATCTTCTACCTACTCAAGGGATGTGCCACAAATGTGAAATTTCATGATCATGTAACTTCCTTCACCCTTAGAATAATTAATCATGCACTTCCTTTAGGGGTTTAAGTTCATCAACCCATCCTCGATATGCTCATTATGGTCCTTGCCACTTTTGGAGAATTCCACCTCTTTTACCGTTCATCTTTTCTTACTTATTGATTCTACTATGTAGGACTAGACCTTTGACACCTACATTTTGGGATTACTTCTCCTTCAACCATGCCTATTCAACCTAAACTGAACCATGCCTAAAAAAACCTACACTCAACCATGCCTCAATGACCTAGACTCAATCATGCCTAAAACCTACCAACCCATTCATCTACCCCATCATATTTTTCCTAGCTTATGGGAGAACTACATCGACACGAGGCCCCTTTCACTTTGGGGTTATGTAAGCAGCACTTCGAGGGTATGGGGCCCTTAGAGGCTAGTCTGGCCATTTTTACCCCTAACAAATTTCCCCCTTTACATTCACATTCAATCACAATTGGTTTCCATTTATACAATAACTTGGAAATTAATATATCACAAAAACATACATTATTTCATCATACCTACCATTTTATAACCTCAACCATATCACACCTACATCATTTAACATTTCCATGATATCAATTACTTGGAAATTTAAACATAACATACATCCAACACATCATTTCATTAAAACCAGTAACTTGGAAATTTTCTGACTCAAATCATGCCTTTACATAACTTGATCATGCATATACCTAACTCAACCATGCCTACACCTAACTCCATCATACCTATACCTAACTCAACCATGCCTACATGACCTAGACTCAACCATGCCTGACTCACCTAGTTTCCATAATAAGAAAAAATAATGGAAATGAAAACCAATACATCATCAGTCCAATAATCATCATCAACTATATAAAAGGGAATGTTTGTGTATCAATACATATGTACACATGGATAAATCATCAAAGTGTCTCAAAAAATCTCATATACAATCTCACAATATTTAGCACACAGAGATCGATATATATATATATATATATATATATATCGATGCAGTGTCTTAAATATTGTGAATTTATATGAAATTTTGAGACACTTGATGATTTATCCATGTGTAATGTTTGTGTATTAATACATATGTAATGTTTGTGTATTAATACATATGTACACATGGATAAATCATCAAAGTGTCTCAAAAATTTCATATAAAATCTCACAATATTTAGCACAGATAGATATATATATATATATATATATATATATATATATATATATATATCATAATACAATCTCATAAATATCTCATCCCCATCTAAGGCCCTCCTCTCCACTCTCACCTGTCTCCTCCTCTCACCCTGTCAACTGCCCTACCAACATCTCTCCACCCTCTACTAGTCCTGTCCTCCCACCATCTCCTCCTCCTTACCCTCAGTGGGCCTGGTCTGTGAGAGCTGGTAACCTCACCCTGAACTTGTCTCTGGGGCCAATGACCCCATGTGCTACCTAAGCTGTGAGTCCTAGATCTAGTCCTCTCACTAGCTTCTTGTTGGGCCTTGTGCTCAACGTATGATGGAACATCAATACCTACCATGGTTAGATGATCCTAGTAATAATGAGCCTCATTCAGGGTATCCTTGAACCTATCCATAAATACATTCTGGGGTGGCACCATCGGCCTAATTGAAACCTATTAACTTTGACCCAACAATAGAGGCCCTTTTCCTCCTTCCCGTACTATAGGACCTTGTACCGATGCCTATGTTGGTACCTATGTAGCTACCTTGGCACTGTAGGGATAAAACCTATGCCTAAGCGGTTGTTAGCTAATCCTGTAAACTAGTGACATGTGCCTGTAGTGCCACTACTTGGGTTCCATCCCCTATAGGAGCATGTGTAGGAGCCTATGCCCGAGTAGCTACCAACCCACCTGTAACATAGTAACTTGCCCTATCAAAGTGGCTACCTACACCTATGATTCTATCAACTCGAACACCCAAAGAATTCACTTGTCCTTATAAGGCATCCATCTCAATCATTACCGTGGCTAAATTCGGCTAACACAGGTCGTGGCGGTGTTACCTATAACTCTACTTCCCACCATTACCTATATGCCACAAAGGTGGTCCTTGCATCATTTAGCCTCATATCAACTGGCACCTCCTCCTATCATGCTAGGTCTGTAGGATGAGGTGGAGACAAAGGTCTCTCCACATCATCTCTATGGTATAGGGGAATGGTGGCGGCACATCCTGCCTCTAGTCCTAACTAGCGTCGACTTTGTCCACTGGAATCATCTCATGCTCATCGATACATCTTCCCTATATCCACCTCAATAGTTATAGCCCCTATAACTCCTAGGCCATCCCTCTAAATGCAGGAAAACCAACATAGGGCTGCCATACTATGTCTATGACATATAAACGCTCCGATTTTCGTATGTAATAATCCACATTGAGCATTACCTCCTTCACTCATGAATGACCACCTAATTCCACCCATATCCTATATCCATACCTCTGACCATCATTATGCCAATCTACTATTGGAAGTCCCCATGGGTGCACAATCACTATGTGCTTATATACCCAGCAGTGTAGTAGGAATGTACAACGAGATGTTGTACCATTGCATCCTCTAATATGCTAAAATATCCTGTATAACCGTGCTAGATATGTAAGTGCCCATACAAAAATCTAATCATCAATCATATATCATAGAAATCCCATCAATCCATCTGGAAAATTGGCCACCCTTTGATTCAAGGAGTGCATAACATCCCACTGCTACCATCATCAGTATTGCTAACCGAGTCTCCTATGGGTACGCCACATATAAATCCCCATATACAAGACTAGAACTATGCTTAGTTAGGTCACTCTCCATCTCCCAAAATAATGTAATCATCACCTCAAAAGCCTCATCTATTGACACTAAATAAATGGGATCCCCAACAATCGGTAACCACATAATCTGGTATATATCCTCCAACGTGATCATCATCTCACTAGTGGGTAGGTGGAACATGTTGGTCGCTGCATCCCATCTATCGATAAGAGTGACCATGAGACTATGATCTAGTCGGATCCACCTATACCGCCTGATCCCAACCAATCGGACCTCTCGCATATGAGTCCATTCATCCTATATGAGGATGTGTCATTGTATTCTCCAATCATTTAACTAATAGATTATTCTACTAATGTCATTATAAAACAAATGTTATGTCCTAGGTTGTATTGAATGAAGCCCAATACAATCAGTTATGGTGTTGGGTTTTTGTTTGGGGGGGTTTCTGCTAGACCTTTCTTTGTTTTCTTCTAATCTAAAGAAACGTAATGGTAAGCTATGGAAATAAAATTATTGTGATAGAAAGAAGTTCTGAAAGTGATATTCTTAACTAAAATGAAAATACACACATAAAATTAAAGTAGCAGAACTTAAATTGCATACTCAAAATTGAAATTACAATAAAAGTAGAAACACACATTAAATAACATTTGCTTAAAAGGAAACACACACTCTGAATGGAAATTTTGATAAAGGAAATAAACACACTGAAATGGAAATTGCATAAAACACACTGAATGGAAATTGTAGTAGAGGAAATGATAAAATTATGACTTATCAAAAAACCACATTCATGCGTAAACATAAACAACCTTCATTGCCTTGGTCGAGTGGGCCCTTGCTCTTCCTTGGGAAAGAGGTAATATTAACAACATGAGATAATCAGAATGATATCCACTTATATTGATTCAAATAAGTTCCATGACATATTCAGTGCATCTGGAAAGTAAATACTAATTGCTATGAACTATATTGAAAAATATCAATATTATCCAACTACTAAATTGTTCCTCAAGGAGATGTCTTTATATAGAAACATTCGGTTACATATCATGACAAAATGGTAGGAACTAATTTCTTCCACTAACAACATTTGATTAAGGTTCATAAAAACCTACAGAAATGCTATAAACAAGACCCATGTTTATAGGTCATTAATGGAAAAAGTCCTCCATGACTGCATACCAACTCCAAACTTGGGATCCTTGACTGCACTCCAAAACTAGTACTAAATTTTCATTATTATTCTACACATGTTACCACATTTCACTCACAAAGGAAATTAGTAGGAAGTTATATGGTTAACAAGTTGCATGAACAAGAGCAAGGAAAATGCATTAAAATCACTAATATATAACCATATAAAGCATCCCCATGCATTAGTAAATCATGTTTAAATGAAAAATTATAAATCATATAAATGATAGAAATAATTCAATAATGTACTCATCATCTCCCTTGCACTTTACATTGCATGTCCCAATGCAACTCATCTTTGTTCTATACTTTGGCCAAGCTGCTGAGCCATGTCATACTCCTCAAATTAATCATCATATTGTTTTCTAGTTCCCTTCCATCCCTGAGTGTTTTAAATGATTTCTACCCAAGATGTGAAACTCTCATCTGACTAGGCAGCGTTATTTTTCAAGTTTGTAGTTAGACTCAGGAGAAGAGGTGGCCTCACCTGCAGTCCTACCCATTTGTCACTATATTTCTTGTCATTATTTTCTGATAATTTCTGAATTATTGTGATGAGTGCATCACCTCGTGTTATACTCCAAATAAAATTTTTGAGGGGAGATAACCTCTCTCCTTTTAAATGGTAAACTCAAAGTATCCCACCTTCCGCCAAAATCCCGACTTATTGCTCCAAAATGCCACCGACTATATGTTTAAAAGTCATGTACACATTTTAGTAGGATTTTAAAATTATTTTCTCCAATACCAGCCTGATAGTAAAGAGATATGAAATTCTTTCTCATGGCCACATCATTGTGATGGGTAGGCCTAATGTAGAACCCAATGGCATGAGTGTTTGATTGAAAATGTCCATTTTATCTCCCCAAATAATTTGATTCCTAAGTAGTGAATAGAAGGCCTTTAATTCAAAATACCCCACAAACAAGTTAATAAAGAAGTCAGGAACATTGGTAACTAGCTTGTTGTGGAGGTAGAATTCACATAGCTAATTCTATATGTCAGGGGGACTGTCTTGATAAATTGATAGAAAGGTGTTACCATTAGAAGATTAATAAGGATAATGATTACACAATCTCGATGCTGCCAAGAGTAAAAATTTTCTTGAATAAACATACTATAGGTAGAAGAAGGTTTCCTATAGGCCAAAATCTTACAAGACTAAGAGATAGAGTCCAAAAGAGATTATAACTTCCTTTTCTCATTTATGCTAGCCTCAAACTCTTCCTTTATTTTTTTCCTTTTTTAACTCTTTATTCTGAAGAGATAATTGATTGAAATCATCCAAAACTCTAAGGCCTATATATTTTTGTCTCTTTAGATGGATAATTTCTACTTGTAAAGCAGTAATTTCTCTAACTTTTTCTACCATTCTCTATGTGAATGCAATTTGCAAAGATAAATTTGTTTCCTACATACCTTTCAATTTTTCTTTGAGGGAGGAAATTTATTCCAAATAACACTTTGGTACATCATCTTCATATAACCCATGGTCGTTAGTCTCAATCACCATTGGTTTTGGAGTTGGGGTATGTGTTTGGTCTTAGGGTATTGCAAAAGCTACTAAGTTGGTTTCCAAAGATGTAGGCAAATATGAGCTCTGTGAGGTAGGGATAAGCGTGGTTGATGCCACATCTTGAGATTTTTCAATAGGGGTAGTTGAGGTACTATCCCTGTCCTTCTCTTCCCAAATGGGAGCAGAATCATCATCAAAAACTTCGGATGGGAATTTCTAGGTTTTCACAAAGTACTGATGCCGCATTGGCCTTAATGAAATAGAAGAACAAAGTGGAAAGGTGCTCTTACCCTTAGAATTGTGAGGTGTAGAAGATGGGATCCCTAACTACCAGGTTCCTCCACATTCTCCTATGAAGGGTGAGAGGATGACTAGAGCTTAGGTTGAATAATGGAAGATGTCAAATTTTTGAGTTTCTTAGGTTTAGAACCCTCCCCATACTTATCTATTTGATCCTTCTCTTTGGTTTGTAGAAAACTTAATGTGAACAGAGTAATTGAATAATCCTTGGGTGTATTAGCACTACCTTATGACTTCCACTCTTATATTTTATTCCTACTTTGATGACTACATTGGCTAAATATTCAAGTAAATTTACCACAGTGTAGGTTTTACAAAGCTGTTATAACAACCTCGATAACTTTTATGTTCCTCTTTTGCATTGCAAGCATTGACATGTGATTTTCAAGAAAAATGTATGATTCATGGTAGTTGAAAAATAATGCTTTCCATGGGTAAATCATTCTAATCTTTGATTGTATGGCTGATATGTTGTTGCTTACAATAATCTATCTCACTTCTTATGAGTAAGCTGCAATTTGGTTTTAAGGGTTGCAAATTTATCTTTTGTAATTAGACTCATCCCTTGGATCAATTCCATTGATCCAAGGAATGTTTTAAATATTCTTATCTAAATTGAATGAAAAAATGACATTCATTGATTAAGAGACTTAACGGACTGAATTTGTGTTGTTGCAATTCTTTATCATCTTGAAGACAGTGCAACAATCAGTTTTGTGTTGTGCCCGACTCTTCTTGACTGACCTGTGCAGGGCCCTTAATGGAATTAAGGGAAACTTGATTCAGGATTCTTGAGAAAAAGGAAATTATAATAAGCCCTTTAGCTATACAGTATATCCTAATAATATTTGAGGCTCAAGTAAAATTTCCTAACTCCTTCTAAGCCACTTTACATGGGATGAAATTCTAACCTAAGTTGTAAATTCTAAGTTAGTGTGGAGGGAAATAACCTAAGGGATGCTAAGTTATTTTTAACATATTGTATTTGGTTAAACTAAGACCTAACCTAAGGTGACAATCTATTGATAGAAGGTTATATCCTAAGGTTATATTTTTAAATTAACCTAAGATCTAACCTAAGCTAAATTATATCTATCCTAAACTATTGGGTATGAAAGGGAACCTAGGGGGGGTTAATTGGCAAATGGGAGCTAAACGGTGATTCCTAGGCTATTAATGAGATTTGGTTTTAAATGCATGAAAGTACTTCCCGGTTGTGAGGGGGTTAGTGAAAGTTTAAGAGGAACCTATGTGGAGGAATCACTAAGTTTGGAAATGCATTTGGAAGTGCAATTAGGTCTCGCCAACTATGAATGGCGGTGGCAAGGAAAGATAAGTGGGAAATTTGGAATTAATGTCATTAATATGCCTTGGGTTTGGTGAGCAAGCCATCTTGGAAGGCATCTGGAGGATTTTTTGGGGTTGTTTTTCTTTGCATGCTTCATGATTTTTGCTTTGCATGGAGCTATTTGGTTTTCAAACTAGCAGTTTGATCTGTACTTAGTGGATGTTTTTGAATTCTTTGATCTATTTTTGGTTCGAGGAATGTATAAGAGGCACTGTGGAAAAAGATTATTATTGTTTGATCTTGCTTGGAGAAGAAGAGGTGTTGGAAACTTGGCTGGAAGTATTCTTTGAATCAGTAGAGGCACTATCAGGCATGATAGGCTCTACCCATTAAGATTTCTTGCTTTTCTCTAATCGCTTCATTAAAACAACTTTTCTCTTTGTGGGTAAATAGTTTTATGTTTGCTCTGGTCATTTACTTGCTTGATAGAAGAAATATGTGATTTGTGGATTCATATTCCTTGCATGAGAAGGTTATACTTGTATGTATGTTCTCTCGAATTATTTAAATGTGGTAAAACATTTTGAGTTTTGAGACCCTTCTGTTTGGTTTTAGTTCTGATTTTTGGGTTGTATACTCGAAAAGGGATTTGGGTGTATAAGCTTTGTTGGAAATTTTAATAGGAAGTCTCTGCTGAGAATAGAAAGTGTATTGTTAAGTTCTTTACACTTTCTGAGATGGTTTTGTTGCATTGGTTACTCTATTTTATGTTTTGTAAAGGAATGCACTTAATGGATTTTGAACAGGAGTTGCGGAATAATATTGTGATAAATTGTTCCCATTTTTGGGTATCTTGCATTACTCCTTTTGTTGTCTCGATTGTTTATTTGATCATCGAAACGACGTGAGTTGTGTTGAGAAAGGAGCATTTTAATCTTATTTCAATCTGTATTTATCTTTTTGTTCAGTTCAGATTGGAACTCATGTTTTGTGGATAAAAGAGAAGTGTGGATTGAGTTGTTACTTTGGCTTGTTTAAACAACAAAGGAGGGGGATGAATACCCTTTTCTTATTTGATTTTTCTCTGCCATGAACTTTGATTTTATTAAGAGCTATATAGTCGTATTGTTTGGTCTTGAGAGACAATACGAGCTTGTTTGACTAGTAGCTTGGTTTGAGTCTGTGTTCAAGTTGATATGAATATGAGCTTGTTTGACTGTAGCTCAGTTTGAGTCTTTGTGTTCAAGTTGATATGGATACGAGCTTTGTTGATTGTAGCTTTGTGTTAAGTCTTGTTTTCTTACTGAACAGGAATAGAACTGTTTGGTACACTGAACTTGGCTTTGGGTTCTTTCACTTTCGCTCTTTCTTTTCAGATGTTGAAAGTTTAGATTTTTTTGGTGGAACTTAGTTGATCATGTTCTTTGGACACCAAATTTATTTTGTTGACTTGGAAACTATCTTGTTAGTCTGATTGAGTTTCTTGGAATCATTTTTTTGTCCATTCTGATATATGAGGATAGTATTGTTAAATTACTTTCTAAACTGGAAATCAAATTTTCTCTGTCTGCATGTCATGAGGGAATTACCTTCTCAGGTCTATTTGGTTTATTTGAGTTATTCTCAGATAATTTCGATGATAGACTTACTTCTTTTTAAGTTTTTCTTTCTAGTTTTATTAGGAAACCTAATCAACTCTATTTGAGCCTACTTGGTTTCGTAATTGAGGTGTTGTTCTTATTGCCTTGTCGACTCCATGTGGTTTTCAGTTAGGTCTGACCTGTTGAAAGTAGATGGAAATTTCTCTGCTTTGACTGTTGCATATGGCAGTGGCATGCATCTTTTGAAAGTTGTATTTGTTATTACTCTCTATGTACTTAACAGATAGTAAGATCTTTTCTCGATTGAATAAGGGTAAAAGTTAACCCTATAATAGTCATATCTTGCATAATGGAATGTAGGAGTTTGATCATTTACTAATATCTGAATCAATGTTGGAAACTCATAATGGTCGAAAGTGATTTTATAACTGTTTGTTCCTCTTCCTTCTTGGAATAGATTGGAATTCTTGTTAAGGAATGTTTATCTCTTAAATTAATGATGAATCTATTTCTTTATTTCATATGTATAAATAATATATGTATGAATTCGGTTCACTCTGAACCTGACTGCTATTTCATAATGAATGTGGAATTCAAGAATAGTTGTGTTGAATCTTCTTTTAAATCATTTAAGTTGTTTAAATTGAAGATGTTGATCTTTCCCTTCTGAGGATTAAAAGGTAATGGAAATTATATACTTTCAATTTGTTCTCCTTTATCTTTTTATGAACTTATATAGGTTTGATTGAATCAAATACTTTACTTATTGTAAGTAATTATCTAGTATTTGATATTGTTACGTTTATACTTGATGTATACCTATGGAAATTTGGGAATGTCTCAATTTGGTAAATGAAACATTGATGACTTGGTATACATTCTTGAATTGTTAAGAGGTTTAATCTAGAACCTAGGTTATTTTACTTAACCTAGAATTAGGCTGCCCTTTTTATGAATTGTGAATCTTTTGGTTATTTAAGATGTAGGATGATTCATCTTAAAAAGATTACATTGTTGTAATTAACTTGGATTTACATATTTTCTAGAACTTGGAAGGAATATTAAGGAAGTATTTGATTTGAAGGAACTCTTGACGATAGAAAGATCAATTCTGTATTTCAAATTCTGTAAGAATTATGGGGTAGTTAAATGCCAAGGCTGTTAATTAATGTAAATAAGTATCGGTTGGGACAATACTTATAGAATATACTGTAGTAGTTGCTGATTATATAATGGTCTCTCATAAAGTGATTGCAGATTTATATTTGTGCTTCTTTTTGGGATGTTATTACTTAGGCTTATTTTGTATGATTGCATTAATTGCTTCATTAAAGCAGAGTTGTTTTAATGAAACAATTAGTGGAATGCACTTTGTTTTAATGCTTAGTGCTTATCATGCTCAGTTCATTGAACTGACCCGTGCTAGAAATTTTTGCAGATGGACATCGTAAGTGATAAAAGAAGGCAAAAACTTATATGATGCATTGGTTGATATAAGTCTGATTCTTTGTAAAGAATTATGATTCATTCTTGAGTTGTATTGAAAAGAAAAGTTGTATTCTTTTTGGAATGAAGGTTGTTTGTTATACAATATGCCTGAAATGTATAGTCTTGTAAATGAATAAGTTTTTATGATGAATTGAAAGTTGGAGATTTACTTGCATTGGTTGTGTAAATTACCTCATACTTTTATGAGGAAGATAGAAGTTCTATCTTGTTGATATTCTTCATATTATTTTATGCTTATCTGGATATTCTTTGATAAGATGGATAAAGGGAATTAGTTCAATTTCCCTCATAATGATGCAACTTGTTAAGTTGCATAAGATGATGTTTATTATCTAAACAATTTAATATAGTAGTGGAATGTGTAATGAATACGTAGTAAAAACTATAGAAATTGTGAAGGATAAGAAGGGTATGACAGCCCTAACACTTAATCATGAAGAGGAAGACTCTTCCTCACTCAAAGGAATGTAATGTAAAGACTGGTGATATGATCGTTAATCATTAGAATTCATTTCCTATGAAGTCTACTATAGTTGAACCTATTTGGTTGCTACACCTTCTTGAATGGTTAAGTTACATTATAATGGAACTTATGATATTGCTGTCCTATTTTGGTTAACTGCTTGTTAAACTAGTAAACAAACATTAAAAGCAATAATAAGCTAAGAAAGTTCTTTAATGATTAATTGAATCAAATATAGAAAAGAACTTATGGAGGGTTGGATTAGGGTCAAGCAAGGTTGTTGTAATCTGTTATATAATCCAAATTAATAATGTATTAATAACCTCCTTGGGGTATGTACATCTTGATGAGGTAGTTTCTGTAGGATGTTGGCACACGCCAACTACAGGACTGTACCTTCGAGAAGACTAGGGTTTTCTTGAGGATACAACGTTGCAGTTGACATGTGGCAACACCCTTCTACATTGATCATTTAGATCTACACACAAATAAGGACTTGGACTAAGTTCCTCTCTAGGTCAAGTTACTGGTATGTTTAGGATAGGTAGTAGCTTTCAATGGCTTAGGATACCTTGGCACACCTAGTTTACTTAGGTCAACCGAGTATTCCCATATACCCTAAGTCATTGGGAGAATATTCCTATAATAATTATGTCTCCAACCAGGGCTAGGAGAAACCTTGGATAAGTGGTGACGGTGAGTCGATAAATACCATTCATGATAACAAAGGAGTGAGGTGAAGTACGTATTCCAAAATGATGAGTATGTCATATAGGAATAGTGACATACATAGTATGTTGTAAATCTTTGGCCAAAGTATCGTAAGTTGGTAGTTGTGTTGTCATATGTCACCAAGTTTAAAGCAACGTGATATCAGATGAATATTGGTAACAAATATTCAGATATGTTCTTTTAACAGATCACTCAGTACCTGGTTTAGGGTAGGAAAAACAAGTATACGAAGTATACAATAAGTATTCAATACTTAAAGTTAACATAAATAGATCGGTAGATCACCGAGTTATGAAATGAATAGATCGGTGGATCACCGAGTCATTTACAACTACATATGGTTATCTATTTGAGATTGATTGGCATGGAATGTTTGTTCTAAATAATGCTTTATTAGAATAGTGAACATTGTGTAAAAAAAATAAAAAATTCCTTGTTTCTAAAGTCTTAAAATGGGAATGTTACATATTGGTATCGAGTTGAAGGTTGAAGCTCTTGGACCTATTGTGTCCATAATCGATGAAACTTAAATATTATTATAACGAAAAATGGTTAGAACAAGAGGAAATGTTGCAAATAACCCTCCTTTGAGAAAGGAGCAACAACTACCCAAAACTTGATGAGATCCTTACTACCTGTTGGACACAAGAGATCATTTGTTTGTACTTGAACAAAAGTAATGATCAATGAGGAGGAAGATGATGCTTGATAAAAATAATCAACCACCTCCGGGGACAACGCCAATGTGGGTGTTGATAATAACAATGTGAACATACCTTCGACTTTGAGAAAAAAAGGCTAGGTGACAAATTGAACTCACTAATGATATAAAAAGGATAAGTCCACCTGTTATCCCGTAAAATTGGCAAGGGAAATTTTATAGATAACCATACCGAAATTTTGTTCCGATCCCTCGTTAGGGATCCCTTGCATTAGAACGTTGCAAAATCCCTTCCCGGGAAATCTGGTTTTCCGAACTTAGTCGTTTTTGGTCTTTTTGGTGGGCGCATAGAATGACTATGCAACATCAAATTTTGATGCACCCCCTTTAAAGCCTTTGGTGCATCCTTTCTTGTGTCAGCAGTCATTTTGATGCGCCTCTCTATGTTGAGGCTTCCTGTGTGTCTTTGAGGTGCATGTGCCTTCCTGTCAACATATCTTTTGTTGCGCCGCTTTTTGGTGCGCCAAAGGCACACATAATCTTATGTCGACACCCCTCTCGGTGCGCCAAAGGTGCGCATAACTCCGTGTTTGCATGGCTTTTGGTGCGCCAAGGGCGCATGCTTTCATATGTCGACACTACTTTTCATGCGCCACTTAAAAGGTTGGTGGCACATTTATTGCCTCCTCGCCTATATATAGGCGCGTCTGCGCTGTCATTATCACCTGAACAATCACGTGATATTTTCTCTGAGCTTGTCAGCGCACCAGCCCCGTCACTTTCAAATTGATTTGTGGACCCCTCTCATGCATTTCATCGTTATATATCCTGGTAAGAGGTCCTCACTCCTTTTGTGTGTTTTGTGCTTTGGTTTTTATCTGCTGGCTGGCTGGTTGGGTTTGATTTAAACTGTGAAATCATGTTTTTATCCCCCTGCTGCTGTCTTTTCTTTCCTTCACCATGTCCTTCCCCCCTCTTTCTAGATCTGCTGGGAAGGGGACTCTGTCCTAAAGTAATGACTCAAAAAATCTTGGTTTAAGCCTCTTCATCACCCAAATGACTCCTTAAAAGAAGCTTAAACCATATGCAAACACCTTAGTGAAGAAGTCATGGCTTGGAAGGAGACTGTAATATTTTTCTCCTTTGGCGCATCTTTCACCCCTGCAACATGATCAACAGTCGCGCCCTTGGCGCACCCACCGTGCCTGTTACAAAAAGAGCAGATGCGCCCTCATGGCACACTTCCCTCGCATGCTGCAAATGCTTCCCATGCACCCCTTGGCACATCAAACTTGGATGCAACATAAAGAATTCCTGTGCCCTTTGGCGCACCCAACATCCATGCAACAGACCTTTCATATGCACCAAGTGCTAAGCTATACATAGGCGCAGGCGCATTCCTCATCGCAGCAACATCATGTTGTGCAGACCCTCCATACGCCGCGCCAAGTCCCTTAAGCACACAAAAAGCATACATTACACAAACCCTATATGCACCTTTGGCACACCAAAGTTCCGTGCAACATGAAAAATACATGCGCCACAGGCGCATCCTGTTCCCGTGTAACATAAATATTTCGTGCGCCCTTCACAATGCATCTACACAGGGCGCAGGCACACTTGTCCTTACAGCAACACAAAATGCACCCTGCAGTGTCTATGCGCCATGCGCCCTTTGGCACTGATTTAACCCTTGCAACACTCTTTTCCTGTGCGCCTTACCTATTTAGCTCTGCAAACTGCAATATCCATGCGCCATGCGCCCTGAGGCCTTTAAATTGCTAACTCTTTCTTCTGTCAGCATTTCAATGGAAAATCAAGCACCTGACACGGCTTTCTCCGATTGGGTTTCTCGTCTTATTCTTGCAGATCAGCAATTAAGCTCAGAAGAACATATGTCAACATCAAGCAAGAGACCTACCAAATCCAAAGGCAAGGCCAAGCTTACAGAGGAAGAAATGAAATATAAGTATCAGAGGGTCAGAATGCCCGACTCCCAGGCTGAGTGTGACCTGGACATCAGAGATTCAGAGTTGGGGCATATTGATATGGAGGAATTCTGGGTCAGGACTCAGAAAGTTACAAGAAGTCCATGGATGGACAAGCTGATAGGTAGTGCCCTGCACTTCGCTGGAGGAATCCCAGTCAGCGCCGTTAATAATGAATTCATGATGGTGGTTTCCCGGTGTTACAACAAAGACACAAGATGTGTCGTGAATGAGAAGGGCGAGGTCGTAATCAACCTCACTGCCCGCCACTTTGAAATAATACTCGGCATTCCTCATCACCGGCACTTTGTGGCCATCAGCCAAGACGACTGCATTAAGGCATGGGATGACAATGAAGATCAGTGCATGCAGCTGATGAATGAGGTCTATCTCAAGAACAAAAAGGTGGTGACCCGTTGGCCACAAATCATTCACCGCAGTGATTTTTTAGAGGAGCTCAGCGACACTATCACGTTCTGGCGAGTCTTTGGGCTTCCTGATGCCCACTTTTTCCACAAATGGATGCTACGGTACCTTGAGACGATGAACAAAAATGTGCCCGATCAACGCTTTTGCTGGGCAAAAATTATAAGCAGCACAATCTCTGAGCAGCTACAAAAATTTAATACTCTTTGGGAGATTCTACATGAATTCCTATGTTGTTTACGCTGTTGCTGCTGAAAGGGACTATCCAGCCCTTATGCGAGTGGGGTTTGGCCCCAGGTCAAAATCTATGAGTACTATCCAGAATTGAAGCTGGAAAATAGCATCCCTTAATTTACAAAGATCAATGATGCATTTTTCTAATTCATCATCTGCCTGTTGAGGCCAAATATGACTTACGGTCGCACGACCAAGAGTATAGTGACAACCACTGAGAAATGGGGGGCCTTGTTCACCCAATTCCCCACATTCACATATCTAAGGGCAGCTAACTTCTTGGGAGAGCCAACTAGATTGCCAAGGTATGTTGGACCAAAGTTAATTCTGCTTTGGGCTGTCAAGGCAGCTTGTCACCTACCATGAAAAGTGCCTCAAGAGAAAGAAGGGTGGAACTCGTTTCCCCCTCACAGTGGGTAGATATACAGTCGACTCACCACAAGGAAAAGTACATGTTTGCAGAGCTGGAGCTGCTCAATCTGAAACATGACTTCCCACCAGGCCCACCTTCGACCCAAGAAATTGTCTTCCTAGGGCCAAGCTCGATCCAATCCATATCCCTCAGATCGAGGATATTTACATTGACCTATATCATGAGGTGGAGCTCAGAAGGAAGGACCATTCTCGGTTGGCATTGGCAGAAATCATCCAATATGGGGTAGCCCTCATCCCCAAAGGCTACCAAACTACTGAAGAGGAAGTAGATGAAGTATATCTTAACACAGGTGGGGACGATTAGCCATTTGCGGCAGTTGATAGGACTAAAGCTCCTCAGAAAATTGAGGAAAGGGTCAAGGAAACTCTGCGCAGAACAGAGCATTGGTGCCGAATGAACGGGCTCATCTACCTCGGAGTCGATTTCACAACCTCTCCATTGGGTAACGCACCTCCTAGATCAAAACAGCAGCCTAAAGGCAAGGGTAAAAGTAAAGAGGGTGAATCCAGCACCACTCAAGAGGAAGCTCCTGAGAGTCCTCCTTCCGCTGCACCAGAACAAGTTGTAACTCTGGCTCCTCCAGAGAAAGAAGCAGAAGAAGATGTTCCAATAGGCCCATCCACTCAGGATGTCGGCACTGCTACAGCACAATTGAGGTCCCTTCTGTCCCTTCTTCTTCTCCTCCTTCCCCTCCTCGAGTGACTCAAGTGACCATTCCTTTGGTCATGTCCTCTCCCCCTTCTTCTACTATTCCTCCCGCTTCTTCATCCATCTTCTCTTCTCTCACGGATCTGTCCCCCTCCATTTATTCCCTCATCTCTGAGCTCCCTTCCCTTCCTATGTCTTCCTCTCCTATAGTATCTCTTCCTCCCGTGAGCACTTCTTTGGCCTCCTCTCGATGCCGCCTCAAGCGTTTCCACATTTTCCCCTCTCTGCTACACTGCAGCTGCCCCCTTCTTTGTTTCCGGCCCTTCTCCCATAAGTCCAGCCTAGATCTCCCAGCACTTAAGTCAGCGAGAAAGGAAAGTTCCTATTGCTCCGATGGACTTTTCTGTTATCCCGTCAAAAGGGGCAAAGAAGTAGAATCATGTCACACGCTTCTCTCAGAGTGCTTCGGGAGAAAGGGTAATGGAGATCACGTACCCTAATCTCCTCAAGGATAAAAAGGATCTGTCTCCCACAGATTACATAGTGACTCAAGTCACAATGGGTACATCTTCTGAGAGCCTTCAGGGAGAGGCCCTATCTGCAGTCGATGCCCTCTGCAAGAAGCTTCAAGAAGCTAAAGAAGAGAAAAGGCTATTGAAAGAGCAAAACAAACATCTGCTCCAAGCCTTACAGAAGATGGGCAGTGCACCTCCCACAACTGCCACCGAGACTCCTGAGCCTCTGAGCTAGGATAAAATTAATGAATATGCAAAGATCGGTGAGCAGGGCATGGCCGTTTCCACTTGGAGGAGCCAGATCCTCAAGGACAGTGAAAAAGTAATTGCCAAGTTCTCTAATTTGTATCTGAACATCAACAAGGCGAACAAAGAGCTCCAAGTGTTAGCGGGACCCATATCAGAAGAGCTGGACCATGCTAGGCTGCAGCATGAGACCTTTCAACAAATGTTCGACTGTTCAGTCAAAGATCTGGTCAAGTTCAGTGTCTTCGGTCATCCCAGAGCCCTCAATAAAGTCATTTCCACTCTGGACTACCGGATGGATCAACTAGAGTTTGTCCTTGAAAAGATTGATAAGGTGAAGGAGGAAGCCCTGGACGCGATGCACCAAATGGAACAAATCATTCTTAACATGTCTCCAGGGTTACTTAATCCTTCCTTCACCTTAAGGAAAGTTGATGAAACTATCCAGATCTTCAAGGATATCGTTTCACGAGGGCTGGGGCCAGAGGTCGCGTTTGACGCAGAATCTATCAATAACCTGCTAGCCTGTTGGGATTTTATCAGGTTCCTCATAGAAGCGGAGAAAGAATATTCCAAACTCCCAGAGAAGCTCATAGATGAGTGGGAGACTTGTGAGGTGATCAGTGAGTGACACAAGGATCCTTCCCAGGATCAACTAGAGCCCATGATCAGCAAGTTCATGGAATATCGCACTCAATTCCACATCTTGTCACACTGAGCAAAGTGAGGCTAGCTACCCCCTTTCGGCCACAGGATGATGATGATGAATAGTGGCTTCTTCTTCTTCTTCTTCTTCTCTCTCTTCTCTTCTTTGACTTTCTTTTAAATATCTGGAATATGTTGGCACAAACGACGACATCATCCATGTTGCACCATGGGATGATGTCATCCATCAAGTTGTCAAAAGTCAACATGACTTTGAGATATTTTGTAAATAGGTGGTTGGCTCCTTTTTGCCTTCTTTTCTCTCCTTCTTCTATAAATACCCCAATACTTGTTGTATTGTGGATGAGTGAATATCTTTCAGATGAAAAATAGAAGTAAGGAGAAAAGACTTTGAGCTTTTTGTAACAGAAAGAATTATTAATACAATATTTAGACTTTGTGCTGAATACATGTGTTATTTGCATTGGATCTTTCTTACGTTAGATCTGTGTGTTTGTTCTGTTGAATTTACTTCTGTTTTATTGTCATTTATTCATCAGTATTGCTTTTCTCGTTTATGTAAGTAGGTTTGGCTCTGTTTACTACCAATCCCAAAACATAAACCCTCTGACCTTTCTGCTTTGGAATTCATTTCTTTTCTCCCTTCGGACCTACTCTTTCTTCATCCTCTCTTTCATTCCTTTCTTTTCACAGTCGGAAACACCCTACTGGGATGAGATCCCAAACCCCCGAAGGTAGAATATTGTGAGACTTGCACAGATTCCTGCTGGTAGAATAGCAATAAACCAGTTTCGCTTTGCTGACTCAAAGAGGGGCTATGCCCTGCACACTGTTGGCTTGTTTATCCATAGATCTGCCCAAGCGACATATTTTCAAACCAACACCACCTAAGTTTGATGAAACCACATTAAGAGATGGAGCTGAGAACTAGCTCGGAAATGGAGAAATACTTTGCAATAAGAAATTTCTCAAAAGAAACAAAGGCAATATGGGGAGCATATCAACTTTCTCATGAGGCATCTTCATGGTGGGACAACCATAAGGTTGAGTTGAATATTGATGAAAATAATATCACATGGGATCAATTTAAAGGTTATTTTAGGCAACGTTGGCAACTACAACTTTATTATGATCATAAATTGATTGAATTCCAAAACTTAGGTCAAGGAAAGCTAACTATAACTCGAGTCTTGGGAATGGTTTACAAAACTCCTTAATTATGTACCTCGGTACCAAACTGTTGAGAAGTTTAGGATATGGAAATTCATCATGATATTGAATCTTGTTATAGGAGGAGAGGTGGATGTTAACAACCCAACCATGATGGAAAGGGTTGTTGAAAAGGCCATAAGGCAGAACAAAAATTAAAGAAAATTTCTACTCACAAAGAGGATGTAAGGAAGAAAAATCCTAACTCCTCTTCATCATTACTTGCACCTAAGAAAGGACCATGAAAGAAATTCGAGAATGAAAAGTAATTTTTCATCCGATACTAATAAGAAAGTAGCAACAAATGATTTTTAAGTAATGCACGAACAACTTTGTTAAGAACAATAATAATAGACGAGAAGTCCTATAAGGGTCATAATGATAACTCTAAGGTGAAATAAACTTTGAGCCTAGGAAGGGACCTGTAGGAGGCTATTATAACTCTGGAAAATATCATTATGTAAATCAATGCCCTTTGAAAAAGGATGATCATAATCAGCAACACAAGATACATGCTTGTAGTAATGCCCGACAAGCAAGGTGAGAAATAGGCCACACCCATAGAAGTTTCGGGTAAGTTATTTGGTTTACCTATAACTATTATTTTTGATATCGGAGCTACTAGAATGTTTTATTTCTAGTAAATTAGCATCAAAACTAAAAATAAAAGATGGAAATATGGATAAAACATGGACTGTGTAGTATGGAAACAATATTGTTCATACAGTTAGTATGTGTCTTTTTGGAGCAATCCTTGATTTACCTAACTTTTCCATTGAAGTTGATTTTTATGTTGCACCTTTGGGGTCTTATAATGTAATCATAGGTGTTAATTGGTTAGCAGAACATAAGGCTAAAGTGGATTGTTTTGAAAAACACATTAGTTGTTTAGATGACCTGTAGAAAATAAACAGAGATTTAGGGTGTGAAATGTGAGATTTCAGTTAGAAAACTATAAGCTATGCAACTTAAAAAGGCCAAAAAAAAGGTTGTACCTTATATGCAATGAAAATTTCTGAAACAACTGAAGAGAACAATGATAATATGGAACGATATCCGATATTATGAGACTTCAGTGATGTATTTCCAAAAGAATTGCTAATTCTTCCACCCAAAAGGGATTTTGATTTCACGATTGAGATCAATCCTGGAACCTAACCTATTTCTAAAGCACCATATCGAATGACTACTATAGAATTAGTAGAGCTTAAAGCTCAATTGCAAGAACTTTTTTCTAAAGGTTTGATTAGACCAAGTGTTTCACCCTAGGGAGCACCTATAATTTTTGTGAAAAAGAAGGATGGAACGCTTACATTGTGCATTGATTACAAAATGTTAAACAAAGAAAAAATTAAGAATAGATATCCACTCCCTTTAATTGATGATCTATTTGATCATATATGTGGAGCATCGATATATGCTAAGATAGACATTCGATCTGGATATCATAAATTATAGATTAAGGATGAGGAAATTCATGAAACAACTTTCGAACAAGGTATGGACATTATGAGTTCATGGTTTTACCTTTTGGATTAACAAATGCACTGAAATATCTATGAATTTAATGAACAATATCTTTCAAGAATACTTGGACAAATTTATGCTCATATTCTTGGATGACATTCTCATATATTCTAAAAGTATTGAGGAACGCCATGAGCATTTGAAGATAGTTTTCGAAATATTAAGAAAGAGATGACTATATGGAAAGCTATCTGAATGTTCTTTCTATGACACAAAAGTACACTATTTGGGACATGTAATAAGTAAAAATAGAATTGTTGTAGATTCTTCTAAAATTGTAGCTATAACTGAGTGGCTTTGAACAAAAGAATGTGCATGAATTTAGAAGCTTTATGGGACTTTCTAGCTATTATAGAAAATTTGTAAGATATTTCTCTAAGGCGGCTGCACCAATAACTTCTTTATAGAAGAAGGATAAAAATTTTGTTTGGAATGAGAAATGTGAAATTGCATTCAAAACCTTGAAGGAACAGTTAACTTCAACACCTATTCTAGCAGTACCAGATCCTAATAGAAATTTTATGGAGGTAACTGATGCATTTGGTGAAGGTCTAGGAGCTATTTTGTTACAAAATGATCATGTCATAGCTTACGAAAGTAGAAAACTAAAGTTACATGAGTTAAATTATGCTCCACATGAATTAGAGCTTTCACCATTGTTCATGCACTACAAGTTTGTAGGCATTACTTGCTTGGTAAACCTTTTGAATTGGCCGATCATCTTGGGCTGAAGTTTATTTTCACTCGTGACCAAATCTAAATGCACGACAATTAAGGTGGTTAGATTTTTTGTCTCAATATGATTTTGAAATTAGTTATAGAAAGGGTAAAGAAAATAGAGTGACCGACACTCTAATTCGTAGGAAGCACATTTATACTCTTATAACATTGAGAACTCAATTCAAGGATGAAGTAAAACATGTTATGAAATCGACTCTTACTTTCATCAAGTAAAAGAAGCACTTGCTACTGATTTGAATGATTTGAGGTATAAAGGTTTTCACTTTGATAATGAAGGAATCTTATGATTTGAAAACAGAGTATATGTACCTTTCCTAAATGATTTAAGGAAGAAATTATTAGCGAGTTTTACAATTCACCTTTTGCTAGACACCTGGAATTAAAAAAATGCTTACCGATATAAAACAACAATATTTCTAGAAGGGAATGAAAAAGGATGTTATAGATTTTATGACACATTGCCTTGAATGTCAACGTGTTAAGGTGGAACATATGCACCCAATCGGGTTGTTGTATCCTCACAAAGATACCACAAGACAAAATGGCAAGTGATAAGCATCGGGGATAGAGAGGTAATTGGACCTGAAATCCTTACTGAAATGGAACAACAAGTTAAATTGATTCATGAATTCTTGAAAGAAGAAGCGAGATAGGTAAAACATTTATGCTGATCTAAAGCGTATTGATAGGAAATTTAAACTTGGTGAGAAAGTCTTTCTTTAGGTTAAACCGAAAAGGGATCTATAACTTTTGGCAAGGCTACCAAGTTATTACCATGTTATGTGGGACCTTTTGAGATAGTTGAAGTAATCAACCCCGTAGTTTACCGTTTAACTTTACCTCCCGATTTGTCATGAATGCATGATATTTTCCATATTTCTTTGCTTAAGAAATACATTTTAGATTTATCACATGTGTTAAATTGGAATTACTTACAGTCCAAGACCCAAGAATAATTATGGTTAAACCCATATGAGTGCTTGAAACTCACTTTGGTTGCATTTGAGAAATCATGAGATAAGTCAATGCAAGGTGCAATCGGACTAGTTTAATGAAGAAAGTGCAACCTGGGAAAATCTAGACGATATGAAAACTTTTTCCATATCTATTTGAACAGAATTGATTATGTTGGTGATAAAAAAATGTGATTTTATCTTTATATTACAATAAGTATGCTAGTTTTGGCAGATATTTATTTGATTTGAATAAACAACTATGTAATGCTGATTTCTGGAACTTAAAAATTATGATATGTTTTTGACATATGTTAAGATAGTGAATAAAATTGATTATCCTGAATGCAATGATTAAAGTGAGGTAATCATCGGGATGATGATTCTTTTTAGGAGGGAAGCATGTAACACCCTCGACAACTGTTATATTCCTCTTTTGCATTGCAAGCATTGACATGTGATTTTCAAGACAAATGTATGATTCATGGTTGTTGAAAAATCATGCTTTCCGTGGGTAAATCATTCTGTTCTTTGATTGTAGGTCTGATATACTATTGCTTACAATAATCTATCTTACTTCGATGAGTAAGTTGTAATCTGGTTTTAATGGTTGCAAATTTATTTTTTGTAATTAGACTCATCCCTTGGATCAATTCCATTGATCCAGGAATGTTTTAAATCTTCTTATCTAAAATTAATGAAAAATTGGAATTCATTGATTAAGAGACTAAACAGATTTGGATTTGTGTTGCTGCAATTCTTTATCATCTAGAAGATAGTTCCAGCATTCGATTTGTGTTACGCCCAACTCTTCTTGATTGACCTGTGCAAGGTGCTTAATGGCGTTAAGGGAAACCTACTTCAGGATTCTTGAGAAAAAGGAAATTATAATGAGCCCTTTATCTATACAGTCTATCCTAATAAGATTTGAGGCTCAAGTAAAATTTCCTAACTCCTTCTAAGCCACTTTACGTGGGATGACATTCTAACCTAAGTTGTAAATGCTAAGTTAGTGTGGAGGGAAATAACCTAAGGGATGCTAAGTTATTTTTACCATATTGTATTTGGTTAAACTAAGACCTAACCTAAGGTGACAATCTATTGATAGAGGTTATATCCTAAGGTTATATTTTTTAAATTAACCTAAGATCTAACCTAAGCTAAATTCTATCTATCCTAAACTATTGGGTATGAAAGGGAACCTAGGGGGGTCGGTTGGCAAGTGAGAGATAAGTGGAAGTTCCTAAGCTATTAATGAGATTTGGTTTTGATTTGGTTTTAAATGCATGAAAGTACTGCCAGTTTGGTAGGGGTTAGTGAAAGTTTAAGAGGAACCTACATGAAGGCATTGTAGACACCTATAATTACGCCCAAGCAATTTAAATACTTAAATTGCACTAATTATCCTCTTTCTCACAAATCGATGACATATTGTCAAAAGCACTCATTTTCCCTCATATCATCAATAATTAATTACACTAAGCTAATTAATTAAGTCACCTATCCAAAAAATACCCTAATTAACGACCTTCCATTAATAAAACACCTCTTCTATCTAGATTAATTAATTAGTCTTCCCCTTCATTTAACTAGTAAATCAATATTTAATTGATTTAATCCCTTTCTAATAGCCTAAATCGTACTAATATTCATCTAATTGGCTTCTATAAGCTCACATCTACCTATTAGTTAATCACATTTGATTAATTAAAGCACCCCCCAACTCCCATGACTTGCTAAGCATACATTAAACCCTTCTAAAGTAAGGTTACCTTTAATAAAGCAACCTTATCCATTCCTAATCATGTTTTACCTTTATCCCACATTCATGAGAATTTGTTGAATCCTTTATCCTTTAGGCTATATAAAGAGCCCTCCTCCTACCTTTATACCTACACCTAAACTTTATAAGAGAGTGAATGCAAAGCATATAACAAAGACTAAGAGCTTGCCTTTTACCCTTTTGAGAGTTCATTATCTTGAAGAGTTAAGCCTATTTCTTTAGTGCTTAGGTCATATGGGAGGTGTCAAAGGGGTCTTGTAGCCCAACTTTGATAGGCCCTCATTAGTAAGGACAAATATTTTGATAGCCATGGAGCTTACTTACGTCCATTCATTTATTTGTTGTTAGAGAATATAGGAGTTTAGATATTTAGCATTGTTATTTCCAAAGTTTGTATTTATGAATGCTAGCATCTAACCCTTGTTTGATTCTTATCTTGATGGTGTTTAGTTTTTGTTCAATTCTTGGTAAGTTAAGGCTATTTAGGTGTTAGTATTTACTCATATGAGTATTATTTTAAAAACAACATATGCACACATTTGGCATGCACAGTGGGACTTACTCCATTGTCTTTTAAACTTAATTTCAATTTTTGTAGTTAAGTTTCATTTTTGGTTACTAACTCTCTTTTACACATGTTGATCTAACTTGTTTGGTTGAGTTTTCATGTGTTGAGTCTTCCTTGTAGGTATGAAGGAGGTGAAGTGCTGTCAAAATTGGAATTGATGGGAAAATTTCAAGATTTCTCCATGTTTTCATTTTTAGAGCTTACTTTTTCAAGATTCTACATGCTAGTTTTGTCAATTTCTTGAAAATTTTAAATTCTTGAGCATGTAGGTTAGTGGTTGATAGTGTTGAGTCTTCTATTTACATATTAATGTGGTGGTTTGCTATCAAAATTTAATCTTGGTGAGAAAATTTCAAGATTTCATCATGTTTTCATTTTTAGAGCTTACTTTTTCATCATTCTACATGTTAGTTTTGTCAATTTCTTGAAAATCTTAAATTCTTGAGCATGTATGTTAATGTTTGATAGCATTGAGTCTTATATTCATATATTAATGTGATGGGTTGTTGTCAAAATTGAATCTTGGTTGAAAAAATTTGACCATTTTACAGATTAAGGGACGTTTTTTTGACATTTTTTGAGTGCATGTCAAGTGCATACCCGTGAGCATAAGAGCATATACATAACCCATCTTCTGAAGGCCATAAAGTTTTCTCCCAAAATTGAAATGAATCCATTTTTTTTGCGTTGGAAAGGTATTGAATTTAACTATGTAATGAAAATATAAATTTGGGATTTATACTTACAAAAATTTCAGTTTTTCTGTTATTTTTAAACTGGTCATTTTCTAACATGTCTAATGTTTTGATGAATGTTGTATTTCCATAATTACTCGATTTAGACCAAAGCATGTGTATTCTCTTCTCTTGCACCTTTTGGTGATCTTGACAATCAAATACAACTTTGATCTCTATCTTGTTAACATTGGGATTAAACTTGGAAATTTGATTATTCATTTTGCGTAAGGGAATGAACCTTTTACAAAGTATTTTTCAATGGTCCTTTGATTTAAAGTTTTCCATTTCTATATAGTTAGGCTAAATTTTGTGTATGATCTTCTCTTGCACCTTAGGGTGATCTTGAGAATCAAAAGAAACTTTAGTATTTATTTTATAACATTTGGTAAATTACAAACTTCATCTTTCACTTTTAGTTTAAGGGAATGAACATTTATCAAGAATTTTGCATGGTCATTGATTAAAAAGATTTTCTTTACTTTTTAGTTGGATTATTTGTTGTGTATGCTCTTCTCTTGCATCCTTGAATGATCTTGAGAATCAAAATAAACTCTTAATCCTCTTTTAAATAATGTGATTTTCTTGGAGAACTACTAACGCTTGAGTGCATGACCTAAAAATGCTTGTCAAAGAAAGGAGGAATCGAAACAAAAGCTAGAAAACTACCAATACGATTATACGAGTTGCCAAATAGTGTTTGAGCAAACCACATATACTTAAGAAAATAAAAAGAACAACATATTCAAAACACTGTATTATAGGTTTTGGAAAAGGGTACGTCCCTCTCCGCTCAATCTGGAACGTAACCCCTTTGGCATAACGCCTTAGCCAAATATGGATGGGAATGCGAATGAGGCCACCTCTACTTCTCACCCCCATGTCTCCTTGGCAGAACAAAGAACCTCAAGACCCTATTGAATTTGAAAAGTGGGAGAGGAAAATAAAAAAAGGAGTTGGGTACAGTACATCTGAGCTTAAGCATTGGAAAATTTAGTTTCAGCCATTTGATCTGAGAAATCAAATGGAATGCAGAACATATGATCCTACTTTTGAAGAATGAGTTTGTAAAGGGACTTACAAACAAGTAAGTTTGGGGAAATGATGAGGCCAGTATATGTCTGATTAATGTATAATATATGATCTCATCATACTCTCCTTTTGATTAAGTTTGATTGCATTGTGTGACTTTTAGTTGATCTGATATGAGTTAGGATGTAACTGTTTGTCTTTTGATTGATTGTGATCCTAATGTTAAAAACTCTAAAATTCCTAACATAGTGTGTGTTTAAATTCAGTTTTGTAATAAAGTAGGTCTAATCAGTCAAGGAAATGAAGCAAGTGGCGTTCAATATGTTTTTGATAGTGTCTGATCCTACATAGCTTAGTTCCGAACTTCCAAGCTAGTTCCGGAACTCCATCACACAATCATCATTTAGTTTCAAAAATTTAGACTTAGTTCGAACTCCAGAATTTAGTTCGGAACTCCAGAATTTAGTTCTGGAATTTTCAGACTTAGTTCCGGAACTCCTGGTGATAGCTCCGAACTCTCACAGTTTTGGTTCTTAACAATTTCCTATGGTTCTGGAACTTTTCCAAAGTTCCGAAACCGATGGGAGTTATCTATTTTAAACCACATCCAGAAATTTTACATCTACAATCATGAAGGATGAGAAGATTTCTGAATGCAGATCCAGGAAGAGTTATCCTACAACTATCTGATCAACCGCCATCTAACTTAGCATCTATTCTGGGCAAGATTTGATTTCATCAGAATCATTGAGACAGTTGGGATTGTAAAATGTATATAAAAGTAGACCTGCATTAGATAGAAATAAAAAAATGAGAGATATAGAACAGAGAAGAGAAATAGATTAATTATTTGTTATCCAAAATTCACCCCTCAAGGTAATTTTGATAACATGCGATAAATTATTCATCCGAGCAAGTAGATTGATTGAAGCCCAAAATTATGTTTTTAGGGTCCCCTCTGCCTTTTTTCTAACTCTCCCATCCAAGAAGAAATCCCAACGAGTTAGAGAAAATGGAAAAAATGTAAAAACTAAGGTTGCAGGACTATTTTAAAGCATTTCGGGTCTGAAGGGTTTGGGTCGTACTAAGGTTCATCGTACCAAGCTTGGGGCCGAAAAAGTAAGAAAATCGGCTAAGTTAGACATTTTTGTCCCAAGTGGTCCGCGGGATAGTTGGGACATCGGACGCGAGGGATGTAAAAATCAATCGGCCAAAAGCAAGAAAAATCATCTAAGTCTTTGTTTCGCGGTTTGGGACAGCCGGGACAAAAGTACGCGAGGGACGCAAATCGGCTGATTTACACATGCAGTCCATTTCGGGCGGTTCGAAGATATTTGTCCCAGGTAGTCCGGGATAGTTGGGACAAAATTACGTGAGGGACGCGTGTGACGCAAAAAGGTGAAAAGGCCGCAAACAGGGAACAAGGAAGCCCGAATCGGCCGAAGCAGGAGATTTTCATCCCAGGAAGTGGCGGGGAAAGGAGAAGGACTTAGAAAATTTTCCAAGTTTCCGTCAAGTTTTCAAAGGTAAAAGTTTTGGCCTGCTACCCCCGCCATCGAATGGAATCTTGAAACATGTCATCCAAGTGGTGGAGTGTGGGGGGGAAATGGGAAATTTTCCCAAAGTGAAAAATGCCAAATTTTCGAAGGGCAAAGTGCGCCCCTCAGGCCCGAGCCAATAAAATAGTGCCACGTGTCCAAGTGGCAAAGATTTTAAGGAAGGGCCCGAAAGAAATTTTCAAAGGATGAGCCCGTGGATGAATCAGAGCCTGAGACATGTCATCCAAGTGGCGGAGTGTGGGGAAAATTTGAAAAATTTCTAAAATGCAAAAAAGAAGTAAAATTCAAAAAAATTTCCCGCCGATCCGTTCTGGGCCTGTTTTTGCCCTAAATCTTCAAATAGCCATAACTTTCGATCGAGAGCTTGGATTTTCACGTTATTTATATCAATGGAAATATGGTGAAATTCTCTACATGATTCTAGGTCAATCTTGTGTTTTGGTTCAGTTTGGAGAGATAAAATCAAGAAACATCTCTGGCATGTGGTAATGGCCAGAAGTGACGTTTCAACAACCGGTTTTAATGCAAAATGAGTCGTATTCTTCTTTAGCATGGCCAAAATGTTAGGTAATGGGTTTATAAGGACACCCATGCTATTTTAATGCATCTTCATTCAATGAGGAATGGCTCCCACTTTTTTACACGTTTTCTCTCTCCTGGGCTCGACCCATGCACTGTAAAAGCTAGATTTGGCTTATTTTTTCAAAGGTTGTTCATCTTTTCTACTCTACTCTCCTTTCTTTTCTTCCCCAGGGTCAAAAATGGAGTTTGAACCTCCTCCCCTGCTCTGTAATGGCATTTTTTACCTTTTACCATTAAACAGATGTTCTGTGCAAACTTCTGGAGCAACAAAAACATGTTTTGTGATGCATCTGTCCATCCTTGCTCGTTTTTGCTTGTTTTCTTCTTGCCTCTCTTCATTGCAGGTATTTGTGCACGTTTAAATGTTCATTACAAGGTTGGAGCTGTGTTCATAGCAGTTTTGATAGATGTTCAACATTTTCCTTCTCTGGTGTATCACCGTTTTAGTGTAGGCTTTTGTTTTTTTCTCTTTTCTCTCTCTCCCTGTCTCCTTGGAGGTTAGATTAGGATTAGATTAGCTTTCCTGCACTGGAACAACTTGTGGTAGGTAGTTTAGGAAGAGGAACCAGCCTTCTCTGGAGATTCCTTTCTCATTTTTGCAAGTCCCACACTTGGAGAAAGGATTCAATGTTGTGCAATCACACTGGATGCTAGTATGATCAACCTAGAAATCTGATCAACATCCGTTATGGGTCTACCGATTTGCACTAACAATGATTCGGATCCAATACATTTTTAATACTCGAATGTTTTCATCAATAAAATAGCCATTCTGATTTGAGAGAATTCTGAGTTGTTAAAATCCTGATTCAAGGAGGAGCAAGGGCCCACTCCCCCAAGGACTAGGATATTCATTTATTTGGTATTTATATTTCTTCAGCAAATAGCTTAGATCTGATTAATTTTGTATTGCCTTAGTTCTTTCTGTTAAATTCTATTGCATACTTGTTCCTATAGGTGTGTAGATAAATCTTTATATTTCTTGCAATTGTTTTCAAGCATTTTAATCTGAGTGTTTACCTTCAAAAGCAAATGTGTTTATTTTCCAAAAGCAAGTGTGTTTCCTTTTTGCACGATGTGTTTCCTTTCAGCAAGATTTCAGTGTGTTTTATTTTTGGCAAGTTTTCATAGTTTGATTTGAATAAGGTTTTACGAAGAAATCATTAAGACATTAAAGAGATCCCCCAGAAAATATAAACATAGTTACAGTCAACTACTAGATTAGTTAAAGAACTGTTGTTGCATATAGCTTTGGACACACCCCTGGTTTGATATGAAATCAACAGGAAGTTAATTAAATGAAGGGAATGAAGAAACCCATCATATGGATCTGTGTAAGTTCATTTAGACAGATCTCTTTCCTCAACTCTATTAAAGACTTTTTGATTTGAGGTTCCAAAACTCTACAACATTGGGTCCAAAAAGATAAGGTACCAACATTCATTCGTTCAGCTGAACTTGAATATTTCTTATTTCAGTTATCAACTAACTCAACATATCTTACACTTTTTATCCTCTATACCTAGTCCAATAAAAGAATGTTGTCAACGTGGTCATCCAAGCTTGTGGATCTAAATTTTGTTTAACAAATATTAACTCATGAATGAGTACTGACAACACATTTTCTTGTCCTCAAACAAGAGGTCTTCAAGTTTATAGATGTTTGAGAAAACCAGTTTGCCAAAAACCTCTCAAAGTGTTAAGTAACAAAGTTACCTTATTAGATGTAGACTTTGACATCCACAACATTTTTATTCTATTTGTTAAACCTCCTCGGTGGATTCATAGAATCGGTATTGATCCTAATATTACCAAGGTCATGCAAAAATTCCACTTGGTTTGCATGAGGGTTTCAAATAAGTAGTGTATTGTTTGTAAAATCTTTTACTTTAATATTTAGAAGTATGTAAATGACTTACTTATGTTATTTAACAACTTACTAAATTCTCTTGGAAGCTCTAAAAAGTCCTTCGACTTACAAGTCATCATATCTTTTTCCCAACATAATATAAAGCATACGAGTTAAGCCTGAAACTCTAAGGGCTTGAAGATGCCATGCAGAGTTACATAGGAACTGTCACAAGAGAGGGATTTCATAATACATCCCTTGATCCTGAACTCTGCACATTTCTATAGCAGGTTCATATTAGTGAAGTATGAATTCCCTTATCTGGGTTCAACTAAAAATACTGGAATCGACCACAAAACCCCATGAAAGTTCACAGTAATTCATAAACTAGAATTTCCACATAGCCACAACACATCACGATAGGTGAACAGAAGGGAATCATGTCGTGATAGGTAACATAAAATAAATCTTGTCTCCAGAGGTACAAGATATTACCAGAAGCTAAATATAACCTCATACTATCTATGCTTTTAGATGAGTCGACCCAGAACGAGCCATCACCAAACCCTTTGAGTATTTTAAGCGATAGCTTGTTGAGCTCCTAGGTTCAAACCTAAGATCCTCCTTTCAATGTGATGATACCCCAAAACTTTGGGTACTTGAGTAACATAACCCAAAAGTAACATATACCAAAATAAATATATATATTACAACCACTGTTAAAAGTCAACAGATAGATTATAATATTTTTAGTTCCTTGGAATTGAAATATTAATTATGTAAATCAAATATTTGACAGAATACAGAACAATCACTTAGATCAATGCTACCTAACTAGACATAAGCTGAAAATTGAGCATTTTTATTCCATATTACCAGAAAGAGTTAGGCTTCACAATTGTTGACCAATTTTTCATTGAGTACAAAAATCCATATTTTCTTTCTTTTAGTATTGAAGAATACTAATCTCATGGATCTCTTCACAATTTTCTCTATCTCCTGCTAGGGATACATGTTCCTTTCCTTTGTTAACTACCCTTGCAGCATGCTTCATCATTCGAGACTTGTCCATCTTCTTTAAAGGACATTGGTTGGCATAATGCCCATTGCCACATGTGAAACATCCACCAGCAGGTCCCGATTGACCACTTTTAACTTTTCCATTTGCAACAGTATTATGCTTTTTCCTATAGGTTATCACTGCAAGTTTTTGGGCAAATTTATTTTTGGCAGAACACATTTTCTTGCTATGCTTTTTCCACCAAATTTTCTTAGCATTCCGAGATGAAGAAGAATTATCATTTTTATGAGTGGGAGTGTCTAGTAGATTTGGTTTTAGCCCACTAGCTTTTCCAAATATCATCTTATCGAAAGAAGATCCATGTTTATCCAATGCTTCCCCCAATTTTGGGTTTAGTTCATCTTTGGATTGGTAAGTCCAAAACTTGCCATCAATGATCAGTTCATTATTTAAATAACTCTCCTATTGTTTATTAGCAACAGACCTAAGTTGTCCTTTGTCCAACTTATCACTTTCACCCATCACCAGCTGCTCCAAGGCATCTATCCGGTTCCGAGTATATTGAAGGATTGTAGGAACTTTTTAAACTTTAGCACCGTTGAAACCGCAGCAAAATCAAACCCGGTTCTTTCTTCTCAGCATCCTTCCCATTTCCATTTTTATTTTTAAAACAAAAAAAAAAATTAATTAGCGTAAGGACCCAATAAGTCCAAGAGTTACAACCTTCAGCTCTGATACCAAAATGTAACATCCACTTTTTGTCACTTCATCTCTAGATTTTTTTTTTTTATAATAAATAACTTTATGCAACTGATTTAAATACCCATATATTTAAATCTACATAAACCTTAAAGCAATCCATTTCTGATAACTATCATGAACCATGTGTAGTTGTATGAGAGAATGCTGAACCTACTCGTTCTCCCTCAATTCTCTATACGAGCCATACATAAAATGTATCCCTTTGGTTCCCCTTTAACAGGATATGATATATAAGTGAAAACCCCTAAGTGTGTACCTAGATTCCACCTATGAAAACCACAGGCATCTCACAACTTAGATAATGGTGAAATCTCGACAATGTAATCAGCAGCTTACACCACTTTGCACAAATTTTTTGATTCATATATGCCATGCTCGATTCTATGACGGCACACTCACCATTGGAATCTTTTCATCTCACCTTATTCACTTGTTCAGTTATATGGATTCACAAATGTTAATGTTATAAATAGCTACAAGCCTTGAATGAGGTACAAACCAGTTTAACCTACATGAAGACGTACCTCTATGTCATCTTGTGATGCCTATGGGAAAGAAAGTGTTCTCGTAACAATTCACCTTGTTACTTTCTCGCATCTCTTCTCGTAGTCATCATAGGTTGATATAGGGTGCGTACCCAGGAGGTCCAATCTGTCTTGTAACTCTATCAAGGTTTTTACTTAGGACAAAACCATACTACAATCCAGTCTCTTGATGAGACAACTCATTATAGATGCTAAACGACAGTATCCTAATGGTGACAATCATCACCATAGGGATACAAATGTGTAGTATATGCAGTGAGTTCACCCGCCTATAATCCTATATTGGTGCATGGTGTTTAATGTTTCAAGGTAATCATTATAGAACAACCTAGGACTTACAACACCTTCTCCATGAATGGGTCGTACCTAAGGTCCGGATTGAGTTGATCCCAGGACCCCCAATCTCTATAACATTTTAATTACCTTTCAATATCTCATACCCATGTTAACCATTGATAGAAACAATACTATCAATGTCTATGACCATTATTACAGTTTCAAAAACTATCTCGGCTTTAACATTTAGGCTCATGCTCCTTATTTCATATTCTAGGGATATGTACTTATATGAAGCTAAGTATTTAGGTATGATTCATTCCTTGAATTAAGTGCCATAGGCTATCAATGCCAACCATCCTTTCAGTTTAAGCACATCACTTTACTTAATTACAACTTCAATAAAGAGCGTTCATTTATTTTACTATCTCCAACAAGTAAGATATATTTGGGGTATCCTATATGATATATTTGATGAACCACTTACCCATTTATCTTTCCCTATCATATCCTTTTAAAATATCACTCTCTAATTATCTTTAGAGATAATTACAATATTGACTAGGGATGAGATTCAAATGCTATGTTATTTTTAACTTAGTAAGCATGTTCCCATCTTACTTCCATTGTATCTGACATGCTTATGTGTTCATAATGATGCATCATGGGATAACCCCTAATTGAAAACATTTCATCTCCTTGAGAAAAATATTTCATAACACAATTTATCACAATTCTACAATTCTGAAAAGTGAAACCATAATCAATATATAGTCATGTTAGACTACCATAATGCCATCCTCTTGTTTCTTATGTGTATCATCATAGTATATGAATTAGAGTTGATTTCACTTAAAAATCAATATTAAATTATTATATATTTGATAAGAGTTAGAATAACCTGATTTTATAAAACAACCACAACATAGAAGTACCTGATTATCATAACCTTTCCATGGTTTCATGATAATCCAACTGCTTTCTTAGCAATGGCCATTAAGATTAGACAATCTTACTTCTAGATATCTTTTACTGGTTGAGTACATTCTATACAAAACCTTTGGAGAACTTAACACAACTTTACAAGTAGGTTGATATATTGCACTTTATAATGAGGCAGTTATCCATTAGCAACCTCAACTATTTCCAAGTATGCTTAACATATAATTACTTAGAACAAGATATTTTTAGGCAACGTTCCTCCAATAGTCCCTTATATGATCCTTAGAATCTCACACATAAGATGTGTATAGTACTTACTACATGCTTGATACTAATGATTAATACAATAGTATTGTAGATGCTGATTTCTTAACTTGATAGATTTACGACTCAAAACACATCCTTTTCCAATTACTCTCTTATAATACAATATAGTATAACCGGTAATCTTCCTTTGATTCCTTCTAAAAGATAAGTACAACTCATGTCTATAAGCATGACCAATATCTTTCATTTAAATGAGTAAAACAATTATATTCGAGTAAAGCCTTTCCCATTTCCAAGAATAATTATTTCATTTAATAACATTCGTGTCACCATATCTTCAAAATTTCCTCGATCAAAATAATATACAAAACTAAATACTTCACCCTTCCTTCTCTACATTTATCTATAAAATTGTTAGCATGAGTCAGTTCACAAGAACTGAGCATGATAAGCACCAACTCACCATAATGACATACTCTACTTAATTATTTCATAGAAATAACCCATATTATTTTTATGAATCAATATTGCAAAGCTTAAGTAGATAAACAATTCTTTCTATAACATGACAGAAGCAAGAAATTTAATGAACCATGGAAGAAATCAATTTCAGACTTACTTTTCCATACAACTACTTCAGTCACTCAAAAACAGTCATACAATTCATAAGATACATGAGAATTATAAGTATTCAAGATTACCATACAAGAGTATCAAGATTTCACTCATGCAATCCCATACTTGCATGCTTGAAATTGTTTTACTCAACAATTAAGTAACCATATAAATATCAAGAACACATTCAAGCAATCTCTCAAATCTTCACAACATATCTAAAGAGGATTTCATACACCCATAAGGACTACTAAGGTTCAGGAAATAATACCAAAACATCAAGAGTACTTGGCTAAAAAAATATGATATTAGAGCATTTAACCTCGAGGATAAGAGGGTGAGAACATTTATGGCATCCTTTCCTACAACAATCAGGTATAACTTGAGTAACATGCTACTTATTTAATACTTACCTCAACTTAAGCACTTATTGAACATTCTAAGACTAGAAAAGAGTACACAATTCCCTTCTTCAGATATGTTTCAACATATCAAGACCTAATAAACACTAAAGTATTTAAAATTCTGGAAGAGAGTAGGTACCATGTGTTGACGAGATAAGATAATTGTTACTTAACCCAAAAGTTCATCTGAACTTTTAATATCCCATGAGTTTTCTCAACACGAATTACAACTTCTAGCAAACCAATTTTCCTGGTAAGTCAAGACTTCACATGATTTTGAATATAAGAATGATCTCCTAACCCATTCTACTGAACAAGGTTAGATCATACTGAACTAAATTCATGACACAACCAGAAAGGTCAATAAGGAACTTTCAAAATGTCAAGGAAACCCCGTATTTAATAAATGAAACCAAGTATAGTTTTCTATAAGAGAAAGAGTCACTTCCGGGTTTGTTGAGATACCACATAATTCAAATAAAAACATTACACCCGGTGAGGATCTATCACATATTACAGACTCGATTAAATGAAGAATCCAGTTATCATCTATTATAAGAGTAGGAGTATATAGCTTAACCATTTGGTCCCATAATGGGTTACCAGTACATAATCGATGCCTCCAAATTTCTTAATAGAACACATAGTATGACAATGTGATCAACAACTTGAACCGTGTTAATTACTACAGAGGGGTAATACCACCAAACTTTACAACCCTGAAGCCAAGAGACTTCCTATTTTGGGACAACTTTAATCCCTAGCCCTACTTAATGACTCAATTTCCAACATTTAGAACATAAACCCAACAAGCATAGATAAGAGCGTAAGGGTCAAGAAATCAAACTCTACTATCATTACCAGCTCATACGTTGAGATGAGGTGTGCTCAATAAAAGGAACTGTTTAACACCTTTTCAACCATAAAATCTAATGTATAAACTTCTAGAAGATCAGCTCACTTTTTAGGATGGTTTCCTAATGGTCAACAATGAACTGCATCTCTTACAAGAGGAAGGATATTCTTAGTCAAAGTTGACATCACTTTTGAACTCGAAAATAATTGCAAGAAGAACCAAGCTTTAGTAATAATAGTGAATAAATTATCCCACTAAGTATCATACAAGGTTTTACAGGAGAATGTCCATCCTCCATTATAGAGGCTAAGATGGAACATAAGTGACGAGATTTTAACAAGTTGGACTTAACCATCACAGTAATCAAATCTCAATATAACCTTTCCGCAACCGGCTTTAAACCCCGAAGGAGTTGGAATAGTTCCAGAGTTATTAAGAAGCAACAAGGAGATCAACATGAAATAATAGAATGAAGTTTTGGATCTTATACAATCTTAAGTTGCAAACAAGATACAACAGCTTAACATAAATGTCATTCTAAACTACCTATTCAAGGGCCGAAGAGGCAGACCTTATAATCATCACAACTATCCTTATTATCTACAACTCGATGATAATATTAAATTTAGTTGTTTTTCTTCAGTACACATACTTATTTTAAATAAAAACAGGTCGATTATAAGTATCAACGATGCCTCCTACAAGACCAACATGACTCCATAGGCATAGATTTCTTTAAAGAATCAAACCTAGTTACATAAATCCAACAAACACTAGGTCAAGGAAAGACATCTATAACAAAAACTCACACAGAACAATTTCCAGAATACCACAATATCTTGCTATATTTATTCATATCCTTGAAGAGATGGGTAACAAATTAAACAAATTTTTCTACAGTATGGGTAGATATCAATTCACAACTGCAAGAAGATTTCAACAATGCTGGCATATCGATCAAACCCAATAATCATTATAGCAGTAGTCCTCAAACATCTCAAGAGTGTATTCTTTCCTTAATGATAATAAACCTTATTGGAGTCTATACTTAATTAATCACTTTTAACAACATACATCATGAATCCATAAAAATTCATACTCTACGAGATCAAGTATTAAATGATTCTACATCTCTAAAATTATAACACAAAATTTCATACAAGGCAAGGTTACTTTTGTGAAATTACTAAATAGAGAAAGAAATTATGAAAAGTTTAGAGCGTATCATGCTTGTTATGCCGGTGTTTTATTTCCTTGCAAAAATTTCATGATTACTCAGGAAAATCCCCAAACCTTTGAAACGAATTCCTTCATTCAACAGATCACAAAGTTTCGTGATATTTTAATGAGTCTGGGAACTTGTTGTTCCATCTACTCAACTGATGTTTTCTTCATGCAAACTTGCATCAACACACAGCTAAACTTCCTCCTTGCATGTCGAGCTACTACGAGTTTCTAGCCATGAAATGAATCGATACCAAAAACTACCCCTTTGTTCCAATCCATCCATGCACTTCCCAAGGAAGGTGGGCAATAAAAGACATTAAATGTAGAGTTAATGGAGCTTGCTGCCAATTTACAAACCAACTATTCTTAGCTCTCCCTTAAATTTAGCAAAGTCATACTTCATGCCATGCAAGGTGATTTAGATAACTAAAATACTTCATCTCAAAATCAGTTGGCGAGATAATTAAGGACTGTGAGTATAGCTATTAGGTGGTGGGTGCCACCTCATCAATCATTTGAATTTGAGAAACATTATATCATTTTTAAATGACCAACAAATATTTTATACAAATAGAAATTTGGATGTCCTTTCTTAGCATAACTTAAGGCTTCATACTATTTTCATATGCATATACATCCTTTCAAATAGCTAAGTTAATTCCCAAGTCAATCTTCTCAACGATAGGCTCATATGTTAAGTTTAGAACTATACCACTAGGATTAGATTGTCCTATTTTTACAGTAGCTATATAAATCTTCAATAGTAGTTACTTAACTTATTCATGATATTGTGATTACATGTTCACATCAAGTTTGCATTTAATTTTTGATATGTAAGGGTGCCAACAACATAGGATAAAACCATTTGTCCTATCATTAATTTGACAACAATAATAAAAGCACGGTATGCGTTACATGGGAAGTGTGATAGTTCCTAGACGGTTGTCAATCCACTGTTTAAAGTAAAACAATGTGAGAAATAAAGGAAATCCTACTATAGTTAAAATGATTTAGGTATCTCATTTGTCTACAAAAAGAAAATTCATCCAAAATGGGCTAAGCTATGATTGAATCTGAAGGTCAAGGTCACTATCAAGGTACTGATGCTGGTTAGGGTGAGATTTTGGGTGGTTTTGGGTATTTGGTGGAAGTTTAGGAGCTTTGTTCTTGGTTTCTAGTAAAAGACATAGAGACCGATGTCGGTCTAGTATGACCGGTATCAGTTTAGGCTAACCAGTGATGGTTGTGGGTAACTAGCATCGGTATGGTCAGGGTATAAGAAACTCAATAAAACTTGGCTAGGTGATAGATATGAGATTAGATGAAGATGGAAGGGCAATGGCAAGATTCGTATGGATCCTGGATATGCATAGGAATGATTAAGATCCAGGTATGGGCAGTGTAAGGGTATGGATAAAAATATGGTCAAGTTTGCATGGAGGTAGATGATGGGGGAATGGAAATGAGGAAAAATCTAATAACAGATGTAAAAGAATATACAAAATGATCAATAGATGAGTCTGGTTAACAAAAATTACTGTTTGTACGAGCTTGATGCCTAGTTGGTAATGGTGGATGATCAAATGGAATGAACTTGTAGTGACAAAGACTTCCCTGGATGCTCCTGTGAAGGAAGATGGTTGCGTGATTGCTTCAAGTATTGGCTATGGATGCTATGATGTGTATACTAATGCTGGTTCTGCTTGCATGTAGCTCTGGTTTCGTCACTTGATCTCAAAAGATGTGATTATCTCCCATAAATGTGTTAACCTTGAAATAAGGTTGTTTTGGGGGTTAAATGGTAACGAATCTGTGGTTCCGCTAACCGGTGGTGGTGAAGGGTAATTGTGCTGCGGTTAGGGTGGGATTTCCTAGGTTTACTAAACTAGGTAGATCCCCTTGATTTTCTGGGATCTCATTTTGTTTACCCCACGGATTAACATGGAAGCTTCCTTCTAATAGGTGGGAATTTGGTTAGAAGGAATATAGCATTGATAATTAGGGTTTGGGTAGGTCTTAGTTAGTTATGGCAACTTACTAAGAATAGGTCTTAGGGTGAGGTGGCTTGATGAGGTTGATATGTGTGCATTATCCCAATTAGGATATTTAAATAATAAATATGATGAGGATAATGAATTAATTTAATTAAATTAATATTATAATGAGGTGAAGGGGGCCATGGATAGGTGGATGTGTTCAAGGTATTTATTTGATGAGGGACCAAGGGAGTTTGACCTAATTTTAGTGTCTACAATAGTACGCAAGGTTTGGGTATCGCATCCGGGAGTGGCTCGAGAAACACAACCGGTAGTAAGACAATATCACGCACCATCGACACATATTTTAGTGGGATTTTGGAACCCTTAGCGCGACCACCTTGGGCCCTCTTCCGACTACGGGGGTGGATCCGGTGGGTCGGGAGGAACATGACCAGTGGATCCAAAGTGGATCCGGTGGAGGAGGAAATACCGGAGGGAACTAAGGCTCTAGATCGGAAGGAAAAGGGCCTCAACCACTTCCCAAAGTGTTTTTGAGATGTTTTTCACTTACAAAACTATGGGGGTATTGAATATTCTACAGAGCATGTTCACAAGTGTGAGTTACTATGGCATGCAAAGGGGATCACTACCCCAGAGCGGAAGGCAAGCCAATTTGCAAAAATGTTGTAAGGGTGCACACATAGTTGGTATAGGAAGTATGACACCCATCAGATGGTGGTATACTACACCACGTTGAATAACACCTTCCTAGAAGAGTTCCATATCCCATAGTTTAAGCAAAAGAGCATCAACACTATGAAGGAGATCTCACAGGGAATGATAGAGAATGTACGAGAGTATGACACACATTTTAATACTCTCTTGTCAAAGCTATCCTATGAAATTCATCCTTCTCAACATGCTCAATTTTTTGTCAGAGGATTGATAACACTATTTAGAAGGGCTCTATTACACAAGACTTTCATAGACCCGTGTGAGGCATTAGAAGCTGCCCTATGCACTGAAGCTGTTGGGAGTGTTGATACTAGTGTTTGTACTTTTCTGGAGGCTCAAATTGTTGCAATGACCAAATATTTGGAGAAAATATCTTCAAACTCAGTGCATGAGGTTTGTAGTGGGATTTGATGTACATACTATGAAGTAGAAGGACATGCAAAGGATAGTTTCCCTCAAAAGTTGGTATGCGCTATGGTGGTAGACTATGAGATTTACCATGGGGATCATGATGCAAGTAGATGACCTCTACTACAATGCACAATCCACAAGAATTTTTATTGCTATTGGAAGATATGTACCTCTATGACCCCATGATACAAAGGATTACAGATGATTTATCATATCCAGAATGCTATTGATGTGGGTGTGCACCAAACTAGCCTTGCAAGCGCTTTCTAAGGATGATGATCGGCATTATGAAGGGTGTGCATATGGAGGAGTACATGGAAGAGGTTTTTGTAGAGGATTTCTTGATCACGGAACTACGAGAGGATGAAGAAGTGAGTTCCCATTAGGAACCTATTATAATTTTAGATCTACCAAGCATTACAAACGTGAGTGTCCTAATATGTTACAATCCTCATGGTGTAGAAAGAAGAAAAAGTAAGAAGAATGTCTAGAGATTTTATGATCATATGAACCAACAAAGCATCTAAAATAAAAGGGTGCCGAGATGGTGAGCATCAAGAAGTTTGATTCATAGTGGATGCTCAAAGTGGCATGTGAGTTAGGGCTAGAACCTGACTTGGTGACGACACGATCGGAGGCTGCACATGCCAGTGGAAATGCCAAGACAAAGTAAACTAGTTTCAAGAGAGGAAGTAGTACATGGAAATTATCTAGACCCTTCTCATCGAAGGAGGTGTACTAAGAAACTATGGACGTGATTCAAAGTTTACAAGGAGAGATCCAATGTCTAAAGGATAATTCAAAGCAGTTGGAGCAAAGGAAGAATGCCTAGGTTCCAAAGGATGACCTAGATGAGGTAAAGGAAGTATGTAGGATGTTAAGGAAAGAGAATATTATTCCCTTGTAAGGAGAATTGATGAGAGAGAAGGTACAATGTGCCAGAGCAGAGAGAAAAAGGAAGGTTTTACATGCAAACCTTCCTCCTCATAGCCTCGACTATGATAAGGAGATTACTTTTAATGTAGTTGTTAATGGTATCCTCATCTACATGGGAGCAGAGGTCAATGTTCTTACCTTAGATGTCTAGCATCAGATGGGAAGGCCCGCATTGCAACCATCTTTGAATGTGTTGTATATGGCAAACAAGACTAAGGAAATTCCCATTAGAGTCCTAAAGGATGCAGTTATCACCATTTAAGGGACAAAATTCATTGGAGACTATGAAGTCTTGGTGCTCGCCGAGGTAGATAACTTTACAGCATTTCTTGGGCACCCATGGTGTTACAAGAACAATGCCGGCCTATGGTTTAATAAAGGCTATATCATCTTTGAGAACAAGGAAGAAAGGGTGATCATCCCTTTGACAGATGAGAATTCAGTGCCCTATACCAAGCCCTTAGGAGAAGAAGTCCTTGATAGAATCTTTGTGCGCTCCATCAGAGATCCTGAGATAATTCACCCCATGGAGGGAGTTATCCAATTTGAAGATGCTCAGTCCTTGAGTGATACCACTAGTGTGGCATGTGAAAATTGGGTGCATGGGACTTATGAGTTAATAGGAAGACAATTAAGATAATCAGTAACAAGAGTGACAAAGGCATGCTCATTCAAGCACCTAAGAGGAAAGAAGTTTCCAGGTTACTTTAGAGGGGTATACCCTAAAATTTTCATGCAGGAAATGGAAGCTCAATGGAAAAATGAGGACGAGAGAAGAGGAATGCTCAATTACAACCTACTTAGAACTGCATCATGCTGGTGGGATACACATTGGGAGAACCTCCTAGAGTGGTGGGAGGTAAGAATCATATTTTTGTAAGGTTCTCTAGAAGCAACGCACCCACGGTCATACAATACTACCATGGTAAAGAGACTGCTTTATTTCATATCCAAGCATGTGAGAAGGCTTGTATAGGAAACACAAAAGTGTTTCCACCTTTCTATGGGTGCATAAGTGTTTCACTGCTTTCTTTACATTCTAGAATGTGATGAAATAGATAAGGGTAGGGGCCAAGGAGGAATACCTGATGTGTTGGTTTGGAGGTTAATGCTCGTGTCCCAACTTCTCAATCTAATGCTAACTATGAGAGCTTCCTTTTAGCTGAGAGGAACTACCTGAACTAGAAAACAAGACTACCAAAGAAAAGTTAAATAATAAATGATAGTGGACTACCTAGCGTACACTAGATCCGGGAAGTGTGATACTCCCTAGAAGGTTGTCAATCCACTGTTTTATAAAATAGATATGAAATAATTGAAATACGTACATAAATAAATCTAGTACTAGTATTCTCGATTTGGGTACATCGATAACTATCAACATCAATCTAATTAAATACTAAAAACTATGGAGGTCAAGATATTTAGGTCGGGTTACAGGTTGTTCGGTGCTCTACAGTGTCACATAAAGGGTCTTAAAGAGGGTTGGATGAGGTGTTTGGGTTGATTTTTATAGGCGGGTGGCTGTTGGTTTACACACTATTAGTTTACATAGTGTCCGGGTAACCGGCATTGGTAGAGGCGGGTTGATAAGATTCCCTAAGATTTGCTAATGGGGTTTGAGCTGAGGTTAGATAGAGATAATAGAGGATATAATGAGGTATGTGGGGATCTTGGGAACACTCATAAAATATACAGAGGTTGGGTATTGGTGGTTTTATGGTGTGGGTGAAGGAATGATTGGGTTTACAGGCAAGTAAATGGTAGAAGAATGAGGGTGCAAGTGGAAACTAATAACAACAATAGAAGAACCTAACAGACTGAAGTGGAAATAGATGATGTAGGTAAAAGGTATACTTACTGGTGTTGCATGTCCAATAGCTATGTGGTGATGATGATTGGTTGGTGGGATGGAGCTTAGTGCAATAGTGATGCTTCTGAAATGTCACCATGAGTGCAATGCTTCGGATCTATCTAGTGCTTTGGCATGGATGTCCAGTAGGTGCGGAAATTCTCTCGGTTTTGCTTCCATGCAACTATCTTCCCATATCCTTAATCTTCGAATGTGATAACCCAAAAACAAGGTTACTAAGGTGAATAAATGGTAACCGATGATGGTTCCTGGTTGACCAGTGTCGGTTTAGGTATGACCGGTGTCCGTTAAGGTGGGATTCCCTAGGTTTACTAAAAATGGAAGATCTTGCATCATTTGGATCAGGTTTGTTCCTTTATCCGTGGATCAGAATGGATGTTATGTTTTTATGAGTGGGAAGGTGGTTAGAGGAATAACAGGCCTTGATTTTTAGGTTTGGACCAAGTCTTACTCATTTATGGAAACATGCTATGAATATTTCTATTGTGAGGTGTCTAGGTGAGGTGCCTATTTATTTAATTAAAGTAATTAAATTAAGAATGGGGTGAGGATGGGTATTAATTTATTTGTAAATCATTAAATCAATATTAATGTGGGGTATAAATGTCATGGTTAGGTGAATGTGTGTAAGTTGGTTAGTCAAACAGGGGGACCAAGGGAGAGTGACCCATTTTTGGTGTCTACGTTTTCCCATTTTTTTCACATGGCTTGTAATGGTAAGCGATACTAACAAAAATAGGAAATTGTTGTGTTGAGTGTATGTGAAGTATGTGTTGCCTCAAGTGTGGGTAAAGGTAACCCCCTCAAACTAGGAACCAATGAGGTGAGATACGAAAGCGGTGAGTGGTTTGATAAAATGATTAGCAGAAAATGAAGATCATTGGGCACATTGGGTAAAGGTAAAAGGCCAAGTCGGAAAATGGGCTAGGGTAAAAGGTAGTGGTAGTGTAACACATGCACATGTTAGAAACTCGCAACACAATACTAGGTTCGAGAATCTTTCAAACGTTACGTCGAATAAGGTCGATAGGTCTATCCAAACAGGGTTGAAGTGAGTGTGGTATCCTGTTATCCCGTAAAATTGACAAGGGCAATTTTACCGATAACCATACCGAAAATTTTGTTTCGATCCCTCGTTAGGGATCCTTCGTGTTCGAAACGTTGTAAAATCCCTTCCCGGGAAATCTAGTTTTCGAACTTAGTCTTTTTGAGCCTTTTTTGGCTGGGCGCATGGATTTTCCTTGCAACACAAAGTTTTGGTGCGCCCACTTAAAAGCCTTTGGCGCATGGTTTTCCATGTTAGCACATCTTTCGGTGCACCAAAGGATGTTGAGTCTCTTTTGCGTGCGCCAAGGCGCATGCGCCTTATTGTTGACATTGCTTTTGTTGCTCCACTTTTCGGTGCGCCAAAGGGCGCACATAATCTCGCTGCAACACAAAGTTTTGGTGCGCCAAAGGGCGCACGCTTTCTCCTGTCGACAGCAACTTTCATGCGCCATTTCAAAAGTGGTTGGCGCATTGATGACCAGTTTTTCTATAAATATACGTGCGCGCCCAACGTCATTTTCATTCTTTTGCAAAGCACGTGATCATTCTGGACTTGTCAGCCTCTGCTCCGTCGTTTTCATCGCCCTGTGGACCCGCTCTCCAAACTTTTGCTATATATCCAAGGTGAGAGGTTCTCCCTCTTCTCCGTTTTGTGCTTTTGGTTCTTTGAGTGTTCTTGGTCTGTGTTTTGGCTTGCTGGCCGGTTTTAAAATGAGATTATGATTAAGCTAGCTCCTCCCCTGTGCTGTCCTGTCTCATTTTCTTCTTCTTTCCTCCCTCCCTTCCCTCCCTCTTTCCAGATCTGCTGGTAAAGAGTGTTGTTTTGAAAAGGCTTGGTCTGAAAATCTTTTTATGAAACCTTATATGTCCAAGCAACCTTTGAAATGGAGGAAAGAAAGAAAAGGTTTGAGCTATGAGTTTAGTTCTGTGGCGCACTGGCGCGCCTTGTTACACTAAAAATAGTTGCGCCCCTTTGGCGCATCTACCCGCCCTGTTACATGATCTAAACCCGCGCCAATGGCGCACCCATTTGTCATGCTGCATCTAGAACTCATGCGCCCTCAAGGCGCGCCTTTCTCGCATGCTACAAGTGTCGATCCCGCGCCCCCCTTAAAAGCCTTTGGCGCACCATTTATCCATGTTACATCCCGTTTCCATGCGCCAAAGGGCGCACCCAGCTTCCATGCAACACAAGCCTTATTCGCGCAAGTATAAAGCTATAAAGGCGCGGGCGCCCCGATCGCCAGTAACATGATGTTTTGTAAACCCTTTATGCGCCGCGCCATATCCCTTTTGGCGCACGAAAAGTCCATGTTACACGATCCATCCATGTGCCAAAGGGCGCACCGAATCCCAATGTAACACACAATTTTCATGCGCCCTGCTATAAAATGCAATCTGCTACATCCGTGCGCCATGCGCCTTTGGCGCCAGTATAACCTCTGCAACACTCTTTTTCTGTGCGCCTTATCCATTTGGCCTGCAACATGCAATTTTCATGCGCCCTGCGCCCTAAGCCTTAAAATCTCTAACTCTTTCTTCTGCTAGCATTCCAATGGAAGATCAAATGACTAATTCAACTTTTGTGGATTGGGTCTCACTTCTTCTTCATGCAGATCAGCAACTGAGTTCGAAAGAACACATGTCTACGTCAAGCAAGAAACCCACCAAACCAAGAGGAAAGGCTAAGCTGACAGAAGAAGAGATGAAATACAAATATCAGAGGGTCAGGATGCCCGAATCACAAAGTGAGTGCGGATGGATGTCGAGACTCGAGACTGGGTCACATTGACATGGAGGAATTCTGGGTTAGGACTCAGAAAGTTACAAGAAGTCCATGGATGGACAAGTTAATAGGCAGTGCCCTGCACTTCGCCGGAGGAATCCCCGTCAGCGCTGTCAACAACGAATTCATGATGGTGATTGCCCAATGTTACAACAAAGACACAAGATGTGTCGAAAATAGCAAGGGCGAGGTAGTCATAAACCTCACTGCCCGTCATTTTGAAATAATGCTCGGCATCCCTCACCACCGGAACTTCGTGGCTGTTAGCCAACGAGAATGCATCAAGGCCTGGGAAGACAACGAAGACCAGTGCATGCAGTTGATGAATGAGGTCTACCTAAAGAACAAGAAGGTGGTGACCCGGTGGCCACAGACTATCCACCGAAGTGATTTCTCAGAGGAGCTCAGCGATACTATCACCTTCCTGAGCAGAGTCTTCGGGCTTTCAGATGCCCACTATTTCCATAAGTGGATGCTGCGGTACTTGGAGACAATGAATAAAAATTTACCCGATCAGCGCTTTTGCTGGGGTGAAATAATAAGCAGCACCATCTCTGAGCAGCTACAACAGTTCGCCACAACAGGAGTGTTCCATATGAACTCCTATGTAGTCTACGCTGCAGCGTCGGCAAGGGATTATCCGGGGCTGAACCGAAGTGGAGTATGGCCTCAGGCCAAGATATTTGATTACTACCCAGAGCTGAGGCTGGAGAATAGCATCCAACATTTCACAAAAGTTAACGATGCATTCTTCTATCATGTCATCTCGCCTCACCGAGGCCAAACATGACTCATAAATTGGACGACCAAAACATAGTGGCGATCCGAACACAGAAAAATGGGGGCCTGTTCACCCAATTTCCCACGTTCACCTATCTGAGGGCTGCCAACTTTTTGGGAGAGCCAACCAGCTACCAAGGTATCTTTGGGCCTAAGCTGATTCTACTAGAACTGTCAAGGCAGCTGGTCACATACCATGAGAAGTGCCTCAAAAGAAAGAAGGGTGGAACTCCTTTCCCCCTCAAAGTGGGCCGATACACATGCTCCACCCACCATAAGGTGAAGGAAATGTTCGCAGAGCTGGAGCTACTCAACTTGAAGCATGACTTCCCAGCCAGGCCTACCTTCGACCCAAGAAGCTACCTGCCAAAAGCGAAGCTCGATCCGATCCATGTCCCTCAAATTGAGGATATTTACATTGACGTTCTCCATGAGGCGGAACTCAGAAGAAAGGATCACTCTCGCTTAGCATTGGCGGAAATCATCCAATACGGAGTGGCCATTGTCCCCGAAGGCTTCCAGACTACGGAAGATGAAGTAGATAAGGTGTATAATGACACAGATGGGGACAATTGGCCCTTCCCGGCCATTGACAGGAACAAGGCTCCTCAAACAATTGAGGAGAGGGTCAAAGAGACTATGCGGAGAACAGAGCATTGGTGCCGCATGAACGGACTAATCTACCTAGGGGTAGATTTCACAACTTCCCCGTTGGGCAATGCACCTCCAAGGTCCAAGAAGCAGCTGAAAGGCAAAGGTGCAGAAGGTGAAACTAGCACCATTCAGGAAGAAGCCCCTGAAAGTCCTCTTCCCTCAGAGCCAGAACAGGTTATAACTCTGGAGGAAGAATTGACAGAGGATAGTCCTATACGCCCATCCACCCAGGATGTCGGCGTCGCTACAACTTCAGAGGTCCCTTCTATCCCTTCTTCTTCTCTTCCTTCCTCCTCGAGTGACTCAAACGACCACCCCTTTGGTCGTGTCCTCTGCCCCTTCTTCTACCCTTTCCCCTGCTTCTTCATCTATCTTCTCCTCCCTCACTGATTTGTCTTCCTCTATTTCTTCCCTCATCTCCGAGCTCCCTTCCCTTCCTATGTCTTCTGCAGTTGCGGTTTCCCTTCCTCCCGTGGACACTTCTTCGGCTATTCTTTCAATGCCGCCGCCGCGTGTCTCCACGTTTTTCCCCTCCTCTACCGTTACTGCCTCCCTCTCTGTCTCTGGTCCTTCTTCTATAGGACCAGCTTGGATCTCTCAGCAGCTGAGCCAACAAAAGAGGAAAGTCCCCATCGCTCCGATGGACTTTTCGGTCATTCCAGCTAAAGGAGCAAAGAAACAGAAGCCGGTTACACGCTTCTCGAAGAGCGCTGCAGGTGAGAGAGTCATGGAAATAGCGTACCCCAACCCCCTCAAAGAGAAAGAAGATCTGTCTCCGACAGATTTCACCGTGACCCAAGTCACAATGGGGACATCCTCTGAAAGTCTCCAGGGGGAAGCTCTTTCCGCAGTTGATGCACTCTGCAAAAAGCTTCAGGAAACGAAAGAGGAGAAAAGGCTACTGAAGGAGCAGAACAAATACCTGCTTCAAGCCTTACAGAAGATGGGAAGTGCACCTCCCACAACTGCCGCCGAGACTCCTGAGCTGCTCAGTCAGGAGAAGATCAATGAGTATTCAAAGATCGGCGAGCAAGGTATGGCCGTTTCTGCTTGGAGGAGCCAAATCCTCAAGGATAGTGAAAGAGTAATCGCCGAGTATACCAGTTTATACCTAAACATCGGAAAGGCGAATAAGGAACTCCAAGCATTAGCGAGTCCGATATCAGAAGAGTTAGAGCATGCTAGACTCCAGCACGAGACCTTCCAGCAAATGTTCGACTGTTCAGTCGAAGATCTGGTCAAGTTCGGAGTATTCGGCCATCCAAGGGCCCTCAACAAAACTATGTCCACTCTGGACTATCGGATAGATCAGCTAGAATTCGTTCTGGAAAAGATAGACAAGGTAAAGGAAGAGGCCCTGGATGCAATGCATCAAATGGAGAAAGTTGTTCTCGCCATGACTCCAGGGTTGCTCACTCCTTCCCTTACCTTGAGATCAGCTGATGACACTATCCGGATTTTCAAGGAGATAGCTTCTCAAGGGACAGGGCCAGAGGTCACATTCGACACTGAATCTATCAACAACCTACTGGCCTGTAGGGACTTCATCGGGTTCCTTATCGAGGCGGGGAAAGATTATTCCAAACTCCCGGAAAAGCTCATAGACGAGCGGGAGACTTGCGAAGCAATCAGTGAACGGCACAAGGATCCATCACAGGATCAATTTGGGCCGATGATTAGCAAGTTTTTGGAATACCGCGCTCAGTTCCACATATCATCTCCTGAGCAGCATCAGAAACAGGCAACCCCTTTTCGGCCGCAGGATGATGATGATGAGTAGCTTCTTCTTCTTCTTCTTCTTTTCTTCTTCTTCTCTCTATTCTCCGACTTTCTTTTTGAAATGTCTAAAATGTGTTGATACAAATGATGACATCATCCATGTTGCATCATGGGATGATGTCATCCACCAAGTTGTCAAAGTCAACATGACTTTTAGATATTTTGTAAATATCTTTGTAAATAAGTGGTTGGCTCCATTTTGCCTTCTCTCTCCCTCATCTTCTATAAATATGGGAATACTTGTTGTATTCAGTGTGAACATTTTTAGATAGAAATAGAAGTGAGGAGAGAAAGACTTTGAGCTTTCTTGTAACAGAAGAGAACAGTAATACAATTATTCAGACTTTGTGCTCAATAGCTGTGTTATACATTAGATCTTTCTTACGTTAGATCTGTATGTGTTTAATCTGTTGGATTCATATCTACTTTTCTGTCATTTGCTCATCAGTATTTCTTTGTTTATTTATGCAAGTCGGTTTGGCTCTGTTTACTACCAAACTAAAAACATAAATCTTCTGACCTTTCTGCTTTGGAATTCATTTCTTTTCTCCCTTCGGATCTGTTCTTTCTCTTCTCCCTCTTTCATTCCTTTCTTTTCGCAGCCTGAAACACTCTACTGGGATGAGATCCCAACCCCCGAAGGCAGAATCTGTGAGACTTGCATAGGTTCCTGCTAGTAGAAATAGCAATAAACTAGTTTCGCTTTCTTTGTCTCAAAGAGGGGCTAAGCCCCGCACACCGTTGGGTCGTCTATCCATAGATCTGTCCATGCGACAGATTTTCAGACCAACATATCCAAGGTATATGATATGGTGTGGAAACACAATAGAGGTTAGGTGTAGGAACATTTAGGTATGGTTCGGTAAGTGAAAGGTCAGGTAAGGAAAAACATCATGAAAATAGGCAATGTAAGGTCGGTAGACCAAACAAGACTTGTAACCATGTTGCAAGGTATAGCAAGAACAGAGGGTCATTGGTCATGAAAAGTGGTTCAGGTCAAGGTAGATAGGTAATGGCATGGGTAAGGCCAAGGTATAGGTAAAATAATAACTCCTAAGACATAACAAAGGTAATGTAGGGGTAGGTGGGGTTTCTATGTTTGGTTTAATGGGGGTCTATGATGATAAAAAAGTGCATTGGCATGAATGGGAGCAGACAAAAGGAAGTTTAGAAAGGATAAACAGATAGGAGGGTTGGTGATGTCGGTTAGAGAGTGACCGACATTGGTTGGCTAGGGCACAAAGAGGACTGGCATTAGTCAAGTCGGGGTGGGTTTATAAAACCAAAATTTTTATATTTTTTAGAATCATTATTGTATTATACTATTGGAGAAAATGATAGATTTGTGTGACTTTTCGGTGCTTTGTGAGAGGAAAGAACAGAGCATTGTACTTGACTAAGGTGGAGAGATTTTCTTGGTGAGAGGAGCTATATAGATGGGTCCACAAGAGTGGGGGAATTTATTTGATTCATGGAGAGATTCGAGGTAGATTTTGGCATGGCAGAGGTGGGAGAGGGGTCGGTGGATCACCAAAGACAACAGCTAGACGTCCCTCCATGGAGACGAAACCGTGACGAGATAAGATTTGCTCTGTTCCATGTTGGTTAGGTGATTTGGTTTGTAGAAATCAGGTTTGGGTAGAAGTGGGTTTGGGGGAATTAAATTTGAATTTGGGAAGAAAAATGGGTGAAATAGGAATGTATGAGGGTGTAATTAGGTGAATGAAGGTGGGGGAGGGGTTGAGGGGGATTTGGGTAGGAATGGGTGGGTAGTTAGGGGGAAATGGGGATTTTGAGAGGAATAGGGTAGGGGTTTCATGGATTTTCTCTGATGTGATGATTGATGTCGATCAAGGGTTGGATGACATCGGTGGGAGTTAACTTGACATCGATCACGGATGTGGTGACCGATGCTGATTTTAGGAGACAGTGCCGCTAAGGAGAACTGATGTCGACGTCCTTGAGAGAAAAATGGGCTAGGAGATGAGTAAGGGTGGTTAGGTGAGAGAAAAAGGTAATGTTGAATGAAAATAGGTGGCATAATAGTTATAGGTGGGGGGGTCAAGGGAGAATGTGGGTATGGTCAAGGTTTTAGATAATGTGATGGTTTGTTGGATGCAGGCGAGGGACCAGTTATGGATGTGTGATAGGGTACCTCCCCTATTAGTAGCAAGACATGGGAATGGGACAATGGAGGAGTGGTAACATGTGGGCTGAGGTAGGCTTGATCGAGGTTGACACTACCGACATGTATTCTGGGAGCCAAGTTTGATGGTCACTCTCATCGATATATGGGATTCGGTGACCAACACATTCCACTTACTGACATGTGAGATGACCATCACCTTGGAGGATGTGTATAGGATCATGTGGCTACCGATAGTAGGGACGTAGGTGTATTCGATTTCTTTAGAGGTATCTAAGGAGCTGATGATGACATTGTTTGGTGAGGGGTTGGTGGATTTGAGGGTCCATAACTCTAGCATGAGTTATGGAGATATGTACCAAGCCCATTCGAGGGAGATGAGGTTAATAGTTCTGATGATGGAGGTAGTGTGCTATTTTGCATTGCCAAATGCAGAGGGTGGGAGATTCCCATGATCATTGATGGGGGTTTTGCATGATATGATAAATGATATCACCTAGTTTTCCTAGGCACCAACCTTCTTGGTGCATCTGTACAAAGAGTTGTGGGCCTATGGGTGATTGTAGTGGTTCATCCTATGTTGCACCTTCTTACTACACTGTTGGGCATATGAGCATATTATGTGCGTGTTTCCAGTAGGCATACCCCGACTTAATGCATTTGAACCAGGTTTTGTGTGGGTGGGTTACATGAGATGGGTACCTGCAATGGAGAGTGTCGAGCTGCTAGGGATACACATGATGTAGCCTATTATAGGCATTTACTAGAGGGGTTGTCTAGCGTGGACATCATTTGGAGGCCCTATGTTGGATTTCCTTCATACAGATAGATGGCTACGGAGCCTGGAAGGGTTATAGTTGTTAAGATAGATAGAGGGACATCATGCTGGTGAGCACAAGATGATCCCCATAGATAGGGTTAGGATATAGTTGGGATTACCCCAGGATATACCTCCATCATTTCCACAGTATAGGAGGGACAACATGGAGAGGCCTATTCCTCTACAAAGAATGATGATGCCTATAAAGTAGGAGGAGTAGGTGGTAGACTAGTGGATTGATGATGTTGGAGTGACTGATAGTAAGGTACAACAATGGTGGTTAGCATAGATGCAAGCAGTACCACCAAGGCCGGGTAGCTGACTACCTAGTGACTATCACCATTCGAGAGAGACACCCTATAGGGGAAGGTGGCAACTCTTGTCATATAGTTTGGGATAGTGAATGGATGGGTGATAGGGTCAAAGGCATAGGTTTCCACATTACAGGGAACAATTTACAAGGCTACAGGGCCAATTGGCCACTATACTGACACATATATGTGGCCCTACAGGCCTAGGTATATCCACAAGAACCCACATAGGCTTGGGGATAGAGTACCCACATAGTGCCCGAGGACAGGGTCCCATTTTATAGACAGTGGTGGGAAAGGGTCCCTCAGTATAGGCATAGGCACAGGGACATGGTCCCTCATTATAGGTACCAGCGGACAAGGTCCCGTGAGACAAGCATGCGAGGCCAAGACCAATGGCACCTCTGCAGACCATACCGATGGCTAGGTTTAGGGATGCCTTGGGTGAGGCACGATACTATCAAGACCACTTGATGGCTACGGGAATATACGTCCCTTTTATCGAGTATAGAGTACAATAGGCTTCGAGTGAGTGGACTAGGTCCCACACTCACAAAGCCACGAGAGATTAGAGGGGGCCGAGCGAGCCTCGAGACAGGTCGTCGGTGAGGCTACCAGTGCAAGGAGGCTAGCTCTAGGTGAGGGGCCATCAGAGGTTAGACTAGGGCCTATGATTGGTAGTGAGATGCTAGTAGGACACCACACAGGAGCAAAGGAGGAGGAGGAGATATGTGAGATAGACATGGAGGATATCAGATGGGGAGATACCTGATTGTTGCATGTACCACCCTATTTTTTGTGTATTTTACAACATATCACTGCGTCTTGAAGAGAGCAAAGATGTACATGAGCATTTTTGATATTTTTAATCATATACCGCCTACATGCCAAAGATGGTGAGGATGTACATGAACATTTTTTGAGATTTTTGATCATATACTAGCCTTGGTGCCAAAGATGGTGAGGATGTACATGAGAGTTATTGAGATACTTGTATTTATTTGTATCCATGTACACATGTATGTATACACATAATTTCCGATCTATAGATGATGGTATTTATAGCATGGATGGTGTATTTGCTTTTAATTTATGTTATTATGTGTGTTTGTGATGGAAACTAGGTGGATTAGGCATGATGGAGTCAAGTCAATTTAGGAATTATGGAGTCGTCAGGTTGGTGTAGGTGTGATTGAGTTAAGTCAATTTAGGCATGGTGGAGTTAGGTCGATTTAGGCATGATTGAGTCTGGTGGTTTAGGCATGGTGGAGTCAGTCGGTTTAGGCATGATTGAGTTAGGTTGGTTCGGTATGGTGGTGTCGGGTTGGTTTAGGCATGATGGATTTAGGTCGGTGTAGGCATGATTGAGTTTGGTTGATTTAGGCATGGTGGAGTCAGGTTGGATAAAAATGGTTGTGTGTGGTGGATTTAATTCTGATTTAATGTCTAAGTTGTTGGTAGTATGGGAGATAAATGGTGATGTATATACAAGTTATGGCTTAAATTCCTAAATATTTGCTATATGTGGAAACATGAAATGATAAATTGGTGATTTGATGATGTGGTAAAAATGTGTATTAATTGATGCTTGTTGGGTTTAATTTCCAGTTATTAATATAAAATGGAAACTAAGGTAGAATACAAATAGGAAAGTGGAAAAGGGGAATTGGTTAGGGTAAAGAGTGGCCAAGCTAACCTCCAAGGACCTCATGCCCTTGAAGTACTACCTACATAGCCTCATTGAAAAGGGACCTCAGGCCGATGTAGTTCTCCCATAAGCTAAGGAAGATTATGATGAAGTGGAGGAATGGGTTAGTAGGTGTTAGGAAGGGTTGAATTAAGGTCATAGGCATGTTTGAGTTGTTTTAAATATAGGTGTCGATGATCTGGTCCTATATAGGATAATCAATAGTACTGAGGAATGTGAATGGTAAGAGGTGGAAAAAGAGTTTCTTAATTGAGAATATCCTTAATGAGTCAACCATACCCTAGATGGGATAATGATTATAAGACCCTAAAGGCTTTGCATAATGGAATATTCTAAGGGTGAAGAAATTCACATAATCACAAAATATCACGGTTGTGGCAAGTCCCTTGAGTAAAGAGGAAATTGGGATGAAAAAGGAAATGAGGTGAGAATGGGTGGTTTAGCGTAACCTAGGATAAAAAATAGGCAAGTCCATGACAAAAATTTCATCATTTTCTTGATATTTTTTATATTTTAATATACTTGATTAATGCAGAAATCTATATAGGATGAGTATAGTATCTCCTTGAGGTATTTGCAAATTTGATTGATGCGGGAAGCTTCTAGATATTTTTATCATATTTTGAAATGATTTTATATAGTTGTCCTCAAGGGATCACTCTATTTATGGAACTGAAATAGAGTGAAGAGATGTCCCTTTTGAGGGAGTCATCTTTTACTAGAAATTTGATTCAAGGAGTTGTATCCTTTTTTTTTTGGACATTTAAGTCATGGACAAGAATATAGAGGAAGATTAGGTTTTGTTTAGAAGACAAGACCATAACACACAAAGGTTAACTTTGAAAGAGATGGTTTCGAGTGATGAATGATTATGTGATTCCATCTTGAAGAAGATGAAAATTATCCATAAGAATCATGCTATGAGTAGAACCATGGTACTCATATTCAAGACAAGGTTGAAAGGTTACGGGTAATCACATGATTCTTTTTAGTCGTGGATGCTCAAAATGGGTAATATGAAAGGTGGGAAACACTCAAGGGATGAGTGATCAATTGACATAAAGTGATATAGAACTTTATATCAACAATAAAATGGTTGAAGATGTAAGGCATTAAGAGGCTCAGTTTGGGTTTACCTTCAAGTGAAGACAAATGATAAGAACCTGATCTATAGGTGTGGGTAATGATATAGGTTCCAAGCCAATTAGGAGAAAATTTACCTCGCTTAATTTTCTCCTCTTTGGTTACATGTTGATTTTCCTTCGGATGAGGTCACCGACCCTAAAGGTTTGTTCATAAACACATTTTTCATAAGCACGTTTGATACATTTTTGGTATATTTGGATATGGTCAAGTGCATTAAGATGACATTCATCTAATAACTCAAGTTACGCCAAATGATCTTGGTGAAATTTGTCATCGTTGAGCATGTCTTGTAGTGAGATGCGAAGAGATGGAATTTGGACTTCGACATGTTAGACAGCCTCGGTTCTGTACCGTAGACCGAGAGAAAGGGTGTGGTAGTAGTCAAAGTGGGAATACTAGTGGGGTAATCCCACAAGGTGAAAGGAATGTGTGTATGCCAATCCTTCCCAGTATCATTGACTACCTCCATAAGAATTTTGTTCAAAGTTTTATTGGTCGATTCAGCTTGGCCATTGGTTTGCGGGTAATAAGGTGATGAGAAACTAAGCTAGATGCCAAAAGCGTCGCATAGTTTGAGTAGGGTTTTTTTTTTTGAATTGTTTTCCATTATCGATGATGAGACGGTGAGTAAAAATAAAGAAAAAAATGATGTGATGGTTGATGAGTTCACATATTTTCTCGACTTTTGTAGAAATGAGGGAATGGCCTTGACCCATTTAGTGTAATATTTAGTAGCAGCTATGACCCATTGGTGGCATTGTGAATAATGGGGATTGATCTCACCAACAAGATCCAAACCCCATTAAGAGAAAGACCAAAGGTCTTGTGTGACTGTAAGGCATGACTAGGTGTATGATGGAGATTATCATGTTGTTAACATTTCACATAATGTTTGACATAAGCACAAAAGTCATGGTTTAGGGTTGGCAAATAATATCCCGTAAAGAATGTGTGTTGTGATGGATAAACCACTAAAGTGACCTCCACAAATTCCATCGTGGACATCCTTAATGGTATAGGGAATTTCAAAACTAGTAAGGCATATTAAGAGGATACCATCAAAGCCACGCTTATAAAGGAGACCACCCATGATGATATAGTGAGAGACACTTTTAAGAAATGCCCATTGTCCATTACGAGTGAGTTTAGTGGGTAGAGTGGAAAGGGAAAGATAGTCCTGCAAATTGCTTATACCAAAGATCATGTGGGTTAGGTGTAACGCAGTGCGACGGAATAGACCTCACGAGGTAAATAAGAAGGTGATTGTAGCCTTTATATTGTGACAAATATTTTAGAGTTAGCGGGTGAAACAGGTATCTGAGAAGCCAAGTATACCATGGTATTCACAAATTTATTAGTAGAACATGGGGTGGTTTGAAGTGCGTAATGGTCAAAGGTGGTCAAAAATATGTCTACATGATGCTTATAACTTTGAAGTAGCTAATTACGACCTTTGGTATATACCATTGACTTGGTTTATAACCAGATAAGAATAACCAAAGATATGGATTGACTTAACATCTAAGGCATAAGCAACTTGGTGACCCAATACGAGTGCTTCGTATTCAGCAATATTGTTTGAATTATCAAAATCGAGTTTGAAAGACAAAGGCATAGGTTCACCATCAAGAGGAATGAGGATAACACCAGCCCCACACCCACACCGACACCGAGAGCCATCAAAGAAGTGTATCATTTGGTAAGTGAGTTCGTCTAAGGAGAGGGTAGCTATAGACTCATCTAAGAAATCAAAGTTAGATGGTTGATTCCCAGAAATAGGTGCATCGGCTAGTTGGTCAGTGATAGCTTTTCCCTTGATGGAATTTTGATGAATGAATTTGAGGTCAAGGTTGGTAAGGAGCATAAGCCAATGTGCGACACATTGATGTTGATAGGGTTGGCACACATATAGTCTAAGGGGTTAGTATTAGTAATAACAAAGGTTTTTTGGTTGTGTAGGTAATGGAAGAGTTTGGTGGTGACGAAAACTAAGGTTGAGTAGATTTTTTCAGGCGTGCATATATCTAGTTTTTTAGTCCGAGAAGGGGGATTATGTAATAAACTGCTTGCTCTCTATGATATTCATCGCGAAGAGTGAGCATGGCACCTAAAAGAATGGTTAGTGGTGGAAATATATAGGTAAAAGGGTTGGTCATCCTTTGGAGGAATGAACACTGGTGGTTGAAGGAGGTATTGTTTTAAAGCTTTGAATGCTTTATGGCATTCACCATCGCATTTGAATGATACATATTTCTTGAGAAGATGATGAAATGGTTGACAATGGTCGAGAAAGTTTCTAGATAAAATGAAAAATAGATTGCAGCTTACCTTGTAGGATTCTAAGTTGACAGAGATTAGTGGAAAGAGGCATTTCTAGAATAGCCTTGACTTTAGCGGGATCAACTTCTATGTCATGCAAAGAAATGATGAAACCCAAGAGTATTCCTAAAAGTACCACAAAGACACACTTCATTCATTAAAGAAGAACACAATACTTGATGAGGTGGTCAAACATGGCCTTATGGATGGGTAGGTGTTTGGTTTTATGTTTGAAATTGGCAAGAATATTATCTACATAATTTTCCAATATGCGATGCATGATGTCATGGAAGATGTAAGTCATGGCTCATTGGTATGTAGCACTAACATTTTTAAGGCCAAAAGGCATGACTCGATAGCAAAAGGTCCCCTAAGGGGTGATGAAGGTAGTCTTGTGTTGATCTTCTAGAGCTAGTAATATTTGATTGTAACCCGAGAAATCGTCCATGAGTGATAGCATTTCATGGTGGCGGTGAGATCAACTAGTTAGTCAATGCCTAGTAGAGGAAAATCATCTTTAGGACAAGCTAGGTTGAGGTCATGGAATTCCATACAAATGCAAAGTCCCCCTGTCACCTTTGTGATAGGAACAATGTTAGAAATCCATTAGGGATAGTCAATGGGTAGGATGAAGGAAACTAAGAGAAGGCGTTGAAGCTCTTCTTTGACTAGAAGAGAAATCGAGGATGGATTTTCAATAGATTTTTCTTGATGGGATTGGCATCGGGAATGGTTACAATATTATGCACAATGATTTTTGGTCAATACCGGGCATATCGGCATATGACCGGGAAAAAGCATTGTTATGGTCCCAAAGGAAAGAAGTAAAATCTTCTTATTCAATGCATATAAAGATTGGCCTATCTTTAGAATTTACAGGTGGTTACGAGTGTGAATGTTGATTTCAATGGTTGATTCATTAAACATGGTTTGTATATCGATTAGTAATGACTCGGTGAATATAATAATCTTCCACACCCAGGTAAGTGAGGATGGAATCATCATCCCGACATTGAATGACATTAATAGATGGTGTTACCTCATCGATCATGTCGGGATATAGGAATGGTAGAGAAGAGGTAGCCTCACCATTGTGTTGATAGGTGAAAGGTCCCAGAAGAAATGGTGTTTACAAAAATAAATTAGGAGGAATAGATTTGGGATCTATGGACTCATGGGGAAGATGGTGTTATGGGTGAATGAGGTGGGGAATGTTTTCTTCTGAATGAGGTCAATGTGAGCCTTCTTGGGAGGTGGTGCATCAAATCTAATGCCACTACAGTCACTTTTTTATGAGTGGTGTAGGAAATATCAACATGGCGACCTTTTTCTTAAAAACCAAAGACAAATCCTTTCCACACACACTAGTGGAGAAACGTATGAGCGAAGTGGCAATTAGTGAGGGAGTGTAGGTTAGATGAAAATGGTTGTGTATGGGATGGAGGTTTTGGTTTATAAGTGGAGATATCAAGTCCCCCATAAATTATATTAGTGTGAAGGTGGGGAGGACCATAGTGAAAAACCTCTCCTATGAGGTAGTCATAACCAGGGTATTCACGTAGGTTTCCATACTCTTGCAGAGTGAGAAACATGTTGATGTTGTATAGGAGGTACTCCCCTAGAGTGAGGCATTACAAAACACCCTCTAAGGGATCATTGGTCGATATGTGGGTAGCAGGGATAGACCAATCGCTAGTTGATTGGGAATCAAGTGAGTTAGTGGTAGACGTTGTGGTGGCGATAGGGATAGCAGGGTTAGATGTGTGAGAGGTGGTGGCAGTCTCGGCAGAGGGGCTTATGGATGAAGGTGAAGTAGGGGTGATAAAAATTCCTTAAGCGGGAAAAGTACATCATTTGGCTAGTGCAACATGTTACAGGTCTTGAAAGGTTATGGGTCAGCTGGAATGTTGTAGTTATGTCCCTCGTGTTCAAATTTTAGGTAGTGGTGTAAAGTTAAAGGGACACAACATAAGGCATGGATCTAAGGTTGGCTAAGCAACAATTTATACTCAAACTCTCCTTATAGGATGTAGAATAGTTCCGGGACCATGCGGGGACCTACGCGGACATGGAGAATGATGATACCCGGGGTAGAGGTCATGGCATCATTAAAGGAGTGGAGCATGGCCCAAGGGTTACCATACATGTAATTGGCAAATATGCATATCTGGTTGTACGTATGGGAAGAGATGATGTTAATACCACCACCACCATCGATCATAATGAATTGTATGCATATATTATCGATGTGGACAAAGATGAAAAGATGGGATCGGGGTCCTCGATTGGAAGGGAACAATCTCTTCATCCGAAAAGTGAGGGAGACTACTTGGTGAGTAGATGAAGGTGTAGAGGAAGGAGACAACTTAGTGAGAGAGGCCATGTGATGAGGGGTAATGAGGGAGGCTACGGGCATGGGGTCATTTGGTAAAACCTTAATAGATTGAAGGATCTCCATGAGGGCTTAGCAATGTGACTCAGAGGTTTAGATGAGGTCATATAAAGACATTTTGAGGAGGATTGGTAAAAGAATTTAGCATTGTGTGTTCTATGATCCCATTAGAAATAGGATACATGAGACCTCGAATGGTGACTTTGGGTGTGGGTGTAGATGGTATGTGGGGTATAGGGTTGGTTGATGGGCTAGCCACCTTTTCTTTGCCCTTGTCTTTCTGAGCACGGGTGGTAACATGAACCATGTTAATTTGAGGGGAGGTGGATGAAGAGGGTGTGTCATGAAAGGTATAACGACATGAGGGGAAAAATCCTCTTGGGGATAAGATCCTTGTGAAATGAGTAGGGTGCATTGGCATTTGGGTGGTGGTTTGGCCAACTCTCTTATACGAGACCATGTTGATCTCAAATTTTGGGGGTGGATAAAAGGTTGTGGGGGTGGAGATATTGGTCACTAAGTGGGTAATGGATGAAGATTTGGGGAGATTGGTGAAGGTTGAGTGGGGTCCTCATCCAGAAGATTGTCATCATTGAAATTATGTTCAAGAGGAAAAAGTTGGATAAGAACGGTCTTCAAGGCCTTACAATTTTCAACATCATGTCCTGGCACATGATGATAGGCACAAATCTTGGTCTCATCAAACCCTTTTGGTTTGGGTTTGAGAGGAGAATAAGGTCAAGCACTGGTAATTTGATGATAGAAGTATCTAATATATTGGTTAAAATCTTAGCATAGGACCCTGCTAACGGGTCACAATGAGAGGTGAGTGTGGATTTGGGTACAAGTGTTGTTGATTGTGGAGGAAGAGGATTTATAGGATGAGGAATGGATTGGTCCACTAGTTTGGTATGTGGAGTAGTCTTAGGTATTTCTAGCATCTGTTTGGATAAAGGAGGGGCAGAAGAGTTGGTGATGGAAAGTTTGATTGGCTTGACTCCTCTATTGGAGGGTAGCGGATTCTTATCTTTAGGTTGCATATTCTTGGGTAAAGGTGATATGGGAGTACGGGATGTAGAGGGAAAAACAGATGGTGGAAGAGGAGGGTTACCCATGGGGGCAACTAAATTGTGGTAGTGGTGGTTGGTAGAGGTTAGGTAGAAGGTGTGAGTTGGAGAGATGAGAGTGTCATGGGTAGTGAAGAATTTATGGAAAGTAGTGGTGGTATGGGTGGTAAGAAGGTTGTGGGTGACAATGGGGTTTGTGTGAATTGTTTGGGAATGTTAGAGGGCCATGATCGGGAGGTGAGCTACCGTGTTCTTTCTTTCTTGGTGAAAGTAAGTTGTTTGGTCGGGGGTAGAGGGGGTGAGGTCCTAGGATTGACATAAGGGGTGAAGGTGATAATGATGTGGTAGACGAGGTTAGTGTATGAGGTCTAGAAGGTGGGGGCTTCCTTTTAGGGGTAGGAATAAGCTTAGTGTTGGTCTAGGAAGATACAACTAAGTCTAATCTGACAGGTGGGTGAGTAAGGTTTGATGTCGGCATGACCCCTTAAGTAGTGATGGTTTTAGGAAAGGGAGATGATATAGGTGTGGGTAGGTGTTTAGGTGTAAGTGTGTGTTGGGTTTTGGGTGATGACATAGAAGATGTTCCAACAGCCATGGTTGTGTTTGGTTTAGTTTTTGAAACACTTTTATATCGATTGTGGAGGTGTCGGTGAGTGACAATGCATTTGGTTTAAGTAGGAATTAGGAGTCCCCAAAGTAAGGCTCTATCAACATAGTCCAGGTGATTGTCCAAGTGTGAAAATTTTACTACTCATAGGCGGGGTCGATGTGGATCGAGTATAAATCCCGTAAATCTCATTTTAGAAATAGGGAAATGGCTAGCTTCAGACTCTATAGGTAAGAGAGCTGAAAGATGATGAGCAGGATCTTGGGGGTTTGATGGAGAATGGTCATCTAAGGGTAATGGTGTTTTTATAGGATCCTTTATAGGTAGAGGAGATAATGGCGTGACGAGGTGGACTCTCCATGTGGTGGTGTACAGAGTAGACACGTGTCCCCTTTGAGTGGTAAAGGTGCTACCGATGACTGCTTCGGTAATTTGAGGGGTTAAAAGTAGAGTGATAAGTATGGGATCTTTCAAGGGTGAAGGAGAAAAAGAACAAGGTTCTTCTTTGGGTGGAGGAGTAGATGAAATAGGATCCTATGTAGGTAGGGGAGCTTGGGATAATATTTCATCTATAGAAGGAACATGGGGAAATTAGGAAGCAATTGGTATGTCATCGAAAATAACGTGGACCTCTAGGACATTGCTATCATTGGTTTAAGTATCACCAATTTGGTTGGAAGATAGAGCATGATTAGGGAATGGATTTTTGAAGATATGTAGGTTTTGGTTAGTAGGTGCATTTGGGTTATCCAAGACTAGATCTTTGTTATCTAACATTTCTTGGACAATATTCTTGAAAGTGATGCAGTTACCATTGCTATGACCTTTGACATGATGATAGTTGTAAAATTCATGTTCCTTATACCACGCGGGCATGGGGTGATCAGGGTAAAAACTAGTGTGTGGTTTTATAGGTGGAAGGGTAATGACACCAGCCTTAATAATATTTTCCAAAATAGAAGAATAAGGTTCTCTTATTGGAGTGTACTTTTGTTGTTCTCATCTGAACTGGAAAGCTTGGATGGGAGAGAGATTAGAAGAAGGTTTGGCTTGGTTTGATGGGTGAGAGGGTCCAACTTTGAGAACTACGATGTTGGAAGATCCTTTAGGTTTTGAATAGTTATTTTGGGGTTTCAAAGATGAAGAAGCATCATTTGATTTGAAAACAATGTTCTTGTTACGTAGCTGAATCTTCTTTTCTTCGATAGTATGAATCTCCAATTTTCATGCCATGGTGAATGCCTCATCAAAGGTGTGAAAGGTATGCACATGTAGGATTGGAAAAATGTGTCTAGCGTAAGCCCGGGTAAACAAATCTATGAGCTCAGTTTGAGTTAATTGAAATGTGAGTTGGTTAATCAAGCTATGTCAATGAGTGACAAAGTTAGTGATAGACACATCGTCATACTATCATGTGGAGTAAAGATCAGTCATGGTGACTTTCTTGACAACGTTGATTAAGAAGTGGTCTAAAAAGGCTTGGGCTACTTGATTAAATGAGTAGATGGAATGTCTGGGTAGCCCATTGTACCATTTTAATGTAGATCTTGTGAGGTACATCAGAAAGGTTCATAGGAGCAAAGCATCATCATAGGCAATTAGGTAGCATCCATGCTTGAAAGACCACAAATGTTGTTGCGGGTCTTCTTTACTATTGAAGTGGTTGAATTTTGACATTTCCCAATGTACAAGGTATGGGTGAATAGGAATGGATGGATGAATGGGCTCATTAAAAATTTCATCATATGTGAGAGAATTGCGTGAGCTGGAAACCGATGCTTCTAGTGTCTACATCCTTTCCATCATTAATTTGATGAGGTCATTAGTAGGTTTTGATGGAAGGGCACCTCATGTGGCATAAGAGGGCTAGTACTGAACATGTGATGTGGGTGGCATTCCAATGTATGGTGATGTTGAATAGGAAGGTTGAGAATAGGGGACTAACATAGAGGGCATATATCTAGAATGAATGATGGATGATATATGGGGTTGTTGATAATATGTATATGTAGGAGGGTAGTCACGGTGACTCGAGTAGAAACCGGGGAAGAGACTCATGGATGAAGAGGAAAATATTCTAAAATGGAGTAGGGGTCACTAACACCACTGGTGGTTTTGTTGCAATGGGTATATGTGAGATAATGGGCACATATGGGGTTATGATCTGGTTGGTTAGTGAAGGAACAACTGATATTATGGGTGCGATGATATCTGCAGATGCAATAGTCATAGTGGGTATGGGGCCTAGCTACGAAAACCACTAGGGGTAAAGTAGGTGAAGGTAATGCTAAACTAGTAGGGGCTGATGTAGAAGTGGGGATAAGGGTAGGAGAGATGGATACAAGCATGCCATATATCAACTAACTTGAGGAGTCCCAGTGGAAGAGTGGGAAAGGTAGAATTGTAAGGCTATGGGATTCTGATCGAGGAGTTGTGCGAACTCCTCATCACCTACAACAATGGTGGTAGGTAGGGTTAGATCCATGGGTGATAGGATAAAGGGTGGTGAAGGACTAGGTGGGAGTGGTTGACAACTAGCATGGAATATAAGAGCATTAGCTTGGTTGCATGAGTCAACACCATGTGAATGAATGTATATCAGGTGATGTTGTAGCCTGCAGATGACACAGAAAGTAGTAACAACAAGAATATAGGTTTTTGTAGGTATATTTGAGTAATGTATCATTTGAGAATCAACACAGGGTAAGCAACGCCGGTTATGGATGACCAATGATGGTTTAGGTGTAACTGAGGCCAGTTACTGTGAGAAAAGAACAGTTTGACCAAAAGGGGTAAAAACTAATGAATGTCAGATAGGTAAGTTATATGATGATATTTTTTATGAGAATACAGAGAGTACAGAGACTCAAAAAAACTCAAAATAGTGAAGAAGATGAGAATAGGTGTCCCTTGGGCAAGTTAACCAAAAGGACAGGGAACCGATGGTGGTTAGGTAGAACCAATGACGGTGAGGTGTAAACCAATGCCGGCAGATAAACCGATGCTTAGTTACTATGAAAATTTGAAGAATGTAGGAAAATAGATTGTTGTGAATTGAGATTAGATGAATGATCAACCTAGAATCCTGGAGATGATATAATGAGGTCCTAACACACTCAAAAGAAGTCAGAATACTCCAACTGTGATTGTGGAGTGTGCAAGGAAAAATAATGGAAAATGGAGAAATGTATCCTCACACCTCAAAACACACGTCAATCAAACACTAAAAACAATGTATCCAACAAGTGATTTTAATGTGTTGAGCTTATTCTATTTAGAAGATTGAATCATGAATTTAGAGTAGAGTTTTTGGTGAGGAAGGTTTCCTACGAAGAAGGATATCTAAAAGGAGAGGTTTTAGGTTATGTTATGGCAGGGGTGGGCCATCCTCTGAGGTAATGACTGGATAGAAGTAACCAGCTGGGTGCCCACTGTCAATCCATTGATTGTGTGATCATTGACAACTTCTTCCGAGTGAGATGTTGTTTAAGAAGATGTGTATTTTTTCAATTTTGTGCAGTTTGGTAGAAGAAGAAGAAAGAGAGTGCTTTTCTATGATTCTTTGTGTCAACCATCAGCTAGGCATGACTTCCAACGCATATAGGTTTCCCTCATTTTAATGTGAGCTAAATGCAGCATACAAGGATGAAATGCAACTGATTTTAAACCCAAATCAACAAATTACGTTTGATGAAGCAAATGATGAACAAGTAGGAACGTGCTCTTTCACTACTTATGTGAATGCAAGAAAGAAGAAATGGTTCATTTTAAGCACCGAAAAATAGATGTTGTTTTAGAAAATTAGAAGAAGATATTATTACCAGGGAAAGATATTTAGTGTGAATGCGTTTAGAAAATTAAAAAATAGACAATCTTTACCTAGGAATGAAGAAAAATGCAAGAAAAATAGACAATCTTTACATACAAGAATCTTGTGATAGTATTTTGATTTGGGTACCTCAAATCACTATCGATGTCAATCTGATTAAATACTAAAAATATGTAGCTCAAGATATTCGAGTCAGAGTTACAGTTGTTCGGTGCTTTGCAAGTCATAGACGAGGGTCTAAGCGAGGGTTAGATGAGGTGTTTATGTTGTTTTTGATAGGTGGGTGGTTGTTGGTTTAACAGTATTGGAAAACATAAAGATCAACATCGGTCGAGGTATGACTGATCATAGTTAGGTCGAACCAACGATGGTTATGGGTAATCAAGCATTGGTAGATGTGGGCTGATGAGATTCCTAAGATTTTTAATGGGGTTTGAGTTGAGGTTAGATAGAGATAATAAAGGATATAATAAGGTATGTGGGGATCTTGGGAACACTCGGAAAATATATAGAAGTCGGGTATTGGTAGTTTATGGTGTGGGTGAGGGAATGATTGGGTTTATAGGAAAGTAAATGGTAGAAGATGAGGGTGCAAGTGGAAACTAATAACAACAATATAAGAACCTAAAAAACTAAATTGGAAATAGATGATGTAGGTAAAAGATATATTTATCGGTGTTACATATCCACTAGCTTATGTGGTGATGATGATTGGTTGGTGGGATGGAGATTAGTGCAATAATGATGCTTCCCGGAATGCCACCATGAGTGCATTGCTTCTATATTTGTCCTAGTGTTGGATATGGATGTCATGGGTGTGTAGAAAGGATTTGGTTCTACTTGCATGCGCTTCTCTTCCTGTCTCCTTGATCTCTGAATGTGCCAACCCAAAAACAAGGTTCCTAAGGTTAATAAATGGTAACCGACAATAGATCTGGTTAACCAACGTCGGTTAAGGTGGGATTCCCTAGGTTTACTAAAAATGGTAGATCTTGCATCATTTGGATTAGGTTTATTCCTTTATCCATAGATCAGAATGGACGTTATGTTTTTATGAGTGGGAAGGTGGTTAGAGGAATAATAGGCCTTGATTTTTAGGTTTGGACCAAGTCTTATTCATTTATGGAAACATGTTATGAATAGGTCTATGGTGAGGTGTCTATTCATTTAATTAAAGTAATTAAATTAATAATGGGGTGAGGATGGGTATTAATTTAATTGTAAATAATTAAATTAATATTAATGTGGGGTATAAAGGTCATGGTTAGGTGAATGTGTGTAAGTTGGTTATTCGAAAGGGGACCAAGGGGAGTGTGACCCAATTTTGGTGTCTACATTTTGCCCCTTTTTGTCACGTGGCTTGTATTGGTTAGGGATGCTTTGAAAAAATAGTAAATGGTTGTGTCGAGTGTACGTGAAGGTGGTGTTTCCCAAGTGTGGGTAAAGGTAACCCCCTCAAACTAGGAACAAATGAGGTGAGATACTGAAAATGAGTGGTTTGATAAAATGAGTAGGTTGGAAAATGAAGATCATTAGACACATTGGGTAAAGGTAAAAGTCCAAGTCGGGAAATGGGCTAGGGTCAAAGGTAGTGCCAATAACACACACACATGTTGGAAACTATAAAGACAAGATCTTAGGTTGAGAATATTTCAAACGTTATGTCACTAAGGTCGATAGGTCTATCCAAATAGGGTTAAAGTGAGTCTAGTATCTAAGGTATAAGATATGGTGCGAAAACACAATAGAGATCGTGTGAAGGAACATTTAGGTATGTTCTAGTACACCAAAGGTCTAGTAAGGACAAACGTCTTGGTAGTAGGAAATGTAAGGTCGAAGAGGCCAAACAACATGGGTAACCACGTCATAAGGTATAGAAAGAACGGAGGGTCAAAGGTCACGAAAAGTGGTTCAGTCAAGGTAGATAGGTAACGATATTGGTAAGGCCAAGGTATAGGTAAAATAATAACTCCTAAGACATAAAAAAGGTAATGTAGGGGTAGTTGGGGTTTGTATGTTTGGTTTAATAGGGGTCTGTGATGATAAAAAGGTGCGTTGGCATGAATGGGGGTAGGAAAAAGGTAGTTTAGCAAGGCCAAATAATTAGCAGGGTGGATCGATGCTAGTTAGAGAGTGACTGACATTAGTTGGCTAAGGCACAAAGAGGATAGGCATCACTCAAGTCGGGATGGGTTTATAAAAAAATTCCATATATTTCGAGAATCATTGTTGTATTGTACCATTGGACAAAATGACAGAGTTGTGTGAATTTTTCGGTGCCTACGAGAGGAAAGGATAGGGCATTGTACTTGGATGAGGTGGAGAGATCTGATTGGTGAGAGAAGATAGGTAGAAAGGTCCATGAGAGTGGGGGGATTTATTTGAGTGGTAGAGAGATTCGAGGTATATTTCAGCATGGCGAAGATGAGAGAGGGTTTAGGTGGACCACCGATGCAGTGGCTAGACGTGCCTCCATGGAGATAGCACCAAGAGGAGGTAAGATTTGTTCCCATTCTGTGTTGGTTAAGTGATTTGGTTTCTAGAAATCGAGTTTTGGTATAAGTGGGTTTGGGGGGGATTAAATTTGAATTTAGGAAGAAAAATGGGTGAAATAGGAATGTATAAGGGTGCAATTAGGTTAGTGAAGGTGGGGAAGGAGTTGAGGGGGAAATAGGGGATTTTGAGAGGAATAGGATGGGGGTTTCATGAATTTTCACCGTGATAGTGACCGACGTCAGCCAAGGGTTGCCTAACATCAATGTGAGTTAGTTGACATCAGTCATGGTTGGGGTGTCCGATGTCAGTTTTGGGAGACTAGTGCCAGCTAAGGAGATCAAATGTCGAGTCATTATTGAGAGAAAAATGGGCTAGGAGATGAGTAAGGGTGGTTGGGTGAGAGAAAAAGGTAATGTTGAATGAAAATAGGTGGGGTAATAGTTATAGGTGGGGGCTCAAGGGTGAATGTGGGTATGGTCAAGGTTTTTAATAATGTCATGGTATTTTGGATACGGGTGAGGGACCAAAGAATGGATGTGTGATAGGGTACCTCCCTTATTAGTAGGAATATGTGGGAGTGTGTCAGTGGAGGAATGGCAACATGTGGCTGAGGTAGGTATGATCAGGGTTAGATGCTACTGGCATGTAGTTTGGGAGTAAATTTTGATGGTCACCCTCATCGAAATATGGGATTTTGTAACCAACACAATCTACTTGCCGATAGGTGAGATGACCATTACCTTAGAGGATGTGTATAGGATCTTGCGGCTTTTGATAGTAGGGATGCAGTGTATTTGATTTCTTCAGAGGCATCTGAGGAGATGATGATGATAGTGTTTGGTGAGGGGTTGGTGGAGTTGAGGTTCCATAGCGCCAACGATGAGTTATGGAGATATGTACCGAGCCCATCCGGAGGAGATGAGGTTAGTAGTTTTAATGATGGAGGTAGTGTGTTGTTTTGCACTACCAGATGTAGAGGGTGGGAGATTCCCATGATCATTGATGGGGGTTCTACATGATGTGATGGAGAACAAGACTTTGTTTTCCTAGAAACCCTCTTGGTTTAGCTTTGTATAGAGATTTGTGGGCCTATGGATGATAACGGCGATTCAGCCTATACTACACCTTCTTACTACACTGTTGGATGTATGAGCACATCGTGTGCATGCATCCATTAGGCATGCCCTGACTTGATGCATTTGAGCCAGTTTTATACAAGTGGTTTAAAGGTGATAAATACCTATGATTGGAGAGCACTAAGCTGTCAGTGCTACACATGATGTATCCTATTACAGGCATTTACTGGAGGGGTTGTCCAATGTGGACATCATTTGGATGCCCTATGTTGGATTTCCTTCATATAGATAGATGGCCATGGATCTAGATGGATTATAGCTGGTGAGATGGATAGAGGGACATCATCTTTGGTGAGCACGAGATGATCCCCATAGATAGGGTTAGGAGACAGTTGGGATTTCCCTAGGATATACCTCCACCATTTCCATAGTACAGGAGGGATGACGTGGAGAGGCATATGCCTCTACCGCAGTCGAAAGTGCCTACAGGAAAGAGGAGTAGGTGGTAGATGGTGGTTGATGATGCCAGAGTGATTGATAGGTACATGAGATAGTGGTGGCTTGCACAGTATGAGTAGTACCACCAAGACCTGGGCAACCGCACTTGGTGACCATCACCATTCAAAGAGACACCCTATAGGGGTAGGTTCCGACTCTGGTCACACATTTGGGATAGTGCAGGGATAGCTGACAGGGTCAAAGGCATAGGTTGCTGCATTACAGAATAATTTACAGGGGCTATAGGGCCATTGGCCACTACATCGACACGATTGTGGCCCTATAAGCCCAGAATATAAATACAATCACCCATATAGGCTCGAGGATAGAGTACCCACACAAGCCCGAGTGGATAGGGTCCCATTTTACGAGATAGGGGTGGGAAAGGATCCCTCAAGATAGGTATATAGGCATAGGACATGGTCGCTTATGATAGGTACCAGTGGGATAGGTTCCCAGAGAGGCAGTATAGGGGCTAAGACCGATGGTGCCTCTACAAACCCTACCGATGGATAGGTTTAGGGATGCCTTGGGTGAGGCATGATACTATCAGGACCACTTGATGGCTACAAGGATGACGTCCCTTCTTATACCGAGTATAGAACAAAGTAGGTTTTGAATGAGTGGCGCAGTCCCGCACTCACAAAGGTGTAGAGAGTACAAGGGGCTGATGATCCCTAGAATAGGGTCAAGGCGAGGCTACCAATGCATAGAGGCTATCTATAGGTGAGGGCCATCAAAGGTTATACTAAGGCCTATGATGGGCGGTGAGATGCTAGCGGGATGCCACATAGTAGCAGAGGAGGAGGAGGAGATAGGTGAGACAAACATGGAGTATATCAAATGGGAGATACCCGACGATTGTTACGTGTACCTCCCTTTTTTTTTGTTTATTTTGAGATATACCATCCTATGTTCGAAGAGAGTAAGGATGTACATGAGCATTTTTTGAGATTTTTGATCATATACCGACCTACGTGTCGAAGATGGTGAGGATGTACATGAGTGTTTTTGAATTTTTGATCATATACCATCCTGCGTACCAAAGATGGTGAGGATGTACCTAAGCATTTTTGAGATTTTTAATCATATACCGGCTTGCATGCCGAAGATGGTGAGGATGCACATGAGAGTTGCTGATATACTTGTATTTATTTGTATCCATGTACACATGTATGTATACACATAATTTCCAATCTATAGATGATGGTATTTATAACATGGATGGCATATTTTCTTTTAACTTATGTTATTATGTGTTTTTGTGATGGAAACTAGGTGGATTAGGCATGATGGGGTCGGTTTGATTTAGGCATGATGGAGTCGAGTTGGTGTAGGCATGATTGAGTTAAGTCAATTTACGCATGGTTGAGTTAGGTCGATTTATGCATGAATAAGTCAGTTGGTTAATGCATGGTGGATTCAGTTGGTTTAGGCATGATTGAGTTAGGTTAGTCTAGGCATGGTAGATTCAAGTTGGTCTAGGGATGATGGATTCAGGTCGATGTAGGCATGGTGGAGTTAGGTTTGATACAAAATGGATGTTTCGTGGATTTAATTTTGATTTAATGTCCGAGTTTGTTGTAGTATGGGATACAAATGGTGATGTATATACAAGTTATGGCTTAAATTCCCAAATATTTTCTAGATTTGGAAACATGAAATGATAAATTGGTGATTTTATGATGTGGTAAAAATGTGTATTAATTGATGTTGTTAGGTTTAATTTCTAGTTATTAATATAAAAATGGAAACTAAGGTAGAATACTAATAGGAAAGTGGAAAGGGGATTTGGTTAGGGTAAAGAGTGGTTGAGCTAACCTCCAAAGACCCCATGCCCTTGAAGTGCTTCTTACATAACCCCGACAAAAAGGGACCTCGAGCCGATGTAGTTCTCCCATAAGCTAGGGAAGATTATGATGAAGTGGAAGAATGGGTTGGTAGGTGTTAGGCGGGGGTTGAATGAAGGTCATAGGGATGGTTGATTTTTTTAAATATAGGTGTCGATGATCTGGTCCTCATATAGGATAATCAATAGGTACTAAGGAAGGCAAATGGTAAGATGTGGCAAAAGAGTCTGCTTAATTGAGAAGATACTTAATGACTTGACCATACCCAAGTTAGGGTAATGAACATTAAGACCCTAAAGGCATTGTATAATGGACTATTCTAAGGATGAAGAAAGTCACATAATCATGAAATGTCACAGTTGTGGCAAGTCCCTTTAGTAAAGAGGAAATTAGGCTGAAAATGGCAATGAGGTGAGAATGAGTGGTTTAGCGTAACCTAGTACGCGACAATATGTTTTGCTTGAAAGAAACCTAGGATCAAAAATAGGTAAGTCCATGATAAAATTTTCATCATTTTTTTATTTTAATGGACTGATCAATGCGAGAAGTCTATATGGGATGAGTATAGTATCTCCTTAAGGTCTTCATGAATTTGATCGATGTGGGAAGCTTCTGGATATTTTTATCATATTTTTGAAATGATTTTATATAGTTGTCCTTCAAGGGAGTAGTCTATTTATGGCAGTGGAAATAGAGTGAAGAGATGTCCCTTTTGAGGGAGTCATCTTTTGTTGGAAGTTTGACTCAAGGAGTTGTATCCCTTTTTGTTTTTGGACGTTATAGTCATGGACAAGACTATAAATGAAGATTATATTTTTTTAGAAGACAAGACCATAGCACACAAAGGTTAACTATGAAAGAGATGGTTTTGAGTGATGAACAACCATGGGATTCCATCTTGAAGAAGATGAAAAGTATCCATGAGAATCATGTTATGAGTAGAGCCATGGTACTCATATTGAAGACAAGGCTGAAAGGTGACGGGTAATCACATGATTCTTGTTTAGTCATGGATCCTCAAAATGGGTAATATGGAAGGTGGGAAACACTCAAGGGATGAGTGATCAACTGACAGAAAGTGATATATAACTTGACGTCAACAATAAAATGGTCGAAGATGTAAGGCATTAAGGGGCTCAAGTTTGGGTTTACCTTCGAGTGAAGATAAATGATAAGCACCTAATCTATAGGCATGAGTAACGATATAGGGTCCAAGCCAATTAGGATCAAATTTTCCCCGCTTAATTTTCTTCTCTTTGGTTACATGTTGATTTTCCTTCAGGATGAGGTCACCGACCTGAAAGGTTCATTCATGAACATGTTTGTCATAGGCACATTTGATACATTTTTGGTAGATTTGGAGATGGTCAAGAGCATTAAGATGACGTTCATCTAATAACTCAAGTTGCACCAAACAATCTTGGTGAAATTCATCGTTGTTGAGCATGTCTTTTAGTGAGATGCAAAGATATGGAATCTAGACTTTGAGAAGTAAGACAACCTCAGTACCGTAGACTAGAGAAAAGGATGTGGCAGCATTCGAAGTACAAATACTAGTGCAATAATCCCACAAGGTGAAAGGAATGTGCATATGCCAATCCTTCCTAGTATCGTTGACTACCTTCATAAGAATTTTATTCAAGGTTTTATTGGTTCATTCGGCTTGGCCATTGGTTTGCGGATAATAAGGTGATGAGAAATCGAGATGGATGCCAAAATAATTACATATTTTGTTTAGGGTTTTGTTTTTGAATTGCTTACCATTATCGGTGATGAGACGGTGAGGAACACCAAAGTAAAAATGATGTGAAGGTTGATGAATTCGCATATTTTCTCAACTTTTTTAAGAAATGAGGAGAATGGCTTCACCCATTTAATGTAATATTCAGTAGTGGTTATGATCCATTAGTGGCATTATGAGGAATAGGGATTGTCCGACCAACAAGATCCAAACCCCATTAAGAGAAAGGCCGAGGTCTCATGCGACATGTAAGGCATGACTAGGTGTGTGATGGAGATTAGCATGTTGCTGACATTTCACACAACATTTGACATAACCACAATGATCATAGTTTAGGGTTGGCCAATAAAATACCCGACAAAGAATGCATTTTGTGATGGCTAAACCATCGAAGTGACCTCCACATGTTCCAACATGGACTTCCTTAATGGTATAGGGAATTTTAGAACTAGTAAGACATCATAAGAGGATACCATCAAATCCATGCATTTAAAGGAGACCACCCACAATGACATAATGAGATACCATTTTAAGAAAGACCCATTGTCCATTACAAGTGAGATTAGAGGGTAGAGTGGAAAGGGAAAGATAGTCTCGTAAATTACTTATACCAAAGATCATGTGGGTCTGGAGCAACAATTCCGAAGGAGTATACCTCACAAGGTAAATAAAAGGGTGATTGTATCCTTTGTCTTGTGACAAATATTTTAGAATCGGTGGGTGAAGTAGGTAGTTGAGTGCCAAGCGAGCCATGGTATCCACAAATTTATTGGTAGAACATGGGGTGGTTTGAAGTGCGTAACATTTAAAGATGGTCAAAATAATGTCTACGTGATGCTTATTTTTTTGAACTATCTCATTACGAAACTGATATATACCATTGACTTGGTTTATAACTAGATGAGAATCACCAAAGATATTGATTGACTTAACATCTAAGGCATAAGCAGCCTAGAGACCCAATACGAGTGCTTCGTATTCGGCAATATTGTTTGTATAATCAAAATTGAGTTTGAAAGACAAAGGCATAGGTTCACCATCAAGATGAATGAGGATAACACCAGCCCCACCCCCACGCTGACACTTAGAGCCATCAAATAAGACTTTCATTTGGTAAGCGGGTTTGTCTAAGGAGAGGGTAGCTATAGACTCATCTGGGAAATTGAAGTTAGATGGTTGATTCCATGAAATAGGTGCACCAACCAGTTGGTTAGCGATAGCTTGGCCCTTGATGGATTTTTATGAATGAATACGAGGTCGAGGTCGAAAAGGAGCATAAGACAACATGTGGCACATTGATGTTGGTAGGGTTTGAAATACATATATTGTAAGTGGTCAGTATTAGTAATGATGAAGGTTTTGTGGTTGAGTAGGTAACGAAAAGTTTGGTGGCAAAAAAAAACTAAGGCTAAGAAGAGTTTTTCGGCATGGGTATAGTTAGTTTCATATTCCGTAAGGGTATGGCTTATGTAATAAACCACTTGCTCTTTATGTTGCTTGTCATGATGAGCAAGCATGGAACCTAAAGAATGGTTAGTGGCAAAAATATACAGTAAAAGGGTTGGTAATCCTTAGGAGTAATGAGCACCTTGGTCAAGGAGGTATTATTTTAAGGATTTGAAGGCTTTATGGCATTCATCATCCCATTTGAATGACACATATTTCTTGAGAAGATGATGAAATGGTTGACAACGGTCGAAAATCTACGAGATAAAATGATGAATAGATTACATCTTACCTTGTAGGCTTCGAAGTTGATAGAGACTAGTGGGTGGAGGCATTTCTAGAAAAGCCTTGACTTTAGTAGGATCAAATTGCTTCCATGAAAATAAATGATGAAACCCAAGATTTTTCTTAAAAGTACCACAAAGATGCACTTCTTTTGTTGAAGACAAACACAATATTTGATGAGGAAGTCAAAAATGACCTTAAGGACGGGTAGGTGTTCATTTTAATGTTTGGATTTGGCCAAAAGATCATCTACGTAATCTTTAAATATGTGATGCATTATGTTATGAAAGATGTAACTCGTGGCTCATTGGTATGTAACACTAGCATTTTAAAGGCCAAAAGGCATGGCCTGATATTATAAAGTCCCCAAGGAGTGAGGAAGGTAATCTTGTGTTGATCTTACGGAGCTAGTAATATTTGATTGTAACCCGAGAAACTATCCATGAGCGATAGTATTTCCCGGGTGGTGGTGAGATCAACTAGTTGGTTAATGCCTAGTAGGGGAAAGTCATCTTTAGGAAAAGCTAGTTTGAGGTCATGGAAGTCCTTACAAATTCGAGTCCCCTATCACCTTTGTCACAAGAATAATGTTAGAAATTCATTGGGGATAGTCAATGGGTAAGATGAAGGAAACGAGAGAAGGTGTTGAAGATCTTATTTCACTAGAAGATTAATGTGAGGATTCATTTTCTGTAACTTTTTGATTGATGGGTTTGGAATCAAGAATGGTTACGATATTGTGTACAAAAATTTATGGCTCAATACTAGGAATATCGGTATAGGACCAGGTAAAAGCATTTCTATGGTCCCAAAGAAAAGAAGTAAAAGCTTCTGTTAAGTAACATCTAAAGATTGTCCTATCTTTAGAATGTGCGCGTCATCTTGAGTGTGAATGTTGATTTCATTGGTCAATTCATTCAACATAGGTTTGCGCATCTCGAAGGTAACGATTGGTGAATATAAAAATCTTCCGCACCTGTAAGTGAGGATGGACTCATCGTCCCGACATTGAACGACATTAATAGATGGTGTTACATCATCGATCATGTCGAGATGTAGGAATGAGAGAGAAGAGGGATCCTTGCCATCACGTTGATAGGTCGGGGTCTCGAGACATGGTGTTTATGAAAAAAAAGTTAGGAGGAATAGATTCAGGATATATGGACTCTGTGGGGGAAGATGGTGACATGGGTGAATGAGGTGGGGAAGGTTTTTCTTCCTGAATGAGGTCGATGTGATCCTTCTAGGGAGGTGGTGCATCAAATCCAATGTTACTATGGTCATTGTGTTTACGAGTGGTCTAGGAAATAATAACATGGTGGCCTTTCTCTTAAAAACTCAAGCCAAATCCTTTCCAAATGCACTTTGGTGGAGAAAAGTATGAGTGAACCTAAGTGGTTAGTGAGGGAGTTTAGGTCAGATGAAAATGGCTGTGTTTGGGATGGAGGTTCAGGTTTATAAGTGGTGATATCAAGTCCCCCATATGTGACATTAGTGCAAAGGTGGGGAGGACCATAAGTAAAAACCTCTCTGTGCGGTAGTCATAACCGAGGTGTTGACGCAGTTTCCATACTCTTGCAGAGTGAGGAATGTGTCAATGTTGTATAGCGTACTCTCCCAGAGTGAGGCATTGAAAATCACCCTTTAAGGGATCGGTGGTTAATATGTGGGTAGCGGGGATAGACCAATCGCTAGATGATGGGGAAGCACGTGAGTTAGTTGTAGAGGTTACGATGGTGTTAGGGATAACAGGGTTAGATGTGTGAGATGTGGTGGCGGTCTCGGTGGAGGGGCTTATGGATGAAGCTGAAGTAGGGGTAATAACAGATGCCTTTACTTGGGAAAATTACATCATTGGGCTGGTACAACATGTTATAGGTCAGCTGAAATGGTGTAGTTATGTCCCTCGTGTTCAAATTTGAGGGACCGGTGTAAATTCGAAGGACACAACCCATGGCACGGATCGAAGATCAAATGAGCAACAAGTTATACTAGAACTCTCCTTCTAAGATGTATAATAGTTTTGGGACCGTGTGGGGACCTACGCGGACATGGAGAACATCAGTACCCGGTAGATATCATGGCGCCATTAAAGGAGAAAAGCATGATCAAGGGTTACCATGCATGCAATTAGGAGGTATGCGCATTTGGTTGTATGCATGTGAAGAGATGATGTTAATACTAGCACCACAATCGATCATAACATGTCATATGCGTATATTATCAATGTGGATAGAGATGAAAAGAGTGAGATTGGGGTCCTTTGATTGGAAGGAGCAATCTCTTCATCTAAAAAGATGAGGGCGCCTACTTCTTGAGTAGGTGAAGGTGTAGAGGAAGGTGATAACTTAGTGAGAGAGGCCATGTGATGAGGGGTAATGATGGAGGATACAGGTGTGGGGTCATTTGGTAAAACGTCAATATATGAAGGATCTCTATAAGGGCTTGGTGATGTGACTCGGAGGTTTGGATGAGGTCATATACTGAGACATTTTGAGGAGGATTGGTTTAATTGTTTTAGCATTGTGCCTAATTCACACATAATTTTTAGTTCCGAATAGAGTTTCTTCTATCCTTTCATTCTCTTGAGAAACAGATAAGGGTTAGGGTTAGAAGGAATACCTATTGATTGTTGGGAAGGTGTGCACATACCGTAGAGAGATCGACCGATTGTGAAGAACTCCTTTTTGTGCAGGAAGGACTACTACTTTCGGCGAGGATACAGGTCCGAGGAATGTGGTGACGAAGGAAAAGCTCAAGTGGGATGATCTGACAATCGAAAGTGAGCCGATGAAGCTATCCTCCCGACTCTCCCAATGCTTAGATGAGTGTGACAAAGTGATCTCGTTGATCGATTCTGATCTTGACTCAATGCTCTTCTCTATGAACTCTTTTCTCCTTCTCACTTGTCCCTTTCTTGCAAAAGGATTCGGATCCTTGCAAATTGGTTGGGGTAGGTCATTTATAGGGAACTGATGGCAGTTGCATAACCGACGGTGGTCGAGTAGGGACCGGCATCGGTCAAGTCAAAGTTGGCTATTTTTACCAAAAATAGCCAACTTTCCCTCCTTTTCTCCCGAGGGGTCAGTTGTGGGCTTGGTCAAGTCATTATTAGGCTCATTTTGATGTGGGTGAGGGGTGATGAGTCATGGGTGTGGGTCTGGACCAAGTCATAGGTATTAATTAGGTTAGTTTAGGGTTAGGGCTAGGTCATAGTGAGGTGGCGAGGTGAGGTGGCAGGGTTGGAGATGTGGATTTATTAATTATAAGGTAATTAATAAATAATTAAGTGTGTAAGGTTTAGGTGGTGAGGTAGGGTTAGGTTGCGGGACGAGATACAGGGTACAGGGTGTCGTAAGACCCAAATTTGGTGTCTACATTTTCCCCTTGTTGTCATGTAGCTTGTCTTGTAAAGCTGCACTGACAATAATAAAAAGTGGTTGCCCCAGTTAAGGGTATAGGTAATCCCCCTCAAATCTATCACAGATTGAGGCGACATGAAATCAGGGATAGGGTTGATAAAGGGCGAATGATAATGAGATGCTGGTAAGATGGTGGGGTAATTTCAAGGAATCCAACGCATGTTGAAATGTAGTAGTGCGACCAAGGTACGAGTTTTGAAGAGAAAACAAGCAATTCATAGGCAAAGGTCAATAGTTTATCCAAACAAGGCTGATATAGTCTTGGTATCCAAGGCATAGGAAGTAGCTCTAGGGGATATAATGGGTAAGGTACCGGAATGGTTAGGCATGTTCAACAGTACCAAATGGTTGGTTTGGTTGAGATAAACATCACGGTCTCAGTCTAGGCAAAGCTGGTTGGCTGATCAATTCAAGTATCCTAGTCATGCTAAAACGTGAACAAGTGAGCTCAATTGAACAAACAACTACATGATGGGTGGATAGAATCATAATTTGTGGGCCTCGGTCGAGGTAATCGAATCGTGTGGCCTTAGGTTAGGCCGATTGGTTGGGTGCGCGCCGTTGGTTGGGCTAATTGGTTGGTTGCGGCCTTGGGTTGGGCTGATTGGTTGGGTGTGGCCGTGGTCGAGCCGATTGGTTGGTCATTGTGGCCTTGGGTCGGGCGATTGGTTGGTTACGGCCTTGGGTCGGGCTGATTGGTTGATTGTGGCCTTAGGTTGGGCCGATTGGTGGTCAGGGCCTTAGGTCGGGCCAATTGATTGATTGTGACCTTAGGTTGGGCTGATTGGGTGGTTGCGGCCTTGGGTCGGGCTGATTGGTTGGTTCTGCCTTGGGTTGGGCCGATTGGTTGGTTGTAGCCTTAGGTCGAGCCAATTGATTGATCGGCCACAGGTTGGGCCGATTGGGTGGTGTGGCCTTGGGTTGGGCCGATTGGTTAGTGTGGCCTTGGGTTGGGCCGATGGGGTGGTTGTGGCCTTGGGTTGGGCCGATTGGGTGGTTACAGCCTTGGGTCGGGCCAATTGGTTGATCGCGAGCCTTAGGTCGAGCAAATGAATTCAAAATAAGGTTATTTAGCAAAGGCCTGGGGTAGCGATGTGTGGTGAAAAATAGAGTTCGGTGGATAAGGGCGGAGTTAGGTAACGAGGCGAGTAACCGATATCGGTTAGTGGTGACCAATATCGGTTAAGAGACCAATATAAATCTTCTAGGGCACGCCCTAACCGATATCTCATTACAGTGTCAAAACCTATAAAAATAAAAAATACGGCATGTCATTATCACATTGTGAATTTGAGTGCCAACCTTTTTCTTGTCTGAGTTTTGAATTGATTGGGTTGAGTTTTTGGGCTGAGTTGGCACTAGTTGAGTGGGGGAGTGAGTTATTGGTAGGCCCCAGAGATCAGGAGGTAGATTTTGATTGGTTGAGGACCCTGTTGAGGAGATTTGGAGCTATGGCACGGCCCTAGAGGAGCGGAGAGGTGCTTGGAGATGCTTTGGAGGAGCTAGACCATCGCCACCTATCCCACCACGGCGACGTGTGCAGTCAATGCACTCTAGGCTCGAACCCCTATTTGTGTGAAGTTGATGAATTTAGCTAAGATGTGGGTTTTGGGGTAGGAATCCAAAATTTGATAAAATAATGAATAAAGGAAGGTAAATCGTAAAATGGAGTGGGTAGATAGGTTAGGTAGGCCAAAACGGTAGGGTGGGTAAGTTTTTAGGCAATTATTCTGGGTAGATGGGTAGAAATAGGAAAAAAGGGGATTTGGGGGCTATTTTCGGTCCGGCCCTAAAATCCCATAGTGACCGATGTCGGTCACTAGGTGACTCGACATCGGTCACAGCATAAGTTGTGTAGATTAGTGGGTTTAGAGACTGGCGTCGGTCATGTGTCGACCGACGTCGGTGCATAAAAGAAGGACATACACTGTTGGTGGGGGACCGATGGCGGTCGAGGGTGACCGGTACCAGTCACCATGGGTAGGAGGTAAGGTTGTGAAATTTGTTGTGTTGGTTTGTTGTAGGTGGGTAGGATAGAGTTTTGGGGTGAAGGGGGAGAAGGTAGAGTTGCTAGGAAAGGTTATTGGGGTGGGGGTAATTGGGTGGTTGGGGGCTGGTTCGGGTAGGATAGGTTATGGGTTGTGTATGAATTAGGAGGGGTTAAATTGGTTGAGGTATGGTTAGAGGGCGAGAGTAGAGTGGGTGGAGTATGAGTGGGGCGGTTGGTAGGGTGTGGGATAGTTAAAGGAGATATTGTAGATGTTTGTTGGGTGGGGTTATTGATGTTGAGGAGAGGAGGTGTTTTAGGTTTGATTGGAGTGAGTAGGATATTTAAAGAAGGAACATAAGAGTGAGAGGAATTTATAGATTTATGGGTAAGTTAGGTGGTCAGTAGATGTGTTTATAGAGTCGGGGTGTGATTGGGTGGGGAGTGAGTATAGAGGTTAAGGTAGTTGTTTTGTAAAGGGTAGGCCTAATGGAGTGGGTTGTTTTGTAGGCACACTAGCAGGTGATGATGCGGATCGGATGCCACCTCTCTGGGAAAATGTGGCCACATGTGACTACAACGCAGTGGGCATTCATGCAGGAGGTTGGACTTGTCGAGTCCAGAGGTATATGGCTATGGATAGGGACCATAGCCGATGGTTGCCCTCATCTAGAGATGGGATCCAACAACCAATGTTTTCCATCTCCCTACTGGAGAGATGAAAATCACGCTAGAGGATGTGTACCGCATCTTGAGACTACCGGTCAAGGTGAGGTGATGTTCCAGGTGGATGCTGACACAACGATGGATAGAATCCTGTAGGTATTTGGGGATGCAGCCCTATTGATTATGTATCATAGTGTGAGCATTTTCTACGATGATATGTATCACGTGCATCGGCAGAGACACAAACTTGCCGTGCTGATGATGATTGGTATCACCTGCTTCACCCTCCCTGACTCAGAGGGAGGCCGCTTCCCATGGGTTGTGATGGGAGTGTTACATGATATGGTGGAGGAGCACACCTGCTATCTAGTGCAGCTATATAGAGAGCTCGGGGTTATCGCCGTATGAGGCGATTTGGTATATGTTCGACATTCCTGTTACACTACTAGGCCTATGAGCATATCATGTGTATATGACCAGTAGGGTTTCCCCAATAGCCAGGGCCACAGGAAGTTTATAGATATGGGTTTCAGAGGTGGTTGGGGGTCGTGGGCCATCCAGAGCAAAGCTTATTGCAGGGGCGGGATGTCACGTATTATAGACATATGCTAGAGGGCCCGATCGCCTTAGATATTATATGGAGGCCATACAGAGGCCATCAGCCCCATGGAGGAGCCTGAGCACAGCTGCGTTGGATCCAGTACATCTTCTGGATAGTTGGATGGAGACCCGGGAGTATGAGTGGATTCCCCTAGAGAGGGTACGACAATAGTTAGGCCTAAGGCAGGATGAGCCACCTCCCCTCCCACAGTATCGGAGGGAGGATATAGAGGCACCACTACATCTACCGCAGCCATTGGACCCGATCCTGGTAGCGAAAGACCAACAAATGAGACAAAGGATGACACAGGGGTGATAGGCTCATTTTTGGTTTGGTGGGCAGGGCAGAGGGTGGCCGTGAGAGACACAACCAAGACACCAAATGTAGCGGCCATTCATAAGAGAGAGGAACCGTCTCTGGTCAGTGCGATTCTTATAGGGGTAGCTTGCACACAGGCACATGTTGGGGTGCTACAGGGGCAGCTGGCCCAAGCACGAGGGACAGTACACCTGGATAGGCATAGGCACATGGATAGGAACAAGCATAGCCTCGTGGCCACATCCCTATTCCCAGCACGAGCACGAGTCCCCTGTTCAGGCTCCGATGGCAGCTCCACCACCACCACAGGTATAGGCTCAGGGTCAGGGTGTACAGGCAGGGCAGGGCCCACTTCTATTAGGAGCGGGGACCAGCCCCACCAGCCATGGTGGCACGGGCCCGATACATGGAGGCGAGAGTGGAGGCCCGCTATTATCAGGATATACTAGATGGTACCAGTGCCGAGTATCAGCCATATGTGGCTCACAGAGCTAATACATCCCAGTCACAGTCACGGGGCGCACCACGGTGGTGGGTCGATTCTGAGTAGGAGGTGAGATCGCGCATAGGGCTAGGCGAGGGACGGGGCCGAGGGGGGAGATCCGAGTCACCCAAGAAGCGGAGATGGGTTTTGTTGAGTTTATAGAGGATTTGTTGATAGAGACACCGATGCATGTGAATTGAGTGTGTATATAGAGGCCTATGTGCCCTCATAGGATTTATGTATGCATTTTTGTTGTATATATCAGTCATGCAAATGAGTACATTTTGTATAGTTGATATCGGCCTCTGGCCGAGTATATTTTTGACATGAGAGACTGGCCTATGAGCCGAGTCGAGATTTTGACAGACAAAGAAACTGCGTGCGATTTTGTATTTTGGATTATAGAGGCCCCATGTAGGGCAATTTGTATATGTTGACATTGATTTGAGGATATATATAGATGATGAGTTTGATCCACATGGTGTGTATAATTTTTGATTTGATGCATATATTATAATGTTGTATGTGTTTTGTCGATGGTATTGGAATTTGATGTATATATAGATGATGTTGATGATGTTTTGATGATATGCATATGTTTTGAAATGTTGATGTTTATTATGATGATGGATGTTGATAGTGATGTCGTTATGCAGGGAAAAGAGGTGGCTCTGCCAAAAATTCAAAAAACAAAGAAAAGGATTAGGTTTAAGCAAGAGGAGACAGATGACCGATATCGGTTAGCTAACCGATGTCGGTCACAACCTGACCAATACCGGTTAGCTAACCGATATCGGTTACTCTTAAACGAGCTTTTCTAAAAATAGAAAATCTTGGGAGGTAACTGAAATCTTATTTTTAGAGTCATGCAACATGTTAAATACGAGGATGTGAGGTTGTTGACGTCTATACAGGTAATTGTATGGGAGAATTGAGTGATAAGGAGGAAAGAGACATGTAAAGTGATCGTGGGCTTGGATTAAGAAGGTGTAAAAGTAAGTAACAGTGAAGAGGGTGGTGAACATGGCTGAACAAGGAGAAGCATCCAACGGGCAAAGAGGAGAGGGAAGACAGATTCCACCTCAAACTGCTGCATCCCAGGAGGTATAAATTTTGGTTGGAATTGAATTTTTGCATGCTTATGAATAGGATGTGGGAGGGTAAGTGGGTAAAGATGAAAAAGAAAGGTGATAGGAAAAGGTTTGGGATGGGGTGAGTGTTATGGGGTAGGTAATCAGGGGTGTCATATATGTTTTTAGATATAGAGAGGTGTAAACAATCGAATAAGTTATCATAGGTGGTGTTTTTGAGCATAGTAGATGGAATTGACAGGGACCGATATCGTTTAGGAATAACCAGTATCGGTTAGGTAATCGGTATCAGTTACTGTGTAAAGTTACGGATTGTGATAAAAAAACACGTGGGAATTTATTTTTTGATTTTTTGTTTATTGGTTTGATGTGTGCGAGCACGGCAAGATTGAGGATGAATGATAGTGTGCCAGCTTTGTTGTCACAGGTCTGAGCGGATGTAACACCAGCGGAGTGGGCATTAATAAACTATGTGAGGTTAAGCAGAATCCGCTATTATTCACGAATCACATGCAATCATGCTATGTTGCAGGCGTTGATTGAGAGATGGAATCCTGAAAAGAATACCTTCTATCCGCCAATAAGGAGATGACAAAGTGATGTTAGAAGATGTTTCAAATTTTTAGACTTCCAATTACAGAAGACCAAGTGTATCGTAGGGCCTAATGCGGTGCACAGCAGCGATAACGGTAGTATTTGGTCCAAATTACAAAGATTTGACACAGTGAGGTTTGACATTCACTTATGGTATAATGTTTGTGGCACACCCTAAGGAAACAAGGTTGGTCGTGGTATTAATGATAGCGGTGGGGTATTATGCCTTACCAAGAGCGGATGGGGGAAGATTTACAAAATCATTGATGTGTATTATTCAGGAAATGATAGAAGGGAGCGTTAATTTCGCATGGGCACCCACATATCTGGCGGAGCTATACAGGGGTTTATGGGCATGCAGTAAAATCACATGACTACACTGGATTGTGTATACTTATTACATTGTTAGGCCTATGAGCACATTGTGTGTGTGCGACCAATAGGTCGACCCATCTAGCAGGAGAGACAGGAGTGCAAAGGTTGGGATTTAGGTGATGGGTCCAGACAAAGCAAGAGGCGAGATCTCGAGACCGTGACAGATGACACCGAGTATTATAGGTAGATGTGGGAGATGGTGATGATTTTGGATATCCATTGGAGGCCGTATGCAAACTATATGGTGATGGCGAACATAGTCGAGGATTTGAGGGGTGTAGAGCGATTGAGGTGGATCGCAGGGACATAGGTCATGTGAGTATGAGAGGATTCCTCTAGATCGCGTGTGGAGACAATTTGGATTTGTTTAGGATATACCCATGGCTCATAGACCATACAGGAGGATCGACTCCGAGGTACCATTCTCACCTCCACGGCTGACACTTCCGGGAAGGACCCGAGAAGAGACAAAGAAATTGATTGTAGGGTAATGGATGCAGGAGTGACAAGGTCTTATAGATTATAGTGGGCAGCAGAGCTATGAGGTACACATGAGAGGGCCGATCATCTTGACATAGCTATGATTACAAAGTGGAGAGAGACCGATCAGAGGGTTTAGTTCACCACTTCAAACACAGTGAACGATACCACGGGATTGTTAGAGGCTTCAGCGATTACAAGTGGGGAGATTAAAGGCAAGATTCCTCCATGCGAGAGGGCATATTTATATTACAGAGATATTGGTGGATCAGTGGGAGGAACCAATAGCAGTGGCACCTTTGAGGATGGAGAGGCCGGGTGAGCGGCGTCGATGATCGCCATCTCTACCTCGGTTCGTGATGAGGTGCAGGGCCTAAGGGAATTTCATAGGGGTAGAAGAATAAATAAGGATGCTAACCGGTGCATCGATGATAGAGAAGATGTATTTGTTTTAACATCTAAATAAAATGGAATATGTATGTTGATTTGAGTTTGTGATAATTATAAGAATATTTGTGTTTTGAATGTTTGGAATGATAAAGGATCAAGGTGAGTGTTATCAATAAAAATACGCAAAAATATTTATAGTTTTAAAGAAAACACAACACATGATAGGTGATGGTAGGGGATGGTCGAGCTAACCTTGGGAGACCCCATGTCTCCTAAGTGCTGCCTATATAGCCCATTACACAAAGCAAGGAGGGGCCTCAAACCGATGTAGTTCTCCCTTAGGACCAGGGAGAGGTGAATTCAAGCAATTTGGTTGTGGTTAGGCAATTTTTTGGTTGGTAAAAGTTTGATGTTGGTAGAGTAATGTTGTTGGTGTTGGTGTGGGTATAGGTGAGGTGAGGGTTAACTTACCCAAGCATAGAAACCATGTCCTAATTAAGGTCAACACACAAGCCTAGATTTGGGTAAAAGAGGCAAAAGTGTCCCATAGTTGGAAAGAGCTAAACAAACCACGTATTATCGGAGGATGAGCTTGAATCTGTGGGTACCTTGCATAGGTGAGAATTTGATAGGTGAAAATAGTTGTATAATCACAATATATCGATATACGTCACGTCCCTTGAGTATTGTTGTTTTGAAGAATGGTGAGGGAGGTGGATGGTATAGTTGGGGCACGAAAACTTGTTATAAGGTGATTATTCGATGAAAGAGAACCAAACCTAAATTAACAAGTCCATGACTCAAAAGTGCTTTTGAATACTCTTTTATTTTTCTCGGATATAGACCGATCGATGCAGGAAGTCTATAGGGGATATGCATTTTGGTTTTCTTGAGGTCTTCATGAAGCTGATCAATGCGAGAAGTTTCTAATAGAGGCTGAATTTGTATAGCTATCCTTCAAGGGAGCAGTCTACTTATAGTAGCAGATGTGGCTTTGCACATAGTTTTCCTTTGAGGGAGAAGTTTATTTTGTAGCTTAGAGGTCTAGATGTCTGTTTGGCATGAAGCATCTAGTTTTGCAGGAAGTTTGACTCAAGAATATCCCAGAATTGTATAATTGAGAACTTGTTATTTTGATACTTTTAAGTCATGGACTAGACTAAAAAGGAGAAGGCATCTTTAAGAGGAGGTGATGATCAAACCATGTGAGCTTGATTCTACTTTGAGATGCACGAAACAAGGTGTATGAGGTGGTAAATGAGCTCAAGGGACGAGCCCAAGGTAGATAAGAAGTGATGTAACACTAAATTCAACAGTAGAATGGTCAGAGATGTAAGGAATTAAGGGGTTTAGGTTCAGGTTGACCATTAAGCGAAGCTAAACGATAAGTACCTGATCTGTAAGTGTGAGTGATAATGTAAGGCCCAATCCAATTAGGAGTAAATTTTTCACGTTTGCTCTTTTCTAGTTTGGTTACATGTTGATTCTCTTTTAGGACAAGATCACCAATCTTAAAGGTACACTCATGAATTCGCTTATCATAAGCACGCTTAATGCGTTTTTGATAAATTTGAAGGTGGTCAAGAGCTGTAAGACGACGCTCATCAAGAAGCTCCAATTTGGCTAACCACTCTTGGCGGAAGTCATCATTGGTGAGAATATCCTGAAGAGATATTCTGAGGGAAGGGATTTGTATTTCTAGAGGCAAGACAACCTTGGTACCATACACCAGAGAGAATGGTGTGGCATTAGTGGAAGTATGAATGCTGGTACGATAAGCCCAAAGGGCAAAGGGGATGTGATCATGCCAGTTTTTCCTAGAATCGTTAACGACTTTCATGAGAATTTTGGTTAAAGTTTTGTTAGAAGATTCAGCTTGTCCATTTTCTTATGGATAGTAGGGTGACGAGAAGCTAATTTTGATACCAAATTTGTCACAAAGGGCTCGTAAAAGCTTTTTTTGAAATATTTTCCATTATCGGTTATCAGGTGATGAGGAACACCGAAACGGAAAATAATGTGATGATTGATGAATTCAACAATTTTCTCCTTTTTGGTTGAAATGAGTGGAATGACCTCCACCCATTTAGTGTAATATTCGGTTTCCGTGATGATCCAACGGTGACGTTGCGAAGAAGGTGGATGAATCTCACCAATAAGGTCCAAACCCCATTGTGAGAAAGGCCAAAGATCTCGTGCGACCTGTAGTGGATGGCTAGGAGTATGTTGAAGGTTAGCATGTTGTTGACACATAACACAACGCTTAACATATTCGATGCAAAGATTTGTTAAGAGTAGGCCAATAATATCCTAAGCAAAGGATCCTCTTGGCCATGGCAAAGCCACTAAAGTGCCCTCCACAAATTCCGTCATGGACTTGTTGGATGGTATGGGTGACTTGAACCGGTTAGGCGGCGAAGGAGGATACCATCGAAGCCACGTTTATAGAGGAGTCCCCCCATGATGACATAACGAGAAACACTTTTAAGAAAAGCACGTTTTCCATTACTAGAAAGGTTTGGTGGGAGAACAGAGGTTGTAAGGTAGGCATGAAATTGGTGATACCAGGTATCCTGTGAATCAACAGAATACATTATTTACCATACAAACATCCGGACTAAGATGGGGAAAAGAGTTGTTGGACCAAGAAAAATATGTCGAGTCATTGGTGAGGTGGGAATTTGCGAGGCCAAGCAAGCCATGGTATCTGCAAATTTATTAGTTGAGCGTGGAACGATTTGGATAGAATAATGAGTAAAGAAGGTCAAAAGTGAATCCACGTAACGCTTGTATTTTTGAAGTTCCTCATTTTTATATTGGTAAATGCCAAAGAACTTGATTTACTACCAATTGAGAGTCACCGAAAATGTTAATAGACTTCACGCCTAAGTGTAACGCAACAGGAGACCTAAAATAAGGGCCTCGTATTCCGCTGTATTGTTAGTGTAGGGGAAATCAAGCCTAAATGAAAGAGGCATAGGTTCACCTTCAAGAGGAATGAGAACAACGCCTGCCCCTCCGCCGCGTTGGCATTTAGATCCATCGAAGAAGAGAGTCATTGGATAAGACACATCATTGAGTGAAAGAGTTGCGATGAGTTCATCAGGGAAAGTAAAATTGGTAAATTGTTCCCCGTAAAAAGGGGCTTCCACGAGTTGGTCTGCGATAGTTTTTCCTTTGACTGAATTCGTGTATGAGCTCAAGGTCGAGGTCGGCAAGGAGCATAATCCATCGGGTGATGCATTGGTTTAGATGAGGTTTGGCATACATATAATGTATGGGGTCAGCGTTGGTGATGAAATTTTTTTGATTCAGGAGGTAATGTCGGAGTTTGGTGGCCGCGAATGATAGGGCTAGGAACAACTTTTCGACATGTGTATACCTAGTTTCATAATCCACAAGATTATGGCTTATGTAATAAACCGCTTGTTCTCGATGCTTGGAGTCACGATGTGCAAGCATGGCTCCTACATCATGGTTGGTGGTAGAAAGGTAAAGGTAGAAAGGGTGATCTTCCGAGGTGGGATAAGCACGGGTGGTTGCAAGAGAGAAGTTTTAAGAGCCGAAAGGCCTTGTGGCACTCCTTGCTCCATTGAAAAACAATGTCCTTTTTAAGGAGATGATGGAAAGGTTGACATCAATCCAAGAGTTGTGAGATGAAACGATGGATAGATTGGAGTTTGTCCTGCAAACTACGTAATTATTTTAGGTTAGTGGGTGGGGGCATTTCTAAAATATATTTTACTTTAGCGGGTTGACCTCAATGCCACGCAAAGAGACGATAAAGCTAAGAATTTTTCCCAAAAGGATGCCAAACACACATTTCTTTGGTTGAAGAACAATACGATTGTAACAGGTGATCGAAAATAATGGTTAAAACATCGAGATGTTCACTGTGATGTTTCGATTTTCCAAGAAGATCATCGACATAATCCTCAAGGATAGTGTGCATGATGTCATGAAAAATGTAAGTCATAGCCCATTGGTAGGTTGCACCAACATTCTTAAGGCCAAATGGCATGACACGATAGTAGAAGGTGCCCCAAGGGGTAATGAAGGCGGTTTTATGTTGATCGGCCAGGGCTACTAAAATTTGATTATATCCCGAGAAACCATCCATGAGAGAAAGCATCTCATGGCCCACAGTGAGATCAACAAGTTGATCAATGCTAGGTAGGGGGAATTTATCCTTTGGGCAAGTGAGGTTAAGATCCCGGAAATCCATACATATTCGAAGTCCCCCGTCGCTTTAGTGATAGGTACAACATTAGAAATCCATTGCGGATAGTCAATAGGTAAGATGAAAGAAACAGAAAGGAGTCGTTGAAGCTCTTCTTTAACCAAGAGAGCAATGCGTGGATGCATTTTTCTCAGCTTTTGTTTAACTGGTTTGGAGTCTAGTTTCAGAGTGATGTTATGGAAAACAATGTCAGGATCGATTCCTGGCATGTCGGCATAGGACCAAGCAAAAGCTTGATTGCGGGCACGGAGAAAGGTAGTGAAGGAGGCTTATTCTGATGCGTCGAGAGATTATCTGATCTTTACAATGTGAGGATCATCCTCTATGTGGATGTTGATTTCTATAGTTGACTCATTTAACATGGTTTGGGTTTCAGATGGTAAGGCGCATTGAATATAAGAGTCATCTGCACCGAGGTAGGTGAGGATGGAGTCATCATCCTGGCACTCCACAACATTAATCGAAGGCAGGTCTTCTTTGATCATGTTTGGATGTAAAAGAGGGAGAGAAGATGGGTCCTCACCATCGCTTTGATAAGTGAGAGGACCTAGGAAGATAGCATTCATGAAATTTTTTTTTAGGAGGGATAGATTCCCGGTCTATCGACTCCGTGGGTGAAGATGGTAAAATGGGCGATGATTGTTCAAAATGGGTGACTTCGTCATCTTCCTGGATACAATTAACATGAGGTTTCTTCAGTGTAGGTGGTTTAGAAAATCCAAGACCACGATGATCTTTGTGTTTACGTGTAGTCACAGGAATAACCGTATGTCGTCCTTGCTCATAATGACCGAAACCAAAACCTTTCCAAGCACACCGTGTCAGGAAGGTGAGAGCGAAACGATGGTTGGTTAAATATTAAAAATCAGATTGGAAGGGAACCACACCAAGGCGAGGTTCAGGGGTGACAGAGGATGTTTTGACACCCCATCACGTTAGGTCAATGTGGCAATTAGGTGGTCCGTAGGAGATCACCTCCCCCACACGATGGTCATAGGTAGGATGTGCATGTATCGCTGTCCGTACTCTGTGGGGTATGGAAGGTGCTAACGTTGTATAGGTGGTACTCCCCGAGTGTAAGGCATTGAAAAACACCTACCAAGGTATCCGAGGTTGGGATGTTGTCCACGGGAAAGGGAGAAGTATTTACGTCGGTGGTTTCATTGGTCGAAGGTGTGGGTGCGGCTAACGAGGATGGTTGAGGCATGTTTGAAGTAGATGGTTGGGTTGGATCAATGGGTGTCTTGACTGGTACAAGCACATCATTAGGGCGGTATAACATATTGCAAGTTTTGAAGGGGGAAGCGTCAGCTGTGACGGTGTATGACTTCCCTTCATACTCGAATTTGATGCATCTATGTAAGGTGGAGGAACGCATCCCATAGCCCGATCCAAGGGCGGCTAACAACATGTTGTATTGGAATTCTCCCTCAAGGACATAGAAGAGTTCGGGTAAGGTACATGGCCCTACATGAATGTTAAGGATCACGGTGCCTAGGGTAGGAGTAATAGCATCGTTGAATGAACGTAACATAGTGGGGTTGGCACACATGCAAATGCTAGGAGGGATATTCATCTGTTGGAAGGCTTTGTAAGAGACAATGTTTAGGATAGCACCCCTTTTGATCTTAACACGCCGTACTGGATGTCCCTGACGTAAGTTGAGATGAAAAGAGTAGGGTCAGGATCTTCGCACCAAAGACAACAATTTCTTCTTTGGAAAAACTAATAACGGCTGGCTTGCATGCGAGAGACGAGGTGGTTGTGGAGGTAGGTTGTTTGGTCGAGAATCAACATGGTTGGGTGTGAAGATAGAGGTGATGGGAAAGGTTTCGTTAGGTAGGACCTCTATCCCTTGAAGGATCTTAATTAGATCTTGTCGATGCGATTCAGATGTTTGAATGAGATCATAGAGTGTCATTTTTACAGGATATTGGTGAAGTTGTTTGATCATAGTGTGATGGGAAAATCCATCAGAGACTGGATAGGCCGGTCCACGAATAACCACTTTAGGTGGTGGTGTGATCGGGATGGTAGAAGGAGAAAGAGAGACCGCCGGTGTGCTCTCTTTAGCTTTTCCATTGTTTTTCTGACCTCGAGTAGTAATGCTAATCATGTTGATCTCATGAATGCGAGATGAGGAAGATGACAGGGATAATTCATTGTTCTCAAGAGGTGGGGTTGCAATGATGATAGATTTTGGTGAGGTGGGGACAGGTGGTATAGGAGAAGGGATCAAAGCTAAGGGTTTGTTCTTCCGTAAGTCATCTTTTTGAGATTTTCTATCCGAGATAGGTGACTGGCGAAGGATGGCTTTCAAAGCTTTACATCCTTCTACATTGTGTCTGGTGTGTGGTGGTAGGCACAAATTTTAGATTCATCGTAACCTATAGGTCAAGGTTTAGATGGATCATAGGGTCCAGTGGGGGTAGGGAAATGGTCGCATCCCCTATCGGCATATCAAGGATCTTGGCGTAAGATCCTTTGAGTGGGTCAAATGAAGATGAGGCTATTGATTGAGTGGGTGAGATTATTGATTGTTTTGGTAATGGTTGGGTACAGTGATTCGTGCGAGTGGTGGTTTAGGCAAGGATTTTGATGATCGTGTTTAACTAGGCGTGGCTTCTTCTCGCGAAGTCATGTTTAGTGGTTAGATGATGAGGCCACATATGATGTGGTGGCGAAACAACCATGGGGAAAGAGGAGGCATAACAAACAAGTCCTTTGATGATCAAGTGTGCTTAGGGTTGGTAGGTAGGCCGATACTTGGGGTGACGGTGTTGAGATGCCCGTAGATTTTGTATGGGTGCGAGAAGGTGCTGGTCGTGTTAAAGAAGACGTGGGAGGCATGGTGTATTGAGGAAAGGTGGAGGGTGAGGCCCCAATATAGAAGGTAGGTGTGAAGGTGAGGGTTTAATTCGTACTGCCCGGTAATGGTGTGATCGGGGCAAGGGTTTGACGGTCGTATCTTTGGACAAGTCTAACCGTTTAGGTGGGTGCATCGTGGCTAGGTATTGTAAAGTCCCAAGCATAGGGGAAGGTTTCGTTAGGTTGATATAGGTTGATGAGGTATTTGGTGGAGATGAGGGGGGTGGAGGTGAAGACATAGGCATTTTGAGCTTTTGTAAAAACTTCAGGTATATGGTAGAGGTGTCTGGATTAGTCATTTGCATTTGAGTAGAGCATGGTGTTCTCAAACGTGCCCATAAGAGTCATCTATCTTCTGGGGATGACAATCTTCACGTATGGATGGGCATTTTGATATGGAAGAGAAGTGGGTTGTGATTCCGGTCCACTGGGGGTGTGATACGAGGGGGAATGAGGCACTGTATCAATGGGTGTTAAAGGGTCAACCGGTCACTGGAAAGATTTAGGCAATGAAGAACTGATAGGGAGGAGGGCATGTTCTAGAGGATCTGTCCTGATTAAGGAATTTGGTGATGTAGACTTGAGGGGTTTCTCTTCTAAGGACGACAGAAAAGTGGTGATCCTTCTTCTTTTGTAACAAGAGCAAAGTGGAAGGAGATGTTTGGGCAATATATAAGTTGGATAACATCCGCTCACGGTCTTACGAGGATGTGGTGTAAGAAGGCTCTTCGTGAGAAGAGCACTCAGGCGGTTGGTTCCTTTATGGCTAAAGGAATAGCAGGTTGTCCTCTTGTCTGGTGAAGGAGAAGGGGCGAGACTCTTGCATCGGTGAAGAGGCTTGATTCATAATTTCTTTGATGGAAGCTCTTGGTTGGGAGTTGAAAACCACATGGATCTCATGCACACTCTTCTCCTCGGCTAAGGTTTCTTGGTTTGTGTTACTGTTAGAGGAATGGTTTGGAAATGGTTTGTTGAAGATTTTTAAATTTTGATTAGTAGGGGCATTAGGATTATCAAGGGTTATATCCCCTGCATCAACCATTTCCTACACTATGTTTTTCAACAACTTGCAATTTTCGTGGATGTGTCCCTTCACACGATGGAAGTTACAGAAGTCATTTTCTTTATACCAAGAAGGTATAGCGCGGGCGGAATCAAACCCGAAGTGAGGTTTAATAGGAGGCAAGGTGATAGCTCCTGCTTTAAGCAATTTGTCCAAGATCACTTCATAAGTTTCTCCCAAGGGAGTGTACTAGATGGGCTCGGCTTTATACTTATAGGTGGATTTTGGCTGGGTATAAGACGGTGCTTGAGATTTGACCGTTACCGCGTGTACAGCTCCTTTTGATTTCGAAGCAGCCAATGCATGAGAGTTGGTGGTGTTGGGTTTGTTCGTGGAGTCCTGGGTTCGAAATTTGAGTTTTTGTTGTGCAACTTCAATTTCTCCTCCTCTAAGGCTCAAATCTCTAATTTCCGAGCCATAGTAAAGGCCTCATCAAAGGTGCGAAAATTTTGAATTTGGAGGGTGGGAAAAATGTGTTTAGCGCATGCCCGTGTAAAGAGTTCGATGAGCTCGGCTTGAGGTAAGGCATAAGTAAGTTGGTTGATGAGACCCTGCCATCGTCCAACGAAATATGTGATAGACTCGTCTTCAAATTGTCAGATGGCATAGAGGTTAGTAATGTATAATTTCTTGGCAATATTGATGGAGAAGTGATCCAAGAAAGATTGGGCTAACTAGTTAAAGGAGAAGATTGAGTCTTTGGGTTAAAGCACTTTGTACCACTCAAGGCGAGGTCTTGATAAGGACATGGGGAGGTGCGGAGTAGTAAGGCATCATCATGAGCAATCGATAGCAGGCATGTCTAAATGATCGCAAGTGTTGTTGAGGGTCCTCCTTACTATTAAAGCGAGTAAATTTCGGTAATTCCCATTGAGGAGGATATGTATGAAGGGGGACAGAAGGGTGAATAGGCTCCTAAAAAACTTTCTCGTATGTTAGGGTGTTATGGTTTCCTAAAACAGAAGCCTCAAGATTTTGCATCTTGTCCATCATCTGTTTAATTAAATCATTGGTTAGGTTAGATGATGGTGTTGTCGTTGTAAACGGAGGAGGATTAGGCCAAGAGCCGCTACTAGAAAATGGTGGGATTAAATGTTGATAAGGTATCGATGATGAATGTGTTGGGGCAGCCGAATAAGGGTGTCCTATATAAGATGTGGAGGCCACCGGATGCATTTGTGGAAATGAAAAAGTGGGCAGAGCCTGAGAGGGAAAGCTCGTGTGGATAGGTGGTAGAGAAAAAGTTATGAAAGAGGCAATTTACGAGAGGGATGAGGTAGGGGCAGTGGATGGTAGTGATATGTGGGGCCCTAGATTAACCAAAGGAAAGCCAATTGGAGTAGTATGGACCATTGAATCCACCGAGCTAGGATATGGGGCTAAGGATGAAGACAAAGTGAGGCAAAGTTATTAGGTGGGGAAGGAGCTAAGTGGGCGGCTATACTTGATAGGCATACCCAAGAGGAGTTGACCATCCGATGTACGGTTAGGGGTATGAGACAAATAATTAGCATCCAAAAATTTAGCAAAATCTGTATCTCTGATAGAGATCTTGGGAAAAGCATTGGTGTCTGTAGGATTCCCCATAGGATGCAAAGGGGGTGACTTAGGCATAGACACGGAACAAGCATGTGAAACCATGGCTGCGGCTTGTTGCCAGGTGATAACAACAATGGACAAGAGGATACAACAAAGAATTAGTCAATCAAGAATAGAAAACGCAACAAAATATTGGTATTGGTAGGTCACTGGTTTGTTAGGAACTGTAAAATACAGTAACCGATATCGGTCTGGTAACCGATGTCGGTCAGACTATAACTGGCGTCGGTCAAATAACCGATGTTGGTATAAGAGGACCGGTGCCGGTTACTGTGAAGGCAAAGAGAGAATGTAAGAGGGTACTTGGTTTGGGGATAACAAGGCTTAGTATGCCCACCAAACTATCTGAAGTAATAACTGAGACATGGTATAATAAAGAAACAACACTGAAAGAAAAATAGAAAACAAGCAAGATGCACAAGAAAATCAAGAGACTAACCCTAGGATTAGTTTTAATCACTTTTGGGCTTATGCCTTAAATGCCAGATTATGTCAATCCTAAACAAAATACCTAAGGGAGATGTCAAATTTGTTTTGGCTTGTAAGGCTACCTCAATCAAGCGGAGGAATACCACGGGAAAGGGGGGATGTTTGAGATGTTGTGTAGATTATGATGTGATTTGGTATGTGTTGTGTAGTGAGAGTAAGATTAATTTCTCATCAATACCATGGATATCACCCCCACGTGTATGACCTGTTACTTAATCTACGTTCACTAGAATTAAAAACAAAGAAGCAAGAATGCGATGCACGTGTTTTAAAACCAAATCGAAGATGATATTCGATGAAGCAAAGAAGATGACTTTCACTAATGCAAAGATGCGAAAGAAATACAAATTATTTTACCAAAATGAAAAAATATTTTGTGAATATTTAGAAGAAAGAAATGGCAAGGATGCTCCTTATATGAAAACAAGCAAGAAAGAAAGAAACCCGAATAGGGTCCCACCGGGCGTGCCAAAATGTTTCACACAGAATTTTTAGTTCCAGAATAGAGTTGCTTCTATCCTTTCATTCTCTTGAGAAACAGATAAGGGGTTAGGGTTAGGAGGAATACCTGTTGAGTGTTGGGAAGGTGTGTGCATACCGTAGAGAGATCAGACCGATTGTGAAGAACTCCTTTTTGTCTAGGAAGGACTACCTGTAAATAAGAATGCAAGACCACCAGATTTTAGTTAGACAATAAGTAAGGGAACTACCTTGGGCCCAGGAAATACTAAACTTCCTTTCGAAGGTGGTCAGTTCCCTTTTAATATAAATTATTGCAAATGATAATAAAGAAGCTATTGCGAAATCACGATTTAGGTACCTCGTTACTAAAAGCAATAGAGACTAAACTACCCATAATAAAATGTCATTCTGTTTGTTTGGTCACTGGTTATTGATACGTTCAGATCAAGTTACAGGGATAGACCAGGCTGAATCTGAGGTTGTTAGGAGATAAATAGGTGAAAGGTTGGTTTTGGTATAAGTCACAGTGACCGATGTTGGTCACTAGATAACTGACATGGTTATAAAACCGCTACCGGTAGGGGATAACCAATATCGGTAGGGGCAGTGATTCAGGGGCTTCTGGGTAGAGGTTGATTATAGGATGGTTATGGGGTTTTTAAGGTTGGTAGATGGTTAGGGGGAATAGTAAGGCAATGGAGAAGACTCAGAGAGTGAGAAAGCTATCTTCTAGGAAATATAGGGATGGATGAATGAAGGTTAGGTGTAGGTGTTTCTGGGTGTTAGATCCAGGGGTGAGTTTATAATTACTATCAATCAAAAGTTCACGAAGTGGAGCCTAGAAGCATACAAGATACTACTTACTACTTTCTGACGAGGATACATGTCCGAGGAATGTGGTGACGAAGGCAAAGCTCAGGTGGGATGATCCGACAATCGAAAGTGAGCTGATGAAGCTATCCTCTGACTCTCCCAATGCTTGGATGAGTGTGACAGTGATCTCGTTGATCAGTTACAGTCTTGGACTCAATGCTCTTCTCTGCAAACTCTTTTCTCCTTCTCACTTGTCTCTCCCTTGCAAATGGATTCGAGATCCTTGCATTTTGGTTGGGCAGGTCATTTACAGGGAACCAATGGCGGTTGCATAACCAACGGTGGTCGAGTAGGGACTGGCATCGGTTAAGTCAAAGTTGGCTATTTTTGCCAAAAATAGCAAACTTTCCCTCCTTTTCTCCCGAGGGGTCAGTTGTGGGCTTGGTCAAGTCATTATTAGGCTCATTTTGATGTGGGTGAGGGGTGATGAGTCATGGGTGTGGGTTTGGACCAAGTCATAGGTCTTAATTAGGTTAGTTTAGGGTTAGGGCTAGGTCATAGTGAGGTGGCGAGGTGAGGTGGCGAGGTGAGGTGGCAGGGTTGGAGATGTGGATTTATTAATTATAAGGTAATTAATAAATAATTAAGTGTGTAAGGTTTAGGTGGTGAGGTAGGGTTAGGTTGCGGGATGAGATACGGGGTACAGGGTGTCGTAAGACCCAAATTTGGTGTCTACATTTTCCCCTTGTTGTCGTGTAGCTTGTCTTGTAAAGCTACACTGACAATAATAAAAAGTGTTTTCCCAATTAAGGGTATAGGTAATCCCCCTCAAATCTATCACAGATTGAGGTGACATGAAATCAGGGATAGGGTTAATAAAGGGTGAATGATGATGAGATGCTGGTAAGATGGTGGGGTAAGTTCAAGGAATCCGACGCACGTTGACATGTAGTAGTGCGACCAGGGTACAGCTTGTGAAGAGAAAACAAGCAATTCATAGGAAAAGGTCGATAGTTTATCTAAACAAGGTTGATATAATCCTAGTATCCAAGGCATAGGAAGTAGCTCTAGGGGATATAACGGGTAAGGTACCAGAACGGTTAGGCATGTTTGGCAGTACCAAATGGTTGGTTTAGTTGAGATAAATGCCACGGTCTAGGTCTAGGCAAAGTTGGTCGGCTGATCAATTCAAGTATCCTAGTCATGCTAAAACATGAATAGGTGAGCTCGATTGAACAAACAGCTACATGATGGGTGGATAGAATCATAATTTTTGGACCTTGGTCGAGGTACTTAATTGGTGTGGCCTTGGGTCGGGCCGATTGGTTGGAGTGCGGTGTGGGTCGAGCCGATTGGTTGGTTGTAACCTTGGGTCGGGCCGATTGGTTGGTTGCGGCCTTGGGTCAGGCTGATTGGTTGATTGTGGCCTTGGGTTGGGCCGATTGGGTGGGTGTGGCCTTGGGTCGGGCCGATTGGTTAGTTGCGGCCTTGGGTCGGGCCAATTGATTGATTGCGGCCTTAGGTTGGGCGATTGGTGAATTACGGCCTTAGGTCGGGCTGATTGGTTGGTGCGGCCTTGGTTGGGCCGATGGTGTGGTTGTGGCCTTGGGTCGGGCCGATTGGGTGGTTGCGGCCTTGGGTCAGCCGATTAGGTGGTTGCGGCCTTGGGTCGGCCGATTGGTTAGTTGTGGCCTTGGGTTAGGCCAATGAATTCAAGATAAGGTTATTTAGCAAAGGCTGGGGGGTAGGTGATGTGGTGAAAAATAGAGTTCGGTGGATAAGGGTAGGAGTTAGTGTAAATGAGGCGAGTAACCGATATTGGTTAGTGGTGACCGGATCGGTTAGGAGACCGATATCGGTCTTAGGCTAGTATGCGTCGTAACCGATATCGGTTAGAGGTCAAAACCAATAAAAATAAAAATACGGCATGTCATTTTCACATTGTGAATTTGAGTGCCAAACTTTTTCTTGTCTGAGTTTTGAAGTGATTGGGTTGAGTTTTTAGGCTGAGTTGGCACTAGTTGAGTGAGGGAGTGAGTTATTGGGAGGCCCCGAGAGATCGGGAGGCGAGTGTGATTGGTTGAGGACCCCGCCGAGGAGATTTGGAGCTATGGTATAGCTGGAGGAGCAGGAGGTGCTTGGAGGTGCTAGAGGAGCTGGACCACTGCCACCTATCCCACCACGACAATGTGTAGTTGTACCGGTAGGCTCTGAACCCCTATTTGTGTGAAGTTGATGAATTTAGCTAGGATGTGGGTTTTGGGGTAGGAATCCAAAATTTGATAAAATAATGAATAAATGAAGGTAAATCGTAAAATGGAGTGGGTAGGTATGTTAGGTAGGCCAAAATGGCAGGGTGGGTAAGTTTTTAGGCAATTATTCTAGGTAGATGGGTAGAAATAGGAAGAAAGGGGATTTGGGGGCCGTTTTCGATCCGGTCCTGAAATCCCACAGTGACCAATGTCGGTCATAGTGTAAGTTGTGTAGATTAGTGGGTTTAGAGACTAGCATGGGTCATGTGTCGACCAACGTCGGTGCATAAAAGACGGACATACACTGTTGGTGGGGGACCGATGACGATCGAGGTGACCGCACTTGCAGTCACCATGGGTAGGAGGTAAGTCTAAGAAATTTTTGTTGATTTTTGTAGGCGGGTAGGATAGATTTTTGGGGTGAAGGGGGAGAAGGTAGAGTTTCTAGGAAAGGTTATTGGGGTGGGGGGTAATCGGGTGGTTTGGGGCCGGTTCGGGTAGGATAGGTTATGGGTTCTGTATGAATTAGGAGGGTTAAATTGGTTGAGGTATGGTTAGAGGGCAAGAGTAGAGTGTGTGGAGTATGAGTGGGGCAGTTGGTAGGGTGTGGGATAGGTAAAGGGATATTGTAGATGTTTGTTGGGTGGGGTTATTGATGTTGAGGACATGAGGTGTTTTAGGTTTGATTGGAGTGGGTTGTTTTGCGATCACGCTAGCAAATGACGATCGGGATCGAATGCTGCCTCTACTTGGGGTGGATGCGCCACATGTGACTGCAAGGTGTAGTGGGAAGGGTAAGTGCAGGAAGTTGATGGACAAATATAGGTCATCCGTGGACATCATATTGCACATAACAACATAATATCAACTTGTAGGGATTATTAGCAATACATACACTCAAAATTAGACAAAATTATAGTGATATGAATCGTAGAATCTGGAATCTAGTTTCTAAAATACTAATTTTTGTAAAAAATGGACAAGATTAGCTATATTAAATACTCAAAATTCAATGACTTGGTTTTTTTTTAAAAACGCCTGATAAGATTATAGTCCGTTTGCCCACAATTTGGATGACCAAAAATTGATATATATTTTTTTACTTTGGTGAGAAGTTATATGCCACTATCTATCTTGGGATGGATTTTATTTTGTATTTTTTTGAGTAATATTTTATTTTTTATGATTTTTTCCGTGAAAGTGGTATGAAAACATAAAGAAAACAGAGCACTTTCCGTTTGCCCGCCATAACTTCATCAAAAAATATTGAAATCAAATAATTTTTTTTTTTGAACATGTATATAATTTCACCACGGTTGGGATGGTATAAGTTTTATCACATTCTGATAAGTGAAACAAATTTTTCAGTCTTAAACGTAGACATAAACATTCACAGGAAAAAGTGTCTTAAAGACCTACTATTAGTAAAAAATTATAAAATGATATTTATCCTCTTCTATTCACTTTAAAATCAGTATTTCTACAAAGCTAATAGTCTCCCCTATGCAATGGTACCATTTTTATGACATAGTTTTTACTTTTTGGCATGGTTCAAGTCCATGAAAGACTAAATTTGATGTTTTGCTGTTTTTAATGTAAAATTCAGGATTTGATGTCCACTTAATTGTCCCCCAACTTGGTGCACTTACCCGTGAAGTCATGTGGGAGGTTGGACTTGGTGGAGTCCAGATATAGGGCTGTGGATAGGGACCATAGAGAGATAAAACCGATTGTGAAGAACTCCTTTTTATGCTGGAAGGACTACTACTTTTACGATGAGGATACAGGTCTGAGGAATGTGGTGACGAAGGCAAAGCTCAGGTGGGATGATCCGACAATTGAAAGTGAGCTGATGAAGCTATCCTCTAACTCTCCCAATGCTTGGATGAGTGTGACAGTGATCTCGTTGATCAGTTACAGTCTTGGGCTCAATGCTCTTCTCTGTAAACTAGTTTCTCCTTCTCAATGTCCCTTTCTTGCAAAATGGATTTGGATCCTTGCAAATTGGTTGGGATAGGTCATTTACGAGGAACCGATGGTAGTTTTATATCTGACGGTGGTTGAGTAGGGACCAGCATCGGTCAAGTCAAAGTTGGCTATTTTTATTAAAAATAGCCAACTTTCCTCCTTTCTCCCAAGGGGTCAATGTGGGCTTGGTCAAGTCATTATTAGGCTCATTTTGATGTGGGTGAGGGTGATGAGTCATGGGTGTGGGTCTAGTTCAAGTCATAGGTCTTAATTAGGTTAGTTTAGGGTTAGGGCTAGGTTGTAGTGAGGTGGCGATGTGAGGTGGTAGGGTTGGAGATGTGGATTTATTAATTATAAGGTAATTAATAAATAATTAAGTGTGTAAGGTTTAGGTGGTGAGGTAGGGTTAGGTTGTGGGATGAGATATGGGGTACGGGGTGTCGTAAGACCCAAATTTGTGTCTACATTGCCATGTGTGACCCCATTATAAATAGCATACGTGAGACCTCAAATGGTGACTTTGGGTATGGAGTGCGGTTGGTATGTGGGCTCTGAGGTTTGTTGATGGGCTAGCCACCTTTTCTTTGCCCTTATATTTCGAGCACGGGTTGTAACATGAATCATGTTATTTTGAGGGAGGTGGATGAAGAGGGTGTGTCATGAAAGGTATCACAATATGAGGTGAAAAATCCTGCTAGGGGATAAGATCCTTGAAATGAGTAGGGAACATTAGTATTTGGGTTGTGGTTTTGCCAACTCTCTTATACGAGACCATGTTGATCTAAATTTTTGGGGGGCTGATAAAAGGGTTGTGGGGTAGAGATACTTTTGGTCAATGAGTGGGTAATGGAAAAATATTTTGAGAGATTGGCAAAGGTGGAGTGGGGTCCTCATCTAGAAGATCGTCGTCATCAAAATTATGTTCAGGAGGACAAAGTTGGATAAGAAAAGTCTTCAATGCCTTACAATTTTCAACATCATGTCCTGGCACACAATGATAGGCACAAATCTTGGTCTCATCAAACCATTTTGGTTTTGGTTTGATAGGATTATAAGGTCAAAGTAGTGGTAATGTGATGATAGAAGTATCTAACAGATTGGTTAAAATATTAGCATCGGACCCTATGATTTTCTAATAGAACTACTGAGGCATTTAAAAGATACTAAGTCACATGTTGACTAAGATCATGATGTTGGAAGACAAGATTGGGATGACAAGGTATCATTTGTTATATGGGCATATAGGATAACCTACAAGAGGTTGAATAAGGCCACACCATTTCAATTGGTTTTGGGTGCGGAGACTGCTTTTACCAATTGAATTCATGTTACCATCGCTATGTATAGTGCACATAGGAGGGTTAGCCAATGAGAAAGTGTTGAAAGAATTAATTTATAAGTTGATGTAGTTAGAAGAAAGGTGATCACTCGCTAGATGGAGTCAAAAGAAAAAAAAAAAAAGTAAGAGAAAAGGCATGACATGATCATCATATCAAGAAAAATAAGTTTGAGGTTTGGCAGATGGTATTGTATATGATTCCAAGTATCTGCACCATCCTAGGAAGTTGAAAGTCCATTGGTTGGGACCTTACATCATCTCATACATTCTTGATTTAGGCACTTTCCAGTTACAAGCATTGGATGGGACAAGGTTACCAGGTCACTTCAATGGGAGTAGGTTAAAGCCCTACTATAAATAAGTCTTCTTGGTGTTTGTAATAAGGTAGTATTTCCAGTTATCTTAGAATTTCCCTTTATGCTTTTCTTTTCTTGTGTTTACCTTTCTCGTTGCTTGTTCCTTTCTTTATGTTTTGCTTTATGCCTTGTGTCTTTGGTAACCACATTATTTTTCCAAGGTTTTGTATACATAGAGGACCACACATTTGTTTTAGTGTGGGGTGGAGTAATGAAAATTATAATCCTACAATACAAGTTGAGTGGTTCAAGAAGGAAGTACGTAAGGTGGATAAAGCACGTGAGGAAATGGTGGATATTGGATTATGGTGTCAAAAAGGTGTAACAGAGACCACATATAAAGGATGAAGAGTGCAGGAAAAACATGAGGTAGGCAAGGGAAAAAATCAGGTAAAGGACAAAAGAAGTGCCTTCAACATTGTGGATGTGAGTGTAAGAGTCTTCGGTTAGATTGGATTTTTACGTGCTAGAAGGTTGACAAGTTTTTCGTGTAGGATTAGGCACGTGGGTAAAAGTGCTTGAGGATGGACTTTAGGGAAAACTCTCATTTAGTGTCAAGTACGGTGGTAGGTGGTATAGCATTTAATGCTGGAGGGAAGAAAAAACTATAAATACAAGGTTGGGCAAGTCATTTGTTATCTTGCAATTATGAAGTAAAATAAGCTCTTGTGAACTAGGGCATCCAGAGAGAAATTTGTGAAAAGAAAAAGAATATGAGAAATTTTAGTGTGCATCTAGAGTAGATCTACAAACTAGAAGGAAGGAGTACATGGGCGTGAGGAAAGGTTGTGTGAAGAGCACCATCTTGTGGAATGTTTTCCTGGTTAGGGTTTGACAGTTAGGGCACGGTGAACGAAGGATTCTTTTCAGGAGTTGAAGCTTTGGAGTGAGATTTGGGATTGAGCAGAGTAGTAGAGAAAACCAAGAGAAAGTATTTTTAAGTTCATCCTGACTAGAAGAATGGCACCAAAGAAACCAACCATTTAACCAAATAAAAAGGGAAAGGGCAAGGGAAAGAAGACAACTGTCATTGCGAGGACCAATGAAGAATGGTATGTGGAAATGCAGTACCTAGATGGGGTATTACTAGGAAAATAGTGGGAGACACACTTGTGAAAGATGGTCATGAGTGATTATAATCATTGCATGAGCACAACTAAGAAAGAAATGGCATTAGAGTTGGATCTCCCACCAACAAGAGGATGCTTAGATGGAATGCCCATTTATAGTGACGAGTGCATGTGTCAAACTCGGAGAAGCCAAGATTATTGTAACTATATGAGTTTCCATACTTTGGCAAGCTTGAGCACCTTTACCAATGGTTTATGTCACGCGTGCATGAGGATCACTTTTATTATGCGGGGTGAAAGATGCACATCACACCTCAACTGATATCCAATTTCACAAGCCTCATTTGTGAAGGAGATAACATTGATGATGATATGAGAAACAAGGATGCTATCAAGGAGATTGTATCCACATATGACTAGAAGAAGGTGTTGTGATACTTTGACATCACCAAAAATTTATACCCAATTATGAGGATGGCCACATACTTGGTCACCAAGCTCAATGATCAAGAATGATGGACACAAGTGAACAAGGCATGGATGAATGTATGTTGAAAGATATCAGAAGGAACCATCTATAATTTTCCACTTTCATCACGGATGAGATTATAACTAGCACGTAGGAGGGAGAGAAGATACTCTTTGGTAATGTCCTCCTCACCATTTTATTTTCAGAGATTGGAATGCCCGATGGGCCAGAAAAGTTTTTTTGGGAGTATTGAGAAGAGGATTCCTCACCCGCAAAAATTTATTCCAAGTACACTTGTGAAACCATGAAGGACGGTCACAAGGCACAATTGGAGAAATGGTATAAATGAATACGTGACACATTTGGGGAATATTTGAGGATCCTAGAGTAGTTTCCCACACTTGTTAATGTACGAGAAGAGTTTTTAGTATACCAACACTTCGCATTGGCAATTTTACATTGACGGATGGTAATATGAGTTCATGGTGCAAGCTACCCTTCTCCTTCACCGCACAATACTTCTTAGCTGAATTTAATCAGTTTAAGGAGGCCAAGAGACTAAGGTTTGATAGTAGTGAGGTAGATATAGACCACCACGAGCTATGTCAGAAGATCATCTACCCAAAGAAGCACACATATGTAGAGAGATATGTCTCCCACAAAATATAAATGATGAATCCTTTAACGTTGCCGATTGTAGGGAGGACCATGAAAAGGGTGTATCTATGCATAGGGACAAAATTTGAAAAGGGTGATTACTTAGAAAATGATATGTGCATCCCTAAAGACCCTATATGAAGGAAGAAGGTTACGCATAGAAAGAGCAAAAAAGAAGAGGTGTAAAAGGAACCAAGTGTTCAAACCACACAAACGGTGAGCGTGTCGGAGACAAGTGCAAATCCTAGTACTTACGCACAGAGAAATAATTATCCTATCAAGGTGAAGACCCTAGAAGAAGAGGTGCTAGAGCACGAATATCCCCTCACCCATGAGGAATCACCAAGGAAGACATCACCTGTCAAAGAGAAAGAAAAAGAAGAATCTCTTGTACTGGAATCCCTAGTAAGAAAGAAGTAAAAGGTGATTGATGAGGCATATTCAAAAGAGATGGAGATTCTAGATGCCTACATTAGTGACAAGGATGATGATGATATGTCGAAGGAGGTGAAGACCATCTAGTCTATGAGGTGCATGATTCTGAGGAAGAAGGTGATGAGTATAACGAAGAGAATGAGGAGAAGAATGATGAAGAAGAAGCTGAGGCTCAAGGCAAGGGGGTGAGTGGGGAAGAAAATACAAAGGATCAAAGGACCCCAAGCCTCATGAAAGGAACAGGTAGATGAGGCCATAGAGAGAGAAGTGGAAAAAATCATCAAGGACTTGGTGAAACAAGAGGTTGAATGCAGCGTGAACGGGGTGTTGAAGGAAGTTTATGGGGAAAGCATATAAAAATAATATTGCAGCATGGGGGATATCTGAGTTTGGTTGTAATCTTTCCAAGAGTTGCACACATATGGAGAAAGATCATAGAATTAGCGCAAGGTCAAATAATGGGATACATCGATGATATGAACAAGGTTTTGTGTATGTGCTTTCGAGCACCATGCCAACTAAACAACTCTTAGCTATGGCTTCATTCGATGAGGAAGGTGCATACCTTTATATAAGGAAAAATTTATCATGGGAATTTGAGTCCTACATTGATGATCCCGGATTTTAAATAAGCCAAGGAACATTGTTGAAGGTGCCATAAACAAAAGGAATAAACCCTTGGTAAATTCCCAACAATTATCAAATGAGAAAATCTGCAATGTGCTCAACAAATTTTTAGTTGAGGTTGAAGCCAGGCTCTTCGGAAGAAATGATAGGGTAAAGTTCCTAGAGGCAGATCTGGAGAAAAATGAGGAAGATATCCTTGAGAAAATCAAGGACTTGAAGCAGGAGGAACTAATCAATGCTCAGTTAAAGCGTGAGTTAAAAGATGAGAAGGAAAGAGTACGTGAGGAATACAATAAAATAGAGATGATCACGGATGTCATTGTCTTGAAGCATCCAGACTTAACACCTCCCATGCAAAAATATGGATCAACCTTGTAGTGCCTAGAGGAATTGACCCACATACTCACTATGGAGAGGTAATCACTTGCCTTAGAATCCATAGAAGAGGCGTTGGTACGCCAAGAAAAAGAGAATAAGATGAAGGTTGTGGAAATTTTTTCTCAATACAACAAGATCCCCGCCAATGTAAAAGCCATTGTGTAAGTTACTGAGGCTCCTATGATAACTATACAGATAGGGATAGAGTGGCAAGTATCTTGGTTGCCACCCATGAAGCGGAACTCAAGGATTTCCAAGAAAAGAACAAGGGGAACAAGGCTAAGCAAGACAAAATCCTAGCCAAAGTGGAAAAGAAATAAGAGGCCATTGAGACCTTATGGGGCTCAATCAAGAACCAATTGAAGGAATGGTACCCCAAATCACTTAGAGGATGGACGCACTCGAGGATTTGGGGAAAAAACTAGAGTTGTGGAGACAATGAGCACTAAGGGAGAGGAGCTAAGTTTTGAAGAAGTGAGCACCCTGGCGGGTGACCTCTTTCAATAAGCTTAGAATGAGGTCGACACTTGGGGAAAGTTAGAAGTAGAATTAGGGAAGGATTTCCCTCTCCTCTTCCAGAAGTAAACAAGTTCCCCATTCTTTCATTCTTTTCTTCATTCCTTTATTCTTCCATTCCAACCATTTGTAAGGATCTTCCATTCTTTATTTCTTTATTGAAGAGTGTTTCGAGGACAGAGAGACAGAGAACAGTGTAGTGTGGGGTGATGTTGGGACCCAAAATATCAGCTAAGTACAAGAAGGTATGTGGGTACGCAGGACTTAGTAAAAGAAGGGTGTGTGGGTTTAAGGTGCATAGGGAATGGTTATAGCAGGTTTTTGTATAACACATGGTGCATGCGCGCAAGAAGAAACAAGTTTTGTACTTATTCGTATTCGGCATCCTGTAGTACATGAAAAAATCATGACCCTTGTGGATAATGTGCTATCCTAGTGATTGTGAGATCAAAAAGGGAATATTCTAGGAATGCGATGTAAGGTTCTAGAAGAAATCATTGCAAATAATGGAGAGCTTGTATCTAAGAAGGCATGCTCCCATGGAGGACCACCTAGAAACTTAGCAACGAATTTGTAACTTCATAAAGGCGTGGAGGTGGTTTCTAAGGCTATAAGTGTAAGTTCCCGATAGAAGAAAGGGGGAAGCAAGTAGAGTATGGAAGAGAGAAAAGAGAGGTGGAGCCCTACAGAAATGTATGGAGGATTTTAAGGGTTAGGGATTAGGAGAGCTCTGTAAGTGATGGCACATTTAGAGGGATGGGTCTACATTCATTTTTGTAAAGTGATGAGCATAATGTAGTTCTGATGCATGACTTGGCTCTGCATTATTATATAAGGGTTTTTCATGACCTCAAGGGATTGTAATGTGGTTATTGAATATGTTAATATGAATATAATGCTCTGTTATAAATCATTTATGTGTTCAGGAGTATAATAATTATACATTTCCTTTCTGTATGAACCATTTCCATATGTTGCTTGTTATTTTGTTTTCCTGGATGCGATGAGATAACAACTCATTCTAAGATATTAAAATGTTGCATGGTTCTTTTCTACTCATTTAGATTTAAATATTTTTCCTAGATGATGAATTCTCGTGAAACTCACATAAATGAGAGACTCGGCACCCACACATGCCTCGGGTGAGCGTTGAGCGCTTGCTGGGTGATAGGCCGGCACGCATGGGATTATACTATTGGTCTAAGGGTATAAAATATGACTACACATCTCTCTCATAGGAAAATATTTTCACCTTGCCTTCCACATCTCATCTTGGCCTCACCGGTATTTTGTTTTTTCCTCTATCTCTTCTCAATCTCACTCTTCTCTTTACTTCACTTCACTTACCAAATTCTTCACTACACACAAAATTACATACAATGAGCCACAAAAGGATATATTCAATTTTCAATAACAAAATATCAACAACAATACATGCTTTGATACAAAATGATGTAGAGAAAATTTTAAAATCATGCTTATTACTTATTGCAAGAGAAAGAAAATTAAAGTCCTTCACTATCTATGTTTTTTAGGATCTTTCTACAAGCCTCTAAGGGCTAAAAACTTGTCTAATTTTCTCAAACATACCTATTAACACTATAATTTCCTTTAATGACCTTATAACATCCATACCCTACTCCTAGTACTCTTCAAAACACCACTCCAATCGTTAACTAACTTAATCACCTCCCAAATCATCCTTTTACTTAGCTACCCTCACTTGACCTTACTTGTGTCTTACTAGCTCTCCCGCTCCATCTCCCTTATGAACTCTTCAAGGATTCTTGACCTTTATCTCTGCTTCACATACTTTTATAATTGTTAGAGTTAATGTAAAAATGCACTAAAAGACCTCACAACCTCCCTTGGCTCCTTCTTTTTTCAAGACTGTCCCTATAAGCCTCTCAAGATAATGCTCCTTGATCCAACCATGCTTTCATAATTACCAAGGTACTCAGATGGATTTAAAATCTTAATTATCTTTTTCTTGACTATTTATACTTGTGTCCAAATTTTCAAGCTTCAATTCTTCTCCTAGCTCCCTATACTTCTCCTTTTGCAATTTCACCTCTAAACCCTCAACTAGGTCCTCTAAAACACACTTTCATGGTTATATGTGGATTCATGAATCATCAATGCATAAAAGGTAGGATTTTGGATATCCAATATTCTCTTTTCAATATGTTCCAACTTTAAACTACAAAATCCAAGCACAAAACTTAGTTTCTTTACAAACCCACCCAATCACTAGGTTTTCTAGATTGTGCATAGTACCTCCACCGAGACCGGTAAGGAAATAACTAGAATGCACTAATGAAACTCAAATTTTCTTCTTTTATCAGCTTAAGGACTTGTTCATGATGATTTATTCCAATTTTTGAAGTTATAGGTTAATCCTACATGATTTTAGTTTATATTTCTTCTCAAAACCCTAGTGACAGGCCTGGGAAAGCCCAAGAGCTAAAAATGGACTATAAATTTCACTCCCGCTTGTTACAAAGGATTAAATTTCTTCCACAAGAATTTTTTCACTCCTTCCATGTTTTAAACTTACTAGTGGATCGAGATGTGCATATGGATGCTTGTTTTATGTAAAAATTGGCTAAGAAAACGTGTTAAAATAGGGTATGAACTCTCAATGGTTGCTTCAGTGTTTCAAGGCTCATTCAAATGAAATGATGAAGTATCTCCCTTCCCATGCATATAAAATAAATTCTCAATGCATTTCCTTCATACTTAACTTAGGGTACATCTCAACGTAGTTTGTGTAGGATTCATTATACAATCATCTTAAAAGGCATTCACTATTCCTTGTTGTTAATTTATACAACAAGTCACTTTCAAGAAAACAACTAAGTCTTCTTCATTATTCAACAAAATTTTATGATAACGCAAAGCTCAATTCTTGTTTTTGAACTACCAAATACATGTAATATCATGACCAAAATTTTATGGTGCTTATAATAGTGGTCTTCATGGTACTAATTGGGTTTAAGATGTGTGTCATTGATAGGGCGATGGGAGGAAGCTCAATAATATAGGAAACCATGAGTTTATCAAAGATAGAACTATGTCTCCCTAAGGGGGTATAGTTGGGAGTAAATTGAGGATCCTTTTGTGGAGGCTCAAGTATGAGAGGTGGATGGAGAGTAATATTTAATAATGATGAAATTGGTAGCATTTTTAGATTTATCATTATGATTAGAGGATTTAGATAATTTAGGTTTTGGTTTGTTATATCGTAGTTTGATGTGGATTGCTAAAGGGCACATAGTTCTAACTTGTGAGCCATGGTGAACACTTCTTCCAATATTTTATTGGATTGCATTTGAATATTTAATGAGATATGATTTACACATGATTGAGAGAATATCTCGATAAGCTTGGTTTGAGGAAGGGATAATGACAACTAATTGATGAGACCATGTCACCTAAAGCAATGAAATCCATGATGGATTTGTCATCAAATTCTTTAATTACATATAGGTTGATGATGGTGATTTCACACACAATATTAATGGAGAAGTTTTCTAAGAATAATTGTGAGATTTGGGTAAATGAAAAGAGGGAGTGATGTGTAATGCCATTATACTAGTCTAAGGTGGGGCTAGCCAACAACATGGAGAAGGTATGAAGCACGAGATCCTAATCATGTGTAGTGAGATAACATGAGTACCTAAAGGCATGAAGGTGTTGTTGAAGTTCATCCTTACTGTTTAATTTTCAAAATTTAGGGATCTCTTAGTGCAGAGGATAGGGATTCACAAGGACTGATGGATGGATGGGATCATTACAAATTTTTTCATAGGAGAAGGTGGTTTTATACCCTAAACTAGTGGATTCAAGATGGTCCATCCTACTTAGAAAATCCTAAATAGGGTTGTTGGATGTGTGGGGATGGTGGATTGATTGGTGAAGTTATGGATCATAAGAAGTGGAAGGATTAGCTCAAGTATTAGATTGATAGTACTAGGGATAAGTAGGTGTTTGTGAAGGTGGTTGATAAGGGGGAAGATAGTTGAAGGGTTGTGATTGAATAGGTTGGAGATAGGATGTTGTTGAGAGATGGGGATATAATTAGACAGATATGATTTTGTTTATTGTTGAAAGGTGGGGACATTAGATTGGTTTTGTATGGGATGAGTAGGAATATAGGTATGGGGTGGTTGAGACATTTGGGTGGATTACTAAGAAAACACATGACATAAGGCATTCTACAAAGGAGGTTAATGATTTTGGGTCGATTATGAAGGCTGGGGTAGTGAGGTGATGACATTAACATAGATTTTTGATGTATATTTATGAACATAATTTTGATCATATTTATCGGCCGGTGGAATAACTAAATGGGACTCTGTAAAGTTTAAGTAGGGGTGATAATAACAAAATTGGATGAGGAAGTGATGGGGATGGAAGAAGTGGGGCTGATGTTGATGTGAGGTAGGTTAGGTGGAATAGAATCCACTAAATGAGTGGATTGGTGATCTTGGGGGATCATAGTGGAATATTGGTGGGAGCCAATCTCACGTTACACCATGACAAACTCATTTACTGATTTAGGGAGGAAAACAATGAGTTGAGAAGTGAGGACTTGAGAAGATTTAGGTTAGGAGTGATAAGAATAGATTTTTTTGAAGATGGGGTCCATCGATGGGAAGGTTATTTGATTTGTAGATAAGATAGTCATGAAGGGTAACATGGTTAGCATCCATGAATTCTCGTCTCCAAGCATCCACGGGGGATAAGGGGAGGCCCAAAGGTCTCCAAGGAAGTAGCAGATGGAGGTATAGCTGGTCTAGAAGGGACTTAATGGTGGTAGAGGAAAGGGTTAGTTTCAACATGGGAATGGGTTTGGACCATAAGGGCTCACTAAAAGGTGCCACGAAACAATAGGTTGGGGAACTAAAGAGGAAGTGATCAAAGGAGTGGAAGAAATAGTGGCAAGAGTGGATGTTTGTTGGGATAGGTTGTTGGAGACGGGGATGTTGGATGAGGTAGCTTGTTCCATTTATATGATTTTATACTAAGGAAGAATGGGCATGAAACAAACAAGAACTAATGTTGATTATTACTAAGACAAGAAAATCAAACACCAATGTTTTAATTATCTTGTTTATTTAAGAAGATGTGAAAAATAAAAAGAAAAAATCTCAAAGGGAACCTAAGAAATGGTTGATCTATTGATTTGGAGGACACTTAGAGATTTGAATGTTCCCTAAATCTCCCTAAACCATTACAAAATGGTATATACTTCTAAGATATTTTTGATAAGATTTTAAGAACGCTAGAAACATTGTTTCGTGTTCGAGACATCACCGTTAAAGTTGGAGGAGAGAGGGTCAACTGATCACCAGAAGTGACATGTGGCAAAAGTGAAGATTGATCAAAAGGGTAAAAATTTCATTTTTTACGCAGTCTTGAAACTCGTGATCGACAGCAGTGCCCCACTATTTACTAGCTAGGGGCCCTCATCCAGGATCAACACACTCTTTTGATGGAAATATGTCTTTGTTGTCATTCTTCACTATGGCATAGTCACAAGTTCATTATATATGCCTTTATTATTGCATGATCAATGTGGGATTTCATATTGCACTATATTGTAATATTCTATTGCATTATAAGGTGTTGCATTAAAGACCAAGCTATTTTAGCCAACTCCGAGAGCTACCACCTCATCCTCCACAACATCCAACTTGCCCACATCTTGGTATATTATAATCAACTCGATGTGAATGCTTCAACATTCCAACGACAAGGCCTATATTTGGCTTTCCCAAAAAAATGTCACGTAGCCATCTAATGTGGCATTTCAAACTAAGCCACTATCCTTTTAAAAACATCCACCACCTAAGGGATATATGTGGAAGCTTAACCATCCACCACCGCCTTGAACTAAACTTGGCACATACACATTGGAATTTAGTGCAAGCCCCCACCTACCGACTGACCTATGTGGCACGTAGTAAAACAATGTAGGTGTGGCTTCAACCACCATGTAAATAGATGGGTAAATCCTTTTAAAGGTTATTCAATGTGATATCCCAAAATATGTGGGATTATTCCCTTTGGGAATATAATGTGGTGAAGGGTGGTTGGGGAGGTTCAAACCCCTAACCACCAATTTACAAAATTGATGCCTTGTCGCCATGTTACACAATCTTGGTGAGTTAAGATGGGAGTTCGAGCTATTTAAGGAGGTATTGTTGTAGGTTTATGTAATGGCGGTTTATACCTACTTACAAATTTCATCAATTTTGGAGGACTTATAGGAAAAACCATCTTTTAGTTTAAAAGGAGAATTTCTCAAAATTCCATTACGCTCTTAGTGGTATGATTCCTTTTCCATTTTGGAGTCTCTGTGATATTTTTTAGGTGGCGAAGTCACTATTTACTAACTTCCTAAGGGATAAACCTTAGCAAGTACTTCAGAAAGGTGAAAGATATTTTACTGAGCTATGTCAAGGTCTTTCAAAGGTATGAAAGTATGTTTTTGTAGCTTGTGATCATTGTTGTTGATTGTAAGGGTTATTCTACTTATAATTTTAGAAAATTTTAGTAGATTGGTTCAAAGACGTAGGCTTGCATGCCAAACTCCGTTATCAATTTTTGGTATTGTATTTTATCTCTCTCGGTTACATTCTTTTTTAGTTTATTTTCATATTTTAATCAAAATTTACTAGTTAAAAATCAATAACAACACCTTAGATAAATTGGTAAAAATGGGAATATGATTTTGGATGGATTTTCTCAAAAAGTGATTGGAAAATTAGTTTCAGATTAGTCCTAAATCATATTTTGGTCAATTCTTGAAGATTAACTAGTGTCCTAAAATTGATAAATTTTAATATTCGGGTAAAAATTATTTTAGTAGAAGTAAATTTTTTTATGTTTACGAGATCATCTAAGGCTAGTTTAAGGATGTTTTAGATGACGTCCTAAATATACTTGAAGGTACGTGAGGAACAAATCTATGATGACTACCAGTATATGGCTTGATATAGGGGGCTACTCCCGAACTTCATGCACCGCAATGATAAGGGTGTTGAGCGCTTAGCCGATAAACCGATAGTCAAAAAAATTATAATGTGGCGAAAATACCACAATGGATTTCCTATTGGGTGATGAAATCCCAATAGTTCCACCTGTTAGAAGATGTTTAATATGTGTAAATTGATGTGTGAGTTTGCATGTGTGTGAAAGAAGTGGGTGCAACATATTACCTGCTACTTAAACTAGATGAGCAAAAAGTATGAAGGTCTTATTTTTAAGTCCTAAAATCTAAATGTTATTTTTATGAGATCATGCTGAAAATATAAGGAGAGAGATGAAAAAAGATAAAATAAGGATAAAATGAAGAATAGTTGATTGACGCTATTTTCCTCTTTTTAATTTTCAATCTAAAAAGATGTTTTTTTAATCCAAACAAGCAATCCACCACGTACACAAGAAAACGAAGTTCCCACCCGTGAGGTTAGTGTAAAGAAAATAAGTGGAATACGAAAAATAAATGAAGAAAATAAAGGACTCAACAAAGATAAGGGGAAGGTCCCACTGCATGCCGAATGTCTCGATGATATTTCCTTCTCTTGTTACAAGTTAATACAATGGGTACAAGAAATCAAGAAACTCAAAACTATTGGAGGGTTTAAGGCTACCTCTTGATGTGGATAATGATGGTGATAACAATATGGGAACAAAATATCCTCTCTATTATGAGCTATACAACATGCACAACAAATATAAAATAAACACAAAAATTATTAGAAAATAAGATGGTGGGTTTCTTGACAAGGTCAGTCCCAAGAAGTGATAAATTCCTAGGATGGATGTTAACCAACTTTGATAATAAAGATAGATAAATGATAATTGATAAAAGGATGTAGATAATAGAGTTCTAATATATACTAGAAATGCTAAAGATATAGATCTGATAAAGAAAAGGAAACCTTCTCAAAGTTGACGATGACTTGGGACCGATTGATACGGCCGATGGAGACCACTGCAGAGATGATCAAAGAAGATGCATAAAATAGAACTGGAACCTACCTTGGGATGCTGGATTAGAGAAGAATTTATGTATGATTTTATTGAGGAAATTTACATATTTTTAATATTTAATATAATTATGAATTTAATCAATACAACAAGAAACTAATATTTTAATTTAACTAATATAATTTTATTGTATAACTCATTGGTTTTATTTATTTATTTTTTCTTTGAGGAATTTTATCTTTGATACCAAATTGTAATATATCTTTTCCACGATTTTAATATTATATTTATTTATTAAAGAGAAATTTTATTGGTATATGTAAACTTTAATTTTACTTTAGGTTGGTGAATAGATTTCTAAAAAAGAGAACGTAAATTAGGTAAATTGTGCACATTTATCAAAGTAAATATAAATTTTATTCATGCAAGAGGAGGTTTATTTAAAATATAATTTTATTAAATTAAGAATAGTTTGGTGTAAAAATTAGTGTACATATCTCTTTAAAGTTGGATAGGGACCGGTGTTCCTCAAGGAATTCTTAGGTGATGTCATAGATTCAAGACTCCTCAAGCTATGACCACATTATTAGGAGGGAAATATTTAATTACACTTAGAGGTGCTCCAATAGTGGCATGAAAGGAGTGTAATGGTGTGTGTTGATTTTAAAAACTCATTATTTTCCAACTAATATTTGATTGTTAATAATATATTATTAATGTCGACTCGATGTTTAATACATAAAATTAAATATGTATTATATATTCATACATGTAAATGTAACTTATTTTTAATAGTTTGAAATATAATTAGTGTGGGATAAATAAGTGAATAAGTGTAAAGATAATACATGTGAAGGAAATTTGTGGTAAGCAACTATTTAAATTTTTATTGGAAGATAATTACTTGTGATAAATAATAAGTGTGAAAATATTCCCGGTAAGGAAATTGATGGTAAATAAGTGTGAAATTCATATCTCTTGATGTCTTTTAGATATATGTATTTAATATATCTATGCTAGTAAATTATCTTTGTTCCCAAGCTAGAAACCATCTTGGGTTATACTCAATGTACTCCCAGACCAGGACACCCTAGAGTGCCCCTCTCCAATTTTCACCACTTTCCTTCACTCTTAACTAACCTAAGTGAATTCTTTATTCTTCCTTATCAAATTCTACAAGTAATTCATAGGTTTGGGTCCCCGCCACTAATATTTTTATAATATTCATGTCGGTATTTTTCTAACCAACATACGTGTTTAAAAAAGATTTAAATGGTTTACAAATATTAATATTTTTTCCAAATGGTATCCACTAATTATTTAATTACCCTTCTCAACACATCCATGTTCGAGAGTTATTTTATTTTATCCACCCTATATTAAAGGGGTCTTTATGTACATGTCATTCCACCCTATTTTAAAGGATTCTTCAATATTTATTTATTCTACTTTAGAATTCAACCTTTAGGAGAATAACTTTAGAATACATAATAATTAATTCATTTCATTTTGATTAATCAATAAATTCTAGAACTTCAATACTTTCTCAATGTGGGGAATTTTTCACATAACACATAGTTTCATGGGTTTAGCAGGTACTACCATAGATTTGTACAAGAATTCTCCCGTATAGGTCATCATATTACTTCTCTTCGGAGGAAATGGAAGAAATTTGAGTGGATAGAAAAGTGCAAGGCACCTCCAAGACACTCAAGGAGAATTGCACTACTACTCATATTTTAGTAGTTTTGAATCCGCATTAGGACTTTATAGTATGTATAGATGCTTCATTGGTAGGTTTGGGAGTAGTGCTCATATAAGAAGGCTAGGTGATATCTTTTGATTCATGTAAGCTCAAGGATTATGAGCTGAATTATCCCACTTGTGGCCTTGAGCTTGCGGTAGTTGTTCATGCCTTTTTTCATTGGCATAATTTTATTTTAGGGAGACACTTTGTGTTGAGGATAAACCACTTGAGACTCTATCAATTTTTTTCTCAAATTTCAATCTAAACACCCACCATAGACATTAAATGGAGCTTATTTATGAGTATGAGATGGATATCTAGCACATGAAAGGAAAGGATAATTTAGTTGTGGATGCTCTAAGTCGGATGTAGTGAAAAGTGATGAACTTGACAATTCAAGCAGATTTGATAGGATAGATTCTAGTGCAACTTCCTAGAGATAAATTCTATTTGGTTGTTAGATTGATATTAAGGCCTAGTGAGCCCTTGAGTAAAACAAAAATTGATTATAACTTGAAGGAAGGTGGAATGTTGAGACATTGAGGGCACATCTATGTACCTAGAGAGGGTGATTTGTGTCAATTCATTTTATTAGAGGCCCATCATGCACCCTATTCATCCCACCCAGGGGTGAAGAAGATACACACAGGGAAACAAAAGGTATATCATTGGGTAGGGTTATGAAGACACATTTCATCCTTTATGGCACATTGTTTAGAGTTTCAATGAGTTAATGCCAAGCATCAACATCCTGTCAGTGTTCTATATCCACACAAAATTCCAGAGTGGGAATGGGACACCATTTCCATGGATTTTTTTGTTGCTCTACCCACCTTGGCATACCATCACAATGCAATCATGGTCACGGTAGAAAAATTTTAATCGGTGAAGACAACCTATACAACCAAAGACAAAACTAGGGTCTACTTGGATGATATTTTTGGTTGCATGAGATTCCATGAAAAATAATATGTGATTATGATCTTTTATACACATCCAACTTTTGGATCGTGATGTAAGAAACCCTAGGAAAATAAAAAAATTTAGCATTGTTTACCACCCTTAAATAGATGGTTAGACCGAGCAAGTTAATTAGGTATTAGAGGATATTCTCTCTGTAAGTATGTTATGTATCATCACTTTTCGGAAATAGTACTTATACTTGGTCGAGTTCCTATAACAACAATTGTCATAGTTCTATTGGTATGGAACCTTATAAGGCATTGTGTCAGTAAGAGTGAAGGAATCCTTTGAGTTGGGACTTGTTGGTCGTCAAATAGGACTTTACGAAGAGCAACAGTCAGGGGACAAGAAGTCCCTCCTCTTTAATGGGAGAGGTTCCCTTATTCAGAAACAAACCTACTTACAAATATACAAAACATGATTTTCTAGTTAAACTTGGATATTACGAAAGTGTTTTCTATAAAGATCATCAATTACAAAAGGACTGAGGAATGAGAGTACGAGAATGAGCAGAAAGGCAACATGTAGAATTATAGATAATAGAGTAATTCTTTATGTATGCGAAGTTACAGTGAATTGAAACAAGATCATTTGTATCATATAAATAAGATGGAATTTAAAGACACAAAGTTCTACAAATAACATCTGCCAGAACACAAAGTTTCTTAACATAACACAGATTCATTAATCAAGGACACAAAGTTCCTTCTTGGTTATACAAGATCACCATGCTTGCAAAGTTGGAGAGTATGCAATCGGCAAGACTAACAAACTAGAGACAAATGATCTTCACAAAAATTAAATGAAAGCTTAGGGATAACAGAGATCAGATAGATAAAGAATGGAAAGCCCTTCTGTATTGATTTCTTTATGATCTATTTACACTTTCAGAAAATAAACCAAGTTCTTCCTCCTTCAAAATGGTGTGGAGAGGCCATTATATAGCTTACAAATCAGTTACTTTTTGTAACTACTTCTTTTAACTAAAGATTAGTTAAGGATTTCCAATCGCAATACCTCAACTAATTACAATGAATTCGAGAAAAAGAATTAGAAAAGAAGAGAAGAAAACGGAGAAGAAGACAGGTGGTTACGACTGGGAGGGACCCACTGACTTCAAAATTCGCTGCCTGAATCTCTTCAATGCCTCGGCTATGTCTCTGCCACGAGGGACTGACGTGTTGGCTGTAGACTGACCCCAAAATCTGAGACACTTCTCCATTTCTTTATCAAACTCGACATGAGTATGATAATATTTATTTGCTTCTTCAATGGCAGATTGAAGAGAGCAGATCTCCTTCATTTTCTCTTTAGATATGGAGCTTTCCTTGAATAAATTATCTTTGACAAAATCTCTGAATTGAGCTTTGATTTCTTGCAAGGAAAGGGGCACACTAGAAGTTTCATCTTGAAGATGACAATGTATATCTTTGAAAGCTGATACAACCCGTGTCTTGAAAGCTTCACCCTTCTGCCAGCTATTCTTCAGCTCTCCCAAAGCCTCCTCCAAGACTTTGATCTTCCACTCCACGCTGTAAACCCAGGACTTTGACAGATTATCCTTTACATCATCAAAAACCTTATTCGCCAATAAAATGTTCTCATCTGTCTGTCCCATGAGATGGAGGTCTACTATGCAACTGCTCCAGAGTTTGAGCTCTTTATCCATGACCCCGATAGTGGAGGAGAGCTTCTGTTGCAAATTGTTCACCTTTCCATGGAGTTTGAAAGCTTCATCGATGAAGTTCAATCCTGCAACAAGCATATCTTCCACCATGGCCTCCATAGCTCTGCCATAGATAGAATACTTGTGCATGTCTTTGATACTCTGTACTTCATCTTGGCTCAAAATTACAGGTGGTGGAAGAGTAGTCAATGGGGTAGGGTCCAAAACTTTGTCCTTAGACAAAAGAGATTTGATGAAACTTGTGAGAATCTGGGCTTGTTCCTCCAACTGTTCAATAGTTTTCTGCCCTTTCTCTACCCTCCCAATGACTCTTGTGACTGTTTCCTAGAGGTTTTGGATCTCACCGTCAGAGTAGACTCTCCCATTGGAATACTTGAGAGCTCTAAGTTAGATGCTTATAAGTCCTGCTCTGATTTGTCCACTGTAGGCTTAGCAATCTCCAGGAATTGCTGACCTTGAGCATCAGACACTATTCTGGAGGTGATTTTGGCTTTCTTGGCATGAGAAGGAGTAGTGCCCAACAAGGCTGCGACAACATCAAAATTTGGCCCTGAGCTCCGAGAGGAAGATTTCCTCTTTCTACTGTCAACAAGAGGTTGAACCCATGCAAAAGAGGAAGAGGAAGCAACAGGAGGGGAAAGAGGACCAAGAGACATAGAGCTCATGATGCTCAAGGTTTGCACGGTTGTGGTCTCAAGTTGAGATGTGAGTGGGGCGCTAGAGACAATTGCTGCAGAAGAATCAATAGCACTTGGAAGTTCAGTGCTCTGGACTTCCTTATCTTTATCTGTTGGATCTTCAGGAGCATTTGCAGGGGCTGGCACTTCACTCTCTTCACTTTCACTGAGAACAATGATGTTCTCTGGTCCCAAAGGCACTTCTACCTGTTTACTTTGAGGATCTTTTTCCACAGGCTCCTTCTTAACCTCTTTGAGTTTCTTCTGGTACACTTGAGTGGATGAAGAAGGAGTGGAAGTTGCAGGTCCTTGCGTTGATGAGGCAGGAGGGGATTTTAAAAGTGTGTTTGATATGGGAGTTGATGCTTCCCTCCTTGGTGTTGAAACATCCTTGGAAGAGGATTCTCCTGAGTGCCTTCTGAGCTCTCGAACTTTCCTGTCAAACCAGACCTTAGTCCTGACTAAGACTGGAGCAAGGATCTCAGCCAGATCATCTTTCTCTTTCCTGTTCCAATCCAAGTCCTCCAAGGGAGTGTGCTTAACCACATTGTCATACTCATATGAGTATAGATCAGAATTGTCATCCTGGAGTCCTTCAGGAACTTGGTACAAGCCAAGTTCTTGAATCAATTGCAGAGAGAACCTGCCATAGTGCCTCCTTCTAGCTTCAAAATCATCCGCACAGTCAGCCCAATAGTCCTCTGTATCTGCCCTATGATGATAGATTATCTTGATGTTCTACTCAATGAACTTCTTCAAGTCGAAGCAAGTTCTTGGCTTAAAGAAATGAACGGTGATAGGAACCAGGGCTCTTTCTATGTTCTCAAGGCGTCGTGGTTGTTTTACAAGTGTAATTTCCCAAAGAGATGGGAAAGTGCAAACCAGAAATATTCTTGTCTCTGCAGGTTCTGTGTAATTTGTCTAATTGCCTGCATACCTCTATCAAAGCCATCTTGTCACTGCAGAACATGGGTAGCCTCAAAGGAGTGCTCTCATAGCCAGCAAGCCTGATATAAGAGAATTTTCTAGAATTGAATAAAATAGGAACCGTAGTGCGATATCAGGTTCATGGCTTCATCTGAAAACCTTCTAGCAGTGTCACCCTCAAGCAGCCTGACCACGTACATGGTGAAAGCATCATTTACCCTTTTGAAATTGCGATTGCTGGTCTCTAGGGTGAACTGCGGGCAGTAGGCGTATACAGGATCATCCTTGTGGGCATCAATGTAAGAAAAACCAAACCATTGCCTTGATGCCGCCAGAGTATACATCAGGTACGAAGTCATGTAGAACTTCTTCATTTGTTGTACATTGGACAGCTGCTCCACCAAGTTCATGCTGATGATCTCCACCCAGTTGATATTTTGAGTTCCCTCGCACACCATGGAGATGAGCGGGCACATCCAGAAATGGAACTCGTTAGTAGAAGGTAAGCCCATAACCCGAGCTAGTAGGATTATGAAATCTGACAACTCTTCATTGAAATCTACTCAGAAGAGAGTCTTAGAAAGATGAGACGCTCCCTTCTTAGGGTTTTTAAGCCATGACTTCGCCACCCGCGCCTTGTATTTGTCGCTATCTTGACTGAACAGGGCCTGTGCTTGATCCCGGGAAACAACTATGGCATTATCCATCTCTGGGATCCTCAAAGCAGTGCTAATGGCGGCAACATCCAGCTTGGTGATGAGTTCCCCATGTACATTGGTTAATTCACTCGAATCAGGGTCGAAGTGAGCTCCGCATGAAAGCACTATTTCAGCACACTGTACCAAGATTGGGAAACCTCCAGCAAAATCCAAACCGCTGTCATGAATCATCTGCGCCATTGGTGTAGGGTTTGCATCTGCCATCCTTGCCCAAAAATTGTTGAAATCAAGATGACGAGCTTCACTGTCCCCAATATTGTGAACGGCAGATTCTAGTGGCGAGATTTGCTCCTGTCCCTGAAATTTGATCTTCATATTGATAGTAATTCGGAGGACAGAGACGCGAGCTAGACTTCGGGAAGGAATTACAGAGGGAAAGGATACACGCGCAGGAAATTATATTGCAAGGGTTCGAGCAAAGGATAGCATGGAAGCAGTGTGAAAAATGCAAAGGGGGTATGCCCGTTATATAGCCGATTAGGAGAGAGAAAGACAATGAATGCGCATTTAATACATACCTACCAATTTGAATAAGCATGATATTCGGGTAGAGCGGGAAAAATAAGCACGAATGGCACTTGGTTCATTTGGGACATGTGAGACGTGAATGCGTGAAACATGCAGCTCGGCCGATTCAGGCAAAGCGGGAAAAGATGCACAAATGCCTTTTGGGACATGCGGGACGAAAGGACGCGAAACACGCGACTCGGCCGGATCGGATGAAAAGGTGACAATGGGTCCGGAAGAGTTTGGGACATTTGGGACGTGAAAGCATGAAGTACGCGGTTCGGGTGTTTCGGCCGAAAATGGAACAACTTGCCCGATTGAACCTGGGACACTTGGGACAAGAAAGTTCAAGTACACGGTTCGGGTGTTTCAGCCGAAAATGGAACAACTTGCACAATTTGACTTGGGACATTTGGGACAAAAAGTTCCGACGGGCCCAAAAAAGACAAACTTCGGGGAAATCGGCCTATTGGGGAACAGAGTGCACTTTTGAACTTGGGACACGCGGAACAAAAATGTCCGCCAGGCCCGAAAAACACACAAAATGACCCAAAAACGCAGATTTTCTCAATTTCACGACTTCTAACATTTTCAGTACAACAGAGAAGACACTTAAACTCAAAATTTTTAAAATTCACTTTCTTAAGAGCAGGGAATTTTGAGTGGACAATAGGACTAGATTGAGGATAGAGCTATTGTAGGTCCTACCATGGTTCGGATATAGAGCAATAATTAGTTATTATCGATAACTACTATAGGAGGCATAGGACATGCATAAGAAATATGTAGATGCCCATAGGATTGTCTCTGTAGTTTTGAGGTGGGCACAAATCTATTATTTTGGGTTAACCCTATCCATTATGGAAAGGGATATAAGATTACACCACTATTTTTGGGACCATTTGATATTTTAGAGTGGATTGGACCAAGAAGTCTATTCCCTTTCTTTGCCACCTAGCTTGTCGTGTATCCATGATGTTTTTCATGTTTTTATTTTGAGGAGATATGTATAGGATTATTCTCACATTTTAGATTGGTCATCCTTATAGGTGAAGGAGGATGAAAGTGTGACCTTTGAGCTTATACTTATTCTAAAGAATAGGACCTTGGGCCTTCGAGGTTGTGAGCTAGATCAAAGTGCAAGTACAAAGGGGATTGATATGATGAGACTATTGCTACATGGGAGGATGCTGCTACATTGAGGGTCCAATACCCTCACTTATTCCAGTGACTTCCAGGAGGAATTCATGTTCTAAGGGGAGGGGATGTAGTGCCCACTTCCCTAAAATAGTGTTCGAGACATATATTTCCTTCCATTTTAGAGTTTACATCATATGGCTCATTTTATGTGTCAGATCAAGACGGGGTTCTTGGACTTGTAGTTTACATGGAATATGTTTCCTTTGTGACATCGAGTTGGCAGAGAGTGCCAACCTTATGTTTTGACTAGCATGATTATGGCATGACATATTGATATATTGTTTTTTTTGATAGATGTACATGATTTATATTGCGGGATTGTGATTTTCATATATTCGACTATGATGATGATGATGGTTATATTTGAGTATTTTTTAAAATTATAATGAAATGATTAAATGTATGTATGATTATTGTATTTTATTATGAATTTAATAGTAGTGGTTTTGTATTTTTATGTTTTCATTGAATGTGCTTGATGATAAATAGGTACCAAAGGCTACGCACAAATAATGTTCTATGTTTGTGTGTATTTACTAAAAATGCCAAAGATGATGGAGGGGGACTAACTCCTATGAATATCCCTAGCCAACATGTGTCACCCAGACTTAGATATATGAGGGTTGGGATTATGTGTAAGATTATAAGTTCTTGATTTATTTAATTTTGTTATATCACTTGTTGCTTGACCTTTAGCCATTTTTAAGTTGTTTATTTAATCTATTTTGTTGTTTATTTTATTAATGTTTATGGGGTGAATGATTTCCATTTGTGATTGATTTTTACCTTGTTTGGGGTGGTTGGAACTTTCCTTTTTTTGTAAATTCATATTTTCACTTTGGAGCCATTTTTGAGTGAAGTGTGGGACAAGTAAATCATTATCCAATTTTGCACACATGGCAAGATTGGACAACGGGTCCTATCACATTCAAAATGAAATAATAATCCCAGAACCCACCTTCTATTATTAACGAGATGCAATAATTAAAAATAATTCCTAAATTGCATATGAAGAGATCACCTAAGCATCGAAAGGCACCCAGTTGATCTCAACTCGAAAAGAGTTCAGTGGTCGAGTTGATAGAGAATCCGGTGTCAAATTGATAGTCATCTCGAAATCATCTCGGTAGAGACTCTCAGTTGTAAGAGCTCGACGATGGTCTTGTTAATGCAAAATATAGCTCATTGAAAATTGACGAATGAAAGGAACTGTACAAGGATCTCGGTGGAGATCGATGCAAAAAGATCTGAAGGCCAAGTCAGGGAGAGTCAAAGTCAACATGATGCCAAGTTTAATCCATTAAGACAATGCTCGACCAACCACTTGGGAGAATTATCTTGTTTGACCGAGATGATATGAAATTATGCAGATATGGGAGGTTCAACATCATTGAATCTCGGGTTTGTAATTACATAATGGAAGGACTTCTATCGACCCAGGAAGATAGTATAAGCACCATAGAATACCAATGTAAAATTGAGTCAAACCGACATCTTAAAAAGAGCTGTGAATTATAATGGTGTTCAGACCTTCCTCGGCTGAGTATTCGGTGCATAGGTAGCAGGCATGTTGCAGTATAGTAAGAGTTCTTTTGAGCACTTCCAACAAGCAGGTTGTCCAACTATGTTGTTATCTGTTCAGCATCGAATGCATCCTCAAATTTGGGATTTTCCTTCAAGATATTTTTATGAAAATCAATTAAGTGACAGTGAGAGTATTACCGGGAGACCTGATGAAATTTATTACAAAGATTCTCTATCGAGATCTTACTTGTTTTACGATGTAACTCATGGAAGTGGATCTCATAAAGGTGGAGCTGTTTCATATCAGAATATTCATGAGGCACAATTTTCTTTGCAATTATATGAGCATCTTCAATGAGTCACTAAGTTGGTAGGCATAAAGGATTATGTCGGAATTATCACACCTTACAAGCTACAGCTGAAATGTTTGCACCAAGAAAATGATGTCTCCTCACGCTGGGTGGAAAAGTGGAAATCGGTGGCCATCTGTCCAAAACGAAATATGGCCAAATGATAACGAAACCCCGCACTCCAATCCCGGATGTGGAAAATAAGGTGAGCATTTCCAAGGGAAATGACGTGATGTCAAGCCATTGAAAAGATTCCAGGCATGGGAGAAGTTTGAGTCTACTGCCAAAAAATCGGGAGCACGATCATGGCAAGCCACAGGTAATCCCGTGCATGGGAAACATTTTACTATCTTGCCAAGGTTGCGCGGCGAAGCTGAGGCCGGGGCCCATGGATTAATGTGGCCAAGCCATTACACTGGGGATTCAGAGCTGGTATGCCAAGGTCTTTATTGGTAATGGCATTCCAAGCTGTTCACTCCGCGTAGGGGAGATTCAGAAAACACTGCCAAGCGTGGAAATATTGGGATGGAAAACCATAATCGAATTCCACACGGGCCATGTAAATAGGATCGGAGCACGTTGTGTGAGTCACCAGGAGGAAGTTGATGACCGAGGGATGGCGAGTGAATTGCCATATAAACCGGTGAATAAAGAATGACGCCAGGTTGGAGGAACGAGTCAAATGCCGAGTGGAGCGGCGAGTGCATGGAGATCAAAGGATGTGTGTTGCATGGACTGTGGATTGGGTTCCATAGATCATACGAAGAAAGTGTCTCCTTTCATACAGATCCACCCTTGTTAGGATTCCAATCAGAATACTAAACTGTTCAGACTTTGAATCGGCTTTAATAGCTGCCACGACCTTCTCCTCATCCTCTGTATAATTCTGAACTTGATGTGGTCGCGAGACAAACTCCCACACACAGGTAGCAGGCATGTTGCAGTACAGTAGAGGCCTTTCTTTTGAGCACTTCCAGCAAGCAGGTTGTCTAACTGTGTTGTTATCTATTCAGTATTGAATGCATGCTTATCCTTATTCTGAACTCAGATCGAATAACAGCTGCAAGAAACAAATATTCACTGCCGTGTACGATGGATTGGAGTCACGCCATTCAAGGCTTCATAAAATTTTCCTGAATCAGGAGATGAAGGTTTATTACGGTGCAGAATGAAATGATTCATATTGCTCAGCACTTCTTCTCCTAGAAACGAAGTGAATGTGAAGGTCAACTCTGAAATACCTGGTTGGCCGTTTTGCATGCTACATCCTTGTTACTTGTAAATGGTCTCTTTGAGAAACTCTGTGGGTAGTAGGCAATATTTATACCCTTCCATTATGTACGTCCAATCAGACAATAAAAATTATTCTTTTACCAGTTCAGAGAAACTGTGTTTTTTTACAATGGACGATTATACTGCAGTTTCAAGCTAATTTTATCTAGCTTATTTCTATTAGCTTTGATCCACGACTAAGGAAGAATTCATATGGTTGTTACCTATACATTTTTCCAAGGTCCTCTTGGTTGCCCCAGTGGTTCAATGTATTTTTTGAAGGGCTCTTTGACCAAAAATCAGTCTTAAGGGTGTCTATCGACATGTTATGGGCATGAGCCTGGGTCATCATCATGGCAGCATTAGGTCTTTATTGATAATGGCATTTTCTCATCGTTTGGAAGGTACAAATTGTGCTTATTATGGAAAATCCAAAACATTCTTACTACAAGTGTTATATGATAAGGAAGAATCCTGAGCATTGTGGTAAAACCATTCTTTTTAGAAATATTGGGTTAAGCTCGGTATTCAAGTGAGTTTGAGCCCAGGAAAGGTAAGATCGTTTGCTGGATGAAGAGATCGGTGACTTTGCAGTGAGCTCATGGTAATGTTTCATGAAGTTTGAATGAGGAATGCATAAATGGCCTCGAGTTAACAGAGGAAAATGATAAGAATCAAGTTTGATAGCTCACCATTCGAAGGACTCAATGCAAAAGAGCGCGATTACCAAAGCAAGGAAAGAGTTAGTGTGGGGTTCAAAATCGATTGCAACACCGAGTTAGAGGATTCGAAACTCACCGAGTTGAGATTTGTGTAGACTCTATCCACATGGACCTCCCTCCTCTTCAAGTCAAACGGGTCAACAGGGGGTCCCCACATTATGTTTATTAATTTAATATTTCTATTAAAATATTTTAATAATAATATTTTAATAATAATATTTATTATTATTATTTAAACATTTTATTTAAATATTCTTTTAATTAATTGAGAATAGTTGGTCATCGTGAAATTAATGACCCATGATGGAACCTTCTCAAGTGGTTCAACTAATCGTAATAAATACATCATGGATCTTCATTTTAGGAATGTAATTATGACCATTTACTCTTCTTTCTCACATATTCTTCTATAAATGTAAGTTGGAAGCTCATTTCAAAGGGTTCCAATAGTTCGCATAAGTTGACAGCTTAGATATCTCAAAGTGGCAGTGTATACTTTTCAAGAGTCCTCTCTCTTATGCAAGTTGTTCTTGTGTGTTGAGAGAACTTTCAAGCCTCCTCTTCAAGACTGTAATGGCAACTATTGCCTCTTCTGAATGTATGATGCATTGTGCATGTTATTGAAGTAATAAAAGTGTGTGTTTTGTGACTAATCTCGGTCCTTTCATCCTTCTGTGCTTCTTTGTGCCTTTCTCATACTTGTAGGTACACTGTGCAAGTTTAAGTTCTATTGTAGGTTCTTGGAGTTCTGTGCTTATCGAGTGGTGAAGTATTGCATGCAGTTGAGTTGTGGTGTCTATTCACCCTTCTTGAGTTCATCCTTCTTCACTGGGAAACTGTATATTTCTCGGTCTGATAAAGTTTAACAAAGGGAACGCATGTCTCTTAGTTTGTGGTATCATGTACCCTCTCTAAGTTTCAGTAGGTGAAGTTGACTCCATGGTGCACACACCCTCTTCAAATTAACCCTTCCCGAGTCCAAGACACCCTTTATTTGGTGCATCACCATCCCTAGTATAGTTTCATTTCTGTAAATCTCTTTCCCTAAAACCCCATGAAATGTTAGCATAGGATTAGATAATCATTTTTGTTACACTAGGAGTAGTACAACACTTAGTTTAGGAAGAGGAAGTCTGGCTTCTCCGCAGGTTCACCTCGAGCCCAAGTCCCGAGCTTGAGAGGTGATCCCATGTGTCCCAATCACACCAAACATCCTATTCACATCCTGGCCATTCGGAGGGTGCAGTGATTTGGCGAAAACAGTTTTTGGCACACTCGGTGGGAGAGAGAGTTGGTACTTCTCTTCTCACTTACACAAGTCAAAGTACTGCGACTCTATATCTCTAGATTCCAAATCTCAGTGCAGTAACTTATGCAAAGAATTTAGACAAGAGCTTCTTCAAAGAAAGGAAAGTATTAGCATATCGAACTTTCCTTGTCTCCTCCAAAGAGAAGCGAAGAAGCATTTCCACATCCCCAGCTGATTTACCTAGTAGGGATCATTCAACTCCTCCTTATGGAAGATTTACTCCACCCAAGAACAATCAACCTTTCGTTGCTATGGCAAGGAACCAAGTTTTTCCCCTTTCAATGCAAGCAATCCTCTTATTTTGGCTCAACATGACCCGATACCCGTTGGCACTCAAAAGTTTGCCCTTCTACACAGGGGAAACTCACGTTACTCCAATGGAGCATATCTTTGATGTATCCAAAGATCTCAGGCAAGACATAATATCACCGAAGACAACGTTGCGCTTAGACTTCTTGCTACCTGCTTTCAAGGAAAAGCGCTTCAATGGTTTTGTGGGTGAGGTGTTGGCATTATAACCACTTGGGACGAGTTGGGAGAAAAGCTATGTAAACAATTTGAAGACAAAAGTGATCACCTATCACTTTTGGAACAAATTACTACCATAAAGAGAGCTTCCCAAGAATACATGAGTTATTTCAACTTCCGATTCCACAGGACTTGGAATAGGATTCCGGCGCTCGTAAAGCCTTTTGCACATAATGCATTCTTGTACTATTTACGAGCCTTGAATAGTGATGTAGCAGTTATGATCCAGTCCATGGGAGGGACTACACTACCTGATGCTTATAAAGTTGCCATAAGTGTAGAGAATTCTTTGATTCAGCCGGAAAGATAGCTCCATGACCACCAATGCCCTTTTCTCCAAATCTTACGAATCATCAGCCTATCATTGCTCCTATTCTAGTAGACTCCAAGCAACCATATCAATCTCCCCTACCTCTTCAAATGACCTATTTGAAGTCAAGTCACTACTGCAAAATTTTGGAAATGAGCTCGTTGCACTCAAAAGGCAACAATTTCAATACAATCGTCCGTATCAACCACAAAATCAGCAGTATCAAGCTAATCGTTCTCCTTTTCAAGAAAACAATCAGCCTCAAAATCAAACTACAAGTCAAGTTGCAAATGTCAGGACCTTGAACTTTCGGAAACCTCTTGCAGCTAGCTCATCTAGAGCTATAGTACCTATTCAAAATAATCTAGTTCAAGACTACGAATGGTGTTATCCTTGCTCTCAACCTCACAATCAAAATATTTGTCCCAATGGGGTTCTTAGCCAAGCCCTTATGGTTCAAAGTGTATCTTCCCCTTAAGAGTTAACAAATAATTCATCTACGCAAGAAGCATTAGATCAACCGCAGGCACCTGAAGAATCCACGTTGCTAAACTAGCAAGCAGAAGATTTTTGTGGGTTGAATATAGATTCTTCATCAGTGGCAGAAAACACTCATTCCAAGAAAAGAGCAATGGAGCCTCAACCTCTTAAGCTGATCTAGCGTCCACTTCTCAACATGGATTAAAAATGGTAGTTGATAAAAATGTAGGAAAGAAATCACCAGAAACACCGGCTAGCCACGCCATAGGGAAAGATGGTTCTCCAGGCATCACGGTACCCAACAAACATTTTCCAAAGGAGGACCCCAATGCCCAAAAAAGTGTCATCAAAGTTGGAGCAATTCCTTCAAAGATAGTAGAAAAAATGAAGAAAACCAATCTGAGTGTTACCATGTGGGACACGCTCTCAATCCTTCCCAAAGAAACCTCATTGCGAGAAGCTCAACAGCTTTTAGTACAACTAGTGGATCACCAAGCCATAGAGTGACAAATGCTACAAATTTGTGTCAACCGGAAGGGAAAATCATTCCTACGGCAAACAAACCACCGCCATTCTACATTTCCCTGATCATTGGCGACCACCTGGTACATAATTGCATGATCGATTCTGGTGCCAGTAGCTCTGTCATGCCGAAACAAATTACAGATGTACTAGGCATACAATATGTGCCAGTTACAAGAGGGGTTGTTCAGCTAGATGGCACAAGTAAGATCATGCTGGGGTTATCAAAGGAATTCAACTTACCATTCATGCATGCCTAAGTTTGTCATTCACCCAAGACATATCGGTCATCGATCTCCCTCCCCTCTTTGCCATCTGCCTATCACGGGATTTCACTACTAAGATGGGCGGTTACCTATCAGCCGATTGGTCACATATGATTCTCAAGACTCGATACGGAACCAAAGTAACTCATAAGGGTAGAACCAATATGCCATAATCATGTAGAACCCTACACTCGCTAGTCTCATAAATAGAAATTACACCATTGGTGATCCAAAAGAGGAAGATGTCGATCATGAACCAACCACCCTTGTTGAGGAAGTACCCGATGCTTTTCTAGATGAAGTAAGTCGAGATCATCGACGATCCCTATGCTGATGTATCGCGTAAGAAGAAGAATCAGTTTGCTAGTCTTGGAAGAAACAGGATTAGGTACCTATTGTATCCATGAAGAAGATATAATCATACCACAACTTGTCAAAACACCAAGTGATTCTAAAGGACTGTGGCAATTGTTCTTCGATGGCTCAAGAAGTAAGAATGGATCTGGTGCTGGTGTTATGTTAATTTCTCCATAGGGAGATAAGTACTTCTCATCTTTCTGGTTGCAGTTCAGTTGCACCGATAATGTTGCTGAATACGAGGCTCTTGTGCAAGGAATTCAACTAGCCCAAAGGAAGGGAATCAAGGCCCTGACTGTTTTTGGAGATAGTGAGTTAGTTGTTCATCAAGTTTCGGCATGTAGTGCATCTAAAAATGAACTTTTAAGATCATACAAGAACCGAGTCTGGGACCTGATTAAAGATTTCGAAGCTTTTGGAATCCATGAAATCCCTAGAGATCAAAATCAAGATGCAGATAGGCTTGCTACAATTGGTTCACAATACAACATACCAGTTGATATCATGAAAGAAGGGCAGTAAAATTGTTAAAATGGTGGTTCGACCAGCAGTCCCTGATAATGTGAGTAGTTGGCAAGTGTTTGATAGTGACAAACAAATTTTCCTCTTCCTACAAGAAGAGGCGAAGTTTGCTACAAAGAATCAAGATAAGTTGCAGGAGTCATATGGTGAGCAAATTATCCAATTGAAAAGCAACAAGTTACCAAAAGGTTTAGTCACTTTGGAATCCATTTTCAATTCAGATGACCAAGCCACAAGACAAAGCCCTAACATGGTGGTCAGAGAAGAATATTTTGAGGAAGTTGAAGTATCAAATGAAAAATTTCTTAAGATTGTAAAAGTGTGTACTTCTGAGGAGAAAGAAGCTTTCATCAAACTTTGTCAAGAGTATCACGACATCTTTGCATGGAGCTATAAATATCTATGTGGTTTTGATCTAGGTATAGCACAACATACCATCAAACTGGATCCTAATGCTAAGCCAGTTCATCAAAAACAGAGACCAATTAATCCCAAAACTGAGCCACTAATGAGAAAGGAGACTAACAAGAGGACTTGGCATACACAGCTTAAGACCGCCTTATGGGCAGATCGGATCACACCTAAAAGGGCCATCAGAAATTCTCCTTTCATTTTGGTATATGGAAGAGAGGAAAACTCCCACTCTCATTGGAGTTACCTTCTTTGGAGTTAGCTCATCAACTTGAAGTTATAGAGAGTGATCCTCTGACCGTAATGTTTGCTGAACTCATGGAGTTAGAGGAAGTACGAGACAAGGCTATGAAAACTTTGGAGTAGCATCAGGCTCAAGTTAGGAAATATTTTGATAAGAAGGCATCCAATAGGTGTTTTCAAGAGGGAGATTTAGTTCTCAAATGGGATGAAGACAGGGCCAAACCAGGCAGGCATGCCAAGCTTGATGCTCTCTGGAGTGGACCATACATCGTCACAAGTCAGCAAAGAGGCAAATTCATTTCGTCTATCTAGGCTCAATGGAGAAGAACTACCCATGCATGTGAATGGGATACATCTCAAAGCTTGTTTTTGAGAAGTGTTCCACCCCTTGTACAGTTAAATTAGGTGTTTTCCTCCAAGTGCTTATGCACATTGTTGTGTGTTGTTGTTTTGCTTTTCTTGTTGTTGTGTTTTGTGTTGTTCTGCACTTTGTTTTATCATTGGAAGGTGTCAAGGAGAGGAAAGGTTCAAGGTTTCCATAAGAGTTCAAAATTTGCTTCATTCAAATTTTTGCAATGTTCCATGGATGTCAAGCATTCAATAGATTCAGTATACTTCATGCTTAGCATTCTAGGGAGGCCCAGGATATCGGCAATGCTCAAGGATATTTCGGGATGTGTCAAATAAAATCATACTACTTTCAGGATTCCAACATAGCCTCCATGCCCAATGGATGACTTAAGGCTACTGGAATCATGCTTAGTAGGAAATCATCCCCAAGAGGTCGCCAAAAATGTTATCCAATTTTACACACATGGCAAGATTGGACAACGGGGTCCTATCATGTTCAAAATGAAATAATAATCCCAGGAACCCACCTTCGGTTATTATCGAGATGCAATAATTAAAAATAATTCCTAAATTACATATGAAGAGATCACCTAGCATCGAGAGGCACCCAGTTGATCTCAACTCAGTGAAGAGTTCAGGGTCGAGTTGATAGAGAATCCGGTGTCAAATTGATAGTCATCTTAGAAATCATCTCAGTAGAGACTCTCAGTTGTAAGAGCTCGACGATGGTCTTGTTAATGCAAAATATAGCTCGTTGAAAATTGACGAATGAAAGGAATCGCATAAGGATCTCAAAGTGAGATCGATGTAAAAAGATCTGAAGGCCAAGTCAGGGAGAGTCAAAGTCAACATGATGCTAGGTTTAATCCATTAAGATAGTGCTCGACCAACCACTTGGGAGAATTATCTTGTTTGACCGAGATGATATGAAATTATGCAGATATGGGAGGTTCAACATCATTGAATCTCGGGTTTGTAATTACATAATGGAAGGAATTCTATCGACCCAGGAAGATAGTATAAGCACCATAGAATACCAATGTAAAATTGAGTCAAACCGACATTTTAAAAAGAGCTGTGAATTATAATGGTGTTCAGACCTTCCTCGGCCAAGTATTCGGTGCATAGGTAGCAGGGATGTTGTAGTATAGTAAGAGTTCTTTTGAGCACTTCCAACAAGCAGGTTTTCCAACTATGTTGTTATCTGTTCAGCATCGAATGCATCCTCAAATTTGGGATTTTCCTTCAAGATATTTTTATGAAAATCAATTAAGTGACAGTGAGAGTATTACCGGGATACCTGATGAAATTTATTACAAAGATTCTCTATCGAGATCTTACTTGTTTTACGATGTAACTCATGGAAGTGGATCTCATAAAGGTGGAGTTGTTTCATATCAGAATATTCATGAGGCACAGTTTTCTTTGCAATTATATGAGCATCTTCAAAGAGTCACTAAGTTGGCAGGCATAAAGGATTATGTCGGAATTATCACACCTTACAAGCTACAGCTGAAATATTTGCACCAAGAAAATGATGTCTCCTCATGCTGGGTGGAAAAGTGGAAATCGGTGGCCATCTGTCCAAAATGAAATATGGCCAAATGATAACGAAACCCCGCACTCCAATCCCAGACATGGAAAATAAGGCAAGCATTGCCAAGGGAAATGATGTGATGTCAAGCCATTGAAAAGATTCTCGGGCGTGGGAGAATTTTGAGTCTACTGCCCAAAAATCGGGAGCACGATCATGGCAAGCCGCAGGTAATTCCGCGCATGGGAAACATTTTACTATCTTGCCAAGTTTGCGCGGCGAAGCTGAGGCCAGGGCCATGGATTAATGTGGCCAAGCCGTTATGCGGGGATTCGGAGCTGGTATGCCAAGGTCTTTATTGGTAATGGCATTCCAAGTTGTTCACTCCGCGTAGGGGAGATTCAGGCAAACACTACCAAGCGTGGAAATATTGGGATGGAAAACCATAATCAGACTTCCGCACGGGCCATGTAAACAGGATCGGAGCACATTGTGCGAGTCACCAGGAGGAAGTTGATGACCGAGGGATGGCGAGCGAATTGCCATATAAACCGGTGAATAAAGAATGACGCCAGGTTGGAGGAACGAGTCAAATGCCGAGTGGAGTGGCGAGTGCATGGAGATCAAAGGATGCGTGTTGCATGGACTGTGGATTGGGTTCCATAGATCATACGAAGAAAGTGTCTCCTTTCATATAGATCCGCCCTTGTTAGGATTCCAATCAGAATACTGAACTGTTCAGACTTTGAATCGGCTTTAATAGCTGCCACGACCTTCTCCTCATCCTCTGTACAATTCTAAACTTGATGTGATCACAAGACAAACTCCCACGCATAGGTAAAGCAGGCATGTTGCAGTATAATAGAGGCCTTTCTTTTGAGCACTTCCAAAGCAGGTTTTCCAACTGTGTTGTTATCTGTTCAGTATCAAATGCATTCTTATCCTTATTCTGAACTCAGATCGAATGACAACTGCAGGAAACAAATATTCACTACCATGTACAATGGATTGGAGTCATGCCATTCAAGGCCTCATAAAATTTGCCTGAATCAGGAGATGAAGGTTTATTACAGTGCAGAATGAAACGATTCATATTGCTCAGCACTTCTTCTCCTAGAAATGAAGTGAATGTGAAGGTCAACTCTGAAATACCTGGTTGGCCGTTTTGCATGCTACATCCTTGTTACTTGTAAATGGTCTCTTTGAGAAACTCTGTGGGCAGTAGGCAATATTTATACCCTTCCATTATGTACGTCCAATCAGACAATAAAAAGTATTCTTTTACCAGGTTCAGAGAAACTGTGTTTTTTTACAATGGACGATTATACTGCAGTTTCAAGCTAATTTTATCTAGCTTATTTCTATTAGCTTTGATCCACGACTAAGGAAGAATTCATATGGTTGTTACCTATACATTTTTCCAAGGTCCTCTTGGTTGCCCCAGTGGTTCAATGTATTTTTTGAAGGGCTCTTTGACCAAAAATCAGTCTTAAGGGTGTCTATCGACATGTTATGGGCATGAGCCTGGGTCATCATCATGGCAGTATTAGGTCTTTATTGATAATGGAATTTTCTCATCATTTGGAAGGTACAAATTGTGCTTATTATGGCAAAGCCAAAACATTCTTACTACAAGTGTTATATGATGAGGAAGAATCCTGAGCATTGTGGTAAAACTATTCTTTTTAGAAATATTGGGTTAAGCTCGGTATTCAGTGAGTTTGAGCCTGTGAAAGGTAAAATCGCTTTCTGGATGAAGAGCTCGACTTCACAAAGGAGCTCGTGGTAATGTTTCATGAAGTTTAAATGAGGAATGCATAAATGGCCTCGAGTTAACAGAGGAAAATGATAAGAATCAAGTTTGATAGCTCACCATTCGAAGGACTCAATGCAAAAGAGTGCAATTACCAAAGCAAGGAAAGAGTTAGTGTGGGGTTCAAAATCGATTGCAACACCGAGTTAGAGGATTCGAAACTCACCGAGTTGAGATTTGTGCAGACTCTATCCACATGGACCCCCCTCCTCTTCAAGTCAAATGGGTCAACAGGGGGTCCCAACATTATGTTAATTAATTTAATATTTCTATTAAAATATTTTAATAATAATATTTATTATTATTATTTAAACATTTTATTTAAATATTCTTTTAATTAATTGAGAAGACTTGGTCATCAGGCAATTAATGACCCATGATGGAACCTTCTCAAGTGGTTCAACTAATCGTGTTAAATACATCATGGGCCTTCATTTTAGGAATGTAATTATGACCATTTCCTCTTCTTTCTCACATATTCTTCTATAAATGTAAGTTGGAAGCTCATTTCAAAGGGTTCTAATAGTTCGCATAAGTTGAGAGTTAGATATCTCAAAGTGAGTGTATACTTTTCAAGAATCCTCTCTCTCCGCAAGTTGTTCTTGTTTGTTGAGAGAACTTTCAAGCCTCCTCTTCAAGACTCGTAATGGAAACTATTGCCTCTTCGAATGTATGATGCATTGTGCATGTTATCAAGTAATAAAAGTGTGTGTTTTGTGACTAATCTCATTGTTTCATCCTTTTGTGCTTCTTTGTGCCTTTCTCATACTTGTAGGTACACCGTGCAAGTTTAATTTCTATCAGTAGGTTCTTGGAGTTCGTGCTTATCGAGTGGTGAAGTATTGCATGCGCTTGAGTTGTGGTGTCTGCTCACCCTTCTTGAGTTCATCCTTCTTCATTGGGAAAATGGTATATTTCTCGGTCCGATAAATTTTAACAAAGGGAACGCGTGTCTCTTAGTTTGTGGTATCCTGTACTCTCTCTAAGTTGCGTAGGTGAAGTTGACTCGTGGTGCACACACCCTCTTCAAATTAACGCTTCCCGAGTCCAAGAAACCCTTTATTTCGTGCATCACCATCCCAAGTATAGTTTCATTTATGTAAATATCTTTCCCTAAAACCCCATGAAATGTTAGCATAGGACTAGATAATCATTTTTGTTACACTAGGAGTAGTACAACACTTAGTTTAGGAAGAGGAAGCCACCTTCTCCTGAGGTTCACCTCGAGCCAAAGTCCCACAGCCTGAGAGGTGATCCCATGTGTCCAAATCACACCGAATGTCCTATTCACATCCCGTCCATTCGGAGGGTGGAGTGATTTGACGACAACATAAACCTTTTTCCACACTCTCAAAACCCATCCTTACACTTACCCGTGGGGTAGGTGTACTTTTATTGAGTTTTAATCCATTTGTGGTTCATAATGACCCCATAAAGGTGCCCCGAAAACTTTCCACCTACCCTTATCAAATTTTTGCTATGAGTTGCTTTTGGAATTAAATTGTGGGTTGAGGGATATTTATTTTGGAGTTGTTATATTTTTTTCCACTTTTTCTCTCCTTGTCTTTTTGGAAATAATATTTAAGATTTGTGGTTGAGCTTGGATTTTGATTTGATTTAGCCCATGTGGACATGAATTATGATTTAATGGAAATTTGGGGATTTGACTTGCCTTGTGAACTTAGGATGTTTGCACTTGGCATCATCCTACAGGGGTTTCTCCTAGAATATCTTCCAATTTAAGTGGGCTATTTTTCCATTTTGAGGAGGGAGCCTTTATCTTTGGTTTATGTTGTTTCATTTCTTTTGGAGTGTTTGAAGCTTGGTGTTGAAGAGAGAACAAGATGAGTAAGAGGTGGGTACTTTCCATGTTATTATTGCATTTTATTGATTTATTTTTCCATATTTTGATGGAATGTTGTGATTTTGATGTTCGGTTGAGTTGTATGTAGACTTTCCATGTGTTGTTTACTTGATTACACCAATCGTGGGGATATCAAGCACGATGTGCATATGGGGGAAGGTAGGGGAATTTGGGAGGCATAAGTAGCTATTAAAATGAAGAAAAATTGTTGTTTTATTTTATTTGGAGGAACCAAGGGGTTTTGGGATTTATTCTAGTGGAGAGATAAGTGGGTTTTGGGATAAACCATGTGGAGGGATAAGTGGCATGAACCTTAATTCTTTAATGTAAACTAAAAACTTATGCCCAACCCCTTAGTGGAGTGATAAGTGGTATGGGAGTGCCTCTAGTTTCCTTTGCAAGTTGGTAAAGCTTGATAATAGGTGTTCAATTTGAAATTTATCCCCTTATCCTCATGATTCCTCTTGTGCATGCATTTATTTGATGTTCTTTACATTGTTGTGTGTTGGGATTATTGAGGAATTTTTTTGATCCTAGTCTCAATGTTGGCTACTGAGAGTCTTCTTGTGAGTTAGGGGTTTTGTGGGGAAATGGGATGATATTTTCCCCATTTTGGGGCTGGGAGGTGAATGTCGCATCCACATTTATTTTGGTATTTTGGGACACATTATTGGTTGGTGGAAGAAGTGTTGGAAAAGGGAAGTCTTGTTTATTTGAATTGTATTTGTTACTTGAAATCAAAGAGACATTCAAGAAAGTTGTATTCTAGTTGTGGCTATGTATTAAAAGTGTGTTTTGATCATTTCAATGTATTTCAAAGGATATTTTTTTCAAAATGATGTGTTGTGAAAGGAATGTCATAAATGATTACTCATTGTTATTTATAAATGTATAAATGGTTTCAAGGAAATGAAATTTTCTATTTATTTAAATATACATAATGACTCAAAGAGGATAATAAGTTTGGCTATGTCTCTTTTTAGTCTTTTATTTTACCAAACATCCCAAGGCACAATGGCATCTCACTTAGTCAGATTTGAGTGCTTACCCAAAGCACTAAGGGTACCAGTCCCTCTTTATGGCAGCTTTGTCAAGGATTTATCATGATAAGAAAACATATAATCTAGATCCATAATAACCATTCAAAAGTAAAGCATGAACAAATCTAGATCACAACCATAGTGCTCAAAGTATTAAATGAGAACTAATATCAGATTTACCAAGGAATATCCAATATCGATGATTCAACAACCAATATCCAACCACATAGATCCATTGTATTAATTCATCAAAGCACATAAGCTAAGTACATACATAATAATGTCACCATAAGTCATGCACGCTCATAAACCAATGACATAACACTAAAAATGTGGATCCCTTAACCATGCAAATAAATACATTTATATAGGGGTGGGGAATTTCCCTTCACTACCTAAGCATTCTCAAAATAGGTTGCATGTTAAGAATAGCCATGTACTGCTACAAGATAAATACAAAAGCATACAATCTTGCTAATAATAGATTATCTAATAATAACTATAGATCTAATCCTATTATTATCCCAAAACTTGTGCATGTCACTTGATCTCCCACTTTTCCAAAATAGCATTTTCTTAGTCTCCAAGTCTTCATACCTTTGCATGTCCCACACTCAACGTCTATATTTATCCCATTGTAACCAAAATAGCTAAGTATCAAAGTCATACTTTCCTGCGTGCCCTTTTCTCGCTATATTTTTGCATGTCTCTATGTGCTCCATGTCCATGCACCCCAACCTTATGTGCCTTCATTACTTAGGTTGTAATTCATTAGACAAACATTACCCCACACTTGCTTCATTTCCACCCCGAAAATGTGTAACCATGCCTTATCTCTCCATGAATAAAGAATAAGGAAAAAAATAATAACTGTACATCAAGAATGAAAGAATGTATGGGTGCACTACCCTTCAAGGAAAATTCAACCTTAATACCAACTTTTTATCTCTACCTCGAACTCATTCAAATAATCGAGTGCCTTATTTATCTTGTTAGGTATGTCTATGAGAAATCCTTCCATGTCATCCATATTCATTTTTTCGTAATCATTCTACAACACCCTAAGGATGTTTTATAGACTCGATATCATCTCATCCATTACATCCATGTGTAACGCTATGAATTTCCCTATTTTCTTGATTTTCTCCTTATAATGGTCTTGAGTCTGCTATAAGCGCATTACACTTCTCTACTACTAAGGTAAGCCTCTCCTCACACCCAAGTGTCTAATTATTATTTACCGTAAGGACTGCAATCTCCTCCACTGTAGTCCTTATTGTTGTCTCCAAATCACCGCACCTCCGAATTTCCGAATGTGAACAGACATTCAAGTGTGATTAGGACACATGGGATCACCTCTCAAGCTATGGGACTTGGGCTCAAGGTGAACCTTTGAAGAAGGCCGACTTCCTCTTCCTAAACTAAGTGTTGTACTACTCCTAGTGTGATAAATAATGTTATCTAGTCCTATGTTAACATTTTCATGGGGTTTTAGGGAAAGAGATTTATAGAAATGAAACTATACTAGGGATGGTGATGCACCAAATAAAGGGTGGTTCTAGACTCAGAAAGGTTTAATTTGAAGAGGGTGTGTGCACCATAGATCAAATTCACCTATTATAACTTAAAGAGGGTATAAAATACCACAAACTAAGAAACATGTGTTCCCTTTGTTAAACTTGATCATATAGAGAAATATATCAGTTTCTTAGAGAAGAAGGATGAACTTAAGAAGGAAAAACAAACACCAAAACTCAATTGCATGCACTACTACACCACTTGATAAACACAGAACTCCAAGAACCTGCAATAGAAACATGAACTTACACAGTGTACTTGCAAGCATGAGAAAAGGAACAAAGAAGTATAGAATGATGAAAGGACCAAGATTAGTCACAAAACAAAAACTTTTATTGCTTCAATAACATGCACAATGCATCATACATTCAGAAGAGGCAATGGTTTCCATTACAATCTTGAAGAGGAGGCTTGAAAGTTCTCTCAACACATAAGAAAAACTTGTAGAAGAGAGAGGACTCTTGAAAATTGCACTTTCCTAAGACGTCTAACTTTCCAACTTATCTGACCTGTTGAAATCCTTTGGAATGAGCCTCCAACTTACATTTATAGAAGAATATGTGAGAGAGAAAAGGAAAGGTCATAATTACATTCCTAAATTGAAGGCACATGATGGTTCATTTATTACAGTTGGTTGAACCACTTTAGAAGGTTCCATCATGTATCATTAATAACCAATGACCTAGTTCTCCTTAATTAATTTAAATAATAATAAATATTATTTTAAAATATTTAAATAAAAATATTAAATTAATTTAAAAATAATAATGTGGGACCCCTTAGGATTGGTTTGCACTGAAGGGGAAATTCCATGTGAAATGGTAAAAATGAATCCAACTCGGTGGTTGGCTTGCCAAGCCAACTCACCGAGTTGGGTCCAAGCTTCTCATTCATTGTGTACCGTCTGATTCATCACCAACGAGCTCCCTGCATCAAGCTCCTTAAAACAAACTTTCCATTACTCAGCGTAACTGAGATCACTGTGCAAGTGCACCGCCCCTTTTTACCAAACCAAGCCATCTAAGACCAACCGAGCTCCCAAAAATTGAGCTCCATCACCGACTTGGTGAGCTATATGCATCAATGTCAAGATTCTCACTGAGCTCCCCATGAAATCACCGAGATCGCACTTGAATACCTGGTTGAGCCATTCCTTTGTGTGTCAATTCATGTTTGAAATGTCTTGGATCGAGCTCACCATCACTAAATTTAAACTTATTTAATTATGTGCCTTTCCATGACTTGGTCACTGCAATCCTTGTGAATCCAAGTTCTCCTATCACACCATGTATAGACATTGACTCTATGATATTTAATTCATTCCGACCTCATGAACATTTCTCCTTCTGCAATCCTCTTATGATCCTGGTGAGTTCGATGTTTGGCCCGAATCACTCACCACAATGTGCCACTGATCTCACAATGCAAGATTTCCACTGAGCTCCATCATCTATACTTCCCTGTTTACCGAGATTCATCATCTATGACTTGGCGAGCTTACACGTTATTCCCATGGTGAGTTAGCTACTTTCCACTTGAACTGGAACAATCGAGTTCTTCCATCCTTATGTGCAACCAAGCTCACATGTAAGAATCGATCTCCTCTTGTTCGATGAGCTCGCCGTCACTACAAACATTTCCCATGAACCTCCTTTGAGCTCATCATCGAGCTCTCCACGTCAATTATTTTCCTTATCCATGAGATCTCAAGACATGATATTTACATCGAATGACTTTCCATTCCATCTGAAACGGGTTCCATGTAGCATCAAGCTCCTCCATCAAGTCGAGGTCCATCCACTTCCTTCATATCAACCAAGCTCATCTCGACATCTTTCATGCCTTCATGAGTTCCTAATCTGAATGAGCTACTCTTGTATGCGACGAATCACCTCCTTGGCTGGATCATATTGTATATTTTATGTCTTCATTCAACCTTAACCGAGTAGCCTATCCAACTTCCATGTGTGACGGGCCACTTCCAACTCACACTTTTTTTCCTAAGTGGCTCGTTATGTTTGATAACTCCATCGAGCTTCGACAATCTGACTTACTTTCAACGTCCATACCGAGATCATCCAGAAAATTTGTGAATTCTCCTTCATCTTATTAAATGAGATCAACATATTTATTTACTACACTCGAATATCAAATGTATAGACTCAAACTTCACCAACTTCACCACCGAATGAATCATTCCACACTAACTCGGTTTGTAACAACATTCCTCTATGCATTATTTGCAACATTTTCTCCTTTTAATCTTCAACACAAATGAATCAAACATCGAGGTTATGTAGAGATGGATTTTGCAATATAGAATCCATTTGAGTGATTTTACATGCCTATGTATTCATAAAAACACTCATTCATTGAGTATGTCCCTTACACTAACCATATTCAGAGCCATATTCGAGGAATCATGTCCCCTGAATTCATTAGATGACCGGGTCTTATGCAGATTTTCTAGGTTTCTCCTAACCTCCCACTTAACTTGGCTTAGATGGTGTCTTGAAGGATGGCTCGACACACCTTGGATACACTCACATCAATCTCCACATGTGGGGAATGCACCTTAGCCTACCATCATCGAACCCCACCGGAAAATATTCTCGTGATCCCCATGAAGTGGAAAGCTCACGTTGGTTTGTCACTATGTTTTTCCCCACTTGATGATGCTTACCTGAATCCCCCATATGGAATTAATGGATTGGAATTCCATCTAGTTATGGCCGCAACCTTTAAAATTCCCCGAATTGGATTTTTCCTTGCTATGTTCCCCACACGACAAGAAAATTTCATGGGTTGTGCCAACCTCAAGCTGTGACCTCACCAAACCATCACAACAACTCAATCTCGAACTTGTTGTGGGATCACATTTTCCTTAAGTATCCCTTGAGCTAGAATTTTCATATTCTTCCTCTACGCTTTACGAGCACTAAGCCCAAGTTGAACTACTTTATTCTTTCAATGATTTGTGAAATCTCTACTCAAATCTAAGCTCCACTTATAATTTGACATATTTGTTGGTGTGAGCTTCTGATTTAAGCTACCACCAAGTTCACAATAGAGATGACATCAAGTTCCTTTTCTATCGTGGATAAGACTCGTTGATCCCATCCTTAAGGCTTATCTTGACCAAGCTCATACCGAGATATCAACCAGAAACTTCCTTCGAGCTTGTCTATGTTCCACTCGATGTCTTAACTTTTATGGGTTGATATTGAGCTCCATTTTGTCTTAATGCCTTCCTAACTTGGCCATCTCACCAAGCTACTCGAGCTACTAAAGTAAAATGTTTTCTTGATGGCCCTTGGCTTATTTTTTAAAATCTTCCCATGTTTGGAAAATTTCCCATATTTTCTTGACTCGACTGAATCTTTTCAATATTTGGCTTGACGACCCATCAAGTTGAGCTCCAATGATAATGACTAAGTTCTCAACCAAGATAACACCGATTTGTCATCAAGTTTATCTTAATTTGACTTCATTCAATGCTAGGTAAGCTCTCCTATGAAAATTATTAATTATAATAATCATTTTATCTCTGTGATGACTTGACATTGGGCCCTTGGGACCAATGTCACAACTTGATCATAATAGTACCCTGTTGTCCAAGTTTTACCTGTGTGCAAAATTGGTTAACATTTTTGGTGACCTCTAGGGGATGATTTCCTGCTAAGCATGATTCCAGTAGCCTTAAGTCGTCCATTGGGCATGGAGTCTATATTGGAATCCCGAAAGTGATTTGATCTTTTGTGATACACCCCGAATCCCCTTGAGCATAGCTGATCTTGGACCTTCCTGGAATGCTAATCATGAGGTATACTAAATCTATTGAATGTTTGGCATTATAAACGTTGCAGAATTTGAATGAAGTAGATGTTTAACTAAGGATATCATGAATTTCTTATTGAAACTTTGAACCTTCTCCTCCTTGAAAAATTTCCAATGATGAAACAATGTGCAACAACAACACAAAAACACAACAACAAGGAAAGCAAAATAACAGCAACACACAACAATGTGCATAAGAACTTGGAGGAAAACACCTAACTAAACTATACAGGGGTAAAACACTTCTCAAAAATATGCTTTGAGATGTATTCCATTCACATGAATGGATAGTTCTCCTCCATTGATCTTGGATAGATGAAATGAATTCACCTCTTTGCAACTTGTGATGATGTATGGCCCACTCTAGAGAGCATCAAATTTGGCATGATTTCCTGGCTTGGCCATGTCTTCATCCCATTTGAGGACTAGATCTCCCTCTTGAAAATTCCCTATCAGACGCCTTTTTGTCAAAATATTTCTTAACCTAAGCCTGATGTTGCTCCAAAGTCTTCATAGCCTTATTCCGTACTTCCTCTAACTCCATGAGTTCAAAAACCTTACATCAGAGGATCACTCTCCATAACTTCAAGTTGATGAGCTAACTCCAAAGAAGGTAACTCCAAGGAGAGTGGAATTTTTGCTTCCCTTCCATATACAAGCATGAAAGGAGAATTCCCTATGGCCCTTTTAGGTGTGATCGATCTTCCCATAAGGCAGTATTAAGCTATGTATGGCAAGTCCTCTTGTTAGTTTCCATCATGTGCTTAGTAATCCTTATGAGGTTTTTGTTACTAGACTCAACCAATCCATTTCCTTGTAGATAATAATTAGATAAAGTATTGAGGTAGACCCCATTTTTAATATCCCATTCACTCAACTTCATACCAATAAAATCCATCACGTTGTATGAAATGATTGTAAAAGGAACACCAAACCTTGTCATTATACCTTCCAAAAAATCCAAAACTATCTTTTCATTTCTCTCCTTTAATTCTACCACCTCTATCCATCAAGTAAAATAGTCTATTGTAGTAAGGAACCATTTATGTCCATCATTGGATGGAGGATTAATCATTTCGATGAAGTCCAACCCCCATTGAATAAAGGGTTGATCCACTTGAATTGGATGCAATGGAAGAGCTGCCAAATTTTTCTTTCCTGTGAAAAAGGCACACTCTTTACATCTCCTTACCCAGAGATGGGAATCTTTGAAAAATCCAGCCAATAGTAACCGGCTCACATGATCTTGGTAGCATTTTTTCATGTAGATTAATGTCCTCTAGATAGGCCATTATGAAACTCTTCTAGTATCTTAATCACCTGTTCTAGTATTACACACCGAAGGAGGACACCATTCAAATCATTTCGAAAGAGAATGTTATCTACTAAAACATATGGAATAGATTGAAGACGGAAAGTCTATCTTTGTTTTTTATCCATGTTCACAGGATATACTCCTGAGAAGAGGAAATTATTCATTTTGGATAACCAATCAACTTGATCATCACTCTCATCAGTGTTTAGGAGCATCGTATCCTCATCACCTTTTGATTCCATGTTTGCAGCAAGTTGTTGACACAAACCTTTACCTCTGAAAAGTTTGGTAACCTTGATATGTACATCATACTCCATCACCTTTGTGATCCATCCAGCACACTTCTCATGCATATCTTTATTCAGCAAAAACTCCTTGAATCTGGAAAAGACACCATCAGATGAATTTTTTTGTTGGAAAACATGTGCTTGAATTTCTTCAAATCTCGAATAACCAAAAAGACCTATTTTTCAATGAATGAGTATTTGAGCTTGTAGTATTTGAGGGATTGACTAAAGAAAGTAATTGGCTACTCCATCAGATCATCATTTTGTTTGGTGAGGATCCCTGAAATGCTCTCTTGACCTAAAAAGCATAAATGATAAAGTATTTATCAAACATGGGTTCACTAGCATGGGAGCTTGAGAAATTGCCATTTTTATGGCTTCAAATCTCTCTCGTCCTTCCTTTTTCCATGATAATGGAATGTTTTTCTTCAGCATGGATATTAGTGGTTTAGCCAATGTCATGAATTGAGGGATGAATCTCTACACAAAGTTTATGGTTCCTAGAAAACTCTGGAGACCCTTCTTATGACTTGGGAGAGATAAGGACATAATCAAATGAATCCTGGTTGGATTGATTGACATTCCTTTTGTTGAAACAACATGCCCCAACAAATTTCCCTCATGCATTGCAAAATAATAATTTTTTGGCATTTAGTGAAACCCCAAATTCCCTACACCTTCGAAAAACCTTCCTTAGATGCATGATGTGATTATCTCGCATGCCTAAAATATATAGTTATGTCATCCAGGTAAACCAAGATGATATCATTGATTAGTCCTTTAAAACTCCATGTCCATGACTCTTTGGAAAGTAGCCCTGTTGGACAATCAATGGAATTTTATTGTAGGCATACATGCCTCACTTGCTAGTGAAATCCGTTTTGAATTGGTTAGATTCTTGGACTAAGATTTTATTGTAACCTGAATATCCATTGAGAATGGAAAACCTTTGAGCTCCTGCCACTTTTTGAAGGATCTACTCCATTGATGAAAGAGGTTAATTGTCTTTTAATGATGCACAATTCAAATCCTTAAAATCCATGCACAACCAAATCTCTCTGTTATTCTTCGTTAAGAGCACCAGATTAGCTACCCATGAGGAATGCTTGATAGGAAAAATTATATAGGCCTCAATGAGTTTGGTGACCTCCTTTCTCTTTAGTGGCTCATTTTTGGATTAATCGACCTTTGTTTCTGGTGAACTGGCTTGGCATTAGGATCTAGTTCGATGGTATGTTGTGTTAGACCTAGATCAAAACCATGCAGTCTTTATAGCTCCACGTAAATATGTCATGATAATCTTGACAAAGTTTGATGAAAGATTCTTTCTCTTCGGAAGTACACACTTTTCCAATCTTCATAAACTTCTCATGTGCTACCTTAACTTCCTCAAAATCTTCTTCTTTGACCACCATGTTAGAGCTTTGTCTTTTGGCTTGATCATATGAATTGAAAATGGATTCCAGAGTGACTAATCCTTTTGGTAGTTTTTTTCTTTTCAATTGTATAATTTGATCACCATATGACTCTTGTAACCTATCCTAATTTCTTGCAACAAACTCTACCTCTTCTTATAGGAAAAGGACAATTTATTTGTCACTATCGAACACTTGCTAGCTACTCACATTATCAGGGACTGTAGGTCAAACCACCATTTTGAAAAATTACTTCCCTTCTTTCATGACATCAACAGGTATGTCATATTACGATCCAATTGTAGCAAGCCTATCAGCATCTTGATTTTGATTTCTAGGAACTGCATGGATTCCAAAAGCTTTGAAATATTCAATCAAGTCCCAGAATCGGTTCTTGTATGATCTTAAAAGATCATTCTTGGATGCACTGTGTGATGTCACTTGATGGAAAACTAACTCACTGTCTCCAAAAATAGTAAGGTTTTGATCCCCTTCTTTTGGGCTAGTTGAATTCCTTACACGAGGGCCTCGTATTCAACAACATTGTTAGTGCAACTAAACTATAACCAAAAATATGAGAAGTACTTATCTCCCTCTAGAGAAATTAACATAACACCAGCACTAGATCCATTCTTACTTCTCAAGCCATCGAAGAAAAATTTCCACAGTCCTTTTGAATCACTTGGTGTTTTGACAAGTTGCGGTATGATTGTATCTTCTTCATGAATGTAGTATGTACCCAATCTTGTTTCTTCCAAAAGTATCAAACCAGATTCTTCTTCTACCAACACATCAGCATAGGGATCATACTAATGATCTCCACTTACTTCATCTAGCACAATATCGGGACTTCTTCAATGAGAGTGGTCGGTTCATGATCAACATATTCTTCTTCTTCCGGATCTCTCGATGGTGTAATTCCCATTTATAGGACTAACAGTGTAGGGTTCTACATGATTGTGGCAAATTGGTTCCACCCTTATAGTCAATTTGGTTCCGTATTGAGTCCTGAGAATCATATGTGACCAATTGGCTAATAGATAACCGCCCATCTTGGTAGTGAAATCTTGTGATAGGTAGATGGTGAAGAGAGGAGGAAGATCAATGACTGATATGTCTTGGGTAAATGAAAAACTTGGGCATGTATGGATGGTAAGTTAAATTCCTTTAATAACTCCAATAGTCTTAACAATTGTGACATCCAACTGAACAAATTTTCTTGCAATTGGTGCATATTGTATGCCTAGTACATCTACAATTTGTTTGGGCATGACTGAGATACTGGCACCTGAATCGATCATGAAATTGTGCAATAGGTGGTTACCAATGATCAGGGAAATATAGAATTTTGGTTATTTGTTTTCTTTAGGAATACTTTTCCCTTCTGGTTGACACAAACTCGTAGCAATTGTTGCTCCATGACTTGATGATCCGCCGGTTGTACCAAAACTATTCAGAGCCTCTCGCAACAAGTTTCTTTGAGAAGGAATTGAGAGTGCATCCCACATAGTAACGCTCAAGTTGGTTTTCTTCATTTGTTCCACTATGCTGAAGGGAATTGCTCCTACTTTTTTGATGCTTTTTTGAGCATTAGGATCCTCCTTTGGAAAATGCTTGTTGGGTACCGTGATGCCTGATGAACTTTCTTTTCTTGTGGCTTGGCTAACAAGTATTTCTGGTAGTTTCTTTCCCACATCTTTATCAATTGTTTCTTGTGTCTGAGGATGTGAAGTGGATGTTTGATCAAATTTGGAAGTTTGAGGTTCCATTGTGCTCTTCTTGGAACAAGTGTATGCCATTACGATGAGGTATATGTATTCAACCTACAAAAATCTTCTGCTTGCCAATTTAGCAAAGTGGTTACTTCAGTTCTTGTAGTGCCCACTTCCCTTTAACACCTTTTGATACCTATTTTGATAATGTTGATTACGTTATAAAAATTATTATGCTTTGATTTAGTATGATGTTAGATGTGGGACCATGGATTATTGTTGATCTTGATTTGGTTATGATGGACAATGATTATTAGAGACACTCATATATGGATGATGATCTACTATTTGTCATGGATATATTGTGAATTTTGTTCGGGCATGTGATTTTTGGATATTGTTAATTGCCTTGATGTTGTTGTGATTCATATGTATAGATGATTATGTGATTTTATTTATAGCATGTTGGATGTTCTGATATAGCCATGAGAATGAAGGAGGTATTGTGTTTTATAGGTTAAAATATCACAACAAACATCGAGGGATTGGAGACTAGCCACATTGGAATTCTAGATGAATTCAACACGGTCACCATGGCAACTTGTTTTATTGTGTTGTGTTTGTTTTTTGTTAGGGATTCCCATGGGAGGGATCACCTTTAAATGTGACCATGGGTTTTGTGTATTTTATATGTGGCCCCTTTTTATTATTGTTTGTATGTATTTTATTAGTAATTTGTTCCTTTCTTTTATTTAATTAAATTGTGGTAGATTAATGTGAGAAAACATATGGTCAAAAGTTAAATAAATCAAACTTGGATATAAGAAATTAATAATGGAAGTTGTTGGCTCTTTGTATTAAATATGTAAGGGATTTTTAAGTTTGTGTAAGAGTTGTGTAAGTCATATTTTGGAGTATGAAACACTCCACCTCCTTGGAAATTCGAATTTGTCCTTGGGGGCTGTTTTTGAAGGCTTGTGGGACAAGTAAAAATTGTCCCATACCTCTTAAGTTTATTTACCAACCATACATATGGTTGGAGGGTTGATTTTAGCCCCTTTTAATGCATTTTTATTAATCATGTTGCATGTTTTAATTGCACTTTCTTCATGTTTTAAATTTGCAGTCCTTTGGGGTGTGGGCTTTTGGAGTGTGTAAGTTAATTTGTCATATTTTCACCCACCTCTTTATTGTGCTTTGGAGAATGAAATTTTGTCTTTTGTGTTTGGATTTAACGATGTGTGATGTGGTATTCTACATGGATCCACATCATCCTCTTCTCTTCCCTCTTCTATAAAATTCAAACTCTTTGCTTGTTTTGGGTTGTTGAATCATTTTGCATGCTTCCTTGGGGAAATTTTTCTTGTGTTTGGAGCTCTTGCTTTTGGAGGAAGTTTGGAGAACTTTGCATGCTTGTTGGTTGCTGATTTTGGGACTGTGTTCTTGGCATTGAGAGCTTTTTGTTTGGAAAAAAAAGCTAACATGGAGAGGTAGGAGCTTAGCTCTTCTTTTATGTTGTATTTTTTTGTGTATGTGTGAATGGTGAATGTGTTTGTGTGTTTACTGGTTGTTTGGGTATACTTCCATAGGGATGGTGTAGGAGAAGGCTATGGGGAATTCATGTGGGGGTATAAGTGAATGCCAAAGTGGCATCGAGAATTCTTTTGGAGGAGTTTGGGTTTGGGATCCACCATGGAAAAGAAATAGCTTGCATTTCTTACTTTGTGGGGGCATAAGGAAATCTATGGGGGCATAAGAAGGGATTATGGGGGCATAAGGAGGGATTATTGGGGGCATAAGGTTATGTTTGGTGAATTTTATTGGTGGTTTGTTACGTGGATGCCCAATTCCCATTGGGAGGCATAGGTAGCTTCCCCATATTCCTTGCTCCTTTGGCTTGCATGATCAAGACTGAGTTCTGTTTTGAATGTTTTTAAATGCAATTGTAAACTACTATCTTGTGTTGAACTATGTTTTAATTTGATTATGCATGTTGAAATAATGTTGTGTGTTGTGGAATCCTGTTGTTTCCATGGGTTGCTATCCATTTCTTATTGTATTGTGGTTGGGGCTCGAGGGCCAATGATGAAGGATGACTTCTCCTTTCATTAGATTTCTTGGTTTGGTGGAGATTGTTGCCTCTCCCCCACTTTTGTTGTGATTTAATTGGAAGAAAAAGGAAAATTTCATGTTGCTGTTTTGGGGTAGAAGAAGACAATTTTGCCAAATCCTTGTGAAATATATTTCATTGTAACCTTTCCCCACTTTAAAGTGGATGAAATTTTAATGTATTTTGTGAAGAAAATATGTATGTAATTGTTTATGAAAGTTGCATATTCAAATTGTGAAAGATGTTTATACTGCATTACTTTTATTGGAAAGAAAGAGATAGAAATTTTTGTTTGCATTCAAACATTGAAAGATGTAAAGTTGTATAATTGAAGTCAATAAAGGATTGCTATACCTTTCTTCATATGCATTGTTGTGTTGAATTGGAATATCAAATTGTGATTGGAATCCTGTTTTGGAAAGTGGAAAAAGAAGAAACATGTGAGATGTAATTGTATTATTCTGCCTTGTTTCAAATATATGATTTTGGGAAAGATAGAAACTGGATTCTTGTTTTAATGATTGCTTGAAGAAGGAAAAAACTTAATTCTAGCATGGAATGAATTCAATGTTTCATTGTATGGCAAAAGAGATAATTAAATCTCTGTTTGAAAGGAAGAAATGTATGTGGGAGAAATACGAGTCTTCTATCTCTTTCGAAAATATATAAATTGAATTCAGTATTGCATTTTGATTTAGAATGGTTTGATTAAAACAATTGAATGTATTAGATTATATTTGAAATGAAATGCCATACTTGAATATTAAAAAGTTAGATGGACCCCTTTTAATTTGATCTCATTGTAAATTTTAAAACTGGAAAATATTTAATTAAAATGCACAGTTCGAGCCTGCACATAATAATCAACTTTGAAACAATAAAATTTAGTATGCTATAACACCAATGAACTCAAATTGACAGAAACACTTAAGGAAATAATTCAAAACATTGCAAAATCGGGCCCAAACCATTCATAGTCATTTTGCAGTCTTTGTTTCTATCAATTGTTGGAAAAATTCAAATTGGAATCAATTAAGAAAATTTACCTTCCTAAAACATCCTAAATCCTTCCTAGAATAATCCTCCATGTCTGTTTGGCATGTTGAGTGAAGGAGGAGATCAAATTGAACAAAAATTTATAAGTTAAAATGTACCAGTTGGCTTTTTAAAAGCTTGCAGAACATTTTCATAAAAATACCCCTTAAACTTTATCAAAATGTAAAATTGATGATTCTTATGCAAAGAGGGCATCGAGAGATTTCCATAAAGTCCTTGTTTTCCCAAAATTGAGCTTTCTAGCAAAATTTATGGCCCTTTGAAGTTTTCCTTCCTTGGCGAAAAATTTGGGAAAATTTTCCTTAGTGGGCCCACGGCCCGAAAAATTCCCTTTAAAATCCTTAGAAAATTTTTGAAACAAAAATTCTTGGAGAAAATTTAATAAATTTCCTCCACCGGCCCATAGCCAATCAAAGGCTACCATGTGTCCTCATGGGGTAACGGCGGAGGTGCGACATCATTTTCTTCCTTGGGCTTTTTAAAAAAATTGGAAAATTTTACCTTTTTCCCCGCCGGCCCACAATCTCGCATCCATCAAGTACTACCACATGGTAGCATGGGGTGATAGTGGGAGGAAAAACCCTTGCGACCTTTTTCCTTTTGAATTTTTGGTTTTGGAATTTTTTATTTCTCCTCCTGTAACCCCACACTCCCACCCTACCTCAGAGAAGACCCTTCCACGGATGCACAGACCCATGCATCAAACTTCTCCATTTTTCCTCCCTTTGGTGAAAATTCCTAAACACTGCCGTTACCCCTCACTTCCCTCATCCTCTCCCCGCCTTGGCTTAGAGCCGACATGTGTCCTTAGAGGACCTGCAGAGGCACAGGAAAATTATGGAATTTGCACCCACATGGCCAAAAATTCCCAAACACCGCCCTGTGACCCACCAACCTAGAAAATGGTCTTTCTTCCCTGCTCGACATGTGTCCCTTTTGGTAAAATTTTCACTCCAAGGTCCTCAGGCCCATAACTGGAGTTTTACAAGGAGTTAGGAGGACTTATTTATATCGTCAGAAAGGTGAGAAAATTTCCTATCCAATGGAAGTGATTTAGGGAAAATTTGAATGTGTTAAGTGTGAGAAAAATAAATTTGAAACTCTAAGCCTGTTAGAGAGTGGATATGGTGATAATTTACCCCCTTGAACCTAACTAAAACTTCTAACCCTAAAATTTGGACCTTGTGACCTATGATAATTGCTAATAAAAGAAAAGTATGTTCTAGTAGATTAAACTTGTTCCAGAACCTATTAGTGTCAACTATTGTCTTGCAACCTAGTTGTGGACACTTCTAATAAAAAAATATTCCATAATTTTCTTGACTAACTCTAGGTTGTTTCTTCGGTCTCAAGTGGGTTCTTTTAACGGTGTCACAGATTCTTGCAGTTGATCTATTGTTTCTTGCATAGATATGTTATCTATTTTCTCAGAATGGTCAGATATGCTTTAAACCATAAGGGTCTAGCCAAGAACTCCATTGGGATAAATATTTTAATTATGGGGTTGAGAATAAGGGTAGCACCATTCGTAGTCTTGGACTAGATTGTTCTAGATAAGTACAATGGCTCTAGATGAACTAGCAGAAAGAGGGTTCCAAAAGTTCAAAGGTCTAACATTCACAACTTGATTTTTAGCCTAATTTTGCGGTTTATTGTTCCTTTAAAAAGGAGGATGGTTAGCCTGATACTACTAATTTTGTGGTTGATATGGATGATTGTATTGAAATTTTTGCCTCTTGAGTGCAACAAGCTCATTTCCAAACATTTACAATAGTGAATTGAATTCAAATAGATCATTTGAAGAGGTAGGGGCAGACTGAGCTGGTTGATTAGAGGCTACTGGAATAGGAGCAATGATAGGCTGATTGTTCCTAAGATCCAAAGATAATGACATTAGCAAAGTAGAGATATCTTTCCAGCTTGAATCAAGGAATTTTCCACTCTTATGGAAATGTCATAGGCATTAAGTAATGTAGCCCCTCCCATGGATTGGATCAAGAATGCTACATCACTATTCAAGGCTCAAAAATAATACAAGAATGTATTATGTGTAGAAGGCTTTACAAGTGCCAGAATCCTATTCTAGGTCCTGTGGAATCGGAAGTTGAAGTCACTCATGTATTCTTGGGGAGCTCTCTTCATGGTAGTGAGTTGTTCCAAAAGTGAAAGATTATCACTCTTGTCTTCAAACTATTTATAGATCTTTTCTCCTAATTCATCCCAAGTGGTTATACTTGCCAACACTTAACCCTCAAAACCATTGAAGTGATTTTCCCTTAAAAGAGGTAGCAAGAAGTCTAACCACAATGTTGTCCTCCGTGACATTATGTACAACAAAAATGTTGGCTACATCAAGAATATGTTCCACTGGAGTAACATGAGTTTCCCCTATGTAAAAGGGTAAAATTTTGAGTGCCGCAATAGGTATAGGGTCACGTTGAGCCAACAGAAGAGGATTGTTTGCATTGAAAGGGGGAAAACTTGGTTTCATGCCATAGTAGCAAGAGGTTGATTGTTCCTTGGTGGAGTGAACCTTCCGTACAAAGGAGTTGAATGACCCCTATGAGGTAGAGATGCAACTGGTGATGTTGAAATGCCTCTTCGTCTTCTCTTTGGAGGAGATAAGGAAAGTTTGATATGCTTGATAATTTCCTTTCTTTGAAGAATCTCTTATCTGAATTATTTACATAAGTTAACACACTGAGATTTGGAATCTAGAGATATAGAGTCGCCAAGTACTTTAACTTGTGTAAGTGAGAAGAGAAGTACCAACTCTTGGTCCCACTAGGCATGCCAAAAACTATTGTCGCCAAATCATTGCACCCTCCGAATGGCAAGAATGTGAATAGGAAGTTTGGTGTGATTGGGACACATGGGATCACCTCTCAAGCTGTGGGACTTGGGCTCGAGGTGAACCTCTGGAGAAGGTTGGCTTCCTCTTCCTAAAATAAGTGTTTTACTACTCCTAGTGTGATAAAAAGGCTATCTAGTCCTATGCTAACATTTTCATGGGGTTTTAGGGAAAGAGATTTGTAGAAATGAAACTATACTAGGGATGGTGATGCACCAAATAAAGGGTGTTTCCATAATTAGGAAGGGTTAATTTGAAGAGGGTCTGTGCACCAAAGATCAACTTCACCTACTACAACTTAAAGAGGGTATAGAATACCACAGACTAAGAAACTTGTGTTCCCTTTGTTAAAATTGATCAGATAGAGCCATATATTAGTTTCCCAGTGAAGAAGGATGAACTTAAGAAGGTCGAATGGACATAACACCTTAACTGCATGCAATACTCCACCACTCGATAACCACAGAACTCCAAGAACCTGCAATGGAAACATGAACTTGCACAATGTACCTACAAGCATGAGAAAAGGAACAAAGAAGTATATAAGATGAAAGGACCAAGATTAGTCACAAAATACACACTTTTATTGCTTCAATAACATGTAAAATGCATCATACATTCAGAAGAGGTAATGGTTTCTATTATAATCTTGAATAGGAGGCTTGAAATTTCTCTCAACATATAAAAACAACTTGCAGAAGAGAGAGGACTCTTGAAAATTGCACTTTCCTAAGACGTCTAACTTTCCAACCTATTTGACCTATTGGAACCCTTTGGAATGAGCCTCCAACTTACATTTATAGAAGAATATATAAGAGAGAAAAGGAAAGGTCATAATTACATTCCTGAATTGAAGGCACGTGATGGTTCATTTATTACATTTGGTTAAACCATTTTGGAATGTTCCATCATGTATCATTAATACTCAGTTGACCTAGTTCTCCTTAATTAATTAAAATAATATTTTAATAAAATATTTAATTGATAATAATAAATATTATTTTTAAAATATTTAAATAAAAACATTAAATTAATTAAAAAATAATAATGTGGGACCCTTAGGATTGGTTTGCACTGAAGGGGGAATTCCATGTGAAACGGTAAAAAATGAGTCCAACTCGGTGGTTGGCTTTCCAAACCAACTCACCAAGTTGGGTCCGAGATTCTCTTCACTGTCTACTAGTCGAGTTCATCACCAATGAGCTCCTTGCATCAAGCTCCTCAAAACACGCTTTCCATTACTCAGTGTAACTAAGATCACTGTGTAAGTGCACCACCCCTTTTTACCAAACTGAGCCATCTAAGACCAACTGAGCTCCCAAAAATTAAGCTCCATCACTGACTTGGCAAGCTATATGCGTCAATGTCTAGATTCTCACTAAAATCCCCATGAAATCACCGAGCTTATACTCGAATACCTAGTTGAGCCATTCCTTTGTGTGTCAATTCATGTTTGAAATGTCTTGGCTCGAGCTCACCATCATTGAATTCAAACTTATTTAATTGCATGCCTTTCCATGACTCGGTCACTGTAATCCTTGTGGATCAAAGTTCTCCTATCGTGCCATGTACATATGTTGACTCTATGATATTTAATTCACGCTGACCTCATGTCCGTTTCTCCTTCTGCAATCCTCTTGCGAGCTTGGTGATTTGTATGTTTGGCACGACTTTCTCACCATACTACACCACTGAGCTCACAATGTAAGCTTTCCATCGATATCCATCATCTATACTTGCCTGTTTGTCGAGCTTCATCATCCCTAACTTGGTGAGCTTGCACGTTATTCCAATGGCAAGTCAGCTCCTTTCCACTTGAACCAGATGATCAAGTTCTTCCATCCTTATGTGCAACCAAGATCACATGTAAGAATTGAGCCCCTCTTGTTCAATGAGCTCGTTGTCACTACAAACATTTCCCAAAACCTCCTTTTATCTCATCACCGAGCTCTCCACATCGGTTGTTTTTCTTAGCCATGATCTCTAATGACATGATATTTGCATTCAATGAATTTCCATTCCATCTCAGAATTAGGTTCCATGTAGTATCAAACTCTTCCATCAAGCCGAGGTCTATCTCGCTTCCTTTATATCAACCAATCTCATCTCGACATCTTGCATGTCTTCACGAGTTCCTAATCTAATCGAGCTACTCCGTATATGATGAATCAACTCCTAGCCAAGCTCATATATTTTCTATCTTCATTTAACCTTAACCGAGTAGCCTATCCAAATTCCATGTGTGATGGGCCACTTCCAACTCACACTATTTTTCCTGAGTGGCTCGCTATGTTCGATAACTCCATCAAGCTTCACAATCTGACTTACTTTCAACATCCATACCGAGCTCATCCAGAAACTTTTCAAATTCTCCTTCGTCTTCTTGAATGAGCTCCACATATTTACTACCTTCACTCGAATATCAAATGGATCAACTCAGCTTCACCTCCAAATGAATCATTCCACACTAACTCGGTTCGTAACAACATTCCTCTATGCATTATCTGCAATGTTTTCTCCTTTTGATCTTGGACACAACCAAATCAAACATCAAGGTTATGCAGAGATGGATTTTGCAAGATAGAATCTATCTGAGTGATTTTTCATGCCTTTTTAGTAATCAAAACACTCATTTATTGAGTATGTCTCTTATGCTAACTTTATTCAGAGCCATATTCAAGGAATCGTGTCCCCTGAATTCATTAGATGACCAGGTCTTATGCATATTTTCCGGGTTTCTCCTAACCTCCCACTTAACTTGGCTTAGATGGTGTCTAGAAGGAAGGCTCGGCACACCTTGGATACACTCGCATGAACCTCCATATGTGGGGAATACACCTTGGCCCACCATCATTGGAACCCCACCTGGAAAATCTTCTCCCGATCCCCGTGAAGTGGAAAGCTCACGTTGGTTTGTCACTATGTTTTTCCCCACTTGGCGATGCTTACCTGAATCCCCCATATGGAATTATTGGATTATAATGCCATATATTTATGGTTGCATCCTTTGAAATACCCGAATTGGAATTTTCCTCGCTATGTTCCCTACGCGGAAATAAAATTTCATGGGTCATGCCAACCCCGAGCTGTGACCTCACCAAACCATCATAACAACTCGGTCTCGAACTCACTGTGGGCTCACATTTGCCTCAAGTATCCCTTGAGTTATAATTTTCATATTAATCCTCTAATTTCATGAGCACTTAGCCCAATTCAAGCCACTTTATTCTTTCAACGAGATGTGAACTCTCTGCTTGACCACCTGATCTTTGCTTATAATTTGACATGTTTGTTGGTGTGAGATTTTGATCTGAGCTACCACCAAGTTCACAACAGAGATGACATTGAGTTCCTTTGCTATCATGGATGAGACTCACCGAGCTCGTCCTTAAGGCTTAGCTCGACCAAGATATTCCTAGAGCTATGCACCGAGTTGACGACCAAGCTCACACCGAGCTATCAACTGGGAAAATCCCTTCGAGCTTGCCTATGTGCCACTGATGTCTTAACTATTATGGGTTGATATTGAGCTCAAATCCTTGAACTAAGCTCCATTTTGTCTTAATTCCTTCCCGACTTGGCCAGCTCGCCGAGTAGCTCACCGAGCTACTCGATGAGTAAAATGTTTTCTCGATGGCCCTTGGCTTATTTTGTAAAATCTTCCCATGTTTGGAAACTTTCCCATATTTTCTTGACTCGATCAATATTTTCAATATTGGGCTTGGCCAACCTGTCAAGTTGAGCTCCAATGATAATGACTGAGCTCTCAACCAAGTTGAGCTCAATTTGACTTTGTTCAATTCTAGGTAAGCTCTCCTATGCAAATTATTAATTATTTTAATCATTTTATCTCTGTGATGACCCGACATTAGGCCCTTAGGACCAATGTCATAACTTGATCGTAATAGGACCCCATTGTCCAATTTTTCCTTGTGTGCAAAATTAGATAACATTTGTATCGGTTATCACCTTGGGATTTGTGCACATGTTTAACACCAAATATGACCTATTCAAGGCATCCTTAAAGGTCTAGAGTAAAGACTCATAACCTAATATCCGATGCACTATTGTTTCTTTACTCTTTCCACCTATGTTGCATCATCTTTTGGTTTCAAAGCATGCACACTATGCCTTCTTCCATCACCATATGAACCAAAGTGTGCAAAAATAAAGCATAACAAAAGGAACAATTTCATCAACTTTCTCTTCTAAATACGGCCTTGCCTTAAAAAATTTGTCACCGATCCGCTTAGCCATATCAAGTACTACATGTGCCTTTGCCTCGATTTATCCTTTTCCTCTGTCATACGATTTAGATCTCCTTCTTTATCCTTTCTATCATCTAATAGATCCCAAATAGTTTCATCCTTATCGATGTTTCTACACACAATATATACAAATACCTTTTTCAATGCATTACTTACTTTATCATCTGACATCTGAGTCGGCTTGATCGCTATATGGTGGGAATGCGTATTTTCTTAATCCTCCAAGAGATACATGACTCTTCACACACATCAAAATCAGGCTCATCCATGTGAGTTTTCATACTCCATGACAACTACTTATGGGTGCATGTGGTTGCCATCTCAGGATCCATCAACTCCTAGCCATAAAGCTCCTTGGGTTCCAAAGTACTTTGGAACCTAGTGTGAATGATATTTGTAGGATCATTGATATAACCAAATGTAGGAGTTTCATACGTTTCTTCTCCATCCCCTCCCTTAGACCACTTACCTTTCAGAATATGCACTCCCACATCAAACATTATTATTTTTTTCACTAGTATTAGTATTAGTAGGTGCACCGGATGGTTTGCCATTGTCTTCACCCATCTTTGTCTTAGCAAAGCCTCTTCCTACTTCCCATTCTTTTTCCCCTCCGCATCATGTTTCAAATCTTCACCCCAAGGTTCCTCTATATCTACTCTGGAGTCTTTTGCGCGTTGTCTTCTTATTTCTCACCCTCGCTATCCTTAGTGGGGATGTACTTTTTCCTTTTCCTTTCTCGGTTCTTCCTTCATAGGATATTTTGTAGAAGACCTCTTAGGTGGTTTTGATGGCCCTACATCCATGCCTTTAGTCCTTGTTCTCCTCAATACTCTCCTATATTTCTGGTCTTCATGACTTCTTCTTAACCTATCCCCACAACACTGCTTTCCACCACTTCTTCTTTACCTCCTTCTTTCCTTGGAGGAGTTGGCTCACACATTCTATTTTTTCCTATAGTGGGTTTCCTTCTTCTACCATTTTCCTAGCCACCACTTTCTTCTTTCAATTCTTCCTCCTCTTCTTCTTCATCTTGGGGCAAGGTAGACTCTTCATCCTGCAACGTGCCCACAATATATTTCCCTTGAAAGTTCAGGAGCTTGAATTCATTCTCAATGTATTTTTCATTCTCCAACTTGGGCTTAAGGTAGATATATACCTTAGCCACTCCCACCTTCCCAATTTCCATACGTATAGAATTGATACTCGATATCATCTAAATTTAATTCTCAATACAAGAAAACTTACTTGGGTAGACATATGTCTTACAAAGTTTATGATAGCCATAGTCTAATTTATTTGAATTAAAAATCAACCTACGCACATTTGAAAACATGTGAATAGATTCCTAGATGTAGTGCATAATAAATGGATATGGAAGCTTGCACCAGGGGCTCCACACTTCATCATTCATTCCAAAGTACCCTATGCAAAAATGTTAGTAAACAAAAAAATGATTCTATTTCTCAAATACTGAAGGAAGATCCTTGGGTATCCTCCACTCATATTTAAATGCAGTGTGAAGAAGCTCATACCAGTTCTGGTTCTGCCTTGCGGATAGGTTCCATTAGAGGTATACTTGAAAACCTATCCGCAAGGGGACTTCTTGTCTTGTTCTTTTGGCCCATCAGGCACTCCAATCTCTACAAACACAATAGACAAAAGGATAGCACCAAAAATTATCTTGTCCCCTTGGTGTGCCTCTGCAATGATAGTCTTAGCAATGAAGGATGAAAAGTTGTAAATTAATCCTTCACCATATTCTTAGCAATGTGTAACCATATTTTATTCACTTGTGACCAATTCTCTTGATTATTCATCTTGGTTAGGAGGTGTGTTGCTACTTGAATAACAGGTATTTCTCCAACTTGCATATATCCATTCCGCACCCTCCCTTTGCATAATACAATGCTTTCCTGGTTTCCTCTACCCCTTCATCATCAGTAAGATCACTATTGATCTCTGTAGCTGAACCTTAACCCTATCAAACTCCCAATCGAGGTGTGGTAAGTCTTATTCACTCGCCTAACAAAGTAAAATAAGTCCTCGTGGACTCTAATCATCATTCATTGGTAGAGATTTTTGGCTTGCCAAAATATGGGAGCTCATAGAGCTGTAAAACTCCCACATTTGACAACAATTTCTCTCTGGCATCATCGTAAATGACCATGTCATTTTCTATTTACATGGTTGTTTTTAACACCACAAGTTTTTCTAATTCATCCTTATTATCCTTTGTCTCATGGTTATAGTTACTCACTTTTCTTCTCCTAATGTGAGACTCCCAATCATAGCCCATGAACACACCTTCTAGGATACTGCATCTCAAAGAATCAAATTTTAGGGGTATCTTCAACCTTTGCTTCCACTTCCTTTTACCTCTTGTCCCTTGTAGTCGCTCCAGGTTTTTCTATGGTGTCATTGCGATAATCAAATAGTGTTCTTATAATCAAATCAAGTTCGGAACTAATAACCCTCATACCTTAGCTTTAAACTCAAACCCTAACTTGTTTATTTTCTTCCTCACACGCATTTACTTCACTCAAACACTTTTTCCAATGGAGCGCCAACCAATCCCATGCAAAAATTTGTTTGGTTCAATCTCTATCATAATTCTCTCACGCTTTCTATGTCACTCGCTCAAACGTTTCACAATGCAAAGGTTAAAATGATAAAGCAAACCTGATTTTTATAACTTTTGAAAATTCCTCCTCATTTATTACTCTCCACCTAAAACCATAATTATCATTAAATGGTGTTTCTTTCCTTTTCTATATTGATCTTTCCATGCCCCACTCATAACCTTCTGGCATGCCCACTACTTCTCGGCCACAGATTCCCTCACGCACACCTTCATACACCGAGGTGCCTATCGAATGTGCCTTAAACCAATTATTTTCTACTATTGCATCCTACCTCACTTTATATTGTGCATTCATTTATCCACACATGGTATTTAGTCATGTGCATCTTTTCTTTATCCACACCTTTACTTTATGAAATCGCACAATATTTCCCTATGCATACCCATCTTCTAGATAATGTTCAAACTTGGCCCACTTATCTTGTATATGCTTCACCCCACACTAAAATTATGTACGGTCCTATGTGCATGAATTCAATAGACATTAATAAGCTTCAGTGCACAATCACACTTATTACAATAAAATAAAAACTAAATTGACAAAGCATAACAATTTTGAAAGTAAACACATATAAAAGGAATGCATGGAAAAAAATTAAACTAATGGAAATACTTCCTTATTACAAACACCAAGAATACTTATTTATAGTAGGGCTTCAACCTACTCCCATTGAAGTAACCGGAAACCATGTCCCATCCAATGACTTATAGTTAGCAAGTGCCTGAATCAAGTATGTAAGTCACAACATACGATCCCAACCAATGCACTTGAAACTTTCCAGGTGGTGAGGTAAAAACTTTGAATCATACAAAAGAACCATCTCGTCCAAATTCAATTGGTTATTCTTAATATGTCTATCATGTCATGCCTTCTAGCCTAGCCTTTTCTGTCTTCTAGCTCCACCTAGTAATAGCATGCCTTTCATCCAACTACATTAGTTTATCAATACGCTCTTTAAGTGCTTTCTCATCATCCAATCCACCCACACATGCAATACATAGGAAGATAACATGAATTCCAAATCATAAAATAGCCTCCATGCCAAATAACAACTAAAAGGGTGTGTCCTTATTCAACCTCTTGTAGGTTATCATGTATGTCCAAAGTACAACAGAGACTTCATAATCCAAGTTTTTCCTTTCAACATCACAAATCTTTATTAATGTATGTCCCAATATCTTGTTGAAATCCTTAGTAGTTCCATTGGTCTAGTGGGTGATAGGGTGTTTTCTTATGGTGTGCCACCATAAATTCTACCAATAGTATCCTGATGGTCTCATTAATAAAATGAGTTCCCATATCACTGGTTAGACTTAGTGGATATCCATACCTTCTGATTATGTTCTCCCATAAGAACCTTGTTGTTGTAGCTTCCTTATAATATTTTGTACGTGTTGCTTCATCCCACCGTGTTAGATAATATTTATAAGTTATGATGTAACATGAACCAGTCTTGCGCATGGGTGGGGAAATAGGACCCACAAAGTCAATTTCCCACTTTTCAAAAAAAAAAATTCACTAGCAATAGGCCTCAAAGGATGTTGGATGGAATAAAATGGGTTGAGTGTTGGGCCCATGAATATAGGGTGTTGGAAGAGTGCACGAGCTATAGTATGGCTGAAGCACCCAGATCGGGACTTAGCCGTCATACAGTGAAGGCTATTTTTAGAGTTAGCATGCTAGGAACATAAAGTTAGAAATAATTTCATTGAATGCAATGGTATTTTGGGAGCAAGCATCAGTTCGAGTGCCATCCATGGTTTAGTATAATAAAAGGATTTCTTCTCTAAGTTATCTATAGGAATTCTATTATTAAAATACTTGCATGTTTTGTAAAGATGCATGGCTATTATTAGCATGTGGCCTATTTTGAGATAGTGCATGGGTAGTGAAGGGAAATTCCCCACCTCTATATATGTATTGATTTGCATGGTCAAGAGTGTGTCAATTTATAGAGTTATGCTACTAGTTTTGTCACGTGCATGACTCATGGAGATACTTATGTAATGTAAGAAGCTTATGTGTTTTATAGTATTTAATACAATGGTTCATATTGGCTGGATAATGGTGTTGAACATGACTAAATCTGGTTCTTGCATGGTAAATCTTGTTATAGTCATTGTTTAGTTCATCTTACATATATTCTAAGATCTAGATTTGGTTTATGCACTGTGTGTTGTTTACTCTTGGTTATGAATATGAATACCTATATGCATTAGAGCACTAAAATTACATACAATTAACTCTAAAGAGGGACCTGGTGCCTTTGTGTGCTTCGGTGAGAACTCATCTTAGGTTGAGTGATGTGTCAAGCACACCTTGGTTATTCACATTGAATTCTAGGTTATATCATCGGGTTCCATTGTCGGGACCTATTTTCAGTTGTTTTCAAGATTTTGCATGATGAATATGTACTGGTTGACCTTAACAAGTGTTGAGGAGTGGATAGTAGATCTGGAAGAAGAGTACGCTTAGAGATTCAACACTAGGTCTGAGTTTGGCGCATATGTGTGGGTTAAGTAGAATTTTTATGACTCGCTTATATACAATTGTCTTTGTTATCTTCCCCATATAACCGTACGCGTGTCTAGTTTCTTATGCATCTAAAAGGAATTAGAGGTTTCAAACACTTGTTTGGATGCAAGAAAAATTTAGGCTCTCTATGACGCTGATCTAATTTGGATGTGCGTTGTGGATACTTAATTATGTGGTGTTCGGATAGTTATATTTTTGGAGTACTCAATTTCCACTTACTCTTGCCCAAAGGTAGCTGAGTTTTAATTTGTATGTTATCCTAGGGGAGCTTATCTACACGGAATTCTATTATAAATCAATATCTTGATGGTAATCATGAATTTGGAGGAGAATTTGATGGCTTAGCTAAACCCCACCACGCATGGGGGAAGGAGTAGGTGTGGTGAAGGATGACAGACCTAGTGGCGAGAAAGGAAAAGAGAAGAAAGATAGTTTAAATTAAATGAGGCACATAATAGGGATTTAGAAAAGTAGCATGAGGTTGTAGACAGGATGGATTTGTGGAGAGAGATGGCTCATGAAGTATTTGGAGCTCACATAGAGGACATGGAGCCAAAGAATTTGGAACTCCCCCATTTTGGAAATCATGATAGGGAACCCTCATCAACCTCTTATGAGAGTGTGCCAATAGAGACAACATGGGCCATGGGAACGCATTTGAATCTACATGAAAACCTAGCCCTTACACTTGGTTTTCCATTTTCTAACAAATAACCAAGTGAAGCAAGCTAGTTTAGGTAGTAGTGTTTTACTCCGATTCTAGATCATTTCTTTGAAGTATTGACGAAATAGATAGGGTAATGGGTATAGGAGGAATACCTGTTTTAATGTTGGTTGATGGGTTGTTGTGTGCGTATGACTTTTGAATCCACAACTGATTGTGAGAGCTTCCTTTTGGCTAGGAGGAACTACCTGTAATGCAAAGCAAGACCACCATAAAAGTTAAACAATATATGCAATGAACTGCCTAGCGTATGCTAGATCTAGGAAGTGTGATACTTCCTAGATGGCTATCAGTCCACTATTTTAAACAATTTAATGCGGTAAATAAGGAAAATCCTATTGTAATTTGAAATGATTTAGGTATCTCACTTAAAACACAATAAGAAATAGATATAATCTAATAGGCTAGGTTAAAATAGGATCCAAAGGTCAAGTAACTAGTTCTAGGTCTCTGCAGGTCTGACAAAGGTCTCAAATAGATCATAGGTGAATGAGGGTGAGAGGGAATTAGGTGGGTAGGTCACTATTCTAGGTTGTATGGGAAAATCTAGAGACCAATGTCGGTTAAGGGTGACCAACGGTGGTTAGGTGTAGCCAGTGCCGGTTATTGTGGCAAACTAGGAATGCCACAGAATGAGATTTAGGTCTCCTTTTTGATTGCACAAAAGGACTTTGGTTGCTCGATATGAGTTATTGGGTGATTTAGGTAGGATTTGGGGAGGTTTTAATGGGTATATGGAGGGGGAATGTTGAAGGAAGTCAATGGATGGCTAGGTAAACAAAAGATGATAATATAATGATGAAATGGAATGAACCAGAGAAGTATAACATTTACTTACTTGGATTTTAGTCCTAGATGCCTATGAGTGAGGGACGAAGGTGTTGATGAGAGGTTTGAAGGCTACAGTGGTCACCAACTAAAGGAAAGCTTCTGCATGGGCTGCATGTACATTCCTCTTTGCTTGGTTAGATTAGATCATTGTTGGGATGGCTGTGTAGGAAAATATGCTTGATCTCCTTCCTTGCATGTGTGTTCTCACTAGAATTCACTCTCAGAAGATACGATATCTCCCTAAAATGTGCTAATGTTTGCCAAATTTTTCAATCTTTTCCAACCTTCTGCCAACCTTTAGAATAAGGTCGTTTTGGGCTTAAAATGGTAACTGACAGTGGTTCCATCTTAACCGGCAATGGTTAGGGGTAGCCGGCGTCGGTCAAGGTAGGATTTCCTAGGTTTACTTAACTAGGGAGATCCTCTTGATTTCCTCAGATCTCATGTCATTAACCTGTGGATTAGACTGGGAGCTTATTTTAAACATGTGGGAATGTGTTTAGAGGGAATGTAGGCATTGATTTTTAGGGTTTGGGTAAGTATTAGTTAGTTATGGAAACTTACTAAGAATAGGTCTTAGGCTAAGTTTACTTGATGAGGTGTCTAAGTGAAGTGTATGTGTGGATATTAGTTAAATTAAGATATTTAAATGATAAATATGGTGAGGATAATGAATTAATTTAATTTAATTAATTAAATTAATATTAGTGAGGTGAAGGAGGCCATGGCTAGGTGAATGTGATGAAGGGTGCTTATTTTTCGAGGGACCAAAGGGGAGTGTGACCTAATTTTAGTTTCTACATTTTTCCCATTTTTGTTGTGTACCTTGTATTGGTAAGCGACGCTAGCAAAAATAAGATGTGCTTGCCCCATGTGTGGGTGAATTTGATCCCCCTCAAACCAGGAACTAACAAGGCAGAAGACAGAATCAGTGAGTGGTTTGATAAAAGGTAAATGTGGTGAAAAGAAAGGTGGGTAACAGGGAAAAAAGGAGCAAGGTCTACTCGGGTAAGCTAGGTAATGGGTCAGGGTCAAAGGTAGTAATAGTAAAATGCACACACATGTATAAAATGCAGCACCTTACCAGGTTGAAGAGCAGGCAAACTCTACATCATCTAAGGTCGATAGCTTTATCTAAACAAGGTTGAAGTGATTCTGGTATCCAAGGTATAGGATATGGTAAGGAAACACAATGTAGGTTAGGTGCAGGAACATTTAGGTATGTTCTGGTAAACCAAAGGTAGGGTTAGGATAAATGGTCATGACAATAGGCTAGGTAAGGTCATTAGTTCAATCAACACAGTAACAAGATCTTTGCAAGTTATAAGCGAACACATGAGGTCAAAGGTCACTAATGATGTTCCAGTGTCTAAATATCTAGGTCACAAAGATGGGGAAGGCCAAGTTAGGGGTAAAATAATGAGTCCCTAAAGGAGGAAAAAGGGAGGTAGTAAATGATGAGGTCAGGAAAGGTGAGGTAAATGGGTAGGGTAAAGGTGGGGTGATGTAAATGATCAGGGTGAAGGTTGGGTGAGGTAAAAAGGAAGTATGGTAGGGTAAAATGGAAAAATTTAGGGCAATGTGCAGGTGATGGTGACCAATTCCAGTCATAGATAACCAACTTCGGTAGAGGTAAACCGACGATGGTTAAGTAGGGCATGCGACCAATGTCGGTCAAGAGTAACTGACGTTGGTTAGGTCAGTTTGTTATTAAAAAAATCTCATTTTTGCTATTTATTTGTTATTTTGTGAAGTGAGAAAATGAAAAAAAAGAGATAAAGTGTCCAGGGCAAACGAAACAATGAGTTGGCAATGTGATTGATGAGTGATTGGTTAGTGAGCAGAGGGTCCACAGGATCGGTCACGAGGGGTTCGATTGGTGAGAGGTTACAGGTAGTTATTTGGTGATGGTGGAGGCTAGAGAGGGATCAGGCGGGCCACCGGTATAGCAGCCAGACGTGCCACCGAGACGGTGGTAGCACGATGAAGTAAGTGCTCTACTCTACATTTTGATTTGATAGATTAGAGGATTATTTGAGTGTTGGTTTAGATTTTGCTTGTTTTTTTGGTTTGGTGGGTGGGCACAAATTAAATTTGGGCATGGGGGAATATTGGGTAAAATGAGGAATGGAGAGGGTAATAAATGGGATAGGGGTGGTGGGTGGAGGTCCAAGGGTATTTTAGTTCATTGTAGGGGGTAAAATGGGCGGGGAGGTTTTTTAGAGAGGGGGTTTTGGGAAATCGCAGATTTTCTCGTGATGTTGACCGCATCGATTAAGGTTGGTGGCGTCGCTTAGGTGGAACTAGTATCGGTCACCAAACCAGGTGACCGCCGCTGGTTAATAGGTAACCAGTGGTCGGTAAGGGTCAATTAGAATTGGTCACCAAATAGGTGACCGATGCCGCTCATGTTAGGCTCGAATCTGGTACCCGACGGATTATTGGGAAAAATGGTCCAAAAGTGATGTGGGCTAGGTAGTTGAGATGGGAAGGGTGAAAATAAGGTATAGGGAAATGATAATGGTTGAATATGGATTGATACATGTAAATTAATGTCGTGCTTGTATTGGATGTAGGGGAGAGCGCAACTACATATGCGGGATAGGGTTCTGCCTCTACTGGTGACAGCAGTGTAGCATGTGACCCCGGAGGAGCTGCAACATGTAGAGGTAGTGGGATTGAGTGGGGTTCATCACTATAGACATGTAATCCGGTAACCCAATTTGATGGTCGTGCTCATCGATAGATGGGACTCTGTAACCAACACGTTCCACTTACCGACGGGTGAGATGACTATCACCCTGGAGGACGTGTTCGATTCTTCGGCTACCCATATTGGGTGCCTAGGTTTATTCTATCTCCTCTAAGGCCTTAGAGGAGCTGATTGTGTCTATTTTTGGAGAGGGGATGGCCGATCTGAGATTCCATAGTGCCAGTTTGAGCTATGGAGAGATGTACCTAGCCCATCTAGAGGAGACAAGGCTAGTGGTTCTGTTGATGGAGGTAGTGTGCTGCTATGCACTGCCAGATGTAGAGGGTGGATGCTTTCCCTGATCACTGATGGGGGTACTCCATGACATGATGGTGTATGAGACCCACTTTTCCCGTAGCTATATACAAAGAGCTGTGGGTATATGGGCGATTCATGCAGGTTCAACCTGTGTTGTACATTTTTACTGCACTATTGGGCATATGAGCACATATTTTGTGTGTTTCTTATAGGGATGCCTCAATAAAATGCATTCCCAACGTGATTTGTGCGGGTGGGGTACATGAGATTGGTGCCAGTGATAGGAGAGAAAAGATCTAAGAGGCCCACACATGATGTGGCCCATTTCTAGTAGTTACTGGAGGGGTTGTCTAGAGTGGACATTATCTAGAGGCCATATGTGGGATTCCCCTCATATAGGCATATGCATAAGGAGCTAGCTAAGCTCTAGCTAGAGAGATAGATACAGGGTCACCATGTCGAGGAGGATGAGATGATCCTAGTAGATAGAGTCCGATGACAGCTTTGAGCTAGTACAGGACATTCCTCTGCCCTTCCCACAATATCAGAGAGATGACGTGGAGAGGCCCTTACCTCTACCACAACCTACAATGCCCACAGGGTAGGAGGAGTAGACAGTGGATTGGTGGATGGATGACGTCGGGTGTATAGATAGGTACAAAAAGTGGTGAGTGGCTTAGTTACGAGCCAGACCACCCGGCACAGTGGCAGTGGATCTAGCTACCATTATGGTGTAGAGAGATGCCCTATAGGGACATGTAGCTATGCTAATTACCCAATTGGGTATACTACGCATTACGAGATGGAGGGCTCTAAGGTAGAGGCAAAGCAGAGCTATATGTATAGGTGGCACCACAGGCCCATATGGCTAGTGGAGGAGATGGAGATGGAGAGGAGGGGGATGGTTAGGTGGCAGCCTTACAAGCTCAGGTGGTAGGTTTACAGGTCTAGTTGGCCACATCCTAGGCATATATTGGGGTCTTACAGGACCATATATAGGCACATGGGTAGGGGGCACCACCATAGGGACCAAGAGCAGGTCCCAGGGCTCATAGGTAGCACGGGGTAGGGTCCCGTAGGGCAGGTATAGGGGTCAAGACCTATGGGACCACCACATACCATGCACGTGTCTAGGATACAAGAGGCCTTAGGTGAGGCTAGGTACTAATAGGACCAGATGATGGCAGCCGGGATAGACTTTATATCCTATGCCGAGTACGAGGCACAACAAAGGCCCAAAGTGAGAGGACGAGATCCCACACTCATAGTTTAAAGAGCACAAGGGGTCAGCAAGCTCGAGGCCTAATCACACAGAGGCTACCAATGCATGGATACTAGCTCCAGGTGAGGTTCTAGCAGGGACCCAAGAGGCTGAGGGTACAGTGATATAGAGATAGAGGACATCCACTTAAATGTCTAATTTATCGTCACTTGTTTTTTTGATGTATGATAGTTATTTTGTGATTATATACCAGCTTGCGTGCCTATGGATAGACATAGTTTTAATCACATACCAGCATGCATGCCAATGATAGTGAGGATATACGAGAGATTTTGTATATTTTGAGCATATACCGCCTACGCGCCAAAGATATTTGGTATTATTTCATTATTTTATTGTATATATATGAGACCGCCTACATGCCGATGACACTTTGTACTATATATTGGCTTGCGTGCTTGACATTTTTAAGATGATAGACATGATAAGATAGCCATGTATATTTGAGATACACATTGATTTATATGATGAGATACATGCTATGATTTTATTTGTTGATGTGTTTAGGAGATATGAATTTGTTGTGTTGATATGGATGGAAATTAGGTGAGTTAGGCATGATGGAGTCAGGTTGGTATAGGCATGAATTGAGTCATGTCGATTTTGACATGGATCGAGTCAGGTTACTTTAGGCATGGATTGAGTCGTCGGTTTGTTAGGCATGCTTGAGTTAGGTTTATGTAGGCATGGTCAAGTCAAAAGTAGGTGAAGTGGTGATTCATTATTTTTATGCAATGAATGATAATATGGGTCATATGCGAGATGTGGTATAATCTATGCATCATGGTGATAGAGAAATGGTAGGTGTAATAAATGTATGTTGTGATAATGTTTAAAATATGAAAGAATTTGTTATGTATGTGGTTTAATTTCCAATTTTGGGTATAAAAGGGAAACTAAGTTAGGTGTAATGTAATGTGAAGCACATTGGAAGATGAATTTTTAGGGTAGAGGATTGCCAAGCTAACCTCCAAGGGCCCCATGCCCTCGAGTGCTACCTACATCGTCCCAAAGAAAAAAGGGACCTCGTGCCGATGTAGTTCTCCCATAAGCTAGGGAATAATATGAGGAGGTATGAAAATGAATTGACAGGTGTTTGGGCATGTTGTGGGTTTAGGTTTGTTATATGTGGCTAGATTATAGGGAAAATGATGTAGTTGAGGGATATTGTGGCGAAAGAAGAAGATTACCCAAAAATTAAGTGTCGAGGACCAAGTCCTATATAAGGTAAACAAAATGTAAACAAAGATGGTTATAAGATAAGAGGGGGTAATAAATCCACCTGGTTGGTTAGGATCATACCGAGTAGATCATACCTTGGCAGAGGGATGAATGTAAGACCCTAAAGACATTACATGATGGGTTGTTCTACGATGAAAAGTAGTCACATGATCACCAAATTTCTAAGTTCCAAAAATTCCCTTGAGGCAATAGGAAATGGGAGTGGGAATTGTTTAAAGGGTGAAAAGTGGGTAATTTACATATGGTATAGATATCATGCACTTCAGCAAGAAGACCTAGGTCATAATGGGCAAGTCCATGACAAAAGGTTGTTGTTTTGACTTATAGTTGAAATAGACTGATCAATGCGGGAAGTCTTAATGGGATGAATAAAATTGAACTCCTTGAGGTCTTCATGAAGCTGATCGATGTGGGAAGCTTTGGTTGCTCTCATTTTTTTATTTTTGTAGAGCTTTACATAGTTGTCCTTCTAGGGAGCAGTCTATTTATAGTAGCAAGTTGTCGAGAGGAAGATGTCCTTTTGAGGGAGTCATCTTTTTATTAGAAGTTTGACTCAAGGAGTTTGGTCCCATGTGAGGTCTTTGAAGTCATGGACAAGACCAAGGTGGAGAATAAGACTCTTGTTCAAAAGGAAAGGTGAAATGACCATGGGATCTCATCTAAAGGTAGAAAAAAGTATCCATGAGAATCATGCTATGTGCAGTGTCATGGTACACATATTCAAGAGAAGATAACAAGTGATGGGTACTCACATGATTCTTTCTTAATCGTTAATGAGGTGTATGAAGTGAATAGCACTCAAGGGACGAGAATGGAAAGAGAAAAAAAGTGAGGTAGGACTATAAGTCAAAAATAGAATGTTCGAAGATGTAAGGTGTGAAGGGGCTCGGTTCGTGTTTACCATCGAGTGAAGATAAATGATAATCACCCAATCCATAGGTATGAGTCATGATGTATGGTCCAATCCAATTAGGAGCAAATTTTCCTTGTTTAATTTTTTCTTCTTTGGTTACGTGTTGATTTTATTTCAGGACAAGGTCACTAAATTAGAAGGTTCATATATGGACACATTTGTCATAGGCATATTTGATACATTTTTGGTAAACTTGAAGGTGATCCAAAGCGTTAATACGACGTTCATCTAATAACTCTAGTTGTGTTAAATGGACCTGGTGAAAGTCATCATCATTAAGCATGTCATGGAGAGAAATGCAGAGTGAGGGGATCTGAACTTCAAGAGGTAGAATAGCCTCTGTACCGTAGACCAGAGAAAATGGTGTGGTGGCAGTGGAAGTGTGAATACTAGTGTGGTATGCCCATAGGGAAAAAGGAATGTGCGTATGCCAATCCTTCCTAGTATCGTCAACCACTTTCATAAGAATTTTTTTAAGGTTTTGTTAGTGGATTTGGCTTGGCCATTGGTTTGTGGGTAATAAGGTGATGAGAAACTAAGCTGAATGCCAAAGGTGTCACAAAGTTTTTGCAATGTTTTGTTTTTGAATTGTTTTCCATTGTCAGTGATGAGGTGATGAGGAACACCAAAGTGACAAATGATATGGTGGTTAATGAACTCACATATTTTAGTAGCTTTCGTGAAGATGAGTGGTATGGCTTCCACCCATTTTGTATAGTATTTGGTAAAGCAGTGATGATCCATTGATAAAGGCTGGGAAGAATGAGAATTGATTTCTCCGACAAGATCCAAACCCTATTGAGAGAAGGGCCAAAGGTCTCGAGTGACCTGTAAGGCATGACTGGGTGTATGATGAAGATTGGAATGTTGTTGGCATTTTACATAATGTTTGACATAGTTGCAACAATCATGGTTAAGGGTCATCTATTAATAGCCTAGGCGAAGACTATGCTTAGCAACACCAAGGCCAATGAAGTGACCTCCACATATGCCATCATGAACTTCCTTAATGGTATGAGGAATTTCAGAACTTGTGAGGCATCGTAAGAGAATAATGTCAAAGCTGTGCTTGTAGAGGAGGCCACCCATAATGACAAAATGAGAGACCTTTTTAAGGAAGGCACGTTGTGTGTTACGGTGAGATCAGGAGGTAAGATGGAGAGAGAAAGGTAGTCAAAGTATTGTTTATACCAAAGGTCACTCGGATCAGGGGTAGTGGTTCTGATCGAGTAAACATCATGAGATAAATAAGAAGGTGATTGGAGTCATTGTATGGTGACAAATATTGTAGAATCGATGGGTGAAGCGGTATTTGGGAAGCTAAGTAGGCCATGGTATCTGAAAACTTGTTGGTTGAACATGGGATGGTTTGAAGGGTGTAACAATCAAAGGTGGTCAAAATTATATCTACATGGTGTTTATAATTTTGAAGTATCTTATCATGTCATTGGTACGCACCATTGACTTGGTTTACTTTACCAATTGAGAATCACCAAAGATGTTGATTGATTTGACATCTAGGACGTAGGTGGCTTAGAGACCTAGTACAAGTGCTTCGTATTTGGCAATATTGTTAGTACATTCAAAATCTAATTTTAAAGACAAAGGCGTGGGTTCACCCTCAAGGGGAATGAGGATAATACTAGCCCCACCCCCACACTGACACTTGGAACTGTTGAAGAAGAGTGTCATTTGGTAAGGGGTTTGTCCAAGGAAAGGGTAGAATCGACTCATTTGGAAATTCAAAATTAGAGGGTTGATGTCTAGAAATAGGTGCGGTGGCCAATTGGTCAGCAATATATTGGCCCTTGATGGACTTTTCATGAATGAATTTGAGGTCAAGATAAGCGAAAAGCATAAGCCATTGTGTGGCATGCTGATTTTGATAAGGTTTGGCAAACATGAAGTGTAAGGGGTTGGTGTTGGTCACAACATAGGTTTTTGGTTGAGTAGGTAATGACAAAGTTTGGTGGCAACAAAAATAAGGCTAAGAAAAGTTTTTCGGGATGGGTTTATCGTGGTTTCATAGTCTAAAAGAGTACGGCTTATGTAATAAACTACTGTTGTTGCGAGTCAACACAACATTTCACGAGCTTGATCGATTTCTAGTTTGATCATACTAGCATCTAGTGTGATTGCACAACATGGAAACCTCTCTCCAAGTGTGGGGACTTGTAAAATGAGAGAAGAATCTCAGATTAGAGGCTGGTTCCTCAAACTCCTCGATTAGATCTAGTGTTTACACAATCAGAGAGGTTCAAATCCTAATTTTACCCTAATTTACAGTAGACAGGATAAGAAATGTAGAAAATGAAACTAACCTAATGATGGTGATGCACCAAAGGAGTGGTGAACATTTTTTGCTCATAAAAATAGGCACAAATCCATGAAATGCAACACGAAAAACATACACAAGTTGATAAGATGCAATAAGAGATCTGAAAATGAAGTAAAAAACAATACAAACAGAGGATCGAAAACATTCACGAGTTTGCCTTTGTCATTTCCATGTAAAATCCTTGCATTACACCATCAAAGAGGTATAAACCTATTACAATCCTTGAAAAAGGCACGATACTTACAAAATTCACTTGTTTGGTGAAAGAAGAAGTCTAATGTTCAAAAAAGTGTTCCCTTTTTTAAGAAATGAGCCAAATCTGGCTTTTACATTGCATGAGGTCGAGCCAGGGAGAGAAAAATGTACAAAGCGTGGGAGCCCATTCCTCATTGATTTAGCAAATGCATTAAATCAGCATGGAGGACCTTACAAACCCATACCTGTCATTTTTGACCAAATTTAATACTGAATGGGTCGTATTCTCCTCCAATTTGGTCAAAAATGATAGGGTATGGTTTTGTAAGGTCCTCCATGCTGATTTAATGCATTTGCATCAATGAGGAATGGGCTCCCACGTTTTGTACATTTTCTCTCTCTGGGCTCGACCCATGCAATGTAAAAGCTAGATTTGGCTCATTTCTTTAAAAAGGGAACACTTTTTTAACATTAGACTTCTTCTTTCACCTCGAAACAAGTGAATTTTGTAAGTATCGAGCCTTTTCAAGGATTGTAATAGGTTTATACCTCTTTGATGGTGTAATGCAAGGGATTTTACATGGAAATGACAAAGTGCAAACTCTTTCTGTGAATGTTTTCATCTGTTTGTATTATTTTTACTTCATTTTCAGATCTCTTATTGCATCTTATCACTTGTGTATGTTTTTCGTGTTGCATTTCATGGATTTGTGCCTATTTGTATGAGAAAAAAATGTTCACCACTCCTTTGGTGCATCACCATCATTAGGTTAGTTTCATTTTCTACATTTCTTATCCCTGTTTACTTGCAAATTAGGGTAAAAATAGGATTTGAACCTCTGCGCAATTGTGTAAACACTAGATCTAATCGAGGAGTTTGAGGAACCACCTCTAATCTGAGATTCTTCTCTCATTTTACAAGTCCCCACACTTGGAGAGAGGTTTCCATGTTGTGTAATCACACTAGATGCTAGTATGATCAAACTAGAAATCTGATCAAGCTCTGTGGGTGTGTGATTCTGCGACAACAGCTTTTGGCACGCCTTAGGGACACTAGAGGTCTCATTTTTATTGCAGCAAAGTTGATGTGCATTTACTACAATTTTCTTGCTTGAAAAGAGCTATTATTTGCATATCTGGTGACTCCAAGGGAAGAATCAACTGGTTTCAGCAGTGTAGGCCTGAAAACTCATGAGAAGAGTCACCACAAGGTCAAGAGTTGGAGAAGAAGAAGTGTTGTTTGAATACCTGCAATTATCTCCAAGAAGAAGGAAAAGAGGAAGAAGGATTCAAAGGTCTCCATCTCCACCAAATAGAACTCTCTCAACTCCTCCACATGGTAGGCCTTTCATTCAGTCAACAAGGGTTTTAAGACCAATTAGAATGGCACAAAACAACCCCTATGTCAACTTCACAGGAAGCAGCCCACTTTCCCTCAATGCACAACATCTAATTCCTATTGCAGCCTTGAAGAACATTCCGTACTTCACTGGAGAAAATCAAACTACTCCAGGTGATCATGTTAAAGATATTGCTAACCTTTGTGTAATTCATGAAATCAATGAGATGCAAGTGGTACATCAAGTTCTCGCATCTTCATTCAAGGGTAAAGCATTGCAATGGTTTAGGAGCCTTGGAGCTGGTTCTATCACAAATTGAATCAGTTGTGTATAGCACTTCATGAGCAATTTGGAGAAAAGGGAGACAACTTGTCTCTTTTGGAGCATTGACAACCATCAAGAGAGCTCCCAATGAGCAACTGACCGATTTCAACTTCAGATTTCAAAAGACTTGGGAGAGAATTCCAAATGGCGGTCAAAGCCACAGCGGAAAGGTGCTTTTCTCTACTATCTCAAAGCTCTAAATTCTGATATTTCTATGTTGATTCAGTCCATGGGAGGCATAACTATCCCTATGGCTTATAACATTGCCATTAGGGATGAAAATTGTTTGATCCAAGCTAGAAAACTTGCCCCTAGACCTCCCATGCCAATGTTTCCAAGTTTAGAGAGTCCAAACACCAATCAAGCACCTAATTTTGCTCCTTCTCCCACTCCTAGAAATCAGAGTTCAAATGAAGCTTCCACTTCATCTCCAAGTGCCCCAAATGAGCTTCAAGAAGTCATGAAGCAATTGCAAAACCTAGGCAATGAGCTGGTTACTCTCAAAAGGCAGCAGGCCCAAGGTTTTAGACCTTCTTATCAGCCCCAAACTCAGCCTAACAGGTAACCATACCAACCACAAAGGCCTCCTAATCCAGCTGCAAATATAAATCAAACAAGGCCTCCTGCCAATAGACCATTTCAGCCCTATAATCCAAATGCCATATCTGCCTCTAAGGCATTGGTGCCAACACAAAACAACATTGCCCAAGAGTATGATTGGTGTTTTCCATGCAATGAGCCTCATAACCAATCCATGTGCTTCAATGGTGCTTTGAATCAAGCATTAATGGTGACAACTACTAGTGTGGAGGGTGAGGGCGATCGAGAAACATCAACAACAAGAAACATTCCAACAACAATCAGCCCCAAAGGACACCACATTGGTAAATTGGTAGGAAGAGGATTTTTGTGGCATGAACCAGGCAGTTTCTCAAGGTGTTGCAGCCAACACAAGGTCAAAAAGGAGGAATTTGGGTGAAGAACAGCCATTAGCCCCAACCAATCCACAACCTTCCATGGCTCCACAAATGGTTGGCAAGCAAAATTCAATTTCAAATGCACAAGGGCAGCTAAGAACAGCCCCTAGGCCAACTCAAATACCATTTGTTGCTGCCCACGTGCAAGGAGTGAATGTGCAAACCAAGGGACAACAAAGAGATCCTTCATCACCATTCAGTATCATTGATCAGATGAAGAAGACAAACGTCAATATATCAATGTGGGAATCCCTATCCATCCCAGGCCAAAGAGATCTACTGCAAGCTGCCATGAAGGGCTGGCCAACCTTGAATCAGCAAGTTCAAATGCAAGACAAAGTGCTCACAAATGCTGCCCATCCTAAGGGAAATCATGGAGGACAGCAAGGTAAGATGTTGAAGCCCCCTCCTTTCTATGTTTCATTAATCATTGGAAATCAGCTAGTACACAATTGCATGATAGACTCCGGGGCAAGTAGCTTGGTAATGCCTAAACAAATAGCTAATTAGCTAGGGCTCCAGTATGAAACCATATCCAAAGGGGTAGTGCAGCTAGATGGGACAGCAGTAACAACAGTTGGGGTGATTAGAAACTTGAGTCTTACCTTGCATGCATGTCCAAATGTTGTTGTTTTACAAGATGTATCAGTCATAGACCTCCCACCATTCTTTGCCCTATGTTTGTCAAGGAACTTCACAGCCAAGATTGGGGGATATTTGTCTGCTGATTGGTCACACATGCTGTTCAAAATGAGGTATGGAACTAAGGCTACAATCAGGTCTGAACCTATTGCAAACTTCCATATTGAGCCTTACACTCCAAGTCAGATCAACGCCAATTGTTCAGCATTTGATCAAAAAGACCACCCAAGCACTGATGAGGCTGACACCAAGGTTGGAAGCATCCCGGATCTAACTCTTGATGAATGGGCAAAAAGATACATGCATTTGATCCTTATCAAGAATTGGAAGAGTCGAGTTAGGGTCTATTGCATACACGAAGAAAATTAGCCTATTCCTAACATCACCAAGCCAAACCACAAAGATGATAATGAGGTATGACAGCTATTTTTTGATGGATCAAGGAGTAGACAAGGTGCAGGAGGTGGAGCTATGCTTGTTTCACCTCAAGGAATAAATTACTATTCAGCTTTTAGATTTCAGTTTGCATGCTCCAATAACACTGTTGAATATGAAGCCTTGGTGCAAGGGATGCATTGGGCAATCAAAAGAGGAATAAAGAACTTGCAAGTCTTTGGTGACAGTGAATTGATTGTAAATCAGGTCAAGGGACAACATGCTACCAAAAATGATCTTCTCAAGTGCTACAAGAACAGGGTGTGGGACCTCATGGAAGATTTTGAGGGTTTTGGCATCAAATCCATTCCTAGGAAAGAGAATCAAGTCACTGAAAGGCTTACAGCAGTAGGGGCAGCCTTTGACATTGTGGAAAGCATTCAACAAGACAAGGTATAGCCAAACATCCACGTGATTGTGAGGCCTTCAGTTCCGGATAATAATGTCAGTTGGCAAGTGTTTGAAAATGACCAGCAAATCATCCATTTTTGTAAGAAGAAGCTGAGTTCTCAGCCAAGAATCAAGAAAGATTGGAACAGCAGTATGGTCACCAAGTGGTACAGCTGAGAACTAACAAGTTGCCCAAGGGACTTATCACTCTGGAGTCCATTTTTAACCCCAATGATCAGTTTAGAAAGGAGAAAGCAAACATTTAGGTCAAGAGAGAGGATTCAATATCCATCTTGGTAGAAGAGAACAAACCATTGCAAATTGGAAGGATGACAACTGAACAAGAAAGGTATGAGTTCATACAACTGTGTCAAGAGTTCCCTGACGTGTTTTCTTGGAGCTATGAAGACTTGAAAGGTTTCAATCCCAACCTAGCTCAGCATACCATCGAATTGGATCCAAATACTAAGCTTGTCAGGAAAAACAAAGACCAGTCAATCCACACATGGAGCCTCTCATGAGGAAAGAATTGGACAAGCTGATTGAGTCAAGGATCATATTCCCAATCAAGCATTCTAGTTGGGTTGCCAACTTAGTTCCAGTCAGAAAGAAGAGTGGAGAGATCAGATTGTGTGTTGACTTCAGAGACTTGAATAGAGCCTCTCTCAAGGACCATTACCCACTCCCTTCCATGGAGCAAATCTTGCAAGTTGTGGCTAGCTCCGAGAGGTTTTCACTACTTGATGGCTACTCAGGCTACAATCAGATTATGGTGAAGGAAGAAGACCAGTTCAAGACAGCCTTCACAACCAAATGGGGAACTTTTACATACAGGAAAATGCCATTTGGGCTATCCAACACTGGTGCTACTTTCCAAAGGGCAATGGACATGGAATTCAAAGGTTTGATTAACAACATGGTGCTGATTTACCTTGATGATATCACTGTTTTTTCCAAAAATGCAGCAGACCACCTCTCTCATTTGAGACAAGTCTTCACAAGGTGCAGGAGATTTGGAGTGTCTTTGAATCCTAAGAAGTGTATCTTTCTTTCACATGAAGGAAAGCTCCTTGGCCATATTGTCTCCAAATAAGGACTAGAAATTGATCCAGAGAGGGTTGAATCCATAAGAGCACTACCATTGCCAAGCCACAAGAAAGCCCTTCAGAGTTTCTTGGGAAGGATAAACTTTGTTTGGAGGTTTGTCCCAGATTTTGTAGCCCTTGTGAAGCCCATCACCAAAATGTTAAAGAAGAGCAGGGATTTCAAGTGGATAGCAGAAGGAAAGGATAGTTTTGAAGCAATAAAAGAAGCTATCTCTCAAGCACCAACTCTCATTAACCCAGATTTCTCCAAGGATTTCATCCTCTATGCATTTGGAGGCAATGATACTATTTCGCCATTTTGGTACAGCGAGAACAAGGACAATGATGAGCATCCAATTACCTTCTTCAAATTTCACCAGCCTGGATGACTATGAGGTGAGGTACTCTTGTATTGAGAAGCATGCACTTGTAGTAATCAGAAGCTTGAAGAAATTCAAGCATTTAATCTCAAACAACAAGGTCCAGTTGCTGGTCTCACATGCTGGGGTTAAGGACTTCCTCCTCAACAAGGATTTGAATGAGAAAAGGGCAGGTTGGATCACCCGTGTCATGGAGTATGACATTGAGATCAAGATCACCAAGCTGGTAAGAGGGAAAGGATTGTGTGAGCAGCTGGTTTTGGGGAAGCAAAAAGAAGTATATAATGAAGAAGAGGCTATTTTGACAGTCCAGGACAACCATGAGCCAAGTGGCAATCAAGAAGAAGACAATGCTGCCCCCACCCCTTGCTAGACCCAAGGTATTATACAATTCCTAGGCACAGGCCTATGCCCTCCGGAGATGAACAAGACCCAAAGGAGACACTTCAGATTACAAAGTGCTATCCCGTATGCCATTGTTGATGGAGTTTTGTTCAAGAAAGATGTGAATGGAGTGCTGCTGAGATGCATTAGCACAAATCAGATTCAAAGGGTGTTGGAAGAGTTCCATGGTGGACCAGCTGGTGGTCATTTTGCACCAAGAGTGACAGCTCTAAAAATCATGAAGGCTGGTTATTATTGGCCTAAAATCTTCAGTGATTGTTATGCATGGATCAAGAGGTGTAAGAATTGTGCATTCTTCACAGGAAAAGAGAGACTTGCTGCCCTTCCATTACATCCAATCTCAGTTGACCAGCCATTCATGCAATGGGGTTTGGACTTCATTGGAGTCATTAATCCCAATTCAAGCCAAGGGCACAAATGGATTTTGACAGCCACGGACTATTTCACGAAATGGGCCAAGCGTGAGCACTCAAAGAGGCAACTGATTCTAGCATCTTAGAATTTTATGAGGGGATAACAACCAGGTTTGGTGTACCTGCTATAATAATCTCTGATAATGCATTGGCATTCATTGGATCTAAGGTGACTGAGTGGGCTGTTAAGAACGGGATCTACCTAAGCACTTCATCAAACTATTACCCTCAAGGTAATGGCCAGGCCGAGTCTACAAACAAGAACTTGTTGAGGATCATTAGGAGGACTCTTGACGAGAATCAGAGGTCTTGGCATACCAAACTGAAATCAGCCTTATGGGCTGATAGGATAACTCCCAAGAGATCCACAGGTAACTCTCCATTCAGGCTTGTCTATGGAAGAGAAGCAATCTTGCCCATGTCACTTGAGTTGCCAACATTGGAACTCATGAAGCAGCTAGAGTTGCTAGAGTTTGAGCCCATGGAGGTGAGGTATGCAGAGTTGATGGAGCTGCAAGAGATCAGAAATCAGGCATCCCAAGCAATGGAAAAGGATCAAGCTTTGATCAAAAATACCTTTGATAGGAAGGCCAAGGATAGATCTTTTCAGGTTGGAGATCTAGTGTTGAAATGGGATGTGGATAGAGCAAAACTGGGAAGGCATTCAAAATTTGATGCCATTTGGAGTGGCCCATACATGGTCACGAAGTGCAAGAACAACAATGCTTTCCAATTGGCCTCATTGGATGGTGAAGAACTGCAGATTCCAGTCAATGGAATCTATCTCAAGCATTGCTTCTAGAGGGAAAATTACCACCTTGTAAATATTAGATTAGATTTTCATTCCTCTAAGTGCTTGTGCACATTGTTTTGCTGTAGGTTAGTTTTGTTTTCCCTAAGTGCTTTGGCACAGCTTGCTGTCCATGGAGATGTTTTGCAGTCCTTGCTCCCATCAGGTGATATTCCATCTTCCTCCTTACACATTCTAAGTCAGTTGGGGTTCTAAATAGAATATTTGATGACTCCATGCCCAATGGACTACTTCAGAAACTAGTATCTTCTACCTAGCAGGAAGATGACCCCTTGAGTCACCAAATTGTTATCCAAAATTCACCCCCAGGGTAAATTTGATAACATGCATCAGAATATTCAAGTCCCAGGCAAATAGATTGATTCAAGGCCCGAAATCATGTTTTCTGGGTCCCTTGACTTCTTTCTAACTCTTCTATCCAAAAAAGAAAACCCAACAAATTCTAAAAATGTGAAAAAATTGTAAAAAACAAGCTTGGGAAGAAAAATGAAGAAAATCAGCTAAGTCGTAGTCCGGGACAATTGGGACGTCGGGCGCGAATGGGCCGAAAAACCTCCAAGAGGTCTCAGGGAAGTTGGGACATCGGGACGCGCGGGACGCGAAAAGCCGATTCGGCCGAAGGAGGAAAAAATTGCCTAAGTCTCGCTTCGGGCAGTCAGGGACAGTTGGGACAAGAGTACGCGAGAGTACGCGAACCGGCCGGTTCAGCCGAAACAGAGGACTTTCATTTGGGACATCCGGGCCGAAAGTACACGCGGGACGTGAAAAGCTGAGAAAGCCGAGAGCCAATCAAATCATGCCACGTGTCTTCACCACAAAGAGGGACAGAGAAGCTTTGAATCAAAGGCGGTTGAGAGAAATTTGTCCCGAGATAGTTTGGGACATCCAGGCCAAAGGGATGCGAGGGACACGAAAATATGGGAGGCCCACGGATGAATCAGGAAATGCCACGTGTCACAAGGGGAAGTGCAATGGAAATTGGCTAAGTGTTTTTGGTAAAAATTTCAAAGGGCAAGGTTTGAAGGGTCGGCCCGAGCCAATAGACACAGGACACGTGTCCTAAGGAGAAGGGGAGTGCGGAACTCGGGGAGGACTTAGAGAATATGGAAAAAGTTTTGGCTGAAAAAATAAAAGGTAAAAGATGTCCCCACACCCCTGTCAACCAACCAAAGCATGCCACGTGTCCCAAGTGGCGGGACGTGGGGGGAAAAATGGAAAAATTTCCAAAGAGTTAAAAAGATCAAAATTTTCAAAGGAAAACCCGCGGGAGGTAGAGGAGAGAGAATTTCTCGGTGAACCAACACCGACACATGGCATCCAACCTGAGCGAGCACATAAATTTTTCAAATTTTTTTTCCAAAATGCAAAAAGGTCAAAATTTAAATTTTTTTTGCCCGACATCCGTTTTTTGGGCCGTTTTGCCCTAAAACATTAGACCTTCATATCTTTTGATCCAGAGCTCGGATTTGCATGTTCTTTATATCATTGGAAAGATTATGAAATTCTCTATAGGATTCCATGGTCAATCTCTAATTTTGGTTCAGTTTCAAAAGAGAAAATTCAAAAAACGGCTCTGGTATGTGTCTATGGCCAGAAATGACATTTCAACAACCAAATTTAATACAGAATGGGTCACATTCTCCTCCAATTTGGTCAAAAATGACAGGGTATGGGTTTTAAGGTCCTCCATGCTGATTTAATGCATTTATAGTCAATGAGGAATGGGCTCCCACGTTTTGTACATTTTCTCTCTCCTGGGCTCGACCCATGCAATGTAAAAGCCAGATTTGGCTCATTTCTTAAAAAAGGGAACACTTTTTTGAACATTAGACTTCTTCTTTCACCTGAAAACAAGTGAATTTTGTAAGTATCAGGCCTTTTTCAAGGATTGTAATAGGTTTATACCTCTTTGATGGTGTAATGCAAGGGATTTTACATGGAAATGACAGTGCAAACTCTGTGAATGTTTTCAGTCCTCTGTTTGTATTGTTTTTACTTCATTTTCAGATCTCTTATTGCATCTTATCAGCTTGTGTATGTTTTTCGTGTTGCATTTCATGGATTTGTGCCTATTTTTATGAGCAAAAAATGTTCACCACTCCTTTGGTGCATCACCATCATTAGGTTAGTTTCATTTTCTGCATTTCTTATCCCTGTCTACTTGCAAATTAGGGTAAAATTAGGATTTGAACCTCTGCAATTGTGTAAACACTAGATCTAATCAGAGGAGTTTGAGGAACCAACCTCTAATCTGGAGATTCTTCTCTCATTTTACAAGTCCCCACACTTGGAGAGAGGTTTCAATGTTGTGCAATCACACTGGATGCTAGAGTGATCAACCTAGAAATCTGATCAAGCTCCGAAGTGCCGTGTGATTCTGCAACAACACTACCTTCTCCCTATGTTGTTCATCGCGATGAGTGAGTATGGCTCCCAAGGAGTGATCGGTAGTGGATATGTATAGGTAAAAAGGTTGATCATATTTAGGTGGAATGGGCATGGGTGGTTGGAGAAGGTAGTGTTTTAGGGCCTCAAAAGATTTGTGACAGTTATCATCCCATTTAAAGGAGACATCCTTCTTGAGAAGATGATGAAATGGTTGACATCGATCAGATAATTGTGAAATGAAACAGTGAATGGACTACAACTTACCTTGCAGAAATGATTTTTTGAAGGTTAGTAGGTGGAGGCATTTCAAGAATGACCTTGACTTTAGCAGTTCAACTTCTATACCACGTAGGAAATGATAAATCCCAGGAGCTTTCTTGAGAGGACAGCGAAGACACACTTCTTAGGCTGAAGGCAGATGCAATATTTAATGAGATGGTCAAAGATGGTTTTGAGGATGGTTAGGTTCTCGGAGCGGTGTTTAGATTTGGCCAATAGATCATCCACGTAATCTTCTAATATGTGATGCATGATGTCATGGAAGATGTAAGTCATATCCCACTGATATGTGGCACCAGCATTTTTAAGGACAAAAGGCATGACTCGATAGCAAAAGGTCCCCCAAGGGGTGATGAATGAGGTCTTGTGTTGATCTTCTAGGGCAAGCAGGATTTGGTTATAACCCGAGAAGCCATCCATGAGTGATAGCATCTCATGACCAGTGGTAAGGTCAACCAGTTGATCAATACCGGGTAAGGGAAAGTCATCTTTTGGGCATGCTAGGTTGAGGTCACGGAAGTCCATGTAAATGTGGAGTCCCCATGTTGCTTTAGTGATAAGGACAATGTTAGAAATCCAACAAGGATAATCAATGGGTAAGATGAAGGAAATGGAAAGAAGGTGTTGAAGTTCCTCTTTAACAAGAAGTGAAATGCGAGGGTGCATTTTCCTAAGTTTTGTTTAATGGGTTTGGCATCGGGAACGGTTATGATATTTTGGACCACTATGGTGGGATCAATACTGGGCATGTTTGCGTAAGACCAAGTGAAAGTGTGGTTATGATCCTTGATAAAAGAAGTGATGGCTTATTGTTCAAGAGGATCTAAAGATTGACCGATCTTTAGGATGTGTGGGTCACCACAGTATGAATGATGATCTCGATAGTCGATTCATTCAACATGTTTTGTGTCTCAGAAGGTAATGAATGATGAATATATGAGTCTTCTACACCAAGGTAGGTGAGTATAGATTCATCATCCTGACATTGAACGACATTAATGGAAGGTGTATCATCATCGATCATTTCAAGATACAGGAAGGGAAGAGTGGAAGGGGCCTTGCCCTCACATTGATAATTTAGATGCCCCAAGGAAATGGTGTTTATGAAAAAAAAAAAAAGGTTAGGAGGGATAGATTCAAGATCCATCAAATTTGTCGGTGAGGGTGGTGATGAAGGTGGAGTGGGTGAAGAAGGTGGAGAAGAGCTAGTGTCCTTAATGATTTCAATGTGGGCCTGTTTGGTAGGTGGTTTGGGAAAACCAATACCACTACGGTCCTTATGTTTGCAGTAATTTGTACATGGAATAATAGTATGGTGGCCTTGCTCATAAAATCCAAAACCAAAACCCTTCCACACACATCGGTGCGGAAGGTGTGGGAAAAATGGTGATTGGTAAGTGATTGGAAGTCAGCAGAAAAGGGCGAGTTTGTGGCGAGTGGTTTGGGTGTGTAAGTGTTAGTATCAAGTCCCTCATAGGTGATATTGATACGGAGATGAGGAGGACCATAAAGGAGGCATTCTCCTATGTGGTGATCTTAGCAAGGGTGTTGGTGAAGGCTTCCATACTCTTGTGGGGTAATGAATGTGTTGACACTATATAGGCGGTACTCCCCCAGAGTGAGGTGTAAAAACCCCTTCCAAAGGATTAGTGGTTGGTATGTAGGTAGCTGGAATGGATGATGTGTTAGAGGTCGACACGGAGGTGAAGTTAATGGATTAGGAAGATGATGGGTTAGGCTGTAGAGGTTATGGTAGTGGTAGGAATGGAGGAGGTATGTATGGTAGAAGTAGCAGATGTAATGGTAAGTGGAGGTGTAGGTGAAGAAGTAGCGGTTGTGGAGGTAGACAGATTAATAGGTATGAGCACATCATTGGTTCAGTAAAGCATGTTGCATGTTTTAAAAGGTGATGGATCAACTGGAATGTTATAGGTGTGTCATTCGTGTTCAAACTTTACACAACGATGCAAAGTGGAAGGAATGTAACCCATGACACAAATCCAGGGTCTACCAAGAAATAGGTTATATTGAAATCCCCCTCTAAGACGTTAAATAATTAACGAAGCAGGCGGGGGCACGCAATGTGGAGTATGACAGATGCCTAGTGTAGAGGTGATAGCATCATTGAATGAACGCAACATGACTGGATGTTTATGCATGCAATTGTTAGGTATGTGCATTTGAGTGAATGTATGGGATGAAATGATGTTAATGCTAGCACCCCCATCAATCATCACGCGTACCCATATGTCATCGATGTGGACATAGATGAAGAGGGTGGAGTCCAGGTCATCATTTTGCTATGGCACGATCTCTTCCTCCGAGAAGCTAAGGAGGCCACTTGGTGAATAGGGTGGGGAAAAGATGAAGGTGGTAATTTTGTGGGGGATGTTACGCAATGGGTTGTGATAATGGAGGCTACGGGTGTAGGGTCATTTGGTAAAACCTCAATAGATTGAAGAACCTCCATGAGAGCTTGATGATGGGATTCCGAGGTTTGGACGAGGTCATATAAGGACATTTTGAGGGGAGATTGGTGTAATTGTTTTAGCATGGTGTGATGTGTGACATCATTAGAAATGGGGTACGTGGGGCCATGGATAATGATTTTAGGTATGGGTATAGATGGTATGTTTGGTATATGATTGGTTGGTGGGTCAGTTGCCTTTTCTTTACCCTTATCCTTCTAAGCATGTGTAGTGATGTGTATCATGTTGATCTGAGGGGAGTTGGAAAATGGAGAAGGTGTAGGGTGAGTGGTATAATGACATGACGGGAAAAAACCTACCAGAGGAGAAAAACCATGTGAGGTGAGTTGGGCGCAACGACATTTGGGTGGTGGCGTGGCAAGTTCTCTGATGTGAAACATGTTAGTTTCAAATCTTGGGGGTGGCTCTAGGAGCTGTGAGGGTGGAGGTTGTGGTTGTTGAGTGGGAAGTGTAGGAATGGGTGTTGGTGAAGTAGGATCCTCGTCGAGAAGGTCATCATCATCAAAGTTGGCTTCTGGGGGACACAACTGGATAAGGATGGTTTTCAAGGCCTTGCATTTTTCCAAAGCGTGCCCTGGCACACAATGGTAGGTGTAAATTTTAGTATCATCAAACCTTTTGGCTTGGGTTTGAGGGGGTCATAAGGCTTTGAGTGGCGGTAATGTGATGACAGAAGTCTCAAGGAGGTTGGTTAAATTTTTTTATAAGACCCTGCTAGTGGATCACAATGGGAAGTGAGCGTGGGTTTGGGTGTAGGTGTGGTTGATTGTTGAGGAACAAATTTTGGAAGAGGAGGAGTGGGTTGAGTTATGGGTTTGGGTGCTGGCATGGTTTTAGGTGTCGGTCATGTTGGTTTAGGTATGGGTATAGTAGATGAATGAGTAGGAAGGTGTGTGGTTGTTTTGACTACCTTATTATGGGGTAGTGGAATTTTTTTTTGGATTGCAACTTCTTGGGTAAAGGTGATATGGGTGTACGAGGTATAGAGGGAAAAGTAGATGGGGAAGAGGGTGAGATACCCACAGGGGATAATGGGGGTGTCTTGTGAAGGTAGATGACATGGGTCGTGCTTGGCGTGTGAGAGATAACAACTGAAGTGTAGTGGGTAGTGAAGCAATAACTGAGGGTATTGGAGGTATGGGTTGTAAAGATGCTATAGGTGTGGGTGTATGTCATGTTGGGCATCTGGGTAGGTTAGAGGTTTGTGAGGAAGGAATGGGTTGTTGTGTTTTTGGTTTATTGGTGGGTGGAGGTTTCTTGACCATGTGGGGAAGTGAGATCCTTAGACAAATGAGACAGTGCAGTGTGATTAGCGCGATTGGGGTATGAGTTCTATTGGTGTGGTGATTATGTTTGGGTATCGAGTAGGTGTGGTGTTGTTATTGGAGGATGTAGCTAAATATAGTTTGATAGGTGGATGAGTAAGGCGGTAGTCGGTGTGACCCCTAAAGTGGTAATATGTTTAGTCAAGGATGATGTCATAGGTGTGGGCTTGGGTGTAGATATAGATTGGGCTATGGGTAAGGATGTGGTTTGAGTTATGACAGGTGTCATGGAAGGAGTTGTCATAGAGGTGGTTGTGTTTGGTTTGATTGGTTGAAATATTTTTGGGTAGATAGTGGAGGTATCAGCAAGTGACCTCTACATCTGCGTTGAGACAGAAGCAAAAGGCGTCACCATAGTAAGGCTCTATCCACATAATCTAAGTGATCAGCCAAACATGAGAATGACATGTCTGTAGGTGGAGTTGATGAGGACCTAATGGAAATTCCTGTAAAATGTGTCTTAGAGATGGGAAATGTGCTAGCTTTAGCTTCCATGGGTAAGAGAGCCGAAAGTAGGTCTGAGGATTTTGGGTAGCGGATGGAGAATGCTCACCGAGGAAAAGGTATATCAATTGGGTCTATGGTAGGTGTAGAAGGTGATGGAAGCTCCTCTACAAGTGTAGGAACAAATAGGTTCTCCTTTGTGGGTGGAGGAGGTAATGGGTGCTCCTCATGGGTGGCGGAGGTATTGTGGGTAAAATTTATCTAAGTGGAGAAGCTAGGGGTGACATGGTCTAGATGTTAGTGGAAGACTCCTCTGTAGGTGATGAAGGAGATGAAATATGTTCCTCTATGGGTGAAGGAATAGGGGAGGTTGGTTCTGATGCGGAAGGAGGATTTCAAGCTAGGATTTCCTCTATGGAAGGAATGTGAGGTAATTGGGAGGTGATAGGTATGTCATTAAAGATAGTGTAGACCTCACGGGTATGGGTATCATGAGTTAAGGTCTCACCTATTTGATCGAGACGAAGGGGCATGGTTTGGAAATGGTTTCTTAAAATGTGTAGGTTTTGGTTAGGAGGTGCATTAGAATTATCCGGGGTTAACTTGCCTTTCTCGAGCATTTCTGGACAATATTTTTGAAAGTGATGTAGTTGCCATCACTATGACTATTTACTCTATGATAGTTATAGAATTCATGTTCTTTATACCATGTAGGCATGGGGTGAGTAGGGTCAAAACCAAAGGTGTGTAGTTTTATGGGTAGAAGAGTGATGGCTCCGGCTTTGATAAGATTTTCTAAGAAATAAGAGTAAGGTTCCCAATTTGGGTGTATTTCATTGCTCTCATCCGAATTGAAAAGTTTGGATGGGAGAGAGATTAGATGAGGGGTAGACTGATTTGACGGATGAGCTAGGCCAACCATGAGTACCACTGCGTTAGCGGTGACCTTAGCTTTTGAATAATTGGTTTGTGGTTTGGAAGAATAATAGGTATCATTCGACTTGAATTCTAAATTATTATTATTACGTAGTTGGATTTTCTTCTCTTCGATGGTCCGAATATCTAACCTGTCGTGCCATAGTGAATGCTTCATGGAATGTTTGAAAGGTTTGGACCTGCAAGGTTAGTGAGATATGTCTAGCACAAGCCCGTGTGAAGAGCTCAATGAGTTATATTTGTGGCAGTTGGAAGGTGAGTTGGTTCATCAAGCTATGCCAGATGAGTGAAAAAAATCTGCGATAGATTCATCCTCATATTGACGCGTGGAGTATAGGTTGGACATGGTAACCTTCTTGACGATATTGATAGAGAAATGATCTAAGAAGGCTTGGGCTACCTGATTAAATGAGAATATGGAGTGTCTAGGTAACCCACTATACCAATCTAATGTAGGTCTAGTCAGAGACATGGGAAAAGTTCTCAAGAGCAAGGCATCATCGTGAGCAATCAGATAACACCCATGTTTTAATGACCTCAAATGTTGTTGTGGGTCTTCTTTGCTATTGAAACAATTGAATTTAGGATTTTTCCAATGCATGGGGTATGGGAAGATAGGAATCAATGGGTGGATGGGCTTGTTACAAAACTTGTTGTAGGTGAGAGTGTTACGGAGTCGGAAATCGATGCCTCTAAGGTCTACATCTTGTCCAACATCAATTTGATTAGGTCATTAGTAGGTTGTGCTTGATTGGGTTCCTCCCGTAGCATGAGAGGGTTAGTTTGGGCATATAATGGGGGAGGCACTCCGGTGTATGGTGTTGTCACGTAGGTTGATTGGGAAGAAGGTAGTGAAATATGGGGTACATACCTTGAGTGAATAATGGAGGAAACGGGAGGTGGTGATAGTATGTATATGGATGTGGAAGGGTCGTGGTGACCCTAGTGGTGGCGATGGGGGCTAACGATTATGGAATGGAAAAGACCACGTTACTGAAAATGGGTAGGGGTCATCGACATGGGAGGTGGTAGTGTAGCTACAAGTATGTGTGAGACATTAGAGGAAAATGAGGTTGCATTTTGGGTAGTTACCGAGGGTATGGTGGATGTGACAGTGCCATAGAAGTGGTAGATGTGGTAGTCATAGCAGGTATAGGACATAGCTATGAAACGACTAGGGGTAAGGTAGATGCAGGAAGCAGAGATCTAGATTGGGTCGATGCGGAGTGGGAGCGAGAGTCGGGGGATAGATACATGCATGTTGTATATCAACCCGACCTAAGGCATCTCAAGTGGATGAGTGAGAAAGGTAAAGCCGCAAGGTGACATGGATTTGGTTAAGGATTCATGCGAACTCCTCATCTCTGGTAGTGATAGTGATAGGTTGGATGGGATCCATGGCTAGTGATAAAATAGAAGGTGGTGAAGGACTAGGTGGGAGTGGTTCACAACTGGTGTGAAATAGAGTACAATTGCTTATCTTTGGGTCAAGCACCATGTGAACCAAGAATGACTAGGTAGGGATGCTTCTCTATAAATGACATAGAAACAACAGGACAGTGAATCGGAAGCAAAAAGTGGATTAAGTACTAAATGGTAGTTAGAAAGTGAAACAGGCTAACGATGTCGGTTAAGTAAAACTAACGCTATCGGGTAACCGATGCGGTCACTGTAGAAAATGGTCAGTGAGTGAAAAACCAAGTAGAAGGTCAAATCTAATAGGTATGCCAAATCTGATGGTGTTTTACAATGTCAATGGGAATGATGGTAGTGACAGGGACTATGAAAAGTGGAAGAAAATGAATAAAATGTCCTTTTGGGTAGGTTAACAAAAGGACCTAGAACTGATGTCAGTTGGGTATAACCAATGATAGTCAGAGGTAACCGATGATGGTTACTATGAAATTAAAACAGTGATGAAAGAAAAGTGGTTATGAATTAAAATTTGATGTAGAATCAGACCCAAAATTCTAAGAATGATGATGATATGGCCTAGGCACACTCAAGTGAAGCCAAAATACACCAGTTGTGATGAGGAGCATGCAAGGATGAACAAGAAAAATGAAGAACGTGATCTCTCACCTCAAAATGCAAGCCAAGTAGAAACACTAAGAAAAATGTGATCCTAGGAGTGCCTTTTCTATTATGTTTTTTAGCTTATGCTATTTAAGGATTGACACATGAACTTTGAAATAGATTTTATTTGTGAGGATGTCTTCCTACGAAGAAGGAGATCTAAAAGGTGAGGTTTCGGTATGTTATGGTGGGGGTGGGCCTAGCTCGAAGTATGACTCGATAGAATAGCAAGTTTCGGTGCCCACCGTTTATGTCGTGATCGTGTGATCACCTACAACTTCTTCCGAGTAAGATGTTGTTTAAGAATGTATGTATTTTCAATTTTTGTGAGGTTTGGTAAGACTCATAGAGAGAAAAATAGAAATAAAGTGCGTTCTACGGTTTGTTTGTCAACCATCACCGGTGGTCATGAATTCTAGCGTATATGTTTCCCTCGATTAATGTGAGCTAATGCGATAAATCGAAATGGAATGTACTTATTTTTAAACCCAAATCAAAGTGTGAAGTTGGATGACACAATAATATGAAGAGGAAGAGGGGTGCTCTTTCACTACAAAGTGTAGAAAATGTAAAGAAATGCTTCTTTTTAATTACACCAAAAGAAAGGTTTCCTTTAGAGCAAATAGAAAGAAAAGGTGGGTTAGCAAGGAAGAAAATTAATGTGTATGCTTTTGAAGGAAACAAACACACAACATTTCCTAGGAATGAATGAAATGTAAGGAACCTTAGATGGGTCCCATCGGGTGTGCCAAAATGTTTCACCTGATTCTAGATCATTTCTTTGAAGTATTGATGAAACAGATAGGGTAATGGGCGTAGGAGGAATACCTGTTTTAATGTTGGTTGATGGGTTGTTGCATGTGTATGACTTCGAATCCACAGCTAATTGTGAGAGCTTCCTTTTAGCTAGGAGGAACTACCTGTAATACAAAGCAAGACCGCTAGAAAAAGTTAAACAATATATGTAGTGAACTGCCTAGCGTATGCTAGATCCGAGAAGTGTGATACTTCCTAGATGGCTATCAGTCCACTGTTTTAAACAATTTAATGCGGTAAATAAGGAAAATCCTATTGTAATTCGAAATGATTTAGGTATCTCACTTAAAACACAATAATAAATAGATCTAATCTAACATGTTAGGTTAGAATAGTAGCCGAAGGTCAAGTAACTAGTTCTAGGTCTCTGCAGTCTAACAGAGCTCTCAAACAGATCATAGGTGAATGAACGATGTTGGTTAAGGGTGATCGATGACGATTAGGTATAACTGTGCGCTGCGATTCTTGTGGCAAAATGGGAATGCAACAGAACAAGATTTAGGTCTCCTTTGTGATTGCACAAAAGGACTTTGGTTGGTCGAGATGAGGTATTGGGTGATTTAGGTAGGATTTGGTGAGGTTTTAATGGGTATATGGAGGGGGAATGTTGAAGGAAGTCAATGGATGGCTAGGTAAACAAAATATGATAATATAATGATGAAATGGAATGAGCCAGAGAAGTATAATGTTTACTTACTTGGATTCTGGTCCTGGATGCCTGTGAGTGAGGGATAAAGGTGCTGATGAGAGGTTTGAATGCTATAGGTGGTCACCAACTAAAGGAAAGCTTTTGCATGGGCTGCATGTACATTCCTCTTTTCTTGGTTAGATCAGATCATTTTTGGGATGGTTGTGCAAGAAAAGATGCTTGATATCCTTCTTTGCATTCGTGTTCTCATTGGAATTCACTCTCAGAAGATGCGATATCTCCCTGAAATGTGCTAATGTTTGCCAACTTTTTCAATATTTTCCAACCTTCTTGCCAACCTTGAGAATAAGGTTGTTTTGGGGTTAAAAGGGTAACCGACAGTGGTTCCATCTTAACCGGTGATGGTTAGGGGTAATCGGCGTCGGTCAAGGTGGGATTTCCTAGGTTTACTAAACTAGGGAGATCCTTTTGATTTCCTCAGATCTCATGTCGTTAATCTATGGATTAGAGTAGGAGCTTCTTGTAAGCATGCGGGAATGTGGTTAGAGGGAATGTAGGCATTGATTTTTAGGGTTTGGGTAAGTCTTAGTTAGTTATGGAAACTTACTAAGAATAGGTCTTAGGTTGAGTTGGCTTGATGAGGTGTCTAAGTGAAGTGTATGTGTGGATATTATTTAAATAATAAATATGGTGAGGATAATGAATTAATTTAATTTAATTAATTAAATTAATATTAGTGAGGTGAAGGGGGCCATGGCTAGGTGAATGTGATGAAGGGTGCTTATTTGTCGAGGGACCAAAGGGAGTGTGACCTAATTTTAGTGTCTACAAGTAGTGTAGCAAGAGGTAAATATTACTTATTAGTAGGATCGGGAGTAAATCAAATAGTAAGTGCACTTATGGCACATCATCGGCATAGAACATAGGCACATAAAACTTTGGAATCACATTTGGGAGTAGCGTAACTTCACAGATTGTAGGAGTTTAGTTTAGCACCACTATTGGGACATAAGGCAGTACATCCTTTGGTCCAATTCCTATTATAGGGGAAGATCGGGCGAACGGGTAGCTCAAGATCTGGTGGATATAAAGATGGAGGTAACACAAGAGGTTCTAGATTTGGTGGGCATGGTCCTCATCAACCCCAGAATATTTACATGGAAATGTCACTTCATCTCCTAGAGTATAGGGGAATAGAAGATATTGTTGAGCATGTCCATATGTGTGAGATACTATGGCACACAAAAGGAATTACCGCTTCAAATCTCTAGGCAAGTCTGTTTATAACTACGTTGCGGGGCACGTGCATAACTAGTACATGAATTTTGAACTCGATCGATTTAAGTGGATTATATTGCGTTATATGATGATTTCATTAAATAATTTTGTATCCACGAGTTTGAGTATAAAATTATAATCATGCTCAAGGATATCAAATAGGGAACTACTAAGAGTGTCCTGGGAATATGATGCCTATTTCAAAAGACTCTTGTCTAAACTAACTTATGATATTCATGCAAGCCAACATGCACGATAGTTCATCGGAGGCTTGATCACACATTTTAGAATGGATTTATCACATAATACTTATACTGAGACCCGTGCGAGGCACTTAAAGAAACTTTGCATGCTTGAGAAATCCAGAGCATAGACACTAGAGTGAGCACATTCTTGGAGGCTCAGTTATGACAATGAAAAAATAGTTGGAGAAACTATCAGCCAATATAACACATGCGACATGCAGTGGAATTTGGTGCACAAATTGTGAAGTAGAGGGGTATAATAAGGATAGTTTTCCTCATAGATCGGTGCACTCCTTGTTTCTAGATTGTGAGATATGTTACTTGGATCATGATGTGAGCCATTGTCCATTGTTGCAACACGTGATAAGAAAGAACATGTCCTGTTACTATAATATTTTTTGGTTCACAACTCACAATACTAAATATTGCAAGTTAATTGATCATATCCATGATGCTATTGATATTGGTGTACGATAGACTGGATTTATGAATAAATCTAAGGATAAAAGTGAGTAACATGATCATGATCACACTCAAGGGCACTTGTGATCATAATGAAGGGCACTTTAAGGGAGGTCCTAGTAGAGGTTGAGGATACCATGGTGGATTTAGAGCCCGAGGTTATGGAGATGGACGAGGTGAGTTCCCTTGTGGAAAGTTTTATATGTGTGGATCTCAAAACCATTATATGCATGAGTGTCCTCGAACGTTACTTGTTATTTTGTGGAAAGAATCATAACTATGAAGATTTCTTGGACTTATATGAACATCCGAGAAAGTAGCAAAAATAGGAGAATAAGGGTACAAGGATGGTTAGAATATAGTGCACCGTGGAAAAGTAATGGATGATGAAGTTAGCACTTTGGATCCCGAGGTAGTAGTTATGAATATTACTACACTCTCTGTGGCTACTACACGCACCAGAGAAATGTCACAAATGCTTGCCATTACTAAGCGGAGGTTTTACATGAAAAGTATCAAGAACCTACACATCGAAGGAGGTTTATATAGAAATCATGGATGTACTCAAAAATATGGAAGGTGAAATACAACATTTAAAGGAACAATCATGGAATTTGGAATAAAAAAGGTAGCCGAGAATTTCTAGTCGGATGTTGATGATCTCGAAGGAAGTATGCAAGGTGTTGCTTCAGAGAACATTATTCCATTACCATGGAGTTGGTTAAAATGGAACACTCAAATGAGTTGGTAATGATAATGGATGGAAGATTCTTCATGCTAATCTCCCTCCTCATAGTTTGAATTATGAAAAGGAGATCACATTGAATTTTGATGTGGATGGATGGCTTTTCGAAATATTTTGATTGACACAGGCGTGAAAATGAATGTTCTTACCTTAGATGCATGGGTTCGAGATGGGTAGACCTCAATTGTAGCCATATTCCAATATATTATATATGGACAATTGGACTAAGTCCATGCCAATTGGAGTCTTGAAGGATGCATCTATTACTATACAAGGGACCAAGTTCACTGGGGAATTTGATGTCTTAGCACTTGCAGAAGTGGAAAGCTTCGTAGCTCTGCTTTAGCACCCTTGGTGCTATGTAAATAATGTTGATCTATGGTTCAATAAGGGATATATTTTTTTTTAGCACAAGGAAGAATGAGTAATTTTCCCTTTTGACATACGAAATATGCACTTTATATTGATCCCTTAAGTGAAGAATACCTGAACAAAATTTATGTGCACACCATTTGAGATCCGAAGCACTTGAGCCATCTAAGGAAGGAATTATCCAGTGGGATGATGCACAATCCATCAGTGATACTACAAGTATTTCCTATGACAATTGGGCACATGGCACTTACGAGATGGTTGGGTGTGAGGTAAGAAGTTTAGTTGTGCATGTAAGATGGTCGTGCTATGTTAGGTGGTTAGGAAACAACCCTATACCTCAATACACTGGTGAAGGAAACCCTGAGGTATTCCTACGAGCCATGGAAGTACAATGGAAGGATCAGGTGGACATAAGGAATATGTTAGTTTATACCCTACGCGGGACAACAACACATTGGTGGATGGTTCATAGGGATAATCTCATAGAATGGAGAGATGTAAGAGTTTCCCTATCAGCATGGTTTTTCAAAAGTAATCCACCTACTCAAATATGTGAATATCATGGTATTAATCTTGTTCAACACCACATTCAGCAAAGATGAGAGACTATGGATAGAGGGGCATGAAGATTTACCACCTTCGTATTAGGTGCATAAACTTTATTTCATCTTGTAAGGTTGTGCACGCACTTGGTATGTTTATGTGGAGTTGCATAGAGATACTGGAAATTGACAAGACTATACTACAAGAATGATCCAGACTTTTGACTACTTCTCCACTAAACCTTCGGTGAAAGAGGCATTACAGGTTATGAAGCACTTGACTATGGGAGATAGTGCAAAGGTGAAGAAATCATTCAGGAGTTATTTGGTGAGTCATACCTAGAAGCATGTTTTGATTAAGTAGATGAGATAGATGTAGAACTATTTGAGAGCGCTTTCTTGGAGAGGGAGAAAGGAGAGATGGTCTACATGGTGGATGATGAAGAAGTGGAAAATTTGGACATAGATCATTTAGAGGGTACGTGTGAGGTCTTAGATAGTGCGGATGAGAAGGTGTGTGCCTACCATGAACCTATGAAGATGAAGAAATTGAACATTGGAATGAATATTGAACCTAAGGAGAACATATTAGAGATTACTTGGTATAAATCTAAAGAGACTAAGATAATTGAGTCATTACGTGATTTCGAACTTTTTTCCAAGAGGATACCATGATTTGAAAGGATTGCATGAATATTTGGGTGAGATGAAAATAAATCTAAAAAAAGGTGTGCACCCAATTAGGAAGAGACCTTATAGTATGAACCCTAAACTACGCATAAGAGTTAAAGAATAAATTGACAAGATGTTGGAATCGGAATTATTGAGCTTGTAGAGGAATCGAGTGGGTTATCCCTATGGTAATCAACATAAATAAAGATGGAATAATCGGGTTTTGTCGGCTATATGGAGTTGAATTTTGTATGTGTGATTGATCCTTTCCCTACACCATTCACTGAGGAAGTATTGGAAGGCGTTACAAGGTGCGAAAATTACTCTTTTATAGATGGATTATTTGGTTATCATCAAGTAAGAATTACTAAAGAAGATCAAGAGAAGACGACTTTCACCAATGAATGGGGAATTTTTGCATACACGGTGATGCCATTTGGATTAAATAATGCACCTGCAATATTTTTGTGTATTGTTATTCAAGCATTCTAGGATTTTATTCACAAATTCTTGCATGTTTACTTGGATGATTGGACCATGTATAGGATTATCAAGAATCATTGTGACAATTTGAGCTTAATTTTTGAGATGTATAGACAGCTTAAAGATCTCTTTAAATATTAAGAAGTATGTATTTTCTACACCTTTTGGAACTTTAATAGGGCATATCATCAACAAGGAGGGTTTATTAGTAGATCCAACTAATATTACAATGATTTTAGGCTTGGAGGAACCCACCAATCAAAGTGATGTGTGTGGATTATTAGGCAACATAGGGTATTACAAAAAATTTATCAAGGGATATTCTAAGATTTTTTTGCCCTTGGAGGAGTTATTAAATGGTAAAGGCAAGTTCTATTGGGAAGAACCACAACAGCGTGCATTCGAAGTGCTAAGGAAAGGCTTACTATAGAGCCTATTTTATGTTTTCCTTCATGGACTATACCTTTTCACATACATGTGGATGCCTCTAGTATGGCCATTAGCACAGTTCTAGATCATCTTGGAGAAGGTATTGTAGATCATCCTATTTTCTTTGCTAACAGAAAGTTAACTCATGAAGAACAAAATTATATAACTACGGAGTGCGAGGCTTTGTCAATGATCTACACATTGCATAAGTTCTAATAGTACTTGCTAGCAACACCTTTTTTCTATATAGATTGCATGGTATTGAGATACTTGGTGAATAATCCAATCTTTCATGGGTGCATATGCCAATGGGATTTCTTATTCCAGGAGTTTGAATTTACAGTGGTGGTAAAGCTAGGTAAAATAAATTCAGTCGAGATCATTTTAAAGGATTCAATTAGGAGAGGATGCACAGAGTATTGAAGATACAATGTCATATGCACAATTATACAAGTTAAACCACGTGACCTTAGAATTAGAGGATATTTTTTCTTTTATAAATAGGTATGATTCCAAAAGGAATGAAGGCCTTGGAAAATAAACAACTTGCAATTCATGCCGCACCTTTCATGTTGATCAATGGTGACTTATACAAACTAGGTGAGATGAAGTATTGTGTCGGTGCATACGAGCATGAGAAAATGAAAATCATGGAGAAGGCTCATGGTGGTATTACAGTGGACACTATGCGAGTGACGCCACCTTGTGTAAGATCCTACTAGCTAGTTTATGGTGGGAGACCTTTTATAAGGATTGCAATGACTATTGGAAGGTGTGTGATCACTTTATCATGCATTGGAAAACCTTGGCGAGAGAGATGAAATGCCTATTGCTAATGTAAAACCTTTTGAGAAATGGGCAATTGACTTTGTAGGTCCTATTTCCTCAGCCATGTGCATAACTAGATCACACTACATCATCACTTGTATAGATTATCTTACAAAGTGGGCATAAGTGACAATTACAAAGGATTTTACACAGCAAAAAAACAACAAGGTTCTTATGGGAAAATATTCTTACCGTATGGATGTCTTTTAAGTTTGACAAGTGATAGAGGCACTCATTTCCTTAATGATACCATCAAGATATTATTGGATGAATTTATGGTTTCACACTATAAGAAAACACCCTACCACCCTCAATAAAATGGGTCTTCTCGGGATTTTAACAATATATTGAGCTAAACGTTAACAAAAAAATACAATGTTGGAAGGAAAGACGGGATGATAAAGTTTCTATTGTGCTTTGGGCATATAGAAAAACCTACAAACGATTGAATAAGGAAATACCCTTTTAGTTGGCGGAAATTTGCACGAGAGGTGGTTCTTCCCATAGAATTCATGTTACCTTCTTTACATATTGTGTGCGCAGGAGGTATAGCTGACAAGAAATCATTGGAAAAAATAATTGACAAGTTGATACAACTAGATGAGAGGCACGCCATAACGGGATGGAGTCGAGAAGAAAGAAAAATATAGGAAAAGGGTATGGCATGACAGAACATGACAGACAAAGAAGCTTGAGGTTGGGAAGATTATACTTATTTATGATTCAAAATTTATGCACCACCCAGAAAGCTTAAGGTGCCTTTGGTTAGGACCGTTTGTTACCTCTCATATACCCGACTCAGGCACGCTTTCTAGTTAGAGTTTCTTGATGGAACACGATTTCCTAGTTACTTAAACGGGAGTAGGTGAAGCCATAGTATAAATAAGACTTCTTCATGTTTGTAATAAGGTATTATTCCATTTAGATTAGATTTCCCTTATTGTATTTCCTTAATCGTCGCTATGCTTTGTCAATTTAGTTCATTATTATATGTAATAAGCATGTTTGCACGCCGAAAGGTTATTTCAATCTAAAGTATTTTTATGCACAAAGGACTATACATACCCTTAGTGTGGGGTGGATAAAGAAGGTTAGTCTGGTACATAAAGGAAATAAACTCACGGGTGACCATAAAGGGAACATGCTTTCAAAATTAATGAAAAATTCAAGAGGATTTCTCAAATTTAAACACCATGCGTAAGGCGGTGAGCACTCAATATAACTCAAGGAGGCTGCAATATTTAAGACTATGTATGTTTGGGTCACATTGGATAAATACTTCGGTGTAAGGAAGCATGGGTAGAGTAGATCTGTGACACATAAGTAGTGGTGTAACATTCCCATTTTAAGACTTTAGAAACAAGGAATTATTTTTACATAATGTTCTCTGTTCTAAATTACATAATTTAGAACACACATTCCAATGCCAAACTATCTCATAACAGAAAACCATATGTAGTTGTAATGACTCAATGAAACACCGATCTCTCATTCCATGACTCGGTATTAAACCGATCTCTCATGTTACTCAGTAATGTGTATACAACATATAATTGGTTCCTTTACCTTTTAGGGTACCCAAGTGTTCTTCTTAAGAGGCCTATCTGAATATTTGTTACCGATATTCATCTAAAATCCCACTTCTTAAACTAGGTGACATAGGACAATGCAACCAATAGCTTGTGATACTTTGGCCAAAGATTTTAAACATGTTTATCATGTTGTTTTGCACAGTAATGTTTCGGCTCTGCGAGAATAGACTTGCTTTTATCCTATCATTCCTTTGAGAAATAGATAAGGGTTAGGGCTAGGAGGAATACCAGTTGAATGTTGAGATGGTGTGCGCGTCTTTGTAGAGAAAGATCGGATCATTGCGAAGAACTCCTTTTTGTCTTGGAAGGACTACTGCAAGTAAGAATACAGACCACCAGATTTTAATTAGACAATAAATGAGGTATCTTTAGGCCCGGAAATATAAAACTTCCTTTCGAAGGTGGTGGTCATTCCCCTTTTAATACGATTTAACACAAATGATAATAAAGAAAGCTATTGCAAAATCTTGATTTATGTATCTCGTTACAAAGCAATATGAGCTAAACTATCAATAATAAAGCGTCACATTGTTGGTTCGATTCTTTGTCGTTGATACATCCAAAGTTGAGTTAGAGGATAAACCAGATGGATCTCGAGGTTGTTAGGTGGCAAATAGGCGGGAATAGGGTTTTGGGGTATAAGTCACAGTGACCGACGCCAGTCACTGGATAACCGACCACGGTTAGAGAACCGCTATCGCTAGGGGATAAACGATACCGGTAGGGTCAGCAATCTAAGTGCTTCTGGATAGAGGTTGGTTGCAAGGTGATTGTGGGGTTATTAAGATTGGTGGATGGCTGAGGGGAATGATGGGAGGATAGGGAAGACTCAGAGTGTGGTAAAATGGCCTTCTGGGCAATATCAGGATGTATGGGTGAAGGTTAAGTGCAGTATGTTGCTGGTAGTAGATCTAGGAATAAACTTATGATTACTATTAATCAACAGGTTCAAGAAAATGGTGCTTAGAAACATATAAAACACTACTTACTCGTCCCTGATGCAGGTGCAGGTTTCAGGACTGTGATGATGAGAACAGGACCCAAGTTGGATGATCTGACAATCCAAGATGAGTTATCTCCTCTTCTGATGCTCGGATGAGTGTTACTGAGCTCTGGTTATTCAGTTGCAGTCTTGGGCTTGATGTCCTTCTCTGCAAACTCTTCCTGTTTCTTCACTTGTCTCTCGCTCGCCAAGCCAAATCCGGATCCTTTCGATGATTTCTCTTTTTCTCGATCAAAATCAAAATCTGATCCTTTGTTTTTGGTTGGAAGTGGTCATTTACAGGGAACCGATGGCGGTTACGCAACCGACGGCGGTCGAATAGGAACCGGTATCGGTCAGGTCAAAGCGGGCTATTTTTGGTAAAATAGCCAGCTTTCCCTCCTTTTCTCCCGAGGGATTAGTTGCGGGCTTGGTCAAGTCATTATGAAGTTGGTTTTAGGTGCGGATGAGGAGTAATTAGTCATAGGTGTGGAATGTGGACCAAGTTATAGGTCTTAATTAGGTTAGTTTAGGGTTAAGACTAGGTCATGATGAGGTGGCAAAATGAGGTGGCAGGTATGGTGATGTGGATTTATTAATTATAAGGTAATTAATAAATAATTGTGTAAGGTTTAGGTGATGAGGTTAGGTTGTGAAATGAGATGCGGGGCACAGGGGGTCGTAAGACACAAATTTGGTGTCTACATTAGCCCCTTGTTGTCGTGTAGCTTGTCTTTGTTAAAGCTGCATGGACAATAATAAGAAGTGGTTACCCCTGTTAATGGTATAGGTAATCCCCCTCAAATCTATCACAGATTGAGGTAGCGTGAAATCAGGGATAGGGTTGATAAAGGGAAATGGTGTTGAGATAACGGTAAGATGGTGGGGTAGGTCCAAGGAAGCAGACGCACGTTGACATGCAGTAGTGCGACCAGGGTACATGATTTTGAAGAGAAAACAAGAAATTCATAGGCAAAGGTCGATAGTTTATCCAAACAAGGGTGATATAATCCTGGTATCCAAGGCATAGGAAGTAGCTCGGGGATATAACGGGTAAGGTACAGAACGTTTAGGCATGTTCGGCGACACGAAATGGTTGGTTTGGTTGAGATAAACATCACGGTCTTGGTCTAGGTAAAGTTGGTTGATGATCAAGTCAATGACCCTAATCATGCTAAAACATGAACAGTGAGCTCGATTGAACAAACAAAAAAAAAAAAAAAAAAGCTACATGATGGGTGGAGAAAATTGTAAAATGTTGAGTTTGGGTGAGATATTTAATTGGTGTGGCCTTAGGTCGGGCCAAATGGTTGGGTGCGGCCGTGGGTTGGGCCAAATGAGTTGGGTACGGCCTTGGTCGGGCCAAATGGTAGGTTACGGCCTTGGGTCGGGCCAAATGAGTTGGTTATGGCCATGGGTCGAGCCAAATGGGTTGGTTGCGGCCTTAGGTCGGGCCAAATGGGTTGGTTGCAGTGGTGGCCATTGGTTGAGCCAAATGGTAGGTTCTGACCTTGGTCGAGCAAATGGGTTAGTTGCAAACCTTAGGTCGGGCCAAATGGGTTGGTTTTGGCCGTGGGTCGGGCCAAATGGGTGGTTACTGGCCTTGGGTCGAGCCAAATAGGTTGGTTCTGCGGCCGTTGGTCGGGCCAAATGGGTTGGTTGTGGCCGTGGGTTGGGCCAAATGGTAGGTTACGGCCTTGGGTCGGGCCAAATAGGTTGGTTCGCGCCATTGGTCGGGCCAAATGGTAGGTTACTGACTGGTCGGCCAATGAAGTTAACAAAGGGTTGTCGAAGGTGGATATAGCGATGTTGGTAGAAAGGGATATTAGTAAATAAGGGCCGAAATTGGGGTAGAGGTGAGATAAAACCGATATCGATTGTGTACGACCGATATCGGTTAGATGACCGATACCGGTTCCTTAGGGCACAATAAAACCGATATCGGTTATGGGTCAAAAACCTATAAAAAGAAAAATACGGCTGGTCATTGTCACATTGTCAATTTGAAAACCAATTGGAGTTGTCTGAGGTGGATTGTTGAGATTGGAGCATTTGTTGGTTGAGGTGGCGCTATTTGAGTGGAGGAGTGAGTGATTAGTGGGCCCGAGTGAGTAGGAGGCAGCAGTTGATTGGTGGAGGACCGAGCGAGAGGAGAGGTGAATTCAGGCAATTTGGTTGTGGTTAGGCAATTTTGTTGGTTGGTAAAAATTTGATGTTGGTAGGGTAATGTTGTTGGTGTTGGTAGGGTAAAGCGAAAGTTAGCATTCCCAAGGAGTAGGGAATCGTGTCCTGATTAAGGTCAACACACAATCCTAGAGCCGAGCAAAAGAGGCAAGAGTGTCCCGTAATTGAGAAGAGCTAAACAAACCACATATTAATGTAGGATGAGCTTGAATCCCTAGGTACCTTGCATAGGCGAGAAGTCGATAGGTGAAAAGAGTGGTATAATCACAATATATCGGATATACGTCACGTCCCTTGAGTTTTGTTGCTTTAACAAATGGTGAGGTGAGGTGGTTGATGTGGGCGAGGGTGCAGAGAACTTATTATAAGATGATTATTCTGATAAAAGAGAACCAAACCTAAATAGACAAGTCCATGACTCAAAAGTGTTTTGAAATACTGCTTTTATTTTTATTTTATTTTGCTGGATATAGACTGATCGATGCGGGAAGTCTACATGGGATATGTATTTTGTTGTTCTTGAGGTCTTCACGAAGCTGATCAATGCGAGAAGCTTCTGATAAAGGCGACTGTATAGCTATCCTTCAAGGGAGCAGTCTATTTATAGTAGCAGATGCGGTGTTTATGTATAGCTGTCCTTCGGGGGAGCAGTCTATATATAATAGTAGCAATAGTTTGGCATATAGCTGTCCTTCAAGGGAGTAGTCTATTGTATAATTTAGAGGTCTAGATGTCCATTGGGCATAAAGCATCTAGTTTTGTAGGAAGTTTGACTCAAGAAAATCCCATAAGTGTTTTAATTAAGAATGTGTCATTTTGATACTTTGAAGTCATGGACTAGACTAAAAGGGAAGGCATCTTTTAAGGGGAGGTGATAATCAAACCATGTGAGCTGGATTTGATTCTGAGATGGAAGAAACAAAGTGTATGCGGTGGTAAATGAGCTCAAGGGACGAGCGTAAGGGAGATAAGAAGTGATATAACACTAATTTCAATAGTAGAATGGTCGAAGATGCAAGGCATTAAGGGGCTCAGGCTCAGGTTTACCATTAAGTGAAGCTAAACGATAAGTGCCTGATCCATAAGTGTGAGTGATAATGTAAGGCCCAATCCAATTAGGAGCAAATTTTCCACGTTTACTCTTTTCTAGTTTGGTTACATGTTGATTCTCTTTGAGGACAAGATCACCAACCTTAAAAGTACGCTCATGAAGTCATTTATCATAAGCACGCTTGATGCATTTTTGGTAGATTTGAAGGTGATCAAGAGCCGTAAGATGACGCTCATCAAGAAGCTCTAATTGGGCTAACCGCTCTTGGTGGAAATCATCATTGGTGAGAATATCCTGAAGATATATTCTGAGGGAGGGTATTTGTACTTCGAGAGGCAAGACAGCCTGCCTGGTACCATATACCAAAGAAAATGGTGTGGCAGTAGTAGAGGTATGAATGCTAGTACGATAAGCCCAAAGGGCAAAGGGAATGTGATCATGCCAGTTTCTTCCGGACTCATTGACAACTTTCATGAGGATTTTGGTTAGGGTTTTATTAGAAGATTCAGCTTGACCATTGGCCTGCGGATAGTAAGGTGATGAGAAACTAAGTTTGATACCAAATTTGTCACAAAGGTCTTGTAACAACTTATTTTTAAAAGATTTACCATTATCTGTTATTAGGCGATGAGGAATACCAAAATGACAAATAATGTGATGGTTAACGAATTCGACAATTTTTTCTTTTTTGATTGAAATGAGTGGAATGGCCTCCACCCATTTTGTGTAATATTCGGTTGCTGTGATTATCCAATGGTGACGTTGCGAAGAGGGTGGGTGGATCTCACCAATAAGGTCTAAACCCCATTGTGAGAAAGGCCAAAGATCTCGTGCGAATTGTAGCGGATGGCTAGGAGTATGTTGAAGGTTGGCATGTTGTTGACACATAACACAACGCTTGACATATTCGTAGCAGTCGTTATTAAGAGTAGGCCAATAATAACCTAGGCGAAGGATTCATTTGGCCACGACAAGGCCACTAAAATGTCCACCACAAATGCCATCATGGACTTGTTGGATGGTATAGGTGACCTCCGCGCTGGTTAGACATCGAAGGAGGATGCCGTCAAAGCCACGTTTATAGAGGAGTCCCCTCATGACAACATAATGAGAAACACTTTTAAGAAAAGCACGTTTGCCGTTACTAGTAAGGTCAGGTGGGAGAACAGAGGTTGTAAGGTAGTCGTGAAATTGGTGGTACTAGGTATCCTACGAATTAGCAGACACATTATTTATCATACAAACAACCGGGGCTGAGTAAGATGGGGCAAAAATTTGTTGACCAAGACGAATATGTCAGAGTCAGTTGGTGAGGTAGGAATTTGTGAGGCTAAGCAAGCCATAGTATCCAAAAATTTGTTAGTGGAGCGGGGAATGGTCTGGATAGAATAACGAGTAAATGAGGTCAAAAGTGAATCCACGTAATGTTTGTACTTTTGAAGCTCCTCATTCTTACATTGGTAGATGCCCATAACTTGATTGACTACCAATTGAGAGTCGCCAAAAATATTAATAGATTTGACACCTAAGTGTAACGCAACCTGGAGACCCAAAACAAGGGCCTCGTATTCCGTTTGTATTATTAGTGCAGGGGAAATCGAGCCGAATGAAAGAGGCATAGGTTCAAAGATCAAGAGGAATGAGAACAACACCGGCTCGTCATTACTATGCGCTGCATTTAGATCCATCGAAGAAGAGGGTCATTTGATACGACTCTTCCCCGAGTGAAAGAGTGGTGATGAGTTCGTCGGGAAATTAAAATTGGTGAATTGTTCCCGGTAAAGGGCCTCAAAGCAAGTTGGTCCGCATAATAGTTTGTTCTTTGATTGACTTTTGTTGTACAAACTCAAGGTCGAAGTCTGCAAGGAGCATAAGCCATCGGGCGATGCGTTGGTTTAGATGTGGTTTGGCATACATATAATGAATGGGGTCCGTGTTGGTGATGACAAAAGTTTTGTGATTCAGGAGGTAATGTCGGAGTTTGGTGGCTACGAATGATAGGGCTAGGCACAATTTTTCTACATGTGTATACCTAGTCTCATAATCCACGAGACTACGACTTATATAATAAATGGCTTGTTCTCGGTGTGCCGAGTCCCGATGTGCGAGCATGGCTCCTATAGCATGGTCAGTGGCAGAAATGTAAAGGTAGAAAGGGCGATCATCCTGAGGTGGAATAAGCATAGGTGGCTGCAAGAGATAGGATTTGAGAGCTTCAAAGGCTTGGTGACACTCTTCACTCCATTGAAAGGCAATGTCCTTTTTAAGAAGGTGATGGAAAGGTTGACATCGATCCAAGAGTTGGGAGATGAAACGCTGGATGGATTGAAGTTTACCCTGCAAACTATGCAATTGTTTGAGGTTTTTGGGTGGGGGCATTTCTAGGATAGCTTTGACTTTAGATGGATCGACCTCAATGCCACGCAAAGAGACGATAAAGCCAAGAAGTTTTCCCAAAAGAACACCAAAGACACATTTCTTTGGTTGAATCCGGACTAAATATTGCAACAGGTGATCGAAAATAATGGTTAAAACATCGAGATGTTCACTGCGATGTTTAGATTTGCCAAGAAGATCATCGACATAATCCTCAAGGATAGTGTGCATAATGTCATGAAAAATGTAAGTCATAGCCCGCTGATAGGTCGCACCAGCATTCTTAAGGCCAAATGGCATGACATGATAACAAAAGGTTCCCCAAGGAGTTATGAAGGCAGTTTTATGTTGATCGGCCGGGGCTACAAAAATTTGATTGTATCCCAAAAAGCCATCCATGAGAGAAAGCATTTCATGGCCCACAGTGAGATCAACAAGTTGATCAATACTTGGGAGGGGGAAGTCATCCTTGGGGCAAGTGAGGTTAAGGTCTCGGAAATCCGTGCATATCCGAAGTCCCCCCGTCACTTTAGTGATAGGTACGATGTTAGAAATCCATTGAGGATAGTCAATAGCAAGATGAAGGAAACAGAAAGAAGTCGTTAAAGCTATTCTTTGACCAAGAGGGCAATGTGTGGATGCATTTTTCTCAGTTTTTGTTTGACTGGTTTGGAATCGGGGTTTAGGGTGATGTTATGGATGGCAATGGTAGGATCAATTCCTGGCATGTCAGCGTAGGACCAAGCGAAAGCTTGGTTGTGGGTACGGAGAAAGGTAGTAAAGGAAGCTTGTTCTGATGTGTTAAGGGATTGTCTGATCTTCACAACGTGAGGATCCTCCTCGGTGTGGATGTTGATTTCTATAGTCGAATCATTCAACATGGTTTGTGTTTCAGACGGTAAGGCGTGTTGAATATAGGAGTCGTCCGCACCAAGGTAAGTGAGGATAGAGTCGTCATCCTAGCACTCAACAACATTAATCGAAGGTGAATCCTCTTCGATCATGTCTAGATACAGAAGGGGAAGAGAAGATGGGTCCTTATTATTGCGTTGATAAGTGAGAGGACCTATGAAGATAGCATTTATGAAAAAAAAAAGTTAGGAGGGATAGATTCAGGGTCTATCGACTCTATGGGTGATGATGGCAAAGTGGGTGATGATGGTTTGGTAGGGGTGGCGTCGTCATCCTCTAGGATACAACTAACATGAGGTTTCTCCAGTGTAGGTGTTTCAGAAAAATGAGACCACTGCGATCATTGTGTTTGCGTGTAGTCACGGGAATGAGTGTATGTCAGCCTTGTTCATAAAGACCAAAACCAAAGCCTTTCCAAGCACAGCGAGTCAAGAAGGTGAGGGCGAAACGACGATTTGTCAAGTATTGAAAATCGGATTGGAAGGGAACCACACCAAGAGGAGGTTCAGGGGTAATGGAGGATGCGTCAACACCCCCATACGTTAGGTTGGTGTGGCAATGGGGTGGTCCGTAAGAGATTACCTCCCCCACGCGACGGTCGTAGGTGGGATGTGCATGTAACTATCCATACTCCTGTGGGGTATGGAAAGAGCTAATGTTATATAGGCGGTACTCCCCCAGTGTAAGGCATTGAAAAACATCTACTAAGGGGTCGGAGGTTGGGATGTTATCTGCGGGAAAGGAAGTAATATTTGTAACGGTGGTTTCATTGGTTGAAGGTGTAGGTGCGTCGGAAGTAGATGGCTGGGTTGGATGAATGGGTGTCTTGACTGGTACAAGCACATCATTAGGGCGATACAACATATTGCAAGTTTTGAAGGGGGGAGGATCAACTTTTACGGTGTAGGACTTCCCCTCGTACTCAAATTTTATGCATCTATGTAAGGTGGAGGGAACGCATCCCATAGCCCGGATCCAAGGGCGGCCTAACAACATATTGTATTGGAACTCTCCCTCAAGGACATAGAAGAGTTCGGGTAAAGTACGTGGTCCTACACGAATGTTAAGGATCACGGTGCCTAAAGTAGAAGTAATAGCATCATTGAATGATCGCAACATGATGGGGTTGGCACACATGCAACTAGAAGGATATTCATTTGTTGGAAGGATTTTGAAGAGATGATGTTTAGCTAGCGCCTGCGTTAATCATAACACGACGTACTGAATATCCCGAACGTACGCTGAGATGAAAAGAGCAGGGTCAGGATCTTCAGCACCAAAGTCGATAATTTCATCTTCAGAGAAACTGACAACAGCGGCTTGCTGTACAGAGACAGAAGTGGTTGGGGAGATAGATTGTTTGGTGAGCGAAGCAACGTGATTAGGTGTTAGAATAGAGGTAACAGGCAAGGTTTCATTAGGTAAAACCTCTATCCCTTCAAGGATTTCAACGAGAGCTTGTCGATGAGATTCGAAGTCCGAATGAGATCATACAATGTCATTTTTACAGTGATTGGTGAAGCCGTTTGATCATAGTTCATGGGCAATGCCATTAGAGAGACGGATAGGCGGGTCCGCGAATAACCACTTTAGGTGGTGGTGCAATCGGGATGGTGGATGGAGAAAGAGATGCCGTAGGTGTGTTTTCTTTCGCTTTCCCATTGTTTTTCTACCCTCGAGTAGCAACACTAATCATATTGATCTCGTGAATATGAGAGGAGGAAGATGGTAGGGATAGGTCATGGTTTTTGAGAGGTGGGGCTGTAATAATGATAGATCTTGGTGAGGCGGGACAGTGGTATAGGAGAGGGAATTGAAGCTAAAGGTCTCTCTCTTCGTAAGTTGTCTTTCTTAACTTTTCTATCTGAGAGAGGTGACGGACGAAGTATGGCTTTCAACGCTTTGCATCCCTCTACGTCATGTCCTGGTGTGCGGTGGTAAGCGCAGATTTTAGACTCATCGTAACCTATAGGTCGAGGTTTAGATGGATCATAAGGTCTAAATGGGGGTAGGGAAATGGTCTCATTCTCTACCAACATAGCAAGGATTTTGGTGTAAGACCCTTTGAGTGGGTCAAATCAGAGGAAAATGAGGCTATTAGACTGGTCGATTCTCGTGATGACGTGGTGGGTAGGTTCATATGGGGGTGGTTTAGCCAAGGAGTTTTGATAATGGGTTTTAACTAAACGTGGCTTCTTTGACGCAGAAGCTAGGTTGGATGATGAGGCCACAGATGATGTGGTATCAGAAAACAACCATGGAGAAATAGGAGTGACAGAAAACAAATCTTTTGATGATGGAATTTGTTTAGGGTTGATAGGTGGACAGGATACGCGGGGTGATGGTGTTGCTATACCCTTGGATTTCTGTATGGGTGCAGAAGGTGTAGGTCGCTTTAAAGAAAACGCAGGAGGTATGATATATTGATGTAAGGTAGAGGGATGGGGTCCCAATATGGAAGGTAGGTGTGACGACGAGGGTTTTAGTTGTGTTAACGGCATAGGTTGAGGAAATTGAGTCCTGTCTCTAATGGGATGGACGGCTTTATTTTTAGATAAATCAAGCCGCTTAGGTGGGTGTGTTAGACTAGGTATGGGTGAGGTCCCAAGCATAGGGGAAGATTTGGTTAGGTTAATAGAAGTGGATGAGGTATTTGGTAGAGATGAGGGGGGTGAAGATGAGGACATAGGCATTTTAAGCTTCTGTAAACACTTCGGGTATATGGTAGAGGCATTAGGATCGATCATTTGCATTTGAGTAGAATATGGCGTACTCAAACGTTCCCATAGGACCTGTCTATCTTCTGGGGAATGACAGTCCTCACGTGTGAATAGGAACTTTTGTATGGAAGAAAGGTGGGTTGTGATTCCGGTCCACTGTGGGTGTGATACAAGGGGTATATGAGGCACTATATCAATGGGCATTAAGAGGTCAACCGGTTCTTTGAAAAGATTTAGGTAATGAAGGACTAATAGGTAGGAGGGTGTGTTTGAGAGGATCTGTCATGTTTAAAGAATGTGGTGATGTCTCATGCTCAAGAGGTTTCTCGTCTAAGGATGACAAAAGAAGTGGCAAGCCTTCCTCTTGTACAGCAAGAATGGTAGAAGGAGACGTTTGGGAAATAGATAAATTAGATAACATCCGCTCACAGTCTTGCAAGGATGTGGTGTAAGAAGGCTCATTTGTGAGAAGGGAACTCTAGGCGGTTAATTCCTTGATGGGTAAAGGAACGGCAAGGATTTCAGTTTGTCTTGATGACGAGGAAGGGGGTTTGGTTTCCTGCATTAGTGAAGAGGTTTGATTCAGAATTTGTTCGATAGAGGTCTTTGGCTAGGAATCGAAGACTGCATGGATCTCATGAACACTCTCCTCGGCTAAGATATCTTGGTTTAGATTACTATTAGAAGAATGATTCGGGAATGGTTTGTTGAATATTTTCAAATTTCGGTTAGCAGGGGCGTTAGGATTATCGAGGGCTATATCCCCCGCATCAACCATTTCCTGCACTATGTTTTTCAACATCTTGCAATTCTCATGACTGTGTCCCTTCACGCGGTGGAAATTACAGAAGTCATTTTCTTTATACCAAGAAGGTATGGCGCAAGTGGAATCAAACCCAGAGTGAGGTTTAACAGGAGGTAAGGTAATGGCTCCTGCTTTAAGCAATTTTTCCAATATCACACCATATGTTTCTCCCAAGGGAGTGTAGTTGATGGGCTCTACTTTATACTTATAGGTGGTTTTTGGCGGGGTATTAGACGGTGGTTGGGATATGACCATCACAAAGATGCACGGCCCCTTTTGATTTCGAAGCAGTCGATGGGTGAGGATTGGTGGTGTTGGGTTTGTTGGTGGAATCTTGGGTTCGGAAAGTGGGGTTTTTGTTGCGCAACCGCAATTTCTCTTCATCTAAGGCTCGAATCTCTAGTTTTCGAGCCATAGTAAAGGCCTTGTCAAATATACAGAAATTTTGAATTTGGAGGGTAGGAGAGATGTGCTTAGCACAGGCCCGCGTAAACAGCCTCGATAAGTTGATCGAGGCAAGGTATACGTAAGTTGGTTGATAAGGCCCGCCATCGTCCAACGAAATCTGCGATAGATTCGTCTTCAAATTGTCGGATGGCATAGAGGTCGATGATAGATACTTTCTTGGCAATGTTAATGGAGAAATGATCCAAGAAAGATTGGGCTAGCTGGTTAAAAGAGAAGATTGAGTGCTGGGTTAAAGCACTGTACCACTCCAAGGTGGGTCCTGATAAGGACATGGGAAAGGTGCGGAGTAGTAAAGCGTCGTCATGAGCAATCGACAAGCAGGCATGTTTAAGTGATCGCAAGTGTTGTTGAGGGTCCTCCTTACTATTAAAGCGGGTAAACTTTGGTAATTCCCATTGAGGAGGATATGAATGAAGGGGGACTAAAGGGTGGATGGGCTCCCGACAAACTTGCTCGTATGTCAAGGCGCTATGACTTCCCGAAACAAGCCTCCAGATTTTGCATTTTGTCCATCATTTGTTTAATTAAATCAGTAGTTGGATGAGATGATGGTGTGGTTGTGGTAAACGGAGGCAAGTTGGGCCAAGGGCCACCACTAGACAATGGTGGGGTTAAATGTTGATAAGGTATGGAGGATGAATGTGTTGAGGCAACCGAATAGGGATGTCCTATATAAGACATTGAGGTTACCGGATATGTGTGTGGAAATGAAAAGGTGGGCGGAGCTTGAGAAGGAAAGCTCGTGTGGATAGGTGGCAGAGAGCAAGTCATAAACGGAACAGTCTGCAAGAGAGACGAGGTGGGAGCATTGGTGGTAATGACATGTTGGGCCCAAGATTAACCAAAGGAAAGCCAATATTTGCCGTATAGACCCACTGCTCGCTGAGGTAGCGACGGACTAAGGATGTAGAAGGAAAAATGTAGTTATTATGTGGAGAAGGGGCTAAATGACCAGCTATATTGATAGGCATGCCAACAAGGAGTTGACCATCGGGTGTACGGTCAAGGGCATGAGACAAATAGTATTGTACAGTGCTAGGATTAGCATCCAGAAATTTGGCAAATTCCTTATCTCTTACAGGAATTTTAGGGATCTCACCGGTGTCCGTAGGGTTCCCTATAGAATGTGAAGGGGGTGATTCAGGAAAAGGCACAGAGAAAGCATGTGAAACCATGGCGGCGGATTGCTTTCGAGTGATAACAACCATGGACAGGAGTACACAGTAGGGTTTCAATCTATCGAAGCAAACGGACTTAGAATAGTGAAATTGGTAGGTTGCTGGTTTGTCAGGAACTGTAAAAGATAGTAACCGATATCGGTCTGATAACCGATGTTGGTTAGACTATAGCCGACATCGGCCGCTTAATCGATGTTGGTGTAAGAAGACCGTATAAGAAAATAAAAGAAGTCGCTGATTTGATTGTTAACAACGCCAAGACATTTATCAAATTGTTCTAAGGTAATCACGTAAGATGAGTGTATAACAGTAGAAAATAGAACTCGAAAACAAGCAAGATGCACACGCAAATCCGAGACTAACCCTAGGGTTAATTTTAATTATTTTGGGCTTATTCCTTTAGACATGGAATGATGTCAATCCTAAACAAAAGACTTAAGGGAAATGTCAAGTTTGTTTTGGCTTATAAGGTTACCTCAATCGGGCGGAGGAATACCGCGGAAAAGAGGGGATGTTTTGAGCTATTGCGTTAATTATAAAGTGATTCGGTATGTGTTGTGCAAAGAAAGTAAGATTAATTTCCTATCAATACCGTGGAAATCACCCCACGTGTACGACACATTACTTAGTCTATGTTCACTAGAATTGAAAACAGCAAGCAAGAATGTAATGCACGTGTTTTAAACCCAAATCGAAAATGATATTCGATGAAGCAAATAAGATGACTTTCACTAATGTGAAACTAGGAAAGCAAGACAAATTCTTTACTAAATATAACAAAAATAGCAACAACAAGTATGCTTCCTAAAACGAAAACAAGCAAGAGAAACAGAAACCCGAAATGGGTCCCACCGGGCATGCCAAAATGTTTCACACGGAATGTTTCGGCTCTGCAGAATAGACTTGCTTCTATCCTATCATTCCTTTGAGAAACAGATAAGGGTTAGGGCTAGGAGGAATACCTGTTGAATGTTGAGATGGTGTGCGCGTACCGTAGAGAAAGATCAGATCGACTGCGAAGAACTCCTTTTTGTCTTGGAAGGACTACCTGCAAGTAAGAATACAAGACCACCAGATTTTAATTAGACAATAAATGAGGGATCTGCCTTAGGCCCAGGAAATATAAAACTTCCTTTCGAAGGTGGTCAGTTCCCCTTTTAATACGATTTAACACAAATGATAATAAAGAAAGCTATTGCAAAATCTCGATTTAGGTATCTCGTTACAAAGCAATAGGAGCTAAACTACCAATAATAAAGCGTCACATTGTTGGTTTGGTTACTGGTCGTTGATACATCTAGGTTGAGTTAGAGGGATAAACCAGACTGTATCTGAGGTTGTTAGGTGACAAATAGGTGGGAATAGGGTTTTGGGGTATAAGTCACAGCAACCGACGCGGCACCGGATAACCGACCACGGTTAGAGAACCACTACCGAGACGGGATAAACGATACCGGTAGGGGGTCAACAATCTAAGTGCTTCTGGATAGAGGTTGGTTGCAAGGTGATTGTGGGGTTATTAAGATTGGTGGATGGCTGAGGGGAATGATGGGAGTATAGGGAAGACTCGAGTGCGGTAAAATGGCCTTCTGGGCAATATCAGATGTATGGGTGAAGGTTAAGTGCGAGATGCTTTCTTGGTAGTAGATCTAGGAATAAACTTATGATTACTATTAATCAACAAAGTTCAAGAAAATGGTGCTTAGAAACATATAAAACACTACTTACTCGTCCCCGATGCAAAAAGTGCAGGTTTCAGGATCGTGATGATGAGAACAAGACCCAAGTTGGATGATCTCGACAATCCAAGATGAGTTACCTCCTCTTCTCGATGCTCGGATGAGTGTTACTCGAGCTCTCAAGTTATTCATTGTGGTCTTGGGCTTGATGTCCTTCTCTCGCAAACTCTTCTTGTTTCTTCACTTATCTCGCTCGCCAAGCCAAATCCGGATCCTTTTGATGATTTCTCTTTTCTCGATCAAAATCAAAATCCGATCCTTTGTTTTGGTCGAAGTGGTCATTTACAGGAACCAATGGCGGTTACGCAACCGACGGCGGTCGAATAGAACCGTATCGGCCAGTCAAAGCGGGCTATTTTTGGTAAAATAGCCAGCTTTCCCTCCTTTTCTCCCGAGGGATTAGTTGCGGGCTTGGTCAAGTCATTATGAAGTTGGTTTTAGGTGCGGATGAGGAGTAATTAGTCATAGGTGTGGAATGTGGACCAAGTTATAGGTCTTAATTAGGTTAGTTTAGGGTTAAGACTAGGTCATGATGAGGTGGCAAAATGAGGTGGCAGGTATGGTGATGTGGATTTATTAATTATAAGGTAATTAATAAATAATTGTGTAAGGTTTAGGTGATGAGGTTAGGTTGTGAAATGAGATGCGGGGCACAGGGGGTCGTAAGACACAAATTTGGTGTCTACACATGTGTACATTCGTAGACAACATACTCACAAATGGAAGAATTCCTTCACCACACTTGTTATGGTATCTATAGTGGTCTTCACTAACTTCGTCTGTCCCACTTGATTCAAATATTAACCCTAGACAAGTTTAGCAATATTCCCTAGTGTGGAGGAATACTCACATGACTAAGGGTACATAGACATACTCAATCAAATTATGTCGATTGGGTGTGTCTAGTTATCCTAAGTAAATGTGAGTTGACCTCGACACTAGATCATGTCGCTATCTATGCATAGGGAAGAACTATGATCCAATCATGCACTTATGTTAGTCAAGTTGAACAAACTATGCGGGGTGTTGAGACATATCAACTACATCATAGTATCCTCGTAATGACTCTTGTCATTACAAAGGTACTACGTTGCAGTTGGTGTGTGTCAACATCCAATTGAGTTCCCTCATCGGATGAACATACCTTATTTTGAAAGTTTAATATCTCATTAATCACTTCATTACAGATTAATTACAGCTATGCCATACTTGATTCAACTAGGTCTTATAACTGATAAGGTTACAAGATGAAACTACATGTAAGGTTGGTATGCAGATAAAATCTACTTCCTAACCAATTAATTACATGTTTATGTTTATTATACATTGAACAACTTGAATCATGTTTTTACAGAATAGATCTTGCATTTATGAAAGTGTCAATTAATTTCTTACTTATTTAGGCCCTATCTTTAATAAGTTCCATGTAAAACTTATATTTTAGACTTCATGGGAATGAATTCTAAATTCCCATTTTATTTCCCTTCCAAGCATTCCTAACTTTGATTAAGGAATTTTTCTTAAGGAAGAATAGTTTCAATTATTTAATTACAATAGTCATGATACTTTTAACAAGATATTTTAGTTATGTCTATGATTCATTTTATGGAAAGTATCTTTCTCCCCTATATTATGGGCTGATGTCCATTTATAAACAAATTGCACATTATTAATTATTATCAAGGTTTAATACACATACATCCATATAATTTAAATATAGTCCTTTTATAATGGTTGAGTATCTTCTTAAGAGTGTCAAATTTATAAGTTTCATCTCTACTTGAGAAAATAATACAACTACAAATTAGATCCCTACCCCAACCATTCCATATCATTTAAGTATATTAACTGCCCTCCTTCATTGAGATAATACATATCAATAAATCCTAATTCATGACAAGAAATTATTTCAAATAAGTGTTACTTAGAATTCATCACATCTTTTATTCATCAAGAAGGATTGATACATTTATTGAATCCAAAAGTGTTTCAAAGATTACAAGGTATTAATACATCAATAGAGTAATAAATCTTATCACAACTTTCTTTTCCATCAAGTTCATCTCAAAATAATGAAACCACATATCATCAAAATAATGAAACCACATATTTAGTACAAAATATGTAACTTCCTATATGTCTTTATCCTTTCATCTTTTACGAAATCCATCTACAAAATTATTAGCATGAGTCGGTTCATTTGAACTGAGCATGATAAGCACTATAACATTAAAATGTTATGCTTTTAACTAATTGTTTCATTAAAAGAACCATGTTGTTTATGAAAGATTTATGAAAACATAACAATAAAAATTAAAGGATTTCCCTTAAAGCTTACTTGTTGGTTTCTCAAACGTGCACCCACGCCTCGGATCTAGAAGGATTAAGGTGTATAAGACCACAATGGAACCATCCCCAAGTCAGTGGGACCTTGTGAGTTTAGGATGGATCTCCAGAGAAGGCTGGTTCCTCTATCTATTTCTATCAAGCATCTGCTACCCCTAGTGCTGAAAGGGGAAAATAAGATAAGAATGCCAAGGGACCATGGAAAGAAGGATAACATGAAGTAAAATACACTAAAAGGTGACAGCTCAAGAAACGAGGGGTGAACACTATCTATTCTGAGTGAGAATGATAGGGGATGCATGAAAGGAGGCTAGGAATGAGTAGACAAAGAAATACACATTCAACAGATTGTTCTTGTGGAACACAACCAAGTATGGAATTTTTAGGGAATTAAAATAGCACAAAACTACACAATGTAAGAGAAGAGGAAAGAAGAAGGAATAAAAACACGTTAGGATAGAGAATAGTCACAAACGATGCTTTTATTACTTCCAAAAATGCACAGAACTGTTACAATGATAAGGAGGCCGATATCCACTTGCAAGAGCCAAACATGGAGGTATACAACTCAAAATACAGAAAATATGGAGTCCTTAGAAACATGCGTAAGGATCAAGAGTGTCCACCATAATAAATGAGCCTTCCTCTTACATTTATAGATGAATCCATGGAGGAAGAAGGAAAAAGGAGGGAAAACCTGAATTTGAAACACAACCACCAACAGGAAGCATTCAATGCCTGTAATTCCACCCCAAAACTATCATGTCTCGTATCAATTACTTGTTCGGTGCCTCAAAGGAGGAAGAACGGTGGATCATATCGAATCCAATCTGGTTGTTGGGGAAAATAGATCCTATATTAATGGCATGAAGATGTTTCTTCATTTTCTCCCCACCTAACCTCTCTCAAAATTAAAGTTTCAGATCTCCATGGTGTAGATGAGATCGAGCTCTTTCCAATGGTGCCAAATTTTTCATATTTTGAGCACTGAGTCAAAAGATATGCCCTTTTGAAATTTGAATTGGGTCCGTACAAAATGGTGGGAACCAACTATCAAACGAGCCCCCTTTGAAACCAAATACATGGAGGACTGCCCATGTCTAAAGGAAGCCTTTGTATTTTACTTTTGAAGTTACGTTAAGCTAATGGCACATGGCTTCTTCCATGGCTTGCTCATTACTTAAGCTATTCAACCAGAATTTGTCCCTTTTGGACTCTGAGACACATGGAAGGCCCATGCTCATTTGAAAACCCGCTCAGGATTTTACCCTTGAGGGAGCATCGTTAAGACATGTGGCACCTTCCGTCTGCATTCTATACTTAGTCATTTTGGGCCCGCTCTCCTTTGACCTTTGTTGACCATTTTCTATGTGGAGGGCTGGTGCAAGTTTGAGTCTCTCGGCCTGGATCCCACTTTTGAATGTGCGTCGTTAAGACCCTTGCACCCTTTGCTAAGTCAAATAATTTTCAACCGTTGGTGCAAATTTTTGGGGCTCTGGACATGTGGAATCTTGGTGCTTATTTGGGTCTAGCCCTTTGGATTTAATCTTTGGAGGTGCGTCATTTGGACACTTGGTAGCTTCTATTGTCTCCTCCATACTTAGCCAATTTTGGGCTCATTCTGAGTCATTTGTAGAGCCTGAAGACTTTGAGCCTTCATCATTTCTTTTCCTTTGAGCCTCTAGTTCTTTTGACACTACTTGACCTCCCCGACCACTGTTATTCCATTTCGAGATTACATGTAACTTGTCTCTGCTAGATTTGAAGCATGGATTCACTCGATAGATCCTTTCTTCAATTTCTTCTTGCACAGGGTCATGTTTGACCAAATCTGTCGGGGGGAAAAATTTGGGATAATAGTTTGGCAACTCACAGGGACATCTACCTACTAGATGAAGGAGATCAGTAGCCTGAAGCATCCATTGGGCATGGAGTCTATTTGTTCAATTATGAAATGCCCCTGTGATCACTTTGAGAATCATTTATGCACTCTGGAAGTAACAAAAGAGCGCACATAGGAAGCACGTGAGAGGAAAGAACTATGTACAAACAAACAATATGTGCAGAGCACACTTGGAGGAATTAAAACTACTATAATATATATAACATGATGTAGAAAATATGATGGAAGGGTTTGAAATAGATCTTGTTTATAGGGATTTTCACCGCACTTCCATCCTGGATGAGTTAACTCGAAAGAGTTAGCTCCTTTGTAGGACTTGATGATGTATGGGCCACTCCAAAGTGCATCAAAATTTGAATGACACCCTAGTTTAGCTATGTCAAGCATCTTATTTTAGGATCAGTCCCCAATTTTGAAAGCTTGAGGCCTAGCCTTCTTACAAAACCATTTATTTTTTGCTTGTTGATGTTGTTCTAGCTTGATCATGGTAGAGTTTCTGAGCTCTTCAAGATGAACCAGCTCTGCCATCTTGATTTCTCTTTGATCTGTGCCCTCAAATTCCAACTGCTCAAAGCGCCAATGAATTTAGTTCTAGTGTCAAAGGAAGGGTAGCCTCCTTGCCATAGACAAGCTTGTAAGGTGAAGTTTCTATTGATTTTTTTACTTTGATTATATTTTCCCGGAGTGCGCGCACGACCTTCATATGCCACTATCTTTGGTTGATGTTCATTGTGTGCTTCATGATTCTAATCAGGTTCTTGTTTTTTGATTTTTCTAGACCGTTTCCCTGAGGGTAATAGTTGGAAGAGGTTTTCAGGTAAATGCCCATAATTAGAGCCCAATTAGTGATTTTAGCACCAAGGAAGGCCTTTGCATTATCAGAGATAATGGTTTAAGGAATGCCAAACCTTGTGACTAAACCTTTGAGAAAGTCAAGGATGACTGCCTCAATTGATTCCTTAAGTGCGACAACTTCTATCCATCTAGTGAAGTAATTTGTAGTTTCAAGAACCATTTATGTCCAAGTGCTTGAAGTAAGATTGATCATGCCTATGAAGTCGAGACCCCATTGTGCAAAAGGCTGATCCATTTGGATTGGTCGGAGGGGAAGTGCTGCCAATATTTTCTTTCCTGTAAAGAAAGTGCACTCCTTGCATTTTGTGACCCACCTATATGCATCTACAAATAAGGTAGGCTAAAAGATACCTGCCATTATGATTTTCATTGTTGTAGTTTTGGAAAATAAGTTTCCACCAGAGAATCCATCATGAAATTCTACTAACACTTTCTCTCTACTACGCATTGTTGATACATCTTAACAACACGCCATCTAGATTTCTTTTGAAGAGAAGTCCATCAATCAAAACATAAGGGATAGATTGCAACCTCAGATGCCTTCTCTTTTCCTTGTTCAAACCGGGAGGTATGCACCCTCGAAAGGAATGTGATCATGTCCTTCATCTAGTCATGTGCATCGGGGTCTATATTTTGTTCATGTTCTACACACGGGAGGTATTCATCTAGAAATAATGAAGCCTCAGGTTCACTCTGCACATCCTCAACAATCTGCTTGCAGAGTGCACTACCTCTTACCAGCTTTGTGGCCTTAATAATCACATCATATTCCATGATTTTGGTCACCCATCGTGCTCTCTTCTCACTAATCTTTGCTCCCATGATGAAGTCTCTGACAGATGAGTGGGAGACTAACACCTTGATATGATTTGTGGTGAGCATAATTTTGAATTTCTTAAGTGCACACATGATGGCAAAGACTTGCTTCTCTATGTGACTGTATTTCAATTCATAATCCTTCGAGCTTTAAATCAAGAAGGATACTATTTGTTCCATCCCTTGTTCATTTTCCTATGTTAGGACAACAATAATGCTTGCATCAGCACCATAAGCATAAAGGATGAAATATTTTGAGTAATTTGGATTAATGAGTGTTGGTGCACAAGTAATCTCTTTCTTGATCTTATTGAAGATTTCTCTTCCTTCTACTATCCATCTAAAGGCTATGTCCTTTTTGAGCATGAGGGTGATGGGCTGAACTAGTCCCACAAAGTTAGGGATAAAATGCCTAACAAAGTTAATCTTGCCAAGGAAGGACTGTAAGGCCTTTTTTTGCACCAGCAGGGAAAGGGATAGGATGGCTGAAACGTGCTCAAGATCAATCGTGATACCATCTTTCGAAACCACATGGCCCAAGAGCTTTCCCTGAGCCACCAAAAAATTACACTTATTAGGGTTAAGAGATACCCCAAATTCTCTGCATCTCTTAAAGACCTTTTCCAGGTGCACCATGTGATCCACGCCTTGCTTTGAGAAGACAATTATATCATCTAGGTAAACCAAGATGAACTCATTGATGTAACCTTTGAAGGCAATATCCATGGCATGTTAAAATGTTACGATGGCATTTAATAGACCAAAGGGAATTTTATAATATGAATATGTTACCCACTTGGTTATAAATGTTGTTTTGAATTGATCCTCTTCCTTGACCAAGATTTGGTTGAAACCTGAGTACCCATCCAGCATGGAGAACCTTTGTGCACCAGCCATAGTATGTAGAATCTACTCCATTGAAGGAAAGGATAATGATCCTTCAGATATGCCTTATTCAAATCTCTGAAATCAACACAAAGTCTGATTTCATCATTCTTCTTACGTACTAGATTTGCAACCTAGGTAGAGTATTTGATAGGAAAGATAATTTTTTCCTCAATGAGTTTTGATAGTTCCTTTCTCATGAGGGGTTCTATCTTTGGATTGACTGGCCGTTGCTTTTGTCTAACGGGCTTGATACCATGATCAAGGTTAATAGAGTGTTGAGCGAAACTTGCATAAAAACCTTTGACGTATTATGTTATCACCAATTCTAACTATGCAAAATTGTTTTAAAATAATTAAAAATGAAAAATTAGAAATATTTGAAAAGTGTTACTTTGTGTGGTTCATTAGACTCATCACAATCATCTTATTTTTGTGATCGTTTTGGTCTTCGTTTCATGATTTTCTAAGCGAGAACTCTTCCCGCTGTGCTTTAAACACATTAAAATACATTAAAATAATTAATTAATATTTAATTAATTAATTGCTCCTTGTTTGATTAAATTAATTTTTAAAAAAATCACTTAAGGAGTATTTAATTAAATAAATATAAATTAAAGTTCATTCGACAAGTTTTAGTGTCGGGGAAGTAAGCTTTCGTTTCCAACTCAAGCTAGGTTGGCTTCTCGAACCCGATTTCCACTTTCCTAGCAATTTCCTTCAATTTTTCCACATGTGGGGTTTTCCTTTGCTAATTTCCTAATCATGGATTGGAAAACGGGCGTAAAATTCCCCAAATTCCCACATGGGGAAATTTGACGGGGATTACGAACCCATTTTTCCATACCCGTTGGCAATTGTTTGTTGCTTTCCCCATTTCCCCTGACACTTACGCTACTACCTGGGAAGAGAGGAAGTTAGATTAATTCCCGTAAATTTCCTCCATCAAACCCATTGGAAAAATTCATGCGAAGATTTCAATTGCTTCTTATTTCTTCAGGAAGAAATAATATTTTTCAAAGATCATGCAAGAGAAACTCATGCCATCATGTGAAGGAAGAAATATCACCAGGTATGCAAAGGAGGTTTTATCAAAATCTAAAAAAATACTAGCTAGAGGAGGATAGAAAATTTCCACACAGGTATTAGGAGAGAGGAAAAGTTTTTGAAAACAATAAAGAACAGCCTGAAGGAGACGCCTTGGGTGAAGGAAAATATAGGAAGGGAAAGCAAACCGTTTCAAATCTATGCGCCTAACCAACAAATAAAACATCACGCAGCTTGTTTACACAAGCTAAGGACCAAAGAAAAAGGTCATACGCATGTCAAAATATAGAACACAACTGTTAGCCCAAGTCATACAAAACACACGCCTAAGAAGGAGAAACCTCACGTGCCCATTCAAGAAGCTTTCCACGTGCTAGGGAAAAGATTAAACATAGAGAAAAGACCAAAATCCACGAATGTGGATATACAAGACATCAAGGAAAGAACAGTTTTCCATGCATGCAAAGGAGGAGAATGTAGAAAGTAATTTTAAATCCCAGGCTAGAGCACTTTCCAAATAATGAGGAGAAGCCTCCAAGAATGCTTGAATATTTCACAACAAATTTTATCGACCATATTCATAGGAGTTTCAATGGTCCACAACTAGCTGCAATTCAAAGGTGGGCTATGCATACAAAGCATAATGGCTGGTATAAATGGAGTTGGGTCTGCTAAATGGTAGGAAACCTGGTCCTTCACTTTGGTGTAAGGTCCTCTAGGGACAGAAAAGACACACACGGTCCTAGGGAATGTTGAATGTTATTCATCTTGTTCAATATCAAGCACTATTATAGTGCACTCGCTTAAGAAACTTGCTCCTGAAAGCTATAGCAATCCTATAATAATGCAAATAGTATTGACAAGATTGGCATAGGATCAATCGATGATGTTCTTTAGAGTATGGATCGTACAATCGTTATTTATGCTTCCTAAACTTTTCCCTAAACCATGAATGCTTGTTTGCGCTCCATCAAATACCGCAATAGATGAATTGCTATAGCGTGTTCGATCATGGATTCATTGATGGTGAAATGAAGGTTTATCACCCCGATGTTGCGAGGGTGGGTGTGGATTCTCAAAATCATTCTATACAGGTAGTATCAGTGAAGCATAGAACTGAAATTATCCTAGGAAGGTGCCGTGAGGAAGTAGTTGGCTATATGCAGCAGCTACAAGGAAGAAGAAGTTAGTTTCAATGAATCTGCAGAGTCTTCCTTTTGCTATTATGGAGGGTCCCGATGGGCCCCACTAATTAAATCGTGGTATTTGGGTGAGTACCGCTCATTTAATCCCACTCAGATTCTTGTGATGATTTTGTCGAATATTAAGCAAATTGCCAAGAATAATTAAAAAATCGGAGATTGTGGATTGTTGTATTGGAATACCCGTATATTTCATAGATCTTGAGTGTAGGGCAGTTCTGGATGCGGCCGCTATTGTTAACCTGAACCCACTTTGTTTGTTACATGAGACCACGGCCACGACCCTGGCTTATGGTATTTATAAAACGGATTTGTATGAAACGGATCCATTGAATGTCATTTTTTATATTGGACATGCCAACATGCATCATTTTGGTAATTTGAGGTTTGAGATGATAAGGCATGATGTTGTTGAGCCGGTGTTGTTGGAGGTTGATCTGATCTACCATTTGGCTTGTCCTGCTTCGCATGTTCATTACAAGTTTAATCATGTCAAGACTATCAAAACCAATGTGGTGGGAACCTTGAACATGCTTGGCCTGGCCAAGCGAGTTGGGAAAAGTTTTTTCTCACAAGCACTAGTGAGGTATATGGAGATCCTCTTCAACATCCTCAGGTTGAAACATATTGGGGCAATGTCAATCCGATTGGAGTCTGCAGTTGCTACGATGAGGACATGCGTCTCATGGAGACTTTGGCAATGGATTACCATAGGGGAGCAAATGTTGAGGTTCAAATCACTAGAATCTTCAATACATATGGTCCACAGATGTGTATTGATGATGGATGGGTTGTAAGAAACTTTTTTCTCAGGGTTTGCGTAGGGAACCTTTAATTGTCTATGGAGATGGTTGTCCAAGATGATGAAGTCTCACGGATGCTTCTCGGGAAATCAATGTTATAAATTAACATGAAACATGCTCGAGAGTAACTTGATTTCATACTTCAACAGATGGAAAGGTATAAGGCACAATCATCTCAGCTCAAAGTGAAGAATCGGTAGCTCGTGGCATACATACAACATTTGATCAACTTGATCACCTCCGATGTCCAACTTCTAGTCCCGGTGGCTATTCCTAATCGTGGGCTATTCCTAATCGTGAGGCGCTTGCAAACATCAAAAGAAAATAACATCATTGGCCATATGATAAGGGGTTGGATATATAAAATTTTGTGCCAAGGTCCGAGGGTCATTGATGAGACGGCATGAATCTATGATCGAGTGCAAACCCATCTGGATTTGATTTTCTATTTTGGAGAGGCTCTTGATGTCGAATTAGTCACTCTTGACAAATAAACTCCCATACATTCGTGAACTTGCCAATATCATCTTCATGTCACTTGTTCATGAGGGAATACTTGAGTTCACAAATCACAGTGGTCCATATAGAGTGGCTCAATTCGGCCAAGTTTAGGAAGATGATGCTGGAGGAGATAGATCACACTAACAATTACCCACGAGATGAAGGTAACAGGTATTTTTCGATTCAGATTCCTGAATGATGTTCATGAGTAAAATAACCATTCCTCTATCACATAAATGAGAAGTTTGCATTGCCATATTGATTGATAAAAATGTCTCTTGGAATAACTATTTGACTCGACAAGAACCTTCAATTGTGTGCATGCTGACACACTGCAACCGAGTTTGTTTCTGAGATTGTTGTGAAATATGAGAACTGCTTCCATCATTTCAAACAAGGAAAATGTTATTTTTGGTGATTATTGGTGATGTTAAGTGAACCAATAAAAGATAGGTTGTGCAGTGAGATGGAAGAGTCAGGTTATTCAATTTGTAGAAAGTGTTTGCAAAGCTAGACAATGCTTTCGACTTCATCAAATCAGATGTATAGTGCAAATAACTGGTTATATTTATTCATGGGGTGTTTGTTAAAGCCATGTTTTGTAATACCATTGGAGGTGAATTGCAATTTTGGCTCTTGGAGATCTTCTCAATGGCGAAAGACCGTGAAGCTAGATTCTAATAAACCAAGGTGGCTTAACGACTATGGTCTCATGAAAATGAATAATTCACCATATAAAGGTACTTGGAGAATGTGGAGAATTTTTAATGTGAATACGAATGAAGACAAATTTTCTCACACCAGATATTACTCGAGATAGAGAGGTGGATGAATTGCTCAAGTTTCAAGCTTAGCACTCTTGTCATTTGGAGGATTGTAGAGCATAGTCAATGAGTTCATTCCCGTATGATCGAGATAGGCGGACTCTTGGCCCAATGGATAAGGCACTGATCTTAGGTGTCTTGATCTAGGTGGCACATTGCTTTGACTAGAATGTCTACATGTGCATATAAGTCATTTAAGTGGGGTCCACATGTACCCATTTCTTTTATTTATGTATTTTTCCTTAAATGACCTTTTAACTTAAGTGGTTTCTATTTTTAGTCACTTTTTAAAATTTGGTTGAAAAATTCAAAGTCACTTAAGTGCCCTATTTAATGTGCATTTAAAACCCTAACTACTTTGTAACCAACTTTTGGGTTATAAAAGGAAGTGAGGGGCTCATTTGTAAGGGTGAATTTGAGAGAGGAGAAGAAAATACTTTTGTGCAAGCTTTGTTTCAAGAAGAAACTTTGTGTTCTTTTGTGAAAGACATTTTGGAGTTAATGAAATACAAAACTTGTGTCTCATTCATTGTCTCTTCTAACATTTGATGTTCTTAAGTTCATTAGATGTTAGGTGTTTGAATCTTGTATACGAGATATTATCTTTGATCTTATTGTCCCTAGAGACCAGCAATTGCAATTTCGTAAGAGTAAATGTGCTTTCACCATGTACGTGGTCGAGCCGCTTGAAGGTGACACTGCTAGAAGGTTTGACAGGAAAGTTTGAGAGCTCAGAAGGCACTCAGGAGAATCCTCTTCTAAGGATGTTTCAACACCAAGGAGGGAAGCATCGACCCCCATATCAGACACACCTATGCAAACCCCTCCTGCCTCATCAACGCAAGGACCTATAGCTTCTACTCCTTCTTCATCCACTCAAGTGTACCAGAAGAAACTCAAAGAGGTTAAGAAGGAGCCTGTGAAAAAATATCCTCAAAGAAAGCAGGTAGAAGTTCCTTTGGGACCAGAGAACATCATTGTTCTCAGTGAAAGTGAAGAGAGTGAAGTGCCAGCCCCTACAAATGCTCCTGAAGATCCAACGGATAAAGATAAGGAAGTACAGAGCACTGAACTTCCAAGTGCTATTGATTCTTCTGCCGCAATTGTCTCAAGTGCCCCACTCACATATCAACTTGAATCAACAGCTGGGAAAACCTTAAGCGTCATGAGCTCTCTATCTCTTGGTCCTCTTACCCCTCCTGCTACTTCCTCTTCCTCTTTTACATGGGTGCAACCTTTTGTTGATAGTAGGAAGAGGAAATCTTCCTCTTGGAGCTCAGGGCCAAATTTTGATGTCTGTGGCAGCCTTGTTAGGCACTACTCCTTCTCATGCCAAGAAAGCTAGAATCACCTCCAGGATAGTGTCTGATGCTCAGGGTCAGCAATTCCTAGAGATTGCTAAGCCTATAGTAGACAAATCAGAGCAGGACTTGCAGGCATCTAACCTAGAACTCTCAAGGATTCCAATGGGAGAGTCTACTCCCTGAAGGTGAGATCCACAACCTCCAGGAAATGGTCACAAGAGTCATTGGGAGGGTAGAGAAAGGGCAGCAAACTATTGAACAGTTGGAGGAACAAGCCCAGATTCTCACTGGCTTTATCAAATCTCTTTTGTCTAAGGACAAAGTTTTGGACCCTACCCCATTGACTACCCTTCCGCCACCTGTAATTTTGAGCCAAGATGAAGTACAGAGTATCAAAGACATGCACAAGTATTCCATCTATGGCAGAGCTATGGAGGCCATGGTGGAAGATATGCTTGTTGCAGGATTGAACTTCATCAATGAAGCTTTCAAACTCCATGGAAAGGTGAAAAATTTGCAACAGAAGTTCTCCTCTACTATCGGGATCATAGATAAAGAGCTCAAACTCTGGAGCAGTTGCATAGTAGACCTTTGTCTCATGGGACAGACATGAGATGAGAACATTTTATTGGTAAATAAAGTTTTTGATTATGCAAAGGATAATCTGTCAAGTCCCGGGATTACAACGTGGAGTGGAAGATCAAAGTCTTGGAAGAGGCTTTGGGAGACTGAAGAATAGGCATGCGTAAAGGGTGAAGCTTTCAAGACACTGGTTATATCTCGCTTTCAAAGATATACATTGTCATCTTCGGATGAAACTTCCGTGTGCCTCTTTCCTTGCAAGAAATGAAAGCTCAATTCTGAGCTTTTGTCAAAGATAATCTATTCAAGGAAAGCTCCATCTCCAAAGTAAAAATGAAGGAGATCTCGCTCTCTTCAATCAGCCATTGAAGAAGAAAATAAATATTATCATACTCATGTCGAGTTTGATAAGGAAATGGAGAAGTGCCTCGGATTTTGGGGTCGGTCCTATAGCCAACACGTCGGTCCCTCATGGCGTGAGACATAGCCGAGGCATTGAAAAGATTCAGTAGTGAATTTTGAAGTCAGTGGGTCCCTCCCATTCATAACCACATGTCTTCTTCTCCTTATTCTTCTCTTCTTTTCTAATTCTTTTTCTCGATTCATTGTAATAAGTTGAGGTATTGCGATTGGCAATCCTTAACTAATCTTTAGTTAAAAGAAGTAGTTACAAAGAGTAACTGATTTGTAAGCTATATAATGGCCTCTCCACGCCATTTTGAAGAGAGGAAGAACTTGGCTTATTTTCTGAAAGTGTAAATAGATCATAAAGAAATCAATACAGAAGGGCTTTTCATTCTTTGTCTATCTGATCTCTGTTATTCCCAACTTTTCATTTAATTTTGTGAAGATCATTTGTCTGTGTTATGTTAAGAAACTTTGTGTTCTAGCAGATGTTATTTACAGAACTTTGTGTCTTTAAATTCCATCTTATTTATATGATACAAATGATCTTGTTTCAATTCACTGTAACTTCACATACATAAAGAATTATTCTGTTATCTATAATTCTGAGTGTTTCCTTTCTGCTCATCCTCGTACTCTCATTCCTCAGTCCTTTTGTAATTGATGATCTTTATAGAAAACACTTTCGTAATGTCCAAGTTCAACCCAGAAAATAATGTTTTGTATATTTGTAAATAGGTTCATTTCTGAATAAGGGAACCTCTCCCATTAAAGAGGAGGGACTTCTTGTCCCCAGACTGTTGCTCTTCGTAAAGTCCTATTTGACGACCAACAGTTTTTGCGCAACTCACTGGGGAAAATCATATTCCAGTTCTGTAATTTTTGATCATCCTTTGATCTTGCGACTCCGTGTTTTACTCAAGGGAGAAGGGCCCTTGGTATTGAAGATCCTTAGTTTCAGCTTTTTGGAGCAGCGGGGTTTTCCTTTCCCTTCAAATAGAAAGACTCGTTCGACAAGCACTCCACCTGTCCGAAATAGGATTCCTACGGGTGGTATTCCTTCAGAGCCAGCTAGTCCTAATCTTCGACCTTTGATTCTTGCTAGTGTTGCAGTTCCTCTGCAAGCCATTTTTCCAAGAATGGCAGTACCATTGCCCTGGGGTCATCGTGTCGGGCCCCTTGCTCTTCCTCAGCCTTTGCATGAGTTACCTAGAGGTAATCGGAAGAACTTTCCTAAATTCAAAGGAAATGGCAAAGTGCATCTTGATGAACACATCGCAGCCTTCATAGTTGCATGTGGAGTTCGGGAGTTGAACATGAAGACATCTTCGTGAGACTGTTCGTTGAGACTTTACAAGATAATGCAGCTAACCGGTTCTATCACCTTCCGACTGGTACTATCACTAGCTGGGACACCATGAGAACTAGGTTTGAAAACCATTTCAAACCAGCAGAGGATGTGCATGCCTTGCTAGCCCAAATCTCTCAGATAAAGAAAGATTCACTAGAGCCCATGAGAGAATTTGTGGTCCGATTCAACAGGTTAATTAATAAAATTCCGGCAAATACTTGACCTGTTGATCAAATCCAAAAATGTTTCTTCCTAAATGCCCAATCACCTAAAGTTAGTTATGCGCTGAGAAGGGCTAATCTCGCAACATTGGTTGAGGATCAAAATCTTGTTGTTAGTGTCGAGGATGATTTGATCATGTTAGGGAAGTTGAGGAGAGACCCTTCTAAATCTAATTCTTTGCTTCCTCCTCTTCCACCCCCGACCTAATACTCGATCCCTTGGTTCGAAACTTGCGAATGATCTCATTGCTATAAAGAAACAATTGGCTCAGCATGCTCCTTATGTAGACGTCCCAAGGAGGAATTTTCAGCCCAGATATTGTTTTCCTGCTTCTCAAACAAGATTAGCACTTGAAGGACCTCATGTTAAAGTTCCTGTCAATGCAACCTGTGAAGTTGAGGAACCAGAGGATGATGAGGATAATGAAGCTTGCGAGGAGTTTGTGGAAGAAGTTGATGATGAAGCAGATGAACTTGAAGGATCTTGAGTTAATTTCTTCACCACTGAGGGCATTGATGATGGAGATGATTATGATGAAGTAGTAGTAGACATGAATATCGAATCATTCGCTGTCATGACCCGAGAGCAGACAAATCAGAGGGAGAAAGTGACGCAGCCCCCCAAGAAATCTAAGGAGCAACAGGCAACTATCCCCGTAATTGCAAAAAGAGGATCTCCTATTCCCGTTTCATCTACACCAAAGGTGAGTCCTATCAATCCTACTATTAAAGTTACTTCTTTTTCCCCCAAAGCTAATAAACCTAGGATCTCAAGTGATGATGGCCCGTCCACTTCTGGGTCTTTTGATATTATTGATCACCTGAAAAAGACTAAGGTTCAAATCTCAGAGGCTGAGTATTATCAAACCCATCCCAAAGCTTTTGTTAAAATGATTCACTTTGTCAATTCCCATTCTAAAACCACCTCTAAAGGCCTTTTACCTACTCCTTCTACACCACACCTAGTTTGGTAGCTATCATCACACCACCCCACCTCCACACTAACACTTGGAGCCATCGAAGAAGAGTGTCATTTGGTAAGTGGGTTCATCAAAGGAGAGGGTAGCTATGGATTCATCACGGAAATTGAAGTTAGAGGGTTGATTCCCGAAAGATGTACCTCTTCTAGTTGGTCAACGATAGCCTAGCCTTTGATGTACTTTGGATAAATAAATTCGAGATCGAGGTTGGAAAGAATCATAAACCAACATGTGGCACGTTGATGTTGATAGGGTTTGGCATACATATAGTATAAGGGGTTAGTATTGGTAATAACAATAGTTTTGTGGTTGAGTAGGTAATGACGAAGTTTAGTGGTGATGAAAAATTAGGCTAAGCGGAGTTTTTCAAGGTATGGGTATATCTAATCTCATAGTCTAGAAGGGTACGGCTTATGTAATAAATTGCTCGCTCTCTGTGTTTCTCATCATGATGAGTGAGCATGGCACCTAAAGAATGGTTAGTGGCATAAGTATATAGATAAAGGGATGGTCATCCTTAGGAGGGATGAGTACCGGTGGTTGAAAAAGGTATTGTTTTAAGGCTACGAAGGCTTTATGGCATTCCTCTTTCCATTTGAATGAAATGTCTTTCTTGAGAAGATGATGGACTGATTGAAAACAGTTGTAAATCTGTGAGATGAAATGAAGAATGGATTACAACTTACCATGTAGGCTTCGAAGTTGGTAGAGATTAGTAGATGGAGGCATTTCTAGAATGGCCTTTACTTTAGCAAGATCAACTTCTATGCCACACAAAGAAATGATCAAACCAAGGAGTTTTCCTAAAAGTACCACAAAGATGCACTTCTTTAGTTAAAGAAAAACACAATACTTGATTAGGTGGTCAAATATGACCTTAAGGACGGTCAGGTGCTTTGTTTTATGTTTGGATTTGGCAAGAAGATCATCTACGTAATCTTCTATTATGCGATGCATGATGTCATGGAAGATATAAGTCATGGCTCGCTGATATGTAGCACCAACAATTTTAATGCCAAAAGGCATGACTCGGTAGCAAAAAGGTCCCCTAGGGTTCATGAAGGTAGTCTTGTGATGATCCTTTGGAGAAAGTAATATTTAATTATAACCCAAGAAACCATCCATGAGCGATAGCATTTCATGGTCATTGGTGAGATCAACTAGTTGGTCGATGCTAGGTAGGGGAAAATCATCTTTGGGACAAGCTAGGTTGAGGTCACGAGAAGTCCATGTAAATGCAGAGTCCCTTGTCACCTTTGTGATAGGAACTATGTTAGAAATCCATTGGGGATAGTCAATGGTTAGGATGAATGAAGTTGAGAGAAGGCATTGAAGTTCTTCTTTGACCAGAAGAGCAATGAGATGATGTATTTTCCACAAATTTTGTTTGATGGGTTTGGCATCAAGAATGGTTATGATATTATGGACCACAATTTTAGGGTCAATATCAAGCATATCAGCATAGGACCAAGAAAAATCATTGCTATGGTCTCAAAGGAAAGAGGTAAAAGTTTCCTGCTCAGTAGCATCTAAAGATTGGCCTATCTTTAGAATGTGTGGGTCGTCCTGAGTGTTAATGTTGATTTCAATGGTCGATTCATTCAACATGGTTTGTGTCTCAAAAGGTAATGACCAATGAATATAAGAATCTTCCACACCAAGGTAAGTGAGGATGAACTCATTGTCCTAACATTGAATGAAATTTATAGAAGACGTATCGTCATCGATCATGTCAAGGTATAGGAATTGGAGAGAAAAGGAGACTCGCCATTGCATTGATAGGTTAGAGGTCCTAGGGAAATTTTTTTATGAAAAAAAAAGTGAGGAGGAATAGATTCGGGATCTATGGACTCCGTGGGTGAAGATGGCGATGTGGGTGAATGAGGTGGAGAAGGTTAGTCTTCCTCCATGAGGTCGATGTGAGCCTTCTTGGGAGGTGGTGCGTCAAAGCCAATGCCACTACGGTCATTGTTTTTACAAATGGTATAGAAGATGACAATATAGTGGCCCTATTCATAAAAACCAAAGCCAAATCCTTTCTATGCGCAACAATGGAGGAAGGTGTGAGTGAAGTGGTGGTTAGTAAGGGAGTGTAAGTCAGAAGAAAATGGTCGTGTGTGGGCTGGAGGTTTGGGTTTCTAAGTGGCAATATCAAGTCTCCCTTACGTTATACTAGTATGAAGGTGGGAAGGACCATAAGGAAAAACCTCACCTATGTGGTAGTCATAACTAGGGTGCTAATGTAGTTACCCATACTCTTGTGGAGTCAGGAACATGTTGATATTGTATAGGTGGTACTCCCCTAGAGTGAGGGATTGAAAAACACCTTCTAAGGGATCAGTAATCAATATGTGGGTAGTGGGAATAGATGACTCACTAGATTATAGGAAACAGATGAATTACTGTAGATGTTGTGGTGGTAGTAGGAATAACAGGGTTAAATGTGGGAAAGGTGGTAGCGACCTTGGTGGATGGACTTATGGGTGAAGGTGAAGTGGGGGTACTAGCAGAGATGCCTTGACTAGTACAAGAACATCATTTGGCCATAGAGAACATCTTATAGGTCTTGAAAGGTAATGGGTCAGCTGGGATGGTGTAGTTATGTCCTTCATGTTCAAATTTGAGGCAGCGGTGTAAAGTTGAAGGGACACAACCCATGGCACGACTCCAAGGTCGTCTAAGAAATGCAGTTATACTTGAACTCCCCTTATAGGACATAAAATAGTTCCGGACATTGCGAGGAGCCACACCGACATGGAGAATGATGGTACCTAGGGTAGAGGTCATGGCATCATTAAAGGAACGCAACATAATCTGGGTTAACATGCATGCGGTTGCGGTATGCACATTTTCGTTGTATGCATGGGAGGATATGATGTTAATACTGGCACCACCATCAATCGTAAGCCATCATATGCATATATTATCTATAAATATAGAGATGAAAAGATCGGGATCAAAGTCATCGAGACTTGAAGGGGGTGATCTCCCCATCCAAAAAGTTGAGGGCAGCTACTTGGTGAGTAGGAGGGGATGTAGAGGAAGTGGATGACTTAGTGAGAGAGGATGCATGATGAGGGTAAATGATGGAGGATACATGCATGGGGTCATTTGGTAAAACCTCAATAGATTGAAGAACCTTCATGAGGGGCTTTACGATGTGACTTAGAGGTTTGGATGAGGTCATATAAAGACATTTTGAGGAGGATTGGTGCGAATTGTTTTAGCATTGTGCGATGTGTGACCCCATCGAAATAGGATACATGGGACAATAGATGGTGACTTTAGGTATGGGTGTGGATGGTATGTTGGGTATAAGGTTGGTTGATGGGATAGTTTCTTTTTCTTTTGTTTTCTTTCTAAGCGCAGTAGCAATGTGAACCATGTTAATCTAAGGGGAGGATGATGGAGAAGGCGTTTCACGAAAGGTATAATTGCATGAGGGGAAAAATACTAGCGGTGGATAAGAGCCTTACAAAATGAGTAGGTCACATTAACATTTAGGTGGTGGTTTGGATAATTCCCTAATACGGACCATGTTGATCTCAAATTTTAGAGGTGGGAAAAATGGTTTTGGGGGTGGAGATACTGGTTATTGAGTAGGTAATGGGAGAATATTTGGGGAGATTGGTGAAGGGGAATGGGGTCCTCATCAATAATATCGTAAATCGTCAAAAATTTTCTTCAGGAGGACATAATTGGAAAAGAGTGGTTTTTAAATCCTTACATTTCTCTACATCTTATCCTAGCACACGATGGTAGGCACAAATTTTAGTTTCTTCAAACCCTTTTGGTATGGGCTTGAGCGGGTCATAAGGTATAAGAGGTGGTAATGTGATGACAAAGTTTTCAAGAAGATTTTTAAAATCCTAGGGTAGAACCCCACTAACTAATCACAATGGTAGGTGAAAGTGGATTTGGGTATAGGTGTGACTAATTTTGAAGAAAGAGGCTTTACGGGGGGGAATGGGTCAGTCCACTAGTTTGGTATGTGGAAAGGTCTTAGGTCTTGTAGGAATCTGTTTGGGTAAAGGTGTGGTAGAAGAGTTGGCTATGGAAGGTTTGGTTGGTTTGACTACCTTATTAGAGGGTAGTGCACTCTTAGCTTTGGGTTGCACCTTATTAAGTAAAGGTGACACATGAGTGCGGGATGTAGAAGGAAAATCATATGGTGGAAGGGGACGAGTTACCTATGGGGATAATCACATTGCGGTAGCGGTCATTGGCGGGGTCGCGTGGAAGGTGCAAATGGAAGAGAGGAGAGTTTCATGGGTAGTGAAGAAGTTATGGAAGGTAGTGGTGGTATGGGTGGTAAGAAGGTCATGGGTGATAGTGGGGGTTGTGTGGATTTCTTGGGTATATTAGAGGGTTGTGATGAGGAGGTGGGATGTTGCATTCTTGGTTTACTGGTGGAAGAAGGTTGTTTGGTTAGGGTTGAGGGTGAGGTCCTAGGATGGACGGAAGGGGTGAGGGTGACAATGGTGTGGTAGGTGAGGTTAGTGTATGAGGCCTAGCAGGTTGGGTCTTCCTTTTAGGCGTAGGAATGAGTTTAGTGTTGGTTTGGGAAGATGTGGCTAAATCTAATTTGACGGGTGGATGAGTAAGGTTTGATGTTGGCATGACCCCTAAGGTAGTGATGGGTTTAGGTAAGGGAGATGATATAGGTGTGGGTAGGTGTTTGGGTATAAGTGTGCATTGGGTTGTTCATAGAGGTGCATGTCGGGTTGAGGGCAATGGCATATAAGGTGTTATAATAGACATGGTTATGTTTGGTTTGGTTGCTTGAAACACTTTTGGATAGATTTTGGAGGTGTTAGTGAGTGACAACTGCATTTGGGTTGAAGTAGGAAGTAGAAGACGTCCCCAAAGCAAGGATCTATCAACATAATCTGGGCAATCAGCCAAGCATGAAATAGGGACCGTTGTAAGCGGGGCCGATGTGGGTAGAGTAGGAATCCCCATAAAGTATGTTTGAGAAAAGAGAAATGGTTAGCTTCGGACTACGTGGGTAAGAGGGCCAAAATTATGTCACGGGATCTTAGACGACGATGGTGAATGGTCACCTAAAGGAAAATGTGTTTCTATAGAATCCTCTATGGGTAAAGGAGATGATAGGAAAGACAAGGTAGACTCTCCTTGCGATGGTGTAGGGAGTGGACATGTGTCCTCTATGGGTAGGAAAGGTGCTACTAGATGAGTACTCAAAAATTGGAGAGGCAAGAGGTGGAGTGCTAATTATGGGTTCTTTCATGGGTGAAGGAGAGAATGAAGGAGGTTCCTCCATGGGTGGAGGAATAGATGGAATAGGTTCCTATGCATGTAGGGGATTTTGGGCTAGGATTTCATCTATGGAAGGAACAAAGGGAAATTAGGAAGTAATTGATATGTCATCGAAAATAGCGTGGACCTCACGGACATCGCTATCATTGGTTGAAGTGTCACCGGTTTGGTTAGAAGATAGGGAATGATTAGGAAATGGTTTTTTGAAGGTATGTAGGTTTTGGTTGGCTGGTGCATTTGGGTTATCCAAGACTAGATCTCCGTTGTCTAAAATTTCTTGGAAAATATTCTTGAATGTGATGTAATTACCATTACTATGACCTTTGACATGATGATAGTTACAAAATTCATGTTCCTTATACCACGTAGGTGTGGGGCGATTAGGTTCAAAACTAGTGTGTGGTTTATAGGTGGAAGGGTAATGGCGTAGCCTTAATAAGATTTTCCAAAATGGAAGAATATGGTTCCTCTATTGGGGTGTACTTTTGATGTTCTCATCTGAAGTGGAAATTTTATATAGGAGAGAGATTAGAAGAAGGTTTGGCTTGGTTTGATGTGTGAGAGGGTCCAAGCTTGAGAACCACGGTGTTGGTAGATCCTTTGGATTTTGAATAGTTGTTCTAGGGTTTCAAAGATGAAGAAGCATCATTTGATTTCAACATGGTTTTTCTGTTACGTAGCTGAATTTTATTCTTTTTTATAACACGAATCTCTAATTTTTGTGCCATAGTGAATGCCTCATCAAAGGTACGGAAAGTCTGCACCAGCAGGGTTGATGAAATGTTTCTAGCGCAAGTCTAAGTAAACAACTCTATGAGCTCAATTTGGGTAATTTAAATGTGATCTGGTTAATTAGGCTACGCCATGAGAAACAAAGTCAGTGATAGACTTGTCGTCATACTATCGAGTGGAGTAGAGATGAGTCATGGTGACTTTCTTGAAAATGTTCATTGAGAAGTGGTCTATGAAGGCTTGGGCTATTTGATTAAATGAGTAGATAGAATTTCTAGGTAGCCCACTATACTAGTCTAATGCAGGTCCTATCAGGGACATCAGGAAGGTCCGTAGGAGTAAGGCATCATCATGGGTGATCAGGTAACACCCATGTTTGAAAGACCACAAATGTTGTTGTGGGTCTTCCTTCTTTTTAAGTGGTTGAGTTTGTGTATTTCCCAATGTGTATGGTATGGGCAAATAGGAATGGACGGATGAATGGGCTCATTACAAATTTCATTGTGTGAGGGAATTACATGAGCCAGAAACTAATGCTTCTAATGTTTGCATCCTTTCCATCATTAACTTGATGAGGTCATTGGTAGGTTGTGATAAGAGGGCACCTCCCATGGTGTAAGAGGGCTAGTGTTGAACATGTGATGTGGGTGGCATTCCAGTGTATGGTGATGTTGAATAGGAAGGTTGAGAATGGGGGACCAACATAGAGGGAATATACCCATAATGAATGACAGAGACAAGATAGGGGGTTGTTAATAATATGTATATGTAGGTGGGATAGTCGAAGTGACTCTATTAGAGATTGGGGGTAGAGATTGTGGGATGGAGGCGATAAGATTCTAGAATGGGGTAGGGATCACCAACACCATGGGTGGTTGTGGTTTTCTCCTGGGTGGTCAATGAAGGAACAACCGATACTATGGGTGTGGCCCGATCTTTGCTGATGTAGCGGTCATAGCAGTGTATATCCTAGCTGCGAAACCACTTTGGGGTAAAGCGGTGAGGGTAACACCGAACTAGTAGGGATGTTTGTAGAAGTGGGGACAAGGGTAGGAGAGATGGATATGTGCATTCCATATATCAACTTGCTTGAGGAATCCCGAGTGAATGAGTGGGAAAGATAGAATTGTAAGGTTTGTTGGATTACGCTCAAGGAGTCATGCGAACTCCTCGTCACCTGTAGTAATGGTGGTAGGCAGATTTGGATCCATGGGTGATAGGATAGAAGGTGGTGAGGGACTATGGGGGTGGTTGACGACTGGTGTGGAATATAAGAGCATTAGTTTGGCTGTGAGTCAACACCATGTGAATAAATGTTGACTTGGAAAGACTGTATTCTATAAATGACACAAAAAATAGTAGAAAAAATGAGGCTAGAAGGGTGAATTCGGTCAAAGGTTGGATTTTGAAAACCAAACACAAACACCGATGATGGTCGGCTTACAGAGGTAGTGAATGGGTAACGAGATATCGGTCAAAAAAATTGATGCGATTCTTTGTGGAAAAATACTAGTTTCAGGAAGTGAAATAGGACTAATGAATGTGTAATGGAGGAAACTGTGTATGACAGAAATATCAATAGAGGGGAATAAGATGGTGCCATGAGGGCCAAAAACATAACAAAAGGAGTGATGAAGGCTATTCTAGGAAAAATAAATAGAAATCTAGAAGCCGACACCAACTAGGTTTAACTAATGATGGTCGGATGTTAACCGACAACGGTCACTCTGAAATTTAGAAAAAAATGGACAAAACTAAATTTTGTGATTTAAATCGGTGAAGAGTCAAAATCAAGAATCTAAGAATGAAATAAACGGGGCCTCACACACTTAGATAAAGTCGAATACTCCAACTATGATGGTGTAGTGTGCAAGAAAGAAGAACAATGTGGATTCATAGTCTCACACCTCAAAACATAAGTCAAGAAGAACACTAATAAAAACATGATTCTCGAAAGTGATTTTATTATGTTTGTTCAACTTATGCTATTTAGAATTGACCATGTGAATTGAATAGGATTTGTGGTTGGGAAATCATCCTATGAAGAAGGATATCTAAAAGGTGAGGTTTTAGGTTATGTTATGGCAGGGGGGTGCTCTCTGATAGGTGAATGGACAGAGATAACTAGTTGGGAGTACCTATCAATCCTCTAATTGTGTGATCATTGATAGGTGTTCCCAAGTAAGATGTCATTTAAGAAAATGTGTATATTCAGATTTGTGTAGTTTGGTAGAAGAAGAAAGAGAGTGCTTTCTACGGTTCAATTGTGTCAACCATTAGTGGGCATGAATTCCAACATATAGGTTGCCCTCATTTTAATGTGAACTAAAAATGCAGTAAATTAGAATGCAATGTAAGTGTTTTAAAAACCCAAATCGAAATATTATTTTTGATGTAGCAAGTGATGAATAGGAAGAGGAATTCTCTTTCACTAATGCAATGTGAAAAGAAAGAAGAATGTTTTATTTTCACGTAACCAAAAACATGATTTTCTTTTAGACAATAAAGAGAGGAAGAATGATTCCAGAGAAGAAAAAAATTAATGTGTAAGCTTTTTGAAGGGAAACAAACACACAAATTTCTACGAGGAATGAATAAATGCAATAGAACCCTTAATGGGTCCCACTTGTGTGTGCCAAATTGTTTCACTATTTTCTTTACATTTTTGGAATGTTACGAAATAGGTAATATTATGGGTAGAGGAGTAATGCATGTTGTGTTGGTCGGTTGGAGGTTAATGCGTGTGTTCGACTTCTCAATCCAATGCTAACTATGAGATATTCCTTTTGGCTAGGAGGAACTACGAAATAGAAAACAAGACCACCAAAGAACAGAGTTAAATAATATATAACGGTGGTTGCCTAGCATATGCTAGATCCAGAAGTTTGATACTTCTAGAAGGTTATCAACCCATTATTTTTATAAAACAAATTATGAAGTAATTGAAATACGTACATAAACAAATCTAGTGCTAGTATTCTGATTTGGGTAACTAAGATCACTATCAGCATCGATCCAATTAAATACTAAAAATATATGGGTCAAAGTCTTGGTCAAGCTTCATGTTATTCGGTGGTCTGCAGGTCAAAGATAGGGTCTGACGAGTTAGGTAAGGTGTTTGGGTTTTTTTGGTACATATATCATTGTTATTTTACACAGTATAAATAGGAATAGAGACCGGCATCGATCGGGTATGACCGATCACGGTTAGGCAAAACCAACGATGGTCATGGGTAACGAGTCGGTAGAGGTGGACTAATAAAACTCAAAAGGACCTACTTGTAGAGGTTGATCTGAGGTTAAACAGACAAAAGGGGGGTGGAGAGGTCTGTAGGAATCTTAGTTATACTCAGAGATGTGTAATAGTCGGATATAGGTGATTTAATGGTGTGGGTGGAGGAATGGTTGAGTTTATAGGAAAGTAAATGGTAGGGGAGTGAGGGTGTAAGTGGAAACTGATAACAATAATAGAAGAACCCAATAGACTAAAGTAGAAATAGATGATGTAGGTTAAAAAAGTGTACTTACTATGGTACAGGTTCAAATGGTTGGATGGTGATGACGGTTGATCAAAGGAATGATGTTTGGTACTGCGGTAGTGCTTCCCAGAATGTTACTGTAAGTGCAATACCTCTCGATCTATTCTGGTGTTGGCTATGGATGTTTTTAGGTTTGAAAAAACTATGGTTCTACTTGCATACAACTCTCTTCTCTCTTCCTCGATTCAAGAATGTGCCAACCCTTTCCACAAGGTTCCTCCAGTGAATAAATGGTAAATAACGATGGTTCCTTGTTAACCGACATCATTTTAGGGATGACCAACATCGGTTAACGTAGGATTCCATAGGTTTTCTAAAAATAACATATCTTACAATCAATATGGACAAGTCTGTCAATTTATTCGCAGATCAGAATGGACGTTATGTTTTTATGAGCGGGAAGGTGGTTAGAGGAATAATAGGCCTTGAGTTTTTAGGGTTGGAACAAGTCTTATTCATTTATAGAAACATGTTATGAATAGGTCTATGGTGAGGTGTCTAGGTGAGGTGTGCATCCATTTAATTAAAGTAACTAAGTTAAATTAATAAATGGGGTGAGGATGGGTATTAATTTAATTGTAAATAATTAAATTAATATTAATGTGGGGGATAAGGGTCATGGTTAGGTGAATGTGTTTAAGTTGGTTATTTGAAAAGGGACCAAGGGGAGTGTACCCAATTTTCATGTCTACACTTCCTTATGGGAAGAGATTGCTTTTAATTTATGTTCCTACCGAATGGATTTTCTACAACCCCTTCCATGGTGGTTGGGTTGTGGACATCTATTTCACCCCTATAATAGGGTTTAATCCGATAATAAATTTTTGTATTCTAAAATTATCGTCAATTTGATATTGAGGTATGTACTTAAGAAGTTTAGTAAACCTCTCCTAGTACTCTGTTACAATTAACTTTCCTTGAGCTATGTTTTGAAATTCAGTCATCTTCTCGATCATAGTAAAATTGTGGCGAGACATCATTTCCTAATGTAGTTTTTAAATCGATCCCAAGTGATTCTTGATTCATTAATATTAAATTCATCCTTACAGGTTGTCCCACCAAGAAGATGCCTCATGGGAAAGTTGATAAGCTCCCAATACTACTTTTGTTTCCTCTAAGAAGTTTCTTATTGCAAAGTAATTCTCCATTTCATTGAGCTATTTCCTAGCTTCATCCCCCAGTGTTGTACCATTGAACTTAGGTGGAATTATCCTTTTTATATAATTTGTGAGTTCAGTTGCTAACGTTGACTTTTTATTTGTAGGTTGATTGGGTACATTTTCATTAGAATTTTCAGCATTATTATTATCAATGCCCAAATTCCTAACATTGGTGTTGTCCACATGAGATAGTTGATTGTTATTACCAACATCTTATTCCTCCTCCTCACTACCCATAACTTGATGTTTAAATACAGCCGAGATGATCTCTTGTGTCCAACAAGGAAGCGGATGTATTCAATTTTTAGGGCGGTATCTTCCTCTCCACCTAGGGGTGGGTTGTTTGCAGCATTTCCCCTTGTTCTTACCATTTTTGTTAACAATAAAATTAATTTTTATCAAATTATGAATGCAATAGGTCCAAGAGATGCAACCTTTAGCTCGATAATGAATGTAACATTTCCATTTTAAGACTTTAGAATCAAGGAAAATAAAATACATAATGTTCTTTGTTCTAAATTACATAATTTAGAACACACATTCCAATGCCAAACTATCTCATAACAGAAAACCATATGTAGTTGTAATGACTTAGTGAAACACTGATCTCTCATTCCATGAATTGGTATTAAACTGATCTCTCATGTTACTCAGTAAGGTGTATATAATGTATACTTGGTTCCTTTACCTTTTTAGGGTACCCAAGTGTTCTACTTAATAGGCTGATCTGAATATCTATTACTAATATTCATCTAAAATTCTGATTCTTAAACTAGGTGACAAAGGACAACATATTGTAATGTCATATCCCAAGGTACATAGCTACGATACCACTTGATAAGAACTTTACATACAATAAATCTATAAATTGTAGAAGATAACACAACACCAGATATATGTGGGGCCAAGATGCCCTAGTAATCAATATATACAGAATAATATCCTTAAGGTAGGGCAACACCATACAATGCTCCTTAAGGAAGGAGTAACTCCATAATATCCCAAGATGGGAATCCACTTCGAGGTGACACTTCCAATATACCTCTACCAAGTAGAAGACTCAACTCATACATCCATGACCTCCTCATAATGATACTCACATCCTTTAAATAGGATGGGTAACACCTAATCCCAATGTAGGATGACCCATTACCCAATATAATTAATTCCTATGTGAGCCCATATAACTAACTAAGGGGATGTGTGCCACATGTCAGCATCTCCATCAACCCAAATACATTATAATATTATATCACATGTGAACCCATACATATAACTAAGGGGATGTGTGCCACATGTCGGCATCTTCATCAACCCATATACATTATAATATTATATCCCATGTGACCCCATACATATAACTAAGGGGATGTGTGCCACATGTTGGCATCTTCATCAACCCATATATATTGTATTGTCATATCCCAAGGTACATAGCATTTCCTCCCTCTTTGACATGTTTTGTCCCGAAACATAAGAAGAAGCCATATAATGAGTGCACTTTAAATTATTGCGCACTTGTCTCCATGATCAATCATCTAACCACCCATATGAAATCCTATGGGGTGATGTTGCTCCAAACCTGATTCCATATTCCCTTGTGCTCATCTAATTCCATCCTGGTCCATATGTGTTCCTCCTCAGCATCCATGTATATCCATAATTATTATTCATGTGATTCCGTGTCATATAATTATTGTTCCATTGATTCCATGTATAGCCAAAATTATTACTCCTCCAATTCCCTGTATATCCATATAGATTGCTTCCCTTGTGTGTCCTAGCATGTCTCCATGATTTTTTCCTCTCATGATGATGTGGGTGTCTATATGGTGCCTCCTTCGTATACTCAACCTTATCAACCTTTTCCTCAACTTTCTTGTCCTCTTCCACCTTGTTTGTTACTTCTTTTTTCTCTTGAGTAGAGAAATTATTTGTGACTTTATGTTCTTCATCCTCTCCTTTTGATTCATCATTATTCCCTTCTTCATCATCTTCAAATTCATCTTCATGATCCAATTTTACATTACTTTTTTCTTTGCTAAGTGTGATATCTTGCAATGTAATTTTCTTTCTCTTGTACCATAATTTCATGAATTTCTTTTACACATTAAGATTGATTGTTCCCAATCTCTCTAACCAAGGATATCTAAGAAAAATATCCATACCATCCATATCTAAAGCATAAAAATCTGAATGTAAAACATATTTATCCATAGATATCTTTGAATCTTCCAAAACTTGAATATGCTTACCATCCACTTGAGATTCCTTAATATGTTTTGCTTGTACATGTAGATTTTGAGCTACATCCATATTGATGAAGTTATATTTACTACTAGGGTTTATGGAAACAATTACATTTTTCCTTTGAATACACCCTTCAAACTGAAATATTGAAGCTTCCTTCTTTGGAGATGCACTATCATGTGTAACAACTTTATCATCAACATTTTCTTCTTCTTCTTCTTCTTCTATTTGTTGCTTCTTCTTCTTCTTCTTCTTCTTTTTCTTCTTCTTCTAATATTTCCTCTTCCTCACTATTATCATTAAATTCTTCTTTTGTTTCCCATCTGTCCATGAAAACTTGTTCCAGTTCCTCCAAGGACCAATTAGACTTTTCCTTTTCTAACTCAGAAAACCAAATCTATGCAGAGCCACTAATCCACAATTTGAAGAACCAAATATCTGATGGTTCAAAGAATTAATGCCTAATTTTTTCCACCATTCTCTATCATTAATCCTGTTATCTCCAAAAAAGTTACCATCCCCATGATCCACAAAACTAGGGTTTTAGGAATAGACCCTTTTGATCAAAACTTGTTCTAACCCTTTCGACTAAAATTCGGCCAAAAATCAGAAATCACAGAACACAAACCCTAATTTAATTTTTGAGAGGTTTTTGAAAATGTAAGAAATTCAGAAAAATTCCTCAAATTGCGGCCTGAGGAGAAAAATATTGAAAAACATAAAACTGTAATAAATTTGACAAAATAGATCCAAAAATTCTGAAATTTTTACCATAGATTTCTGAAGGGGATTTGCAATTCTGGTAAAAATTTAGAAAGTTATTTCAAAAACATCAGCTTGTAAAGCAAATTTAGGTGAAACCCTAAAAATGCAATAACTTCCACAAAACACTTCAAAAAATTCTGAAATTTGGACTGTATATTTATAAAACCATTTTACAACTATGGTAAAAAAATTGAGAAAATATTCGTATCTCGTTTCCAAAATATAGCCGAATCAATAAAATTAGGGTTTAGACCCAATTTGTTTTTTTTGCTGAAATCGATGCTCTGATACCACTTGATAAGAACTTTGCATACAATAAATCTATAAATTGTAGAAGATAACACAACACCAGATATATGTGGGGCCAAGATGCCCTAATAATCAATATATGCAGAATAATACCCTTAAGGTAGGGCAACACCATACAATGCTCCTTAAGGAAGGAGTAACTCCACAATCTCCCAAGATGGGAATCCACTTTGAGGGGGACACCTCCAATATACCTCTACCAAGTAGAAGACTCAACTCATACATCTATGACCTCTTCATAATGATACTCACATCCTTTAAATAGTATGGGTAACACCTAATCCCAATGTAGGCTGATCCATTACCTAATATAATTAATTCCTATGTGAGCCCATATAACTAACTAAGGGGATGTGTGCCACATGTCGGCATCCCCATCAACCCATATACATTATATTATCATATCCCATGTGAACCCATACATATAACTAAGGGGATGTGTGCCACATGTCGGCATCTCCATCAACCCATATATATTATATTATCATATCCCAAGGTACATAGCATTGCCTCCCTCTTTGACATGTTTCATCCCCGAAACATAAGAAGAAGCCATATAATGAGTGCACTTTAAATTATTACACACTTGTCGCCATGCTCAATCATCCAACCACCCATATGAAATCCTATGGGGTGATGTTGCTCCAAACCTGATTCCATATTCCCTTGTGCTCATCTGATTCCATCCTGGTCCATATGTGTTCCTCCTCGGCATCCATGTATATCCATAATTATTATTCATGTGATTCCATGTCATATAATTATTGTTCCATTGATTCCATGTATAGCCAAAATTATTACTCCTCCAATTCCCTGTATATCCATATAGATTGCTTCCTTGTGTGTCATATCATGTCTCCATGATATTTTCCTCTCATGATGATGTGGGTGTCTATATGGTGCCTCCTTTGTATACTCAACCTTATCAACCTTTTCCTCAACTTTCTTGTCCTCTTCCACCTTGTTTGTTACTTATTTTTTCTCTTGAGTAGAGAAATTATTTGTGACTTTATGTTCTTCATCCTCTCCTTTTGATTCATCATTATTCCCTTCTTCATCATCTTCAAATTCATCTTCATGATCCAATTTTACATTACTTTTTTCTTTGCTAAGTGTGATATCTTGCAATGTAATTTTCTTTCTCTTGTACCATAATTTCATGAATTTCTTTTACACATTAAGATTAATTGTTCCCAATGTCTCTAACCAAGGATATCTAAGAACAATATCCATACCATCCATATCTAAAGCATAAAAATCTGAATGTAAAACATATTTATCCATAGAGAGCTTTAAATCTTCAAAAACTTGAATATGCTTACCATCCACTTGAGATTCCTTAATATGTTTTGCTTGTACATGTAGATTTTGAGCTACATCCATATTGATGAAGTTATATTTACTACTAGGGTTTATGGAAACAATTACATTTTTCCTTTGAATACACCCTTCAAACTGAAATATTGAAGCTTCCTTCTTTGGAGATGCACTATCATGTGTAACAACTTCATCATCAACATTTTCTTCTTCTTCTTCTTCTTCTTCTTCTTCTTCTTCTTCTTCTTCTTCTTCTACTATTTCCTCTTCCTCACTATTATCATTAAATTCTTCTTTTGTTTCCCATCTGTCCATGAAAACTTGTTCCAGTTCCTCCAAGGACCAATTAGACTTTTCCTTTTCTAACTCAGAAAACCAAATCTGTGCAGAGCCACTAATCCACAATTTGAAGAACCAAATATCTGATGGTTCAGAGAATTTATGCCTAAATTTGTTCCACCATTCTCTAGCATCAATCCTGTTATCTCCAAAAAAAGTTACCATCCCCATGATCCACAAAACTAGGGTTTTAGGAATAGACCCTTTTGATCAAAACTTGTTCTAACCCTTTCGGCTAAAATTCGGCCAAAACTCAGAAATCATAGAACACAAACCCCAATTTAATTTTTGAGAGGTTTCTGAAAATGTAAGAAATTCAGAAAAATTCCTCAAATTGCGGCTTGAGGAGCAAAATATTGAAAAAACATAAAACTGTAATAACTTTGACAAAATAGATCCAAAAATTCTGAAATTTTTACCATAGATTTATGAAGAGGATTTTCAATACTGGTAAAAATTTAGAAAGTTATTTCAAAAAACGTCAGCTTGTAAATAAAATTTAGGCAAAACCCTAAAAATGCAATAACTTCCACAAAACACTTCAATTTTTTTGAAATTTAGACTGTATATTTATAAAACCATTTTGCAACTATGGTAAAAAAATTGAGAAAATATTCATATCCATTTCCAAAATATAGCCAAATCAATAAAATTAGGGTTTAGACCCATTTTATTTTGTTGCCGAAATCGATGCTCTGATACCACTTGATAAGAACTTTGCATACAATAAATCTATAAATTGTAGAAGATAACACAACACCAAATATATGTGAGGCCAAGATGCCCTAATAATCAATATATGCAGAATAATACCCTTAAGGTAGGGCAACACCATACAATGCTCCTTAAGGAAGGAGTAACTCCACAATCTCCCAAGATGGGAATCCACTTTGAGGGGGAAACCTCCAATATACCTCTACCAAGTAGAAGACTCAACTCATACATCCATGACCTCTTCATAATGATACTCACATCCTTTAAATAGGATGGATAACACCTAATCCCAATGTAGGCCGACCCATTACCTAATATAATTAATTCCTATGTGAGCCCATATAACTAACTAAGGGGATGTGTGCCACATGTCGTCATCCCCATCAACCCATATACATTATATTATCATATTCCATGTGAACCCATACATATAACTAAGGGAATTTTTGCCACATGTCGGGATCTCCATCATTCCATATATATTATATTAGCATATCCCAAGGTACATAGCATTGCCTCCCTCTTTGACATGTTTCGTCCCCAAAACATAAGAAGAAGCCATATAATGAGTGCACTTTAAATTATTACACACTTGTTACCATGCTCGATCATCCAACCACCCATATGAAATCCTATGGGGTGATGCTACTCCAAACCTGATTCCATATTCCCTTGTGCTCATCTGATTCCATCCTAGTCCATATGTGTTCCTCCTCGGCATCCATGTATATCCATAATTATTATTCATGTGATTCCATGTCATATAATTATTGTTCCATTGATTCCATGTATAGCCAAAATTATTACTCCTCCAATTCCCTGTATATCCATATAGATTGTTGCCCTTGTGTGTCCTAGCATGTCTCCATGATTTTTTCCTCTCATGATGATGTGGGTGTCTATATGGTGCAACCTTAGTATGCTCAACCTTATCAATCTTTTCCTCCACTTTCTTTTCCTCTTCTAACTTGTTTGCTATTTCTTTTTTCTCTTGAGTAGAGAAACTATTTTTTAATTTTTCATCATGTTCTTCATCCTCTCCTTCTGATTCATCCTTATTCCCTTCTTCACCATATTCAAATTCATCTTCATGATCCAATTTTACATTACTTTTTCCTTGCTAAGTGTGATATCTTGCAATGTAATTTTCTTTCTCTTGTACCATAATTTCATGAATTTCTTTTGCACATTAATATTAATTGTTCCCAATGTCTCTAACCAAGGATATCCAAGAACAATATCCATACCATCCATATCTAAAGCATAAAAATCTGAATGTAAAACATATTTATCCATAGAAAGCTTTAAATCTTCAAAAACTTGAATATGTTTACCATCCATTTGAGATTCCTTGATATGCTTTGTTTGCACATGTAGATTTTGAGCTACATCCATATTGATGAAGTTATATTTTCTGCTAGGGTTTATGGAAACAATTACCTTTTTCTTTGAATGCACCCTTCAAACTGAAATATTGAAGCTTCCTTCCTTGGAGATGCACTATCATGTGTAGCAACTTCATCATCAACATTTTCTTCTTCTTCTTCTTCTTCTTCTTCTTCTTCTTATTTTTTAACAAAATTGTGTTTCTTTTTTGTTTCCCATCTAGCTAAGAAAATATCCTCCATTTCCTCCCAATCCCAATCCAATAGATCTATATCCAAATAAGAATACCAATGTCATGCTTTCCCACCAAGATGAAGATAAAAACTAACCCATACTAAACATTCTTCAAAATACATTTGTTTAAATTGTATCCACCATTTTTTTGCATCAATTTCCCCATTACCATAGAAAATTGGTATATCCATCATGCATAAAAATTAGGGTTTCACAAACTTACTCCTTTGGCCAATATTTGACCTGATGATTTTGTCTATAATTTCACCTCCAATCTGAAACCACAAAAAAGTTAACCCCTACTAAAATTGTGAGAGCTTTCCGAATATGTAAAAAAATCAAGGAAAGATGGAAAATTGCAACCTGTAGGCCGATTTTATGTAAAACCCTAAAACTCTCAATATCTTCTTCAAAATAGATCCAAAAATTATGAAATTTTTACCATATATTTATGAATGGTATTCGAAATTTTGGTAAAAATTTAGAAAATCAATTCCAAAAATACAACCTTGTGAAGCAAATTTAGGCGAAACCCTAAAAATGCAATAACTTCCACAAAACACCTCGAAAAATTCTGAAATTTATACTGTAGCTTTATGAAATCCTTTCACAACTATGGTAAAAAAATTGAGAAAATATTCATAGCCTTTTCAAAAATATAGCTGAATCACTAAAATTAGGGTTTGGACCCAATTTTTTTGCCAAAATCGATGCTCTGATACCACTTGATAAGAACCTTGCATATAATAAATCAATAAATTGCAGAAGATAACACAACACAAGATATATGTGGGGCCAAGATGCCCTAATAATCAATATATGTAGAATAATACCCTTAAGGTAGGGCAACACCATACAATGCTCCTTAAGGAAGGAGTAACTCCACAATCTCCCAAGATGGGAATCCACTTTGAGGGGGACACCTCCAATATACCTCTACCAAGTAGAAGACTCAACTCATACATCCCTGACCTCCTCATAATGATACTCACATCCTTTAAATAGGATGGGTAACACCTAATCCCAATGTAGGCCGACTCATTACCCAATATAATTAATTCCTATGTGAGCCCATATAACTAACTAAGGGGATGTGTGCCACATGTCGGCATCTCCATCAACCCATATACATTATAATATTATATCCCATGTGAACCCATACATATAACTAAGGGGATGTGTGCCACATGTCGGCATCTCCATCAACCCATATATATTATATTATCATATCCCAAGGTACATAGCATCTCTCATTCCATGACTCGATATTAAACTGATATCTCATGTTACTCATGGGTGTATACAATGTATACTTGGTTCCTTTACCTTTTAGGGTACCCAAGTGTTCTACTTAAGAGGCTGATTTGAATATCTGCATTACCGATATTCATCTCAAATTATGATTCTTAAACTAGGTGACATAGGACAACACAACCAACAATTTGTGATACTTTGGCCAAATATTTTAAACATTTTTATCATGTTTACATTCCTATATGACATAATTTTTGAATGGAATAAGTCCTTCACCAAACTTTTCTTTTATCTAGAGTGGTCTTCACCGACTTACCATCAGTCCCACTCAATTCAAATTTTAACACTAGATAAGGTTAGCAACATGCTCTAGTGTGGATGACTAATCGAGGTGACTAAGGGTACATAGAAATACTCCATCGACTCACATTGATTTAATGTGTCTAGTTATCCTAAGTCAACATCGTTAACCCCAACACTAGATCACGTCCCTATCTCTGTATAGGGTAACCGTGATCCAGTCATACACTTATGTTAGTCAAGTTGAACAAACTATGCGGGGTGTTGAGACATATCAACTGCATCATAGTATCCTCATAATTACTCCTATCATTACAAAGGTATTACATTGTAGTTGGTGTGTTTCAACATCCAACTGATTTCACTCATCAGGAAAAGCATACCTTGTTTTGAAAGTTTAATATCTCATTAATCCCTTCATTACAGATTAATTAGAGCTACATCATACTTGATTCAACTAGGTCTTTTAAATTATAAGGTTACAAGATGAAATTGCATGTAAGGTTAATATCCAGATAAAATCTTCTTCTTGACCAATTAATTACATGTTTATGTTTATTATACAACGAACAACTTGAATCATGTTTTTACATAATAGATCTTGCATTTATGAAAGTGTTAATTAATTTCTTACTTATTTCAGCCCTAGCTTAAATAAGTTCCATGTAAACCTTTTATTTTAGACTTCATGGGAATGAAGTCTAAATTCCCATTTTATTTCCCTTCCAAGCATTCCTAACTTTGATTAAGGAAGTATTCTTAAGGAAGAACACTTTCAATTATTTAATTACAATAATCATGATACTTTTAACAAGATCTTTTAGTTATGTCTATGATTCATTTTATGGAAAGTATCTTTCTCCCCTATATTATGGGCTAATGTCCTTTTATAATATAATTCAAAATACAATACTTTTTGTAATGGTTGAGTATTTGCTTAAGAATGTCAACTTTATAAGTTACATCTCTACTTGAGAAAATAATACAACTACAACTCAGATCCCTACCCCAACCATTCCATATCATTTAAGTATATTAATTTCCCTCCTTCATTAGGATAATACATATAAATTCATCCCAATTCATGACAAGAAATTTTTACAAATAAGTGTTACTTAGAAGTCATCACATCTGTTATTCATCAAGAAGGAGTGATACATTTACTGAATCCATAAGTGTTTCATAGATTACAAGGTATTAATACATCAATACAATACTAAATATTATCACAACTTTCTTTTCCATTAAGCCCATCTCAAAATAATTAAGCCACATATCATCAATATAAAGAAGAAAATTCTTTAGTAAAACATATGTAACTTCCTATATGTCTTTCTCCTTTCATCTTTTACGAAATCCATCTGCAAAATTATTAGTGCGAGCCGTTCATTTAAACTGAGCATGATAAGCACTATAGAATTAAAACATTCTACTTTAACTAATTGTTTCATAAAAATAACATTGTTGTTTCTGAAATAGTTATGAAAACATAAGAATAAAATAGAAAGGCTTTCCCCTAAATCTTACAACCATGAAAGAGAGAGAAAATTTAATATTTCCAATGTGTAAGTAAGGTCTAATTAAACAACATATCAAACCATGACTTTAAAACATAAAAATTATTTGCAACATACCTTGTAGTAAAATAGCAAGGTTAAAGAAAGGAAATAGTTCATATTCCATCCTAACTTCACCTTATCCTAACAGTATCCAGTTAAGTTCTTTTTCCTTAATCAATTCTAATTTTTCATGTAACAAGCAAGATATTCAATCCTGCCTACAAGAACATGCAAACTGTTAAACTATTTCAGGAGAATCTCTAAAACAATACAAGAATATATACCCAGATCAACACAAAGAGATATTTGGATTGATTTTGGTTGTGACTCCATATTCAAAGTAATAAGTACATAATCGATTAGAATCAACACAATATCTCATGGAAGAAAACCTTTAAGAAATACAATCCTAAATAATGATTCAAACTAATAGATTAAGGAAGTCGATTCATCTTTTGGTAATCTAATGAAGGTACTAAAAATAAAAACAGATCCAATCTTAAACATGCCTCCATAAAAATGTAAACCATTTAAATAAGAAGATAGGTCATGCATTCTAGCAGCCTCCAAAATGAAAGTTAAACATTCATCAACGGTTCAGAAAACCTTCCAGAATTATTTCAATGAAATGAGGAAATACAATAGTATGTTACCCAAAAAGGTATTTTCTACTCAAACACTAATTAGGTATTCTTCTAATAATCTACAATCTCGAGGCAAGTTGAGATAGAATGACGGTTCCCACTACCATAATAAACCACCAAAAACAGATATGAAACACGCTTCATTTCCAAAATGATGACATAATGACCACACAAGAATCCTTCAATTTTTCTTTTAATGAAAATAACAAAGGCGTATAAGTCAAAATCTAAGGATTTCATTCTAACCATGCAAGGATTAATACACTCAACTCTTCGCATGAGTTTTTCTTCAAACAAGAACAAACGATGGACATTAAGTCTGCAACAACTAAGAAATCAACCAGAACACCTAATCATCAAAGTTCCTTGACAAATGTCTCGGGTTTTAACAAAGTTTTTAATAGTTAAGTCTTCTAACAACAATAACAAGAGAAAACGTTCAAGAAAGAATCCTCAGATTCTAACAACCAAGTCACATATATTGCAAATACAACCTATAGTCATGAAAAAACACTAAATATGGCTCAACCCAGTTTCAGGGCTCTATTATTAGAGCTCAAACACAAGTATGATTACCCAGATTTTATTTCCAACCAACATGCCAAAATAGTAATGCATTCAATAACAAAACATACACAACAAGGAATCAAGAATAACTAAAGAAACCCGAAAGCTTCACAAAGAGCAGAGTTATTTTAATGAAGCATTTAAGTAAAAGAAAAAGACTTAATGGATAGGGTCTATCATGCCTGATAGAGCTCTTATTTCCCCTTCTCGTAGAAAATCTCCAAGTAGAGCTTCGATTTTCTTCCATGAAATTCAACTCCTCCTCAAAACCTTCTTCTTCTTCTTATAATCTTCACAGTGCAAACTTCATCTTCTCACACCATGTAAAGTAAAATATTCATGCAAGAATTTGAACTAGAGGTTCGAAGAAAAAAAAAAACATGCAAATCCGAGTTCACAAAAGAACCCAAATGATCAAAACAAAACCAAAACCCCTCTTCTTTCCATCTTCCTCTTTCCTAGGTGGTTTCTTGCCATTTTCAAAAACATTAAATTCCCCAAAAAGGATTGACATTCCTTTCACTTCTCCCACCACTGCCATCTTTTGTTTAACCATGACTAAATTTAAAGAAACATGCAACTATCACAACCTTTCCTAAATTTCCTTATGCCTTCGCAAATTTGGCAATTCAAAAGAGATAGGACCATATTAATTTCCTCATAAATTTCTAGGATTTGATTCTGTTGGTGCCCATTTTGATCCTCTATTATTTTCCCATCTTTCCCATTTGTTCTACATGCTCTAAAAACTTTTTCTTCAAACTTGGTGGTCTAAAAACTTTTTTCTCTAGATTGAATGCTTTCAAAGGCTCACAAACTTATTATTTTTCCCTGTTTTAAAGAAAAATACATGTGTGTTTTACATTGTGCCCTAAAATTCCAAATCCATGGGCCTCTGTCATTTTTTCCATTTTCCCGGCCTATGGAGCTCGTGTTTGTTCGTTTTTTGCATTTTTTCCCTCAAAAATCCTTTGCCATGGTCAAAAATTGCTTTAAAACGCATTCCCTTTGTTTTTTGACCCAAAAATCCTTCACCCATGAAGAAAAAATCAAATTCGGGCATCTCTAGTAAATTCTACATTTTTTTACAGTCATACGGGTGTCATTTGCCCATCAAAATTAAGCTCAAGCTGTCCCTCACACATGGCCACTTCTGGTTGGATGAGATTCGTGATTTTTTTCTAAAAACTTAGTGTTTTTTATTTTTGGAAAAATTTACAAATATTCCCCGCAGCTCCGTAGGTCCCAGAGGAGGACACGTGTCTCATTTTCATGTGAAGGTGGAGTGGGAGGTTGGCGGGGGACTTAGGAAAGTTTTTCCTTTTTGGTGAAAGGAAAAAATGGTGTGGAAAGGCCCATGGGTCCGCCATGGAGCAGGGGGTGGACACGTGGCAGAGCGGGGTCAGAAGGGAGCATGGACCGGTGGAAGACTTAGGCATTTTTTTGCCTTTTTGGTGAAAGGGGTGAAAGTTGCAAATGGAACTGCGGGTCCACAATGGTGCAAAAGGAGACACATGGCGGGTAGAGCGGGTCGGTGGTGGCGAGAAGCAAAAGGGATTTTTTTCCCTTTTTTGCAAAAGACTTAGAATGAAAATTTGAGGTGTGGCTCTGCAACAAATCAAAAGGAGACACATGGCAGGGAGAAATCGGAGGCACGGGCCCACGGAAGAAAAATCAAAATTTTTCCCTTAGCGAAAAAGGGGTTTAAACATGAAATAAACCCGCAGAATTTTAGCAATAGAGAGCATGACACATGTCAAGGACAGAGGCGGAGGTGCGGGCCCATGGGGAAAAAGTGATTTTTTCCAAATTCCAAAAAGGGTCAAAATGCATAGAATTGAGCCGCGATCCCAATGGGATCCACCATATGCCATGTGTCATCACCAAATTTCATGGGGGAGGAGGCGGAGAAAAATTAATTTTTTCCAGTTTTCCAAAATGTGAAAAGTCAAAAATTGAGCCCAAATGATTCCCAATCATATTTTGACACGTGGAGGGCCCAGATTGAAGGAGAAAGAGCGGATCAAGGGTAACTGTACATTTTCATTTTTGCCACCATTTTTTTCTCCAGGACGTGTGGAAATGTAGAATTTACATCATTTTCATCGATTTTTTGTGAATTTGTGTCCTTTGTGCTTGCAAAGATCAATGTAAGTGGTTTTAGGGATTAATTTGTAGATTTGATGTGTTTTTGAAATAAACTTTTACTCGAGCCCGTACAAAATGTGAAATATCAAATTATAAAGTTGCGAGAATCAAATTTTTGGAATGATAAGGATGAAATGAAAGAGGTCTACATGCTTGGAAAATGAAAAACGTGCCTCCACAATGGATAATGATGAAGGATTTGTAATGATTCGCCATTTTTGAAACACCTGGCAACTTTGGTTGCAAATTTTTAAACGTCCCTATCTGCGAATCATGTTAGAATTTATTAACAAACTTGATGTTGGGAATATTCTTTTCTTGGGAAAGAAGGATCAAATGTAATTGAAAGTTATATAATGCATGTTTTGAGACATGCAAAAGGTTGGAGAAACTTAGAATTTTATGGGAAAATCTGGGAAGAAGCCCATTCTCTAAGAAAATGCCTAAGAACCATTTCTAATTCCTTTTGCATCGAATTTGTATCATGTTGAGTTTTTTTCAGTTGTAAAACCAATAACAAGCTCTGAGATTGTTCTTATAAGATTCCTCTCCTAATAGATTTGATCGTTTCAGATTATTTTGTGTTTTCTCTTGGCAAAATTTGCATCCACTTATGTTCCAGAATGTTTTTAATTTGTGTTTCTTGCTCTTGTTGCAGTCTTGTGTTTGAAAAATCTTTTGATCATATATGGTCTCATTTCTTGTTAATATTTTAGTGGCATTTACAATCTCACATTCAGAAGAGCTTTCATCTAATAAAGAGATAAACAGATTTAAAATCACTTTACTTTCCTTGAATTTAGAGATTGTTGTAAACCTTTGGGTGCACCTTAGGTCATGATAAAATAGAGATTTCTGGATGCTTTGTTGGTTCATCTGCTTCAAGATTTTGTGGTAGGTTATCAAAGATTGTGTGGAAGAGTATAGATCTGGGCCTCCATTTGGTGCACATATCCTAGTTGAAGGAGTATCTCAACCCTTTTTGAAGCATTTTGCTATGTGGGTCTTACAAATTTCTTACAAAGGTCCTCAAAGAATTTGGCAAATTCTGGTTAGTCTTGTCTAAAATATCCCACCAAAAATTCATTCAAAATAACTAATCCCACCCCATACTACCCCTGCATTGCATTGTGTATCAACAAAAGAATACAATCCATTTACAAAAATGCTCAAAGCAAATCAGGATCATACCATGTCTTTAGCATCCTCATCCTTGTCTTGAAAGCATTTCCATCATTTAGTAGTGATAGCTCTATTGAGTTTGAATAATGGAAAATTGATCATGTTTTCCCAAGGCCATCTCCATACAATATGCACAGTATAAGGATATCTTCACCTCCTTCACAAAATATAGGTTGCAATATAGGTTCTCTTACCTTGATTGAAAGGCACAACCTAAAATAGTGAGGATTAGATCAAAATCCTTTCAAGGTGTTACCCACTTCTTAAAATCCTAAGTGCTAAAAAGTTAGATAAATTACTTCCCTAGCTACAAAATGACATATAAATCATTTATCTACCTCTGATTGTCTTGTAAAATCCATGATGTTGCTCAAGTTGTGAAGGAGATTAAATCTGGGTACCAACACCCAAATAACGTCACTTTGTTGGGGACTTGTTTTGAATTCTTGGGAAATAATTTACACTACTAAGATTGATTTGCTGATTCATTTGCCAGTCCATGTCTATTTATCCCATCAACAACACCCAAATGACATGATTTCTGGGGACATTATTCATTATTTCAGATATTTCATCCCCTGTAATACTTCTTGTGTGATTTATGTGTAATTACAAAATCTGAGTATCATCTTCTGATCAGATTTATAAGATTGGAATGAAGAGTAGAGTTTTGAGTTTGATATTCTCTTAGTTCAATCTGATCCATGTGCATACATATTTGAGATATTTGAATGCATATCAAACCTTGGTAAAGTCCCTTGCAAATTTTGCATGCAAATATGTATTGTTTAAGCATCATTTTATAATTAGACTTGTAAGGATTAAGTGAAGATATAAGTTTTGCCTGTAATTTTTATCAGTTTCCAGTAGTAGTTGCACTTCATTTGCATTTGTGATTGATAAATTCAAAGAAAGGAAGGTTTGATCTATAAATTTTGGCAAAAATTTGAGTGTTAATAGATATTTGACAGAGTATTTTAGTGCATTTGCACAACTAGGGTGAAATTCCTTAGTGGTATCTCCATGTTGTTCTGATCTTGATAAGTACCAGTGTCTTAAGATTTCTGTCATTTATTTTTTTGTTGCTAATCTCTTCAAAACTGGAAGGAAGAATATCTCTCTTCCTTAGATACTCTGCTAAGAAGTTGTTTATAGATTCAAGAAACTCATATTTGGAAGGGAGAAGAGCTTGGAAGGTTGTTAAAGGTTAGACATCAGGAAAAGATATATCCATTGGTGAGAGAGATCAGCGTTTGGTAGAGGATTATCACTCTTCTTCAAGTGATTCTAATTCAATCAATCCTCTCATAATTTTTTTTTCTTAGCTAGTGAAGGTCCTTTTATTATATCGGGTAAGTTCCTTCTCCAATATGCACCTCTCGTGTTTCAATTCAAATAAAATTTTCCAAGAAAATCAGCACTTAGAGAATACCGAGTCTTGTGAATCACATTATTGATCCCCAAAGACCTTGCACTCCTCATCAGCTTGTGTCACCCCCAAGATCACCTCCACCAAGCAATATGGCTCATCCTAGACCTCTATTTGATGTTAAAACCTTTGGTCATATAGAATTTAGAGGAATGGATGGTTACCCAAATGTTGTCTCACAAGATGTCAGAAATAGATTGCCAAAATTCCAAGGTAACAATGCAATAACTAGTGATCAACATCTCAAAATTTTTGTTAACATGATGGAATATTTTGTGATAGGGTTTGAAGATGTGTATATTAAATTGTTCATTCATACACTAGAAGAGGATGCTAGGGATTGGCACAAGGCTCTTCCTAATAATTCAATTGATTCTTGGATTGAAATGAAGAATGCATTTAGATTGCTGATATGGTGACAAGACTGATCCTAGATTTCTCTTGTCGAGTTTGAGAATATCAATAAGAACCCCAATGAATCATTCCATGACTTTAACACAAGGTTTAACAAGACTTTGAGAAGGCCGCATGTTAGTTTGGGGCCTTGTGATGAGTCTTGTTTAATCAAATATGTAGATGCATTTTGATAGAAAGGCAACCTATTACCTAAGAGACAAGAGCCCTACCAATCGAAGACAAGATTTTACCATGGCATTTCAAATTGAAAACAATATCAAAGAAATTGGGGAATATCTCAAAAGATATGGTGTAAAGTTGATAAACCCTGAAAAACCTCAAGCTAGCAAGGGTGCTGATTTAGAGGAGGTTGTGAAAACTTTGGTAGGGGCTATCAAAGAAATCTCATATAAGTTGGCAAGAGCTGAGAAAGGAATTGGAAAAACTTCACAAGGTCATCTAAGAGCACAAAACCATGAAATTTTTTCCAATCATCCTAGAGGTGATCAAAGGGAAGATGATAGAGGGAAAGGACCCATGGGGTCTACAAATAGACATCCTCAAGCATGTGAAGGAAGATTCTTACCTGATCCCCTAACTACTAGGGTTGTTGCTGTTGAAGAAGTTGCTGATATTGATTAGTGTGATAGGTGTTTTTTGCCCCATCCTCCATGTGAAGTGGACCAACAAGAAGGTGAAGATAATATTGATGATGGTACTGATGATGATATCTGCATGATGGGCTATTCTTCAAGTCCACAAGGAGGAGCAACATCTACTAAAGTGATAAGTGCAAGGACAACTTCAAATTTTTGGGATTGCATCAAATGGGTATAAGTTTTCCTTCCCCCTCATACTCTTAAATTTGATGTAGTGTAAGATTTTGAAATTCCTAACAATGACTTTGAATACTTAAGAGATTTCATGATTAAGAAGTATGATGGCAGTATTCCTTTAGAGGAAGATAGAAAATTGTTCATGAATGTTGTTGTAGCTCAAGAGAAAGATTATAACACTAGAAACAAAGTTGTTAAAGGAGTTGGGCCTCAAGCCAAACCTAAAACACCCTTGCTCACAAGCATTCCAAAAGAAGCTCCTTGAAGAAAACACTTGCCAAAATATCTTCATCCCCAAGTAAAAATTACAGTCCTCCTCATGCCCAAGCTGCCAAGAATCCTATGCCATCTGATGAATCTTCTTGTCTCCCTTCCAATGTTGTTTTAACAAAGATTTTTCCCTATGACATAGCCCAAGTATTGATCCAAATCAAAGTGAGTGTTCCAATCATTGAGTTTCTTATAATTTCTGAGCATAAGAAGAGAGCATTTGAGTACTTGGGGTTGAAAGAAGAGAAGAATACTCCAAGTAGAAATGTAAATGTTGTTAAGATTCCTCCTCAAATCATTGTTGACCTTGAAACACCACTAGCAGTAGAGGATCTTGGAGAGACACCTAAGGTATATTTGGGGACATCCTTGGTTGATTCCTAATTGAATGTTGATCCATTCTTCACAAATTTGATCATAAAGGATAGGATATTTCACAATTGTATGTTTGATTCCGGTGCATCATGTAATGTCATGCCTCTAGAAGTCAAGAATCAGTTGGATATCAAAGTGACAATAGCCTATGGAAAATGTACTTCCATGGACTCAAGACAAGTGTCAGTTATTGGTTACGTGAAGGGTTTGGTAGTGCAACTTGCATCTTATCCTAGGAGGAATTTAAAATTAGATGTTGTAATTGTTGATTGCCCTACCAAACGAGGTATGTTATTGTCAAGAAAGTTGGCTGCAAGTGTTGGAGGGATTTTCCAAATGGATACGCCTTTTCCACCATCCCCATTGAGGGAAGAATTGTCAATATCTATGGAGAAAAGAAAATTTTGCATCTAATTGAGGACCCTAACAATGCTTCTTATGAAGTATTATTTGTTGATGTTGATGCTGATAATTTTATTCGTTTTGCTGATGGAAAAGAACACAAAATGGATCAGTCAAAGTTCCTTGAACAAGTATGTTATCCTTGGACCATGCTATTTTATGGAGCTTGCTCTAAATTTGGAAATGGTGTTGGTGTAATTATTATTTCTCCTAGCTTGGAAGAATTTGTTTTTTCCTTCAGCTTAATTTTGAATGTACTAACAACATTGCTGAGTATGAAGCCTTGTTGTTGGGTTTGAGAATTGCATGGAAGTATGGTGTCAAGGACATCATTGCAAAGGGAGATTCAGAGCTAGTTGTCAAACAAATAAAAAAAAGCGTATGCTATAAAAAATCGGTGGATGAAAGATAAGCATGCAGTTTGGGATCTAACTTGAGATGTTTGATTCCTTTAATATTGTGCACCATTATAGAAGTTTGAATGCTACTGGCAGACAAGTTGGCAGTGATGGGGTAAGGATTTGGAGATTGCACCATTTCACCTTATTGTGAGTGCAATGTTGAAGTGTTAACTAGGCCAACATCCCCCGACAACATCAAGCATTGGCAAGTGTTTGATGATGATGCTCAAGTGAAAAGGTTCTTACAAAATCAAGGTGAGTTTTTGGATCAGCATATTGATTAGGAACCAATGGTGTGTATGACTAAAGGGAGAGAGACTTTGTTTGGAAAATATATTATCCAATTGAAAACTAACACCATTCCTAGAGGTCTTGTTGCTCTTGAGTCAAATTTTAGCAATGTTGATTGCATCATCAATAGAAACATATTTACCTCAAGGGATGTGGAAGAGCATGACTTGGGAACAAAGGAAAAACCAAGGAGAGTTTGGTTGGGCAGCAGTTTAAGAAAGGAAGAAAAATAGTCCTACCTCCAATTGTTGAAACAATATCAAGACTGCCTTGCTTGGTCATATTTAGAGCTGAAAGCATATAGAGAGGACTTGTTTCAGCATGAGATCCCTCTTGAAAAAAATTCCAAACCATTCAGACAGAAGCAAACAGATGATTAATCCACTCCTCTCCATGAAAATGCAAGATGAATTGAATAAATTGAAGGAGGGAGGGATCATTCAGCCCATAAGGTATTCATCTTGGGTTGCAAACCTTGTGCTAGTCAGAAAGAAGAATGGAGATATCAGACTTTGTGTATGATTTAGAAATTTGAATATTCATTGAAAGACAATTATCCTTTTCCAAACATGGAGAACATGCTCTAGTTAGTGACTGGATCTGAATTTTTATCCACCTTGGATGGTTTCTCTGCTACAATCGGGTTGTTGTCAAGGAGTCGAGTAATATTTAAAACTACCTTTACTACTCCTTGGGGAACATATGTTTATGTGAGAATGTATTTTGGTCTCATGAATGTTGGAGCTACCTTCCAAAGAGCAATGGATGTTGATTTTTTTGGTTATATAAATGAATTCATTGTAGTTTATCAGGATGACGTGACTATATTTTCAAGGAGCAGAAAAGATCACTTGCAGCACCTAGAAAAAATGTTGATCAGATGTAGAGAATTTGGAATCTCTCTCAATCCAAATAAGTGTCACTTTAAGGTGAAAAAAGCCAAGCTACTTGGTCATATTGTTTCAAAGGCTGATGTCATGATTGATCCAGAGAGAGTAAAAGCAATCAGCAGGGTGCCAATTCTAAGAACGAAGAAGGGCATCTAATCTTTCTTTGGGAAAATCAATTTCATTAGAAGGTTTGTGTCCAATTTTGTTGAGTTTACTCTTCCTATCACATGAATGTTAAAGAAATATCAAATTATCAAGTGGGAGGAGGCTACTATTTAGGATTTTGAAGGAATCAAAGAGGCACTTAAACATGCACCTGTCTTGGCAGCTCCGAATTACAAGAAGCCTTTCCAAATATTCTCCTTTGCTTTTGAAAATACTATTGCATCTGTTTTGCTCCAAAAGGATGAATATGGGGATGAGATGCCTATTGCCTTCTTTAGCAAGGCTTTAAAAGTTGTTGAGTTAAAATATACAATCATGGAAAAACAAGCATTTTCCTTGGTGAAGGCAACAAAGGTTTTCAGGCCTTATATTTTAAGTTCAAAAGTTGTTGCTTATGTTCCCCACACCATGGTAAAAGACATCTTATCAGAGATGGATATCTAAAGTAAAATATGTAGATGGGTGAAAAAATTGCAGGAGTATGATATAGACATCCAAACCACAAAGTTGGTAAGAGGTTTGGGTCTTGCTAAGCTCATGGCTGAGAGCAAATTGCATACTATGGAAGTGAATGAAGTAGAAGAAGAAAGGGCAGATGTTCTCGGAAATTGGTAAGTTTTGACTGGTACAAGGATATAATCTTTTACCTCAAACACCTATGTTGTCCTAATCATTTAAATAAAAATCATAAAAAGAGCCCTCAACGGCTTCTCAAAAATATATCATCACCGACTTTGGGCTGGCTTGGAAGAACCACAAGGTGTCCTCTTGAAATGTGTAATCAAGATGAAGCTCCCAAAGTAATTTCTAATTTCCATGGGGAGTTTGTGGAGATCACTTTGCTAGAAGGGTTACAACACACAAAGTTTGAGATGTGGTTATTAGTGGCCTACTCTCTTTAAAGATGAAACCATGTTGATTAGAAAATGTGAAAGTTGCTAGTGTTTCTCTAGAAGAATGAAAGCTTCAAGCTCCCTTCCTTTGCATCCTATATCAATTGAAGCTCTTTTCAAGAAATGGGGATGGACTTCATTGGTGAGATCTCGCACCCTTCTAGTGCTGGACATAAATGGATCCTTGTAGCCACAGATTACTTCACCAAGTGGGTAGAGGAAATCCCCACCAAGAAAGTAACACACCAAGTTGTTATGGACTTATTGTTGAACAATATCATATGCAGATTTGGTGTGCCAGTCAAAATTGTGCCTGATAATGCCATGTGTTTCAGAGCTAAACCTTTGATGGAAATGTGCAAGGAGTATAGAGCCAATCTGACTTTTTCTTCAAACTATAATCCCCAAGGAAATGGACAAGTTGAGTCTAGCAATAAGAATTTGTTAAAGATCATTAGGAGGACCTTGGAGTTGAACAAGAGAAAATGGGGTGAACAACTGAAATTTATAGTTTGGGTTGATTGAATCACTGCCAAGAGAGCTACTGGTAAGATCCCATTTGAGTTGGTCTATGGAACTCAAGCTCTGTTGCCTTTACATTTGTAGTTATCTTCATTTTAGTTTGTTCAACAGTTTGAGGATCAAGAGGTCACTCCATATGAAGCAAGGATTAGTTAGATTATGGAGCTAGATGAAGAGAGAAGAGCATCCCACTAGAGGCATGTCAGATTTAGAGAGAAGTTGAAAATATTGTTTTATAAGAAGGTTACTCCTAGGGCCTTCAATATTGGAGATCTGGTTTTGTTATGTGACAACAAAAATGAAGATAAGGGAAAACATGGAAAATTTGATGCATTATGGATGGGCCATTACTCCATTGATATCGAATTGGTGAGAATACATTTTTCTCAAATATTTAGATGGGGAATTACTTGAACTTCCTGTAATGGTAGGCATCTCAAGCATTTCTCGATTAATCCCCAAATTTGAGGTATACACCACTTGTACAATGTGTATAATGTTTGATTTTTCACTCTGTTTTTGGTGTTTTATCGGTTTGTGGTTTGTCTTTGTGTGTGGCAGCCATTTTCATTGGGTTCTAAGCTATTTTTGGTGGTTTTGGCTTATGACTCCTTTTCCCAATGGATTATTTTGGCACTTGGTCTATGTTGTTCTTGTGGCACTCACTGGGAGTGCCCATCCCTGCAGGAGCCGATGTTGGTGCCCATTTTGATCCTCTGTTATTTTCCCATCTTTCCCCTTTGTTCTACATTCTCTAAAAACATTTTTCTTCAAACTTGGTGGTCTACAAACATTGTTCTCCAGATTGAATGCTTTTAAAGGCTCACAAACTTATTATTTTTTCCCGTTTTGAAAGAAAAATACATGTGTGCCCTAAACTTCTAAATCCACGGGCCTCTATTTGCATTTTCCCAGCCTATAAAGCTCATGTTTGTTCATTTTTTGCATTTTTTCCCTCAAAAATCCTTTTCCATGGTTGAAAATTGCTTTAAAACGCATTCCCTTTGTTTTTGACCAAAAAATCCTTCACCCACGAAGAAAAAATCAAATTCGGGCATCTCTCGGTAAATTCTACATTTTTCACACAAATGCAGTGTCATTTTCCTATCAAAATTAAGCTCAAGCCATCCCTCACACATGGCCACTTCTGGTTGGATGAGATTCACAGTTTTTTTCTAAAAACTTAGTGTTTTTTATTTTTGGAAAAATTACAAATATTCCCTGCAGCTCCGCAAGTCCCAGAGGAGGACACGCGTCTCATTTTCATGTGAAGGCAGAGTGGGACGTTAGCGGGGGCTTAGGAAAGTTTTGGATTTTTGGCAAAAGGGAAAATGGTGTGGAAAGGCCCGCGGGTCCACCATGGAGCGGGGGTGGAGACGTGGCGAGTGGGGTCGAAGGGAGCATGGACTGATAGAAGACTTAGGCATTTTTTGCCTTTTTTGGCGAAAGGGGTGAAAGTTACAAATGGAACCATGGGTCCACAATGGCACACAAGGAGACACGTGGTGGGAAGAGTGGGTCAACGGCGCGAGAGGAAAAGGGAATTTTTTCCCTTTTTTGCAAAAGACTTAGAATGAAAATTTGAGGCATGGCTCTGCGACAAATCAAAAGGAGACACATGGCAGGGAGAAATCGGAGGTGTGGGCCCGCAGAAGAAAAATGGAAAAATTTCCCTTGGCAAAAAAGGGGTTTAAACATGAAATAATCCCACAGAATTTTAGCGATAGAGAGCATGACACGTGTCAAGGACAAAGGCGGAGGTGCGGGCCCGCGAGGAAAAAAAGTGAATTTTTTCCAAATTCCAAAAAGGGGTCAAAATTTGCATAATTGAGCTACGATCCCAATGGGACCCACCATATGCCATGTGTCATCACCAAATTTCAAGGGCAGAGGGGTAGAGAAAAAAGTCAATTTTTTCCATTTTTCCAAAAATGTTAAAAAGTCAAAAAATGAGCCCGAATTCATTCCCAATCATATTTTGACATGTGGAGGGCCCAGATTGAAGGAGAAAGAGAAGATCAAGGGTAATCAGACAATTTCATTTTTGGCCACCATTTTTCTCCAGAACTATGGAAATGTAAATTTTACATCATTTTTCATCAATTTTTGGTGAATTTTTGTCCTTTGTGCCTGCAAAGATCTATGCAAGTGGTTTTAGGGATTAATTTTCAGATTTGAGGTGTTTTTGAAATAAATTTTTACTCAAGCTCGTGCAAAACGTGAAATATCAAATTATAAAGTTGCAGAATCAAATTTTTGGAAAGATAAGGATGAAATGATGAATGAAAGAGGTCTACATGCTTGGAGAATGAAAAACGTGCCTCCACAATGGATAATGATGAAGGATTTGTAATGATTTTCCATTTTTGAAACACCTGGCAACTTTGGTTGCAAATTTGTTAAATGTCCCTATCTGCAAATCATGTTGGAATTTTGTAACAAACTTGATGCTAGGCATATTCTTTTCGTGGTAAAGAAGGATCAAATGTAATTGAAAGTTATGTAATGCATGTTTTGAGACATGCAAAAGGTTGGAGAAACTTAGAATTTCATGGGAAAATCTAGGAAGAATCCCATTCTCTAAGAAACCACCTGAGAACCATTTCTAATTCCTTTTACATCATATTTGTATCATGTTGAGTTGGTTTCAGTTGTAAAGCCATCAAAAAGCTCTGAGATTGTTCTTATAACATTCCCCTGCTAATAGATTTGATCATTTCTAGATTATTTTGTGTTGTCTCTTGGAAAAATTTACATGCACTTATGTTCCATAATGTTTTTAATTTGTGTTTCTTACTCCTATTACAGTCTTGTGTTTAAAAACTCTTTTGATCATACATGGTCTCATTTCTTGTTGATAGTTTAGTGGCATCTACAATCTCACATTCAAAAGAGCTTTCATCTGATAAAGAGATAAACAAATTTAAAATCACTTTACTTTCCTTAAATTTAGAGATTTTTGTAAAAATTTGGGTGCACCTTAGGTCATGATAAAATAGATATTTCTTGATGCTTTTTTGGTTCATCTTCTTCAAGCTCTTGTGGCAGTTATCAAAGATTGTGTGGAAGAGTGTAGATTTGGACCTCCATTTGGTGCACATATCCTAGTTGAAGGAGTATCTCAACCCTTTTTGAAGCATTCATTATGTGGGTCTTACAAATTTCTTGCAAAATTCCTCAAAGAATTTGGCAAATTCTGATTAGTCTTGTATAAAATATCCCACCAAAAATTCATTCGAATAACTAATCCCACCCCATACTACCCCTACATTACATTGTGTATCAACAAATGAATACAATTCATTTACAAAAATGCACAAAGCAAATCAGATCATACCATGTCTCTAGCAGACCTCATCCTTGTCTTGAAATCATTTCCATCATTTAGTAGTGACACTCTGTTGAGTTTGAATAAATAGAAAATTGATCGTGTTTTCCCAAGGCCATCTCCATACAATATGCACATTATAAGGATATCTCCACCTCCTTCACAAAACAAAGGCTTAAATATATGTTCTCTTACCTTGGTTGAAAGGCACAACCTAAAATAGTAAGGATTAGATCAAAATCCTTTCAAGGTGCTACCCACTTCTTCAAATCCTGAGTGCTAAAAATTTAGATAAATTTCTTCCCCTGCTACAAAATGACATATAAATCATTTATCTACCTATGAGTGTCTTGTAAAATCCATTATACTACTCACGTTGTGAGGGAGATTAAATCTGGGTACCAACAAATGTTACCGACCTCCTCTCTCTATGTCATCCCATAGGCCCCTTTTAGTTTAGCCAAACATTAGTTAGGTTCAACATTAGTTTAGGAACTAACATAGGTCCTTAGGTCTAATTTTTAGTCTTAGGTCCTTAAGTTATTAACATACCATATCAACAAAAGAAAAAAGTAACTTAGGATAGGTTACAACCTTAGGATAGGATTAAAAATTTAGGAACAAAAATTTAATTAAGTTCCCAAGTCTATAGTAAAAATTGAATCCCAACTTATCAAAGGAGAATCAAATTACCCACCACGATCACATACGAACCAAGGAGTCATGGAAATTACTCATGACTTCAAGACAATCAGAGTTTAGAGGTCCTTTGACCTGTCTAGGTTTGGCTATTAAGATCATAAGGTCATAAATTAGAAGCATACCTTGGATCAATGGAATTGATCCAAGGTATTGCTATTTTGTAACCAAAAATTATGAAAACTGAAGCACAATTCCAAGTGCAACAAGGACTCATGGATTAGTTAGCTGAATCCATTTCTTGTTTCCCAAATAGTGAATTATACAACATAAGAAGGGATGAGTTTCTTCATTTTATATTTAATCATAATCATGGAAGATTTGTACTTATTTTAGTAGATAACATATTACCTACTGCAAACATGATTTCATAGATCATAAGAGTACATTGTCTTAAGACAAGAATCACATGTCAATGTTTGCACCTTCCAAACAGAAGTCATCATAGATATCAACCATGTTAGAGGTGTTACAAGTAGTGCACCAGAAATTTATTACTAAGGTATAGAAGTTTGTGGCATGAGAGATTGGGGCGCGGGATAAAGAAGCGCAAAACTCACTCAAAGGAATTAATGTCATGTATGGTGGTAGGTGGAGAAACTAAGGAAGGGGATTTTGAAACTTGTAATAAAGTCTATGTTTGCAACACATTTTTACCTTGTGAGTTTGAAGTAAATTATGAAGTGTGAAGAAGAGATAGAGACAGGGTGATTACCCATTTTCGAGGCAGCAATCCATTTTAGTGTGGGGTAATGTTGGATGGATAAAAGGGTGCCAACTATTGGACGTGTAAATATAGGGCACTTTGGAAGAGTGCGTGACGCCTTTCAATATGGTTGAATTGTCAAGGATTAGAACTTATCCACTTCTATTGTGAAGGCTATTTTTTTGGAGTTAGCATGCTGGGAAAATAAAAACAGGAAGACTTGAAGTGTATGCAATGGTATTTTGGTAGCAAGCATTAGTTAGAATTCCATGCATATGTTAGTCTAATAATATGATTTCTTGTCTGAGTTATCTATAAGAAGTCTATTATTAGAATACTTGCATGTTTTGTAAAGATGCATGGATATTATTAGCATGTGGCCTATTTTGAGATAGTGCATGGGAGGTGAAGGGAAATTCCCCACCCCTATGTATGTGTGTGTATTGATTCTGAATGGTTAAGAGTGTGTCAATTTGTAGAGTTATTTTGTTGGTTTTGTCGCACGCATGACTCACGGAGATACCTATGTAATGTAAGAAGCTTCTGTGTTTTACAGTATTTAATACAATGGTTCATATTGGCTGGATGATGGTGTTGAACATGATTGAATCTGGTTCTTGCATGGAAAATCTTATTATAGTCATTGTTTATTTCATCTTACATATATTATAAGATATAGACATGGTTTATGCGGTGTGTTATTTACTCTTGGTTATGAATCTAAATACAATGATGCAACCTAGAATTCGTGATACGAACCCAATAAAACCCTATGTGTGTTGGCACATCACTCATCCTATACTAAGCGCTCACTTGACATGCACAAAGGTACCAGTCCCTCTTTAGGGTTGTTGTTACAGGATGTTATAATGATGGAGACTTAACATATATAGTTCTATTACTAGCACAACATTCCACAGAGCATACCAAATATGTACCTAAGGGAGAAAAAATTAAGTACTAACCATGATGAGATCAAAAACATACTAGATTCAGATACACACAAAAACTAACACTTAGATTTAGCCAATATCCTCCATTATATTCAATGCAGTGAGTATATAGAAGCTTCATTACAATAATAGTAGCATGCACGTAACAACATAACTCTATATATACCTCCTCTTTGTATGTCTCTATATATTTATTACATAGTTTACTACATATTTATAAGGGTGGGGAATTTCCCTTCACCACTTATCCATTCCAAAAATAGGTCGCATGTTATTATTAGCCACACGCCTTTACAAAACTAGCCACACATGCAAGTGCACTAACAATAGACTACTACTAACTAAATGACAGTAGAAGATCTATTTACAACCCGTGTCCATGTAAAATGCTTCATATCTAATCCCCCAAAAATAGCAAATGTGTGGCACACACATCTCTACCATGTTTGTGTGCTCTGCACGCCATCTCTAAAAATAGACCTTTATACGCGAAAATAGCTAAGTCCTGAAAAGTTGAACTTCTATTTCATGCACATTTTCTCCCTATTCATTCGCACCTTTGAATATAACTCACTTCTCTATGAGGACTTCTTGTGTGATTTTTGTCAAGTTTTCTTTGATCAACATTACCCCACACTAATTTCATTGTTTCCCTTATAATGGTAATCTCAAAAATTTGAAGTAAAGATTGGAAATAATGGAAAGAATGAAAGAATGTTTTTATTCTCGTAGTCTCTTTTTAGTCTCGAATAACTAATTTAGGATATTCCTACTTTATTTCATCCTCCAAGGTCTACCTTTGCCAATGAGTGCTTCCTATTCTTTTTCTAGAATCTCCACAAAGAATGCACTCCAATTCATCCCTCCCAATCTCCCCTTTTTCATTTTGCAAGACCAACACAATGCCAAACATTGCAGTCATCCTCGCCTCTAGTAAATCCATCTTCGTGTAATGAGCTTCACAAGCTCTTCCAAATTTGAGTCTTTTGTGGTTCTTGTGTCTTTGTCAAGGCCTTGCACTTTTGTTTAGCCATTGATAATATTTCTCTATGGCCCACTATTTTGTCCTTCATCACTTTCTGGACCTCATTGTTCTCCCATAGGGTTTTTATGTTGATGAGTTCCTATAGAGCCGCATGAGATGTTCAAGGCTTGGTCTACTTTCTTTAATTCTTGTTGATCAGAGAATACTTGTTAGAGATCACACAAGAAGTCCATGTGGGAGAGAAGGCCAGGATTAAGGGCATGGAGGGACAGGAAGAACCCACACGTGGAGGGAAAGTTTAGCATTTAGGACTTAGCTGATTTTGAGCATGAAGACCTATTTTTAGAAGATGGCATGTAGAACACACCAACGATGTAGAGACGTGCACACCATGCATTATCTATCTTTAGAGGATCGGATCAAGCATTTTACATGGAGACGAGCTAGGAATATGATTGTCACTTTAGTTAATCAGTAAGAGGTCTATAGATAACACACTTGCATGTGTGGCTATGCTGTAAATGGCACGTGGCTATTAATAGCATGCAACCTATTTCTAGAATAGATAAGTGGTGAAGGGAAAGTCCCCACCCTATATATATGATATGAATCACATAATAGTAAGATATATGAGAGATGGATGTGTGTGTGTGATAGGAGATATACGATGGACAGATACATGTGCATTAGTATAAATTGACATTATTGTAAGGAGCTTCGGTGTTTATTAATAGATGGAAGTTATTAGTTGAATCTAAGTGTCATTCCTTAGTGTAATTGATTAGTGCATGTTATTGATTCAATCATGATTCTTGGTTAAGCTTGTTCTTTCATAGATCTCAATGCAGCATGCATGGTAGAATCGTACATTAGTTATGGAAATATATGTTTCTTCCTTCATCATGCTAACATCCTACTATAGTAACCCTAAAGAGGACCCGGTATCTTTATGTGCTTCAGGTGAGTGCTCGGTATAGGTGAGTGATGTGCCAAAGTCAACTAGGGTGTTGTCCGGTAAATTCTAGGCTACATCATTGGTTTTATTGCCGGTGCTTTTTTCATTTATTTTCGGATGGTTCACAATGAAGATGTACCAATGGTTAAATCTAGCAAGTATTGAGGAATGGATACACGATCTAGAGGAAGAATATGCATGGTGGTTCAGCAAAGTGGATATCATTTTAATGCACGCACTTGGGTAGAACAAATCTTTATGATAGACTATACTAGAAATTTTGTTCCATCTTTCACATAGAACTATATGAGTGGCTTACTTCTTATGCATCTCAGAAGAATTGGAGGTATCACGCACTTGTCTGGACATAGGAAGAATTTTAGGCCCTTTATGACGTTGATTTGATCTAGAATCACGTTGTGGATATGTGGTTTTGTGGTATTCTAAATAGTTATATTCTTGAATATTCAATTTTGACGTATTCTTGTCCAGGAGGTAGCTGAATTCCATTATTTACGGTATCCTAGAGGAACATATTTGCATGTCATTCCACCGGTGATCAAGATCCTAATGCTAACTTTGAATCTGGAGAGTAAACCGATGGCTAACTAAACTTCACCATATGTGAGGGTAGGAACAGTTTGGTGAAAGATGGTAGACCTAGTGGTAGAGAGGCAGAGAGAGGAGAGGTGGCTTAAGTATAATGAGGTGTGTGAGAGGGAGATAGAGAAGCAACGTTACATTGCAGAAATTATGGTGTTAAGGAGAGAGATAGCTTGTGAAGGATTTAAAGCTCATGTAGAATATGTGCAGCCGAGCATCGGGAACTCCCCATCTTTGAAAAAACATGACAAAGACCCCCCTTAGCCTCACATAGAAGTGCACTAGAAGATACTACCTGGGTCATAGGCGCACATCATAATCCACCTGGTGACCTAGCCCTTGCACTTTCTTTTCCACTATCTGGTATGAAAAATAACCAGCAAGCTAATTTGGGAAGTGGGAGAGCAAGAGTAAGTTAGGGAGAAAGTACATCAATGGTAGGACAGAAGGATTCAATTTTATTCAGAGGTGTGTTTTTAGGTGCCTCATCCACCTAGAATGTAAGCATGCAGAATTTTGGTTTCACCTCTAGAAGTGGAACTACCTCACAAACTATAGGAATTCAAGTATAGTACTATTGTCGAAGCACATGGGAGTACATCTATAGGTCCTATTCCAGCTATAGGTGGAGGATCAAGAGGTATATGTGGTTCTAGTTCGTGGATCTGGTGGTTATGGAGGTAAAGGAAACACATGAGGTTCTAAATTAGGTGGTCAAGGCCCATAGCAACCACATAAAATTTATATGGAAATGTCTCTTTGTCTTTTGGAGTATAGAGGCATAGAGGATCTTAATGAACATGTGCATATGTGTGAAATCTTGTGGTGAGATAAAGGGATCACAATTGCTAAGCATAAGGCAAGTCAATTCGCTACTACCTTGCAGGGACAAGCACACAACTGGTATAGGAAGTTTGACCCTGATCAAACTTGTGTGGATTATGTAGCGTTCAAGAATGATTTCTTGAAAGAGTTCCATATCCCTGAGTTTGAGAAAAGAGTATAAGTGCGCTCAAAGATATCAATCAAGGCACTACTGAGAGTGTACGTGAGTATGATGCCCATTTTAAGACAATTCTATCTATGATATCTTATGATATTCACGCAAGCCAACATGCACAATGGTTTTTTGGAGGATTGATTACACCATTTAGAAGGGCACTGTCACATAAGACATACACTGATCTACATGGATCACTAGAAGTAGCTTTGTATGATGAGGTAGTTGGGAGCATTGACATTGGCATTAGTCCATTCTTAGAGGCATGAATTGTAGATATGGAAAATCAGTTAGAGAATCTATCAAAGAAATTCAGCCCATAAAACACGCTCAACAATTTGGTGTACAAATTATAAAGTGGAAGGTCACACCAAGGATAGTTGTCCTCATAGATCTGTACACTCATTATTGTTGCATTGTGAGATCTGTCATTTGAATCATAATGCTAGTCACTATCCTTTGTTACAACACATGATAAGGAAGAATGTATCCAGCTTTTGTAAAATTTGTAGGTCCATGACCCATGATACTGAGGATTGTCAATTGATTGGTCAGATCTAGGATGCTATAGACATTGGAGTACAATAGACAAGTATAACGGATAATCCTAAGGGTAAGAATGAGAACCAGGATCGGTATCATAATCAAACGCACTATGATAGGAATGAGGGGCATTTTAAAGGAGGTCATGGAAGGGGATGTGGATATCATGGTGGATATGGAGGATGAGGCCGCGGTGGAGGAAGAGGTGAGTTCCCTCATGGAACATGTTATACATGTACATATCCTGACCACTATAGGCATGAATGTCCTCATAATATTACATGTTCTTTTTGTGGAAAGAACCATAGCTATGAAGAATGCCCAAACTTATATGAGCATCTAAGTAAGCAACATAAGCAAGAAAACAAAGGTGTTGGGATGGTTAGAATCCAAGATGAGGTAGAAGATAGCACCGTGATCCGAGGCATTAACTGTGAAGATTAATACATGAGCTCAAGCGGCATGCACAAGAGAGGTATTACACCAGAAGCCTACGATCACCAAGGAGGAGGTTTTGCATGCAAGGTACCTAGATCTTATTTATCAGATTGAAGTTTACTAGGATACTATGGAAGTGCTAAGGAATCTTCAAGGTGAGATATAATACTTAAAGGATCAGAAGAAAGCATCAGAGACAGTCAAAACTGATATCGATGATCTGAGAGAAGTATGAAAAATGTTGCACCATGAGAACATCATTCCACTATTAGGAAGTTGGTTAGAAGGGAACACTCCGCGCACAAGTATAAAGATTGGATGGTAGATCCTACATGAAAATCTTCCCCCTGATAGCATTGAATATAACAAGGAAATTACTATGAATTATGTTGTGGATGGATGGTTGTTGAGCAACATATTGATTGATACAAGTGTGGAAGTAAATGTGCTTACATTAGATGCATGGGTACAAATGGGGAGACCTCCATTGCAGCCATCATCTAATGTGTTGTTTATGGAAAACTGAACTAAGGCCACTCCCATAGGAGTTCTGAAGGATGCATCTATAACCATACAAGGGGCCAAGTTCACTAGGGATTTTGAGGTATTAACACTTGTAGAAGTAGACAATTTCCAGCCTTGCTTAGATTCCCTCAATGTTATGCGAATAATGCTGACTTGAGATTTAATAAGGGGTATATAAACTTTGAGAATAAGGAAAGAGTTGTGATACCGCTAATAGATGGGAATTCTACACTATATGTTAAGCCTCTAAGTGAGGAGAACTTAGACAAAATTTATGTACGCGCTATTTAGGACCTAGAGGTCAATGATCCATCAAAAGAAGGCATCTTACGGTGGGAGGATTCTCATTCTATTAGTGATACTATGAGTATTGCTTATGAAAATTGGGCTCATGGTACATATGAACTAGTAGGGCGTGAGGTCAAAAGTGCGGTTGCACGCAAGAATGGACTTCGTTTGGTTTGTGAATAATAGTAGCATAGTACTTTGGTATATATAGGGGTAAGATGTTCCCAGTATTTTTGAAAGCCATGGAAACATGGTGGACGATCAAATTAAGAGAAGAGATATGTTATTATATACCTTACAAAGGATAGCAATGCGCTGGTGGGTAGTCCATAGAGATAATCTTATAGAATGAGAAGTGAATGGGATCGCTCTATCTATTAGGTTTGTAATGAACAATGCACCTACGCAGATCTACACTTATCATGGTGATCAACCTTTTCAAATCACATTGAGCGGTGTGAGAGACACTGACAACAAGACATGAAGCATTACCAGCTTCACTCTAGGTGTATATATTGTACTCTACGCTACAAGGATGTGCATGCACATGGTATGTATACGTATAACTACTCAAGAGACTAGAAACTAGAAAAATTTGACTATAGGAATGATCCAGGACCTTTGACTATGTTAGTACCCAAATTTTTCTCCTTTTAAGTCCGAGCAAAGATCAAAGATATGGCATGAAGCTTGAAGATAGATAGATCATTATGTGTGTCATTTTGTAGCCGGGATATGATCTAACTCGGTACTCATATTTGTGGAGATATGGATAGCACTCAAATAGGACTTTATCTTGTCCTAACTATTTTAGTTGTGCCTTTTAACCAATGTAAGAGAACCTATATTGTAACCCTCAAATGGTGAAGGAGATGAAGATATCCCTTAGTTTGTGTAAATAGCATAAAAAGGGCCTTGGGAAAATATGATCAACATTCCAAATCTGAAATTTCACAAGTTGTCACTTCTAGATTATGGAGATACTTTCAATGCAAGGCAAGGGTTACTAAAGACATTTTGAAATCTTGATCTTTTTATGTACTTTTACAAATGGATTTTGATCTTCTCACGTGGGTATACAGTCAAAACAGGGGTAAAAAAGGTGGGATAAGTTGTTTAGAATGATTTTGGTGGGATATTCACAAGACAAACTTGATTATGCCGATCTTTGATAACATCTACAACATTTGAACAACTATCGAGATAAAATGCTTCAAAACAATCAGGGATGTTCTTTTAACCAGAAGAGATACACAAATGGAGGCCCAAGTTTACACTCTTCACACAATCTTTGAGACCTAAACACAAAATATTGAGTTAAAGGACCCAATTAAACATCAAAATCTCTGATCAAATCATGCCTAAGGTACCCCAAAGGCTTACAAGAAATCTCTCACAACAAATGAATCTAAAGTGATTTTAAACTTCTTATTTTCAATGCCGGATGAAAGCTCCTCCGAAAAATGAAATTGCAAATTCCACTAAACTATCAATAAGGATGAGATCTATGTGGTTCCTAAAGATTTCAATGCAATATTGCAACAAGAACAAGGAAAATTGTTTAAAGACATTTAAACATGATAAAAAACATCATATTGCCCAAAATAACATAGATTAATTCAAAATATTGTTATATTCATCAGCAGGGGAGAGTTTTAGGAACAATCTCGAGCTGTTGTGATGGATATACACTTGTAACCAACTCAACATGAATGAAGATATAACACAAATGACATTAACCAAGTTTTTGGAGGGTTTCTTCAAATATGAGCTTCTCTCAAAATTTTCTCATGATTTTCAATTTCTGACCTTTTTCATGTCTCAAAACATGTATTATATATCTCTTGTTTACATCCAATCCTTCTTTCCTAAGAAACGAATAAGTTAAGTATCAAGTTTGTTACAAAATTCCATCATGATTTGTAGACAGGGACGTTTAACATATTTGCAACAAAAGTTGCCAGGTGTTTCAAAAAGGTGAATCATTGAGGATTTTTGCATCATAGTTTCAACTGGGAGCACATTTTTCCTCCTTCTTTCATGTAGCATGCTCCTCTTTCATCATTTCACCTTTACACTTTCCAAATTTGCCTCTGCAACTTTTGGATCTGATGTTTTACATTTTTGGACGGGTTAGGGAAAAAATTCATTTCAAAAACATCTCTGATCTTCAAATTGATCCTCAAAACCAATTGCATTGGTCCTTGCAGGCACAAATGACATGAATTTGTCAAAATTTTGATCAAAATCAATGTAAAAATGCATTTCCACACTTCCTGGAGCAAAAATGGTGACCAAACTAAAAAATGCACAGTTACCATTGATCTTCCTTTCTCCCTTCAATCTGAGCCCTCCACGTGTCACAATGTGATTGGAAATGGGTTTGGGATCACTTTTGACATTTTAACACTTTTTGGAAAAATGTAAAAATTTGACATTTTTCTCCATCCCTCCGCCCTTTGAAAATGAGCTTGACACGTGTCCCAATGTGGGTCCCAAAGTGGAATCATGGCTCGATTCTACACATTTCCACCTTTTTGGAAAAAGGAAAATTTTCCAAAATATCCCCGCATCTCTACCTCATGAAAATGGGCCTGACATGTGTCCCAAAGTGGACCCCATTGGAATCGTGGACTGATTCTACACATTTCTACCTTTTTGGAAAAAAAGGAAAAAAATTCAAAATTATCCCCGCGGACCCCATGCACCCCATTGGAATTGGATCCTTTTTGGAAAAAAGGAAAAAAATTCAAAATTATCCCCATGACACTGCACCTTTCTATCCCAGGACATGTGTTGGTCATTGATTGGTGGTGGGCTTGTGTTCCTCCTTTTGATTTCTTACCTTTATAGGATAAAAGCTAAATTTCCCACAAAGACCCGATGCTCCAAAATCCCTTCTTTTGATCTGAGCCATACACGTGGCTCAATCATGACCATTGATGGAGCTGTGGCCTCATTTTGTAATTTTAACCCTTTATGCCAAAATGGGAAAAAATCTCAAGTTTCCCCTGAGGCCCAAAGTTCCACCTTTGACCCTGCCATGTGTCTCTCTATGATTGGCCTAGCGGACCCATGGCCCTTTTCACAACTTTTGTTCCCATTCACCAAAAAGAAAAAAATTTCTAAGTCCTCCGCCAACCTTCCATCCCGCTTTTGATGAAAACATGACACGTGTCCACCTCTGATTTGTCAAGGGCCTGCGCTCCAATTTTTTACCTTAACTCCTTTTCACCAAAGGAAATTTTTCCATCGTGCCTCCACAGCTCCACTTGTTTTGACTTTTTTAACTACCACGTGTCACCCTCTGATTGGCTGAGGGCCTACAGACTTGTGGGGAAAATTTAGACTTTTTCCAAAAACACAAAAATTCTAAGTTGCTCGAGTAGACCCGCCGAATCATGTCCAACCACAAATGGCCACATATGAGAAGATGTTTGAGCTAAAATTTGATAGGAAAAGGACACCCATATGACTTGTTTCACCTTTTTCTTAGATTGTTTCTTTGAAGTGTTGATGAAACAAATAAGGTAATGGGAATAGGAGGAATACCTATTCAAATTTCAATTGATGGGTTATTACACGTGTATGACTTCCGAATCCATAGTGACCGTGAGAGCTTCCTTTTGGCTAGGAGGAACTACTTGGATTTTGTTCCCGAAGGTCTATGATTGAAGGATGGAGGTGTTGATGATGGGTTTGAAGGCTGCAAGTGATCACCAACTAAAGAAAATCTTCTGCATGGGTTGTATGCACACTCCTCTTTGCTTGGATAGATTAGATCGTGGCTGGGTTGGCTATGTAAGAGAATATGCTCAATCTCCTTCCTTGGATGTGAGTTTTTGCTGGAATTTTCTCTCTGAAGATGTGTTATCTCTTTGAGATTTTTTCTTTCTCATAAAATTTCTCCCAATGTTTGCCAACCTTCAAATTCCAAGTTCTAACCTTGAGAATAAGGTTGTTTTGGGTTAAAAGGGGTAACTGACGCCGGCCCGGCTTAACTGGCGATGGTTAGGGGTAACTAACGTCGGTCAAGGTAGGATTTCCTAGGTTTACTAAACTTAGAGAGATCCTCCTGATTTTCTTGGATCTCATGTCATTATCATGTGGATTAGGCTGGGAGATTCTTGTGAGCATGCGGGAATGTGGTTAGAGGGAATGTAGGCATTGATTTTTAGGGTTTGGGTAAGTCTTATTTAGTTATGGGAACTTGCTAAGAATAGGTCTTAGGTTGAGTTAGCTTGGTGAGGTGTCTAAGTGAACTATATGTGTAGATATTATTTAAATAAGATATTTAAATAACAAATATAGTGAGGATAAAGCATTAATTTAATTAAATTAATTAAATTAATATTAGTGGGGTGAAGGGGGTCATGGCTAGGTAAATGTAATAAAGGGTGCTTATATGTCGGGGGACAAAAAGGGGGTGTGAACTCATTTTAGTGTCTACATTTTTCCCCTTTTTGTTGCGTAGCTTTTATTGGTAAGCAATGCGAACAAAAATAAGATGTGGTTGCCCCATGTGAGAGTGAAGGTGATCTCCCTCAAACCAAGAATTGACGAGGTAGCAAGCTAAATTAGTGAGTGGTTTGATAAAAGGTAAATGTGAGGAAAAGGAAAATGGGACAGAAAAAAAGAGTGAAAGGTATACTCGGGTGATCTAGGTAATGGGTCGTGGTCAAAGATAAGCGGTCAAACACACGCACATGTATAAATTACATCACGCTACTGGGTTGAAGACCAGGAAAACTCTACATTGTCTAAGGTCGATAGGTTTATCCAAACAAGGTTGAAGTGAATCTAGTATCCAAGGTATAGGATAAGGTCAGGAAACACAACGTAGGTTAGGTGTAGGAACGTTTAGGTATGTTTTGGTACACGAAAGGTAGGGTTAGGATAAACGGTCATGTCCATAGGCTAGGTAAGGTCATTGGGTCAATCAAAACAGGTAATAGTGCTACAAGGTATAAAGAACACATGAGATCAAAGGTCACTAGTGATGATCCAAGTCCAAATATCTAGGTCGCAGCACGGGTAAGGCCGAGGTAAGGGTAAAATAAGGAGTCCCCAAAGGAGGACAAACTGGAGGTAGGAAGTGATGAGGTCAGGAAAGGTAAGCTAATGGGTTGGGTAAAGGTATGGGGTAAAAAGCAAGGTAGAGGGTGGGGTAAAAGGGAAAAGTAAAGGCAATGTGTAGGTAAGGGTGACCAATGGTGGTCATGGATAAGCGACGCGTTGGTATAGGAAAATCGGTGACAAAGCAGTTAGGTAGGGCACGAGACCGATGCCAGTCGAGGGGAACTGACATCGGTTAGGTCGGGTTTGGTATAAAAACAAAAAATCCATGTTTGGATTATTCATTTGTGATTTTTGAAGTGAAGAAAAGACAAGAAAGAGAGAAACGTGAGAAAAGCATCTAGAGGAAATGGGATAGTGAGTTGGTAGGGTGAGTTGACGGTGGTTGGGTTGGTTAGTAGCGGGTCCATGAGATCTTAGCGAGGGATTTGATTGGTCGGAGGGTGTGGGTAGATATTCGGTGATGGCAGAGGCGGGAGAGGGATCGGGTGGACCACCAAAGCAGAGTGGCTATATGTGCCATTGAGACAACAACAACGTGACAAGGTAAGTGCCTAACTCTTTAATGTTAATTAGATAGAGTAGAGGGTGTAAGGGTTGTTTATTTGTGGATTTGGGTGGGTTTTTGTATTTTGTGGGCAAGAAAATTGTTAAATAAGGTATGGGGGAAAAATGGGCAAAAAGAGGGGGAGGGGTATGAAATTGGATAGGTGGGGTAGGTAGGGGTTTTAGGTTAATGTAGGTCGGTGTAGGTGGGGAAAAGGGGGTTTGGGAAGTCGCAGATTTTTCACGACTATCGAGTAGAATGGGATTGGTCACCTAACAGGTGACCAATGTTGGTTACATGGTAACCGTGGTAGATCAAGGTGAACTGGTATCAGTCACCAAATAGGTGACTCGATGCCGGTTGAAGGGTGACTCGGGTCAATTAGGAGGAATCGACACCGGTTTGGATTTTAAGAAAAAGGGTCCAAAAATGATGTAGGTTAGGTGGTTGGGATTGGTAAGGTAAAAATAGGATGGTGGGTAATGATAAGTGGTGAATAAGGTCATAGAAAAGGTAGATTAATGTTGTAATTTGGATTGGATGCATGTTCATCGCGAGCTTACATATGTGAGACAGGGTTCCGCCACTATTGGTGACATTACGCACTTTAAGAAGCCCATTGGAGCTGTAGCACATGGAGGCAATGGGCTTGAGTGGTATTTAGTGCTACCAACATGCTATTCGGTAGCCTAGTTTGATGGTCATGCTCATCGATAGATGGGACTCCGTGACCAACACGTTCCACCTTCCGATGGGTGAGATGACCATCACCCTGGAGGATGTGTTTCGATTTTGAGGTTACCCATATTAGGGGCCCAGGTGTATTCTATCTCCTCCAAGGCCTCAAAGGAGCTGATCAGGACTATATTTGGTGAGGGGGTGATGGAGATGAGCTTCCATAGCACCAATTTTAGTTATGGTGATATGTACCTAACCCGTATGGATGAGACAAGGCTAGTGGTTTTATTGATGGAGGTAGTGTTCTGCGATGCACTTTGCTGATGCGGAAGGTGGATTCTTTCCCCGATCACTGATGGGTGTGATCCACGATATGATGGTACATGAGACATGCTTTTTTTAGGAACCAACATTCTTGGTGTAGCTTTATAAGGAGCTGTGGGCGTATGGGTGGCTGCATAAGTTTAGTTGATGATGTACATTTATACTTTGCATCTTTGTTGGGCCTACAAGCATAGAGTTTGTGTTCGACTAATAGGATGCCCCAAGTAGATGCATTCCCACTAAGATGTGTGTGGTTGGGATATAGGAGATGGGTGCCGGTTGCAGGAGAGTGGAGGTCAGATAGGCCGACATATGATGTGGCCCATTTTCGGTAGTTGTTGGAGGGGTTGTCCGGAGTGGACATTATCTGGAGGCCATATGTGGGATTCCCCTCATATAGGCATATGCATGACAATCTAGTTGAGCTCTAGCTAGAGAGGTGGATTTAGGGTCGCCATGCCAAGGAGGATGAGATTATCCCGGTCGACAGGGTCTGATAGCAATTCAGGCTCGTACAGGATATTCCTCCGCCCTTCCCATAGTATCGGAGAGATGATGTGGAGAGGCCTCTCCTTCTACCACAGCCTATAGTGCCTACATGAGAGGAGGAGCAGCCAGTGGATCAGAATATTGATGATGCCTTATGCACAGATAGGTATAGGCAGTGGTGGGTAGCTCATTTATGAGCCATACCATCGAGACTTAGGCAAAATGATTTAGCTACCATGACAAGATCAGAGAGAAGCCCTATAGGGGCAAGTAGCAATTTTATACATACACAATGATAATGAATCCTTACAATAGCATAAGATATACACAATATATTTCTAATGAGATTGAAGGGGCAAGAGGAATGCAAACAAACATAGCAAGGGGAGATAAATCCACAAACTCACATTTATTGCTTCATGATATGCACGATTCAACTGTATTACAAAATAGGGGCTTAGATCACCATGCAATGAGTCCACTATAAGGACTTGCAGCACATTGCCTTCACAAAACAAATTTGGTATAATTTTTTTGTAGTTCCCATTTACTCAACCACTTGAGACCAAGAAACAACCTAGGGTTAGCTAGAAAATTATGGGATAATTTTTTTGACTAGAAATGTCTATAACTCATTACAAGACATCAATTTTCACCGATAGGTTCCAAACAAAAATTTCTTACCAAAACACAAGTTTCCTTTATTAACTTATAACACGTTTACAAGGTTTAAATTTTAGGGTTATATATTTTAGTTGGGTTCAAGGAGTAATCTTACCCCCATGCCTGCTCTCTAACAGGCTCAGAACTTCAACTAGATTTTTCTCCTACTAAACACTTCCAAATTTTCCTAAACCATTTCCAATGGATAGGAAATTTTCTCACCTTTCCGGTGATATAAAGAAGTCCTTCTAACTCCTTACAGAAATCTAGTTATGAATGGGCGAGTTCCTAGGGTAAAATTTCCCTAGAGGGACACGTGGCAGGAGGAGGGGAAAAGCGTCCTGGGGTGGTTTGGCGGGTCGCGGGGTGGCATTGAGAAAATTTCCCAGTGCATGGCTTAAGGGAAAAAAAAATGTTCCACACCCCCGTGGGTCCCAAGGGGACACTTGTCATGTTCTAACGCCAAGCGGAGGAGGGAGATGGGAAAGCAGAGTGGCGGGAGGAAATTGTGCTTTGCGCCAATCGATGGGAGAAAGGGAGAAAAACAGGTGTGCGGGTCCGCACACCTGTAGAAAGACAAAGGCGAAGGGGCAATGGAGTTGTGGGCCATGGGGGAAAGTTTAAATTTTTTCTCAAACACCAGAAACCAAAAATTCAAGGGGCATCCATCCTACTACTTGCCGCCACCCCAGAGTGCCTCGTTGCATGTTTTCATTGGCTACAGGCCGGCGGGGTCAAAAGGGTAAATTTTCCCTAAAATTTTAAAAGGTAAAGTTCAAGGGAAAAGTGCACCTCTGCCGTAGCCACAAGGGGACATGTGGCACCCTCTAGTTGATCGGGTTGGCGGGGGAAAAAAAGAGGTCAAAATTTTTCAAGGTCCAAAATTTTGAAAATTTTCCTAATGGCAATTCGACGGAAAATTTTGGGTTGCGGGCCCGCCAAGGAAAATTTTCCCAAATTTTCCCGCCAAGGCACAAAAAACTTCAAAGTGCCATAACTTGAGCTAGAAAGCTCAATTTTGGGAAAACAAGGACTTTTCGAAATCTCTCAATGCCCTATTTGCACAAAAAACATAAAATTTACATTTTGATAAGTTTTTAAGGGTCAATTTTGTAAAAACGATTTGTATGCTTAAATTTGTAAACTGGCATTTTTCCAACTTCTCGATTTGATTAAATTTGAACTCATCCTTCACTCAACATATCAAAGAGACATGGAGGATCAGTCTAGGGAGGGTTTAGAATTTTTTAGTGAAGTCAATTTGTTCATTTATTCAAATTTGCATTTTTCCAATAGTTGACGGGAAAACAACCGTGCAAGCTCCGATTTGAAATTCCTTGAGTTTTAGAGATTCATTCTCAATTTTTAAGGTCAATTTCAAAGTTTCATAACTTATTGTTGAGTGTGAGATTGAACTGCTAATTTTTATTAAAATGTGCATTACCATATTTGAGTTTTAAAACAGTGAGTTGTTTCCTTGGAGTTTGTCTAACAATTTTGGTCATTTACATATGTATATAACTTCCAATTGATCTCATACATCTACTGAATCAATTCAATACATTTACTTATCAATCATTTATTCAATCTTCCATTAAAATACATTTCTGATATCAAATTTGAATATACATTTTACAAGCATATCACATTGTCTTTCTTTCCCACGCATTCTTTTCTTTTTCACAAACAACAACCTCATCCTTCAATAATAAATCAAATCCACTATGCAATACACTTTGAGAAGGAATGAAATCTTTCATTGTTCATTTGTTTTCAAATACAATGCATACAATAACAACATTGTTTTTTTTTTTTTTTTTTTTTTTTTACAAATAGAGTCTCATTCTTGGACAACAATACAATTCCAGTATACATTACCATACAAATTTAAAAGAACCAATGCCATCCTTTATTGATAATTCAAATAACTTTACAACTGATCTCCTTTCCAATTTGAATTCAAAATACAGTTTACAAGATACATATACATTCTTCTCATTTCTTTACAAAACAGAGATTGGATACAACTCTCTACATTTCTCAATTCAAATTCAAACTTCTATTATCAATACAATAACTTCACATTACAACATTTATACACTCATCCACTCAAAGTGGGAAAGGTTACATTGAATTTACTCAAAAGAAATGACTCAAAACTGTGAAATTCTTTCTCCAAACATCAACATACTGAATTCTTCTTCTTTGCAATTTTGATCACAACAAGGAAGGTGGAAAGGAAACACTCTCCACCCAACCAAGACATCCAATGAGAAAGGAGAATCCATCCATCCCCATTGGCCCCGAGCCCCAACCATATTGAAATGGAGCATGAATATCAACAAATAGCAACAAAGGCTTCTATCACATACAAGAAACATTGACATTGCATACAATCAACAATAATACATAGTTCAAAATAAGACATCAGTTCCCAAATACATTTGAAACAATTCATACAACACATAGGCTTGATCAAACAAGATAATAAGATCAAGGAATATGGGAACTCCTTATGCCTCCCAATTTAGAATTGGGCATCCACCAAAATGCATACTTCCAATAATCATATCAACCCCATAAACCTTTTATCTCCCAACCCCTCCTTATGCCCTTCCCCCATAGTAAGAAATGCAAGAAGTTTCTTTTCCAAGGTGGATCCCAAACCAAAACTACCTCCACAATAAAACTATGCCATTAGCAATCCCTTATGCCCCCATATGAAATCCCCACAGCCTTCTCCTACACCATGCCCTAAGCATTCTACCCAACTAGCCAAGAATGTAAACACAAACACCATTTAAGCATGCATGCAAGAGAAGGAAAGACAATTAAAATATAGCTCCAAATCCTACCTCTCCATACTAAAGTTTATTCCAAGCTCACAAGCTTTCCACAATGTCAAAGTGTAGTCCAAAACTAGCAAGTATAAGCAAGCAAAAATGACTCCAAGCTCTTCCTCAAACAAGCTCCAAAAGAAACAACAAAAAATGCGTACCCAAGAGGAAATAAAAAAGTTTCAACAACCTCAAATGAGAAAGAAGCTTCACTTTTATAGTAAAGGAAAGAGAGAGGATGATGTGGATCCAAGTGGGATGCCACATCATTTTTCCTCATCCCCAAGAGGAAATCAACATCAACAAACAAATCACAATAAATTAAACATGACAAAATCACTTACATACTCCAATTCAACCCATACTCCAAAAGGAATGCATTAAAAAAATGTAAGGGAAGTGCAATTAAAACTTACAAATGTCATTTCAAAAGCATTAAGCCTACATTAAATCTCCAAACCATAGGCATGGTTGGTGGATCATTTTAAGAGGTGTGGGACAAGTTTAACTTTTCACAAGCCTCCAAAATTGGCCTCCAAGGTCAAATTCGAATTCCATAAAAGATGGAGTGCTAGACCTTCCAAAATCTACCTTACATACTCTTATAATTCTTACACATTATTATATGGTAAATTACACACTCTTCCAACATTAATATCTAAGACAAAACTTTATTAATTATATTTCACATCCCAATTTAATTTAAATAAAATTTAACTATATGACTATCACATTAAAACTACCACATTTAAATTAATTAAAAGAAGGAACACATTACAAATAAAATACATACAATAATAATTAAAAAGGAACACATAAATAAAACACATATCCCATGGTCACATATAATGGAAATTCCCCCATGGGAATTCCTAACATAACACAACACACAAACTCATAACATAGTTTCCATGGTGACCTTGTTGATTTCACCCAAAATTTCAATATGGTTAGTCTTCACTCCCACGACATTGTTGTGATTTTTAACCTGCAAAATATAAATACCTCCTTCAGCCTTCGGCCATATCGAAACATCCAAATGATATAAATAATATCTCAAAATCATCCAAACACACATATCACAACAATATCAATAATTTCAACATTATTATTTTTAATTAAATAAATCAACTATATCTTCATCAAAATATACCTTAACAAATCTACTCAAAATTATAATATCATAAGTCCAAATCAACATCTATAATATGTCCATGTCAAATAGTATATCATCAACCACATATAGAAAATGTCTCTAGTAATCATCATGCATAATAACTGAATCTAGATCAATAATAACCCATGATCTAACATCTAACCATCATACTAAAATAAAACATAATAGTGTCCATAATATGATCAATAGTATCAAAATCAGTATCTAAAAGTGTCAAAGGGAAGTGGGCACTACATCCCCCTCCCCTTAGACTCGACTTCCTCCTAAAGTCACTAGAACAAATGTGGAAACTGCACTCATAATACTGTGGCATCCTCCTAAGTGGTTGCAGTCTCATCATATCTATCCCACTGCACCCGTACTTGATCAATCTCTCTACCTCGAAGGCCCAGGGTCTTGTGATCTATGATATGGATGGGATCCACCATCACTTCCCCTGATCCTACACCTACAATGATGTCCATTCCAACACATGAGAAGGATCTACAATGTACCTCCTAAGGACAGAAACATGAAACACATCATGTACGTGAGACAAGTTAGGTGGCAATGCTAGATGGTAGGCCAAAGGGCCGATACACTCCAAGATCTCAAAAGGACCAATGAATCTAGGAGTTAACTTAGAAACTTTTCCATAGCAATAAATCTTTGTGTGGTCGAACACGAAGGAACACCTTCATGCCCACATCAAAGCTACGATAAATCCTATGCTAATCCGCATACTTATTCTACCCGTCATGTGCCTCCTGTAATCTCTCGCCCGATCAACACTACCTGTTGCTCCATGTCCTGCAAAAGAACTGGTCCAAGAGATACTCTATCCTCTAACCTATCCCAACTAAGGGGTGTCCTACACTCTTTACCATATAATTCCTGAAAAGGAGCCATGCCTATAGAACTCTGAAACTATTATTGTAGGAAAACTCCACTAAGTACAGGTACTCCTCCCACTTAGACTACTGATCCATCACGTACATCCTGAGCATATCCTCTAAAATATGATTCACTCACTCAGTCTATCCATCTGTCTCAGGATGATATGTTGTGCTGAAATTAATCCTCGTCCCGAGGACATACTACATGGTAGTCCAAAAGTGTGAAGTGTACAAAGGATCACGGTCACAAATGATCTTCCATGGAATCCCATGCAACCTGACAATCTCATCCAAATATACTCATGCCACTACTCTAGTTGTATAAGTGGTCTTCACTAGAGAAAAGTGAGCCACTTTTGTCAATTTATCAACCGTGACCATAATGGCATCATGGTGATATCTCGACATAGGTAGTCCAACAATGAAATCCATGGAAATGGTGTCCCACTTCCATTCCGATATGGCATGAGGATAAAGAATACCTTGATAGATGATGATGCTCATCCTTAACCCTCTGCACTCTAAACACCATGACACAAACTAATCCATGTCTCAGGAAGTCCTCTCCAATAGTAAAACTATCTCAACATGGCATGCATCTTCTTCACCCCGGATGGGCTAAATAGGTTGCACGATGTGCCTCTACCAAGATTTCATGCCTCAAGCCTCCATCTTTGGTAACATATATCTTGTCTCTGTGCCTAAGAAGACCATCTACCTCTAAGGAAAAACCATCAAACTTCCCTTCAAGGGGTCTCTGTGACTCTATCTCTACTCGTATTGTCATGTAGAAGCTGTCAAGAGGAAGCTGCTGAAGAATCCTACTCCACAAATCTATGCTCACTGAGGTAGCCATACCCACATGTCTCCATCTATTGAGAGTGTCTACTACCACATTCTCCTTCCCCTTCACATGCTCTATCTCCATGTCATACTCACAAAGAAACTCCATCCAACGCCGTTGACGAGCATTTAGATTGGGTTGTGTGAAGAGGTGGCGAAGACTCAAATGATCTATCCTGAGTGTGAATCTCCATCCAAGAAGAAAATGTATCCATCTAACCAAAGCATGCACAACTACCACAAGCTCAAGATCATGGGTAGGATAATTAAGCTTGTGATCCTTGAGTTTGAGACTCAAAAGCTACAACTCTATCATCCTGCATCAACACACCTCCAAGCCCTACTAAAGAAGCATCTGTGCAAACAAAGAACTCACCCTGTGGATCCGGCACTGCAAGAATGGGTGTTGTAGTGAGGCACTCCTTCAGTGTCCTGAAGGCCTACTCACATCTATCCAACCAAACAAACTTCTTCCCTTTCCTCTAAAGGGAAGTGATAGGTGCGCAATCTATGAGAAGTCCTGAACAAATCTCTGGTAGTATCCTACTAAACCCATAAAATTACACACCTCGTCACTATAGTGGGTGTTGACCAATCCATAATGGCTCTAATCTTGAAGGATCGACTATGATACCTTCCCCAGAAATAATATGACCCAAATATTGCACCTCTGTCTGGAAGAAAGCACACTTCTCCAAGTTCACGTAAAGCTGCTACTCATGAAGACACTGGAGAACCTTTCAAAGGTGCCCCTCGTGCTCCTCACATGTGTACATGAGTATATCGAGATGTCATCAATGTAGATGAGCATGAAGTGATCTAAAAGGTTCTGAATACCCCATTTATAAAACTCATAAACACTATAGGGGCATTCGTAAAACCAAAAGGCACCACTTGTGAACTCATAGTGCCCATATCTCGTAAAGGAAAGCGGTATTATGAATGTATTCCTCTCAAATATCCTCAATTGATGGTAGCCTAACTTGAGATCAATCTTAGAGAACACCGTGGCTCCCTTCATTTGATCAAACAAGTCATCAATGCGAGGAAGAGGATAATGATTCTTGATCATCACTTTGTTCAACTGGTGGTAATCAATAAACAACCACAATGATCCATCCTTCTTCTTCACAAGATCACCGGTGCACCCCAAGGGGATACACTAGGATGGATAAGGCCCTTCTCCAAAAGGCCCTCAAGCTGCAACTTGAGCTCACAGAGCTCGGGGTGGTCATCCGATAAGGTTCCGTGAGATAGGCTCTACTCCAGGAACTAGGTCTATATGAAAATCAATCTCATGGGGGGTGGCATCCCCGGTAGCTCCCTTGGAAATACATTGAAAACTCTCTCAAGATGGGATGATCATCTAGCGATGGTCCACTAGACCCATCCTCTAATCTGTCACTAACTGTAATAGCATACATCTGACAACCCCATCGCACACACCGCTTAAGCTACATAGCGGAAATGGTGCAAATAGAAATGGGTCTCTTGACCCCGAGATCACCGACTCAACTCCCAAATCATCTACACAAGCTATAGTCTTATGATAATAATCCATCCTAGCCCTATGTGTAGATAGCCAATCCATACCTAAGATAACTCCATACGAACCCAAAGGAATAATACGGAGATCTGAGGTGGTGGTGAAAGGTCCCAAATCCACTACACACTCCTTAACTAAGGAGTCCACAGAGATCTTGGCTCTAGAAGCCATCTCGACATCCCAACTAAGACCCTGCCTAATTACCACTAGCCTGCATCACTCTACTAAAGATGGTGCAATGAAAGAATCAGAAGAACTAGAATCAAACAATACAGAGGTAGAAATACCACCAATGCTACCTGTGGTCTCAATGACTATGCTCTGAGTGCTCTTCCTGGCGGTTCTCAACTATTGCATAAATCCTGTGGCTATGTCCCATGTCACCAACTATTGGCTTAAAACTAGTGCCTTACCCTTGTTAGGGTTCTGAGGAAAATCTCTCCAAAAATGTCTAGCTACTCCACATCCAAAGAAACTACCTGATCCTCTCCAAGGAACAACACCTCCAATAGGTTCCCTAAAAGCCTATGGCATGGATCTTGATGATCCATATGTGGTCTATCATGGCCTCTACTTGCAAGAGCTCTAGATGACTGAGCTCTAGGTCCATCCTGTGTTCTGATGGGACCCCTAGGAGAAGGCCCCATACTCCGACCTCTCTATGCATTAGCTCTTTGTGGAGGTCTATACGGTGGGTTGGACTATTGCTGCACCTAAAGGGCCTAAAGGATGACTGTGCTAAATGCTGACCACCATGAGGAAGGGTACTAAACCTCTCAATCTACCATCCTGCATCTACTGAATGCAACTCTTGACTTGGACTCTAGCTTCTTGGGTTTTACCCCAAGTCTCCTCTGCAATATAGGCCTTCTCGATGGCCTCTACTAAATTCTATGGATAGTGAATCCGAACTACACCTCCAATATCCAAGTTTAGGCCTCGGATGAACCTGTGAATCCACACCTACTCATCCTACATATACTCTACATACTAAAGTAGATCTAGAAATCTACTCTCATACTCTGCTATGAAAGGGTAGCTTGTCGAGGTCATGGAACTCATCAATCCTCTAGCTGGATGAACCTCCATGATAGATATCTACTCCTGAATCTCTCCTCAAATAGCTCCCAAGTCACTTGTCTCTAAATCTACATGGAGCTTCTGCTCCTCTATCCTCCACCATACTCCTGCTCCATCCCTCATTAGATGGATCGCAACATGATATTTCATGTTTCTAGAATAAGGACAAAGCTTGAAGCAACCACTCAAGCTCACTAGCCAGGCCTCTACCTAAAATCCACCTGTATCACCTGAGTAATGTGAGGGCCTAAGCTTCAGATCTCCCTAATGTGATCCGCTGTTGTGGTCTGTCAGTCTCTAGGTCTCTCTGTAATTCTCATCCCTAAGCCTAGGGCTCGAGACCTTTCTCTACACTCTCGAACTCCGTACCCTATCTCCTAGGTGGGAATCTACTTTGACTAACTCTTCATGGGATTTCTCTCCTCTATGCTCCTTGCTAAGTTGAGGGGGTACCTAACCCTCATAGAAGGAGCTCTATCATGACTAGTTGCATGCTCTCCACCTAATCCTCCACGTAGAGCGCATTAACATCTTGAAGGGTCTGTAGAATCTGAGGTAGAATGGCTACTACACCCTATCCAGGTGGTTGGTGGTGGTGGTGAATTTAAGTCTCTGTGAAGGTTCCTCTTGTTTTGTCTTAGCCTCCCATATGACCAAAGTGAGAGTCAGTTCATTTGTTAAGTTATACAACTTCCATGTTTACTAAAACATACAAATTCTTACTAAGTTGTTTTCTAGGTTTTAAGTGTGCTAGGTTTAAGTTTTCATGTCTCAAGTTTTCTAGTGTGCCCAATGGTCCAAGCCTTTGAACCACTACTTTGATACCAAATGTAGTGCCCGTTTACTCAACCACTTGAGACCAAGAAACAACCTAGGGTTAGCTAGAAAATTATGGAATAATTTTTTTTTGACTAGAAGTGTCTACAACTAAGTTGCAAGACATCATTTTTCACTGATAGGTTCTAAAACAAAACCTGCTTTACCAAAAAACACAAGTTTCCTTTATTAACTTATAATACGTTTACAAGGTTTAAATTTTAGGGTTACATATTTTATTTAGGTTCAGAGAGTAATCTTACCCCCATGCCTACTCTCTAACAAGCTCAGAACTTCAACTAGACTTTTCTCCTACTAAACACTTCCAAATTTCCCTAAACTATTCCCAATGGATAGGAAATTTTCTCACCTTCCAACCATATAAAGAAGTCCTTCTAACTCCTTATAAATCTATTTATGAATGGGTGGAGTTCTAGGGGAGAAATTTTCCTAGAGGGAGTGTGGCGGCTTAGGAGGAAAAAGTTTTCCTTGAGCTGGTTTGGCTGCATGGCGGGAGGAAAATTGAGAATTTTCCTAGCGCAGTGCTTAAGGGCAAAAAATTTCGTTCCGCACCCCGTGGGTCCTGAAATGGGACACTTGTCATATTCCCGCCAAGTGGAGGAGGGATATGGGAAAGTGGAGTGGTGAGAGGAAATTTTAGGCCAAAAGCCCAAAGATGGGAGAAAGGGATAAAAATGGTGCGCGCAGTCCACACACCCTTTGGAAAGACAAAGGTGAAGGGCATCAATGAGTTGGAGTTGGCCGGGGAGGGGAAACTTTAAACTTTTTAAACACCAAAAACCAAAAATTCAAGGGGCCTCCACCCTACCTACCACCACCCCAGATTACCACATGGCTTGTTTTCATTATCCGCGGGCTGAGGGGTCAAAATTCCAGAAAAGGGTAAATTTTCCCTAAAATTTTAAAAGGTAAAGTTCAAGGGAAAAGCGTGCCTCACCGTAGCCACAAGGGGACACGTGTGCCCTCTCGATTGGTCAGGGGCCGGTGGTGGAGGAAAAAGGTCAAAATTTTCCAAGGTCCAAAATTTTGAAAATTTCCCTAATGGAAATTTTCCAAAGACGAAAATTTTTTTTTGTGAGGGTGGGGGCCCATGGATTTTGGGGAAAATTTTCCCAAATTTTCCAAATAGTTAAATTAAGGCACAAAAAAACTTCAAAGTGCCATAACTTGAGCTAGAAAACTCAGTTTTGGAAAACAAGGACTTTTCGGAAATATCTTGATGCCCTCTTTGCATAGAAAACATAAAATTTAATATTTGATAAGTTTTAAGGGTCAATTTTGTAAAAACTGATCTGCATGCTTTTAATTTGTAAACTGGCATTTTTCAACTTCTCGATTTGATTAAATTTGAACTCCTCCTTCACTCAACATGTCAAATAGACATGGAGGATCAGTCTAGGGAGGGTTTAGAATGTTTTAGTGAAGTTAATTTTTCATTTATTCAAGTTTGCATTTTTCCAATAGTTGATGGGAAAACGACCGTGCAAGCTCCGATTTGAAATTCCTTGAGTTTTAGAGATTCATTCTCGATTGTTAAGGTCAATTTGAGTTATTTAAGTCTTCCTAAATGTGAATTTAAAATTTTCATAACTTATTGTTGAGTGTAAGATCGAACTGCTCATTTTTATTAAAATGTGCATTGCCAGATTTGAGTTTTAAAACATTGAGTTGTTTCCTTGGAGTTTGTTTAACAATTTTGGTCATTTACATATGTATATAACTTCCAATTGATCTCATACATCTACTGAATCAATCCAATACATTTACTTATCAAATCATTCATTCAATTCTAAGTTAAAATACATTTCTGATATCAAATTTGATATACATTTTACAAGCATATCACACTGTCTTTCTTCCCCACGCATTCTTTTCCTTTTTCACAAACAATAACCTCATCCTTCAATAATAAATCAAATCCACTATGTAATACACTTTGAGAAGGAATTAAATCTTTTGATTGTTTTAATTTATTTTCAAATACAATACATATAATAACAACATTTTTTTCTTATTTTTTTACAAATAGAGTCTCATTCTTGGACAAAAATACAATTCCAACATACATTACCATACAAATTTAAAAGAACAAATGTCATCCTTTATTGATAATTTAAAAACTTTAATAATCATTTACTTTCCAATTTGAATTCAAAATACAGTTTACAAGATTCATATACATTCTTACATTTCTTTACAAAAACAAAGAGATTGGATACAACTCTCTATATTTCTCAATTCAAATTCAAAATTCTACTATCAATACAATAACTTCACATTACAACATTTATACACTCATCCACTCAAAGTGGGAAAGGTTACATTGAATTTACTCAAAACAAATGACTGTTAAACTATGCAATTCTATCTCCAAATAGCAGCATGTTGAATTCTTCTTCTTTGCAACTTTTCTCACAACAAGGAAGGGGGAAAGGCAACGCTCTCCACCCAACCAAGACATCCAATGAGAAAGGAGAAGCCATCCTTCCCCATTGGCCCCCGAGCCCCAACCATATTGAAATGGAGCATGAATATCAACACATGGCAACAAGGCTTCTATCACATACAAACAACATTCACATTGCATACAATCAACAAAATGCACAGTTCAAAATAAGACAACAGTTCCCAAATGCATTTGAAACAATTCATACAACACATAGGCTTGATCAAACAAGCCAACAAAAGCAAGGACTATGGGTAACTCCTTATGCCTCCCAATTTGGAATTAGGCATCCACCAAATGCATACCGCCAATAATCATATCAACCCCATAAACCTTATATCTCCCAACCCCTCCTTATGCCCCCCCCAAGTTTATCCCTTATGCCCCCATAGTAAGAAATGCAAGTAGTTTCTTTTCCAAGGTGGATCCCAAACTAAAACTCCATCCACAATGAAAATGTGTCATTGGCAATCCCTTATGCCCCCATATGAAATCCCCATATCCTTCTCCTACACCATTCCTAAGCATTCTACCCAACCAGCCAAGAATGCAAACACAAACAAAATTTAAGCATGCATGCAAGAGAAGGAAAGACAATTAAAATACAACTCCAAATCCTACCTCTCCATACTTAATTTTGTTCAAAGCTCACAAGCCTTTCCACAATGTCAAAGTTTAGTCCAAAACCAGCAAGTATAAGCAAGAAAAAAGACTCCAAGCTCTTCCTCAAACAAGCTCCAAAAGAAACAACAAAAAAATGTGCCCCAAGAGGAAATAATAAAGTTTCAACAACCTCAAATGAGCAAGAAGCTTCACTTTTATAGGAAAGGAAAGAGAGAGGATGATGTGGATCCAAGTGGGATGCCACATCATTTTTCCTCATCCCCAAGAGGAAATCAACATCAACAAAAAAATCAAAAGAAATTAAACATGACAAAATCACTTACATACTCCAATTCAACCCATACTTTAAAAGGACTGCATTAAAAAAATGCAAGGGAAGTGCAATTAAAACTTACAAATGTCATTTCAAAAAGCATTAAAAATTCCTACATTAAACCTCAAACCATAGGCATGGTTGGTGGATCATTTTAAGAGGTGTGGGAAAGTTTAACTTTTCCCACAAGCCTCCAAATTTGGCCTCCAAGGTCAAATTCGAATTCCATAAAAGATGGAGTGCTAGACCTTCCAAAATCTACCTTACATACTCTTACAATTTCTTACACATTCTTACATGATAACTTACACACTCTTCCAACATTAATATCTAAGACAACAACTTTATTAATTACATTTCACATCCCAATTTAATTTAAATAAAATTTAACTATATGACTATCACATTAATCTACCACATTTAAATTAATTAAAAGAAGGAACACATTACAAATAAAATACATACAACAATAATTAAAAAGGAACACATAAATAAAACACATATCCCATGGTCACATATAATGGAAATCCCCCCATGGGAATTCCCAACATAACACAACACACAAACTCATAACACAGTTGCCATGGTGACCTTGTTGATTTCACCTGAATTTCAATATGGCTAGTCTCCAGTCCCATGACATTGTTGTGATTTGTAGCCTGCAAAATGAAAATACCTCCTTTGGCCTCGTTGCTCTATCATAACATCGAAAATGATATAAACAATATCTCAAAATCATCTAAACACACAGATCACAACAATATCAATAATTTCAACATTATTATTTTTAATTAAATAAATCAACTATATCATCATCAAAATATACCATACCAGATCTAATCAAAATATCCAATATGATAAGTCCAAATCAACATCTATAATATGTCCATGTCAAACAAAGTATATCATCGACCACATATAGAAAATGTCTCTAGTAATCATCATGCATAATAATCAATCCGAATCCGATCGGTAATAACCCGTGATCTAACATCTAACCATAATACTGAAATAACACATAATAGTGTCCATAATATGATCAATAGTATCAAAAACAATATCTAAAAGTGTCAAAGGGAACTCGGGCACTACATTTGCTACTCAAAACTATCCCCCTTTACAATGAGCCCAACACTCCAATTTATAGAATTTAAGAGGAGAGAGAAGGTAAATAAAATCCCAAAATATTTCCTTCAACCACTTGCAAGATGTCATAAATGGATTGAAATGATGGTATGTTTCTTGCAAAATTCCTCCCATATTGTCCCATAACTTGCAGCAGTGAAATATGTCAGCCCAAGCTTCATTAATGCATCCTAGCTACCAAATAAAACCACTATTCTAAACCTAGGCATGTTTTCTACAAAATCTTCATTAATTCTTCATCAAATTATGATTTCTTGATTTATGTACATTGTTCTTGGAAACATTATTCCAATGGTATCAATTTTTTGTATTTTCATTTAGAAATGCAAAAGTTATGGCCTTCTGAGTGCGGATAGCTATTTTGGGTCTATCGGCATTTATGTTATTTAATGGGCCTGAGCATTTAATTTAATGGAGATGAAGATGTTTATTTTATTTTCATATACCTACCCTTATCATGCTCATTCCATAAATTCAAATTTCATGAAAATCAGACCTTGAGGTCAAAAGTTATGGCCATTTGAAGTTCAAAACGGTCAAGCGTTGAAATTTCCTTTGTATGCAGCTATTTCAGCTTTTTGGGGAACTCATGTCCCACACATACTTGGAATACCCGGGCCTCCTTTCTCCACTTTTTCTAATTCCCTCTTTATGCAGTTATTTTGTCTTTTGATGTCCTGGATGTCCCTCGTTGACCGGACCGTGAGGGTCATTAATCGCTTTTATGATCGGATTTTTGGCCTTTTCGGTCCTAACTATCCCACGTGAACTGTGCAGGCTTAGACCAAAATTTCTAACTTAACTGATTTTATCTTGGTGCGGTGATTTCATATTTTTGGGTCTTGGATGTCCCAACATTCTACTGAGACCATCCGGGACAAAAATACCCAACTTTTCCGATTCCAACTATTTGTGGCATTTTCAGCGATGTGTGTCCCGCTACCCCTACATCTCACGGACCACTTGGGAAAAATTTTCCCGAATTATCCGCACCCTTTGTAAATCGGAAATTTCAGCTATGTGGGTCCTGTGCATCCCAATGTCCCATGTGCATCCTGGGATAAAAATACCCAACTTTGCTGCAATACACTAAAAGAAGCCCATTTTTCGATTTTTTGCAATTTTTTCTAACTTCTTGGATTTTTTTTTAGACAAGGAAGTTAGAGGAAGGAAAAGGGACCTCCAAAACCTGATTTTTGGCCTTAGACCAATTTTACTCACTTAAGCTTGAAGAAATGATGTAGGTTATCCAAAATTACCTTGAGGGTGAATTTTGGATAACAATAGTAGGGTTAAGAGAAACTAAGTTTAATGCCAAAAGCATCACAAATTTCTCATAGGGTTTTGTTTTCTAATTTCTCTCTCATTATCAATGATGAGGTGATAAGGGACACTAAAGTGACAAATAATGTGATGGTTGATGAATTCATAATTTTTCTCACTTTTGTAGAAATGAAGGGGATGGATTCTACCCATTTGATGTAGTATTCGATTCACGGTTATAATCCATTGATGGCATTGTGAATAATGAGGATTGATTTCTCCAACAAGATCCAAACCTCATTGAGATAAAGGCAAAAGGTATTGTGCAACCTGTAAGGAATGACAAGGTGTGTGATGAATATTAGAATGTTGATGGCATTTCACACAACATTTGACATAGTCACAATAGTCATGGTTTAGGGTTGGCCAATAATAGCCTAAGCGAAGAATGCATTTAGTGATAGCTAAGCCACTAAAGTGACCTCCACAAATTTCATCATTAACTTCCTTGATGGTGTAGGGAATTTTATAACTTATAAGGCATTGTAAGATAATATCATTGAAGATTTTGGTGCAAATTTTGAGTTTGCACACTTTGCCTTAATTTTCTATATCCTTTTTTGCTAAAAAAATGTTTTATTTTCTCCAGTGGGTGATCTGTAACTCGTTTTATCCAGTTCAGTGCCTTCAAAATTCCTAAGTTGGTATTATTTCGCCTTGATCTAAAAAAAAATCCAAGTTTCCCCCCATTTGTGCCCTAATTTATTCATTTTTACGGGTTGTTGTTTTTCCTTTGTCAGATCATGCAAGAAACTTGTTCTTGATCAAATTCCATTTATGTGCAAGTGAAATCCTACTCCCCTGGTCAAAATCAATATAAAATCATGCTTCACTTGATTTAAAAATGAGAAATCTACATTCCTTGTGAAAAAATCTGATTTTCAGGGCATCCCATGTATTTTTTATGTTTTGACGGGTAAACAGGTGTCACCAACCCGTCAAAATTATCTTTACAACATATTGCTAACGTGGTAGGTTTCTATTGGCCAAGGATGTGTGGGAAAATGTTATAACTTGTCATTTTTGAAATTTTGGCAAAGGGAAAAAATCCGTGGCCTGCAGTTAAGTTACGTTGAAGTGCCTACATGGCACAATGTGATTGGTTGGTGAATAAGTGGGTGGTGGGTCGCACATAGACTTTTTTCCTTCATTTTTCAAAATTCTCAAATGTCAAAATTTTCCCACAAACTCGTGCCCAATGAGAAGTGGACATGTGGCACAGGAAGGTCATGTGGATGGCAGGGGACTTTGAAAATTTTGTTGTTTTTGGCTCAAGGCATCAGGAAAAATTTAGCCCGCGAGCCCGCGTCCAATGAGAAGGTGACGTGTGGCACAAGGAGGTTGACTGAAAAAGCAGGGACTTGGAAAAATTTGAATTTTTTTGGCTTCAAAATGCTAGGGGAAAAAATTGAAAAATATGCCCGCACCCAATGAAAAGTGGACATGTGTCCAGGAAAGGCCATGTGGGGGGGTGGAAGTTTTAAATACTTTGAAGTTTTAACTTCAAAATGCTAAAATTAAATTTTTTCCGAAGGCCCGCAGTAAATAGGGGATGGACACATGTCCAGGAGGAAAGATGGAGGAAGGGGCCAAAGGAGAAGTTTGTGAATTTTTTCCTCTATGTTTACAAGGTAAAAAGTGCAAGATAGCCCCGTGATGAATGAAAGGAGGACACATGTCCCGTATTTCATGGAGATGTGGAGCGCGTGGAGGGAAAGTGAAATTTTTTCCAAACTTTGGCAAAAATCTCAAGGTAAAAAATTGATCTGCGAAAAATTTGGAGTTGTTCCCCCATAACCAATCTTGGGGAGACACATGACATTGTTCAAAAGGGAAAAAGGAAGAGCATGGGCCCACAAAGGATTTTGTGCTTACAGAGGATTGAAAGCAAATTGGATGGGTTGGCTCCGCATCCAATGGGACAGCGACACGTGGCAAAGAAGTAGCGGGTGTTTGAGGGCATAGAGAATTTTGAGAAAATTTTCCTTTTCTCAAAAAACTGGAAAAACTCATCAAATCGGCCCACGGTTTTGGTAGGGCCCATGGGAGGACACATGGCGTATCCAGGGGGCTCATGGGGAAAATATTCAAAATTTTCCCAAAGTTCAAAAGGGTTTAAAATGCATTTTAAGGATTGGGGGCCCACCCCAATCATGTTTGCACACGTATCCCACCTCGTCTAAAGGTAAAAAGGGTAATTTTGGCTTATGTGTGTGGAATCCCATCGGACACGTGGAGGACAGAAAATTAAAGTTGATTTAATCAACGGTTGCTGAGTGTTCTTTGTTTCTTCTTTGCCATGGAAGCTCCAAAGAATTTGGAATCATCATTTCTACACCAAATCACATGAAATTTTATATGAAATCGCATCCCCTCGGCCTTCTGAACACAATAAAATCATTCATTTGAGCTAATTTGGTGCCCTATAGTGTTTTTCGTGAAATATTTTCTCAGCCCGTGTAAAAAACGTGAAAGGTAAAAAATCAAAGTTGCAGAATTAAAAATGATAAGGGAAAAGGGTGGAAAATGATTGCAAATGCATGTTGGCATGGTGAAGTGATAAAAACATGACCACAGGATGGATAAGGATCTCAATTCATGCAATATTTTAAAATATTTGTGCATCTTTGGCATTTTGCGAGCTGTTTTACAATTTTATATCATTTTTCATCAAATGGATAGAGTTTTGTAACAAATTTGATCCCTTTGGCATATTCTTTTCTTGGGATGCAAGGATCCAAGCTGGAAGAGGTTATATGATGTAATTTGGAGGAATTTTTAAAGTCTCATGTTGAAAATTTTGGAAAAAGAGAAGAATTTTCACAAGGAAAACTAGAAGAAATCCATTTTCTTTTGGAGAAACTACCTGAGATCCATTTTGGTTTCTTTTTTTTTCGCATCAAATGTTCATCATGTTGAGTTGGTTTCAGGTGTAAATCCATCAACAAGCTTCAAGATTTTCTAAATAACATTCCCTTCTGATATATTTGATCAAATTCTTGGATTAACTAGTTTTATCTCTTGGCAAAGCTTGCATACACTTGTATTTCGGTATGTTTTCAATTTGTGTTTCATGTTCATGTTGTAATCTTGTGTTTTGGATCTTTATTGATCATACATGGTCTCATTTCTTGTATAGGGTTTGAAGGAATCTGTAATCTTCCATTCAAAGAGCATTCATTTGAGTGATGATAAATAGATTGAAATTCATCTTACCTTCCTTGTAAAATTGAGGGTGTTTGTAAACCTTTGGGTGTAGCTTAGGTCATGATCTAACAAGGGTTTCTAAATGCTTCACCGATATTTTTCTTCAAGCCTATATGGCAGGTTATCAAATTTTGTATGGAATAGTGTAGATTTGGGCATCCATGTGTGCACACATCCTAGTTGAAAGAGCACTTCAAATTCATTGAAACATCTCTGTTGTTTAGGTGTTGTAATTCATTTGCAAAGCTTCCCAAAGGAGGTGATTTCTATCCACTCTTGTCCCAACATCTCTCATCATAATTTCATTTTAAACTAACTCATCCTACCTACAATACCCCTGTATTTGCATTGTGTGTCCATAAAAGAATTCAATCCTTTCACTAAAATGCACAAAGTTGATAAGGGTTTTATCATGTCTTTAGCAGCTCTAGCTTTGTTTTGAGAACATTTCCATAATTTAGTAGTGAAAAATCCTTTAAGTTTGGATAATGAGTACTTGATCATGTTTTCACAAAGCCTCTTCCATATCATATGCAAAACACAAGGATATCTCCATCTCCTTACCATATAGAGCTGCAATATAGGTTCTCTTACCTTGGTTGATAGGCACAACCTAAAATAGTGATGGTTAGATCAAAACCCTTTGAAGGTGCTATCCACTCCTTCAATTCTTGAATGCAAACAAGCAGATAGGTGTGCTTTTCTAGCTACAAATGACATACAAAACATCTATCTATCCTTGAGTGTCTTGTGCAAATTTATGATGTTGTTCAAGTTGTGAAGGAGAGTAAAATTGGATACGAACACCCGAGTGGCATTGTTGTTAGGGACTTCTTACAATTTTCTTAGTGGTTTTGAAGTGTTTGAAAGGTTTGAGCATTTGTATGATCAAGTATTTGAGCTGTTACATTCTTGAGATATCATTTCATACTTCAGATCTGCATGTTTTGGGTAAAAAGGATTTCAAACTCAGCTTGCTCTTCTCATTTACCAGTAGTTTATATGATTTGGATGCATTGTTTTTGGTTGAATCAAGAAGAAGAAGATCTGATTTGTGAATCCTTGCAAAGTTTTCAATCATAGCATACATTTGACAGAATATTTTAGTGCTTTCTTGCACAACTAAGGTGAAAATCCTTAGTGGCGACTCCATGTTGTTTGGATCTTGAAATACTAGTTGTCTTACACATTTCTGTCATTTGAAACTTGTTGTTTAAATCTGTCAAACTGGAGGGAAGGAGATCCCTCTTCATCAAGGACTCTTCTAAGAAGTTTCTCACCGAATCAAGAAGCTCAGAACTAGAGGGAAGAAGAGTGTGGAAAGTGGTTGGTGATTTGGTTGCAAGGAAAGAGATCCCCATAGTTGAATTTGAAGGAGAGTAGCCTATTATTGAAGATTATAATTCCTCTTCAAGTAGGTCTTATTCAGGAAATCTTCTTGTTGATTTTCATTCTCCATCGTGGGGGGACCTTCTTATGTATTTAAAAGACTTGCTCCTAGATCTACTCCCGTGGTTTCTAAGTTTGCTAAAATTTATCAAGAGAGAGATCCTTTGGGGGTTGTCATTTTAAATATTATCAATCTATTCCAATCGCACCCATTACTACTCCTCATTAGCTTATTTCACCTCCAAGATCACCCCACCAAACAATATGGCTCAAAATAGACTTCAATTTTTTGTAAACACCTTTGGTCCTATAAATTTTGGAGGAATGGATGGTTATCCAAATGCTGTTCCACAGGATGTGAGAAATAGGTTACCAAAATTCCAAGGTAACAATGCCATTACTAGAGATCAGCATCTCAAAATCTTTGTTAACATGATGGAAGACTTTGAGATAGAATTTGAGGATGTGTATATTAATTTGTTTATTCATACACTTGAGGAAGATGCTAGGGATTGGTACAAAGCTCTGCCTGATAACTCTATTGACTCATGGGCAGAGATGAGTAATGCATTCAGATTACAATATGGAGACAAAACAGATCCAAGGTTCCTTCTATCTCGAGTTTGAGAACATCAAGAAGAACCCTAATGAGACTGTTCATGATTTTAATACAATATTTAATAAAACATTGAGAAGGTTGCCTATCATTTTGAGGCCTTGTGATGAATCTTGGTTGATCAAATATGCAGATGCATTTGATAAAAAGGCATCCTATTACTTGAGAGACAAAAACCCTACAAACTTGAGGCAAGCTTTCACCATGCCACTCCAAATTGAGAATAATATTAAATTTGTTGGTAAACCACTTAAAATGGATGTTGTGATGGTGATAAACCCAAGAAGCCTTAAGCTAGCAAGGGTATTGATTTGGAAGATGTTGTCAAGACTTTGGCAGGGGATATCAAAGAAATTTCTTACAAATTAGCCCGGGCTGAGAAGGGAATTGGGAAAAGTTCACAAGGACAACAAAGAACTCAAAAACATGATATATTTGGCAATCATCCTAGGGGTGATCAAAGATAAGATGATAAAGGTAAATGGCTTATTAAATCTGCAAATAGACAACCCCAAGCATGTGAAAATAGAGTGGTGCCTGACCCTCTGACTGCAAGAGTTGTTGTTGTTTAAGAAATTGCTGATATGGATTGGTGTGATAGATGTTTTCTTCCTTATCCTCCATGTGAAATGGAATAGAAAGATATTGATGATGATAATGAGAATGAAATGGATGATAAAATTTGTATGATGGGCAGCTCTTCAAGCTCACAACAAGCAACAACATCAAGATGTGATAAGTGCAAGGACTCTTACAACCTTTTGGGATTACATAAAGAGGGTACCATTTCTTTCTCTTCCTCAAACTCATGATGTAGATGTAGAGGCCATTGAAATTCCCGTTAGTGCAAAATCACAAAGCACTTGATGTTGATCAGATTTCTAGGTTGATCATACATAAAGACTTAAGAGGGTACATTTCTCTTCCTCAAACTCACTGATGTAGATGTAGTTTATCCCGTTTCTCCAAGTGTGTTGATCAGATTTCTAGGTTGATCATACTAATATCCAAGTGAGATTGCATAACATTGAATCTTTCTCCAAGTGTGGGACTTGAAGAGTGAGAAAGGAATCTCCAGAGAAAGGTTTCCTATTCCTCTGCTCGGTGCACACGAAATATGCAGAGGGTTTTCTCAAAATCTAATCTAATCTGCCAAGGAGACAAGGTAAGAAGATGCATAAAATAAATCTAAGCTAATAGAGGTGATGCACCGAGGAATGAAGAACATATGCTTTGCCAAATTAAACACAGACCATGTAGATATAACACAACACCATGCACAGATAGCAAAAATGCAATGAAAGATCAAGAATGACAGTAATAAATATGTAAGAGGGTTTAGAAGCAACCACAGACACATATATATTGCTCAAGGATCGATTCAATACATTGCAATGGCCAAAAGGCAAAAAACGGTGTTACAGTCTATATGGGAGGTTTGAAAACTCCACAAATCTTCTTATGAACAGGAGAGAAGGGAGGGTGCAAAGCAAAAAATGTCCAACACAGAAAGAAACCCCTCCTTACAATTTATAGGAAGAATGGGAGAGAAAAGAGAGAGGAATTTGAAATCTGCCCCAACCACCTCTAGGTTGCATTTAATTCATCCATCATGGCAGAAGCGGCGGGTTCTGGCAAAGCGGCGGTTTGCCTAACAGAAGCGGCGGGTTGTCTGCTGCATTAAAGTGGTTGTTGAAGCATTACCTCTGCTTGTTATTTCATGCCAGAGGTGTTTCTCAATTTTCTCCCTCCAGACTACACCAAAATGCAAGATTGACCCTGGAAACGTGTAGAGAATTTCAGCAGCTTTCCATTGATATCAAGAACGTGCAAATCCGAGCTCTGGATCGAAAGATATGTCGATCTGAAGATTTAGGGCACGGAACAGGTGAAAACGGATTTTGAAATATTTTCCCACGCACTGCCACTTGGACGCCACGTGGCATGCTCTGATTCACTGAATAATTCTCTCTCCTCTACTTTTCGGCGGGCTGTCTCTTGAATTTTGACTTTTGGTGCTCTTGGAATATTTTCCACATTTTTCCCACGCCCCGCCACTAGGGATACGTGGCATGCATTGGTTGGTTCACGAACCTGTCGGGTCTTCCTTCACTTTTACCCCTTTTGGCTTAGATTTGGCCAAACTTTCCAACTCCTCCCCGAGCTCCGCACTTCTATGCTCCATTGGACACGTGTCCAATTTCTATTGGCTCGGGCCAGCGCTTCAAACCTTGCCTTTTGACCTTTTGGCTTCTCCTGATGACACGTGGCAATTTCTCAATGGTTCTCGGGCTGCCGCCGTCTTCCGTGCTTGCCAGCGTCCATTAAATCGTCCCGGGCGTCCCATTTTGATTTTGGACCTTTTGGGACAATTTCGGCCGGTTCGGCCGGTTCGGGTATTTCTGGCCCGCTTGTCCCACTTTGATTCGGACTGACTTGACTCTTTTCGGCCGGTTCGGCCGGTTCGGGTCCTTTTGTCCCGCGTCCCGAATCGCCCTCTCAAAGATTAGTCGATTTTCACTCTCGGTCGAACCGGCATTTCGCGCCCGCCGCGTACTTTCGTCCCACTTGTCCCAAATGCTTAGTGGGCCGCCTGGACTCATTTCGGCCGGTTCGGGCGGTTCGCGTACCTTTGTCCCATTTGTCCCACCTTGTGCTGGACTAGGACTTAGCCGATTTTCACAATTTTTTTGGCCCAAACTACTTGCTTTCTTCAACCTTCTCCGAACTTTCTCAAAGCTTGCTCCTTCCTTCTTCGGCTTGGGGAGTTTAGAAAGATTCCTGAAGGGACCCTAGAAACCTGATTTTGCTCTGAATCAGTCATTTTTCTTGGAATTTGGACATCCTGATGCATGTTATCAAATTTACCCTGGGGTGAATTTTGGATAACAATTTGGCGACTCAGCGGGATCATCTGCCTGCTAGATGAAAAGGCCAGTTGCCTGAAGCCATCCATTGGGCATGGAGTCATCAAATATTCTGTTAGAATCCAAACTGACTCAGAATGTGCGAGGAGGAAGATGGAAAGAGACTTGATTTTAGCAAAGACATGCATCATCTCCATGGACAGCAAGCTGTGCCAAGGCACTTAGGGAAAACAAAACTAATCTACAGCAAAACAATGTGCACAAGCACTTGGAGGAAAGAAAATCTAATCTAGTATTTACAGATGTAGTAAACCTCCCTCTAGAAGCAATGCTTGAGATAGATTCCATTTACTGGAATCTGCAGTTCTTCACCATCCAATGAGGCCAATTGGAAAGCATTGTTGTTCTTGCACTTTGTGACCATGTATGGGCCACTCCAAATGGCATCAAATTTTGAATGCCTTCCTGGTTTTGCTCTGTCCACATCCCATTTCAATACTAGATCTCCTACTTGAAAAGATCTATCTTTGGCCTTCCTATCAAAGGTCTTCTTGATCAAAGCCTGATCCTTTTCCATTGCTTGGAATGCCTGATCTCTGATTTCTTGCAGCTCCATCAATTCTGCATATCTCACCTCCATGGGCCCAAACTCTAGCAATTCCAGCTGTTTCATGAGTTCCAACGTTGGCAACTCAAGTGACAGGGGCAAGATTGCCTCTCTTCCGTAGACAAGCCTAAATGGAGAGTTACCTGTGGATCTTTTGGGAGTTATCCTATCTGCCCATAAGGCTGATTTCAGTTTGGTATGCCAAGCCTTCTGATTCTCATCAAGAGTCCTCCTAATGATCCTCAGCAAGTTTTTGTTTGTAGACTCGGCCTGGCCATTACCTTGAGGGTAATAGTTTGATGAAGTGCTCAGGTAAATCCCGTTCTTGACAGCCCACTCAGTAACTTTAGATCCAATGAATGCCAATGCATTATCAGAGACTATTGTAGCAGGTACACCAAATCTGGTAGTTATCCCCTCGTAAAAGTCCAAGATGCTAGACTCATTCACCTCTTTGAGTGCTCCTTCATCCATCTGGTGAAGTAGTCTGTGGCTGTCAAAATCCATTTGTGCCCTTGGCTCGAATTGGGATTGATGATTCCAATGAAGTCCAAACCCCATTGCATGAATGGCTGGTCAACTGAGATTGGATGTAATGGGAGGGCTGCAAGTCTCTCTTTTCCTGTGAAGAATGCACAATTCTTACATTTCTTGATCCATGCATAGCAATCACTAAATATTTTAGGCCAATAATAACCAGCCTTCATGATTTTCAGAGCTGTCACTCTTGGTGCAAAATGGCCACCAGCTGGTCCATCATGAAACTCCTTTAATACCCTTTGAATCTGACCTGTGTTAACGCATCTCAGCAGCACTCCATTCACGTCCTTCTTGAACAAAACTCCATCAATGATGGTATATGGAATAGCCTGCAACCTGAAGTGTCTTCTTTTTGCTTTGCTCATTTCTAGAGGGCACATACCCGTCTGTAGGAAGTGTATCATATTCTGAGTCCAACAGGGAGTGGACGCATTATCATTTTCCTATTTTTTATCATCTTGTAATAGCAGGACAACGTCTTCTTCATCTTCTGGGCTATCTGGTTGTTTGGAAGCGAGCTGCTCACACAAACCTTTGCCTCTTACCAGCTTGGTGATCTTGATCTCAATGTCATACTCCATGACACGGGTGATCCATCCTGCCCTTTTCTCATTCAAATCCTTGTTGAGGAGGAAGTCCTTAACCCCAGCATGTGAGACCAGCAACTGGACCTTGTTGTTTGAGACCAAATGCTTGAATTTCTTCAAGCTCCTGATTACTGCAAGCACATGTTTTTCAATAAAAGAGTACCTCAATTCACAGTCATTTAGGCTTTGGCTGAAGAAGGCAATCGGCTGCTCATCATTATCTTTGTTCTGCTGTACCAGAATGGCAGAAATAGTGTCATCACCTCCAAATGCATAGAGGATGAAATCCTTGGAAAAGTCTGGTTGATGAGTGGGTGCACGGGAGATGGCTTCTTTGATTGCTTCAAAATTCTCCTTGCCTTCTGCCGTCCATTTGAAAGCCATGCTTTTTCTTAACATTTTGGTAATGGGTTTGACAAGGGCTGCAAAATCTGGGACAAACCTTCGAACAAAGTTTATCCTTCCCAGGAAACTCTGAAGGGCTTTCTTGTGACTTGGCAATGGTAGAGCTCTTATGGCTTCAACCCTCTCTGGATCAATTGCTAATCCTTCCTTGGAGACAATATGGCCAAGGAGTTTCCCTTCATGTGCAAGAAAGATGCACTTCTTAGGATTCAAAGACACTCCAAACTTTCTACACCTCTGAAACACTTGCCTGAGGTGAAAGAGATGGTCTGCAGCATTCTTTGAGAAGACAGTGATATCATCTAGGTATATCAGCACTATCTTGTTGATCAAGCCTTTGAATGCCATATCCATGGCTCGCTGGAATGTTGCTCCGGCGTTCGACAGTCCAAATGGCATCTTCTTGTAAGCATATGTGCCCCATTTGGTTGTGAAGGCTGTCTTGAACTGGTCTTCCTCCTTTACCATAATTTGATTGAAGCCTGAGTATCCATCAAGTAGTGAAAACCTTTCTGAACCAGCTACGACCTGCAATATTTGCTCCATGGAGGGGAGTGGATAATGGTCCTTGAGAGAGGCTCTATTCAAATCTCTGAAGTCAACACATAGCCTGATCTCTCCACTTTTCTTTCTGACCGGAACCAAGTTCGCAACCCAGCTTGAGTGCTTGATAGGGAATATAATTGCTGACTCAATCAGCTTGTCCAGCTCCTTCCTCATGAGAGGCTCCATGTGTGGATTGACTGGTCTCTGTTTCTGCCTGACAGGCTTAGTATTTGGATCCAACTCGATTGTATGCTGAGCTAAGTTGGGATTGAACCCTTTCAAGTCTTCATAGCTCCAAGCAAACACATCAGGGAATTCTTGACATAGCTGTATGAACTCATACCTTTCCTGTTCAGTTGTCATCTTTCCAATTTGCAGTGGCTTGTTCTCTTCTACCAAGATGGATGCCGAATCTTCCCTCTTGACCTGAATGTTTGCTTTCTCCTTTCTAAACTGATCATTGGGGTTAAAAATGGACTCCAAAGTGATAAGTCCCTTGGGCAGCTTGTCAGTTCTCCAGTTGTATCACTGGTTACCATATTTACTGTTCCACTTCTCTTGATTCTTAGCTGAGAACTCAGCTTCTTCTTGCAAAAAGTGGATGATTTGCTGATCATTCTCAAATACTTGCCAACTGACATCGTTATCCGGCACTGAAGGCCTCACAATCACGTGGATGTTTGGCTGTACCTTGTCTTGTTGAATGTTTTCTACAATGTCAAAGGCTGCCCCTCACTGCTGCAAGCCTGTCAGCAGCTTGATTCTCTTTTCTGGGAATGGCCTTGATGCCAAAACCCTCAAAATCTTCCATGAGGTCCCACACCCTATTCTTGTAGCATCTGAGTAGATCATTTTTGGCGGCATGTTGTCCCTTGACCTGATTTACAATCAGCTCACTGTCCCCAAAACTTGCAAGTTATTTATTTTTCTCTTTATTGCCCAATGCATCCCTTGCACCAAGGCTTCATATTCAGCAGTGTTATTGGAGCATGCAAATTGAAATCTAAAAGCTGAATAATACTTTACTCCTTGAGGTGAAATAAGCACGGCTCCACCTCCTGCGCCTTGTCTACTCCTTGATCCATCAAAAAACAGTTGCCATACCTCGTTCTCATCCTTGTGGTTTGGCTTGGTGATGCTAGGAATAGGTTGACTTTCTTCGTGTATACAATAGACCCCTAGCTCCGATTCTTCTACTTCTTGATAAGGATCAAAAGCATGCACCTTGCTTGCCCATTCATCAAGAGTCAAATCTGGGATACTTCCAACCTTAGTGTCGGCTTCATCAGTGCCAAGGTGATCTTCTTGATCAAATGCTGAGCAATTGGTATTAATATGACTTGGAGTATAGGGCTCAATGTGGAAATCTGCAATAGGTTCTGACCTAATTGTAGCTTTAGTTCCATACCTCGTTCTGAACAGCATGTGTGACCAATCAGCGGACAAATATCCCCCAATCTTGGCAGTAAAGTCCCTTGACAAACAGAGGGCAAAGAGTGGTGGAAGGTCTATGACTGATATATCTTGTAAGACAACAACATTTGGACATGCATGCAAGGTAAGACTCAAATTTCTAATCACTCCAATCATTTGCTATTGCTGTCCCATCCAGTTCACTTTACTCCCTTAGATGTTATTTCATACTGGAGCCCTAACTGATCAGCTATCTGTTTAGGCATTACTGAGCTACTTGCCCCGGAATCTATCATGCAATTATGTACTAGCTGATTTCCAATGATTAACGAAACATAGAAAGGGGGAGGTTTCAGCATTCTACCTTGTTGTGCTCCATGATTTCCTTCAGGCTGGGCAGCATTTGTAAGCACTTTGTCTTGCCTCTGAACCTGTTGATTCGAAGTTGGCCAATCCTTTATGGCAGCTTGCAGCAGATTTCTTTGGCCTGGGATGGATAGGGATTCCCACATAGATATATTGATATTTGTCTTCTTCATCTGATCAATGATACTAAATGGTGATGAAGGATCTCTCTGCTGTCCCTTGATTTGCACATTTGCTCCTTGAATGTGGGCAGCAACAGCTGGCATTTGAGTTGGCCTAGGGGCTGTTCTTGGCTGCCCTTGTGCATTTGAAACTGGGTTTTGCTTGCCAATCATTTGTGGAGCTGTGGAAGGTTGTGGATTAGCTGGGGCTAACGGCTGTTCTTCACCCAAATTTCTCCTTTTTGACCTTGTGTTGGCAGCAACACCTTGAGAAACTGCCTGATTCATGCCACAGAAATCCTCTGCTTGCCAATTTACCAATGTGGTGTCATTTGGGGCAGGTTGCTGTTGGAATATTTCTTGTTGTTGGCTGTTTTCTTGACTACTCTCACCCTCCACACCAGCACTTGTTACCATTAAAGCTTGGGTTAAAGCACCATTATAGCACATGGATTGATTATGGGGTTCATTACATGGAAAACACCATTCATACTCCTGGGAAATGTTGTTTTGTGCTGGTACTAATGCCTTAGAGGCAGATATGGCATTTGGATTATAGGGCTGGAATGGTCTATTGGCAGGAGGCCTTGTTTGATTCATATTTGCAGCTGGATTAGGTGGCCTTTGAGGCTGATATGGCTGCCTATTAGGTTGAGCTTGAGGCTGATACGAAGGTCTAAAACCTTGAGCTTGCTGTCTTTTTAGAGTAACCAGCTCATTGCCTAGATTTTGCAATTGCTTCATGACCTCCTGAAGCTCATTTGGGGCACTTGGAGATGAAGTGGAAGCTCCGTTTGAACTTTGATTTCTAGGAGTGGGAATAGGAGTTAAGACAGGTGCTTGACCAGTACTTGGGCTCTCTAAACTTGGATATAATGGCATTGGAGGCCTAGGAGCTAGCTTGCCAGCTTGAATCAGACAATTTTCAGCTCTAATGGCAATACTATAAGCAGCAGGGATAGTTGTGCCTCCCATAGATTGAACCAACATAGAAATATCAGAATTTAAAGCTTTAAGGTAGTATAGAAAAGCACCTTTTGTTGTTGGCACATTGACCACACCGGAATTCTATCCCAAGATCTTTGAAATCTGAAGTTGAAGTTGGTTAGCTGCTCATTGGGAGCTCTCTTGATGGTTGTCAGCTACTCCAAAAGAGACAAGTTGTCTCCCTTCTCTCCAAATTGATCATGAAGTGAAATACACAACCGATTCCGGTTTGTGATAGAACCAGCTCCAAGGCTCCTAAACCATTGCAATGCTTTCCCCTTGAATGAAGATGCCAGCAATTTGACAGCTACTTGCATCTCATTAATCTCATGTATTGCACAAATATTAGCAATGTCCTTGACATGATCACCAGGAGTGGTCTGATTTTCTCCAGTAAAATATGGAATGTTCTTCAATGCTGCAACTGGGATTGGATTTTGTGCATTGAGAGCAAGTGGGCTGCTGCCTGTGAAGTTGACATAGGGGTTTACTGGTTGCGCCATTCTGAGTGGTCTTAAAACCCTTGTATATTGAAAGAAAGGCCTGTCAGGTGGAGGAGTTGAGAGAGTTCTGCTTGGTGGAGATGGAGACCTTTGAATCCTTCTTCCTCTTTGCCTTCTTCTTGGAGATAGTTGCAGGTATTCAAACAGCACTTCCTCTTCTCCAGCTCTTGACCTTGTGATTCTTCTCATAAGCTTTTAGGCCTGACTGCTGAAACTAGTTGATTCTTCCCCTTGGAGTCGCCAGATATGCAAATAATAGCTCTTTTCAAGCAAGAAAATTGCAGCAGATGCACATCAACCTGCTGCAATAAAAAAAAATGAGACCTCTGTCCCATCGGGCGTGCCAAAACTGTTAGTGCAAAATCACAGCACCCCTGGATGTTGATCAGATTTCTAGGTTGATCATACTAATATCCAGTGTGATTGCATAACATTGAATCCTTTCTCCAAGTGTGGGACTTGAAGAGTGAGAAAGGAATCTCCAGAGAAAGGCTGGTTCCTATTCCTCTGTTCAGGTGCACACGAAATATGCGAGAGGTTTTCTCAAAATCTAATCTAATCTGCCAAGGAGACAAGGTAAGAAGATGCATAAAATAAATCTAAGCTAATGATGTGATGCGCCAAGGAATGAAGAACATATGCTTTGCCAAATTAAACACGAGACCATGTAGATATAACACAACACCATGCACAGATAGCAAAAATGCAATGAAAGATCAAAATGACAGTAATAAATATGTAAGAGGGTTTAGAAGCAACCACAGACACATATATATTGCTCAAGGATTGATTCAATACATTGCAATGGCCAAAAGGCAAAAAATGGTGTTACAATCTATATGGGAGGTTTGAAAACTCCACAAATCTTCTTATGAACAGAGAGAAGGGAGGGTGCAAAGCAGAAAATGTCCAACTCCAGAAAGAAACCCCTCCTTACAATTTATAGGAAGAATGGGAGAGAAAGAGAGAGGAATTCGAAATCTACCCCAACCACCTCTAGGTTGCATTTAATTCATCCATCATGGCAGAAGCGGCGGGTTCTGGCAAAGCGGCGGTTTGCCTAACAGAAGCGGCGGGTTGTCTGCTGCATTAAAGTGGTTGTTGAAGCATTACCTCTGCTTGTTATTTCGTGCTAGAGGTGTTTCTCAATTTTCTCCCTCTAGACTACACCAAAATGCAAGATTGACCCTGGAAACGTGTAGAGAATTTCAGCAGCTTTCCGTTGATATCAAGAACGTGCAAATCCGAGCTCTGGATCGAAAGATATGTCGATCTGAAGATTTAGGACACGGAACAGGCGAAAACGGATTTTGAAATATTTTCCCGCGCACTGCCACTTGGATGCCACGTGGCATGCTCTGATTCGCTGAATAATTCTCTCTCCTCTACTTTTAGTAATTTGTTCTTGAATTTTGACTTTTGGTGCTCTTGGAATATTTTCCACATTTTTCCCACGCCCCGCCACTAGGGATACGTGGCATGCATTGGTTGGTTCACGAACCTGTCGGGTCTTCCTTCCCTTTTACCCCTTTTGGCTTAGATTTGGCCAAACTTTCCAACTCTTCCCCGAGCTCCGCACTTCTATGCTCCATTGGACACGTGTCCAATTTCTATTGGCTCGGGCCAGCGCTTCAAACCTTGCCTTTTGACCTTTTGGCTTCTCCTTGATGACACGTGGCAATTTCTCAATGGTTCTCGGGCCTGCCGGGTCTTCCGCGTACTTCGCGTCCATTCGTCCCGACGTCCATTTTGATTTTGGACCTTTTGGGAAAATTTCGGCCGATTCGGGTATTTCTGGCCCGCTTGTCCCACTTTGATTTGGACTGACTTGACTCTTTTCGGCCGGTTCGGCCGGTTCGGGTCCTTTTGTCCCGCGCGTCCCGAACTGCCCCTCTCAGCAGTTAGTCGATTTTCTCTCTCGGTCGAACCGGCATTTCGCGCCCGCCGCGTACTTTCGTCCCACTTGTCCCAAATGCTTAGTGGGCCGCCTGGACTCATTTCGGCCGGTTCGGGCGGTTCGCGTACCTTTGTCCCATTTGTCCCACCTTGTGCTGGACTAGGACTTAGCCGATTTTCACAATTTTTTCTGGCCCAAACTACTTGCTTTCTGCAACCTTCTCCGAACTTTCTCAAAGCTTGCTCCTTCCTTCTTCGGCCTGGGGAGTTTAGAAAGATTCCTGAAGGGACCCTAGAAACCTGATTTTGCTCTGAATCAGTCATTTTTCTTGGAATTTGGACATCCTGACGCATGTTATCAAATTTACCCTGGGGGGGTGAAATTTGGATAACAATTCTTAATAATGACTTTGAATATCTAAGGGCTTTAATGATCAAGAAGTATGATGGTGGTATTCCTTCAGAGGAAGATAAACAATTGTTAATGAATGATGTGGTTGGTCAAGAGAAAGAGTACAATACTAGAAGTAAAGTTGTTAGAGGAGCTGGTCCTCAAGCCAAGCCAAAGACACCCTTACTCACAATAATTCCCAAAGACAATCCTAGAAAAGAAACAATTGCCAAGAACCCTGCTGTCCCATGCAAAAATATCAGTCCTCTTCATGCCCAAGCTACCAAGAATACTTCTCCATCTGATGAACCTTCTTGTCTCCCTTCCAATGTTATCTTACCAAAGAATGTTCCATATGATATAGCCCAGTTTTTGAGCCAAATTAAAGTGAGTGTTCCAATTATTAAATTGCTTAGAATTCCTGAGCATAAGAAGAGAGCATTCGAGTACTTGGGATTGAAAGAAGAAAAGATTACCCCAAGCATAAATATAAATGTTGTTGAGAATCCTCTTCAAAGCATTGCTGGCTTTGAAACACCACCACCAATGGAAGATCTTGGAGAGGCACCTGAAGTATATTTGGGGACATCCTTAGTTGATTCCCAATTGAATGTTGATCCATTCTTCACAACTTTTCTCATAAAAGATAGGTTGCTTCACAATTGCACTTTTTATTCCGGTGCATCATGTAATGTCATGCCTCTAGAAGTCATGAATGAGTTGGATATCAAGCTGAAAACAACATATGGTAATTGTAGAACCATATATTCAAGGGAAGTTCCGGTTGTTGGATGTGTGAAGGGTTTAGTATTGCAACTTGTAGCCTATCCGGGTAAGAATTTAAAACTTGATGTTGTAATTGTTGATTGCCCTACCAAATGGGGTATGCTTTTGTCAAGAAAGTGGGCTGCGAGTGTTGGTGGTAGTGTTCAAATGGACATGTCTTTTACCACCATTCCCATTGAGGGAAGCCTTGTCAAACTCTATGGTGAAAAGAAGATGTTACACTTGATTGAAGATCCCAACAATGCTTCTTATGAAGTGTTGTTTGCTGATGTAGATGTTGACAACTTCATTGGTTTTGCTGATGGAAAAGAGAATAAGATGGAAAAATTAGAGTTCCTTGGTATGGTAGGTTCTCCATGGACATTACTATTTGATGGAGCTTTCTCCAAAGTTGGAAATGGTGCTGGTATAGTGTTGGTTTCTCCCAGTTTGGAAGAGTTTCCTTTCTCCTTCAAGCTCAATTTTGAATGCACTAACAACATTGCTGAGTATGAGGCATTATTATTGGGATTAAGGATTGCATGGAAGTATGGAGTAAAGGATATTGTTTCTAAAGGAGATTCATAGCTGGTTGTCAAGCAAATAAAATATTTATATGCCACAAAAAATCAGCGTATGAAACAATATAAGCATGTTGTTTAGGACTTGATTGAAATGTTTGATTCCTTTAACATTGTTTACCACGATAGAAGTATTAATGCTGCTGCTGATAAGCTAGCTATCCTTGGTTCTAGATTTGATAATTGCACCATTTCACCTTTTTGTGAATATGACATTGAAGTGCTAACAAGGCCAGCTATCCCGGATAATGTGAAGCATTGGCAGATTTTTGATGATGATGCACAAGTGTTGAGATTCTTACAATGCCAAGGTGAGTTTTCTGGTCAGAATATTGATTGGGAACCAATGGTATGCATGAATGAAGGTAGAGAAACTTTGTTTGACAAGGATATTATACAATTGAAGACAAATACCATTCCCAAAGGTCTTGTTGCACTTGAATCCAATTTTAACAACGTTGATTGCATCATAAATAGAAATATGTCTGCTTCAAGGGATGTGGAAGAGAATAACTTGGGAACCAAGGAAAAACCAAGGAAGATCTGGTTGGGCAACCATCTCAGAAAAGAGGAAAAATAGTCCTATGCCCAACTTTTAAAGAAGTATCAAGACTACCTTACCTGGTCTTATTCAGAGATGAAGGCATATAGAGAAGATTTATTTCAGCATGAGATCCCTCTTGAGGCCAAAACCAAGCCATTTAGACAAAAACAAAGGCCTATTAACCCACTGCTTTCCATGAAAATGCAAGAAGAGTTGAAGAAATTGAGAAATGGTGGCATCATTCAGCCTACTAGATACTCACCTTGGGTGGCAAACCTTGTGCCAGTTAGAAAGAAGAATGGAGATATTAGACTTTTTGTGGATTTCAAGAATCTAAACAAATCATATATGAAGGAAAACTATCCTTTGCCAAACATGGAGAATATGTTGCAGCTTGTAACAGGGTCAGAAGTGCTTTCTACTTTGGATGGTTTCTCCAGATATAATCAAGTAGTTATCAAAGAATTAGAAAGACTTAAGATAGCCTTCACTACTCCTTGGGAGACTTATGTTTTTGTAAGGATGCCTTTTGGATTTATGAATGCTAGTGCTACTTTTCAAAGGGAAATGGACGTTGCCTTTGCTAGTTATATCAATGAATTTATTGTAGTTTACTAAGATGATGTGACTATTTTTTCAAGGTAGCGAGCAGACCATTTGCAACACCTAGAGAAGATGTTGATCAGATGTAGAGAGTATGGAATTTCACTTAATCCAAAGAAGTGTCATTTTGGTGTGCAAAAGGCCAAGCTGTTGGGGCATATTTTGTCCAAAGAAGGTGTTATGATAGACCCTAAGAGAGTGGAAGCAATCAGCAAAGTGCCCATTCCAAGAACCAAGAAAGGTATCCAATCTTTCTTTGGCCAAATCAATTTCATTAGAAGGTTTGTTTCTAATTTTGCTGAGATAACTCTTCCAATCACAAGCATGCTAAGAAAGGATCAAGTTATCAAGTGGGAAGAGGCTGCCATTCAGATTTTGAAGGAATAAAGGATGCACTTAAGCATGCACCTATTTTGGCAGCTCCAAACTACAAGAGACCTTTCCAAATCTTCTCTTTTGCATTTGAATTTACTATTGCTTCAGTTTTGTTACAAAAGGATGAAAATGGAGCTGAGAGGCCTATTGCTTTCTTTAGCAAGGCTTTACAAGCAACTTGAACTGAAGTACACAATTATGGAGAAACAAGCATTTGCATTGGTAAAAGAAACAAAGATTTTTAGGCCTTACATTTTGAGTTCAAAAGTTATTGCTTATGTTCCCCACACCATGGTTAAAGACATCTTATCAAACATGGAGATATCAAGCAAGAGATGTAGATGGGTCAAAAAATTACAAGAGTATGATATGGATATCCAAACAACAAAGTTGGTAAGAGGTTTGGGTCTTGCCAAGCTCATGGCTGAGAGTAATTTGCAAAATGTAGAAGTAAATCAGCTAGAGGAAGAAAGGGCAGATCTTCTTGACAAATTGATGAGTTCTGAGTGGTACAAAGATGTGGTCTTCTACCTCAAGCACCTATGCTATCCTAGTAACTTGAATAAAAATCAGAAAAGATCCCTCAAGCTGGCTTCTTAGAAATATATCATAACAGACCTTGGGCTGGCTTGGAAGAACCCTGAAGGTGTCCTCTTGAAATGCATAACTGAAGATGAAGCTCTGAGTTGATTGTTGATTTCCATGGGGGATTTTTTGGAGGACATTTTTCTGGTAGAGTGATAGCACATAAGATTTTGAGAGCTAGTTATTAGTGGTCAACTCTTTTTAAAGATGCAACACAATTGGTTAGAAAGTGTGATAGTTGCCAACGCTTTCGGAAGATTGAAAGCTTCGTGCTCCCTTCCTTTACAGCTGTATCAATTGAAGATCCTTTCAAACAATGGGGAATGGACTTCATTAGTGAGATTTTAGATCATTCTAGTGCTGTTCATAAATGGATCCTTGTAGAATCGATTATTTTACAAAATGGGTTGAGGCAATTCCATCTAGAAAGTCAACACACCAAGTGGTAATGGATTTCTTTTGAATTATATCATATACTGATTTTTGGTTCCAAAGTAAATATTGTATCTAATAATGCCATGTGTTTTAGATCCAAGCCTTTGATGGCAATGTGTAATGAATATGGGATAAATCTGACTTATTCTTCAAACTACAATCCATAAGGTAATGGACAAGATGAATCAAGTAACAAGAACTTGCTCAAGATCATTAGAAGGACTTTGGAAATCAACAAGAAGAAGTGGGGAGAGAAATTGAAATTTGCAGATGGGCTGATAGAATAACTCCAAAAAGAGCAACTGGTAAAATTCCATTTGAATTGGTGTATGGAACTCAAGCTTTGCTGCCATTACACCTGCAATTATCCACTTTTCAGTTTTCCCAGTAGTTGGAAGATCAAGAACATGGCCCATATGAATCAAGAATCAATCAGATCATTGAGTGGATGAAGAAAGGAGAGCCTCTCATCAAAGGCATGTCAGATTTAGGGAGAAATTGAAGAAGTTGTTTGATAAGAAGGTCACCCCTAGATATTTCAAAGTGTTGGAGATTTGGTTTTGTTGTGGGAGAGTAGGCATGAAGATAAGGGGAAGCATGGAAAGTTTGATGCTTTATGGATGGGCCCTTATGCCATTGATATCAGGATTGGAGAAAATACATTTTGTCTCAAGGATTTAGATGGGGATTTGCTGGAGATACCTATTAATGGCAGACATTTAAAACATTTCTTGGATTAAATCCTCATGTGAGGTATGCACAAGTTGTATATTTTGTATAGCCTTGTTTTTTTTTTCTTTGCCTTGTTCTTACTGTTGTTGTCTTGTGGTTTGCCCTTTTGTCCTTGGCAAGAATTGTTGGTCTGGTTTTCTCGGTCCTTTTTTGGTGAAAATTCTGGTTTTTGGGCTGCTCTACATTTTTAGATTCCTTATCCAATGGATTTTTGGCACTTGGTCTACGTTGTGATCTTATGGCACTCGCTGGGAGTGCCCATCCCCAAGCAGGAGCCAATGTTGGTGCAAATTCTGAGTTTGCACACTTTGCCTTAATTTTCTATATCCATTTTTGCTCAAAAATGTTTTATTTGCTCCAGTGGGTGATCTGTAACTCGTTTTATCCAGTTCAGTGCCTTCAAAATGCCTAAGTTGGTATTATTTCACCTTGATCTAAAACAAAATCCAAGTTTCCCCCCATTTGTGCCCTAATTTATTCATTTTTACGGGCTGTGTTATTTTTCCTTTGTCAGATCGTGCAAGAAACTCGGGCTTGATCAAATTCCATTTATGTGCAAGTGAAATCCTACTCCCTTGGTCAAAATCAATATAAAATCGTGCTTCACTTGATTTAAAAATGAGAAATCTACATTCCTTGTGAATTTTTTTTTTTAGGGCATCCCATGTATTTTTTATGTTTTGACGGGTAAACGGGTGTAATCAGCCCGTCAAAATTATCTTTACAACATATTGCTAATGTGGCAGGTTTCTATTGGCCGAGGATGTGCGGGAAAAATGTTATAACTTTTCATTTTTGAAATTTTGGAAAAGGGAAAAAAATTCCATGGCCCATGATGCTACAATGAAGTGCCTACGTGGCACAACGTGATTGGTTGGCGAATCAGTGGGTGGTGGGTCACACTTAGACTTTTTGCCTTCATTTTGCAAAATTCTCAAATGTCAAATTTTGCCCGCAAACCCACACCCAATGAGAAGTGGACACATGGCACAAGAAGGTCAAAGTGATGGCGAGGGACTTTGAAAATTTTGTTCTTTTTAGCTCAAGGCATTGGGAAAAAATTTATCCCGCGAGCCCGTGTCCAATGAGAAGGCGACGCATGGCACAGGGAGGTCGACTATAAAAGTAGGGACTTGGAAAAATTTGAATTTTTTTGGCTTCAAAATGCTAGGGGAAAAAATTGAAAAATATGCCCGCACCCAATGAAAAGTGGACATGTGTCCAGGAAAGGCCATGTGGGGGTGGAAGTTTTAAAGACTTTGAAATTTTAACTTCAAAATGCTAAAATTAAATTTTTGCGCAAAGGCCCATAGCAAATAGGGGATGGACACGTGTCTAGAAGGCAAGATAGAGGAAGGGGCCGAAGGAGAAGTTTGTAAATTTTTGCCTCTATGTTTACAAGGTAAAAATTGTAAGATAGCCCCACGAAATGAAAGGAGGACATGTTGTTGTAAATCAGCAACACCCACGGATGTTGATCGATTTCTAGTTTGATTATTCTAAGCCATCCGGTGTGATTGCACAACATTGGATCCTCTTCCCAAGTGTGGGACTTGCAAAATGGAAAAGGAATCTCTAGATTAGAGGTTGGTTCCTCAACTCCTCTGATCAACTATTTCACTTGCACAATTGCAGAGGTTTAAACTCCTAAATCTACTCTAAATTCCAAGGAGACAGAGATAGAGAATGCAAAAAAAGAAAGAACTAATGCTAATAGGTGATGCACCAAAGGAGTTGTAGACACCTGATGCTACATGAAATACACAATTCACAAGGAAACACAACACAAAACATGCACAAATTCTCAAAATGTAATGAAAGATCAAGAAAGAAATGATAGATATATGAAAGGATTGAGGGATTTTAATCACAGAACATATATCAACATCTCAGATCCAATACAATACATTACAGTGATCCAGAGGTAAGAAAAGGTGTTGCATTACATGGAAAGGTAAAATTTCTTCACAAATTCTACCAAGGAGGAAGAAAAAGGAAGTTGCAGAGCTAAAAAAGTGTCTCCCTTTGCAAAAATGAACTCATTCTGGCTTTTATAGTGCAAACCATAACCCCAGGAGAGAGAAACATGGGAAAACATGCAAGGGGTCCAACCATTGACCAAAATGCCATCAAAATAGCATGGGCACCTGACAGACCCATTCCCTGACATTTTTAACCATGCTGGGAGAGAATGCGAGCCATTCTTCATTAAAAACAATGGTTGAAATGTCATTTCTGTTCATCACCACGTGCTAGAGACATTTTTCGATTTTATCTCTCTAAACTCCATAAAAATGCAAAATTGACCCCAGAATCTTGTAGAGAATTTCACCAGCTTTCCATTGATATAAAGAACGCAAAAACCAAGCTCTGGATCGAAAGATATGGCGGTTTGAAGTTTTAGGGAAAACAGGGCCAAATCGGGTTGGTGGGAAAATAATTCGAATTTTTACCTTTTTGGTCATTTGGAAAATTTTCCAAAATTTCCCCACTCTGCCACTCTAGGTGCCATGTGGCAGCATCTCATTGGCTGTGGGCCTTTCAGGGGAAACTTTTCCCAAAAACTCCGCTGAGCCATAACTTCAAAAATACATGGAGTTAGGAGGAAAACTTTACCTTTTTGGAAAGCTGAGAAAGAGCTCTATCCAATGGTGTCATTTCTAGAAGGTTTTGAGTGCCTAAAAGAAAAATTTTGTGACTGAGGCACAAGAGAGGGAATAATGAGAGGAGTTAGCCACAAAATGAGCAGGGGGCACATTTTGGATAACAATTTTGGCGACTCAGAGGGGTCATCTGCCTGCTGGATGAAGTTACCAGTTGCCTTTTAGCAATCCATTGGGTATGGAGTCATAAGAAATAACCTGAAACCAACCTGATATCTTGAAAACTTCCCTCTGAGCCACTTGAAACCCATTGAACTTAGAGTTGTTCTCACCAAAATGCCACTTAAAACAGCTGTGCAAGAGCAAAACCAGCAACACCAAAACTATTTACAAAACTGAAAATCATACATGCTCCAAATGGAACATGCAGAGTGTGCACAAGCACTTCTTTTACTGAAAGCAAACCTACCTACTTTATTCTAACTAGAAGAAAAGGTAAGCTAAACAAACCTACTGACTGAATCGTTGTGTAAAATAGCTTCCTTTCTTCAAAATTGGCAACCATGCAACTGATTTGGCATTGAACATGGCTGATTGGATGAATGGAAAATCAACAAGAAGCTGGTCTTCCACCCAAATCATCAAGGTATCAGGTGAAGGAAAATTCAATACCTCTTTTAGTTGTTCTATATTTAGATTGGAGAGGTATGATAGCTGATCCTTGGTTCTTTGTAGCTCATCCTCATGCTTAGGAGCAAGCATGACTGGTTGTGACTTCTCCTTTGACTCCAATGAAGTCAAATACCTTATTGGGCAAGGTATGATCCGTTTGATATGCCCATAGCTCTGATTTTCAACTCCAAAAATGGAGTCTTCTTGTAGACCTTCTTGAATGGATGGTGCAGAAGCAAAGGTAGAACCTTTTTGCCCTTTCTCTTCCTCCAATGAAGGACATGAAAGATTAAAATCTTCCAATCTTGGTTCCAAAGAGCTGCTATAAGATGTAGGCTGCTGCAAATGGGTGCTCTCCTTCATGACAGTAGGCTCAGGTGTTTGGAACGTGGATGATGAAAGAGAGAATGGTAGGAACTCAACCGGTTCTTCTTCATCAAAACAGTCCTCTAAATCTGACAGATAAACTACCTCATTGTTGTCCTGCTACAAATGCTCAACTTCCTCCATGGTATCCTCTTGATCTGTAACTTGATCATCATGGTTTCTTTCATCCTCCAACATTGAGTTTGAGAGATCAAACTCTTCTTTAGCACTAGAACTCGAGAGAGATGAAGTAGAAAGAAGAATTGAAGGTTCTCTTGTAGCCTGCTTTGCGCTCAAAGCCCTTGGATCTATAATTTTCTCCTCCACAACTAGAATTTGCTCCTCTTCTTTTGGATTTGGAGTAGCTTCTCCCTCTTCTACTACTTGAAGACAATCTTGTTCTTGATAGAACTCTTCCTCTAGCACGAAGTTCATTAATTCAAACTCTTCGATTTGCTACTCTAGAGGACAAGTTGGGATTGTAGGATCTTCTTCAGAGATTTCTTCCTCCATGGCTGATTGTGCAACTTGAATTGAATCAGCATTCTCTTCAAATAGAATGCTAACATGGACACTACTTTCTGAGAAAACTGATTGCTGATCTGCTTCTTCTTTTTGCTCTTCTCCTGCTGCAGCAAATTCAGTCCTAACCACCACTTGTTTTCCAACTCCAACCTCTTCTAAAGGCTTAACCATCAAGGGGATCTTTGTCATCCCAAATTTAAGAGCCCAACTCTTGAGACTTTGAATTTCTTCATCCTTGTTTGGCTTTTCTTTTTGCTATTGTTTTCCTTGACTAGAATTCTGATTTTTATCCTCCCAACATGGATTTGGGAATGCAAGAGGAGAAGTGGATTGTAACTCAAATGGCTTGGAATTTTTCGGGTGGTGGAGGAGGTAGAAACTCTTGTTTCTTTAGAGGAGGGGTATTTCTATTAGCTTTTGTGGAGGGGATGACTGTTTGGAAGGAAAGGGGAAGGAAGAATTGAGATGTGGTGGAAGACTAGGGAATGGAGAAATGGAATTAACTCCTGGGGCAGCATTGACTGGATTTAGAATTTGAAATTCCAAATGAGATGATGCTACTTGAGTAATGGGAAGAGAAAAACCAAATGATGGTGTAGAACATACCCATTGACAAGGTTGTTCAACACCAAGTGTATAGGCCTCTATTTATGTTGTCCATTGTGCAAGTTGGGGAAACATCTTCATCATGAAGTCCAGCTTCTCCTAAGGGCTGAAGTGTCTTGGAAAATGGCCTCCCCATGGACAAGGAGTCCTGCAACCAATTCTAAAAGCTTTCATTTGTGCTTGAGCCCTGGATTGCACCATGTTTACCTCCATCTTTTGGATTTGTTCCAGCAGATCTGCATTTTCTTCTTGAATGCCCTCACAACTAGCATACCCTTGTGCTTGACATGCTTCATATCCAAACTGAATTTGGCACTACTGCTCATATGGGTAGACATGCTGATTTTGAATTTGATCAAAATGCTAATTTGGAGGATTTGTAAAACATGTTGGAGGTGTGATATACTGCTGTTGTAAATGTGAATTCCATGATGGAAATGAAGTCATGATTGCACAACTTCATGGAATGGAAAAGAGTGAAAATGATGGAAAGAAGAATGGGTGGAAATGAATGGAAAACAGGTCTGCAACTTAGAGAATGAGTTGTTTACCAGATGGAGTCACCAGATGTGCTTTTGAAAGTGCCTCCAAAAGGCTGAATCTTTAACAGGAACACACCAACCTATCAAAGATAAAGTGGAAGACCTCTAAGGTCCCACCGGCATGCCAAAACTATTGTTGCAAATCAGCAGCACCCCTGGATGTTGATCAGATTTCTAGTTTGATCATTCTAAGCATCTAGTGTGATTGCACAACATTGAATCCTCTTCCCAAGTGTGGGACTTGCAAAATGGAAGAGGAATCTCCAGATTAGAGGTTGGTTCCTCAACTCCTCTGATCAGCTATTTCACTTGCACAATTACAGAGGTTTAAACTCCTAAATCTACTCTAAATTCCAAGGAGACAGAGATAGAGAATGCAAAAAAAAAGAACTAATGCTAATAGGTGATGCACCAAAGGAGTTGTAGACACTTGATGCTACATGAAATACACAATCCACAAGGAAACATAGTACAAAACATGCACAAATTCTCAAAATGTAATGAAAGATCAAGAAAGAAATGATAGATATATGAAAGGATTGAGGGATTTTAATCACGTAACATATATCAACATCTCGGATCCAATACAAGATACATTACGGTGATCCGCAGGGTAAGAAAAGGTGTTGCATTACATGGAAAGGTAAAATTTCTTCACAAATTCTCGCCGAGGAATAAAAAGGAAGTTACTGAGAGCTGAAAAAGTCTCCCCTTTGCAAAAATGAACTCATTATGGATTTTACAAAGGCAAACCACGATCCTAGGAGAGAGAAACACGGGAAAACATGCAAGGGGTCCAACCATTGACCAAAATTCCATCAAAATAGCATGGGAACCCTAATGCACCCATTCCCCTCGGCATTTTTAACCATGCTGGGAGAGAATGCGAGCCATTCTTCATTAAAAACGGTGGTTGAAACGTCATTTTTGTTCATCACCACGTGCCAGAGACATTTTTGATTTTATCTCTCCAAACTCCATAAAAATGAAAAATTGACCCCAAAATCTTGTAGATAATTTCACCAGCTTTCCATTGATATAAAGAACGTGAAAAACCAAGCTCTGGATCGAAAGATATGGCGATTTGAAGTTTTAGGGCAAAACAGGGCCAAATCGGGTCGGTGGGAAAATAATTCGAATTTTTACCTTTTTGGTCATTTGGAAAATTTTCCAAAATTTCCCGCGCTCCGCCACTCTAGGTGCCACGTGGTGGCATCTCATTGGCCGCAGGCCTTTCAGGGGAAAATTTTCCCAAAAAACTCCTGCCGAGCCATAACTTCAAAAATACATGGAGTTAGGAGGAAAACTTTACCTTTCTGGAAAGCTGAGAAAGGAGCTCTATCCAATGGTGTCATTTCCAGAAGGTTTTGAGTGCCTAAAAGCAAAATTTTGTGACTGAGGCACAAGAGAGGGAAGAATGAGAGGAGTTAGCCACAAAATGAGTAGGGGGCACATTTTGGATAACAGTTACGTGTCCCGTATTTGGCGGAGATGTGGAGCGCGAGAGAGAAAGTGAATTTTTTTCCAAACTTTGGCAAAAATCTCAAGGTAAAAAATTGATCCACAGAAAATTTGGAGGTGTTCCCCTATAGCCAATCATGGGGAGACACGTGGCATTGTTCAAAAGGGCAAAAGGAAGAGCATGGGCCCGCAAAGGATTTTGTGCTCATGGAGGATTGAAAGCAAATTGGATGGGTCGGCTCCGCATCCAATGGGACAGTGACACATGGTAGAGAAGTGGTGGGTGTTCGAGGGCACGAAGAATTTTGAGAAAATTTTCCTTTTCTCAAAAAAGTTGGAAAAACTCATCAAATCGGCCCACGGTTTTGGTAGGGCCCACAAGAGGACACATGGCGTATCTAGGGGGCTCACGGGGAAAATATTCAAATTTTTCCCAAAGTTCAAAAGGGTTTAAAATGCATTTTAAGGATTGGGGGCCCACCCCAATCATGTTTGGACATGTGTCCCACCTTTTCTAAAGGCAAAAACGGTAATTTTTCTTATGTGTGTGGAATCCCATTGGACACGTGGACGATCAAAATTAAAGTTGATTTAATCAACGGTTCTTTGAGTGTTCTTTGTTTCTTGCCACCATGGAAGCTTCAAATAATTTGGAATCATAATTTCTACACCAAATCACATGAAATTACATCCCCTTGGCCTTTTGAACATAATGGCATCATTCATTTTAGCTAATTCGGTGCCGTATAGTGTTTTCATGAAATATTTTCTCTTTTGTAAAAATGTGAAAGGTTAAAAATCAAAGTTGCAGAATTAAAAATGACAAGGGAAAAGGGTGGAAAATGATTGCAAATGCATGCTATCATGGTGGAGTGACAAAAATGTGACCCTATGATGGATAAGGATCTCGAGTTCATGTAATATTTTAAAATATTTGTGCATCTTTGGCATTTTGTGAGTCGTTTTACGCTTTTATATCATTTTTCATCAAATGGATAGAGTTTTGTAACAAATTTGATCCCTTTGGCATATTCTCTTTGCTTGGGATGTAAGGATCCAAGTTGGTAGAGGGTATATGATATAATTTGGAGGCATTTTGTAAAGTCTGTTGAAAATTTTGGAAAAAGGGAGAAGAATTTTCACAAGGAAAACTTGAAGAAATCCATTTTCTTTTGGAGAAACTACTTGAGAACCATTTTGGTTTCTGTTTTGCATCAATTGTTCATCATGTTGAGTTGGTTTCAGATATTAAGCCATCAACAAGCTTTGATATTGTCTAAATAATATTCCCTTGCGATATATTTGATCAAATTCTTGGATTAACTAGTTTTATCTCTTGGAAAAGCTTGCATACACTTGTATTTCGGTATGTTTTCAATTTGTGTTTCATGCTCATGTTGTAATCTTGTGTTTGGGATCTTTATTGGCCATACATGGTCTCATTTCTTATAGAGGGTTTGAAGGCATCTGCAATCTTCCATTCAGAAGAGCATTAATTTGAGTGAGGATAAACAGATTTAAATTGATCTTACCTTCCTTGTAAAATTGAGGGTGTTTGTAAACCTTTGGGTGTACCTTAGGTCATGATCTAACAAGGGTTTCTAAATGCTTCATTGATATTTGCTTCAAGCCTTTATGGTAGGTTATCAAAGTTGGTACGGAATAGTGCAGATTTGGGCATCCATGTGTGCACACATCCTGGTTGAAAGAGCACTTCAAATTCATTGAAACATCTCTATTGTTTAGGTGTTGTAATTCATTTGCAAAGCTTCCCAAATAAGGTGATGATTTCTATCCACTCTTGTCCCAACATCTCTCATTAGAATTTCATTTTAAACTAACTCGTCCTACCTACAATACCCCTGTATTTGCATTGTGTGTCCATAAAAGAATTCAATCCTTTCACTAAAATGCACAAAGTTGATCGGGTTTTATCATGTCTTTAGCATCTCTAGCTTTTTTTTTTTAGGACATTTCCATAATTTAGTAGTGACAACTCATCTGATTTTGGATAATGGATACTTGATCATGTTTTCACAAAGCCTCTTCCATATCATATGCAAAACATAAGGATATCTCCATCTCCTTACCATATAGGGGCTGCAATATAGATTCTCTTGCCTTGGTTGATAGGCACAACCTAAAATAGTGAGGGTTAGATCAAAACCCTCTTGAAGGTGCTATCCACTCCCTCAATTATTGAATGTAAACAATCAGATAGGTGTGCTTTACTGTCTACAAACGACATACAAAACATCTATCTATCCTTGAGTGTCTTGTGCAAATTTATGATGCTGTTCAAGTTGTTAAGGAGAGTAAAATTGGATACCAATAGAAGCCACATTTTTAAAGAAGACCACCCATGATGACATACTGAGAGACACCTTTAAGAAAGGAACATTGTCCATTATGAGTAATATCGGGAGGAAGAATGGAAAGGGAAAGGTAGTCTACAAAATTCTTATACCAAAGGTCACGTGGGTCAGGTGCAATAGTTCCGATGGAGTTGACATCTCAAGATAAATAAGAAGGTGATTGCAACCTTTATATTGTGACAAAGATTTTGGAGTCGAAAGACGAAGTGGGAATTTGAGAAGCTAGGAAAGCCATGGTATCCACAAATTTATTAGTAGAACGTGGGGTGGTTTGAAGTTCATAATGGTCAAAGGTAGTCAAAATTATATCAACATGATGTCTATACTTTTGGAGTATTTTGTTACTACACTAGTATATACCATTGAATTGGTTTATAACCAGTTGGGAATCACCAAAGATATTAATTTATTTAACATCTAGGGCGATGGTAGTTTGAAGGCCTAATACAAGTTCTTTATATTTGGCGATGTTGTTAGTACAATCAAAATCTATTTTGAAAGATAAAGGCATAGGCTCACCATTAAGAGGAATGAGGATAACAAATGCACTTCCTCCACGCCGACATTTGGAACCATAAAATAATAAGTTCATCCGGCAAGTTGTGTCATCCAAAGAGAGGGTAGCAATGGATTCATCTCAAAATCAAAGTTAGAGGGTTGATCTCCAAAAAGAGGTGCATCTGCTAGTTTCTCGGTGATGGTTTGGCCCTTGATATATTTTTGGTGGATGAATTCAAAGTCAAGGTCCGCAAGAAGCATGAGCCAACATGTAACACTTTGATGTTGGTAGGGTTTGGTGTAAATGTAATATAAGTGATCGATCTTAGTGATGACAAAGGATTTGTGGTTGAGTAGGTAATGAAAAGTTTAGCGGCAACAAAAACAAAGGCTAAGAAAAATTTTCAGCATGGGTGTACCTAGTTTCGTAGTCCAAAATGGTATGGATTATGTAAAAAACTGCTTGTTCCCTATGTTTCTTATCATGATGAGTGAGCATGACACCTAGGGAATGATCGTAGCAGAAATGTATAGGTAAAAGGGTTGGTCATATTTAGGGGGAATGAGCACCAATGGTTGAAGAATGTATTTTTTTCCTTCAAAGGCTTAATGGCATTCATCATCCCATTTGAAGGATACGTCCTTTTTAGGAGATGATGGAATGGATGATAACAGCTTGAAATTTGTGAAATAAACTGACGAATAGATTAAAACTTACCTTGCAAACTTCAAAGTTGATGGAAATTACTGGGCGAAGGCATTTCGAGAATAGTCTTTACTTTGGCATGATTGACTTCTATGCCACACAAATAAATGATGAAACCAAGGAGCTTTCCTAAAAGCACCGTGAAGACACACTTCTTAGCTTGAAGATGAACACAATACTTGATGAGGAGGTCAAAGATGACCTTAAGGAAGATCAGGTGTTTGACCCGATGTTTGGATTTGGCAAGAAGGTCATCTATGTAATATTCTAATATGTGATGCAATATCTCATGGAAGATATAAGTCATGGCTTGATATGTAGCACCAGCATTTTTAAGGCCAAAAGGCATGACTCAATAGCAAAAGGTCCCCCAAGGAGTGATGAAGGTAGTTTTGTGTTGATCTTCTAGAGCAAGTAATATTTTATTATAACCCGAGAAACCATCCATGAGTGAGAGCATCTCGTGGCCGGGGGTGAGATCAACTAGTTGGTCAATGACCGGTAGAGAAAATTCATCTCTGGGGTAACCTAAGTTGAGGTCATAGAAATCCATGCAAATGTGGAGTCCCCTGTTTCTTTTGTGATAGGAACAATATTAGAAATCCATTGGGGATAGTTAATGGGTAGGATGAAGGAAACCGAGAGAAGGTGTTGAAGTTCTTCTTTAACAAGAAGGGAAATGCGATGATAAATTTTCCATAGCTTACCTTTTATAGGTTTGGCATTAGGAATAGTTATGATATTGTGGACCATAAGCTTTGGGTCAATACCAACCATATCAGCATAGGACCAAGTAAAAGTGTTGTTATGGTTCCAGGAGGAAAGAAGTAAAAGATTCATGTTCAAAGAAAATCTAAAGATTGACCTATATTTAGAATGTGTGGGTCATCCTAAGTGTTAATGTTGATTTTGATAGTTGATTCATCCAAAGATGGTTTATGTCTCGAGAAGGAAATGACCGATGAATATAAGAATCTTCCGCACTCAAGGTAGGTGGGGATATACTCATCATCCTCGACATTGACGACATAAATAGAAGTTGTATCATCATCGATCATGTCGGGATATAGGAAGAGAAGATAAGAAGGATCCTCACCATCACATTGATAAGTCAAAGGTCCCAGGGAAATTTTGTTCATGAAATTTTTTTTTAGGAGGAATAGATTCAGGATCTATGAACTCCGTGGGTTATGGTGGTGACATTGGTGAAAGGGGTGGAGAAGGTTTGTCGTCCTCAATAAGGGAGATGTGGTCCTTCTTGGAAGATGGTGTTGAAAATCCAATACCACTACCATCTTTGTGTTTATAGGTGGTACATGGGATGATGGTATGATGACCTTATTCGTAAAAACTAAAGCCAAATCCTTTCCATGCGTAGTGGTGAAGGAAAATGTGGGAAAAACAACATTTAGTGAGAGATTGGAGGTCGATGAAAAGGGTCATGTTTGGGATGGAGGTTCAGGTGAATAGGTGGCGTGATCAAGTCCCCATACGTTAAGTTAGTGGGAAGGTGGGGAGGACCATAAGGGAAAACCTCTCCTATGTAATATTCATAATGCGGATGTTGGCGTAGGTTTTCACTCTTGTGAAGTGAGGAATGTGTTGATATTGTAGAGGCGGTACTCCCCAAAGTGAGGTGTTGAAAAACACCATCTAAGGGATCAGTAGTAGATATGTGGGTAGTGGGGATAGATGAACTACTATGTGATTTGGCGGGGAGGGGTATCGGTTGATTGGGAAGTAGATGGGCCGGTTGTGGAGGATGTGGCAAGTAGTAGGAATAGAAGAGTTAGGTGGGGAGAGGAGGCGAAACATTAGTGGATGGGGTAGTGGGTGAAGGAAAATTGGGGGTAGTGGTAGATGCTTTAACTAGTACAAGGACATCGTTAGGTTGGTACAACATGTTATAGGTTTTGAATGGTGGCGGGTCAGATGGGATAGTATAGTTATGCCCTGCATGTTAAAATTTTACACAGTAGTGTAAAGTTGAAGGGACACAACCCATGATGCAAATCTAAGTTTGGTCAAGAAATAGGTTATACTAGAACTCCCCCTCTAAGATGTAGAATAATTTTGGGGTAGTACGAGGGCCTATGCAAACGTGAAGAATAATGGTGCCAAGGGTGGAGGTGATGGCGTCATTGAAGGAGCACAACATAACTAGGTTATTATGCATATAATTTGAAGGGATGCACATTTGATTATATGTGTGGGAGGAGATGATGTTGATGATAGCAACACCATTGATCATAACACGTTGTATCCATATGTTATTGATATAAATGGAGATGAAAAGGGTGGGATTAGGGTCATTTGACTAGAGAGGTACAATCTCCTCATTAGAGAAATTGATGGTGGCTACCTGATGAGTGGACATGGAGGTAGAAGAAGGATATGATTTGGTAAGTGAGGCCACATGATGAGGGGTGAGAATGGAGGCTAATGGTGTGGGGTCGTTAGGAAAAACCTCAATGGATTACAAAACCTCCACAAGGGCTTGTCTATGAGATTTAGAATCTTGGATGAGATCATACGGAGAAATTTTTAGAGGGGATTCGTGTAATTGTTTTATCATTGTACAATGGGTGACCCCATCGAAATAGGGTATGTGGGTCCTCAAATGGTGATTTGGATGCAGTGTAGATGGTATATTAGGCACGGGGTTGGTTGATGGGCTAGTTGCTCCTCAAATGGTGATTTGGATGCAAGTGTAGATGGTATAGTAGGCATGGGGTTGTTTGATGGGCTAGTTGTTTTTCTTTTCCTTGTGGGTGTGGGTGGCAACTCAAACCATGTTAATCTAAGGGGAGGTAGATGGAGAAGGTATGTGATGAGCAAGATAATGAAATGCTTTGGGAAAAAAATCTAATGAGGGTAAGAAACTTGCGAAATGAGTAGGACACATTGGTATTTGGGTGATGGTTTGGCCAACTCTCATATGAACCATGTTGATCTTGAATTTTAGAGGTGGAAAAAGTTTTATGGGGTTGGAGATGTAGTTCGTTGAAGAAATTAGGGATGATGATGTGTGGTGATAGGTGAAGGTGGAACATGGTCCTCATCAAGAAGATCATTGTCATCTGAATTTTCTTTGGGAGGACATAATTATAGGAGAATGGTTTTGGATCCTTACAACCTTCTACATCATGTCTTGACACATGATGATAGGCACAAATTTTAGTTTCATCAAACCCTTTTGGTTTGGGTTTGAGGGGGTCGTAAGGTCAAAGCAATGGTAATGTGATGATGGAAGTCTCTAAGAGGTTGGTTAGAATGTTGGCATAGAACCCTACCAATGGATCATAATGAGAAGTGGGTGTGGGTTTGGTTAAAGGTGTGGATGATCATAAGGGAAGAGGTGTTATAGGAGAGGGAATGGGTTAGACCACTGGTTTTGTAGGTGGTACTGTCTTAGGCTTTGATGGCATCTACTTAGGTAAAGTTGTGGTAGAAGAGCTAGAAATGGAAGGTTTTATTGGTTTAACTACCTTATTGGAGGGTAGTGGGTTCTTGTCTTTGGATTGCACCTTCTTGGGTAAAGATGACACAAGATTACATGATGCAAAAGGGAAAGTAGATGGTGGAAGAGGATGGGTTACCCATGGGGATAATAGAGTTATGGTGGAAGTGGTTAGTAGAGGTTGGGTGGATAGTATGGGTTGAATTCATATAGGAAATTTTGGGGTTATAGTAGTAACTACTAGAGGTATAAGTGGTAATAAATATACGAGTGAGGGCGAGTGTGTTTTGCATGCGGCAGTAAATGAGGTGTAACGAAGGATCGTGATGAAGCAAAGAGGTTGCTTAGATTTCAAATGGCCTTGGGTATGAGATTTTTGGCTGGGGGTTAATGGGTGAGGCCTTAGGATGGATGTAAGGGGCAAAGGTGACAAAGGTGTTGTAGGGAAGACCGGTGTATGTGGCCTAGAAGGTTGGGTCTTCCTTTTAGGTGGAGGAATAATTTTGGTGTGAGTTTGGAAAGACGTGGCTAAATCTAATTTGATAGGTGGATGGGTAAGGAATGACGTTGGCATGCCACCCAAGGTAGTGATGGGTCTAGATACGAGGGCACGAATATATAGGTGTGGATAGGTTCTTAGGCATTAGAATGGTTTTAGTTGTGGGTAAAGGTTTGGATGTGGGTAGAGGTGATGAAGAATAATCCATTTCAACAAGCATGGTCATGGTCAATTTGGTTGCTAGAAATACCTTTGGATAGATCATCGAAGTATCTTTAGGTAACATTTGTATTTGAGTCAAAAAGGAGTCGAAGACGTCCCCTGAGCATGGAATTATCAATGAAATCCAAGTGATTAGCTAATCATGAAAACATGACTTTTGTAAGAGGATATGCAGTTGGTTTGGTGGCAATCCCTATAAAATATGTCTGTGCGATAGGGAATCGATTAGCCTCGGACTCTATGGGTAAAAGAGCCTAGATTAGGTCAACGGGATCCTAGGATACTGAGGGAGAATTTTCCCCAATAGGTAGTGGAATATCTGAACAATATCCCATGGGTATGAGAGATAATAGGTGGGGTGATATAGACTTCTCCTTTGGTGGAGGAGAATGCGATGATGATTCTCCTGTGGATGGAAGAGTTAATATTGTTGACTGTTTGGTAGGTTGTGAGGTAGGCAATGAAATGACATCAGTAGAAATCATGGATTCCTCTATGAGTGTAGGGGGAGATGAAGGGGAATCCTATGAGGGTGAAGGATTGGATGAGGTATGTTACTCTATGAGTAGAGGAGATCATGCCAGAATTTCCTTGATAGATGAAATAGGTGGAATTTGAGGAACGACCCGTATGATATCAAAAACTGTGTGGAATTCGCGGACATTGTTGTTGTTAGTTGAAGTTTCACTATTTTGATTAGATGATGGTGTATGATTAGGGAACAACTTATTAAATATGTGCAAATTTTGATTTTTCGGTGCATTTGGGTTGTCCACGATGAGATCTCCATTATCTATCATCTCTGAGACAATGTTCTTAAAATTTCTACGATTACCATCGGTGTGGCATTTGAACCGATGATAATTACACTAGTCATGTTCCTTATACCATGCAGGAATAGGCTAAGTGGGATCAAAACTAGTATGATATTTTATGGGGAAGTGTAATGGCTCGAGTTTTAAGAAGTATTTCCAAGATCGAAGAATAGGGATCTCCATTGAAGTGTACTTTAGTTGTTCCCGCTGTAACCAAAAAGTTTGAATAGGGGAAATATTGGAGGAAGGTTTGGCTTGATTAGAGGGATGAGATGGACCAGCTTTGAGAACTACCACATTGGAAGATCCTTTGGATTTTGAATAATTATTTTGGGGTTTTGAAGATGAAGAAGAATCATTTGATTTGAACAGGGCATTCTTGTTTCGTAATTGGATTTTATTTTCTTCAATGGCACAAATTTCCATATTTCATGCCATGGTGAATGCTTTATCAAAGGTACATAAGGTTTGTACCTACAGATTTGGTGATATGTGTCTAGCACAAGCTCTAGTGAACAACTCAATAAGTTCATCTTGATGTAACGAGAAAATTAATTAGTTAATAAGACTTCGCCAAAGAAGAAATGAAATTTGTGATAGATTCATCATTATATTTTCATGTCAAATATAGGTTGGTCATCGTGACTTTTTTTACTACATTAATTGAGAAGTGGTCCAAGAATCCTTGAGCCACTTGGTTAAAGGAGTAGATGGAATGTCTAGGTAAAATGTTGTACCAATATAAGGTGGTTCCTATTAAGGACATAGGAAATGTCCGTAGGAGTAAAGAATCATCATGGAAAATTAGGTAGTAACCATGTTTGAATGACCACAAGTGTTTTTGCGGGTCCTTTTTACTATTGAACTTGGGCATTTCCCAATGCATGGGGTATGGGTGAATAGGAATAGATTGATGGATAGTCTCATTACAGATTTTTTCATAGGTTAAGGAGTTACGAGATTCGAAACGGATGCTTTGAATGTCTGCATCTTTTCCATCATCATCCTAATGAGGTCATTGGTGGGTTGTGAGGAATGGGTGCCTCCTACAGCAAAGGGAAGTTGATGATGGGTGTATGATGTGGATGACATCCTAGTACATGGAGTGCCAAATATGAAAACTATGAAGGGGAATGGATACATGTGGAAGATACCCTAGATAAGTAATAGACAAGATTGGGGGTTACTAGTGATGAGTGTAAACATGTGGGGTGGTCATAACGACTCTTGTGGTAATGGGTGGTAGAGGCGAGGGATGGAAAGAACTAGGTTTTGGAATGAGGTATGGGTTGCCAACACTAGAGGTTTTTATGATGCAATGGTTATATACAAGAAAAAGGGGGTAGATGGGGTTGTCCTCATGGAGGTTGGTGAAGGAATGGTTGACACCATGTGTGTGATAGATGTCATTGGTGTAGTAGCGACAACAAACGTGGGCTCCAGGTTGAGATATCATAGGGGGTAAGGTAGATGAAGGTAATGTTGAGCTAGTGGTCACTGATACAAAAGTGGGGGTGAGGGAAGGAGGAATAGATACGGGCATGTCATATACTAGTTTTCCTATGGAATCTCTAGTAGATGAGTTGGAAAGATAGTATTATAAGGAAATGAGATTCTCGATCAAGGAGTCTTACGAACTCCTTGTTGCTGGTAGAAATGATGATAAGATGAGTTGGATCCATATGTGATAGGATGGAAGGTGGTGATGGGTTGGGTGGGAGTGGCAAGACTAGCATGAAATATAAGGGTGTTAGCCTGGTTGCGAGTCAACACCATATGAAGTAGCATGTATCACGTTAATTGTATTCAGTAGATGACACAAAAAACAATAGGAATGGAAAAGAATAGATGCCGGTAGGCATACTTGGTCAATGTTTCAATTAAAAATAAAAACAAGTAAACCGACACTATTTGACCTAACCAATGATGGCTTAAGGATACCGATGATGGTTACAATAGTCGATACCTGTTCTATAAAAACACCAATTTGAGAAAATGAAGCAAAACTGATGAAAGATGAAATGGGGAAATTGTATCTGATAGTGATATCAGAATGTTGTGAATATGATGATGTCCAAATGACTTCAAATAGAAAAGAGAAGGTGATGAAAGTTGTTTTGGGTAAAATAACCAAAAGAGCTAGTAACCAACACCGGTTAGGTAAACCAACGATGGTCGGATTGGGAACCGATGGTGGTCTTTGGACTGATATCGATTACTTATGAAATATGAAGAAGTGAAGAAAAATGGATTTTGTGAATTAAATTAGATGAAGAAACAACCCAGAAGACTTGAGGATGATAATATGACACCCTAACACACTTAGAAACAATCAGAATACTCCAACTATGATGGGGAGTGTGAAAGGAAGAAGAAAATGAAGAAACATAATCCTTGTAGCTCAAAACTTAAATCATGAAGAAAACTAAGAAACACATTTAATCTTACGAGTGGATTTTATGTTACTTTAGCTTATGTTATTTGAGACTAACTTGTGAATTTAGTACATAGTTGTTTGGTTGGGAAGGTGTCCTATGAAGAGGCAATCTAAAGGGAAGGTTTCAAGTTGTGTTTTGGTGGGGGTGGTCCTTTCTCTAAGATAATGAATGGACAGAGAAACTAGTTGGGTGCCCACTTTTAATCCTCTGATCATGTGATCATTGACAACTTCTTCCAAGTAAAGTGTTGTTTAATAAGATGTGCAAATTGATATTTGTGCAGTTTGGCAAAGAGAGAGAAGAGAGAAAGTTCTTTCTATGATTCAATTGTGTCAACCATGAGTTGGGCATGACTTCCAGCGTATAGGTTTTCCTCATTTTAAATGTGAGATAATAATTCAGCATACAAGGATGAAATGAAACAAATTTTATAACTCAAATTGACAGTTATATTAGATGTAGCAAATGATGAATAAGAGAGAGGATGATTTTCACTAATGTAGAAAGAAAGAAGAATGATTCTTTTTAAATGCAACAAAAGAAACATTTCATTTAGAGAAATTAGAAAGAAGAAGAATATTACTAGAGAAGAAGATTTAGTGAATAACCATTTAGAAAGGAAACATACAAGATGTAACCTATATGAATAGAAAGAAACCCACAAACAAGGGTCCCACCGGGCATGCCAAAAAATTTCACCAATAATTTACGTACGTATGATAAAAAAAAGATAGGGTAATGGTGAGGAGGAATACCTGTGAATGAAGGTGGAAGGTAGAGTGTGCACGTTCTAATTTCCCAATCTAGTGTTGATTGTGAGAACTTCCTTTTTACTAGGAGGAACTACCTATGAATGAAAAACAAGACCACAAGAGGAATATTAAACAATATATGTCAGTGGACTGCCTAGCGTGTGCTAGATCCAGGAAGTGTGATACTTCCTAGATGGTTGTCAATCCACTATTTAATACAATTAAATGTAAGAAATAATGTAAATAAACAACATCCTACATAGTTGATATCATTTAGGTATCTCATTCAAATAAAATAAGCAAATTTAATGTAGCATGTAAGGTTGTGACAAAATCTAGAGGTTGATAAAGTAACCAAGGTGACTAGGACATGTCGGAGAATCAGGTTTTGGGTGGTTTGGTTTGTGTGGGTAAGTGTTATGAGGTTGTTGATAAGGCCATAATTTGGCCATAAATTACCATTATTCTGCCCTTCCAAGTTACCTTTGAAAGTGGATTTAAATGTAATCTTAGAACTTATAGTTTTTAAAGATAAAATATAGGATATATATCTTGTTCATTCTTTATAAAACTTTTGTTATCTATTTTTTGACTAATCCTATTGATTATTTGGGAAAAGATGCAAATTCTTGTGTATGCAGAACATAAAGGAAAGATAATGCTAGTTTTGGGAAAAGTGGAATTGATCATAAATAATACATTTAAACTCAATTATGATTTCATATTCATATTCCTCTCAAAAATTATGCAATTTCAAAAAAATAATCATCTCAATCCAAGATCGCATGTAAAAGTTATAGTTTTAAGTTAGCTCTGGAACTCACAGATTTAGTTAAAACTCACAGGTTTAGTTTCAAAACTCATAGATTTAGTTCTAGAACTCATATATTTAGTTCCAAAACTTACAAATTTAGTTACGGAACTTACAGATTTAGTTTTGGAACTTACAATTTGTATATTTATATTTTCAAGCAATTAAAATAGTGGAAAAAGCTGCAAGGTATAGAATGATAGTTAGTTCCGTAACTTTCATAAAAGGAATGAAAAATTTAGTTCCATAACTTGCATAAAAGGAATGACAACTTTAGTTTCGAACTTGCATCAAAGGAATGACAGTTTTAGTTTTGAAACTTGCATAAAATGGGAACTGTGAATAATCAAAGAATCTAATGAAAAATATGAGAGAGGTTTTTGTTCATAGAAATTTGTTTAACAAAAATCTCATTCAGATTTTCTACAGGTTTTACCAATGAAGAGAAATCTAACTTTTAGTGAGTTGCATTCTAAGGAAAAAGTGTATCATACGAGCACTAAAAGTTTCATAAACAAAAACAAAACATCAAATGGAAAATATGAGAGAGGTTTTTGTTAATAGAAATGTGTTTAATAAAAACCTCATTCATATTTGCTGCAAGTTTTACTAATGAATATATATATATATATAACTTTTAGTGAATTGCGTGCGAGGAAAAACATATCGATAAGCGTCAAAAGTTCCACAATCAAAAACAACAAATTCAAATAGAAAATATGGGAAATGTATTTAGTCAAAATCATATTTTGAGAAAAGATATCCTTCCAATAATGTAGGAGAATAAAATCATTGTGATTCTTGTTACCGAAAAGAAAGGAGAAGATTTGGGAGAAAATCTTCCTAAAACAGATGAGATAAGACTTTGACTCTAATAATATATCTCTCTATATTTTATGGAGATGGAGATCTTAGTTGTTAGGATTGGAATAAAAATAAGATTGTATTGTATTTCCTGAAATAATGATTTGGTTGGACACATGAATTATAAATGGAACCTTCCACATTAAGATATCTAATTATTTTTCTCTCAAGAAATAAATATTTGTTCTTTCTTTAAAAAAATAAAAAAACTTTGATTGGAAAACCAAACTTACTTTGCCAATTAAAGGCAAAAAAATCAAAAAGTTTTGATTGGAAAACTAGTTTTCTAGCCTATCAAAGGAAAAAAATAAAAAAACTTTGATTGGAAAACCAACTTACTGACCTATCAAAGATAAAAAAATTGATTAGAAAACCACTTGATGGCGATTAAAGACAAAAAACAAAAGGTGAATCTTCTTCAAAGACAATCAACTGTTACCTGGTGGCTTCCTTCTCAACACTATTTGACCATGTTAACAATATGATGACAAGAAAAACTAGAGGTATGATCAAGTTATTTTGTTCTACTATTTTATTTTTAAGCTTTCTTGTAATTTTTTACTACAGCTAGATCCACTTTTAAGATCTCCAAGGAAGGCAAGATAAAATTCATATCTCCCCTACTTAAAAATATGAAAATATATGCACCTCTTTGCAATCAAACTTTTAGAGTCTAATTTATGGGAAACCATGAATAAACAACATGCATGAGCTTAGGTGTGGGAGAGAAGGAGAAGCATGAGGTATGCATTTTTATTTTAAATATGAGGTGTAAGGGCAATAGAAGGAGATCCACACAAGAACCTGTTGTACAAGAAAAAAATCAAAAATAATAAAAGGAGATCCACACAAGAACATGTTGTACAAGAAATAAAATCAAAAATAGCAGAAGGAGATCCACACAAGAACTTGTTGTAAAAGAAATAAAATCAAAAACAACAAAAGGAGATCCACACAATCTACACAAGAACCTATTGTAAAAGAAATAAAATAAAAAATAACAGAAGGATATCCACACAAGAACCTATTGTACAAGAAATAAAATCAAAAATAGTAGAAGGAGATCCACACAAGAACCTATTATACAAGAAAGAAAATAAAAAACAACAGAAGGAGATCCACACAAGAACTTGTTGTACAAGAAAGGAAATAAAAACAACAAAAGGAAATCCACACAAGAACCTACTGTACAAGAAATAAAATAAAAAATAGCAGAAGGAAATCCACACAAGAATCATTTGTAAAAGAAAAGAAAATAAAAATAGCGTAAGGAGACCCACAAAGAACTCTCGTCCTTGAACTATATATGGAATGCATACATGAATAAGCTCAATACGAGAGAAGATTCTAAGAAGATGAGATGATAATATAATGCATGAGGAAATGCATAAGATTAAGTGTGGGGTAATGATGAGGCCATAAATTGGCCATAAATTACCATTATTTTGTCCTTCCAAGTTACCTTTGAAAGTGGATTTAAATGTAATCTTGGAATTTATATTTTTAAAAGATAGAATATAGGATATATATCTTGTTCATTCTTTATAAATATTTTTTATCTATTTTTTTACTAATCCTACCGATTATTTGGGAAAATATGCAAATTCTTGTGTATGCAAGCCATAAAGGAAAGATAATGCTAGTTTTGGGAAAAGTGGAATTGATCATGAACAATACATTTAAAATCAAATATGATTTCATATTCAGATTCCTCTCAAAAATTATGCAATTTCAAAAATAATCATCTCAATCCGAGATCGCATGCAAAAGTTATAGTTGTTTTAAGTTAGCTCTGGAACTCACAAATTTAGTTCAGAACTCACATATTTAGTTCGGAACTCACAGGTTTAGTTATGAAACTCACAGATTTAGTTCCAAAACTCGTAGATATAGTTCTAGAAGTTTGCATATTTAGTTCCGTAACTTGCATATTTCAATCCGAACTTGCATCAATCGAATAACATTTAGTTCGGAACTTGCAATTCATATATTTATATTTTCAATTAATTAAAATAGTGGACAAAGCTGCAAGGTATAGAATGATAGTTAGTTACGGAACTTGAAATTCACGGACACAAAATATTTAGTTCCGGAACTTGCATAAAAGGAATGAAAACTTTAGTTCTGGAACTTATATAAAAGGAATGAAAACTTTAGTTCCATAACTTACATCAAAGGAATGATAGTTTTAGTTTTGAAACTTGCATAAAATGGGAACTGTGAATAATCAGAGAATCTAATGAAAAATATGAGATATTTTTGTTCATAGCAATGTGTTTAACAAAAACCTTATTTAGATTTACTACAGGTTTTACCAATGAAGAGAAATCTAACTCTTAGTGAGCTGCAATATGAGGAAAAAGTGTATTAGACAAGCACTAAAAGTTCCATAAACAAAAACAGAAAAGTCAAATCGAAAATATGAGAGATATTTTTGTTCATAGCAATGTGTTTAATAAAAAACTTATTCAGATTTTTTACAAGTTTTACTAATGAAGAGATATATAACTTTTAGTGAACTGCAGTTCGAGGAAAAAGTGTATCAAACAAGCATCAAAAGTTCCACAATCAAAAACAACAAAGTCAAATGGAAAATCTGAGAAAGGTATTTGGTCAAAATCATCTTTTGAGGAAAAACCTCCTTCCAATAATGTAGGAGAATAAAATCATTGTGATTCTTGTTACCGAAAAGCAAGGAGAATATTTGGGAGAAAATCTTCCTAAAATAAGGAGATAAGACTTTGACTCCAATAATATATCTCTCTCCATATTTTGTGGAGATGGAGATCTTATTTGTTAGGATTAGAATAAAGATAAGATCAGATTGTATTTCCTAAAATAATGAGTTGGTTGGATGCATGAATTATAAATGCAACCTTCCACACTAAGATATGTAATTATTTTTCTCTCAAGAGATAAAGATCTGTTCTTTCTTTCCAATCTTTTGAATAAAATTATTCTACAAGTTCTGAACTAAAAGTATGAATTAAGTCCTCTTCCAAGGAATGATATGACCACTCATTCCAAGGAAGATGTATCAATGTGTTAGTGTTTATTTCTTTATTTTTGCAATTTTCCTTTTGTTGTAAATTTCTTTTTTTTTTGTTATGTAATTTCTTTGTGAACTGTAGGTGTCTTTTCCTCTTTCATTTATATTCAATTCACCAATTTCCTTTATGCAAGTGTGTTTACATTTATGCAAGTTTGATTTATTTTATGCAAGCATGCCTTTATATTCTGTAAGTGTGATTTCCTTCATGCAAGTGTTCCTTTAAATTTCTGCATGTGTGATTTATTTTGTGCAAGTTTGGATTATGTTTAAAGGATCTGTTTTCTAAGAAATTCTTCTCTTAATGCATACAACCTTGAGACACCAACTCGGATTGACATTATTAATGATGAGGATTGGCGACCCTCATCAATGGTTACAGGTAGAATTACGATATAGAGACCGATGTCATTTAGATATGATCGATGTCATTTGAGAGGAAACCAATGACGGTTTGGGTTAATTAGCATCGGTAGGGGGCGGATGATAAAAAATCAATAAAACTTGGGTTTCTATGATTACAAAGAGAATGGGAGAATGAGGGATATGTTGTGAAAGACAGACCGATAATTCTCAAAGACATCTGTTATTTAGGTATAGAGAGTTGGGAGGTTATAGGTGGTTAGATGGAGGGATTGACAAGAAGGTGGGAGGTGATTAGATGCAAAGGAAACTAGGACTCTCAAGCAAAGAAAGAAAATGATATAAATAAGTGTGGAAAGATGCAGATCCAAATGCACTTACTTGTATTTGTAGACTAGTGGTTGGATGAGGGTGATGGTTGATTTGTGAAACTGGTGGTCAGTGTCGCAGAAGTACTTCCTAGAATGTTATCGTGAATGCTTAACCTTCATATCAGTCTTGGTATTGATTTAGGATGTCTGGATATGAAAGACGGCTCTGGTTTGTGCTTGCATGCAAATCTCTCTCTCCTCAGACTTGAATAATTCTTCTAACCTCTAAAACAAGGTTACCAAAGTGAATATATGGTAACCGACAATGGTTTAAAATAACCGGTGTCGTTTTAGGGTTAATTGGTGTTGTTTAAGGTGGGAAATCCTAGGTTTCAAAAACAACATATCTTGGCTATCTTTTTACGATTTTGCGAGTTTGGTTTAGGTCAAAAATGGTATTTTCCACATAAGTAAATGGGCATACTTGTTAGAGAAAGAATAGGCATCTAGTGTTAGGGTTAGACTAAGTCTCAGTTAGTTATGGTAAGTAGAGATTGAGTCCTAGTTAAAAGGAAACATGTTAAGAATAGGTCTATGATGAGGTGTCTAGGTGATGTGGTGGGGTGAGGTGGAAATTAATTTAATTAAGGTATTTATTAATGAATATTGTGATAATGATAATTACTTTAATTATACCTTGTGATTAAATTAATATACATGTGGGGTAAAGGGGAGTGTGGCCCAAATTTGGTGTTTAGAAATAGTGCCAAGGTGTAAGAAATCATTCAAAAGTTATTTGGTGATATGGACTCGGGAGTGCACTTTGGTAAAGAAGAAGAGATAAATGTCATGTTACTTAAGCATCCTTGCTTTGAGAAAGAAAAAGGAAAAACGGTCTACATAGTAGATGATGAGGAAGTAGAAGATCTAGATATAAATAATTTAGCGGGTACATGTGAGGTGCTAAAAGTGTGGATAAGAACGTGCATGACTTACTACGTGATTTTAAGGACTTATTTCCTAGGGGATACCATGAGTTAAAAGGAGTGCATGAATCATTAGGAGAGATGAAGATTAAGCTTAAGGAAGGTCCGCGCGATCCACAAAAAAAGACCCTACGAAATGAATCCTAACCAGTGTGTAAAATTTAAGGAAGAAATTGACAAGATGTTGAAATTTGGCATCATCAAGCCCCTAGAATAATTAGAGTGGGTTAGTCCCATGGTCATCAGTATAAATAAAGATGGTACGATTAGGATTTTGTGGATTACAGAAAACTGAAATTTGCATGTGTGATTGACCCCTTTCCTACACCTTTCACAGAGGAGATATTAGAAGGCATTGCAGGGAACAAAATCTATTCTTTTACAGATAAATTATATGGGTATCATCAGTTCAAGATTGCATAGGAGGATCAAGTGAAAATGACTTTCACCACTGAATGGGGAAGTTTCTCATATACTATGATGTCCTTTTGTCTGAAAAATTCACCTGTTGTATTTTCACGCATAGTTGTTCATGCATTCCATTATTTTATTCACAACTTCTTATAGGTTTACTTGGATGATTGGATGGTGTATGGAATTTTTAAGGATCATTGTGACAATTTAGGCTTAAGTTTTAAAATATGCGAGATAATTAAACATCTATTTAAACATCAAGAAGTGTGTGTTTACTACACCTTTTGGCACTTTGTTAGGGTACATCATCTGCAAGGAAGGTTTTTAGTGGATCCAACTAAGGTTGCAGTTATTGTAGGCCTGGAAGAGCCTACCAATCAGAGTGAGGTGCGCAGATTCTTGGGTCACATTGGGTACTATAGAAAATTTATCAAAGGATATGCTAAGATTTCTGCACCATTGGAAGAGTTACTATAAGGAAAAGGGACATTCTATTGGGGAGAACCGTGAGCAAAGGCGCCTTTGAGGCATTGAAGGAGAGAATTAATACAATGCATATTATGTGTTTTCCCTCATGGAATCAACTATTTCATGTACATGTAGATGCCTTTGGCATGGCCATTGGCGCAGTGTTAGCTCAACCTAGAGAAGGAATTATAGATCATCATATCTATTTTTTTAGTAGAAAGTTGACTCCTACAGAGTAGAATTATATAATTACTGAGCGTAAATCCTTTTTAATGATCTACACACTACATAAATTTAGACAATACCTACTAGCAACACCATTTGTATTTTATACCGATCACATGGCATTAAAATACTTGGTAAACAAGCCTTTTTTATAGGGGTGCATATGTGAATGGGTGATCTTATTCCAAGAATTTGATTTCACAATTGTAGTAAAAGTATGTAAAATTAATTCTATCCCGACCATTTATTAAGAATTCGAGTCATGGGAGGATGCACAGACAATTAAAGATACAATGCCAAATGTACAATTGTAAAACTTACACCGCACACCTTTGGAATTGGAGGATATTGTTTTCTTTTAACGTACATGTATGGCGCTAGAAGGAATGAAAGCCTTAGAGAAGAAACAATTTACAATTCATGCAACACCTTTTATGTTGATCTAGTGGGACCTATACAAGTTGGCCGAGATGAAGTATTGAGCTAATGTGTACTAGAGCATGAGCACATGGATATCATGGATGAGGCTCATGGATGTATTTCGGTGGGAAAGATTCTACTCATTGGATTATGGTTGAAGACCCTCTACAAAGATTGTAAAGCATATTGTAAGGTGTGTGATCACTTGTAAATGCCTTGGTAAACCTAGGTAAAGAGATGAAATTCCTTTCAAACCTATTCCTAGTGCAGAGCCAATTGAAAAATGGGCTATAGAATTTGTGGGTCCTATTTAACCAGCCACACATAGAACTAGATCGTGCTACATCATCATCGCTTGTAAATATTATCTTACAAGGTGGGTAAAATCAGAACCTACCAAGGATTGTACAATAGCTACAACATCTAGGTTTTTATGGGAAATTGTTTGTACAAGGTATGGATGCACGATGAGCTTGACGGAGTGATAGGGGTATACATTTTTTGAATGAGACAATCAGGATACTATTGGATGAATTTATGATTGCACACCATAAGAATACACCCTATCATCCTCAGGAAAATGGGACTGCTAAGGTATTCAACAATATTTTGAGCTAGACATTGACAAAAATTTGTGATGTTGGATGGAAAGATTGGTATGATAAATTTTATATCATGCTTTGGTTGTATATAAAAACATACAAGCGTTTGAACAAAGACTCACCTTTTTAGTTGGTGTTTGGCATAGAAGTAATTCTTCCTATGGAATTCATGTTACCTTCTTTACGTATTGCACACATTGGAGGTCTAGCCAATGAGAAAGCATTAGAAGAAATAATTGATAAATTGATACAGTTGGATGAGAGGTGCACCATAGCATGTTGGAGTCAGAAGTAGGAAAATGCTAGGTAGAAGGCATGGCATGATAGGAACATCGGGAAAAAATCTTGAGATAGGAAAAATGGTGCTTCTTTATGATTCTAAGTTTATGTGCCATCCAGGAAATCTTAAAGTGCATTAGTTGGGACCGTATGTTATCACTCATATACTTGAATCATATGCTTTCCAGTTAGAGACACTTGATGGAATATGGTTACCTGGTTACTTCAATGGAGTAGGCTAAAGCCCTACTATAAATAAGTCTTCTTTGTGTTTGTAATAAGGAATTTTTTCCATTTAGAATAGGTTTTCATTTATGTATTTCCTTCTTCGTCACTATGCTTTGTCAATTTAGTTTTATGTTTTGTGTAATAAACGCATTTGTGTGTTGGAAGCTTATTACCATCTAAAGTATTTTTATGCACACATGACTACACATACCATTGGTGTGGGGTGGTTATTAATAATTTGGTAAACATGAGAACAAAAATTTTACAAGTGCTTTAGTTAAGTGTGGAAAGGAGATTTCTCTAAAAGATGACCATAGATGAAGATAAATGAGGGAACAATATAACACAAGGTAAGTAGGGACCGTGGAGACTACTAGGGGAAGGCGTAGTGGCAAGGTACTCAGGCACATGGAAGCACGCTAAAGATAAGTCTACAGCCAAAAGGTAGGAAGGTGCACTAGAAGGTTATACTTTGGGTGTAAAGATATACCACGCGAAGATTGTGAAAATGGTCAATTAATGAGAGGATTGTTAGTAGTTTGAAGGAGTAATAAATTCACTAACTTTTTGAAAATCTATACAAGGACGTGAAGCGGGTTCATTTTACCTTTACAATCATAAATATTTGAGTGAGCTATGTGTGACCGAGAAAAAAAAATTGTGTTGAGGTGTGGAGCGTTGTGAAACTAGAAGTGGAGAGCAGAGTATTACACAGAAGAGGATTTCATCCCCATTGGTGAAGGGTTTGAGCAAAGAAGAAGTGTTTAGAAGGAGCTAGGGCACATGGTTTCAAGATAAGGAATGCGATTCAAGCTAGGGTTTGATTTTACTCATTACATAAACAAAAGGTGGTATTTTTACGATGGCACCAAAGAAAGCACCTGCAATAGGCAAAAAGGAAAGAAGAAGGTAGAATTTGAAGTTGAAATTTCTCTTGAGAGAAATTTTTTAGAGATGCAATACCTAGAAGGAGTAATAGTTAGACAAGAGTGGGATTCCCACATCTATAGATGCAAAATAAGTGACTACAACCACCGTACCACTAAAAACAAGGAAATTTGGATGCTTTCTTTGAACAAAGACACCAAAAAGCACACGGTGGAGGATATGCCAGTGTATGACGACACTAGGGAAAAATTACTGAAGCAGGTAGGAGTTTATCAGTTGTATGAGCTCCCATATTTTGGAAAATATGAACCCTTATACCAATGGCTTATGCACTTTGATTCCATGAGGACTTATTTTATTTCACTGAATGAAGGGTTAGGATCACAGTAGCCCTATTTTTGACACTAAAAATATTGAAGGGCACAGGGTAGACCTTTTTAGTGATCTGACTGATAAAGCAGTGGTCATAGAAACAAGAAAGGAGTTGGGTATACCAAGGGTCCACGCAGAATGGACATAGATAAACTGAAGAAGTTTCATGTGGTGTAGGAAACCGCACATCTTCTCACCAAGTTAAATGACCAAGAGAGATGGTCACAGGTAAACACCATGTGGCTTCATATTGCAAAGAAAATGTCTCAGGGAGTAGTATACAACTTAGTAGGCTATATTGCAAACACCATTATTGAGGAAGCACGCATAGGAGAAAATATATGTTTTGGCGTTATCCTACTTTCTCTTGTATTTTTAGAAATTAGAGTGCTCGATGGGCCAAAGAACAAGATCTGGGAGTACCCCTTAGAAAAAATTCCCTTGTGAAGAGGTTTTAAAAATACTTGTGTGAAGGATCAATAAGTGGGCCGTTTAAGAAGAGGAAAAAATGTGGTATGACCAACTTCATGTGGAGTTTGAGGAGGAGTGGAAAATTTCCAAGGAGCTACCTTGATGCTAGGAAAGGCGATGATATTCAAAATATACCAACACTTATCCATCATGCGGTTTTCCATGAAGGATAGGACATGGAGCCCATGGTGAAAATTTTCATACGCCTTCACAAAGACGTTACTTACAGGCCTCATTTCATAGATTTACTGATGTGCATCATCTAAACTTCAATGTAGACAAGGTAGACTATGACTACCACACCCTCAGGAAGACATATGTGTATCCATGTTAGACTACCTACATTGAGAGGCTCATTTCAGACGTCATAAGTATGAATCTAGTAAGCTTGCTATTGGGGATAGTGGATTTGTGCTCATATATCTTCAACTTAAGCCTAAGTTGGAGAATAACAAGTATGTGGATAATGAGTTCATGCTCCCAGGGGGACACCTAATGGCAAACATATAGTGGATAACGTGCCGGTGCCAAATCTTGCAATGACTATAGAGGTATACGAGGAGGAATAAGAACACGAAGATAGTGGTGGCTTGGATCATAGAGGCCGAGGCGATCAACATTATAGTGGAGACCGAGTGCATGGATACTCCACCTTAGGTGCAAGAAGGATATGAGGACTTGGACGTGGAAGTATTCCATGAAGAGTGCCACTTTAAGAGGGTATTCAAAAGAACAAGGACCCAAGGTGTGGGAAATCCATAACCTATAAGAAGATCACCACGACTCTCCCCTTAGAAAGAGGAAAATAAGAAGAAGAGGAGAAAGTTAAAGCTGAATGAGGAGGTGGAGGATTCTATAGAGAGATCTCCCGGACCCCTATGTAGCCGGAGGATATGGAGGATCCCGGAGATGAGGTCATGAAGGATGAAGAGGAAGGGGTGAATGAGGCAAAGAATCGAGCATGAGTAACCTCATGTGTTGATATCTTTTTAGACGTCAAAAGGACAACTCCAAACCTTGGTGCTGAGGTTCCTGGGGGCCATGAACAAGGAGAAAAATTGGAGAATACATTATGCTGAGTATGGGCTATACTAAGGACACAAGAAAAATCATCCATGCTTGTTTTCAAAGCACATTGAACCTAAAGGAGCTATATGGGTGGGAGATTATGGACCCAGGCTTGGCCACTACGTGCGCAAGGAAAAAGTTGTCCTAGTCCATGCAGACTCACATGGATGAGCCATATTTTGATGTATGTGAGGAGTCTTGTGTGTCAAGAAGAGTGAAGAAGGCACCTCAGAGTAGGAACATGACTATAAAGCCCACTCTCATGTCTAATGAGTAGGTGAGAAATTCCTTAGTTAAGGTATCTACAGAGGTGGTGTAGAATAATATTGATAAGGCTTCCACTATTAGAGCGCTACTTGAAGATAACAAGGAAAAAACTACAAAAATAACACATCTGAAAGGAGAGAAGGATCTAGAGAAGAAAAATAATGAGTCCTTCATCAACATGGTAGAAGAAATTGGTGACTATGTCCTGAAAGCAAGACCGCATCTAGATTCTAAGGTACTTGAGAAGTTTCCTTCGGCTATGCATTATGTGTGCACATTAGTTGATTTGGTTCTTGAAGATGGAATGATTCAAATGTCAGTGCCAAAGGATCCTAAACAAGAAGTAGAGAGAGCAAGGGCCTCCATGGTTAGGAAGATTTCATCTTATGAGGAATTACTCCAAAATTTACAAGATGAGCTGAAGAAAGCAGATCAAGCTCTAAACATATGTGCAACACTAGAAGTGGTGATTAGGATTAGGACTATGATAGAAGATAATGAAGTTCTGAAGGAAATGAAGGATGAGACTTTAGGGCACATAGAAAGATTGGCATTAGTAAAAAAAGTGTGAAGCCCTTGTAACAACACAAAACCCACATAAGGAGAGGCTAGATGAGATTGGAAATCTCATAGCACAAAATATGGATCTTCTGGAGGGAAGGATGTCTGCTATGGCCAATGTTTTCCTAGTATTATAGAATGAAAAGGAAGAGATAACCTGGGATGAGTTAGAATCCATCGTCATAGATTTTCCAGAGAAGACAAGAACCACATTGGATGACTGAAAACATTGGAGGCTGAGATTAAAACAAAATATCTAGAGTTGATCCTCCTAGTTGAAGTGGAGGGTACTACGAGAATAGAATTCTATTCTTTATACAGTGATTCTTTACATTCTTTCCATTCTTATTCTTTATTGTTTGAGATAATTGGGGTGTCGGGATGACAATGTACATTAGTATGGGGTAATGTTGAGTAGATGAGCAGTATGACACTAAAAAGAGGGCACAAAAATATTCGCACGTAGGAACAAGGTGCATTTGAAGGCGCGGAAGGATAGGAAAGTAAATGTGCTCCAGGAAAAGATGATTTGGGACTTGGCCATTTTCATGGTTACGAGCTATTTTGGAGATAGCGTGCAGAGAACACAACGGGATGGAGACTTGCACAACATGAAAATGCTATTTTGGGGATGAGCATTTCCTAAGTGTCATGTAAGAGTTTGGTATAATAATAAGATTACTATAATCAATTAACTATAGGAGATCTATTATTAGTGCACTTACATGTGTGCATATTATTGTAAAGGCACATGGCTATTTTCAGCATGCGACCTATTTTGGGAAGTTTGTAAGAGGTGAAGGGAAATCCCCACCCCTATAAGTATGTATTAGTCTGTGTAGTTAGAGAGAGACACCGAGACACTTTGTGTATGAGTTATTGTAGAGTTATGTTATCGGATCTGATGCATGCATAAACTTATGGTAATGTTATATGATGTAAGAAGCTTCTATGTTTTACAATGTTTAATATAATGGAGTATATTGGGTGGATAAAGTGTTAACATGACTATAATTGGTTCTTGTATGATCAATCTTGTCATAGTTATTGTTCAATTCATGATTCCTTAAGATCTAGATTTGGTTATGCTCTATGGAATGTTTGTGTTTATTATGGTTCTGAATATTCTCTATATTCAACATGTTAACATCCTACACAAGCAACTCTAGAGAGGGTGTAGTACCTTTGCACACTTCGGGTGAGCGCTCGATTCAAGATGAGTGATGTGTCGGTGTGCTTGGGTTATTCGTGGTGGATTCTAGGTTGCATCACCATAAAATATAAAATATCATTCCCTTGAAATAATTTACACATTTATACATAGCAAAGACTAATAATTTATGACATTCCTTTCCCAAAACACATCATTTTCAAACTTTTTTATCCTTTAAAATATATTTAAATGATCAAAACACACTTTGAATACATAGCCACAATTGTAATATAACTTACTTCAATGCTTATTTGATTTCAAGTAACAAATAAAACAAATAAACAAGATTTCCCTTTTCAACACTTCTTCAACCAACCAAAAATGTGTCCCAAAATAAAAGAGAGAGGTGGAGGCGATGTTCACCTCCCAACCACACAATGGAGAAAATATCATCTCATTTCCCCACGAAACCCCTAACTTGTGAGAAGACTCCATAGCCAACACCGAAACTAGGATCACAAAATTTCCCCAATAATCACAACACCCAAAAATGTCAATAAAATCACATAAATCCAAGCACAAGATGACTCATGAGGACAAAGGATACATTTCAAATCAAACACACCATATCAAGCTTTATTAGCTTTCAAGAGGAACTAGTGGGAATAAGATCTTGGTTATGACAAATAAGTAAGGTGCATGTCACTTATCCCTCCACCTATTTTATCCCAAAACCCACTTATCTCTCCATTATAAAAAAATCCCAAACCCCTTGGTTCCTCAAAAGAAAAGAAAACAAGAAGTTTTCTTCAATTTACCAACTACTTATGCCTCCCAAATTCCCCTACCTTACCCTATACCCACATCATGTTTGATAGCCCCCCCAATGGGTAAAATCAAGTAAATAACACATGGTAAGTCCACATACAACTCAAACAAGCATCAAAATAATAACATTCCATCAAAATATGGCAAAACAAATCAAGAAAATGGAATAACATAGCATGAAAAGTACCCAAATCTTACTCATCTTGTCCTCTCTTCAACACCAAGATTCAAACATTCTAAAAGTAATCTAGCAGCATAAACTCAAGACAACGGCTTCCCCATCATAATTACAAAATATCCCATGTAAATAGGAAAAAAATCAAAGAGCACCCCCTTAGGATGATTCCAAGTGGCAACATCCAAAGTTCCCAAGGCAAGTCAAATCCCTAAATTTTCCATTAAATCAAAATACATGCCCACATGGGCCAAATAAAATCAAAATTCAAGTTCAGCCACAAAAATTAAATTCTCTTACAAGAACAGACAAGGAGAGTAAAAATGGAAAAAAATCTAATAATTCAAAAATAAATATCCCTCAACCCACAAGCCAATTCCAAAATCAACTCAAATCAAAAATTTAATAAGAGTAGGTGGAAATTTTTCTAAGGAACCTTTATGGGGTCATTATAAGCCTAAAATGGATTAAAACGTAAAAACAATTACACCTACCTCATGGGTAGGTGTAAAGATGGGTTTTGGGAGTGTGGGGTAATGTTTACTTGTCCATCACTTCACTCAAAATGTCCCCAAAGTGAAAATCTGAATTTACCAAAAGGGAAAGTTTAAACCACCCTAAAAAGGTAAAATTCAACCGCAAATGGAAATCTTTCACCCCCACAAAATAATAAAATAAACAACAAAAGAGATTAATTAAACAACTTAAAATTGGATAAGGGTCATGAAAAAAGTCAAACAACAAGCCAAGATAACCAAAATAAATAAATCAAGAACTTGTCACCTTACACATAATCCCAACCCTCAAATATCTAAGTCTGGGTGACTTGTGTTAGATAGGGAGCTTTGCAGGAGTTAGTCACCCTCTATACTCTTTGGTGTTTTTATTATATATATTGTGTTCTTTGCGCGTAGCCTTCATTACTGTTCATCATCTGAACACTTAATACATACATCATATCCACTCAAGTATATTAACCAAATCAATACTATTAAATTCATAATAAAATACACCAATCGACATACATTTCATTGTTTCATTATAATTTAAAACATACTCAAATATAACCATCATAATCATTATAGTCAAAATATATGCAAATCACAATCCTACAACATCAATCATGTACATCTATCAAAAACAACAATATATCAACGTGTCATGCCATAATCATGCTAGTCAGAACATAAGGTTGGCACTCCATGCCAACTCGATGTCACAAAAGAAACATAGTCCATGTAAACTGCAAGTCCAGGCACATCGTGATGATACAACATATATAATGAGCCATATGATGCAAACTATAATATGGAAGGAAAACTCTATCTAAATGGTGTCTAAGGGAAGTGGGCACTACATTAAAAATGTAAATATGTGTTAGATAATGGTTACCATGAGTCATTACAAGTGAAAAGAGATAAAATTTTCCATTTAAAGGCTATATAAAGATGTAAACTTTGGGTGGAAGAGAATATCATGAAAATGAGTGAGAAGAGTTAATATAATCATGAATATGAAAGAGAAAAATCAATGTAAGAAGTGAGAGATATGAATATAATTGATTTAAACATATATTTCTGAATTTTATGTAATTATGATCAATATATATGTGATATTTATGGTTTGAACCATTAATGTGTTGAGTATTATGTTTATTCATGTTTAATAAAGGATAAATACTTATTTTATAAGAGATAACTACCCTCTTGGTGATGTTATCTCTAGATGGGATAAACAAACTACTTAACCCTCACATTCACATCAAGGCTTAAGGTCAACATGGTTCATTGCATGAAAATTTACCAAATTCTTCCATTGACTAATCCTCTCTTTCTATTTCATATGGGGAAACTTCTACAACCTCTCATAGTGTATTTTCATTATTTTTGTTCCTTTATCCACTAATACATTCTTCCTCTCGTGCACCTCGTCCCACTATGCACTTTTGTAGTATCCTCATTATACTCCTCCTTGGTTTCCTTTGGAGAAAATTCTTTTATTTTTTAAATTCCTTATTTTGGTTTCACTTTTCTTCTCTTATGTGATCCTCCACATGTTTTCAACTTCATTGAGACCTTCATGGACCTCTTTCTTAGTTGGTGTACTTTATTTCATGTGCACTCTCATACTCTCCTTTTGGACTACTCTACTTAAAATTCCTTTGAGGAAACCTCTTCTTCTCTCTTATCTACTTCCCTTGGTGTGGTACTCCTACTACAATGTGCATATTATCCTAAGCATTCTTCAACTCCCTTTCTCATAGTTTCTTCACTTGCGTAATTTATTCCTCTCCTATTTTTCACTTGGGTCTCTTCTTTTTGCACTTATCTATGCACCCCATTTCCCCCTCCTCCATGATACCTAATTTTATAAACTCTTCATTCCCTAGCTTATGCAATATTCAATTGCACTCCTTAGACTCCATATACTTTTCTCTATTCCTTCTTGATGGCCTCCTCTTATGAAAATGGGAAACCTTTTAAGTTATCACATCCTCATGCAATCATCTTATTTTTGGTTTCCTATTTCTTCTCTTCTACAATATCTACGCACACTACCATCAATATGAAATAAAACCACTTGTATTTCTATTCTTGATATCTTATTTGAGAACTATTGAGTGACTTCATATTTTCCCTTAAACCTTTACTTAACTCTTGATAAATAATTCTCTACATTCTTCTATGCATAATCTCACCGGTCTCCCATGCATGGTTGACCTTCATCTCATCTATGCACTACTATGTGGATTTTTAATATGTGGCTTCTTATGTCAATGGGGATGGAAATAATTTTTCCCATATTTGTGCACATTTAATATATTTTCTCTCTCATAATATAGAATATCTCTATCATTTTTCCATGTCCTCCTTAATAGGATATGACATGTATATATCAATAAGATGTCACATAAGACGCAATCGGTGAACCTCTAGATCTTCATCTCCACCTCATATTACATGCACATTAGTCCTTCCTAACCTTGAAACAAATAGATCACTATGTAAGGATTGGGATTCCTCATACATGACAATCTTAAATTGTGTACCATCTCCTTGATACTAATTTTTGGTGATCCCATTATCAAACATTATTATGCAACACTTTCCATTGGTCTTATTCCTTGTGGAGACTATTCATCACCTATCTCCTCACGACTACAAATTTTTTGTCTTAAAAATATCCTTATCTCTAACACTCCTCACATCTACACACATCATCCTTTTCTCTCAGTGCATCCTTCTTGTACCCATTTCTTCTTCGTTGGCTATCTCCTCTCCATTCATTAGGAAATTTTATTTTCTAATACCCTATTTCTTCACACACATAATATCATCTAGAATATGTCATGCATATGTCTCTTCTCACCAAGAAAATTCTCATTTTTACTTATTTATCTTGTGCACTACTCACATAATCCCTACACAATCTCCTTACTATGTCTCCAATTATCCACTAAGTATTCTCTTCTCTTGTGTATCTAATATGCTTTACTATGTGCACCTCATATTCAAATGTTGACGACTACTCACTGAGTCCTCTATGGCTCTCTTGTGTATTTTCATTTCATTTTATATCTCCTTCCTTACTACTGTCACAAGATCCAAAACCATATTTTAAAGCCTTCCTCTTCTTGTGTGGCCTTTACATCAGTTATCTCCGTCATTATCTCCTCCAACATCCTCATCGTTGTCCGATCTACTTCACCTCCTTTGGGAAACATCTTATCTTCTCGTTAAATCTTTCACCATTGTATGCTAGGATCTCATTTCGCATTATCTACCCACATTTCTTATAGTGAAGAACACATCTCTTATTAGTTACCTCATATTTTAGGTTCTACTAGAGTTTCTCTTCTCTTAGGAAAGTAACCTACTTTGATACAAATAATGTGTATGCCTATATTTTAATCACATTGTTAGATGTGTTAGTTGATATTAAATCTTCCAAATCGATGCTAAACATTATAAAGAGAAGGACAATTATGGGTTATTTCATTGAATAAAGTAGAAAACTCTTCCAAATCTGAATCTAAACCTACACATAATCACACTTGGAAAATATTAGTTGTTTTTAGTGGTTAGGGGACCTTCCCTAGTCAGATACGTAACCATTTTAAGGAGATAAAAAACATTTTATCAATTAACAATGATAAAACAATAAATGAAAAAATATATACTTCACTAAGATCAAAATACAATCATAGTTGCAATTCACCAAAAATTTCATGGAGATCACAAACCAATCGTAGTTATGATTCGTGCATGTGTTGAAATTTCGCTAGAACAATGTTATAGTAAATTATTTTATTCCTTTGTGTGTAAATTTCCATTCTTCAAATTATATAAGATCGAGATATGTAAGTGAAATATTAATAAAACTCAATTACATATTTTGTGCACCCAGTCGGGGTTGTAATGATGAGGGTGAGTGGTATTATATAGTTTTTGAGTACATAGGGAGTGGGACAGATAAGAGTGGCATGTGCATAGGTGGGTGAGATGACAAGAGTTCCTAGGGTATTAGGCATATAAATGGGTAGGTGGGGTGAATAAAATTAAATGTGAGTGGGTGAAGGTTTATAAATGAGTGGTGAGTTTTCTTTTATCCCTAATTATGTCTATTTTTTATGTTTTTTAGTTGTTTTTGTGGGATTATTTGATTTTTAGGATTATCATGTTTTATGATTTTTGGTATTTTTGAATAGGAAACCTTATGCATAAGGTACATTTTCTAGTGTCTAAATTTTTCCCCTTTTTGGATGCATGTTGCAATAGGAAAGATTTAGCGTAAAAAGTGAAGACGAGATGGGGGTTGTCTAACCCTTTGACAAAGATGGTTTCAAGTCGTAAACTTAGATGGTTGAATGGATAGACAAGAACCTGGAAATGTGATTGGTGAGACACTTCACTCATATTATATAAAGGGGTCGATAGGTTGATTTTTTTAGGTAGAGACTATTGATTCAATTAACTAAGATGATTTGATGATTTGAAGATAAGAGTAGTTGTATTATTCCCCCCTCAAGTGACAGTTTTTGGATCTACAAGTTTCCCCAGTACGTAATGTGAGAAATAAAGTGGCAATTGAAGATGAGATAAAATTATCCTTGATGACAAAATGATGAATAAAATTGATGAAATGGTTCCCCAGTCATGCGTCAAGAAAAATTGGATGACGGGTATGTGTAAAATTGGATGTAAGTGTTATAATTTATGGGGTGAAGATTTAGAGTTGATTGATTGAGTGGATGGTGAATGAGTTAAGAAGGAGAGGCAATGTGTGGTGTGGCGAGCAAGGTGTTGAGTTGACAAAAATATGAATGTCAACCCATTCACATTCCAAAAAATATGTTATATATATAAACAAATTCCTCATTCAATCCAATATGCTTAAAATTTTAAGAAATTTAGATGCTTTGACAAATATCAAAATTTCTTCCAAACATGTCACAAAGTATTTGGTCACCTTCACCATGCTTCAAATCATCTAATAACCATGATTAGAGCATTCAAAAAATTTCAAAATGCAGACTCATCTCTTACACCTTATTATGCCCTCTCAAGAGCTCTTGTAGCCCTAAAAACAAGAAAATATTACATCTTTAACTAACTCACTAGGTTTTGAAACAAACCAAATACATTTCTAGACACCCATTTTCCCCTTACATCTTATATCCGAATTTCACACCATGAGGTTTAGAAGAATTCCTTCAAACTATAAATGTTCTTTCCAATTAGGCCTCTTTTACAACTAACCATGTCTGAATGAAAATATTTATGTTTATAGAAATCTACCATGTTTCTTGAGAAAGTGAAACTACATTTGAGTAATATTAATCCCACTCATGATCTCCAATAAATTTTGTGATCCAACCCTTCTTGGAACTCTCCCAACACACTTAACACCTTTATAACTAGTTCTCTTAGTCTTAATCTTTGGATGCTTGACTGATTTTTCCAAGTTGATGTATTTGGGTTTAGACTAAATGATTTCTCAAGCTTCTACACCACATCTAAAAGTTCCATTCAATATCTTATCAAGTAGTAACTCTTCTACTTGTTTTCTAACACACTTTTACTTTCAAGACAACTTACTCTCTTCCTTGTCTAAAACCCTAAACAAGGTTTGACTATCCTTATTTAATTTTATTCCAAATAATTATTCAACTATACTTGATCCTCTCTATTATACCTTCCATTATGTTACCCACCATGAATTTAAGACTTCATCTCATGCAATTTGACTCATTTTATGTTTTCTTTCAATACTTCTTCTAGGTTGTATGCAAAGACTGTCTCTCTTTAACTCGTAATTTTAGATTTTATCTCTATAGATTTTTGTTATACTTTAAAAATATGTCATCACATTATTTCTACCTCTCTCCATATATAGGAACAAGTTCATGAGTTATAAAGGATATATTCTTGTCCTTTAATCACCTTTGTGTTTAAAACCCTCACATAGAGTATGCATGCCCACTAGGAATTTTTTTACGTTTTTGACCTATTAAATATTCTCCATTCACCTTTAAATTCCATAAAAACCTTAATTATATCAAATACCACTATTACACCAAGTTTAGTTCCTTTACTTAAACTAAAACTCAAGTTATGATTGTTTTCACTCACCCAAACCCTTCAAAACAGGGTGTATGCACAATGGGGCTGTCTTTTCAAATTTTATCCCCTATAAAATACTAATATCACCTTGAAATTTCATAGGAATATATTCCCCATATAAATATTACTTATCTCCAAGTTTTAATAAATTTTTATGGATATAAACAAAGTTACACCAAGTTTACTCCGCACAATCCCTAGGTAGGGTTTTCACAAACCAACAAGTATGTAATTTTAGATTTATTTTTATTTTCTTATCCTTTCAAGTTCTTTCAGGGTTTAAAATGATTCCTTATATCCATAGATACCTCCATCACATCACTCCAAAATGCATTTCACCTTATTATATCTTCTTATCAAACATTCAAGCACCAAAATTGTAATATAATAACTACACACAGAGCTTACCAAAGATTGGTTCCTTATAATGAAATGTTTCTTCAGAAATTTCCAAGACCTCTTAATAATATATAACAGTTCCTCAAAATCATATATTCTTAAAATTTATTATCACTTATCAATCAATATAAACACCCATTCAAATCATACAAGGTGCAAGTTCTTACCTTATGTCATGATATCAAACTTTACTTCTTACAAGCATAGTTTCATGACCAATATTTGCATCCTCATGGTATCCTTCCTGAATCTCAACTTTTATCATTTAAAAATTGTATCATTTACCTATCCCTAACATTTATCAAAGAATCTAAAGACACAAAATATAGTTTTCTTCATAGAACAGTCTAAAACACAAACATTTATTATATTTCTCTTAAAGAAAATATGTTTATTTGATCTTTCTTACATTGGAAAAACATCTTGAACCTCGTGGATCCTTCCACACATGATTTCCACTCTTCCTTCTTACAAAACCTTCAATAAATTATTTACAATTCAAAGTCCCTCCTTTTTCTACCAAGAAGAGGTAGTTACATCTTACTTCTTGAACTCTAACTATGATAAAAGATAACAATAACACAAAGGGTGAAGATAACTTATTTGCATCCCCTAAGGTCTATAATGACCTTTTACATCATTATTAGGTCCCACACATTCAATTATACCTCTCCCATTTTATATTAGAAATTCAAATTTTCAAAAGAATCAATTTGGAGGGAAATTCAAAAGGGTATATAAACACCCAAGAAGGAATATAAGAAGGTTTGAAAACACTCTAAGATGCCTAAAATTCCTACTAAGATATAAAGAAAACCAAATTTTGTATTTATACAAGATAATGCTCCCGCATCACAAGCTAAGTAAGTGGCACGACGATTTGGATGAGTGGTATGGGTGATCTTGGAGGGTTCTAGAAGGGAATCATGACTGGGATTATTTTGGGGGAATGTGAAATAGTTGGGTTTTATTTTGTGTCCCGGGTGAGAGGAAGAGAGGAATTAGTGAGGAGATTTGTGATTTCAACTAAGTGGGAAATGTATTGTTTTAAGCTTAGGTAAATCACTAGAGTTACTAGGTGAGGATCTATGTTAGGGTGGGGTAAGGATTTACAAGATTCATAAGAGTGACTCTTGCATCGTGTTAGGGATCCTGGGAAGTGAAAGGTCACACGTTAAATTAGTTATTTTTGTAGTGGGTGGGGATCGGTTAAAGGGAGGGTAGAATGGGGTGGAGGTGTACATGGAGGTAGGTGTGGAAGGGGTTATGGGTGCAACCTATTGGTGCCCATATTTTTCATGTCATGTTTAGGCACCATCTCGAATACTTTGGTACCATTTTCAAAATTGGTTCCTTGTTCATTTCCCATGTTTTCAAACTTCATGGTCATTTTTCCCATCTACGAGTTATCGACCTACTAGTTGTATCATTTCCCGTAAAATTATTATTTTAAAAGTTGAAAGGAATGACAACTGATGTGTTCATGTGTTTCTTGGACATTTGGTAATCTTTGTATGATTCACATGTTTTTTTAGAATGCGCTTTTCCTTGACGCCTATGAAAGGGAAATACTTGAAGCTAATCGAGGCTATGAGAAACTTTAAATATTCACTTTACATATATTGGGTATTTATGTGGAATTCAAGTTAAGCTCCCGACCCAATGGCTTGAAAGGAAATATATGAGGTAGGTGGTTGGAATGAAGAGCAAGAAATTCAAGTTGTTTCACATGCCCAGGATATATGTGCAAGGTGCTGGTTTGACTCAAAGCCCATAAATATGCATTTGGTTAACCTAGCATGTGGAAATTATTTGGGACCTGAAGTTAACTTTGAATTTTACATTACCATGTGTCTCTATGAGCTAAATGAAAATTTAATTATGAACTCAACCTCCCATTCTTTTCACTATTTGAGTACTTGGCATATTTTTGTATGTTTCGACGTGTATTGTAGAAATTTGTAATGATGTCTTATTTTCTATGGCAAGGTTTGAAATTAATTGAGAAGTCGGTGATGAATTCTTCTTATGGAATGATTCATGGTTATTAATGGTGCATGGAGTGATAGGTATTGATCGAAAACATGGATTGTGTAGGTTCATTTTATGATAAATTGAGTACAAGTTTAAGGTGAATTATTATCTTTGAATAATGTTGAATCAAAAGAAGATAAAACTTCATTAAATAGAAATCAAAATGAATGGATTGAAACTATTTTTCTATGAACAAAATGGGGTTCTATTAAGTGACCCCTACCCTTTAAAGTATATATACAAAAATGAGAAACAAAAAATACATATTAGATAATGGGTTAGTTCTCTCTAGCCACGATTTCTCCCAGGAGTAGTGGAAGGCTAGCCAAATGCATGTCCCCGTGGTGTCTCGAATTCCTTGTGAGAAAGAAAATCGAACATGCAATGAATGTCATGAGTTAGGCCCCACAACATGCCTTCCGAAATTATTTCTTTTACTCGACTCATGGTTCGTTAAGAATATGCCTGAGCTCCATTTTCCTCCTGAGTGAGTTTACCCACTCACGAAGATTTAGGCCCCCTTTTAGGTAAGATTTTAAATCCCATCCTATGGATGACCGACTTATAGAAGCCCGTATGAATCTATTGATTGAATCATTATGGACGACCTTCTATTTTTCAAGGGAGGAGCCTCGACCATCATTTCAAAGCCTTAAAATTTAACCACGACATCCTACAATGTAGAGATCCACTCTTTTTCTTTGTCCATTCACTCGATCTAGGGCGGTTTTCCCTTGTTTGGTGTAGATGTTATGGTATGGTAGGAAGCTCCATTTCTAGTAAAGAGGGATCATAATAGGATTTTAATATATATATTTTCTCATCATGAATCCCGGGACAAAGTGATGGTACCATTGATGTTTTAGTTGTTCCACATTGATTCAACAAATATGGAATTTTATAATACCCTAATTGCATAGTCAAAAATGATAATCAAATGCTAAACAAATGTTGGAATACAAATGACACAATTAATAATCAAGTAAAATATGAAACCCTAAGTGCAAGAGAGGGAAATAATGACTTAGCTTATTCAAGTTATTCCTCAGTAACTAATATAGACTGGAAAACTGATGAACATGAAGGGAAAATTGTTGCAATAAAACATTGTAAATTGTGGAATTTTTGGATATGCCTTGATTAGGGTGCCTAGATTGGGGCAAGGGTGCCTATACACTAGAGACATCTGTTGGGCACCTATGACTATGCAGGAGCTCTAAACTTGGTTTTTCTAGTGTCGTAAAGTGGTCGTTGATAGTCATTGGTCACATGTATGTCCCACTATGAACAAAAAATCACCTGTAACTCCGTAAAGAAAAGATGACCTACAAACCCATCAAATCATAAAAATAAAAGATGCAATATAGGAGTTGAACTAACCATGGTGGTCACCCAAATGAGTGAGATTATGACCAAGTGTTGCACTACATCTTAGAATCCATATAGGTATTTTGACTATGTGATAGGATCATACCCTTGGAATCCCTTGTACAAGTGCACCCGATACCGAGTGAGAGCTATATGTACCAATGTGAATAGATGTATGGATGGAAAAATGAACTTCCCTCCTATGCTTGTATGTAGAAAATGTAGTCCCTTGTCCCTTGAATGAAATATGGATGAATTTCTTTAATGTTCTTAGATGCCTTTGGATGTAACCTTAGGTGATGATAATAGATGCTTAGAGCTTGGTCCTTTATTTTGGTCACATAGCTTTGTATTTATATGATTCCCTTAGTTGAATTTCATAATTTACAATTGGAATGCCGACCCATAAGAAAATAAGATTCCCAAAATATAAAAGAATCCCTAAAAGAATGAGTAATATAGAGAGAGTTTGGGGCTCCCATATGGGATGAGGGTATCTGAGTGTTGACTTCTTGGTTAGGTGCTGGTGTTTAGAGTCATGAAAGATAAACTAATAAAGTTTAGACTTGGCTATAGGGTGTGTAAGACCAAAGAAAAAGCAAGAAATATAGAAAAGTGGCCAAATACAATAGTCAATTACTAGGATTCTTTTTTAGAAATTGTATAAGTGTAAATATGTTGATAGGACCTAGAAATTTACCCAAATGCATGATTTTTGTTTGCACACGTTCATATGGTATTGAAGACAAAGGAGATGAAAGTACATGGTCCGAAAGACTAGGAAGGAGGCACACATCTCAACAAGTCTATTTAGGAAGAATAAAACTAACACATTTTGGGAGGAGCCTTCTAAAGGATTGGCTCGAACGTTTGGGACACCGAATATCAGCCTAATAAAATCCCCATTCAGCTCAATTAATTAGAATAATTATTCTAGGTTCTCAATTAGGATACCTAATGGGGTTGCTCCTAAAACCAGTGATGTCATGGTATGAAGATAATTCACATAGATGAATTATGAAGGGATCAATGGGATTTAGTTAATGGATTATGGCTCGGTGAAGTAAGAAAGTTGAGTTTAAATAGGTAGTATTCTTTGGAGTAATGTGTGTGAACCATTGAATCAAAATTAAGTTACATATCACACCCAAATCGATTGGCATGAGTTGGCACACATCATTGTGGATTATTCATTAAAATGTATATCACTGGGTGGCATTTAAGTTTTAATGTTTTAAACAAAGGTCTAATCCATTAAATGTCTTTATTTTCCCTATCACACTATACCTTCAAATAAAAATCAAATCAAATTTTTTTTTTTTTGACGTGTGATGAATTTAAATTGGATCGTGTTGGCATGATGGTGATAATCCTGAATGAGACAAAATTTAAGACCATCATAGAGGAATATTCCTTATTATTCCTTAGAAGTTATAAATGGTTGCCAAAGAATGATTGAATTAAGAATCTAGAAGAATATTATGTAAAACCCTTATGTGGATAATGTTGTATAAAAATAGAGGGGGAGGTGTTTTGAGGGAAGAAGATGGTTCATTTTGAGAGGAAGAGGGGATAACTATTCGAAGGTTCTCTCGTAAGGATTGGATTGGTGTTATGACCATGGGAATTTAATTTTTTGTGTAATCCATATTGGAATTAGTCATTTATTTATGATTCATGTTAAGATGGTTACCCTTATACAACCATTAGCAGGATTTGAGAGCATCTGTATATGTATCCCTTGTCTTTCATTATAAATGGACATGTTTGAAAGACTTGCCAAAATTATTTTTGTCATCCTCTCTCAATAATCAATTTATAAGTATGGGATGTATTCTTTCCTTGTAAATATTACATGAGTTATGATTAAGAACTTATATGTTAACACCCAGTTGGTGATTTCATAGTTTGGATGGTGAAGAGAATGATTTTTATTTACTGTTTTTAATGGGTATCATCCTTTCTAGCCTGTAAGAATTATTTGTTGATCAATCACGATTGGTTGAGATTTTATTTTTCTTGAGGGTCCTTAGTTTTCAAAACATTTAATTTAACTCGTGTATGGGGTTCCAGTCTCAGGGGCCTAAGATGGATCACCAAGGATTGTTGTGTTTGTTTTCCTTGTATTTTCCTTGTGAAAAATGACTTTGGAAAATCCATAACTATCTTACAGACATATCAAGAGATGAAGGATGTCTTATGATGTATTGATATGCATAGTTTCTTGATCACATTGCAGCATCTTATCCTTTGACCCCTCTCATTGTAGATCCATGCCCACATGACATTTCTCAAAAAAATTCCCGTGTATACTTTATATGTCTTGTATATTTCATCTTCATTACATACCTTGCATGAGGTATGGCAATGTGACACACACAAAATGTGCATAACTTAAGTGTGTCTCCCATTATTCATTTTTAAAGAGTCACAAGTGACAACACACAAGGTTACATGTAAAATTCTCTCGAGGTGATTTTTGAGATCACTTGAAATCTATTTTTAACAGCTTATGTCACAATTCCCAAGTGTTTACATTATTTCGTGACCGCTCTTTCAAGTAAAAATTTCATCTAGTGGCTAAAATTGGTCTTCAATTGACCTACCCGACCGAGTTGGGAGGTTTTACGGCTCATACCTGACCTCTCCTTTTCTCGGATGCTACACTTAGGTTATCTCACCATGGATTAGGAAAATCCAAAAGTAGCAGTGGATAGTCACACCCTTTATCACGTGCCTCCCTGTCACTCCCAAGAAGGCTTGGTTGAGTGAGCATGGGAAGACCCCATCCCGAAATTTTACATGAAAAATTTAAGTGGATCTTCCCCTTTCCCCTCAACCTCCATGTATGTATTTCATCCTTCTCCCCGGGGTGTTAGATCAAAACCAACATGCCAATGACGCCGTTCACGGGGACCAAGAGTTTTTCACCTGGTTTTCAGTTTTTTTTTTTGTGGTTGATTGAAAGGTTTTTAGGTTGAGATAAGTCTCTTTTAGTATCAAAGGATGTATTAATTTTCTAGATTCTAGACTCTAGTGGAGACTCCACTATCATTTAGACTATCTAGACGAAGTTTTTCCATCTATACATTTCATTGATAGTTTTCCCCTCTTGGTTTACATAACAGTTTAAATCACCCATCTAGATTTGAGCTTAGGGGATGATTTTTACCATTTATTCATCTTTGAGGGATCTATTGTTGGAAGGTTTTAATAACAACATGACATATTCTTGTCTCAAATCCCCTTTTAGAGTTAATGCCTTCAAACCTATAGACTTTAGGGGATTTCCTAGGTATCCCAATAAGATCTATGATGGTATCATAATTGGGTTACATTATTTTTAGGAATATGGTAGTATTGATGGGGAACAACATCTTGGTTTGTTTGAAAAAATTATGCAATAATATGAGATAAAACACAAAGATATTTTCATGAAATTGTTTGTGCATACCTTGAAAGAGGATGCCAGAGGATTGGTTTAAATCTCTACCTTAGGTCTCACTACATTCTTGGGATGAAATGTTAATAATGTTTAGAACTTAGTTTCGTGATGACCCTTGTTTTCTTTTTTTCTAGATGTGATATCACCTGGAAGAAACTCATTTTATGGAAAACAGACCCGAGCACTAAGAGATGAAGAAATTGAAATCACAAGACAATCACGTGTTGCTGGTGAGATGGTTGTGTGATATTGGAGTAGTTGGTAAATTTATTGGCTAATGTAGTAAATTCTTAGCCTCTGTTGGAAAGGAATTTGGTAAGGAGTTTTTGAACTTTGAATCGGTAATCATGGATCATGGTTTTATAGGCAAGGTTGCATTGAAAGTTAGGTATGATGATCATGTTAGTCTATGGTGTGATAAATGATTTATGATTCATGCTCTTTGTAGTCAAGATGACTTAGTTAATATCATATGACGTAACTTAGGTGTTGAAAAATACCATATGTTGGGAAATCAAAAACTTGTAGAAACAAGGTATCTTTGACTAATATTTTGTGTGCTAGAACAACATATGAATTTTGGGAAGCCCTCACAAAAGTATGTTACTATCCCTTTGAGGGTAATAATACAATGGAATCAGGATAGGGTCACAATTCTCTCAAAGATTGAATTTTCTCGAGTAGGAAATGTGATGATTTTTAAGTATGAAGGGGGAATTATTTCACACGAAGATTGGTTTTTATTTCTTAATGCATTGGTAAAAAAAAATGGAATATAAATTAGGGAGTAGACCATCAAGTGAACCTATTTTTATTCCTTTGAAGACATACCTCAACTACTCCATTGACCTTATAATTCATGATTTGGATCTCCAATTTGATTCTAGATTTAATGAGTTAACCGCTTCTATTTGAGACCTTCATATGCACTTCATTGTGGATATTGTTCACTTTGAGCATCTTGTGTTAGATAGCAGAATTCAGGAATGTGGAAACATGTCTTTGTCTTCTAAATAAGTATACGTCACTTTCCAAAAATCCATCATTATATATGTGTACCTCCTCGTTTTTGATCAATTGGTTGATTTTCGTCTTTACCAAGGCTATTTGAGTGGTAGCAAGGAAGTTTGTGTCTTGAGAGTGATGTCTAGTTACAAAAAACCATGTTTCCTTGGTACAAGAAGGAGAGGAATTCTTGGTTTCTTGTACCCACTCTTTGCTTGGTAAGCATGTGTCTTGTGAAACAAATATTTTCCCCTCATGAGGGGATGCGACAAACATGGTTGTGGGAAATCGAGTGATGATAAATATGTTGATTTTAGTCTTAATGCTTACTTTTAAATTAAAAGGGTTTGGTTTAATGGGAACTTGACTAAACGTGAAGAACAAGAATATATCAAGCATTTTGAGGAATACCATAGCTTCTTGATGTCATCATATTCTTTGATATGTGAAGAAGAGAGAAATATCATTCAACAAGCCTTATCACCAATATGAATTATTTGTTGATTCGGTTAATAACATTTTGATGTTGACCATGGGTATGTTGTGTATTAAAAAGAGCTTGTGGTTGTTAGTTTTTGTTTAAGTGATCACCTTGAATTTTGTTTCCATCAAAACTTGGCTTGGTTATTGCATCTTGATTGGAAATCTATGCATGGTATGGGATCCAAGTGGTTTTTATGTAACTTATGGGTCCTCTGAGCTATAGTGGTTAAGTTGTACAGTGTATAGTTTTATTTCTTTGTTATATTATTCCTTGGTTTGTTCATTTTTTTTGGTAGTTTGTGTTACTCACTTTTTCCATACTATGATGAAGTTGTGTTCACTTGTTAGACTTTGTTTCCCAATGGATAGGCATCTATCCTTGTTGGGCCTCGAAATATTGGCTAAGTACCAAAGGGTGCATGAGCACACAGACCAATAGGAAGAAGGGCACATTGGGAGAAGCACGTAGGACAAGGGTTTAAGAAGGGTTTAGGAGAAACCAAGGCACACACACAAGGAAATACACAAGGTCTAAGGACTTAGCCATATTTAGCGTTCAAGGCACTTGAGGAAAAATGTGACTGACTAAGCATGTCAAGTGGATAAGGTTCCAACCTGGAGACTTGGTGGTCAAGGAAAGAATATTCTACACATGGAATATTCCTAGGAAGACATCATTATAGAAAGTGGAGAGCTCAAAGCAGAATAAACATGCACCATTAGAGGACCACATTGACACTTAGCATCCGATCGATCCTGAAGAAAGGCATGATGGTGGGTATTGATCCTATAAGAAGAGATGCTTGAGTAGAAGAAAAACACACAGAGACACACATGAAGGCATGAAGAGAGACACCAAGACATATAACATGGGAAGAGTGAAGCTTTGCAAAGAATACTAGGAGGCCCTAGGAGTTGGGGTTCTCATTAGAGGACTATAGGAATGTTATCATGTCTAAGGGATGGGTCTGTAAAATTTTTGTAATAAAGAAAGCATAGCTAGGACCTATGATATATGGGTTAGATCCTTGTCTTGATACATTTGGTCTAATACGACCCTTTTGAATGTAATGTGGTTGTTGAGACTATGATCAATATAAATATATGGCTCTATTCTAAATATTTGGTTTAGGGGTGCAAACCCTAGTGTTATTTCCTTATATTTTATGGCATATTTGTTCTTTGTATTTCATGCCATGATGTTTCTCTTGTTATTAAATTCTTGGGTATAAGGATATGATAGCTCATGTTGTGCTTTTACATGAATATTCACTTCTCTATAACTAATCCTCTAACAATGGAAAGATCTTCTCACAATGCTCACATAAAGGAGGGGATTGATGCCTGCATGTGCCTCGGTGAGTGCCCTATGCCCACTGGGTGATAGGTTGGTGCACATGGGGTTAGAAGTTAGTAGATGGGTAAAAATGACTACATCTTGGTTCCATTTCTGGACCTCTTTTTGAAGTTTTTGTGAGAATGATGCGTGATGATAGAGCGCTTGACCTTGGACAGTGTCGAAGCATGGTTTAAAAGCACAGAGGATGAGTTTGCTCAGATATTTATTACTAGACTTGAATTTGATGCACACAGATGGGTAGAAGAGCACTTGTATCATGAGTTGTATGAGACATTATTTTTTTACTTTCTAGTAGAGTTTTATGAATGGTTTTTCACGTACACATCTAGATCAAGTTGGTACTATAGATCTTGAATTTGGACCTAAGAGGAATATTAGAGGTTGTAGGATGCTAATCTGACTTGGACGCATGTTGTTGATCATTAGTGGAAGAGAGTGTTGACTAGTTATACCCTGGAATACGTTATTTCTACGTATTCTTGTCTTGAGGTTGCTAAGTTTGAGTTCTTAAAGGAACTAAGAGGATAATTTTTACATGTTATCCCTTTAGCCATAAAGATCCTGCTCATTACACTAATTTTGGAAGCATTCCCAATGGCTGGATAAGATTCTCTGAGCACTAGGCGAGGAAGCTAGGGTGGAGGAAGATGGAAAACATTGCGGCTAAAAATTAGAGAGAGGAGAGAATACTCAAGTATAGTGAAGCTCGTGAAAGGGAGCTATCTAGACAATGCAAGGTTGTAGGAGTGATGTATCCAGGAGGTCGATGTTGTGGGAAGGAATTGAGGTCCACATGGAGGACATGGAGCCTAAGCAGTATGTGGTACCCCATCTTGGCAAGCATGGGAGAGAGAAACCTTTAGCTTCTAATGAGATTTTGTCACTTGGAGAAAGGAGATCCATTGGCATGCATCTGAATCCACCTAGTGTCTAACCCCCGGTGCTTGGCATTCCAAATCAAGAGATAAGTATTGCTAACCTAGTTGGTATTGGTGGGAGTGACCAATCTGCACCTAAGAGATATAATTTCTCATTTGGTACATCTATAGTTACAATCATTTCCCGTGTTTGGAGGAATATTGTCTAGAATGACGTTTGGGAAAAGTGAGAGTACATAAATTTTGGGTATCACAAATTAGAAGTGACATGGGACACACAAATGAAGTAGCGGTGTAATATCGCAAACTATTGGTGTGCGCCTCGGTGGAATGTTGGGAATGTTAAGTATGACCATGTTAGGCCTTTTACCAACTACGGGAAGTGGATTTGGTGGTATAGGAGCTGGAGGACCAGGCAGAGCTAGAGGATCTAGTGGGTTGGGAGGGACAGAACCGGTGGACCTAGTGGATCTGGTGGTGGAGGTAACACTAGAGGAAATCAAGGTTCTAGATCAAGTGGACAAGGACCCCAACCACCTTAGCAAGTATTTTTCGAGATGTCTTTACACGTACCAGAATAAAAAGGTGTTGAGGATGTTATAGAGCATGTACACAAGTGTGAACTGCTATAGCGTGCTAAGGGGATCACTACCCCAGAGTGGAAGGCAAGTAATTTTACAATAACATTGCAAGTATGTGCGCATAATTGGTAACAAAATTATGACCCCCATCGACAATGTAGATTACACCGTGTTGTGGAATTCCTTCTTGTGTGAATTTCATATCCTTGAGTTTGAAAAAAGAGCATCAACTGCTAAAATATATTCAACAATGTATGACGAGAGTGTGTGGGAATACGACGTGCATTTTAAAACTCTCTTATCAAAACTATCCTATGATATTCACCCCTCTCAGCATGCTCAGTGGTTTGTTGGAGGATTGATAACACCATTTAGGAGAGTGCTTTCACACAATACTTTCACAGACCCACACGAGGCCTTGGAGGCTACTTTACATGTTGAGGTTGTTGGAAGCATGGATACCGTGTTAGCCCTTTCCTTGAGGCTCATATTGTTGTAATGGTGAAGCAGCTAGAGAAACTATCTGTGAACTCGGTGCATGAGACTCGCAGTGGTATATGGTGCATGGATTGTGAGGTAGAGGGGAATACAAAGGAAAAATTTCCCTAGAGATCGGTACATACCATGATAGTGGAATGTGAAATTTTCCATGGAGATCATGATGCAAGTAGATTTCCACTGCTGCAATGTGTGATCCATAAGAATGTTTCTTGCTATTGTAAAATTTTCACCTCTACTACTCACAACACTAAGTATTGTATATTGAATGATCGAGATACATGAAGCCATTGATATTGGTGTACTACCGGACCATCCTTGCAAATAATTCCAAGGATTATGGTCATCAATATGAAGGGCGCATAGATGGAGGGGCACATGGAAGAGGTTTCCAAGGAGGATTTCATGGTTATGGAAACCATGGACGAGGAAGAAGTGAGTTCCCACGTGGAATGTGTTACAATTATGGGTCTATAGAGCACTATAATCATGAATTCTGAACTCAGTACAATGCTCTTGGTGTGGAAAAAAACATAAGTATGAGGACTATTCGAGCTATTTGAACTTATGAGCCAGTGTTATCATCCAATTTTGACTTCGTAAAATTGGTGATAACACTAGCTCATATGTTCAAAGAAATGAGAAGATCACCTAAGAGATTTAGAAAAATAATCTAAAGGTGTAGAATTAAGAAGATCTCTCTGAATCCAAAAAGTCTCGTGTTTGGAGTTACGGAAGGGAAACTCCTAGGTCATATTATTTCTAAGCAAGGAACTAAAATCAATCCTAAACACATTCAAGCTATCAAGAATCTTTCCTTGCCTACAAGTAATCCTAGAGTCCACTCATTCTTTGGGAAGGTTAAATTTTTGAGAAGGTTCTTGCCAAATTTTCTTGAGTGACCAAAGAAATTACTAATATGATGAAAGGAAAATAATCCTTCAAATGGTTGAAGGAAGTTAGAGAAGAATTTGAGAAAATCAAGGGTGTTATTACGAAAGCTCCTACATCAGTTGTGCCTCAAATTTAAAAATGATTTTATAATATATTGTTATGCTTCACTACACACAATCTCTACCTTAACTCAACACAATCAAGAGGAAATAAAATCTCCTATTGTATTCATGAGATCTAGATTTAAGAAACACAAAATCAATTACAGTCCCCTTGAGAGACATGTGTACGTGGTGGTGAGAGCCTTGAAACATTTTAGATACTATATGTTGAATTCACATACCAAAGTCTTAGTTCCAGAACTGAGTTAAATCAATGTTGTCACAACAGGAACCCAGATCTAAAAGAGGTAATTGGGTCTCCAAGATCCAAGAATATGATTTGGATATCAATCCTACCAATTTGGTTCAAGGAATAGGAATTTTTCAACTCATCGCAGAGAATGAACTACGACACGACTTTGCGGAAGAACCAGCTTGAGGAAATTTTACCACCGGTAGTTTTCATCGATGCACTAAAAATGAATGGTATTCCTATATAGCCTACTTCCTCACATATGTTGAGTGTCCAAAGAATCTAATAGCTAAGGAAAAATAAGCTATCAAACTAATATTTGTCGGGTATGCCATTTGGGACAACACGTTGTTCAAGAAAGGAGTTGAGTCCATGTTCCTTAGATGTGTTGATAAGGAACAAAAACCCAGGTTGCTTGAAGATTTTCACAATCATGTATGTGGTGGTCATTTCTATGGCCTAGTAATAACTCATAAAATTTTGTGAGCACATTATTATTGGCCTAATGTGTTTTCCAATTCTAAGAAATGGGTGACAAAATATGAAGCTTGTCAGCAATTTGTTGGAAGACCAAAATTGGTAGCTTTGCCTTTGAGGCCAGTTTTCATTGAAGAACCCTTTCAACAATGGGGTTTAGATTTCATCAAGGTTTTGAATCCTAATTCTAGTGCTGGTCATACTCATGTGTTCACTACAACTAACTACTTTACAAAGTGGGTAGAAGATATACCAGTGAAACAAACATCTACTGCGTAATCATGACTTCATCAAAGAAAATATATTAGTTCATTATGGAATTCCACACAAGATTATGATGGACAATGCGTCAATTTTTTTCTTCGAGAGATGATAGGTTTTTTTTATGGGTATGGGATATCTTTATCTCATTCATCAGATTAATACCCTCGGAAATGATCAAGCGAGAATCTAGTAAAAAAACATCATTACTATAAGTACGTAAGTTAGTAAAAAAATCAAAGAAATTGGCACAAAACGTTATATGATGCATTGAGGGCTAACCGCATAACTCCCAAAAGAGCAATCAAGATATCCCCATTCCAAATCTTGTATAGAACCAATGCTCAAATTCCCATCACATTGGAGTTACTAGCATTATGATTGGCTCAGGTAGTTGACAATGAATGCTTTGCTAATGCGTTAGATAAAAGGATCATGTTCATAAGAAAGCTTGAAGAGCAGAGAAGTCAAGTGGAAAATAGGATCGAGGAACATCAATCCAAGGTAAAGAAATTGTTTGATAGGAAAACTAGGGAGATACAATTTAAAATCAATGACTTAGTTCTTCTCTGGGACAAAAGATGTGAACCAAAAGGAAATCACATGAAGTTTGATTCATTGTGGCTAGGCTCATTCAAGATTAGACATTTATGTGGAGATAAAGCCTATTACTTGGCAAATCCTAAAGGAACTCATTTGCTGTTCCATATAATGGGAAATATCTCAAGCACTATTAAAATTGAAAATGGGTTGTCCCCCATATGTACATAGATAATTAGGTTTTGGGTTTATTTCTTTTCCTGTCTTTTGGTCTCGTCTCTTGTATCATCCCATTTTTTTGTGCCCCATCATTTTGAGATCATGTTCATCAATGTTTTGATGCAGGTCCATTGTTGCATCCATGAAGTCCTTGTCCCCAATTAGAGCCAAATATTATGAGTCAATTTTGACTTTACAAAATTGATTAAAATGAATATTTTAAAATTTTAAAAAGTGTTACTTTGCATGATCTATCTCTCTTATCGCAATTGTCTCATTTTTGTGATCATTCTCGGTATTATTTTCATCCTTTTCGGAAAGAACACTCCTCCTGCCAGTCTCAAACTGTGTTAAATATTAATTGATTAATTACTCTTTGTTTGATAAAATTAATTTTTAAATGATTATGAGGTTTTTAATTAAATAAATTTTAATTAAAATTCATTCGAAAAGATTTATTTTAATTTCTAAAGGAAAAATAAGCCTCGGATTCCCATTACCGAGGATGCCAAATTGGCTTCCCGGACCCGGATTTCCCTTTTCCTAGAAATTTTATTTTAATTTCCCATTTGTGGGATTTCGTTTTTCCCCATTTTCCAAATTAATGAATTGGCAAACGGGCAAGAAATATCTTGATTTCCCACATGGGGAAATAAAATGGGAATTGTCATCTCGCCTTGCCATTTCCACTGGAAATTAGTGATTTATTTCCCACTTACCTTGGAAATTAATGCCACTACCCGGAGAGAGGAGAGTTGTTTTCACAGGATGAATAAGAAACGGTTGTGAGGAAGCTTCCTAAATCCTCACAAAATTTCTTCTGTAAGACTTGTTAGAAGAAGTCATGTGAAGCTTTCTAATTTCTTACGAAGGAATGTCTCAGAGTAATATTTTATCACATCCCTCAATAAATTCCCACATATCCAAGATCGTAGAAAGCCACGCATTTACCGGAGATAGTTCCCATAATTTTTTAAATAATATACATTCCAGAAAGAGAAGTAGGAGGACCAAGTTTTGTTTTAATGCATCAATGAAAATCTAGTAACAAATCATTCCCACAGAGCCAGAGAGAGGTAGAATAGTCCAAAACAAATGTAAAGGAGATTCCCATGCACTCCAAAAATTACCATGCATTGGCCAAGGGACAATTGAAGATCATCAAGCATGCACATTACTCCTCCACATAGTCCAAGGTAAATAATTTGTAGCTGGGTAAAGAAGTTACATTTATCCAAAAGTAGGCATAAGACAAACAAATTAAACAGTTCATGTAGGAGAAACAAAAATCATTCCACACACCCATAAGTTTCCACATGGGTCAAGAGATATAGAATAAAACAAAGGAAGATTAAAACAACATTTTCCATGTTAAAAACGAAGAAGAGCGGTCTAAAGGGAATAAAAGACTATTGTGAAAGTGAAATATTACAAGAATTCTATTCCAAAGCCCAAATACCTACACACAATTTCAACGCAGAGGGTAAGAAAACAACAAAACAGTCCAAAAAATATACATCACGCATTTGTTTTGGAGAATAGTCCAAAAAAACAAATTGTTTTGTTTTGTTGTTTGTCTTCTTTCACATCAAAAGACCACGTGGGAGGCAAGAAAACAATTTAACAAGAAAGAATTCTCCACACATTTTCCCGGATGAGAAAAGGTTAAATCATTTCTATTTCCAACACAAAAATTCACACATGCAAGAAGGAGAGGTGTCGAGGAGTTTTTACGCATTAAATGGAACAAATTTAGTAAAGAGAAACATGTTTTCACACAATGCAAGGAAGAAGGATAGAAAAGTTTGAAGATCCCATGCATTGGGACAACATTAAAAAAATTAGCATCAAAGAACTCCTTCCACGCATGCATAAGAGAAGTAATACTTTTCCATGCTAATCAAAGAGAAATCATTACCACGCATTGCCTAAGGAAAAGACATAACCAAAGCGAGAGATAAAGAAAAGCGCGAGTTCACTCAAGAAGTAAAACATAGGCCAAAATATCATCACAATGCATATCGGAAGAATCCATTTTAATTCCCAAGGATCGTCACGCATTCACCCGGAATAAAATATAAAAAAATAGTCTAGAAGTGTTCACGCGTTTGCGAGAACAATTGAGAAAGTATACTCACGCATCAATCGGAAGATTGCGAGGAAGGAGGAAGGCCCAAATTACGCATTCATTATAATCGGTTGAGTTTCCCACATACCAAGGAGAATTTTCTCCGGTGAATAAATTAAAAAAGAATGTTGTCGCCATAGTCAAAATTCAAGCCTAGTCTTGGTGTGATGTATTATTAAAAAAATTGTAACCGAGACTAGTTTTTATTATTATTATTATTAAAATAATAATAATAATACTAGTAATAATTTAAAAAGTCATATTATTCTTGCATTTGATGGGGTTTCATAGATTGAGACCCACCCCACTTTCATTGTTTTGCATACATGAGTCATTTTTATGTGAAATTCATAATGGCCAAAAAATCTAATAAATCTACAAGAAGATCAAGGAAGCCAATGGATAAATTGAACAAATTTGCACTTAAGTATGAATTCCAAGGAATCATCCCTCCCAGTTCCATTAAGTCAGCATATGAAAATATCACCAATACGAATCTGGGTCACATCAATGTGCAACAATTCTACGAATGGGTGAAAACTGAAGGAAAAACCATATTCTCGGATAGGCTTTACAATAGTGGTCTACCCTAAGCAGCAACATTTCCTATCTTAGTGCAGTTTCTAGAGCTGGTTATCACTTGTGCAGTATTATGATCTCGAGAGATGAGGAATTTTTAAATATAATCGTGAGCTTTTCCTCATAATCACACCAGAGAACATTGAGGAATTTCTTGGCATACCTATATTTCCGAGAATTCGAGATATTGCTCGCCAATCAGCATAATAATTTTGGGATGAAGAACCCCTTAGGTGGAGAAATATGGTTAATAACAACTAGTTTCTTGACCAAGAGGCCTTGAATTGACCAAAGCATCCTAAAGAACTATCTTTGCGTTGAGTTCATGGAAGAAATCGGGGACATGAGTACTCTCCTAAGTCAAGTTTTTGTTTTACCTTACGTCGGGATTTTCCACCCATGGATGTATCAGTTATCTCGTATAATCCTTTCCAAGAAAGAGTTTATGGATTGGGCCACCATCATTAGTGATACCCTTCACAAACAATTGATCAAAGTTAAGATGACTGGATGCTTCTACATGACATCGTATCTAACTTATGCAGTGGCAAGAAGAAAGCTATTTTTGGACTTGAAACAAGAGGAGTCATGGGTCCATCAAATAGTGTTTTCCATTATTACCTACAACTAAGTTTCAAAAATAGCTCTCACCATTTCAGAAAGGTCAACGATGCATTTACTTTCCACATGATTCGGAACCTGAATAGGAATACAGAGGAAATATTTTCCAAAGAAGCCATGAATGTCATTTCCCAATGGGGAACATGGTTTATTCAATTTTCATCTTTTTCCTACATTCGCGTAAGTGGATTTATGGGTACTCCATGGAAACTTCCTAATTACGTCGGTGAAAAATGGTAATTAATGGATTTTGCATGGAAACTATTCCAAGTTCATTGTCTTCTCGGTGACAAGCATCGTTCACGAATTCATTTCCTAATCCAAATACGGGAATACCAATGTCTAAATCTCTTGAGTGCAAAACTCATGGAAAAATAGTTTTCCCTCTCAAAATTCATCCATATGTGAAGAGAGCCATGTTTGATATTAGTGGATATGTGCGAGAGATTCTAGGAGTAAAGTATCAACATAATCCTACCATGGAATATTTTTGGGCTGCTGTTTAGACGAGCATGAAGTAAGAAGACGAGAGTTTTCTCACATATCCCTTGCTCAAATCAAAGCATTTTTCATCAAGAGCCCTCCATATTCATTCATAAATGATGATGAATATGATATTCATCCTTCATATGATGCAGTTGCTTTTACCCCGTTGCCTCAAATTGAAATGGACCAAGAGAGATGAATTTTCTCTTGATATCAAGAATCAACCAATCCTTGAAAGAAGCATATCTTGGTATGAAAGTGAACTTTCCAAGTTATAGTCAATTCAAGATCATACTTCAAGATCATAAAAATTACCAACTTGAGGAGGTATTCATTCAACCAAATCCTCTTCTCAATCAACCTCCATGTCATTTAATCATACGCAATCAGTAAGAAAGGAGTGGTTGCCAAAATTCCCTTCACCAAATAATGTGTCACGAGGAGAAAAACTAAGATTCCTAACCCCAATGAGGGAAGAGAGTGTGTATCAGGATTTTCTACTTTAAGTAGAGATTCCTCTACTCACATTGTTAATATTTCTCAAAAGCTAGTGACAAACAATCCTCATCTATGCCTTGCACAAACATCCACTCAGGTGCAGGTTGTCCAAATATAAAACACTTTGGAGCCTATAGTTCACAAAGATATTTCCCAAAATCTCCCAAATGATTAGGAGGTGGATATTGAGGTTATTTCTCCTGAAATTGAGGTTGTGGAAAGGATTCTTGTAGAATCTCATGATGTCGAGAATAATGAGAATGTTTCTTTGAGCTCCAAGCTTCTATATGTAGAAATAGTGAATGATACTCCTTTCTAGGTTGATTCTGAAGTCAAGAAAAGGAAGAGGGTTGTCAAGGTAATTGACATTGATTTTGATGCCCTTTTCAAAATTTCTAATGATGTCATTCCCAAGAAGGCTAAAGTTCTTTCTTGAATAATGGTGGATAGTGACAGAAAGCAGTTTACGAGATCTTGCCATCCCACAAGTTGACAAGAAGCGTGATGCCATGACTTATGTTGATTATGAAGTTTCTAGAATTGGTCTTGGAAGGTCCAGATTGGAAAGTGACATGGTGATGGCTCGTAATTTTATTGATATTTTCTCATGAGACTTGAGAAATATAAGTCTTAGAACTCTCATCTCAAGGCTGAAAAGAATCAATTGGTGGAATATGTCGAGCATCTAATAAATCCCATATCATCTACTTTCCTAGTACCGGATGCGGTGGTTGTTCTGATGAAGAAACTCTCAATTTATCAAAAGAAATAAACACATTGGGCCATGTCACTAAAACTTGGCTTTAATATATTCTCATTTTAGGCCAAAAGACAATCAAAACAGTGGTTAAGTTCCATGAAGATGTCAGTGCGTATCTTGATCCAGTTATTTCTTTCACGGAAAATTTTGTTTCTAACATATCAAATTTGGATGAGATATTTATGAGTTTACTAGAGATGATGAGTATTGAATCGTCATTTTTAGCCATTGAAGGAATTCTCAAATTTGAACATCGAGGGACACATTTTCTTTGGCGTTTATATCTCAAATCAAGGAAGACACTTCTCAATGATTCCATGATCCATTATGAGAGAATATGTAATGAAGCCTTCAATTCACTCGCCTTGATTCAAGAATTCATAGCTGAGATCACTTACAACCTCATAAATGAGCATAATCAAAGGTGTTCATTAGAACATGTGGAAGAGAAATTTTCACAATTTTTAAAGGACATGCACACTCTCGACAATAATTTCTCATCAGTCTCAATGGAGTGTTGCATCAAATTAAAGAACTTGTTTGAGAATGCTCAATTGAATATGGTTAATTTAAATGATATGCCAAGTAAAATTCTTGAATTGCAGTATTTTGTGAGGCTATTCTTTGACCAAATTAACCTTGAGAAGAAGAAAATATGTTTGAAACATTGAGAAGGTTTAGATCCTTTCAATTAGTGAAAGCGACAGATCCTAATTTCACCGATGGTTCAGGAGATAGCTTTCTTGGTATCTAACAAAGTGGGAGAGTCCATTTCTCATACGTTTGAGATAAGTAGACCCCATTTCAATGGACAAGGCCTTTAGGTTATTATTGTATGTTTTTAAAAATGGGATTTTAAGAAATGAATGTTGTTATTTAGGTTGCTTTCGAAAAACTATGGATAACTTACATGATTTCTATTTTTAGTTTATTTTAATAAATTTGGTTGAAAAATTTGAAGGTCACTTAAGTGCCTTATTTAATGTTCATCTAAAACTCTAACTACTTTGTAACCAACTTTTGGGTTATAAAAGGAAGTTAGGGGCTCATTTGTAAGGGGTGACTTTGAGAGAGGAGAAGAAAATAATTTTGTGTGCAAGCTTTGTTTCAAGAAGAAACTTGTTGTTCTTTGTGAAGGCATTTTGGAGTTAATGAAATACGAAATTTGTGTGTTATACATTATCTCTCATAACATTTGATGCTCTTATGTTCATTAGACGTTAGATGTTTAAATCTTGCATGCCAATATTTTATTTGATCTTATTGTCAACATTATTAAGTTGGTGTTCTTGTTCATAGTGATCAAGATTTTTTATTTAATTTCTCATGTGTGTTACCTTTTACTAATTCTCATTTAGTTGATGAAAACTATATTTTATTTGTGTTAGTTATTATTTGTTTTTCTCGCATGCAATATTAGGCTTTGCTTTTACGTAACTCTTGCATGTTCCTTCCATTCATTCCTTTCCATTTCATTCCTTCATTTCATTCTATCTCTTTCATTCACTTTTATTTCAATTGATGTTACAAAACACCCCCACATAGAGTTTTGAATGTACAAATGTAAATATAGTTTTTGTTTTCAATAAAGGAAACCTCACCTTCATTAAGGAGGGACTTCATTCCCACACTGTTGCATGTCATTTGCATGTGTGAAAATCCATATGCTAAATTTTTTTGGTGACTCCATTGGGGATTCTAGAATCATTAACCAGTTCTTGGTTAAATATTTATGACTATCCCCTCTACACAAGCTCTAATTCTTCAACCAAACCTTGTGCTCAATGAAAATTTTCAAGGATCCATTTCGTTAACCTTCAAACAAGATATCTTGGGAAAACCGTGAAATTTTGCAGCAATTTGTGGCTATTGATAGAGCCATTGATAGAGAAATCTACATTGAATACCTTAGAAGAAGAGTACCCACACTTATGGCCAGAAGAGCTCCTAGACACGTGTTGATAATTGTTCATCAACACGGCCCTCTTCCACCAAGGTAATAATTTTTATGACTATTAGAGGTAACCCACCTATATTACAACCAAATATTCTTTTTTTTTTGGATGCTCAAGAAGATATATCATCATATCTAAGGAAAGCTATCTAGGAAAAGTGCACAAGAAACTATCATTTTCATCTCTTGCATCATCTGTACTAGATAATTAATAAGATCAAGACACAAGATTTGATAGAGTTATTCGAGGCACAAATATCTCAGGAAAGAGAGAAAAGAAAAAGGCTAGATCTGATCGAGAACATGCCAGGTGATCCCTTCACAAAAAGATTTCAAACTGGAATCGGAGAGGTTTACACGAGGAGAAAAAGCTAAAGGTCGATCTAACCCAATTTTTGACTTTCAAGGAAAGTTTGGTTTCAAGTTATCTCCTCTAAATAAAAACACACCTCATACATATGCAAGCCTTGCATCAAGTGCTTTGAAAGAACAAGCAAGGAAGGAATCACTATCAGTCAAGCACTTTTCCTTGCTCACATTGTTTTTTCTTCACATAACACATTTCCTAAAATGGTAGTCAACGTACCATGGGGAAATGCCATAGGCCCATTGGCCTTACCAACTCAACATGACCTCCCAAGATTTTCAAGGAAGATTCTTCCCAAGTTTGATGGAGATGGGAAGACATCACCAAATGACCATATTTCTACCTTCTTCGCTACATGTGTTGTTTTGTTAGTAGAATATGAAGATGTTGTTATTCACCTCTTCATCAAAACATTACATGATGTTGCTGCAGATTGGTTTCATCATCTTCCAAATGGATGCATTACAAATTGGAATGATATGAAAACTAAGTTTGAAGATCAATTCAAGATGGTAGAAGATGAACATGCTCTTCTTGCCCAACTATCTTAGGTGAAGAAAGAGCCAATAGAACCCATGAGGAATTTCATGGATAAGTTCAAAAAATGGTAAACAAAGTTCCTATTGAGATTCATCCAAACCTTGATGGACAAAAATGTTTCTTTATTAACGCACAACAACTAGAAGTGTGCTATCAGTTGAGAAGGGCTAGAGTGGCTACTTTGGAACTTGCTCAATCCTTGGCCATAGAAATTGAAGATGAATTAATCATGGAAGGAAAATTCAAGAAAACTTCCCTCAAGGGAAAGAGTCAAAAACCCCCAATGTTTGAAGCTATACTCACTAATTTGGCTAATGATGTGCTAGATTTGAAAAAGCAAGTTTCTTAAAGTAGTAAACATGCTCCTTACAAATACATACCAATAAAAGGATATGTTCCCAAAAAGCTAGAATTACGGGTGCTCTAACGAGGCTTTCTATTGAAGCATCTCCCGAACTAACTCAAAATTTGATGTCATTGAAGAAAGAAATGATGAAGTTGAAGTCATCGAGGTTGATGAAGAAGAGCCGATTCTAGAACATCTAAACTTGAAGTTGAAGATCCTGAGGGAGAAAGTAATAATCATTTCTTTGAGTACCGTTCAGAAGAAGAAGACGAATAAGAAAAATTATAGAAGATATGAATAGTCAATCCTTCGTTATCTTTACAAGCTCTCAAAAAAGGAGCGTAATACCACCAGGTGTGACATAAAGAGGTTTCCAGGAACTTCCAAAAGAATATAAGACTAAGGAAACTTCCAAATAATCCAAGACAAATGAGACTCCTAAAGAGTCCAAGGTGATTGAGGTTTCCAAGGTCAAAACTATCTTAAAGAAAGGAGGGCCTTTGTTAAGTCAATCGGTTAATAAATCAGCTATGAAAAAGTTTCTTCTTCCACATCTGTATTAACCAAGCCCGAAGCAAAGGTCAAAAGTGTGCCATCATCAAGTTCGAAATAAATAGTTTTTGAGACATCAAGTACGGTTACTTTGCCCAAATTTGATATCATTGGCCATATCAATAAAACAAAAATTTCCATGTCACAGCTAGAGTACTTAAAATCCAATAAGGATCAACTCGAGAAATTGATTAATTTTATCAAAGGTGACTCTATTGATCATTCCTCCAAAGTAATTATGAAAAATCCCAAAGATGGTAAGACTCAAAATATTTTGGTGGTCACTACACCTTCAAATGAAAAAAATGAACCTTTCTTTGTGTCTTTTCGATTAACGGATGCAAATTAAGTAATTGCATTATAGATTTTGGAGCCTCAAATAATGTAATGCCTGCAAAAGTAGCACATGCTCTTGGGTTGCTTTGTCTGAGAACATTTAGATCTTGTTACTCAATGGAAACGATAAAAGTTTCTCTGATCGGGAAGATTAAATATGCTCAAATGGTTTTAGCCCAATTTCCTCATAAATGAGTTAAGGTAACCATTCTATTTGCTGACATTATTACTTCATATGCTATGTTGTTGAGCAAGAAATTTTGTAGAGATTTAGGTTGTGAGATTCAAATGGACTAGTCTCATGCCATGATCCCTATCAATGGAGAAATGAAGAATTTAATGCCAGAAACTTAGGCAAAATTCACGGTGATGAAAATTGATGATCCCCGTGCATAGGTCTTGTTTCAAAACTCAAGTATGGGTAATTATATGATGACTACATAGGTTCATGCACTTGAGGTCACTTGCCAAGACTCTAATAAGATATGGACTATTTAGGTCAATGGAAGTTGTTTCTCAACAAGTTCTAGTGGAGTAGTGCTCATATCTCTGAATGGTAAAATATTTCCTTTTTTTACAAAATCTAATTTTCAAATACTAACAACACTATAGATTATGAGGCATTAATCCTTGGCCTTGGCTGCGAAAGAGAAAGGGATAAAAATGTGAAAGTCTTTGGAGATGCGGAGTTGATTGTGAAACAAGTTAAAAATCAGTTTGAAGTAAAGCATGATCATTTGAGAAACTACGAGAAATAAAGTGTGGGAGGTGATAGAAGTTTTCGATGCTTTTTCCATAAAATATTTCCCTCATGAAAATAATGACAAAGAATATTCTCTAGCAGATCTTAGCTTCATTAATTATTCCTCATTCGAGTTTAATCAAGACAAATACACCATCCAAATGGTTTTAGGCCAAGTGTTCCTAACAATGCGAGAAAATTGGCAAGTATTCAATGATGATCAAAAAAATATTGCCTTTTATGAAAAAGGGATAATTTTGAACAATTGTACTTTTAAGGAAGTGATTACGCATTTCACAAATCGAAGACCTCACCCATTCAAGAAGGATTTGAGAATGAAGATCCTAGTGATGGCATCATTCAACTCAAAGGAAATAAAATTCCAAAAGGATTGGTTTCACTTGAATAAAATTTTGATAAACATGACAGTTTATCAAAGATAAAGGAAGGCGGGACCTACAAATTCGATGACTATGAGAAAGTTAACATCGGTATTAAGTATAAACCTTTCTTGGTCAACATCGGTAAGTGTTTCTCACCGAGGAGCGCAAGAAATTCATAAGCCTCCTTACCAGATATTCTGAAATTTTGGCTTACTCATATGAAGACTTGAAGTCTTTCCAACCTAGGGAAATGGAGCATGCCATACCCTTGAAACCTAGTGCAACTCCATTCAGGCAGAAGCAAAGATAGCATAATCCCAAGATACTTGACACAATATACCATGAAGTTCAAAAGATGTTAGATACACAGATAGTGTTTCCTATTCCTCATTCGACTTGGATAGCTAATATTGTATCGATTTGCAAGAAAAATGGAGAAATTAGGATTTGCGTAGATTTCCACAATCTTAATCAAGCTTCCTTGAAAGATAATTATCCACTACCGGTCATGGACCATATTCTGCAGCATTAAATGGATTGGAAATGCTATCCATGCTAGATGGTTTCTCTGGTTATAATCAGATTGAAGTGGCTAGAGAAGACCAACATAAAACCACATTCACCACCCCATGGGGTACATTCACTTATAGAAGAATGCCTTTTGGTTTGATTAATGTTGGCACAACTTTTCAAAGGGATATGGATATGGCATTCAAATATTATAAAGACAAGATCATTGTGATATGCCTAGACGACTTGATAGTATTCTCAAAGAAATGAGAAGATCACCTAAGAGCTTTAGAGAAAATATTGCAAAGGTGCAGATTTCATAAGATCTCTCTGAATCCAAAAATTCTATGTTCGGATTTATGGAAGGGAAAATCCTAGGTCATATTTTTTTGTAAGGAAGGAACTAAAATCAATCTTGAGTGCGTTCAAGCTATCAAGAATATTTCCTTGCCTACAAGTAAGCCTAGATTCCACTCATTCTTTGGGAAGGTGAATTTTTTGAGAAGGTTCGTGCTGATTTTCCGAGTGACCAAAGAAATTGTTGATATAATGAAAGGAAAATAATCCTTCATATGGTCGAAGGAAGGTAGAGAAGCATTTGAGAAAATCAAGGGTGCTATTGCAGAAGCTCCTACATTAGTGTGCCTTGATTTTAAAAAGGATTTTATAATCTATTGCTATGCTTCACCACACAATCTCTTCCATCTTAAGTCAACACAATCAAGAGGGAATCAAATCTCCTAGTGCATTCATGAACTCTATATTCAAGAAACATGAACTTAATTACACTCCCCTAAAGAGACATGTGTATGCGATGGTGAGAGCCTTGAAACTTTTTAGGTACTATGTGTTGAATTCGTAAACCAAATTCTTAGTTCTAGACACCGCAGTTAAATCGATGTTGACATAAAATGAACTAGGATCTAAAAGAGGTAATTGGGTCTCCAAGATCCAAGAATATGATTTGGATATAGAGCCTACCAAGTTGGTTCGAAGAAGAGGACTCTGCTGCCAACTCGTCACACGAGAGAATGACCATGAGACGACTCTGACTCTGAAAAAAACATTTGAGGAAAGTTTACCCTTTGGTAGTTTTTTTGGTACCACATATGAATGGTATTCCGATATAGCCTACTTTCTCACATATTGTGAGTGTCTAGAGAATATGACAGCTAAGGAAAAATGAGCTATCAAACTAGGAGCTTTCAGGTATGTCATTTGGGACAACACATTGTTCAAGACAGGAGTTGATGACATGTTCCTCAAATGTGTTGATAAGGAACAACAACCCAGGGTGCTTGAAGCTTTTCACAATCATGCATTTGGTGGTCATTTCTCTGGTCTAGTAACAACTCATAAAATTTTGTGAGCACATTATTATTAGCCTACTATGTTTTTCGATGCTCAGAAATGGGTGACAAAATGTGAAGCTTGTCAACAATTTGTTGGAAGACCAAAATTGATAGATTTTCCTTTGAAGCCATTTGTCAATGAAGAACTCTTTCAACAATGGGGTTTAGATTTCATCGGGGTTTTGAATCCTAATTATAGTTCTATTCATACTCACGTGCTCACCGCAACTGACTACTTTACAAAGTGGGTAGAAGCTATACCAGTGAAACAAACATCTAATACAAGAATCTATGACTTCATCAAAGAAAATATACTAGTTCGTTATGGAATTCCACACAAGATTGTGTCGAAAATGCCTCAAATTTTTTCTTCTCGTAGATATGATAAGTTTTTTATGGGTATGTGATATCTTTATCTCATTCATTAGATTACTACCCTCAGGAAATGGTCAAGTAGAATCCAATTAACAAAAACATCATTACTATCGTGTGCAAGTTAGTCGAAGAAAATCAAAGAAATTGGCACAAAAATTTATATGATGCATTTTGGTTGACCGCATAACTCCCAAAAGAGCAATTAGGATGTCCCCATTCTAACTCTTGTATGGAATTGATGCTCAAATTCCCATCACATTGGAGTTACTGGCATTATGATTGGCTCAAGCATTTGATGATGAATGCTTCACCAATGTGTTAGATAAAGGATCATGTTCATAAGCAAGCTTGAAGAGTAGAGAAGTCAAGTGCCAAACATGATCGAGGAACATCAATCCAAGGTAAATAAATTATTTGATAAGAAAACTAGGGAGAGACAATTTCAAATCAATGCCTTAGTTCTTCTCTAGGACATAATACATGAGCCAAACGGAAAGCACGTGAAGTTTGATTCACTATGGCTAGGCCTATTCAAGATCGACAATCTATGGAGATAACACCTATTACTTGGCATATCCTAAAGAAACTCATTTGACTTTTCCCTATGGTAGGAAATATCTCAAGCACTATAAAAATTGAAAACGGGTTGTCCCCCATATGTACATAGGTAATTAAGTTTTTGGTTTGTTTCTTTTCCCTATCTTTTGGTCTCCTCTCTTGTATCATTCCCTTTTTTAATGCCCCATCATTTTGAGATCATGTATATCAATATTTTGGTCCGCAGTCCATTCTTTGCATCCATGAATTCCTTTTCCCCAATTAGAGCCAACTGTTATCAGCCAATTTTGACTTTGCAAAATTGATAAAAATGAAAATTTTGAAATTTTAAAAAGTGTTACTTTGCGTGATCTATCACTCTTATCATGATATTCTCATTTTTGTGAACATTCGGTCTTCTTTTCATCCTTTTTAGGTGAGAAATCCTCCTCTAGATCTTAAAGCTGTGTTAAATATTAATTAATTAATTACTCTTTGTTTGCTAAAATTAATTTTTAAATGATTATGGGGTTTTTAATTAAATAAATATTAATTAAAATTCATTCGACAATATTTATTTTAATTTCCAAAGGAAAAATAAGCCTCGGCTTCCCATTGTCGGGGATGCCAAATTGGCTTCCCGAACTGGATTTCCCTTTTCCTAGAAATTTTATTTTAATTTCCCACTTGTGAGATTTCTTTTTCCCCAATTTCCAAATTAATGAATTGGAAAATGGGCAAGAAATCTCCTAATTTCCCACATGGGGAAATAAAATAGGAATTGTCACTTTGCCTTGCCATTTCCATTGGCAATTGGTCGTTATTTCCCACTTCCCGGAAATTAATGCTACTACCCGAGAGAGAGGGATTTTTTTCACGGGATGAATAAGAAATGGTTGTGAGGAAGCTTCCTAAATCCTCCTAAAAATCCTTCCGTAGAAGTCATGTGAAGATTTCCAATTTATTTTTATTTCTTCCGAAGGAATGTCTCAAAGTAATATTTTATCACATCCCTCAATAAATGCCCACATAGCCAAGATTACGAGAAAGCCACGAATTTACTAGGAGATATTTCCCACAATTTTTTTTTAAATAATATACATTCCAGCAAAGAGAAGCAAGAGGACCAAGTTTTGTTTTAATGCACCAATGAAAAGATAGGAACAAAGCATTCACACATACATAAGAGAGAGGGAGAATAGTCCAAGACAATTCCAAAGGAGATTCCCATGCACTCCGAAACTACCACACATTGGCCAAGGGACAATTAAATACTATCAAGCATTCACATTACTCCTCTGCACAAGCCAAGGAAAATAATTTGCATCTGGGTAAAGAAGTTACGTTTATCCAAAAGTAGGCATAAGACAAACAAAAAGTAACAATCCACGTAGGAGCAACAAAAAGCATTCCACACATTCCATAAGTTTCCACGCAGTCAAGAGATAAAGAATAAAACAAAGGAAGATTAAAACAACATTTTCCATGTTAAAAACCAAGAAGAGCAATATAAAGGGAATAAAAGAACATTGTTAAAGTGAAAGCTTACAAGAAGTTTGTTCCAAATCCAAAATACCTACACACAATTTCAACGCAACGGGTAAGAAAACAACAAAATAGTCCAAAAAATATACATCACGCATTTATTTTGGAGAATAGTCCAATTTTTTTTTTTCGATGTTTTCTTCTTTCACATTAAAAGACCACGCGAGGCAAGAAAATAGTTTAACAAACAAGAGTTCTCCATGAATTTTCCCACTGAGCAAAGATTAAATCATTTCTATTTCCAACACAAAAATCCACGCATGCAAGAAGGAGAGGCTTTATTAGGAGTTTTCACGCATTGAATGGAACAAATTTAGTAAAGAGAAACAAGTTTTCACGCAGAAAGGAAGAAGGACATAGCGCTTTGAAGATCCCACACATTGGGACAACATTAAAAAATAACATCAAATAAATTCTTCCACACATGCACAAGAGAAGTAAGAATTTTCCATGCTAATCAAAGAGTAATCATTACCACACATTGCCCAAGGAAAAGCCAAAACTAGGTGCAAGAGATAAAGAAAAGCATGGTTCACACAGAAGTAAAACACAAGCCAAAATACCATCATGCTACATAGCAAGAAGAAGCCATTTTTAATTCCCAAGGATCGACACGAATTCACCCTAGAATAAAATATTAAAAAAATAGTCCGTAGTGTTCACGCATTTACGAACAATTGAGCAAGTATACTCACACATCAATCGAAAGATTGCAAATAAGGATGAAGGCCCAAATTAATTAGGTGAGTTTCACGCATACCAAGGAGAATTTTCTCCGGTGAATAAATAAATAATCGTTGTTGCCACGATCAAAATTCAAGCCTAGTCCCTGTGATGTATTATTAAAAAAAAAAATTGTAACTGGACTGGTTGTTATTATTATTATTTTTATAATAATAATAATAGTAATAATTAAACAAGTCATATTATTCTTGCATTTGATGGGGTTTTACTGATGAGAGACGACCTTGTTTGAATTGTTTTGCGTGCCTGAGTCATTTTTCTATGAAATTCATAATGGCCGAAAAATCTAATAAATCTGCAAGAAGATCGAGGAAGCCAGTGGAGAAATCAAACAAATCCACACTTAAGTATGAATTCCAAGGAATCATCCCTCCCAGTTCCATTAAGTTAGCATATGACAATATCATTGATACGAATCAGGTCACATCAATGTGAAACAATTATGCGAACAAGTGGAAACTGAAGGCAAAACCATATTCTCGGATAGGCTTTACCATAGTGATCTACCCTAAGCAACAACATTTCTTTTCTCGGTGTAGTGTCCAGAGATGGTTATCACTTGCCGCAGTATTATGATCCCAAGAGATGAGGAATTTTTAAAGATAATAGCGGCGTTTCCTCTTAATCACATCGAAGCACATTGAGGAATTTATTGGCATACCTTACTTTCCCGAGAATGCGGATATCACTCGCTTGACCAACACAAGAATTTTGGGATGAAGAACCCCTCGGGTGGAGCAAGATGGTTAATAACAACTTGTTATGAACCAAGAGGCCTCGAATTGACCAGATTCCTAAAGAACTATATTGTGTTGAGTTCATGGAAGAAATTGGGGACATGAGTACTCTCCTAAGTCGATTTCTCGATTTACCCTCTGTCGGGATTTTTCACCCATGGATGTATCGGTTTATCCGTATCATCCTTACCAAGAAATATTTTGTGGATTGGGCCACCATCATTAGTGATACCCTTGACAAACAATTGATCAAATTTAAGATGACTTGATGCTTCTACATGACATCGTATCTGACTTACGCAGTGGCAAGAAGAAAGATATTTTTTGGACTTGAAACAAGAGGAGTCATGGGTCCGTCAAATAGTGTTTTCCATTATTACCTGAAACTAAGTTTCAAAAATAGATCTCACCACTTTAGAAGGGTCAATGATGCATTTACTTTCCACATGATTCGGAACACTGAATATGAATACGAGAGGAAATATTTTCCAAAGAAGCCATGAATGTCATTTCCCAATGGGGAACATGGTTTATTCAAATTTCATCTTTTTCCTACATTCGTGTAAGCATATTTGTGGGTACTCCATGGAAACTTCCTAAGTAACGTCAATGACAAATGGGTGTTAATGGAGCTTGCGTGGAAACTATTCCAAGTTCATTGTCTTCTCGTACAAGCATATTTTAGGAATTCTTTTCCCAATCCAAATCGGGAATACCAATGTCCAAATCTCTTGATGCACAAATCATGGAAAAAGAGTTTTCCCTCATCACAATTCATCCATATGTGAAGAGAGCCTAGTTTAATACCAATGGATATATGTAGAATATTCTTGGAGAAAAGTATCAACATAATCCTACCATGGAATATTTTTGGCTGCCTATTCAAACGAGCATGAAGTATGAAGTGTAGATAGCAAAATTAGGTCACACTCCGTTTGGTCCCTCAACAAATAAATACCTTCATCACATTCACCTAGTCATGGCCCCCTTCACCCCACTAATATTAATTTAATTAATTTAATTAAATTAATTCATTATCCTCACCATATTTATTATTTAAATATCTTAATTTAGATAATGCCCACATATCCACCTCGCCTAAACACCTCATCAAGCCACCTCACCCTAAGACCTATTCTTTGTAAGTTGTCATAACTAACTAAGACTTACCCAAACCCTAAAAATCAATGCCTACATTCCCTCTAACCACATTCCCGCATGCTTAAAGGAAGCTTCTAGTCTGATCCATGGATTAACGACATGAGATCCTAGAAAATCAAGGGGATCTACCCATTTTAGTAAACCTAGAAAATCCCACCCTAACCGAATCAGGTTACCCTTAATCTTAAAAATCGTTAAGCTAAAACCACCATCACCACCTTTTAATCCCCAAAACAACCTTATTTCAAGGTTGGAAAAAGGTTAGCAGATTTCTGAGAGATAAAAAATCTTTTGAGAACAAGTTTTCATGAAAACACGCATGCAAGGAAGGAGATCAAGCATTTTCTCTTGCACAGACATCCAACATTCATCCAACGAACCACCAAACACATATTTGATCCAACCAAGAAAAAAGGAATGCACATGCAGCCCATATGGGAGCTCTCCAACATTTGGTGATCCTCAAAAACATTCAACCTCTTACCAAAGACCTTCATCCATCACTCACAGGCACCCAACCAGATTTCAAGTAAGTAGAACAGTTTACTCCTCTGGTTCATTCATTTAATTATTGTATCTTCATCCTTTGTTCTCCTAGCCACCCATTGACCTCATTTAATACTCACCCCTCCATATCCCCATTAAAACCTCACCAAACCCCATCCAAACAACCTAATACCTCACTCCGACCAGCCTAGTCCCTTGTGTAATCATAAGGAGATCCGAATCTCATTCTCGTGGCATTCCGAGTTTTCCACAAGAACGCACAAAGCCTTTAGTTCTCCCCAACCGGCATCGGTCACCCTTAACCGGCATCGGTCTTTGTATTTACCAATACAACCCAGAATAGTAACCTACCCCACCTATTCTCACATCACCCTTAATCACCTATGACCTGCCTGAGACCTCTGTCAGACTGCTAGAGAACCAGAACCAACTACTTGACCTTCGGATCTTATTTAATCCAACATGTTAGGTTAGATATTTCTTATTGTGTTTTTAATGAGATACCTAAATCATTTTAATTACAATAGGATTTACTTCATTACCAACATTAAATTGTTTTAAATAGTGGACTGACAACTGTCTAGGAAGTATCACACTTCCCGAGATCTACCATATGCTTTAGGTAGTTCACTACACATATTGTTTAAATTTTATTTGGTGGTCTTGTGTTCCATTTAAGGTAGTTCCTCCCAGCCAAAAGGAAGCTCTCACGATTAGTTGTGGGTTCATAAGTCATACGCGCGTGCAACAACCTACCAACCATCATTTCAACACGTAATCCTCCTATGCCCATTACCCTATCTATTTCGTCAATATTCAAAGAAACATCTAAGAATTAGGTAAAACACGAAGATGAGAGTTTTCTCACCTAACGTTTTCTTAGATCAAGGCCTTTCGAATCAAGATCCCTCTAAATTCATTCATAAATGATGATGAAGATGTTATTGATCCCTCATATGATGCAGTTTCTTTTACCCCATTGCCTTGAATTGACTAGACCAAGAGAGATGAATTTTCTCTTCATAACAAGAATCAACCGATCTGTGAAAGAAGAATATCTTGGTACAAAAGAGAACTTGCCAAGTTATAGTCAATTCAAGATCATACTTTAGGATCATAAAATTTGTCAACTCGAGCGGTATTCATTCAACCAAATCCCCTTCTCAATCAACCTCTATGCTATTCAATCATACACAATCATCAAGAAAGGAGTGGTTGCCAAAATCCACTTCACCAAATAATGTATCACGAGGAGAAAAACCTAAGGGTCCTAGCCCCAATGAGGAAGAGAGCATGTATCGGGATTTTCTACTTCAAGTAGAGATTCTTCTACTCACATTGTTAATAGTTCTCAAAATCTTGTGACAAACGATCCTCATCCATGCCTTGCACAAGTGTCCACTTAGGTGCAGGTAGTCCAAATATCAAACACTTTAGAGCCTACAATTCATGAAGATATTTCCCAAAATCTCCCAAATGAGAGGAAGGTGGATATCAAGGTTATTTTCCTAAAATCAAGGTTGTGGAAAGGGTTCTTGTAGAATGTCATGATGTCGAGAATAATGAGAATGTTGCTTTGACCTCCGGAGCTTCTATATGCTTTGAAATAGTGAATGATACTCCTTTACGGGTTGATTCCAAGGTCAAGAAAAGGAAGATGGTTTTCAAGGAAATTGACATTGATTTTGATGCCCTTTTCAAACTTTCTAATGATTTCATTCCCAAGAATCCTAAAGTGCTTTCTCGAATAATGGTGGATAGTGACAGAAACAGATTTGTGGATCTTTCCATCCCACAAGTTGACAAGAAGAATGATGCCATGACATCTACTGATTATGAAGTTTCTAGACTTGGACTTAGAAGGTCCACATTGGAAAATTGACAGGCAATGGCTAGATATTCCATTGATATTGTGCTCAAGAGACTTGAGAAATATAAGTCTCGAACTCTCACCAAGGTGAAAAGAATCAATTAGGTGGAATATGTTCAACATCTAATAAATCCCATATCATCCAATTTCCCGATGCACGGATGTAGTGGCTACTCTTGATGAAGAAACTCTCAATTTATCAAAAGAAATAAACACATTGGACCATGTCACTAAAATTTGGCTTTCATAGATTCTCATTTTAGGCCAAGAGACAATCAAAACAGTGGTTAAGTTCCATGAAGATGTTAGTGCGTATCTTGATCAAGTTATTTCTTTCAAGGAATTTTTTTTCTAACATATCAAATTTGGATGAGATATTTTCCAATTTACAAGAGATGATGAGTATGGAATCCTCAGTTTTAGCCATTGAAGGAATTCTCAAATTTTAACATCGAGGACACATTTTTTTTGGTGTCTGCGCATCTCAAATAAAGGAATATGATTCTTGACGATTCCATGATCCATTATGAGAGCATATGTAATGAATTCTTCACTTCAGTCACCTTGATTCAATAATTCATTACTTGAGATCCCTTGCAAGCACATAAATGATCATAATCAAAGTTGTTCATCGAACATGTGGAAGAGAAATTTTCACAATTGTTTAAGGACATGTACACCGCCGCCAATAATTTTTGCTAGTCTCAATGGAGCGTTGCATCAAATTAAAGAACTTGTTTGAGAATGCTCAATCAAAGATGGTTAATTTAAATGATATGCCAAGTAGAATTATTGAATTACAAGTATTTTGTGAGGCTATTCTTCAACCAAATGAACCTCTAGAAGAAGAAAATATATTTTTGAAACATTGGAAAGGTTTATATCCTTTGAATTAGCAAAAGCGATAGATCCTAATTTCACCGATTCAGGAGATAGCTTTCTTGGTATCTAACAAAGTGGGAGAGTCCATTTCTCATACGTTTGAGATAGGTGGACCCCATTTCAATGGATAAGGCACTCGTTATTATTTTATGTTTTTAAAAATGGGATTTTAAGAAATGAATGTTGTTATTTAGGTTACTTAAGTGATTTCTATTTTTAGTTGATTTTAATAAAGTTGGTTGAAAATTTTGAAGGTTCATATAAAACCCTAACTACTTTGTAACCAACTTTTGGATTATAAAATGAAGTTAGGGGCTCATTTGCAAGGGATGAATTTAAAAGAGGAGAAGAAAATACTTTTGTGTGCAAGCTTTGTTTCAGGAAGAAACTTTGTGTTATTTTTGAAGAAATTTTGGAGTTAATGAAATATGAAATTTGTGTCTCATTCATTGTCTCTCGTAACACTTGATGCTCTTATGTTCATTAGATGTTATATGTTTAAATCTTGCATGCCAATATTGTATTTGATCTTATTTTCAACATTATTAAGTTGGTGTTCTTGTTCATAGTGATCAAACTCTTTTATTTACTTGCTCATGTGTGTTCCCTTTTACTAATTCTCATTTAGTTGATGCAAAATCTGTTTTATTTGTGTTAGTTATTGTTTGTTTTTCTCCATGCAATATTAGGCTCTGCTTTTACCTAACTCTTGCAGGTTCCTTCCATTCATTCCTTTCCATTTCATTCCTTCATTTCATTCCATCTCTTTCATTCACATTTCTTTTAATTGATGTTCCAAAACACCCCCCCACATATAGTTTTGGTTCTCAATAAAGGAATCCTCACCTTCATTGAGGAGGGACTTCATTCCCACACTGTTGCATGTCATTTGCATGCATGAAAATCCATATGCTAACAACTAGCAACACTTAAAATACAAAGGCGTCAAGATGGTAACGTGAGGAAGGTCAATTCGCAATGGATGCCAAGAGTGGTGTGTGGGTTAGAACTAGAGCTTGTACTAGTTACGACATGAGCTAAGGTTGCACATGTTAGGGAAGTACCAAGGAAAATACCGTCGAGTTGTTATAGAAGAGGTGGTGCATGGAAAGTATCTAGACCCTACTCATCAGAAATAAGTGTCTCAACAAACCATAGATGTGATTCATAGGCTATAAGAAGAGATCTAATGCCTGAAAGAGCATTCAATATAGTTAGAGAAAAGTAAGAATGTTGAGGCTCCACATAAGGATCTGGATGAGGTTAGAGAAGTATGAAAAATTTTAAGGCAAAAGAATATCGTCCCCTTTCTAGGAGAGTGGTTGCGAGAGAGATGTATCATGTGCTAGAGGAGGGCACAAGAGGTAGGTTTTTCATGCCAACCTTCCTCCCCACAACTTTGACTATGATAAGGAGATTACCTTGAATTCTGTTATAGATGGGTGGCTTCTAAGGAATATTTTGATTGACATGGGTACGGAAGTCAATGTTCTCACTCTATATGTTTGGCATAAAAAGGAAGGCCCCCATTATATCCATCTTTGAATGTGTTGTATATGGCTAATAAGACAAAGGTAATGCTCATTGGTATCTTACAGGATGTTGTTATCACTATCCAAGTGGGGAAGTTCACTAGGGATTTTGAAGTCTTGGCGTTAGCCTAGGGGAACAACTTTCCAACATTTCTTGGGAACCCCTGGTCTTATAAGAATAATGTTAACCTAGGGTTCAATAAGGGATACATAAGCTTTGATAACAAGGACGAGTGGGTCATCATCCCTATATTGAGCCCTTAGGAGAGGAAGTAATTAACGGGATCTATGTGCACTCTATTAGGGACTTGAGATTATTAACCCTACAAAAGGAGTTATTCAGTTTGAAGATGCCCAATCCTCGATTGATATAACTAGTGTGGCATGTGAAAATTGGGCACCAAAAACTTATGAGTTAATTGGGTGACAACTAAGAGGATTTGTGACAAGGGTAATGAAGGCGTGCTTAGTCAAGCACCTAGGAGGGAAGAAGTTTCCAAATTACTCTGGAGGAGCCAACCCTAAGGATTTCTTATGAGAAATGGAGGCTCATTGGAAAAATGAGGTCGAAAGAAGAGGGATGCTCAGCTATAACTTGTTTGGGACTACATTGCATTGGTGGGCAAAACACTGCAATAGCCTTCTAGAGTGGTGCAAGGTAAGAATCGTGTTCTCTATTAGGTTCTCCCAAAGCAATGCACCCACTGCAATACAAGACTACCATGGGAAGGAACCTACCTTGTCTCACATCCAAGCATGTGAGAAATCATTGATATAAAGTGTGGAGGCCTTGCAACCTTCTTTATGGGTGCATAAGTTATATTCCACATTACAATGTTGTGCGTGCACATGGTATATTCACTACGAGCTGCTGATCACACATGAAATTGACAAGATTTGAGGAATGAACTCCTTGAAGCTTTCGATTATCGAGTAATAAACCATTGGTGGATAGGGTGTTATAGGTTGTTAAGAGCCTAACTATGGGAGATAGTACCATGACGAAGATAGAATACTAGATTTATTGGGTGACCCTGGGTTGAAAGCATGCTTTGATGAGGAAGAGTCAGAAGAGATGCAACTTGAGCGCACATGCATGGAGAAAGAGAAAGGAAATATGGTCTATGTGATAGATGGTGAAGAGGTTAAGAGTTTGGATGTTGACCACACTAATGGTATGCGTGAATTTATTGATAGTGCTGATGAGAAAGCACGCACTTACCATGAGCCCCTCAAAATAAATAAGGTTAAAATTGGTTCAGAAACGGAACCTAAAGAGGCCACCATTAGAGATTATTGGTCATAGAAAGAGGTTTCAAATATTATTGATCTACTATGTGAGTTTCAAGACTTATTTCTATGTGGATACCATGAGCTTAAAGGCATCCACCACTCCTTAGGAGAAATTAAAATCAAGTTAAAGGAGGGTGCGTGCCCGATCCGAAAGAGGCCTTATCGAATGAATCTAAATATTCACATCAAATTCAAGGAGGAGATAGAAAAGATGATTGCTTCATGCATCATTGAAGCTATGGAGGAATCAGAATGGGTAAGCCCCATGGTCATTAGTATTAAAAATTATGGAAGGATAAGGATCTATGTTAACTACAATAACTTAAATGTGGTATGTGTAATTGATCCTTTTCCAACCCCTTTACCGAGAAGATCGTGGAAGGAGTGGTTAGGCGCAAAATCTATTCCTTTACGGATGGATTCTTAGGATACCATCATGTTATAATTTCTAAAGAAGACTAAGAAAAGACAACTTTCACCACTAAAAGGGGAATTTTTTCCTATGCGGTCACGCCCTTTGGATTGAAGAATGTGCCTACTTTGTTTTCACACATAGTGGTCCAGGCATTTGAGGATTTTATCCATAAATTCCTTTAGGTATACCTTGATGACTGGATGGTGTATGGACTAGTGAAAGACCATTGTGACAATTTACGGTTAATGTTTGAAATATTTTGGCGTTGTGCATATCCCTCAACATTAAGAAGTTTCTCTTTAAACTCCATTTGGAACCCTATTGGGGCATATTATATGTAAGGAAGGTTTGTTGGTGGATCTCACCAAAGTTATCATTATTGTGGGATTGGGGGAGCCTACTAGTAATATCACAATGTGTGGATTCCTTGGGCACATAGGGTACTACCAAAATTTTATCAAGGGGTATGCCAAGATCATCGTGCCATTGGAGAAGTTACTAAAACATAAGATTTCCTTTCACTGGGGAGATGTGTAGCAGAGCGTCATTTAACACATTAAAGGATAAGCTCATCACTACACCCATATTATATTTTCCCTCTTGGGATAAGCCTTTCCACGTGCATGTTGATGCTTCAGGGATGACAATTGGAGTAGTCTTAGCATAGCCTAGAGAAGGGATTTTTGACCACCCCTTGTGTTTTGCTAGTAGGAAGTTAACACTAGTAGAGTAGAACTACACCACTACTGAGCACAAAGCACTATCGATGATCTATGTGTTGCATAAGTTCAGGTAGTATCTACTAGAAACACCCTTCATATTTTACATGGATCACATGACATTAAATTAATTGGTGAACAAGCCCATTTTGCAATGGTGCATATGTCGGTGGGTCCTGTTTTTTCAGGAATTTGAGTTTACATTTGTTGTGAAACCAAGAAAGAGTAATTCAGGTCCTGACCATTTGTCAAGAATTGACTTGGGGAGGACACACAGAGCATTGAGGATGTTATGCCAGATGCATAATTTTTTAGGTTATGGCATGCACCCTCTAACTTAGAATATATTGTTGTGTTTCTAAAAATAGGTGTGGTTCCGGAAGGAATGCAAACTTTGAAAAGGAAATATTTAGCTATACACACCACACTCTACATGCTAATTAGTGGATACTTATACAAGTTAGGTCGTGATGAGGTTCTACGCTGATGCATGTTAGAACATGAGCACATTGCAATCATGGAAGAAGCACATGGTGGGATTGTAGGAGGGAACTATGTAGGGAATGCCACAATGTGGAAGATTCTACTTGCAGGGATTTGGTGGGAAAGTATCTACTAGGATTGCATTGAATTTTTCAAGGCTTGTGACCATTGCTACCACCTTGGCAAGCCAAAAAAGAGATTAAATGCCCTTGAGACCTATAGCTAGCACAAAACCATTTGAGAAATGGGAAACTTATTTTTAGGACCAATTTCACCTACTACGCATAGGACTAGTTCGCGCTATATATCACTTGCACTGATTACTTAACAAGGTGGGCAGAGGAAGTTCCTACAAGGGATTCCACAATAGTGAAAAATTTTAGATTCTTATGGGAGAACATAATCACTAGGTATGGATGTCCTTTAAGCTTGAATAGTGACAGGCATACAATTTTTTTGAATGAAACAGTCATGATTTTTTTGGTAGAGTTCATGGTGGCCCATCATAATACTACCCCATATCACCCACAAGCTAATGGAACTGCTGAGGAATTTAACAAAATTTTGAGTCACATGGCGACAAAAATTTGTGATGTGGGAAGACAAGACTGGGATGAAAAGGTATCGGTCATTCTATGGGCATACGGGAAAACCTACAAGAGATTAAACAAGGCCGAGACCATTTTAGTTGGTTTTGGTGCGAGAGGCTATTTTACCGGTTGAATTTATGCTACCATCATTACGTATTGAATGCACATGAGGGTTAGTTAATGAACAAGCAATTCGAGAGTGCATTGAGAATTTAATCTAGATAGATGAAAGGGGACCACTTGCTAGATGGATTGAGAATCTTGAAAAGGCATCACAAAAAGAATGGCTTGATCGTCATATCAAAAACAAACAATTCAAGGTTGGGTAGATGGTCTTACTTTATGACTCCAAATTTTCACGCCATCTGGGAAACTGAAATTCCATTTGTTATGGCCATATATCATCTCATACATCCTTGATTTAGGTTCCTTCCAAATTCTGATAGCATTAGATAGAACACCATTACCGAGGCCATTTCAATGGGAGTAGGCTAAATCCCTACTATAAATAAGTCTTCCTTGTGTTCATAAATAAGGCAATATTTCCATTTAGTTTAGGATTTCCTTTTATGCATTTATTTTCCTTTCATTTCCCTTTCTTATTGCTTGTTCCTTTCTTGTTCGGTTGTTGTTTTATGCACTAGTAGCCACTTATTATTTTCAAAAGGCTGTGTATGCACAGAGGACCACACATCTATTTTTGTGTGGGGTGGAGTAATGTGAAGTAAAATGGAAAGTTGGTAATAGAATTTATGTTTCAATGGCTTGGATTGAAGGCGCGTAGTGTGGAAGAGTGTATGTCGAAAAGGTGGACATAAGGAATTTTGGTGTCAGGATAGATTTGTAAATACCATATACAAAAGATGAGGAGTGCATGAACAACATGAGGTAGGTGAGGGCAAAAATCAGGTTAAGGATAGAAGAAGTGCCTTTGTTGGTGCAAGCGCGCATGTGAGGATCTTTGGTCAGTAAGGATTTTTGCACGCTACAAGCTTGTAGAGATTTTCACGCAAGATTGGGTGTGGGGGTAAGAGTGCTTAAGGGTGGGATTTAGTGGAAAAATCTTCCTTTATTGCAAAATTATGTTGGTATGTGGCATAGCATTTATTGCGAGAGAGAATAAAAATATATAAGTAGAAGGTCAAGATACATTGTTATTACCTTGCATTTGTGATAAAGAAGAGCTCTTGCAAACTAGGGAATCTGCGAAGAAGATTTGTGTGAAGGAAAAGTGTGAAAATTTGAGTGCGTGACTAGTGTGATTTGAGAACTAGAGTGGATAAAGTACACAGGCATAGGGAGGAATGTTTCAAAAGGGTATGTCATCTTGTGGAAGTATTGTCCATATTAGGGTTCTACAGCTAGGGTATGGGAGTAAAGGGATTTTTCACGAAGGAAAGCCACAAATTTGAGAAGAGCAAGGAAGAGGAGCAAGGAAGAATTTTTTTAGTAACCCGACAAGAAGATGGCACTAAAGAATGATAAGGAAAGGGGAAACAGACTACCACCACCGGCTTGAATGAGGAGTGGTATACTAAGATGCAATACCCGGATGGTGTGTTACTCAAAAGGAATGGGTATCCATGTAAGGAAAGATAGAAGTGAGCGATTACAACCATCACACAAGCACCACTAAGAAGGAGATGGCATTAGAACTAGTTTTCCTAACAAAAAAAAAGTACACTAAAAGGGATGTCAATATTTGATGATGAAATTAAGGTAAAATTGGAGAATGTTGGGTTTCTACAACTTAATGAATTTCCTAATTTGGAAAACTTAAGTGATTGTACCAAAGTGGTTGGTGTTTTGTTTTCATGAGGACCACTCCTACTTCAAGAGTGCGGGGTGAAATGGATGCACGGAAAAGATTGAGGTGAAAATAAGGAAGGATTTCCCACTCCTATTGTAGTAGTAGAAAGATATTCGATTCTTTCATTTCTTCTATTCTTCATTCTTCCATTCTTTACTTCTTCATTCAATTTTTCTGGGTTCCACCATTCGTTATTCTTTAAAGGAGCAATATGTTTCTAAGGATGGAGAACAAGCTTAGTGTGGGATGATGTTGGGCCTTGAAATATTGGATAAGTATCAAAGGGCATGTGAGTGCATGGGACCAATAGGAAGAAAGGCACGCGGGGAGAAGCACGCAAGACAAGGGTTTAAGAAGGGTTTAGGAGAAACTAGGGTGCGCGCGCAAGGAAATACATAGGGTCTAAGGAATTAGCCATATCCAATGTTCTGAAGTCACTTGAGGAAAAACATGACCTGATTAGGTATGCTGAGTGGATAAGGTTCCATCCTAGAGACTTGGTGGTCAAGGAAAGAATATTCCATGCATGGAATATTCCTAGGAAGACATCATTATAGAAAGTGGAGAGCTTGGAGTAGAATAAGCATGCACCATTGGAGGACCACATTGACACTTGACATCCAATCTACTCCTAAAGAAAAGCATGATGATGGGTGTTGATCCTATAAGAAGAGATGATCGGGTAGAAAAAAAACATAGAGACACTTGAAGGCATGAAAAGAGACACCAAGACATATAGCATGGGAAGAGCAAAGCTCTGCAGAGAATACTAGGAGGCCCTAGGAGTTGGGGTTCTCATTAGAGGACTGTAGGAATGTTATCATGTCTAAGGGACGGGTCTATAAAGTGTTCGTAATAAAGAAAGCATAGATAGGACCTCTGATATATGGGTTAGATCCCTATCTTGATACATTTGGTCTGATACAACCCTTTTGAATGTAATGTGGTTGTTGAGACTATGATCAATATAAATATATGGCTCTGTTATGAATATTTAGTTTAGGCATGAAAACCATAGTGTTATTTCCTTATATTTTATGGCATATTTGTTCTTTTTATTTCATGCCATGATGTTTCTCTTGTTATTAAATGCTTGGGTATAAGGATATGATAGCTCATGTTCTACTTTTACATGCATATTCACTTCCATGCAATTAATTCTCTAACAATGGAAAGATCTTCTCACAATGCTCACATAGAGGAGGGGCTCGGTTCCCACACATGCCTTAGGTGAGTTCCTAGTGCCCATTGGGTGATAGGCTAGCGCACATGGGGTTAGAAGTTATTAGATGGGTAAAAATGACTACAATTCTTCTTCTCCCCTGGTTACTTTTGGTGTTCTTTGGACACCCACTAAGGGATTCCATCCTTGAGCTGGATCCGATGTTGGTGCCCATATTTTTCATGCCATATTTAGGGACCATGTGACTGCTTTGGTCTGGATTTCAAAAATGGTTCCCTATTCATTTCCTGTGCTTTCAAACTTCGTGTGGTATTTTTTCCCATCTATGAGTTATCAGCCTATATGCTTGTATCCTTTCCCATAAAATTATTATTTTAAAAGTTAAAAGGAATTTTAGATGACGCGTCTTCATGTTTTGTTAGGAATTTTGGTCATCTTTGCAATGCTGAAATGTATTGTGTAGAATGTAGTTTCTTTTTGATACCCATGAAAGGGAAATACTTTAGAAGATCTCGTAGGATGTGAGAAAATCACAATATGCACTTTACATCTCTTGGGTATTTTTGTGGATTATAAGTAAGTTACCAACCCTATGGATTGAAGAAAAATACATGAGGCGGACGGTTAGAATGAGGTGCGGTAAATTCAAGTTGTTTCATACACCCGAGATATATGTGTAAGGTGTTGGTTTGACTCCAAAGCCTAGAAATATGCATTAGGTCAACTTTGACATGTGGCAATTGGCAATTGTTTGGGACCTGAATTTAAATTTACATTTTACATTGCAATGTGTCTTTATGATCTAAATGAAAATTTTATTACAAACTCGGAATCCTGGCTTTGTAGCTAGTTGAGTACTTGGCATATTTTTGTATGTTCGACATGTATTGCGTAATTGTAAGGATGCCTTATTTTTCATGGCAAGGCTTGAAATTAATTGAGAATTGATCTTGAATTATTCTTGTGGAATGATTCTTGGTTTTAATTTTTATGCGATTATAGGTATTCTTCAAAGAATTAGATTTCATAGGTTCATTTCATGATAAAAATGTATAAGTTTAAGGAGAATTATTATCTTTTAATAATGATGAATCAAAAGAAGATAATACTTCATAATATAGAAAAAAATTGAATGGATTGAAACATTTTTTTCTATGAACAAAATGGGTTTCTATTAAGGGCCCCTACCCTTAGTACATATATAAAAAGAGAAACAAAATTACATATTAGATAATGGTATAGCCATTATTTCTCTCGAGGCTTGATGGAAGGCACGCTAAAAGTTTGTCCCTATGGTTTCTAAATTCCTCATGTGTGACACCACTAAACACAAATTGAATGTCGTTGGCTAGGCCCCATGAAATTATTTTGATCATCGGTTCTTTTACTCCGACCCATGGCCCATTGAGAATTTGAGTGATTTCAATTTTCCTCCTAAGTGATTTCACCAACTCATGAAGATTAAGTCCCCCTTTTAGGTAAGATTTTGAACCTTGACCTATGGATGAAAAACTTTGAGAATCCCGTATGAATCCATCAATTGAATCATTCGGGTGGCATTCTATTTTTCCAGGAGTTGGCCCGACCATCATTTCAACAGCTTGAAATTAAACCACAAAGAACCTCAACTATAAATAGCCACTCTTTTTATTCATTCATTTTTGACCTAGGCGTGGTTTCCCCCTTTGTGATATATGTGTTGTGGTGTAGAAGGGAAGATCTGTTTATAGCAGAGAGGGATCATAATAGGCTCTTAATATATGTATTTCTCATCATGAATCTTGGGAAGGTGATGAAACCATTATTGTTTCAATTTTTCCACTTCTAGATGGTGTTGAGGATGAAGGAGATGGAAGTGCATGGTTTGAAAGATAGGGAAGGAGGCACACATATCAAAAAGTCTATTCAAGAAAGATAAAATTATCACATTATGGGAGGATCATTTTGGAGGATTGTCTCAAACGTTTGGGATGCCAAATATCAACCTAATAAAAGCCTCATTCATCCCAATTAATTGGAATAATTCTTCTAGGTTCTCAAGTACTAGACCTAAGGTGTTTTCTCCTAAAATTGGTGACACCATGGTAGGAAGAGAATGCACAAAGATGAATTATGAAGGGCTCAACAGGATTTGATTAATGGTTTATGGCCTAGAGAATTAAGCAAGTCAAGTTTAAATAGGTATAATTCTTTGGAGTATGTGTGAAGCATTGAATCAAAGTAATGTTGCATATCCCAACTGGATCAATTGGCATGATTTGGCACACATCATTATGGATCATTAATTAAAAATGATTATCCTTATGTGGCATTTAAGTGTTAATGTTTTAAATAAAGGTCTAATCCATTAAATTCCTTTATTTTCCCCATCACACTATACCTTCAAATAAAAATAAAATCACAAAAAGGTGTGATGTGTGATGAATTTAATTTTCATCATATTGGCATGATGGTGACAAGAATAAATGAGATAAAATTGAATACCATTATGGAGGAAATTCCTATTATTTCTCGAAGTTCGAATGGTGATTCAAGCATGAATGAATTAAGAATCCGAAGAATATTCTTTAAAACCCTTATGTCGATAATAGTGTATACAAAAAGGGGAGGGAGTTTAGATAATGTTGTAGATTGATCCCTTTTGGATAGGAAACTTTGTACTCACATGGGTTAATGCTGATATTGGAAGCCACCAGCAACCTTGAAGTATGGAGGGCTTAAGGTTCCTCGGATGTGGATGTAGATCTGCAGGTGCCAAGAAGATAGATGTGATAATGTCTACAAAACTAAAAATGATGTGATTAGATAACAATATGTGAGGGTTGTCAGACAACGACGCCCAATAAGTTTTTAACTTCCTTGGAGGATGTCAACCCCCATGTCTAGAAATATAGAAATGAATGATGAGTAGTACCTAACATGGATTACATAAAAAAATAAATATATGTCAGAAAATGAAAATACTGATAAAGAAATCACTTACTTAACAAAAGTAAACCAAGCTTATGTGAATCAACGACAATTTTGATACCAAAGCTTCTAAGAAATGGATTTTTCAAGAGAATTGTTATCACCAGATCATTACACCCTATGGTTTGCACAAGTGTGTGTGCTTGAGCTCACAGTGTGCTTGTATAAAATTGTTACTAGCTCCAAGTTGTGGGACTTGTTACTTGAGATAGACCTCCAGAGAAAGTTGGTTCTTGCTCCTAAACTACCTAGCACAATCTATTGTAATGTAGGAAAAACTATATAATCCTAATCTAACTTTCCAAGAGACTAGGGGAGAGAGTACATGAAAACAAATCCTACACTAAAGTGGTGATACACTAGAAAAGGAGAGTGTGAGAATAGTCTTCCAATGTGTGAAAAGTAGAAGCAAAATGCATACTAGGAAGGGTGATAACAGTTCTCCACAATCTCGAGATAAGCTTGGAAAGATCTTGGAGCATGATAGAAATCCTAGCCGTACTGGTTAGTTGGATTTATTGCATGCATTATGTGCTGGCAAACAGGTACACCGCTGCAAACCAGTCACTTCGCCCTATGCGAAATCAAAGGAACAGCTACCCTTCACATGCTTTCTGGGTCTTTAATAAGCCTGGTCCAGAGATGTTAGTTTGCAGTTTGATCGCTGTTGTTAAGTGACTGTTGCTGTTAGTTTGCTGTTTTTCATTGTTTAGTTGTTGTTTTGTCGCTGCAGCTTGGCTGCTTTCTGCTCTGTTTCATTTTTGCATTTTGGAGTTTGGCTCCATTTGATCTCCTCTCTGTATCTAGATTTTGATCCTTTCTCTGTTCTTCTCTTTCCCTTTCTGGCTATTGAGCTTTTTTGTACAAGGGTATAGTCCCTTTCAAAAAACTAATTTACCAATAATTAAAAAAATAGTTCTCCACATTCTAACAATCGAATTCACAACAATATTTCATGCATACACAATGATAATGAATCCTTGAAATAATGTAAAATAGACACAATATATTTGTAAAGAGATTGAAGGGGCAAGAGGAATGCAAACAAACACAACAGGGGAAGATACATCCACAAACTCATATTTATTGCTTCATGATATGCACAATTCAATCTATTACAAAACAAGGGCCTAGATCACCATGCAAGGATTCCACTACAAGGGCTTGCAGCACATTGGCTTCACAAAATAAATTTGTACAGAGTTTTGCTACTCAAAACTATCTCCTTTTACAATGAGCCCAACACTCCAATTTATAGATTTCTAAGAGGAGAGAGAGAGAGAGGAAAAATAAAAATCCCAAAAATTTTCCTTCAACCACTTACAAGATGTAGTAAATGAATTTAAATGATGTTCTATTACTTGAAAAAGTCTCCCCATATTGTCCCATGACTTGCAGCAATGAGAAATGTCACCCATGCTTCATTGAATGCATCCCAACTACCAATAACGCATTGTCGAGAACCTGGCCACGTTTTCTATAAAATCATCATCTATTTCTTACCAAATTCTGAATTTCATGATTTTTTTACATTTTTATTGGAAACACAATTCCAATGGTACCAATTTTGTGCATTTCACCGAGAAATGCAAAAGTTATGGCCTTACGAGCGCGAAGGCTATTTTGGGTCTGCCATGGATTTCTGTCATTTAACGGGAATGGGCATATGATTGACTGGGGTTGAAGATGTTTCCTTTGTTTTCATAAATCTAACCTCATCAAAATTAAGAAAGTCAAATTTTGTGAAAATTAGAGCTAGGGTCAAAAGTTATGGCCATTTGAATTTTGAGAGGGTCAAGCACTGAGTTTTCCTTTGTATGTGGGAATTTCGGGGAACTCATGTCCCGTCTGTACTTGGACCATCTAGAGCTCCTTTCTCTACTTTTTCCAATTCCCTCTTGGTGTGGATATTTTGAATTTTGGTGTCCCGCTTGTCTCGATGTTGATCGGGCCGTGAGGGCCGTTGACCTCTGCTTTTGCCACACTACTTTGTTGATCGACTTTATCACCTTTACGCGTCCCATGCGTACTTGTGTCCTAGGTGTCCCATGGACTACGTGGGACAAAAATATCTGATTTATCCACACAAAAAGGAATGTGGCCATTTCGGCGATGCATGTCCTGGATGTCCCGATGTCCCACGGACCATCCGGACATATTTTTCTGATTTTTCTGCACAACAAAGGAATCAGCCATTTTGGGTTTTCAGGTCCCAAATGTCCCATGTGAACTTGTGTGGCTTGGGACAAAAACTTCTGATTTTTCCAAACTACACTAAAAGAGGCCATTTTTTTGGATTTTTAACTTTTTCTAACTTCTTGTATTTTTCTTTGGACAGGGAAGTTAGAGAAGATCCAAAGGACCCTCAAGACCTGATTTTTGGGCATTTGACCAATTTTACTCCCTCATGCCTAAAAATCATGCAGGTTATCCAAATTTACCTTGAGGGGTGAATATGGGATAACAAGAACCACATAAGTCTTTCCAGGAGATGGACGTGCTAAAAGAACATGCCAACATGTGGATTTTCTAAACACACTACAAAGGCATGAGTATGGTATCAAAATGGTAATAATGAAAATGAGAAGTTATAACACCAAAGGTTCAATTTTATTTCCAAAACTTTATTGAAATAAGGGGAGAAGGAATTTATATATAATCTAAGGAGGGAGTTAACTAAGCGATTATATATAACCCTAGTTTACAAAAGTAACCTTGATTACAAGACATGATTTGAATGAGAATAGATTTGATATCAATTGGATTTGATGGAGTGGGGCTCATGATTAAAAAAGAAAGGATATGATATTGAGTGGGGACATGATTGAAAATTTTAGGTGGAATAATGCATCTCATGAGGATTATTTTTAATTTAGGAGTGGGATGTCGGATGTGTATATTATTATTCAATTTATGGGTGGGGCTCATGAATTGAATAATATTGACATATTGATTATTAGGGGAGGTGAAAGGATTTGATCATGAGTTTGATAGAGATAGATGGTAAAGATTGGATGGGTGAAGAAAATATGGACAAGACACATAACCAAGGCAAGATGCCCCAGGACAAAAAGGATTGCAAGAACAATGAAAAACATGGCGGTGACTCCAATATCACATCGGTAGAGGACAATTTTTGTCTCAAAAGAGATGGACGACAACGTTCTACGAACCAGTGAGTGGGTGAAGATCACTGCAATATGGATGTAGGCCACAATGACCAAGGGTCGTAGGAAAACATCAAAGTATGTGAAAGGTATGTGAAATCCTTCGTTTATAAGGAATCGAGTGAAAACTCATACATCTGTAAAAGGGAAGAGGATGAAAATAATGATGCCCCAGCATAGGACATGAAAATGACCAAGAAGGAAAAGTTGAAGATGGGTGGTGGAATAATATGCCCAAAGGGGAATGAGTATGGCCACAAAGGTGGACATTGAGAGTAGATTGGATAGAATTGTGAGATACAATGTCCTAAAAGGAGGTTAATAGTTTTAAGTCATGGGAATGGTGGGGAAGATTACGATTGATGTTTGCCAAGAAAAAGTAGAACAATCACTTATGAGGGAAAAGGTGATAGGTGATGGTTGTTTTGGTATCTTTGAAGATGAAAATTCCATGGGAATAAATTCTTAGAAATAGATATGATGATGCCCCTCTAAAGGGATTGTGAAGATAAAAGATGTGACAAATTTCTCAAAAAGAGAATAGGTCAATGTTGCGAGAGAGAGAAGGAAGAGAACGAGATGTAATGAAATGGAACAACAATGGTGTATAAATGGAGAAACATCGCAATTCATTGTGAATGCTAGGTGTGAGGATGTGTTAAAGGACGTGTTGTCAAAATTCCCCCAGGGTAAATTTCGATAACATGCATCAAAAGTTGCAGAAAGGCAAATAGGTTGATCCAGGAAAAAGTGTAAAAATTGGCTAAGTCCTGCTCAAGGGAGCAACTGGGACATTTGGGACGTCAAGGCGCGGATCGGCCGAAAAGCCTCCAGGTGGCCCAAATTACATTTGGGACAATCGGGCAGTATCTGTGGCGGGCGCGAAAAGCCGATCCGGCTGAAAGAAGAAAAATTGGCTGTGTTGCTCAGGACGTTTGGGACAAAAAGACCCGAACCGGCCGGATCGGCCGAAATGAGCACAGGCAGTCGAAAAGCAATTGGGACATCTGGGCCGCAAAGGCGCGAATCGGCCGAACCGGCCGAAAAGAGTCAAGTTAGTCCGAAGCAGAGTGGGACAAGCGGGCCAAAAATGCCCGAACCGGTGAATCGGCGAAATGAGTCGAGAGGGTCCAAAATCAAATGGGACATCCGGGACAAATGGAAGCGAAGTGCGCGAAGGAGCCGAAGGAGCCAAAGACCAATCGGAAACTGCCACGTGTCCTCACAGGAGAAAGGTCAAAAGGTCAAAGGGACGAGTTATCGAGCGTTGAACCGAACCAATGAAATGGCGCCACGTGTCCAAGCTGGGCCCGGAAATTTCAAAGGAAAGCCCGCCAAAAGGTAGAGGAGAGAGAATTATTCAGTGAATCAGAGCTTGCCACGTGTCATCCAAGTGGCAGAGCGCGGGAAGAATTTCAAAAATCCGTTTTCGTCTGTTCCGTGCCCTAAATCTTCAGATCGCCATAACTTTTGATCCAGAGCTCGGATTTGCGCGCTCTTTATATCAACGGAAAGCTGGTAAAATTCTCTACACGTTTCCAAGGTCAATCTTGCATTTTGGTTCAGTTTGGAGGATGAAAATCAAGAAACACCTCCAGCGCGAATAACCAAACAGAAGTGATGCGTCAACAAACAATTTTAATGCAGCAGACAGTTCGCCGCTCTTGTTAGGCAGCCCGCCGTTTCGCCAGGATCCGCCGCTTCTGCCATGATGAGATGAGTTAAATGCATTCAGGAGGTGGTTGGGGTAGATTTCAATTTCCTCTCTCTTTTCTCTCTCATTCTTCCTATAAATTGTAAGGAGGGGCTTCTTTCTAAGGGTTGGACATTTTCTGCTTTGCAACCCCTCCCTTCTCTCCTGTTCATAAGAAGATTTGTGGAGTTTTCAAACCTCCCATATAGACTGTAACACCGTTTTTTTGCCTTTTGGCCATTGCAATGTATTGAATCGATCCTTGAGCAATATATATGTGTCTGTGGTTGCTTCTAAACCCTCTTACATATTTATTACTGTCATTTTTGATCTTTCATTGCATTTTTGCTATCTGTGCATGGTGTTGTGTTATATCTACATGGTCTGTGTTTAATTTGGCAAAGCATATGTTCTTCATTCCTCGGTGCATCACCTCTATTAGCTTAGATTTATTTTATGCATCTTCTTACCTTGTCTCCTTGGCAGATTAGATTAGATTTTGAGAAAACCCTCTGCATATTTCGTGTGCACCTGAACAGAGGAATAGGAACAGCACCTTTCTCTGGAGATTCCTTTCTCACTCTTCAAGTCCCACACTTGGAGAAAGGATTCAATGTTATGCAATCACACTTTGGATATTAGTATGATCAACCTAGAAATCGATTAACATCCACGGGTGCTTTGATTTTGCATCAGCAGATTTTGGCACGCCAGGTGGGACCAGAGAGGTCTCATTTTTATTGCAGCAAGGTTGATGTGCATCTGCTGCAATTTTCTTGCTTGAAAAGAGCTATTATTTGCATATCTGGCGACTCCAAGGGGAAGAATCAACTAGTTTCAGCAGTCAGGCCTAAAAGCTTATGAGAAGAATCACAAGGTCAAGAGTGGAGAAGAGGAAGTCTTTGTTTGAATACCTGCAACTATCTCCAAGAAGAAGGCAAAGAGGAAGAAGGATTCAAAGGTCTCCATCTCCACCAAGCAGAACTCTCTCAACTCCTCCACAGCAGAGGCCTTTCTTTCAATATACAAGGGTTTTAAGACCAATCAGAATGGCGCAACCAGTAAACCCCTATGTCAACTTCACAGGCAGCAGCCCACTTGCTCTCAATGCACAAAATCCAATCCCAGTAGCAGCATTGAAGAACATTCCATATTTTACTGGAGAAAATCGACCACTCTCTGGTGATCATGTCCAAGGACATTGCTAACATTTGTGCAATCCATGAGATTAATGAGATGCAAGTAGCTGTCAAATTGCTGGCGTCTTCATTCAAGGGGAAAGCATTGCAATGGTTTAGGAGCCTTGAAGCTGGCTCTATCACAAACTGGAATCAGCTGTGTATTGCACTTCATGATCAATTTGGAGAAAAGGGAGACAACTTGTCTCTTTTGGAGCAGCTGACAACCATCAAGAGAGCTCCCAATGAGCAGCTAACCGACTTCAACTTCAGATTTCAAAGATCTTGGGATAGAATTCCGGTGGCAGTCAGGCCAACAGCAGAAGGTGCTTTTCTATACTACCTTAAAGCTTTAAATTCTGATATTTCTATGTTGGTTCAATCTATGGGAGGCACAACTATCCCTGCTACTTATAGTATTGCCATTAGAGCTGAAAATTGTCTGATTCAAGCTGGCAAGCTAGCTCCTAGGCCTCCAATGCCGTTATATCCAAGTTTAGAGAGCCCAATTACTAGTCAAGCACCTGTCTTAACTCCTATCCCCACTCCTAGGAATCAGAGTTCAAACGAAGCTTCCACTTCATCTCCAAGTGCCCCAAATGAGCTTCAAGAAGTCATGAAGCAACTGCAAAATTTAGGTAATGAGCTAGTCACACTCAAAAGACAACAAGCTCAAGGTTTTAGACCTTCGTATCAGCCTCAAGCTCAACCTAATAGGCAGCCGTATCAGCCTCAAAGACCACCTAATCCAGCTGCAAATTTAAATCAAACAAGGCCTCCTGTCAATAGACCTTTCCAGCCCTATAATTCAAATGCCATATCTGCCTCTAGGGCATTAGTACCAGCACAAAATAATATGGCACAGGAGTACGACTGGTGTTACCCTTGCAATCTACCTCACAATCAGTCAGCATGTTTCAATGGTGCATTGAATCAGGCCTTGATGGTGCAAACCATTGGTGTTGCTCAAGATCCAAGCCAGGAGGAGAATCAACAGCAACAAGAAGGACCCCCAACAGAAACCACATTGGCAAATTGGCAAACGGAAGACTTCTGTGGAGTTAACCAACAGCCTTTTCAAGGCATGGCTGCCAATACACGGTCAAAGAAGAGAAGCATAGAAGAGGGACAATCGTCTAATCCAGTTGTTTCTCAACCCACTCTTACACAACAAGGGGTCAGTAGACCAAACACAGATCCAAACCTGCAAAATCAGCCCAAGATCCCTGTTGTAGCAACACATGCACCCGTTCAAGTTCCAGAAAAGGTTGTACCAAGTAAGGGGCAGCAAAGGGATAGTTCATCCCCTTTCAACATCATCGATCAAATGAAGAAGACACATGTGAACATTTCCATGTGGGAATCACTGGCGATCCCAGGACAACGAGACCTACTGCAAGCTGTAGTGGCTAACTGGTCTGCCACAAATGTATCAAACCAGGGACATGAGAAAATTCTCACTAATGCAGTGCAACATGAGGGGGACCAGACAAGGAAAATTTTGAAGCCTCCGCCTTTCTATGTTTCATTGATTGTTGGAAATCACTTGGTGCACAACTGCATGTTAGATTCAGGGGCCAGTAGTTCGGTGATGCCAAAGCAAATAGCGACCAACTGGGTTTGAAATATGAGCCAGTACTGAAAGGAGTTGTACAGTTAGATGGAACGGCAGTGGGGACTATTGGAGTCATCAAGGAGTTAAGTCTAACACTACATTCCTGTCCTAATGTTACAGTTTTGCAAGATGTATCTGTGATTGACCTTCCACCACTCTTTGCGTTGTGTCTATCAAGAGACTTCACTGCGAAAATCGGTGGATATTTATCTGCAGATTGGTCGCACATGATTTTTAGGACAAGGTATGGAGCCAAAGCAACAATCAGGTCAGAACCAATTGCCAATTTCCATATTGAGCCTTATGTACCAGGCCCTATCAATGCAAATTGCTCAGCTTTTGATCAGGAGGAATGTTCAAGTGATCTAGAAACAGGTACTAAGGTCGAGGGAATTCCTGATTTAACTTTGGATGAATGGGCAAACAAAAGTCATGAATTTGACCCATACAAAGAAATTGAAGAATCTGAATTAGGCGTGTATTGTATACACGAGGAAAATTCACCCATTCCTGACATCATCCAGCCTGAACAAAGAGATGAAAACAAAATCTGGAGATTATTCTTCGATGGTTCGAGAAGCAGACAAGGTGCTGGAGGCGGTGCAGTGTTGATTTCACCACAGGACATCAAATATTTTTCGGCTTTCCGTTTCCAGTTTTCCTGTTCGAACAACACGGCTGAATATGAAGCATTGATTCATGGACTTCATTGGGCCAGGAAAAAGGACATAAAGAACTTACAGGTGTTTGGCGATAGCGAGCTAATCGTCAACCAAGTTAGGGGGCAACATGCTACAAAGAACGACTTGCTGAGGAGCTACAAGAATAGGGTATGGGACCTCATTGAGGATTTCGAAGCTTTCAACATTGTGTCCATACCCAGGAAAGGAAATGAAGCCGCAGATAGGCTCGCAGCAGTTGGAGCAATGTTTGATGTGGTTGACAACATCAGAAGAGGAAAAATACAACCACACATCCATGTGGTTGTAAGGCCAGTAGTTCCAGATAATAACACGAGCTGGCAGGTGTTTGAGAATGATCAACAGATCGTCAATTTCTTGCAAGAAGAAGCCGAATTTTCGGCTAGGAATCAGGACAGATTAGAGCAGCAGTATGGGGATCAAGTAGTACAGCTGCGGACAAACAAGCTTCCTAAGGGTTTGGTAACATTGGAGTCTATCTTCAACCCTAACGACCAGTTTCGTAAGGAAAAGGCAAACATACAGGTCAAGAGAGAAGATTCGGAGCCAATTCCGGTTGGGGAAGGTAAAACACTTCAAATTGGCAAAGTGGCCACCGAACAGGAGAAATCAGATTTCATACAACTTTGCCAAGAGTTTCCAGATGTCTTCGCTTGGAGCTATGAAGACTTAAGAGGATTCAATCCAAATTTGGCACAACATACCATAGAATTGGATCCAGATGCTAAGCCCGTCAGGCAGAAGCAGAGACCAGTCAACCCTCACATTGAGCCTCTAATGAAGAAAGAGCTTAACAAGCTAATCGAGGCAAGCATTATATTCCCTATCAAGCACTCAAGCTGGGTTGCGAACTTGGTTCCGGTCAGGAAGAAGAGCGGAGAAATCAGGTTGTGTGTGGACTTCCGAGACCTCAATAGGGCATCTCTCAAAGACCATTACCCGCTTCCTTCAATGGAACAAATATTGCAAGTAGTATCCGGTTCAGAGAGATTCTCTCTCCTAGACGGCTACTCAGGGTACAATCAGGTGATGGTGAAAGAAGATGACCAATTCAAGACGGCTTTCACCACCAAATGGGGAACCTATGCCTACAAGAAAATGCCATTTGGGCTATCAAATGCTGGAGCCACCTTCCAAAGGGCAATGGATATGGCATTCAAGGGGTTGATCAATAAAATAGTTTTGATATATCTTGATGACATCACTGTATTCTCAAAAAGTGCAGCGGATCACCTCTGTCATTTGAGGCAAGTATTTCAGAGATGTAGAAGGTTTGGGGTATCATTGAATCCCAAAAAATGCATATTCTTGGCTCACGAGGGAAAGCTTTTAGGCCATATTGTTTCAAAGGAGGGGTTGACGATTGACCCAGAAAGAGTTGAAGCAATTCAAGCATTGCCATTGCCGAGTCACAAGAAGGCTCTTCAAAGCTTCTTGGGAAGGATCAATTTTGTCCGTAGATTTGTCCCAAATTTTGCTGCTCTTGTGAAGCCAATAACGCTGATGTTAAAGAAGAGCATGGCATTTAAGTGGACATCTGAAGGCAAAGCAAGTTTTGAGGCAATAAAAGAGGCTATATCTCAAGCTCCGACTCTCGTCAATCCAGACTTCTCCAAAGACTTCATGCTATATGCCTTTGGTGGTGGGGAAATGATTTCTGCAATCCTGGTACAACAAAACAAAGGAGGATTAGAACAACCAGTTGCTTTCTTCAGTCAAGGCTTGGAGGAATACGAAACTAGGTACTCTTTCATTGAAAAGCATGTCCTTGCGGTAATCAGAAGCTTAAAGAAATTCAAGCACCTAGTCTCAAACAACAAGATCCAATTATTAGTCTCACATGCTGGGGTTAAGGACTTCCTTCTGAACAAGGATCTGAATGAGAAACGTGCAGGATGGATAACCCGCGTCATGGAATATGACATCGAGATCAAGGTTACCAAACTAGTACGTGGGAAGGGACTATGTGAGCAGCTAGCCTTAAGTCAACAAGTTGAAATAGGTAATGAAAAAGAAGCTGTCCTGCTGTTACAAGATGATCAAAAACAGGAAAATGATGATGTGTCTACTCCCTGTTGGACTCAGAATATGATACATTTCCTACAGACAGGCATGTGCCCTCCAGAAATGAGCAAAGCAAAAAGAAGGTACTTCAGACTACAAGCAGTTCCTTATGTGCTTGTTGATGGTATCTTGTTTAAAAAAGACATCAACGGTGTTCTATTGAGATGCGTTGGGACAGGTCAGATTGAGAGGATCTTACAAGAGTTCCATGACGGGGAGGCAGGAGGCCATTTCACCCCACGAGTAACAGCTCTCAAAACCATGAAAGCTGGTTACTATTGGCCTACTATATTCAATGATTGCTATTCATGGGTCAAAAAATGCAAGAAATGTGCATTCTTCACGGGGAAGGGAAGGTTAGCGGCCAAGACTCGCCCCTTCGTCCAATTTGATGAGATCATCCATTCATGCGGTGGGGATTGGACTTCATTGGAGTCATCAATCCCACCCGAGAGTCAAGGCCACAAGTGGATTCTTACAACTCTGACGACTATTTCACCAAGTGGACCGAAGCGATAGCGCTCAAAGAAGCAAGTGAGTCTAGCATACTAGACTTTTATGAAGGAATAGTAACCAGGTTCGGTGTGCCGGCCACCATCATATCAGATAATGCATTAGCATTCATAGGTTCAAAAATTACAGAATGGGCTGTCAAGAATGGAATCTATTTGAGCACCTCTTCAAATTATTACCCGCAGGGTAATGGACAGGCAGAGTCCACAAACAAGAATTTGCTAAAAATCATCAGAAGGACTCTGGATGAAAATCAAAGAACATGGCATACAAGGCTAAAATCAGCATTATGGGCTGACAGAATAACACCAAAGAGGTCTACAGGTAATTCTCCCTACAAGTTGGTCTATGGGAAGGAGGCAGTATTGCCTATATCATTAGAATTGCCAGCCTTGGAGCTCATGAAGCAGCTTGAGTTATCTGAGTTCGAACCAATGGAGGTCAGGTATGTAGAATTGATGGAATTAGAAGAAATCAGAGAACATGCGATTCAGACGATTGAAAAGGATCAGGCCGTAGTAAAAAGATGGTTTGATAAGAGAGCTGGAGCAAAGACTTTCCAGGAAGGGGACCTAGTTCTGAAATGGGATGCAGATCGGGCAAAACCAGGAAGGCATTCCAAGTTTGATGCCATCTGGAGTGGTCCCTACATGGTCACGGGATGCAAAAAAAGTAATGCCTTCCAATTGTCTGCATTGGATGGAGAGGAACTTCAGATTCCGGTTAACGGAGTCTATCTTAAACATTGCTACTAGAAAAGGTTTTCCCTTGTAAATATTAGTTTAGATTCCCTTAATTCCTCTAAGTGCGTATGCACATTGTCCTGTTGTAGTTAGGTTTCTATTTCCCTAAGTGCTTTGGCACAGGTTTCGCTGCTCTCGGGTCGTTTTCTACAGTTCGGAGTGTTGCTGGAGAAGAAGTTGCAGTATCAGGCTTGTTTCAGGTTATTGCTTATAACTCCATGCCCAATGGATTGCTAAAAGGCCACTGATCTTCTACCTAGCAGGCAGGTAACCCCGCTGAATCGTCAAAACTGTTGTCAAAATTTCCCCAGGGTAAATTTCGATAACATGCATCAAAAGTTGCAGAAAGGCAAATAGGTTGATCCAGGAAAAAGTGTAAAAATTGGCTAAGTCCTGCTCAAGGGAGCAACTGGGACATTTGGGACGTCAAGGCGCGGATCGGCCGAAAAGCCTCCAAGCGGCCCAAATTACATTTGGGACAATCGGGCCGAATGCGCGGCGGGCGCGAGAAGCGATCCAGCCGAAAGAAGAAAAATTAGGTCATGTGTTGCTTTCGGGACATTTGGGACAAAAAGACCCAAACCGGCCGGATCGGCGAAATGAGCACAGAGCGGTTGAAAAGCAATTGGGACATCGAGCCGTAAAGGCGCGAATCGGCCGAACCGGCTGAAAAGAGTCAAGTTAGTCCGAAGCAGAGTGGGACAAGCGGACCGAAAATGCCCGAACCGGCCGAATCGGCCGAAATGAGTCCAGAGGGTCCAAAATCAAATGGGACATCCGGGACAAATGGAAGCGAAGTGCGCGAAGGAGCCAAAGGAGCCGAAGACCAATCAGAAACTGCCACGTGTCCTCACAGGAGAAAAAGTCAAAAGGTCAAAGGGACGAGTTATCGAGCGCTGAACCGAACCAATGAAATGGCGCCACGTGTCCAAGCTGGGGCCCACAAGGAAATTTCAAAGGAAAGCCCGCCAAAAGGCAGAGGAGAGAGAATTATTCAGTGAATCAGAGCTTGCCACGTGTCATCCAAGTGGCAGAGCGCGGGAAGAATTTCAAAAATCTGTTTTCGTCTGTTCCGTGCCCTAAATCTTCAGATCGCCATAACTTTTGATCCAGAGCTCGGATTTGCGCGCTCTTTATATCAACGGAAAGCTGGTAAAATTCTCTACACGTTTCCAAGGTCAATCTTGCATTTTGGTTCAGTTTGGAGGATGAAAATCAAGAAACACCTCCAGCACGAATAACCAAACAGAAGTGATGCGTCAACAAACAATTTTAATGCAGCAGACAGTTCGCCGCTCTTGTTAGGCAGCCCGCCATTTCGCCAGGATCCGCTTTACCATGATGAGATGAGTTAAATGCATTCAGGAGGTGGTTGGGGTAGATTTCGAATTCCTCTCTCTTTTCTCTCTCTTTCTTCCTATAAATTGTAAGAAGGGCTTCTTTCTAAGGGTTGGACATTTTCTGCTTTGCACCCTCCCTTCTCTCCTGTTCATAAGAAGATTTGTGGAGTTTTCAAACCTCCCATATAGACTGTAACACCGTTTTTTTGCCTTTTGGCCATTGCAATGTATTGAATCGATCCTTGAGCAATATATATGTGTCTGTGGTTGCTTCTAAACCCTCTTACATATTTATTACTATCATTCTTGATCTTTCATTGCATTTTTGCTATCTGTGCATGGTGTTGTGTTATATCTACATGGTCTGTGTTTAATTTGGCAAAGCATATGTTCTTCATTCCTTGGTGCATCACCTCTATTAGCTTAGATTTATTTTATGCATCTTCTTACCTTGTCTCCTTGGCAGATTAGATTAGATTTTGAGAAAACCCTCTGCATATTTCGTGTGCACCTGAACAGAGGAATAGGAACCAGCCTTTCTCTGGAGATTCCTTTCTCACTCTTCAAGTCCCACACTTGGAGAAAGGATTCAATGTTATGCAATCACACTGGATATTAGTATGATCAACCTAGAAATCTGATCAACATCCAGGGGTGCTGTGATTTTGCATCAACAGGGCGTAATGAGAAAGAGAAAAGGGAATGGACAGGAGTAGTAGTTGATTATGAGAAGAGCAAGAAAGGCCAAAGGTGAAGGAGACAAGGGCGTGGAATAGAGTGGAAGGAGATGGAGGAGGAGAATAAAAATGGAATGAAAGGGGAGGAAGAGGATAAAAAATATGGAGGAGAGGAGAAGGGATGATAGGGGAACAAGGAAATGAGAAGACAAGAAAATGACAGAGTAGAGGGTGAAATTATGAAAAAGGGAGAGATTTATTCAAAATGAAAGGTGTGAAGGAGGGTGAAGTAGATGAAGGGAGAGAAGTAATGGAAAATAAAAGAGATGATAGAGTAGAGAAGATTGAAGGAACCGAGATCATGGTGAAGAAATCCAAGGCAAAGAATATGGAAGCTGGCAACATGGAAATGCATGTGGATGATGTGATGATAAAAATGATAAGACAACATTGAAGAGCTAGGTTATCGATGGGGAAGTAAGAAGGAATCACGAGAATAAAAATGGGATGAAGATGATATAGAGGAGTTGAAATAAGATGAGGAGAAGAAAGGAGGAGAGGAAAATGAAGAAAATTGCATAGAAGAAATGGAATCAAGAACAGAGAAATTTGGTAAAGAGTGAGCGAAAGATCGGGAACATAAAGAGAAACTAAAGGGGAGGAATGACACAGATTGGAAAAGATGCGAGAGATACATGATATGAGGATAATTTGATAATGATAAAATAGAGAGAGGATGAATGATGAAGACAATAAAGAAATTGGCAAGGAAGAATGGAAGATGGAGAGGTGGCAAAGAAAAAGAGGGGAATGGATAAGAGAGGCAATGCCAGTGAGGGGGTGTTAGGAGAAATCCACCGATAATGATCAATAGAAAAGGATGGGAGGAAAGGTGAGAGGAGGGAGAAATTAAATGAGAAATGGAAGAGGGAACGCCAATGAAATGGTGTTAGTAGAAGTCCCCGATAATGATCGGGGGCATAGAGGAATGAAGGAATGAAGATAGAATGGAGGAGGTCAAAGAGAAGGATCTAGGTTGTGCATAATAGGGATAAGTGATTTTTAGGAGAAGTCCACTAATAATTATTAGTGTAGAAATACAATATGATGATGAAAGATTGTTATGGTATGATCAACAACAATGACGAATAAGCATGGGAATAGATATGTGGAATAAATCAAGAAGGTGGAGTGGAAAGAGTAAAGAAAGGAGAGATAATGATTTTTTCGGAGATGAAGGTGAAGAGAGGATGTAGTGGATGAGAATGAATCAAGTAAAATTGAAGAAAAAATACATGGAATGAATGGGGAAGCAATGGGTAAGTAATATTACCAAGCGAGGGATGATGGAGATGAAAAGTGGGCAAGTAGGAAGTTTTGTTTATGAGAATGGAAGAGGAGGTGAGAGGATGTGATTATGGGGAATGAAGATAAAATGGTGATGGTGAGAATGTGGAGTGGTTGGTGAGTGCAAGATGATATATTATCCTTAAGAGGGACTCTTAAGTAAGATCACTTGGCCGCAGGAGGAGTTAAGTAAGATCACCAAACTGGAAGTGATGATATGAAAGGAGAAATACAACATTGTATTGGGTATATGTGTGGAATGGTTGGTTGGATAAGATGGTTATGATGAGATACAAGAGACAAAAGATGAGGGAAATATTATGGAATGTGGAAGGGTCAGATGGAAAACCAGTCTTAAGATAAAAGTTTAAGTAATAATGTCATGCGATGGGGATAGTTTAGTATGAACGCCAAGTCAAAGAAGATGAATAATGATGAAAAGAATGAGTAGTGTATACAATAATGGAAAAAGAGATGAAAGGAGGTGATAACAAGGTGATAATAAGGAAACAAAGGAGTGTGACAAGAGTATATGGAGGAAAATAAATAGTGTAGATGGAGAGTGTAAGGGAAATCCTTAATTGGGATGCCCACGTTATGAGAGTTATGAAGTATAAGTTATGAGTGGAAGTGGTGGAGTGAAAATAAATTTATGGTGGTGATTGTCATCCGATGAAAGAGGAGATGGTGGAGAAGCTTCTACAAGAGGAGGATCTAAGGAAGATGGTATATCTTAGCCAAGATGATCGTGCAAAAGGGGTGTAAGTAAGATCATCAAGGTGAAAGTGGGTGAGTATAAATTCATAACGAGGATGAATGGATCAAATGCATGGTGACCATGGTCGAGATAAGGAGTTGTTGTATAAAAAATTTCACTTGAGAAATATCCTCAAGCGGGATTCACAAACGAAAAAATGTGTTCATAAGAGCATTTATGGATATCATTGATAGATATAGATTTCATGGTGTGAAATTTGATGTGATTTTGGTAAAATATAACATTGATGAGATAAACAAAACATAATCATGATAAGGAGGATGCATGGAAACCATGTTTCTAACTAGATTGGAAGTAAACAAGAAAGGGTACCACTCAAGGAAATTCACTTGCAGCCAATAGCATGTGGTAACATAACCAACGATAATTAGTTATACCAAAATATCAACATGAGCAAGTTATGGATGAAATATTCTCAGACAGCTAATGTCGATACAACAAAGGGATTTAAAGATGTAACTTGTATATGGGAAGTGGGATCTCCATAAATGGTTGTTCTAGAACTATGCCCCAACTCGGAAAGGGGAAGATGCAAACTAATCAATGCAATATGAGAAAACTAATTGTAGGATGTGATGCTATATAGAAGGTTGATCGATGCGGGAAGCCTTTTTCCAATGATAAGAGAGTAGCCATTCTTCAAGGGTATGGTCTAATTTATATATAATATGGATGGAAATAATCATATATATGATAGTCGTCCTTCAAGGAATTGGTCTATTTCTTGTGATTTTTTAATCTAACTTTGATTTGCATGCTTTTCTATTTAAATTCCTTTTTTCTTTTTCCTTTTTACATGAACATCTATCGTTCGAGGGATCAATCTATTTTTGATAACTTTTATTTTGTTTTTATGCATGAATTTAAACTTTACATGAGGGAGAAATGGGAATAGTAGACCACTTAAGAGGGGATAATGAATGTAGAAGAGATACCCCTGGACCCTTTACATGACTACAATAGGAGAATGATATGGTGATGGATGTAATGATTGTGGAGTTCTCACCAAATGGGAGAACTTATCCATAATGAATATGCTATGAGTAGATCCATGGTACTCATATTTAAGGTCATATCAAAGTAGTGATGGTAGACCACATAGTTCATATCATTACCGTGATAGATGGAAGAGGTTCATGATAGATGAATGATTTAAGGGTATGACTATCTAATCATTGATAGGTATGTTAATAGTAGAATGGATGCAAGTGAAACTACATTAAGAGGTTTTGTCTCTAGTTTACCACCATGGGAAGGAAGACATTAAGTTGTAACAGGATGAGATGATAGTTTGCAAAGGATTAGATGTGATAGAAAAGTGGGAAATAAAACTATGTCCTTAAGGAAGCAAAAAGATGACCACAATGGTGGATTTTGATGAAAATAAATGGTGCCCCAAGAGAGACACAAATATAGTCCTTGATAAGAAAATAGAAAAAGTAGTCCCTCAAAGAAAGAAAAACATGGCCTCAAAGGAGGACTTCGATGAAAATAAATGGTCCCTCAATGGAAGGAAAAATATGGCCACAATAGTGGACTTAAGATGAGATGAAGATTTAGATAGAATTAGTTTAGATTGGATGAATTTGGATGAGGTAAATAAAACAATGTCAAGGAGCGAATTCCCCTAGTATCAAGGGAGTTGTATGGATGATATACTCAAGGGAAAGGGAAGGTTGATCCCCCAATGAATTAACCATGGATGAGTTATAGGATTTCAAAATATTTTAGATGAGATTGTTTTGGATTTGGATTGGATAAATGGTCGGAGACCACAAGTGTGCTTGGCAAGATAATTATTATTGATGAATAATGAAGAACCTTCCTTTAGAGGAATGTCATGTGTAGGAGGGATGTTAAGGGATGATGTGGATGAAGGAATCATGGGAAACCTGACGGATGGGATAAAAATTGGATTATATGTAGATGGAGAAGGATGTTTTCCTTGAGTGAGGAAATCATCTTTCTCAATAAGGTTATGGATGATTTTCTAAAATGCCTTAAAATGTTCGATTTCATGTCCTGGGTACGATGATAAGTGAAAATGAAATTAGTATTGAACCATGATGGATTTGGATTATGGGGATTGAAATATTTAATGGGAAGAAGTTTGATGGTAGATATTCAAGTTAAATGTCGAAGGATATCTACGTAAGAACCCATCAAAGTGTCATGCTTGTGGTTTTTGATAGAGTATTTCAGCTTGGAGTTAGTGGAAGAAGTGGAGATAGATTGGATGAGTGAATTAGATTTCTTAAAAGAAAAATTAATTTTGAGAGGAGAGTTAGATTGTTTGGATTAAGATTTAGGTGAGGATATACATTGGAAGGGTATATTATATGTCTTGGACAAAAAGTCATATTGGGTTGAAGGATGGTATTGTTTGGATTGGTATTGGTATGATCATTGCGAGATGTTGTAACACTAGATTTCTAAAAAGAGGAAGACCTGAATTTTTATGAGAATACGCAGGAGATTGTTGGGGATGTTTACCACAAACCTTATTTTTATCGAGAAGATTTACCCTTGGTAGGTATGATAATAATCTCAACTGGAGAATATGATGGTGGTGGTGTGGATATTGATGGAGAAATTTTCCTAAAACAAGAAGAGGATATTAATGGAGAAATATGTGTTTATATGATGTGATTAATGAGATTTATGTGAGATGTGTATTATTTAGGTTTTGGCATGGAAAGAGGGAGAATGTAAACCATCTATAGTTGACTTAGGTGGAGGTGTTTGTTCAATATATGTTTCAAAGGGTATCTTTGATAGGGTTGTAGATTGAGAAGATTTGTTCTTTGTGATAGACAGTTAGGTAATGAGTAATGAGATAGAATGGGTGATGTGGCCATGGGCAAGGATATAGGTAAATATTTCAAGATAGGGATAGGTGGAAGGATAGGGTTTAAGGAAGGGTTTAAGAAAACCCATGGCACATGCATGGATAGAGCCAAGGTTTCAGGACTTAGCCATATTGGGAATTTTGGGAAGGACACAAGAAAAGTGTGACCCGACTTGCACATGCAGTGGATAAGGTGCCAAGCCTGGCAATGTGATGCCCATGAAAGGAATATGCCTTGCGATAGAAGGTTCTAGAAGACATCATGGAAAAAAGTGGAGAGCTCAGGCCTGGAGAAGCATGCTCCCATGGAGGACCACATTCAGACACTTGGCACCGGATCTGAGGCCACAAAAGGATGAGTTGGCACTTTGGGATGCCTATATATGTGAGCACCTATAGGAGAAAAAAAGAGAGAGATCAGATAGAAAAGAGAGGAGATTATAGAGAGCGGAGCTCTACAGAAATACTATGAGAACTTTGTGGGATTGGGTAGAAGCTATATAAGGGAGTAATGTATTAAGGGGTTGGGTTATAAATTTTTCTTTGTATGGATGAAGGACATGATCCTTGTTGTGATGTATGACTTTGGTCTGATCAAGCTATGGTAGTCTAATGGATCCATTGAATGTAATGAGGTTACAAACATGAATGAGTATGAATATAATTGATTTGGTTCATATCTATATCTTTTCATTTATGTTCATGGATGTTATGGAATAAATGTAAATCCTTATGTATTTTCCTTTCTATTGTAGTTCTATTTATTATCTATAAACACTCTCTGTTTGGAATGAATACATTTGTCTAGAGGTCATTCTGAGCCCTATGATGATTGTATGTCTCATTTCCACCTTTATTCATTAAGATTCATGACATAGATGATGGTTTCCCACTTAACTCACATAAAAGAGAGACTCGATACCCGTGTGTGCCTCGGGTGAGCACCCAAGCACCTGCTGGGTGATAGGCCGTGTGCATGGGATTCCCTTGTTCTTTTGGTGGGTGTAAAAATGACTACATCTTGGTTCCATTGCTGGGACCTCTTTTCAAAGTTGTAGTGGGAAATGGCATACATCTTGATCATGTAATGAGTAATGATAGAGTATTTAACTTTGGAAAGTGTTGAATCATGGTTCAAAAGCATGGAGGATGAATTTTCTTAGAGATTCAACACTAGATCTGAGTTTGATGCACGTAGATGGGTAGAAGAGAACCTCTACCATGATTTATATGAAACTTTTTTCTGTTGCTTCCCAGTAGAACTATATGAATGGCTCTCAGCATATGTGTCTAGATCAAGATGGTATTATAGAACAATGTGGACCCAAGAAGAATACTAGAGGCTTGTAGGATGTAGATCTAATGTGGACTCGTGTTGTGGATCATTGGTGGAAAGGTGTGTTGGCTAGCTACACTCTAGAGTACGCTATTTCTACATACTCTTGTCTTGGAAGTTGCTGAGTTTGAGTTTCGTGGGATCCCAGAGGATCATTTCTACATGTTATCCCTCTGGAAATGAAGATCTTGATTGTTACCTTGAGTTTAGAGGCATTTCCAATGGTCGGCTAAACCATTCTGAGCATTGGGAAAGGAAGCTAGGGTGGAGGAAGATGGTAGATATTACGATGGAGAAGGAAAGGGAGGAGAGAACTCAAGTATAGTGAAGCATGTGAAAGGGAGATTGCTAGACAATGTGAGGTTACAAGTGTGATGGATCTATGGAGGTAGACGTTGCGGGAAGGAGTTGAGGTTCACGCAGAGGACGTGGAACTGAGCGATGTGTTACCCCATCTTGGCAAGTGCGTAAGAGAGACCCCTTTGGCTTCTGATGAGAGTTCATCACATGGAGAGAGAAGAGTCATTGGCACATATCTGAACCCACCTAGTGACCAAACCCTGGCACTTGGTTTTCCAGATCAAGGAAGGAGTATCGCTGACCCAGTTGGTATCAATGGAAGTGATATATCTATGCACCTAGGAGATACAATTTTTCATTTCCCACTTCTATGGCTACACATACTATTCTAGTATTCGGAGGAATTTTTGACAAGGAGCAAGTACACAAGCCTTTGGTCTCGCATCTAGGGAGTGGCGCGGGGTACACTAGTGGTAGTGGGGCATTATCATATACCGTCGGTGCGTAGTTCAATAGAACTTTGGGGACCCTTGGCATGACCACTATAGTGGACCTGGTGGATCTGGTGGGTCTAGGAGGCAGAGGATCCTAGTGGATCTGGTGGGTCAGGAGGCACAGGACCTAGTGGATCTGGTGGATCTGGTGGCTCAGGAGGCATAGGACCTGGTTGGATCCGGGGTGGAGGAAACACCGGAGGGAACCAAGGCTCTGGCTCAGGAGGACAAGGACCCCAACCACCTCCTCAAGTCTTCTTTGAGATGTCTTTACATTTTCCATATTACAGAGGTATTGAAGATGATTGTGGAACATGTTCACAAGTGTGAGCTACTATGGCACGTGAAGGGGATCACAACCCCAGAGCAGAAGGCTAGTCAGTTTACAATGATTTGTAGGGGTGCACACATATAGTTGGTATAGGAAATATGACCCTCATCAAATGGTGGTGGATTATACTACTTTAAATAACTCCTTCTTGGCATAATTCCACATCCTTGAGTTTGAAATAGAAGAGCATTAACACCATGAAGGAGATTCAATAGGGAATGGCAGAGAGTGTGTGGGAGTATGATGCATGGTTCAAAACCCTCCTGTCAAAATTATCATATGACATTCACCCTTCACAGCATGCTCAATGGTTTGTTGGGGGTTGATAACACCTTTTAGAAGAGCTCTATCTCATAAAACTTTCACATATCCGTGTGAGGCATTGGAAGTTGCTCTATATGCTGAAGTTGTTGGAAGTGTTGATACTAGTGTTAGCCCATTCCTAGAAGCTCAAATTGTTGTTATGGCTAAGCAGCTGGAGAAGTTGTCTGTGAACTCAGCCCATGAGACTCGTAGTGGTATATGGTGTACATATTGTGAAGTAGAGGGGCATGTCAAGGATAGTTTCCCCGGAGGATAGTACATGTCGTAATAATAGACTGTGAAATTTGTCATGGGGACCATGATGCAAGTAGATGTCCTTATTACAACGCACAATTCGGAAGAATGTGTCTTGCTACTGTAAGATCTACACCTCTATAACCCATGATACTAAGGATTGTAGGCTTATTGATTAGATCCATGAGGCCATTGATCATGGGGTGTGCACCAAAATAGCATTGTCAGTAGTTCTAAAGGTGATGATCACCGTTATGAGGAGCGCGTAGATGGAGGCACGCATGGAAGGGATTTCTTGGAGGATTCTCATGGTCATGGTAACCACGAAGAGGAGGAAGAAGTGAGTTCCCATGTGGAACCTATTTTAATTTTGGGTCTACAGAGCATTACAAATGAGAGTTCCCAGATCTATTGCATAGTGCTCATGGTGCGGGAAGAAGCACAAGTATGAGGAGTTCCTGAGTTGTTTGAGCACATGAATCAGCAACACCGGAAAGAAAAGGGCATTACAATGGTAAGCATTAAGAAGAATGGACACACAATGGATGCCATGGGTGACACGTGATGTGGGTTTGGAATCTATTATGGTAACAACAAGAGCAGAGGCCACGCACGTAAAGGAAATACCAAGGCAGAAGAACTTGGTTTCAAGGGAAGAAGTGGTACATGGGAAGTACCCAGATCTTATGCATCAAAAGGAGGTATATCAAGATACCATGGATGTCATTTAGAGTTTACAAGGAGAAATCTAGTGTCTAAAGGAGTAGTCTAGGAGGGAGGAGCAAAGAAGGAAGGTCGAGGCACCAAAGATGACCTGGATGAGGTCAGGGAAGTATGTAAAATGCTAAGGCAAGAGAATATTATTCCCTTGCTAGGAGCATGGTTGAGAGAGAAGGTACCATGTACGGAGAAGAAGATCAGAGAGGTAGGTCTTGCATGCAAACCTTCCCCCTCACAACCTTGACTATGATAGGAGATCATGTTAAATGTGGTCATGGATGGATGGCTCCTTAGTAATATCCTCATTGACACAGGCACGTGAGGTCAATGTTCTCACCTTGGATGCATGGCATCAGATGGGAAGGCCTCATTATTATACCATCTTCAATGTGTTGTATATGGAAAAAAAATGAAGGAAATGCCCATCGGTGTCTTAAAGGATGCAGCTATCACCATTTAGGGAGCTAAGTTTACTTGGGGACTTTGAAGTCTTGGTGCTCACCGAGGCAGAAAATTTCCCAACACTACTTGGGCACCCATGGTGTTATAAGAACAATGCGGATCTTTGGTTCAAAAAGGGTACATAAGCTTTGAAAATGAGGAGGAATGGGTCATCATACCCCTGGCTGATGGGAAGTCAACACCCTATACTTGAACCTTTGGGAGAAGAGGTCTGGATAGAATATATGTGCACTCAATCAAGGATCCAGAGATAATTCATCCTACAAGATGGAGTTATCTAGTTTGAGGATGCTCATTCCCTAAGTGACACCACTAGTATAGCATGTGATAATTGGGTGCATGGAACCTATGAGTTAATCGGATGGCATTTGAGAGGATCGGTGAAAAAGGTGAAAAAGGCATGTATGGTACATCGGTGCCTAGGAGGAAAGGAGCTACCTAAGTACTCAGGAGGAGCCTCCCTTGAGGTATTTTTGTAGAAGATGGAAGCTCAGTGGAAGGAGGAAAATGAATGAAGGGGATGTTAAGTTACGTCCTACTAGGAATTGTTGCATGCTGGTGGGCAACACATTAGGATAATCTCTTGGAATGGCACGAAGTGAGAATTTCCTTCTCTGTTTGTTTCTCTAGAAGCAATGTGCCCACCACCATCAAAGACTACCATGGTAAGGAGCCCACCTCTTTCCACATCCAAGCCTGTGAGAGAGCCTAGGAGGGAAGGCATGGAAGCTTTACCACCATCCCTCTAGGTACACAAATTATATTCTACACTATAGGGTTGCACGTGTGCATGGTACATCCACTCTAAGACATGCCACCAAATAGGGAATTGGAAAGAACTAGTGGCTGATCTCGTCCAAGCATTTGAGTATCGAAGCACCAAACCATCGGTGGATAAGGCATTGTAGGAGGTCAAACACCTTACGATGGGGGATAGTGCAAAGGCAGAGGATAGGCTTGTAGAATTTCTAGGAGAGCCATGCTTGGAGGAAAATTTGGTGAAGATGAGTCTGATGAGGTGTAGTTTGAGTGCACATGCATGAGAGAAAGAAAAAGGAAAGATGGTCTATGTCATAGATGGTGAAGAGATGGAAAATTTGGAGGTTAACCATTCTCTAGGCTCAGCGTAAAGTGATGGATAGTGTTGATGAAAGAACGCGTGCCTATCATGAACCTTTAAAGACAAATAAGGTTAATATTGGGTCGAGGCGGAACCCAAGGAAGCTATCATTGGAGATTATTGGTCGAGAGAGGGAAGTCTCTAAGATCATTGATCTTTTACATGAGTTTGAGGATTTATTCCCATGCGGGTATCATGAACTCAAAGGCATTCACCATTCCTTGGGGAAATGAGAATTAAGTTGAAGGAAGGTGTGCCCGGTCCGAGAAGACCATACCAAATGAATCCTAATCTACACGTGAAGGTCAAGGAGGAAATAGACAAGATGATAGCATTAGGAATCATAGAGGTTGTGGAGGAGTCAGAATGGATAAGTCCAATGGTGATTAGTATCAAAAAGGATGGAAGGATAAGGATATGTGTTGATTATAGGGATTTGAATGCAGTGTGTGTCATTGATCCCTTCCCAACCCCATTCACTGAAGAGATCCTAGAAGGAGTGGCAAGGCATGAAGTCTACTCTTTCATGGATGGGTTCTCAGGCTATCACCAGGTGAGGATTGCAAAGGAAGACCAGAGAAAGACAACCTTTGCCACCACCGAGTGGGGAATTTTTCCTATACGGTCATGCCTTTTGGGTTGAAGAACGTGCCTTCGTGTGTTCTCATACATTGTAGTGCAGGCCTTCTAGGACTTCATCCACAAGTTTCTCCAGGTTTACCTTGATGATTGGACCATGTATGGACTGGTCAAGGACCATTGTGACAATCTAAGATTGATGTTTGAAAGGTGTCGATAGTTGAGGATATCCCTCAACATCAAGAAGTGTGTATTTTCTACCCCGTTTGGGACCCTGTTGGGACACATCATATGCAAAGAAGGCTTGTTGGTGGATCCTACCAAAATTGCAGTGATTGTGGGATTGGGGAGCCAACTAGTCAAAGCGCAGTGTGCGGGTTTCTTGGACACACGAGATACTATCGAAAGTTCATCAAGGGGTATGCCAATTTCCATGCCTTTAGAAGAGTTACTCAGACATAAAATTTCCTTTCATTAGGGAGAGGCACATCGAAGAAAGGTGTTTGACACATTGAAGGATAGGCTTGTCACCACGCCTATATTATGTTTCCCCTCTTGGGATAATCCCTTCCATGTTCATGTAGATGCCTCTAGAATGACCATTGGGGTAGTGCTTGCACAACCTGGTGAGGGAATTATTGATCACCCCTATGCTTTGCAAGTAGGAAGTTGACACCAGTAGAGAAAATTATACTACGACCAAGCACGAGGCATTGTCTATGATCTACGCGCTTCATAAGTTTAGGCAATATCTGCTGGAAACTCCCTTTGTCTTCTACACTGACCACATGGCATTAAAATATTTGGTGAAAAATCCCATCCTACAAGGGTGCATATAGGATGGTGGGTGTTGTTATTCCAAGAGTTCAAGTTCACGGTGGTTGTCAAACCAGGAAAAAGTAATTCCAGACCTAACCATTTATCTAGGATTGATTCAAGGGAGGACATGCAAAGAATTGAAGATACCATGCCAGATGCACATCTATTTTAGGTTGTGTGCACCCTCATACTTGGAGGATATTGTTGTGTTCCTTAAAATGGGTATGGTGCCGGAAGGGATGAGGACATTAGAGAAAAAGCAACTAGCCATACACGTCACGCCCTACATGTTGATCAGTGGGGACTTATACAAACTAGGGCATGATGAAGTTTTGCGTAGGTGTGTACTAGAGCATGAGTGCCTCGCCATCATAGAGGAAGTACATGGAGGAAGTGCAGGTGGAAATTATGTAGGCGATGCCACCACACATAAAATATTAATGGCAGGATTGTGGTGGGAAACTTTGTATAAATATTGCAAGGAATATTGTAAAGCGTGTGACCATTTTCAGCGCGTTGGCAAGCCAGGAAGGAGAGATGAAATTCCTTTTCGCCCTATCCCTAATGCTGAACCTTTTGAGAAATGGGCAATAGAATTTGTAGGCCCTATTACACCAGCAATGCGTAGGAGTTGATCATGCTATGTAATCACTTGCACATGACTATTTGACAAGGTGGGAAGACGCAGCCCCAACTAAAGACTCATCATAATAGCTTTCTACATGGCAACAAGATTTTGTGGGAGAACATTATCACGAGGTATGGATACCCTTTAAGTTTAACCAGTGATAGGGGTACACATTTCTTGAATGAGATCATGAGGATCCTATTAGTAGAATTAATGGTGGTCATCAAAAAACTACACCTTATCACCAACAAGCAAATGGAACCGCCGAAAAATTTAACAAGATATTGATTCATACCTTGACAAAGATTTGTGATGTCAAAAGACAAGATTGGGATGACAAGGTATCATCCATATTATGGGCTTATAGGACAACTTATAAAAGAATGAACAAAGACACACCATTTTCAATTGGTGTTTGGCACAAAATTTTCTGTATTGGTTGAGTTCATGTTACCTTCTTTGTGAAATAGCATGCATGTGCAGGAGGGCTAGCTAATGAGCAAGCACTAGAAGAAAGGATTGATAAATTAATGAATTTGGATGAAATATGATCACTCACCAGGTGGAGCCAAACAACGAAAAAGGCAAAAAAAAATCATGGCATGATCACCACATTAAAAACAAGAAGTTTGAGGTTGGGTAGATGGTCTTACTGTATGATTCTAAGTTTTTGCGCCATCCTGGGAAGTTAAAAGTGCATTGGTTGGGTCCCTACACCATCTCGTACATCCTTGATTTGGGAACCTATCAGTTATAAATGTTGGATGGGACGATATTTCTAGGACACTTCAATGGGAGTAGGTTGAAGCCCTACTATAAATAAGTCTTCTTGGTGTTTGTAAATAAGGCAATATTGCCAGTTAGTTTAGGATTTTATTTAGTGCATTTTTTTCCTTCTTGTGTTTCCCTTTCTCGTTGTTGTTTTGTGTTGCACCTTGGGCACCGGTAATCTCATTAATTTTTGAAAGTTGTAATTACGCAGAGGACCACACATCATTTTAGTGTGGGGTGGAGTAAGGTGGAAGAAATTGAAGTGTGAAGTGCCAGGAAGGAATGCATTGGAAAGCCCGGTTGAATGGCCCTATGAAGAAAGTACATGTAAGGAAAGGTGAAAAAGGATGGTTGGTGTCAGGATAAAGCTACATTGGGGATCCACATACAAGAAAGGAAGAAGCGCAAAGCAACACAAGGTAGGTGAGAGAAAAAATCATGACAGAAGAAGTGCCTTTGGCGCTGGTTATGTGTATGCAAGAGTCTCCTGTCAAGATGGATTGGTTGCATGCCAGAAGGTTGGAGAATTGTCCATGCAATGGTTGGACATGAAAGTTAAAGTGCTAAAGTTGGGTTTTTTGAAAAATCCGCATTAAGTGTTAAAGTACAGTGGTAGGTAAGGTAGCATTTAATGTTACAAAGTAGGAAAAACTATAAATAGAAGGTCGAGGCATTTCATTATTTACTTTGCGTATACGAAGAGAGAAGCACTTTTGCATCATTACAAACTAGGGCTTCCAGGACTGATTTGTGTGAAGAAAATTTGAAGAGTTTAAGTGTGAGTAACTAGTTTGGATTTGCAAACTAGAAGGAAGGGATTTCATGGGCATAAGAGAAGTTGTGAGAAGGCGTCATCTTGTGAAAGTATTATCCCAGCTAGGGTTTGAAAAACTAGGGCACGGGTTTAAGAGTTTTTCTTCACAAGTTTGAGATCTTAAGGTTGGAAGAAGTGGAAGAGTAGAGTAATAAGAAGAGATTGAAGTAATAAGAGGGCCTAGATAATGGCACCCAAGAAACTGACCATGTCACCTAAAAATCCAAAGGGAAAGGGCAAGGGAAGAGAACCAAAATAACCACCACAAGCATGAATGAGGAGTGGTATACAAAAATGTAGTTCCTAGATGGAGTTTTGCTTAGGAAGGAGTGGGAATCCCATTTGAGAAAGATGGCGATGAGAGATTATAACCATCGCACAAGCACAATAGAGAAGGAAATGGAATTGTAGTTAGTGCACTCAACAAACATAAGGACACCAGATGGTTTGCCCATCTTTAGCGATGAGGTAAAAGTGAAGTTGAAGAAGTCAAGGTAATTGTAACTCTATGAGTTACCTTACTTTGGAAATCTTGAGTGCCTCTATCAGTGGCTTATGTTGCACGTGCATGAGGATCACTTTTACTTTACAGGGCGTAAGATGTGCATAACCCCTTAACTGATTTCTAAGTTTACATGCCTCATCTACATGGGAGACAACATAGATGATGACCTGAGTGACAAGGATGCCATCAAAGAAACCATCGCTGCATATGATTACAAGAAGGGGTTGAGGTATTTTGATATTGCGAAATCCTAGGTCTTGTCATGAGAATGGTTGCGTGCCTAGTCACAAAGTTAAATGATCAAGAAAGGTGGACGTAGGTGAATAAGGCCTAGTTGAATGTATGCAGGAAAATATCAGAGGGCACAATCTATAATTTATCATCCTTCATTACGAGATGAGATAATCAACAGCACACAGGAAGGAGACAAGATACTCTTTGGAAATATCCTCCTAACAATTGTATTTTCAGAGATAGGAGTGCCTGACGCTGAGACAAGTTTGTTTGGGAGTATCGGCTGAAGATCCCTCACCCGTGAAAATATTTTCAAAGTATACATGTGAAACAATGACAACCTCCCACAAGGCGCACTGGACAAGTGGTATAAGCACTTAAGGGATGCATTTGGGGAAGAGTGGAGAATCCTAGAGAAACTACCAACACTTACAAAGGGAGAAGATGAGTTTTCTATGTACCAACACTTCTGCATAGGTAGATTCAAGTTGGTGGATGAAACCATGAGCCCATGGTGTAAACTCTTGTTCTCCTTCACCACCCAGTACTTCCAAGTGGGAGTTAACAAGTTCAAAGAAGTAAAGAGACTAAGGTTTGATCTTAGTGAAGTTGATCAAGACCATAGGGAGTTGTGCAAGATGTTGGTCTACCCCAAGAAGTGTGTGTACATGGAAAATTACGTAGCGCATGAAATTAGAATGATGAAACCCCTGACTCTAATAATTATAGGAAAGACCGTGGCACGTGTATATCTCCACATTAGGCCAAAATTTGAGAAAGGCACATACCTAGAGAATGATGTCTCCATACCTAAAGATCCCATGGGGAGAAGAAATCCCACACTCAAGAGAAGGGAGAGAGAAGAAGAAAAAGAACCAAGTGTGCAGACTACCCAGCTAGTAAGCACGTTGGTGGCAAGCACCAAACATAACACCTATACATGTAGGAATAATTCCCCGATAAAGGAGAAGACCCTTGAAGAAGAGGCACGAGCAACCCTTCACCAAGGAGAAGTCACTAGAGGAAGCAGAGAAGGTTGGATCCCCTACGGAAGAGTCACCTCTCAGAAAAAAGTAGAGGATAAAAGAGGAAGCTAACTCAAAGGAGACAGAGAGCTTGGAGAGATACATAGGTGAAAAGGATGATGATGATGAAGAAGATGATCCTAATGAAGATGATCCTGAAAGAGATCAAGAGCCACTTGTCTTTAGCATGCACAATTCATAAGAAGAGGGAGGAGGAGAAGAACAGGAGTTCCTTTTCATGTAGTGAAAGGGTATCCGGGAGAAGGAAGGTGCCTAATACATGTAAGGAAGTGAGGAGGTTGGCACATAGGAGTATAAAACTCCAAGACTTACTCGGAGAAAGTAAATCGAGGTGGTAGAAAGAGAAGCGATGAAAATAATCGAGGCCTTAGTAGAACAAGAATTATAGTGTAACACCGACATAGTGATGGGAGAGGAAAAGGAGGAAAGTGTTGAGAAAGAACAAGTCAGTATGGGAGGAGGTCCCAGTCTAACGGTGATTTTCCCCAAATCCATGCACTTGGGAAGGAAGATCCTTGATACGAGAACAAGGACGAGGTCATGAGCTAGGTCGATGATCAAAGAAAGGTGTTACGCGCATGTTTCAGAAACCTTGTACCCATGGAAGAACTTCTAGATATGGATTCATTTGATGAGGAGGGCATGCACCCTAGGACAAGGAAGATGCTCTCTTGGGAATTTAAGTCCCATATTGATGAGCGATTTCAAAGTATAGCAAGGGAAAATCATGTCAAGATCTTGAGTCTAAGGGAACTAATCCCTTGGTAAATTCCTAGAATCTCTCACATGAGCAGTTATGTAATGCACTAAACAAGGTCGTGGTCGAGACTAAGGCTAGGCTCTTTGGAAGAAATGAAAAGTAAGATTTCTAGAGGAAAGCTAGAAAAGAAGGAAGAGGAGCTGGTTGAGATGACTAAGGGCTTGAAACAAGAAGAGTTTATTAGTGCACAGCTGAAGCACAAACTAAGGGATGAGAAGTCAAAGGTGCGTGAAGTATACAAAAATATGGAGTCTATCACAAGTGCCATTATGTTGAAGCATCCAGACCTAGCGCCACCTGCACAAAAATTTGAATCCACTCTTGAATGCTTAGAAGATATGACGTGCATCCTCACCATGGAGAGACAACCATTAGCGCTAGAGTCTATGGAAGAAGTGGCAACACACTTGGAGAGGGAAGAAAAATTGAAATTGGTAGCAATCATTGCTAAGTATAGTAAGGTACTTGCAGATGTCAAGATTGCTACCCAATCTACTGAGGCCACGTACGATAATTGAGAAGACAGGGATAGAGTGGCGAGTAGCTTGGTCGCCAATCACAAAGCAGAGATGAAGGAGTTTCAAGAAAAGAATAAGGGAAATAGGGCGGAAAGGGACAAAATCCTTGCTGAGGTCGAAAATAAATATGAGGCCATTGAAACCTTAAGGGGTTCAATCAAAAACTAGTTGAAGGAACTGTACCCGTAAATCATAAGAAGAATGGATGCACTTGAGGACATGGGAAAACAATTGGAAGGGGTAGTTGAGACTATGAATACCCAGGGAGATGGGTTAAGCTTTAAGGAAGTAAGCACCTTAGTTAGCAACCTCTGCTAGAGAGTGCAGTGAAGTAGATACCTAGAACAAGCTGGAGGCTGACCTAAAAGGGACTTCCCACTCCTTTTGCAGCAATAATTACCCTCCCATTCTTTTATTATTTCCCATTCCTTCATCCCCTTATTCTTACTCTTCCCAAATTATTTTATTCTTCTAGAACATACTGTAATTCTTTATTCATTGGAGAAGTGTTCCGTGGACGAGAGAACAGGCGTAGTGTGGGGTGATGTTGGGACCCCAAAATAGTGGCTAAGTACACAAAGGCACTTAGGCATGCAAGGATAAGGAACGCAGGATAGGGTTTAAGGGTTTAAAAATACCATGGCACGCGCGTAGACAGAGCCAAGGTTTCAAGACTTAGCCATATTGGGCATTTTGGGAAGGACACGAGAAAAGCATGACCCAACTACGCATGCGGAGTGGATAAGGTGTCAGCCTAGAAACGTGATGCCCACGAAAGGAATATGCCTGCGATAAAAGGTTACTGGAAGACATCATGGAAAAAGTGGAGAGATCGGGCTGAGAAGCATGCTCCCATGGAGGACACAGTTAACAACTAATTTTGACTTCACAAAATTAATAAATAAATAAATAGAAATTTTGAATTTTTTCAAAAAGTGTTACGTTGCATGATTCATCACTCTCATCATGATTTTTTATTTTTTTATTGTTCCGGTATTCATTTCGTCCATTTCAAAGTAGAAATCCTCCCGCCAGTCTTAAAATGCATTAATAATTAATTAATTAATATTTAATTAATTTATTATCCTTTATTTGATAAAATCATTTTTATTAAATTTGGGGTTTTCAATTAAATAACTATTAATGTAATAACAAAAGTCATTCGACAAATTTTTATTTTTATTTTCGGAAAGTAAGCTTGTGCTTCCAACTATCGGGAATGCCAAATTGGCTTCTGAGTGCGGATTTCCCTTTCCTTGCAATTTTATTTTTAATTTCTCGCTTGTGGCATTTATTCCCAATTTCCAAATTAATAAATTGTGCAAACGGAAATAAATCTCCTAATTTCCCACATGGAAAAATTGAATGGAGATTGCCAACCCACTTTTCCATTCCCATTGGCAATTGGCCATTGCTTTCCCCATTTCCCACAGGCAATTAATTCCACTACCCGGGAAGAGGGGAAGTCAGTTTAGCCTTCATAAATTCTTATTGGACTCATTGGAAAGATTCGTGTGAAGCTTTCCGATTGCTTCTTATTTCTTCTAAAGAACATAATATTTTATCACATCCCACAATACTGCGAACGCCATTGTGAAGAAGAAATACAAGAGGACAGCCATAGAAATTTTTATGCAAAAAGGAGATATAGCCAGAACAAAGACTAGATCATCAACAAAAGCAAGGACAAAGAAATATTTCCCGCGCATTGGCAAAGGGGACATAAAATCTTTTTCCACGCATTGGCAAAGGAGGAAAAAAGTTTAGTTAGCTAGCAAAAGAGGAAAGATCCACCACACACAGGCTTGCGCAGGTTAATGAAAACAATTTGAATCAAGACTTAGCTCTATCGTAGCCCGGAGACAATAAATAAAACATGACATGAGAATTTTCCATGCAAGTCAGAAAAGAAATAGCATAGGCCAAAGTAAAAGAAATTTTGGAGGAAATAAATTAAAGAAAGATCAAACAACAATTTAAAGGGACAAAGAGCTTCTCCATTCCCACGCATTTTTCAGAGGAAAACCAAAAGAATTCAACTGAATTTTAGCGCCCAACTATCTGGTGGAGAGGAGGTAGAGGCCACACATTGGTCTAAGCAATTCAGTCCCCACAAAGTCCAAAACAACATAAAGGACAACAAAAGAAGGACGAGTGTCCACGCATGAAGGGTAAAAGAAATAGTTTGCATTGAATACATATTTCCCACACATGAGCTAAGAGGACCATACACATTCATCAAGAAATCTAGTCCAAAGAAGACAAAATTTGTGTCAATTTGAAGGAACAGCTCCACGCATTGACTAGCATAGCAAAAAGGAAACAAAGAACAGTTTCAGGCCAAACTAAAGTTTCCACGTGGGATAGCCCAAGGAGTTTTCACGCAAGGCACAGCTAGAATAGTCCAAAAATAAAAAATAAAAATAAAAGGTGACATTGCCAATCTATGGTTTTCAATGCAGCATGAGAAAAGGAAACGACCACACATGAGGAAAGGGAGAAGGAGCAGATTTAGAGGTTCCCCATTTTGGGACAGCACAAGCTCAAGCTAGAATACCACACGCATTTACCAGAAGACAAAAATCTACGCATTTTTCCCAAGGAGAAACACAACTATCCAAAGGAAAACCAAGCAATCTCCAAAACATTCCAAAAATGAATCTCAAAGTACTCAGCCATTTAAATCGGGGATTTTCACACATTTGAGAAAGAATTTGGTCCAGAAAATTAAATAAAAAGAATCATTATCGAAATTGGGTGATTTCGTTTATTTAAAAAAACCATTTTCGCCCAAGTCGGAATTCAAACCGAGTCTTGGTGTGTGTATTAAAATAAATAAAAATTTGTAACTAGGACTATTTATTATTATTATTGTTTTTAAATAATAATAAAAATATTAATAAAATTCAAGTGAGTCATTTTTTACTTGCACTGATGGGGATTTCAGAGACTCATACCCAACCCCGCTTTCATTGTTTTGTGTGCCAGTCATTCTTCTGTGAAATTCATAATGGCCGAGAAATCTAACAAATCCGAAGGAAGATCGAGGAAGCTAGTGGAAAAATCAAATAAATCAGTGCTCAAATATGAATTCCAAGGAGTCATCCCTCCCAGTTCCATTAAGTTAGCATATGACAACATCACCGATACAAATTTGGGTCAAATTAATGTGCAACAATTCGTGAACGGGTGAAAAATGAAGGCAAAACCATATTCTCGGACAGGATTTACAATAGTGGTCTACCCCAAGCAGCAGTATTTCATGTCTTGGTGCACTATCCGAGTTTGTTATTGCTTGTGGCTTTGAGCACTATGATCCTGAGAGACAAGGAATTTTTAAAGATAATCGTGAACCTTTCCTCTCAATCACACCAGAGCATATTGAGGAATTGCTCTGCATACCCGACTTTCCGAGAGAATGCAGACATCACTCGCCATTCAAAGCACAAGAATTTTGGGATGAAGAACCTCTCAAGTGGAGAAAGATGATTAATAACAACTGGTTAGTGACCAAGAGGCCTCAAATTGACTGGCTTCCCAAAGAACTATACCACGTTGAGTTTGTGGAAGAAATTGGGGACATGATTACTCTCCTAAGTTGATTTTTCAGTTTACCCTCTGCCAGGATTTTTCACCCATGGATGTATCAGTTTATCTATATCATCCTAGCCAAGAAATAATTTTTGGATTGGGCCACCATCATTAGTAACACCCTTCACAAACAATTGATAGAAGTTAAGATTACTATATGCTTCTACATGAAATCATATCGACTTATGCGGTGGCAAGAAGAAATCTATTTTCGGATCTTGAAACGAGAGGAGTCATGGGGCCGTCAAATAGTGTTTTCATTATTACCCTCAACTCGGTTTCAAAAATAGTTCTCACCATTTTAGAAGATTCAATGATGCATTCACCTTCCATGTGATTTGGAACTTGAATCGAATATTGAGAAAGGTTTTCTAAAGAAGCCATGAGTGTGATTTCCAAATGGGGAGCCTAGTTTATTCAATTTTCATCATTTTCCTACATTCGCGTGAGTGGCTTTGCTTTGGTACCCCATGGAAGCTTCCTAATTACGTCAATGACAGATGGACATTAATGGATTTTGTGTAGCAACTATTCCAAGTTCAATGTATTCTTAGTGACAATCATCGTTCGAGAATTCATTTCCCAATCCAAATTAGGGAATACCAATGTCCAAATATTTTTAGTGCACAACTCATGGAAAAAGAGTTCACTCTCATAAAAATCCATCCATATGTGAAGATATCCCAATTTGATATCAATGGATATATGCAAAAGATTCTAGGAGAAAAGTATCAACATAATCCTACTGTGGAAGATTTACGGACTACTTTTTCGGACAAACATGAAGTAAGAAGACGAGAGTTTTCTCGCCTAACAGTTGCTCAGATCAAGGCCTTCTGCATCAAAAGACCTCCCGATTCATTCATAAATGATGTTGAGGATGTCATTAATCCCTCATATGATGTAGTTTCTTTTACCCCATTACCTCGAATCGACTAGACCAAAAGAGATGAATTTTCTCTTGATAGCAAGAATCAACCAATTATTGAAAGTATATCTTGGTACAACAAAGAACTTTCCAAGTTACAATCAATTCAAGATCATGCTTCGGGATCAAAAAAATTTCCAACACGAGGAGGCCTCCATTCAACCAAATTCTATTCTCAATCAACCTCTGTACCATCCAATCATACACAATAAGTAAGAAAGGAGTGGTTGCCAAAATCCACTTAAGCTAAGTAACATGTCATGAGGAGAAAGATCTAAATAACCTAACCTTGAAGAAGGAAGAGAGTGTGTATCCAGATTTTCTACCTCGAGTAGAGATTCTTCTACCCATATTGTTAATAGTGCTCAAAAGCTAGTAGCAAATTATCCTCACCATGCTTCGAAAAAGTGTCCACTCAAGTGTAGGTGATTCAAATACCAAACCCTTCGAAGCATGTAGTTCATGAAGGGATTTCCCAAAATCTCCGAATAATCAAGAGGTGGATATTGAGGTTGTTTCTCCTCAAATCGAGGTCGTAGATAGGATTGAAACAAAATCCCATGATGTCGGGAAAAATGAGAATATTGATTTGAGCTCTAGGATTTTGTATGTGGAAATAGTGCATGATACTCCTTCTTAGGTTGATTATGAGGTTAATAAAAGGAAGAGGGTTGTCAAGGCAATTGACATTGATTTTGATGCCCTTTTCAAACTTTCAAATGACTTCATTCCAAATAAACCTAAGGTACTTTCTTGAATAATGGTGGATAACAACGGAAATAGATTTACGATCTCACCATCCGACAAGTTGATAAGGAGCGTGATGTCATGATACCTACTAATTACGAAGTTTCCAGACTTGGACTTGGGAGGTCTACATTAGAAAGTGACATGGAGATGGCTCAAGATTAAATTGATATCGTGCTAAAGATACTTGAGAAATATAAGCCTCAAAACTCTCAACTCAAGGCCGAAAAGAATCAATTGGCTGAATATGTTCAACATTTGATAAATCCCATATCATCCACTTTCCCAGTACCTGATGTAGTGGCTGCCCCGGATGAAGAGACTCTCAATTTTTCAAAAGAAATAAACACATTAGTCCATGTCACTAAAACTTAGCTTTCAGATATTCTTGTTTTAGGCCAAGAGACGATCAAGACTGTGATTAAGCTTCATGAAGATGTCAGTGCGTATCTTGATCCAATTCTTTCTTTCAAAGAAACTTTTGTTTCTAATATATCAAATTTGGATGAGATATTGCCTAGTTTGCAGAAATGACAAATATGGAATCCTCAATTTTAGCCATTGAAGGAATTTTCGAATTTTAACATCGAGGACACATTTTCTTTGGTATTTGCATCTTAAATCAAGGAAGACACTTCTCAAGGATTCTATGATCCATTATGAGAGCATGTGAAATGAAGCCTTCACTTCACTCTCCTTGATTCAAGAATTTGTAGTTGAGATTCTTTGCAACCTCGTAAAGGAACACAATCAAAGGTGTTCATCGGAGCAGCGTAAGAGCAATTTTCACAATTTTTTAAGGACACGTACACTCCTACCAACAATTTCTCGTCGCTTTAATGGAGTGGTGCATCAAATTAAAAACTTGTTTGAGAATGCTCAATCCAAAATTGTTAATTTAAATGATATGCTCGTAGGATTCTTGAATCGTAGGTATTTTTTGGGGATATTCTTCAACCAAACGAACCTCCGAGAGAGGAAAATATGTTTGAAACTTTGGGAAGGTTTAGATCCTTTGAACGGCAAAAGTGACAGATCCTAATTTCACCGGCGGTTCAGTGGAGTTAATTTTCTTGGTATCTAACTAAGTGGGAGTCCATTTCTCATACGCTTGAGATAGCGGACCCCATTTTAATGGATAAGGCACCTTTTAGTTATTATTGTATATTTTAAAAGGTGGTGTTATTTGCTTTCAGAAACTATGGATATTTTAAGTAATTTCTATTTTTGGGTTGTATTTAATAAAGTTAGTTGAAAAATTCAAAGGTCACTTAAGTGCCTTATTTAATGATCATGTAAAACCCTAACTACTTTGTAACCAACTTTTGGGTTATAAAAAGAAGTGAGGAGCTCACTTTGTAAAGGGTGAATTTGAGAGAGGAGAAGAAATACTTTTGTGTGCAAGATTTTTTCAGAAGAAAATTTGTGTTCTTTTGTGAAAACATTTTGGAGTTAATGAAATATGAACTTTGTGTCTCATTCAATGTCTCTTGTAACGTTTGATGTTCTTATGTTCATTAGATGTTAGGTGTTTGAATCTTGCATGCAAATATTATCTTTGATCTTATTGTCAACATTATTAATCAGTTGATCTAGTTCACAAGGTGATCAAGCTCTTATTATCTACTTACTCATGTGTGTTCCCTTTTACACGTTCTTGTTTGGCTAACTCAAAGTCCATTTTATTTGTGTTGGTTATTCATCTTTCCTCTTCATGCAATATTAGGCTCTGTGTTTACCTAACTCTTGCATGTTCTTTAAATTTATTTCATTCCACTCCTTTCCTTCATTCCATTTTATCTCCCTCATTCAATTTTCTTTCCATTGATGTTCCAAAACACCCCCCACATACAATTTTGGTTTTCAATAAAGGAAGACTCACCTTCATTGAGGAGGGACTTCGTTCCCACACTATTGCATGTCATTTACATGCTTGAAAATCCATATGGTACTAAGACCACATTTAGACACTTGGCACTAGATCGAGGCCATAGAAGGAAGAGTTAGCACTTCGGGATGCCTATTTATGCAAGCACCCACAGTGAAAGAAAAGAGAGAGATCAAATAGAAAAGAGAGGAGATTATAGAGAGAAAAGATCTGTAAAAAGACTGCGAGAGAACTCGTGAGATTGGGTAGAATCTATATAAGGGAGTAATGTATTAATGGGTTGGGTTAAAAAAATTTATTTGTATGGATGAAGGACATGATCCTTGCTATGATGTATGACTTCGGTTTGATCAAGCTATAGTAGTCTAATGGATCCATTGAATGTAATGAGGTTATAAACATGAATGAGTATGAATATAACTGATTCAGTTCACATCTATATCTTTTCATTTCTATTCATGTATGTTATGGAATAAATATAAATCCTTATGTATTTTACTTTCTGCTATAGTTCTATTTGTTATCTATAAACACTCTCTGTTTAGAATGATTACATTTGTCTAGAGGCCGTTCTGAGCCCTATGATGATTGTATGTCTCATTTCCATCTTTATTCATTAAAATTCATGACATAGATGATGGTTTCCCATGTAACTCACATAAAAGAGAGACTTGGCACACCACGCGTGCCTCGGTGAGTTCCCAAAGGTGCCCCGGGTGATATATTAGTGCACATGGATTCCCTTATTCTTCCTGTGGGTGTAAAAATGACTACATTAAGGTAGTTAATGTGGTTGTTATGAAAGAAAGTGCAAGAGGAGAAATGGGGATTGGCTCTAAGGATGGTATGATGGGAAAAGGTGGAATAGATGCGAGTAAGGTAGTCAAACCTATTAAAGGTGATGTGGTGAGTGAGAGAGTAGATATGATTGGTATGTAGTAAATGTAGGAATAATATCGGGTGTAGAAGTAGACAGGAATGGTTGCTTCATAAATGTTTCAAACGGATTTTATGTTGTAGGTTGTGTTTTAAAGGTACATGTGGTAGAAATGAGTTTAGTTTGGATGGTTGTAGAGATGATTGATGTAGATGTAGTAATAGGTGTGTTTGATGTAGATGTGGGTGAAGGCATAGATGTGAGAGATGTAGGGATATGTGTGGATATCAATGGGGCTGAAATAGGTGCTAAGGATGAATTTGATGTGATAGATTGGGGCATGATCAAAGTGGATGAAGTAGATGGTATATTCAAATTTGATGCAGATGTGGTAAGGGTAGGAGAAGGTGTAGGTTCAGGACAAGTAGTAAAAGTTGATATAGGTGTGATAGTTGTAGATACGACAGATTCTGAATAAGGAGTGGGAATAATGTCCATGGTAGGAACATATGAAGTTGTTGATGAGGTAAGATCTTGATTAATGGTGTCAATTGCATAATCATTTAATGGTTGAGATGTAAAAGGGGCAGTTTGATTATTTGGTGGTTGATTGATTAGGAAAAGGTTGCGTAATTTTGTCGAGAGTTTGACTAGAGGAAGTGATGGAGTTGTTGATTTGGATATCTCCCTTATTGATAAGTTGTTGAATGCAATCTTTGAAAGAATGACATTTCTCAATGTCGTGACCTTTGACCCAATGATATTTACAATAGTGGGCTTCATGATACCAAATAGGCTTGGCTTGCAAATTTTCCACAGGTCATATGGGAGGAATTTGAATGGAGTTTACGGCCATCAACTTATCAAATATTGAACTATATGATTCTTCTAAGGGAGTGTAGTTGATTGTTGAGTGAGGGACTCGTTGTTGAGGCCATGTACTATATTTAGGTGTGGGTGAGGGCTTAACAACCACGGAACTAGTTATACCTTTAAATGTGTCATTATCTATGGATGGTTTAGTAGATTCAATTATAGGCTTAGTTGATCCGAAATGAAGATGACTCTGTTCAATAGCACGGGTTTCAAGTTTGTGAGCCATGGTGAAGACTTCTTCAAAGGTTTGGAATGATTGGATTTGAAAAGTATATGATATGTGTTTCGTGCATGAACATGAGAAGATTTTGATGAGTTCGGTTTGTGGAAGAGAGAAGGACAATTGGTTTAGAACACCATGCCATCGTGTGACAAAGTCAGCGATGGGATCATCTTCAAAATGTCGATGGTCTATAAGTCGGTGATAGTGGTTTTCATTGCAATACTGATTGAAAAGCGTTCTAAGAAAAACTGCACAAGTTGGGAAAAGGATAATATAGAATATTACAAGGTACTATTGTACCACCAATGCGGGACTGAAAAGGACATGGGGAAAGTGTAGAGTAGTATATATTGATCTTGTGTAATAAGACAACACACATTATTAAATACGTGAAGATGTTGTTGGGGATATTCCTTGTAGTTGAAATTATTAAACTTGGTAAGTTTCCAATGAGGAGGGTAGGGTTTGATTGGAACCGATGGATGAATTGGTTCTTTGCAGATTTTTCATAAGATAATGTATCCTTGGATGCCAAGGTAGTAGTTTCTAAACTAATCATCCTATTCACTAAATCATGAATAGGATCATTTAACAAAGCATTAGGTTGAGACTAGATTGGTTGTGTGGCACAAAGTGTATCTTGATTAGGAAATTGATAATCTTTTGAATGTGTGGGTGTGTGGGGAGTTATTTGATAAGGTGGTTGATAAAAATGTGGGTAGGATGTTTGTGAAATTGTTTGATAAGACAGTTGATTAATTTACGGATGTGTGGGTGTTTGGGAAATTGTTTGATAAGGTAGTTGATTAATTTTAAATGTGAAATTCGATGTAGACAATTGACTCGAAAGGAAATTACAATGCAGAAAATAGAAAATAAGGAGAAATGAGGAAACTTGGTGAATGATTTCCCCACTATTTGATTGCACTTCATGATGGCATATTTAGAAGCGACATTCTGTGGCAAGGAATGTCAGGTACCCTAAAATTTCACCGTTTATAATTACGGATGAGGTCTGTGAAAGTGTTTTGTGTGGTGTGTTTGATTTAAATATTGGTCTTTAATAACATTATTTTGTGGTCACAACATTGTGGAGGTCACCTACAAAAGTAAATAAATCAATTAGTGAGACATACAATAAAAAAATGTCCGATGTAGGAAAAAATGAATTTAATCAATAATATAAAACAAGCTACCCAAGCTAAATGACATAAAAGAGAATAATATATACAAAATTAATCAAGTAAGCAATGAAATGAGTTATTTAAATATAGACAAATAGAGTGAATAAAACTAATGAAACAAATTATAAGATAAAAACGAGATCACCGATTAGACATATGGAAACAAAAATAATCAATCGATAGACAAAAATGAAGGAATACACAAAAAAATGATAAATGAAAAAATAAATGAGAAAATAAACAAGAAAATGGGGAAACAAAATTAGAAATTGATTACTTTATTTTTTTAGACTCTTTTATTGATCATCTTTTGTTCCATGACTCTCGCTTCTTTTGTTCATTCAACACCCAAATAGACTAGGTATGAAAAGGATTTTGAAGGCTCTCCACGTGTCTCATTTGTGCAACTTCAAAGGAAAATTCTAAGCCAAGTTCCCAAACTCACACAGGCTCACCACGTGTCTAGCGCGTGATTAAGTCACTCCCAGATAGGTTGAAAATTCAAAGCACGATAGAAGCAAGCCCTCCATGTGTCTGTCTAGCACACTTTTGGTATAATACTAGAAAAAGACTCCTCTAAACAAGTGAAAGTCCTCCACGTGTTAGAAGAAGATCTCCAGAAATTTGGTTGCAAGACTCAAGTAAAAGTAGATGCATGGATTCCTATAAATGATTGAAATATTTATTCCAGATCATAATATCAAACATTCGAATTAAATATTGACAGTGGTAGCTCTATATTTAAAATATTGGGGTAGGAGCCAGGAAGATAAGAGTGAAATTCCTATCAAATTAAGAGGGAGAAAAAGTAGGAGCTTCGAGAAGTAGAGAAAATGGGTCTTTAAAAGGAGGCAGAAGTTACAGAATAGAGAGAGAGAATGAAAAAGAGAAGAAAAGGAGGGGAAGGAAAGAATTCTGCAAGAATCTAGCCTTAGTGAGCCTCTGTTATAGTAGAAAAGTGTAATTTGTGCCTTGAGAGCCTTATGTATCATTTTCTCTATGAATAAAGAGTTCTTATTTTGTGCAAATTGATTTTTGTGTTCGGATCACTTTTCCTTAGTTATAAGTAGTTCTAAATGAATCAAGAAATTCATCGTGCTTAATGCCCTTGGAAATTCTCTATTCATTCACCATCTACGGATTAACCACCCCAACTCCTTAAACATTTATATTATCAGAATAGTAGACTCGTGTCAAACAACTCTTAGACTATCCTGGATAATTCCTTTAAGTATTCTATATCTTTCTGATTTTAATTTAGCGCATCACCTTATTTTTAAGTTATTTTATGCTTTCTTCTAACCATACCTCCTCGGAGAGAAGGTCCATCTTCTTTAAAATTTAGAGGTCTCCTCAGGTGTTTGTCCTGCTAACCTAAGGATTCCCACTACTCGATGATCTGCTCTATCAAGGATCATCGTCAAAAATTTTCTTGGCATACCCAAAGGGGACAAATCGGATTTTGTATGATCAAACATCTACTTATCGAAGTGATATCCCATCTACCCACCTAAAAGAACAAAGTAAATGTGAAAAAGGGTGAGATACAGGAAGAGGGTATAATTGAATATCAACAAATATCTCCTCCATGACACAGAAGAGGAAGATCGGTTTAGAGATCTTCGTCCCCTCCGGACCGGAGTCTCTCAACACCTCCAATCAGTAGGACTTTTACTTATTCAACTAGGACCCTCATACCTATTGTTATGGCTCATCTTCAACCTCAACCCCGAGACAATTTGTCTCATGGGATCAGGGAAGTCCACTCATTTTTCCCACGCCCCCAGTGGTATGGAACCCTATTCCAATAAACGTGCTAAAAGCACTACCTAAGTTCAGTGGTGAGGACTTTAAAACTCTTGAGGAACATCTCCAAGATGTAGCAGAGATATGCACACTACATTATATAAGGGATCAAGATGTTGCCTTACGTTTGTTGGCCACCTCTTTTAAGGGGAGGGCCTTGGAATGGTACCGATCTTTAAACCCTAATACTATTGGTACTTAGGGCAAATTGGGAGGAGCATTGGTGAAAAGTTTTAATGAGAAAGGGGACCGGTCATCACTCCTCCAGCAAGTGATTTGTATTAAAAGGGCCCACAAGATTTAATGACATATTTTAACACTCAGTTCCATAAAACCTAGCAAAGGATTCTGGTCCTGCTAGACCACCTACATGTATGGCTATTGTCTTTTATTTAAAATCTCTAAATTCAGATATTTTGGTAATGATTCAATCATTGGGAGGGGACTCCTTACCACAGGCCTATAGCATAGCAGTCCAAGCTAAGAATAATCTAATAGATGCCAAGAAATTTCCACCCAGGACTCTTCTACCGATAAAACCTGAGATAGCCCCACTTCCGCAAGTATAAACACCGAGTCTGGCCCAAACCCCTACATCCTTATATAATTATCCACCTACTTCTACGACTTCCACTTCTGCCACCACATCCTCATCTTCCTCTTCTGAGATGGATGAGATGAAAAATATCCTGAGAAGTTTTTCTAATGAGATAGTGAACCTTAAGAGGAACCAGGAAGCTTATCCAAGGAAAAATTATCAAAATTTCCAAGGTAGCCGACCCCCTTATCCCTCTACATACTAGAATACTTAGAGGCCACCAACCATGCAACCATCAAATCAAATAGTCCCTGTACCCATGCCACTTCGTGATTGTCCCCCAATATTGGAAGAGAAATCATTCCTGGATAGAACCACCTGGCTGAGGAGCCCAACACTTGGTGCTTCCCTTGCAATAATTCTCATATGCTAAAGGATTGCCCCCAAGGGAACCTACAACTAAGGGTAGTTAAACAACAAGCTTAAGATAACATTATGATGCATGCACATTGGACCCCTCCACCCATGGGTGCCCAAAGTACCACCGTCACGGCCCAGATGTAAGTAATGTCCCTGGAATAAGAAGTGGAGATCGCACCAAAGCATGCCCTTTTCTCTTGGGTAGAAGGAGAGGAGTTTGTATTCATAAATGAAGTGTCTTCCCTAAAACTTGTTCAGTTTAGCTACAACACCCACTTCAAAAAGAGAATTATTGAAGCAAATGCACCAGCTTTGAGTTCATCCAACAAGATATACAAAGAGCCTCCGACCATCATGAACACACTGTCACCAAGAGTAAGAGAAGCTCCAAAGTAGATTGTATAGGATCAAGATGTCCATCACCTTGATAAAGAAAGGATAAAGCATCAACCACCTCCTAAATCATCATTGCTTGGACCCATCAATGTAGTCCAATAACTGAAAAAGGCACCTGCTAATGCATCTTTGTGGGATCTTCTAAGCATTCCTAAGAAAAAGGAGTTACTCCAAGAAGTGCTCAAATCAAGCAAGGCTTTGACTGCTGTTGCAACCACAGAGAAATGAAAGGTCAATGTTTCCAAAGTGCCCGCAGAGGCCATATTGTTGAACCAACAAGGAGAGGTGAGTAAACCAAGGCCTAATCCCTTCTTTTTAACTCTTATTATAGGTAAGAAGTTATTACATAACTCCATGATAGACTCTGGTGCAAGCACTACTGTCATGCCTCAAGTAATTGCAGACGCTTTAGGAATTCAGTATGAACCCTTAAAGAAGGGAGTGATGTAACTAGATGGAAAATTTGTTCCAACCATTGGGATTATCAAGGGACTCCCATTACAGCTCTATTCCTGTCTAAATATAACTGTTTGCCAAGATATCATGGTGATTAATGTTCCACCAATCTTCGACTTTTCCTCTCCCGAGATTTCATAGCTAAGATCGGGGGTATATGTCTTTAGATTGGTCTCATTTAATTCTACGAACCAAGTACGGGTCCAAAATGAAGGTCTTATCAAAACCCCTCTCCAAGGAGCATATAATGGATCTAGTACCTTTTGGATTCAAGGTTGCTCATGCTATGATCACCAGAGAAGAAGAACTGTATGTAGAGGATATAGAGTCACAGGGGAATGATCATCTATTCAATATTTCCCCTGGAGATCCTTTTGGGAACTTTGACTCACCACTTGGGAACTTATGTCATTTTCGATGAAAACCCCACAATCCCAAAGGTGGAGATAGGGAGTGATGAACCCAAGGGAAGCCCTTTTGGGAATCCTCCAATTTAGACCTTACACTTTGATGGAGATAGGAGTAAGAATGGCTCCGGAGCTGAAATTTTCCTAATATCCCCAAATGGTATAACTTCAATCAATTCACTTATAATTCTCCTGCACTAGTAACAAAGAAGATTATGAAGCCTTGGTGCATGGCTTGTCCACCACCCGAAAGGAGGGTATCAGATAGTTGAGAGTATTTGGTGACTCAGATTTGGTGGTCACTCAAGTAAGGAATATTGCTACCACCAAGAACCCAAGGATGAGATCCTATCGACACTGGGTATGGGATTTGATAGATGATTTCAAAGCTTTTAATATTAAGGTGATTCCCGAGATCAAAATATAGAGGCCGATAGAATGGCCATGATAGGGTCTCAATTCGACCCAACCTAGGATTTAATGGCTAATAAAGACACCATTAAGCTGATCGTTTTCCCCTCTATCCCTGACAATTTCAACCATTGGCAGGTGTTCGATAATGATCAAAATGTCATACACTTCCTCCAACAGTCAGACCAATTCGAAAATCAACTCTAGCCTAAGATTGAGGAGGCATACGGAGATCAGATAATATAACTAAAGAAAATAAACTCCCAAGGGGGTTAATTACTCTTGAGAGTATTTTTGATTCAGACGATGCTAACTTTGATTAGAGAAAGCTCAAGAAAGTAAAATAAGACCATGTATAACTGGAGATAGCTAGGGACAAATGACTGAAAGTTAGAAAGTCGGTGACCTGAAGGAAAGAGACAGACTCGTGGCCTTGTGTCACAAATATGATAAAGTAATGGCTTGGACATATGACGATCTACATGGGTATGATAAAGACATTGTCTAACACACCATTGACCTAGAAGAAGGGACTAAGCCTGTGCGTCAAAAGCAAAGGCCTGTAAACCCTAAGGTAGAAGCCCTCATGGCTGAAGAATTAAGAAAGCTATTGGAGGCTCGTATAATTTTTCCAATCAAACACATAACGTGGGTCTCCAACCTGGTCCCAGTAAGGAAGAATAATGGTGAAATATGACTCTGCGTGGACTTCAGAGATCTGAATAGGGCCTCCCTAAAATACCATTACCCCTTTCCCTCTATGGAAAAAATATTACAAATGGTCACAGGCTTTGAGATGTTTTCTTTGTTGGATGGCTTTTCAGGGTATAACCAAATCTGGCTCATGGAAAGGGACCAGCACAAGACTACCTTCACAACCAAATGGGGAACCTTTGCCTATGTGAAGATGCCTTTTGGGCTCACCAATGTAGGGGATAATTTTCAAAGAGCCATGGATACCACGTTTGGGGAATTAATAAACAAGGTAATCCTCATATACCTTGATGACCTTACGGTATTTACTAAAATAACGAGAGGAACATTTTGATGCCTTAGAGGCCGTGTTCAAAAAATGTCAAGAGTTTGGGATCTCTCTGAACCCAAAGAAATGTATCTTCGAGGGAGTCTCTATTGATCCCGAGAGAGTCAGGGCCATTTTAGAGCTTCCCCTACTAGTTAACAATAAGGTTGTTCAATCCTTCTTGGGAAAGATCAACTTTGTCGGCAAGTTCATATTGGATTTTGCGGGGATGGTCCACCCGATCATTATCATGCTAAAAAGGAAATATTTTTCAAATGGGCTGATGAATGTCATCATTCCTTTAAATTGATAAAAAGGGCTATTACATCAGCACCCATGCTTCACAACCCTAACTTCTTAAAGGATTTTATTATGTATGTATACGGAGGTGAACACAACATTGCATCTATATTAACACAAAAAGGAGAATCACAAATGGAGGAACACCCGATTGCTTTATTTTCAAAGAATCTCCATGATTATGAGACAAGATACAATTTTGTGGAGAGATAAGCCTATGCCATAGTCAAAGGCCTGAAGAAATTCAGGCACCTGGTCACTCACAATAAAATTTGGATCATGGTGGCTCACCCCAGCGTAAAAGAATATATCATGGAGGGTGAGATAACTGAGAAAAGAGTGAATTAGATCACTAAGATCCTGGAATATGATGTCGAGGTGAAACCCACAAATCTTGTAAGAGGAAGAGGTCTATGTCAATATATGACCTAGGTCTACATCCAAGACTCCATGCCCATGATCAACAAACAACATGACCAGATACTCTATCTCCGGGAAGATGATTCATGTGGTTGTCTCCGATAGAATTCAGTTTATGCAAACTGGAAAGTACCCATGTCATCTCCCTTTAAAAAAGAGAAGATATTATAGAAAACAAGGGACTCATTTCACCATGATTGACAACTTCCTTTTTAAGAGGAATTTTAATGGATTAATGTTAAGATGCCTAGAGGACAAGGACACCAAGAGATTTTTTGGGTGGTCAATTTTCAGCCCAAACCACGGCCATAAAAATCTTACAAGAAACATACTTCCGGCTAAGCATGTTCGTGGAGAGTAAAATCAAAACAAACAAATGCAAGGTTTTCCAAGTTCACATAGGTTTCCAAAGAAACGTGACATTGCCTCTCAATCCCATCTTAGTTGAGGAACCCTTCACACAATGGGGTATCAATTTCATCGGAATGGTTAACCCAACTTCAAGCTTCGGACACCAAAGGATCCTCATAGCAGCTAATTATTTCACCCTGTGGACGGAGGCCATTCTACTTAAGGATTCCACCAAAAGTGTGATCCTAGGACTCTTGCAAGATATCACTACATGCTTTGGTCCACCCTGCACTATTATATCTGACAATGCCAAAGCTTTCTTAGGGGCTAAGGTATCTAATTTCATGGTCAAGCATGGGATATATCTAAATTCATCCTCTAACTATTACCCACAGGGTAATGGTCTAGAAGAGTCTACTAATAAGAATCTGATAAGACTCATCAAAAGAATGGGACATGAGCATAAAAGGCTATGGCATGAGCATGTTAAAAAAACCTTATGGGCTGATCAGATCACTCCAAAATAGATCCTGAAAGCTTCACCATATGAAATAGTCTATGGGAAAAGTGTTGTGATGCCAATTTCCTTGAAATCCTGCATTACAACTTTTGAAAGGGTCTCGAGATAGAGGAAAATGGAGTGATGCAAGTAAGGCTTACTAAGTTGATGGAGCTTCAGGAGAAGCATGAAATTTCTCATGAAGCCATGATAAATCACCAACAAATAGTCAAGACGTGGTTCGATCAGAAAACATCAAAGCCAAATTTCTAAGTCAAGACCATCATCTTAAAATGGGATGCAAGAGTAGCCAAGCTAGGGAATCATGGGAAGTTTGATCCCCTGTGGACTAGTCCTTTTATAATCAGTGCATGTAAGCAGCATAAATCTTTTGAACTCGAAACCATGGAAAGAGATCCCTAAGTTATTCCAATGAATGGGATTCACCTAAATCCCTTCATATAATTGTCCTCGAAAGGTACCTTATGTACATATTTTTTTCCTTTCTTTTCAGTTTTATTTGTCCCTTCTCCTTTCTTTTTGGGCATCTTCATGTGTCCCACTACCTCTGTCCATGTCTCTTTTGAATTTTAAGGGAAACGTGCCCGCTTATTTCTCTAGAAATTAAAGTCACCATCAAGAGTAAAGCCCCATTCCTTAATGAGGAGATCCACAATCAATGCAAAATCTATCAAAAGGCACTAAGTTTGGCACCTTGGGTTTCCCACTCAAAGGGAATGTTATAAGAAGTGACCTTGAGTACGTGCGAGCTTTTACTCCTAAGTGTAAGCAGCTATTAAAGGAGTCTCGAGCTATTTGACAAAACCATTCCAGTGTTAGATTTTTTTGAATTAATTGGCAAGTATCAAAGCCTCCAGAGTCCTTTCTAAATTTAGAGACACCATGGATGCCTCCAGCTCTGTTCAGAAAGTAAAATCTTATGTGGGGAAACCCCTTCCCTCCGGCCTTTTTGACCTCAGATAAGGTTCCCTAATCCACTATCTCAGTAAAGTGACCCTTATATAGTCATTTACCCAACTCGACGACATCTTCAACCCCAGTCTCAACAAAAGGCCCAAAGCTTTAAGAGAAGCAACATTCACCAAGTTCAACAACCTAGGAGATTCTGAGTCATTTGGATCTAGAATCTGGAGCACAACTCTCACCCAATATATGGTTCCTCTCACACACCCATGCCCAGAGCTCATACAAATGTGTGTGATCTGTTTCAACTCAAAGTGAACCATACAATCCATGGCTGAAATTTAGGTGTGGTAATTACACCATGATGCAGCCTAGAATTAAGAAATACAAGCCCAAAGCGCACCGGCACATCACTCAGCCTAGATTGAGTGCTCACCCGAAGTGTACAAATGTACCAAGACCCTCTTTAGGGTTGTTACAGGATGTTAGCATGATGAATACTTTAATCATTCAGATATATAGCTAATATATCTTTCAAACATTACATATTCAGGTCTAGATCTATAAAATAATAAACTTTAACAGATAACCATGATGGAATCAAGCATGTAATACTGAATTATAACCATGAGAACACCTTGTTTTGGTAAATAATCTCCATTATATTAATTATAGTAAATACATAGAAGATTCATTATAATAACAAAGAGCATACGCTCATGCGCGTAACAAATCTAGCATAGTCTCAATATACCCTAGTTCTCTCACTTATATCTATGCTCTCTCTCTATATATATCTACTACATAGTTCACTACATATTTATAAGGGTGGGGAATTACCCTTCACCACTTATCTAATCCCAAAATAGGTCGCATGCTATTATTAGCCATGTGTTGTTACAAAAATAGGCTTACATATAAGAGTGTTAACAATACATCTCCCTTAGTCAACTATCGCTTTTCCACTCTAACATTAGCCTCGCATCCATGCAAAACACTTCATAACTGATCATCCAAAAATAGCCAATATGTGTCGCGGAAGTCTCCAATCGGTTTAAGTGCTCCGCACGCTATCTCCAAAAATAGATCCTCATTATGAAAATAGCTAAGTCCCAAATCTGTTTCTATTCTACGTGCGATCCTCTCTCGATGCTTTCACACCTTTGAATTCACCCTATTATCCCATGTGAACCTTATGTATTTTCTTCACTAAGTTCCAGAGTTTGACTGATCAACATTACCCCACACTAGTTTCATTGTCACCCCGATAATGGTTGTCTCCAAAAACAAATCAAATAATATGAATAGAAGAATAGAAAGAATTTTGATGAATAAAAGAATTTATTTAACATGTAGTGTCTACTTATGTAACTCCGAACAATCAATTTTGGATATTCCTCTTTTATCTCCACCTCTAAGGTCTACCAATCATTGAGCATGGCCTCTACTTTCTCTGGAATATCCACTACAATTGACTCTAATTCATCCCTTACAATCTCTCCTTTTTCATTCTATAATACCAACACGATGCTAGACATGCTAGTCATTCTCCCTTCCAACAAGTCCATATTTTGAGTGATGAGTTTTCCAAGCTCATCCAACCTTTCCCTGTGAGGTTCCTGAGTAGCTGTAAGGGACTTGCACTTCTTATTAACAAGTGCTAACCATTCTACAAAGCATAGTGTATCATCCTTTATGGCCTTCAAGACCTCATTGTCTTCTAAAAAGGTCCTAGTCCTTATAACATCTTCGGCATTGTATCAGATAAATATTTAGCGCTTGATTCGCCTTCTTGAGTTTCTCCTGTAGGATCTAAAGTAATCCTTCATATGATTTAATATTCCGCATCACCGAAGCCTTTTCGTGCTCTTCTTCTTGTGTTGGATACTTTGGCTCAGGAATGCATAGAGGTTGATCTTTAAGCACTAAGTCCACCAATGTACTAACATAATGTACTACAAGAAAGCATCTTGGGTACATTTGGATCTAAGTGTTGCCTAGCCTTCATGACATTGTCACCAATCTCCTTTTCCATGCTCATAAACAAAACGTTATTCTTCTATGCCAAGTATTTTTCATGTTTTAGGCATGTTATCTCCTCATCCTTAGTCTTGATCTCCTCCCTCAGTGCCCTAATTTTTGCAGCTTTATCCATATTCTAATGTACGACCTCTATTGAGAATTTCACCAAAGCATTGCTCACCTATTCATTTGATATAACAAATGAGGATTTACTATTACTTATCTAGCTTTGAGGTGTATTTTTCAACCTCCTTTACATTCATGACTCCTCGCATAGATCAAATTCTAGTTCATCCATGTGTGTGTGCATCAACTTTGACAATTACTTCCTTGTGCACATTGTCACCATATCTTCGTCCATTAACTCCAAGCCACATAAATCCTTTTTGCCATTGTGCTCTGTAAATGGGCACGAACAATTTTACATGTGTCCTTGGTGTATCCCATGGTTGGTAGAATATGCTCCCCACTTGTTCTTATTTATCTAGGTTTCTTAGGAACTTGTGTTGCCATGTCTGAGCAGAGCTTTATTGTTGTATCTTCGACCCTTTTTCTTCCTCTTCTCCATCCTTCACTTCCTCATCTTTTTTTTTCCTCTACGATCTCTCGGAGGTGTAGGAAAATTGGGCGTTCTTTCCTCTAATTCTTCCACTTCATCATTAAAATTTAATTTCCTCCTCCTTTTCTCGCTTGTCTCCTTTTGTGACAAGATTCGAGGTGATCTTCGCACTTTTTATAGGGTAGCACCTTGGCTCCTTGTTCTCCTAAACACTCTCTTGAATCAGGTGCTCTCATTAGACTGCATCCAATTCCTCATCATATCCCTCTTGTGGCTGAGGTGGTTTTAGTTGCGTGCTTAGTGCATCCTTATTTGGATGTTATTTTCTACCTCTATGTTCCAAACCACCACTATCCTTATGCTCCTCCTCTTCATCATCGACTTGAATTATTTTTGTGGGCTTGGGTGTTGGAACATTTTCCATTGTATGCTTACCCTTTGGTGGCCCTGGGAGCGTGATCTCATTCTCCACATAATTAGCATTCTTCAACTTGGGTTTGAGTTGTAGGTACATAAGCACCGCACCGATGCCCCCAACTTCCAAGCTCATAGGTTTTATGCTTATAATATCACAAATAAGTCTTTCAATGTATACATTGTGCCCTGGTATACATACTTCTTCCTCATAGTCCGATAGTCGAAATCTACCTTGTATATATTAAATGTTAAGTGATGTGCATCTTACAATTGATGAATTGATGCCTAGAAATACATTTTTTAAAGGCATATGATAGTTTGCAACATGGGCTCCAAGCCCTGTCCTTCATCACAAATTGTGTGATGTAAAAATGTTGGTATACTACAAACCGAATTGCATTACCCATCACCAAAGGCAAATCCTATGGTATACACCACTATTTTTCGAATGTCATGCAAATTATATCATACCATATATTTTCCCTTTACTTGAATGGTCCACTCATTGATCCATCACACAAGTACTTGCCAAATCTTTCTCGGGTGACTTGTGTTCCATGGGTACTCCCAAATCTTCTCCTTTGGCCCATCAGCACCCTAATCTCCATGAATACTAAGGATAATAACACAACACCAAAACTTATTCTGTCACCTATCCACACTTATTCGATGATTGTATTTGCTATGTGATCTACAATGTTGTAGACCAATCCTTGAGACATCTTCTTGGCAACATGCAACCGCATTGTGTTTACCTACGACCACCTTCCTTGGTCATTCAGCTTTGTCACAAGATCTCGTAGCTTTCTTACACCTGCTGGGTACTTCTTCGACTTGTTAATGTCCATGTTGCACATGACACTTAGTATACCCCAACTCCTTCCTCATCTCTAGGATTGCATATTTATCAGTTAAATCATTATCCATATCCAACCCTGAGGGTCTTATTCATGTCATCCTTTGAAATCAAAGCAATTGTGATTCTTACCCTCCGTCTAGCAAAGTAGAAGAAGTTTTCATGGACTCTTCTCATCACCACCGATATAATGGTTCATATTTTCCAAAGTATGGTATCTCATACACCGGGTAGACTCCATTATGCTTCATAAAATTCTCACTAGTGTCATTATATACTTGTATATCCTCTCGTCATGCGCTTGTCATTTTCATGCTCAACAATGCATTGAGATCCTTCTTATTATCTGATGTTTGATGTTTGTAATCATTGATTTTACATTCGCAGATATGGTAATCCCATTCTTGTCCCACAATCATGCCCTTCGGATATTGCATTTCTAAGAAATTACTCTTGGGAGCAATCTCTTCTTCCACTTCAACCTTCTTCTTCCCTTTATCTCCTATTACGGTGCTTTCTTTGGTGTCATTTGAAAAATCTCTCTTTTCTTCCCTCTGTAGTCAAGAAAGTCAAAACCCTAGCTTAAATATATGTGCCCTTATGGAAATCATGTGCCCTAGCTTGTTTGTAATGCATTTTCTTCACTCAAACCCTTCTCCTATGGAAACGCAAGCTCTCAAGCACATAACCCTTCTCTCCATATCAGGTTTCACACTCCACGCACCTCAACACGATTGCTCGATTTTCACACTTAACCCTTTTCAAATTCTCTCAATTGCAATGGTAAAAATGAACTTGCATCTCACCCTTATATAGAATTTTAAAAATTTAGTGCATTTATTGCTCCTCCACCTACCAATAATCCTCTCATTAAGTGACCATTTTCATTATTTCCATAATGGTACATCTTCATGCCCAAGCTATAACCTTCTAGTGTGCCCTCCTACCTTTTGGCTATGGACTTCTCTTTAGTGCACTTCCATGCGCTTGAATACCTCATCACTATGTCTTCCACTAGTAGTCTTCATGGCCCCTTCTTACCTTGTGTTATACTTGTTTCTTCACTCCTCTCTATCTATGGTCCTTGTGTCTAGAAGAAATCTCTCTTTTTTTCAATTTTCCAACCTTGAATAGCACCAATATATAGTTCCTTTCATGTGGGCATATTTCCATCTATCGTGTACCTGAATATCAACAACCTACCCCACACTAAGGGTATGTGCAGTCCTCTGTGCATAAAAATTCTTCAAATAGTAATTAGCTTTTGGCACGTAAACATGCTTATTACACAAACACACCAACTAAATTGACAAAGCATAGCAACAAAGAAGGAAACACATTAAAGAAATACATAATTTAAAACCTAATCTAAATGGCAACATTTTCTTATTACAAACACCAAGAAGACTTATTTATAGTAGGGCTTCAGCCTACTCCCGTTGAAGTAACTAGGTAACCATATTCCATCAAGGGCCTCTAATTAAAAAGCACCTAATTTGAGTATGTGAGTGATAATATACGGCCCCAACCAATTTTCTTTGAGTTTTCCTAGATAGTGCAAAAACTTAGAATCATAAAGGAGCACCATTTGTCCTATCTCAAGCATTTTACCTTGGATGTTCCTATCATGCCATGCTTTCTACATGGCCTTTTCTTGTTTTTGACTCCAACTTGATATGTCTCATCGTTCATCTAATATTATTAATTGTTCAATGCATTCTTCTAATGCTTGCTCATTAGCAAGACCTCCAACACGTGTAATATGCAAAGAAGGTAACATAAATTCCATAGGAAGAACTACTTGTGCACCAAACACTAACTGAAATGGTGTGGCTTTGTTCAACCTTTTATATATTATCTGATATGCCCAAAGTACTACAAATAACTTATCATCCCAATCCTTTCTTCCAATATCACATATTTTTGTCAATGTATGGCTCAAAATTTATTGAAATCCTCAAAGCAGCCCATTTGACTAAGGATGATAGGGTGTAGTCTTGTTGGTCGTCAAATAGGACTTTACGAAGAGAAATCAAATGGGGACAAGAAGTCCCTCCTCTTTAATGGGAGAGGTTCCCTATTCAGAAATGAACCTATTTACAAATATACAAAACATGATTTTCTCGTTGAACTTGGACATTACGAAAGTGTTCTCTATAAAGATCATCAATTACAAAAGGACAGAGGAATGAGAGTACGAGGATGAGTAGAAAGGCAACACTCGAAATTATAGATAATGAATAATTCTTTATGTATGCGGTTATAGTCAATTGAAACAAGATCATTTGTATCATATAAATAAGATGGAATTTAAAGACACAAAGTTCTCAGTAAATAACATCTCGCTAGAACACAAAGATTCTTAACATAACACGCATAAAAATGATCTTCACAAAATTAAATGAAAAGCTGGGAATAACAGAGATCGAGATAGACAAAGAATGAAAAGCCCTTCTGTATTGATTTCTTTATGATCTATTTACACTTTCCGAAAATAAGCCAAGTTCTTCCTTTATTCAAAACGGCGTGGAGAGGCCATTATATAGCTTACAAATTAGTTACTCTTTGTAACTACTTCTTTTAACTAAAGATTAATTAAGGATTTCCAATCGCAATACCTCAACTTATTACAATGAATTTGAGAAAAAGAATTAGAAAAGAAGAGAAGAATAAGGAGAAGAAGACATGTGGTTATGAATGGGAGGGACCCACTGACTTCAAAATTCGCTGCCTGAATCTCTTCAATGCCTCGGCTATGTCTCTGCCACGAGGGACTGATGTGTTGGCTGTAGACTGACCCCAAAATCCGAGGCACTTCTCCATTTCCTTATCAAACTCGACATGAGTATGATAATCTTTATTTGCTTCTTCAATGGCAGATTGAAGAGAGTAGATCTCCTTCATTTTCTCTTTAGAGATGGAGCTTTCCTTGAATAGATTATCTTTGACAAAAGCTCTGAATTGAGCTTTCATTTCTTAAGGAAAGAGGCACACCAAAAGTTTCATCCTCGAAGATGACAATGTATATCTTTAAAAGCGATACAACTAGTGTCTTGAAAGCTTCACCCTTCTGCCAGCTATTCTTCAGGTCTCCCAAAGCCTCCTCCAAGACTTTGATCTTCCACTCCATGCTGTAAACCCAGGACTTTGACAGATTATCCTTTGCATCATCAAAAACCTTATTCACCAATAAAATGTTCTCATCTGTCTGTCCCATGAGACGGAGGTCTACTATGCAACTGCTCCAGAGTTTGAGCTCTTTATCTATGATCCCGATAGTGGAGGAGAACTTCTGTTGCAAATTGTTCACCTTTCCGTGGAGTTTGAAAGCTTCATCGATGAAGTTCAATCCTGCAACAAGCATATCTTCCACCATGGCCTCCATAGCTCTGCCATAGATGGAATACTTGTGCATGTCTTTGATACTCTGTACTTCATCTTGGCTCAAAATTACAGGTGGCGGAAGGGTAGTCAATGGGGTAGGGTCCAAAACTTTGTCCTTAGACAAAAGAGATTTGATAAAGCCAGTGAGAATTTGGGCTTGTTCCTCCAACTATTCAATAGTTTTTTGCCCTTTCTCTACCCTCCCAATGACTCTTGTGACCGTTTCCTAGAGGTTGTGGATCTCACCTTCAGGGAGTAGACTCTCCCATTGGAATCCTTGAGAGTTCTAGGTCAGATGCCTGCAAGTCCTGCTCTGATTTGTCTACTGTAGGCTTAGCAATCTCTAGGAATTGCTGACCCTGAGCATCAGACACTATCCTGGAGGTGATTCTGGCTTTCTTGGCACGAGAAGGAGTAGTGCCTAACAAGGCTGCGACAGCATCAAAATTTGGCCCTGAGCTCCGAGAGGAAGATTTCCTCTTCCTACTGTCAACAAAAGGTTGCACCCATGCAAAAGAGGAAGAGGAAGCAGCAGGAGGGGCAAGAGGACCAAGAGACAGAGAGCTCATGACGCTCAAGGTTTGCACAGCTGTTGATTCAAGTTGAGATGTGAGTGGGGCGCTTGAGACAATTGCGGCAGAAGAATCAATAGCACTTGGAAGTTCAGTGCTCTGGACTTCCTTATCTTTATCCGTTGGATCTTCAGGAGCATTTGTAGGGGTTGGCACTTCACTCTCTTCACTTTCACTGAGAACAATGATGTTCTCTGGTCCCAAAGGCACTTCTACCTGCTTTCTTTGAGGATCTTTTTCACAGGCTCCTTCTTAACCTCTTTGAGTTTCTTCTGGTACACTTGAGTGGATGAAGGAGTAGAAGCTACAGGTCCTTGCGTTGATGAGGCAGGAGGGGTTTTCACAGGTGTGTCTAATATGGGGGTCGATGCTTCCCTCCTTGGTGTTGAAACATCCTTAGAAGAGGATTCTCCTGAGTGCCTTCTGAGCTCTCGAACTTTCCTGTCAAACCAGACCTTAGTCCTGACTAAGACTGGAGCTAGGATCTCGGCCAGATCATCTTTCTCTTTCTTGTTCCAATCCAAGTCCTCCAAGGGAGTGTGCTTAACCACATTGTCATACTCATATGAGTATAGATCAGAGTTGTCATCCTGGAGTCCTTCAGGAACTTGATACAAGCTGAGTTCTTGGATCAATTGCAGAGAGAACCTGCCATAATGCCTCCTTCTAGCCTCAAAATCATCTGCACAGTCAGCCCAATAGTCTTCTGTATCTGCCCTATGATGATAGATTATCTTGATGTTCTGTTCAATGAACTTCTTCAAGTCAAAGCAAGTTCTTGGCTTGAAGAAATGAACAGTGATGGGAACCAGGGCTCTTTCTATATTCTGTGCGTCCAGGGCTGTTTTACAAGTGTAATTTCCCAAAGAGATGGGAAAGTGCAAACCAGTAATCTTCTTGTCTCTGCAGGTTCTATGCAATTTGTCTAATTGCCTGCATACTTCTATCAAAGCCATCTTATCACTGCAGAACATGGGAAGCCTCAAAGGGGTGCTCTCATAGCCAGCAAGCCTGATATAGGAGAATTTTCTGAATTGGATAAAATAGGCACCGTAGTGCGATATCAGGTTCATGGCTTCATCAAAAAACCTTCTAGCAGTGTCACCTTCAAGCAGCCTAACCACGTACATGGTGAAAGCATCATTTACTCTTCTGAAATTGCGATTGCTGGTCTCTAGGGTGAACTGCGGGCAGTAGGCATATACAGGATCATCCTTGTGGGCATCAATGTAAGAAAAAACAAACCATTTCCTTGATGCCGCCAGAGTATACATCAGGTACGAAGTCATGTTGAACTTCTTCGTTTTATGTACATTGACACAGCCTACTCCGCCAAGTTCATGCCGATGATTTCCGCTTGAGCTGATATTTTGAGTTCCCTCGCACACCATGCTGATGAGCGGGCACATCCAGAAATGGAATTCATTAGTAGAGGGTAAGCCCATAACCCGAGCCAGTAGGATTATAAAATCTGACAATTCTTCATTGAAATCAGCCCGAAAAGAGTCTTGGATAGACGAGATGCTCCCTTCTTAGGGTTCTTTAGCCAGGACTTCACCACCCGTGCCTTGTATTTGTCGCTGTCTTGATTGAACAGGGCCTGTGCTTGATCCTGGGAAACAACTATGGCATTATCCATTTCTGGAATCCTCAGTGTAGTGCTAATGGCGGCAGCATCTAGTTTGGCGATGAGTTCCCCATGTACGTTGGTCAATTCACTCGAATCAGGGTCGAAGTGAGCTCCACATGAAAGCATTGTATCAGCACATTGCACCGAGATTGGGAAACCTCCAGCAAAATCCAAACCGCTGTCGTGAATCATCTGCGCCATTGGTGTAGGGTTTGCATCTGCCATCCTTGCCCAAAATTGCCAAATCAAGATGACGAGCTTCACTGTCCCCAATATTGGGAACGACAGACTCTAGTGGCGAGATTTGTTCCTGTCCCTGAAATTTGATCTTCATATTGATAGTAATTTGGAGGACAGAGCCACAAACTAGACTCGGGAAGGAATTATAGAGGGAAGGGATACAGCGCGGAAATTAGATTGCAAGGGTTTGAGCAAGGGATAACATGGAAGCAGTGTGAAAAAAGCAAAGGGGGTTCGCTCGTTATATAGCCAATTAAGAGAGAGAAATACAATGAATGCGTATTTAATACTTACCTACCAATTTGAATAAGTAGGATATTCGGGTAGAGCGGGAAAAACTAAGCACGAATGGCACTTGGTTCATTTGGGACATGTGAGACACGAATGCGCGAAACACGCGGCTTGGCCGATTCAGGAGAAGCGGGAAAAGACGCACAAATTCCTTTTGGGACATGTGGGACGTGAATGCAAAAACACGTGGTTTAGCTGATTCAAACGAAAATGTGACAACGGGTCCAGCGAACTTGGGACATTTGGAATGTGAAAGCACGAAGCACGCGGTTCGGGTGTTTCGGCTGAAAATGGAACAACTTGCACAATTTGACTTTGGGACATTTGGGACGTGAAGTTCCGACGGGCCCGAAAAAGACAAACTTCGGGGAAACCGCCGATCGGGGAATAGAGCGCCCATTTGAACTTGGGACATGCGGGACAAAAATGTCCGACAGGCCCAAAAACACACAAAATGACCCAAAAATGTAGATTCCCGCAATTTCTCGACTTTAAACATTTTCAATACAACAGAGAAGACACTTAAACTCAAAATTTTGAATTTTCACTTTCTTAAGAGCAGAGAATTTTGAGTGGACAACGCTAGCTTCATGGGATGACTTGGCATAAATTCAAGGAATGAGACAAGGTAAGAACTTAGACAAACTCAGGGAAGCAGACCAATACCTTATCCATTGGGCCATGGAGTCAAAAAGCAAACCAATACAGAGGACAACACACCAAAAAAAAAAGGGAAAGAAAAACAAAAACACTGTACAAAATATACAAAGGACTCCCTAATCACCTATGACTTGAACAACTTAAGGTACTACCCACTATAAGGAAGTGGGAGAGGAGAACCATCCATGTAATCAAGATAAAAGGAATTCTTACCAGCAAAGTGTCTGATCTTGAAAGGTCCGAGCCAAAGGGAATCAAACTTGCCATGGCTGCCACGAGGTTCATGCCTTTTATCCCATAACAACACAGTGTCTCCAACTTGGAAATCTCTGAACCTGGCTTTCTTATCAAACAGACCTTTACCTTCTGCTGGTGAACAAATATCCTATCAGCAACCTCCAATCTGTCCTCATTCAGTTTGTGAAGGTACATAATTCTCTTATCCAAAGCATCACTGAAACTAGTATCTTCAATGGCCTTCATTAGATGCAAGGTGGAAGCTCCACTGCTGGCAATTGAGCTTCTACTCCATATGCCACTTGAAAAGGAGACATTCCAATAGCTCTCTTTGGTGTAATCCTGTCTGCCCAAAGAGCATCATAGAGCTTCTTGTGCCAGTTTCGTTGAGACTTATTGACTAATTTCCTTATAATAGTCACCAAATTTTTATTAGTGGATTCTGCTTGCCCATTTCCCTGAGGATAGTAATCTGAGGAGTGAGCCAAAGAAATGCCATACCCATAGCAAAAATCCATTATCTCGGTTGAAGAGAAATTCAAAGCATTATCTGTCACAATCTTGTTAGGTACACCATACCTTACCAAGATGTTCTCTTTGATGAAGCTGCACACCACTTCAAGAAGTAGTACTCTTAACTGGAATAGCTTCTACCCATTTGGTGAAATAATCCATGGTAGTTAATACATGAGTATGACCAGCACTAGAAGTGGGATTAAGTGTTCCAATGAAGTCCAAACCCCACTGTTGAAAAGGTTCTTCAATTACAACTGGCTTAAGAGGCAAAGAGGCCAATTTGGGTCTTCCCACGAAGGTCTGACAAGCCTCACATTTATCAACCCACTTGGATGCATCTCTGAACAAGGAAGGCCAGTAATATCCTCCATGAAGTATCTTATGAGCAAGGACTGGCCAATTAATGAATAGTGCCCTCCACATGCCTCGATCATGAAAAGCCGAGAGCAACTTTCTCTTGCTTTCTTGTCCACACATTTCAAAAATCTTCCATCTAACCCATGTTTGAACAAGGTGTTTTCCCACAACACATATTGCACTGACCTTAGTTTAACAATCCTCTTTCCTTTGGTAGTCAAATGAGAGGGGCATTCTCCATAGGTGAGAAAACGAGTGATATCAGCATACCATTCATCAACTGAGCTAAGAAACAGAATGGTAGGAAGGTCAACTTTCTCCTCCAGCAACTCATGTTTAGCTCCTTCAGCAATGAGCTCACAAAGGCCTTTTCCACGAACAAGCTTGGTCGGTTTGATGTCAATATCATATTCTTGGACCTTAGCAACCCAATTCCCTCTCTTGGATCCAAATTCCTGTTGTGTGAGAATTAACTTAACAGTTGTATCTAGAACCAACACCATGGAGTGAGAGTTGAGGATGTAAAAATGAAACTGCTTAACAGCTTTGACCACTACAAAAGCATGTTTTTCCATCATGGTGTATTTTAACTCATGATCTTTCAGAATATAGCTCATGAACACAATTGGTAGTTCATGCTCATTAGAGTCTTCTTGAGTCAAAACAGCGGCTAAGGTATTATCTGTGGCATAGCAATAGATAATAAAATCTTTGCTGAAATCAGGACAGGCTAAAACAGGAGTTTTAGCGATAGCTCTCTTGATACCTTCAAAGGATTCCTTTCCTTCAGAAGACCAACCAAACATTTTTTTCCCTTTCATCATCTGAGAAATATTCAAAGTTAACTCTGCAAAATCAAGGATGAACCGTCTTAAAAAATTGATCTTACCAAAGAAAGAGTGCACGCCCTTTTTGCTGGTTGGGAGAGGAATTTGCTGGATAGCTTGTACTCATTCAGGATCAATCTTAATACCATCTTTGGAAATGATGTGCCCTAATAATTTTCCCTTGGTGACACAAAAGACATATTTTTTAGGATTCAAAGAAATCCCATGCTCTCTACATCTTAGCGTAATCTGCTTTCCAGTGTGATCAAAATGATCCGCTCTTGTTTTAGAAAACACTGTCAGGTCGTCAAGGTATATGACAATACACTTCCCTTTCAAACTTCCAAAAGCCAGATCCATAGCTCTCTGAAAAGTGGCACCAGCATTAATAAGCCCAAAAGGCATTCTCTTGTAAGCAAAGGTACCCCAAGGAGTAGTGAAAGTTGTTTTGTGTTGATCTGCAGTATCAACCTCTACCTGATTATATCCCGAGAATCCATCAAGCATAGATAACATTTCAGATCCTGTTACTGCTTGCAATACCTGATCCATCATAGGAAAAGGATAATTATCTTTCAAGGAAGCCTGATTTAGGTTCCTGAAATCAACACAGATGCGGATCTCACCATTTTTCTTCCTAACAGGCACAATATTTGCAATCCATGTTGAATGGTGAATGGGAAAAATGATTTTGGCCTTCAACAACTTCTGAATTTCCTGAAAGATGGTGTCAGCTATTTTGGGGTTGTATTGCCTCTGTTTCTGCTTAAAAGGCTTGATTCCAGGCTTGAGTGGAATAAAATGTTGCATATCTTTTGGTTTGAAAGCTTTCAAATCTTCATAAGAGTAAGCAAGAACATCCTTATACCTCTTTAAAAGATCAATTGCTTTCTTCCTTTCATCTGCTGTGCAACATTTTCCAATGTTTATGAGCTTAGGATCAGTAGAACTCCAAATATCAATCTTTTCATACTCAGCTGATTGTTGAGATCCAGTGGAAGCTCTAGACTTCACATACCTGTCATGTTTATCAAATAGTTCCTCCAAACTCACCAATCCTTTAGGAATCTTGTTTCCTTTGAGATTGATGCATCCATCCTGATCCATTTCTTCTCCTTGAGTGACTGCTTTGTCAAAGGGCACACTTTCATGAGGCAGGTTGTCACTTCCTTCAAAATACATCTATTTGAAATTACCCTTGAGTTCAAGGAAAGAAAGCAAGTGTTGATCATCATTGAAAACTTGCCAGTTATTGGTATTATCAGGTACACTAGGTCGATGGACCATCTCAACCGTAACATCCTCATTTTAGACAATAGAACAAGTCAAATTTTTTTGATAATTGCATACCGGTTCTAAATACATAATTTAGAACTCACAATTCAAATAACCATTTATATAATGCATAACAATATGCAGTGTAATGACTCGGAATACCTCCGATCTATTCATTCCATGACTCGTAATCTACCGATCTATTCATGAGTAAAAAGAGTTAGTGTTTTTATTTAACACAACACTCTTGCGGTTCTCTTCCTAACTGGGATTGAGAATGCTCTGTCCAAGGAATCTAACTGAATAATTATTACCATTATTCATCGGCATCTCATCCCTTAGACTAGGTGAATTAGGACAACGCAATCAGCAGCTTGCGATACTTTGGCCAAAGATTTGAAACATACTGTTCATGTCTCGTATTCCTTAACGGCATACTCGTCAATCTGGAATACGTCCTTCACCCCATTCATATGTTATATAGAATGTCTTATACTTGACTACATCACCTTCTTCCTTTCACAACTTAATCACTCGGAGATAGATTAACAAGGTGATAATGTTATATGGATGTCCATGAGGATTAGGGATACGGTGACATACTGGTTTAACCTTACAGTTAGACCAATGTGTCAAGATACCCCGAACCTCCTAGGCAGCCTTATAACCTGACCACATTCCTAATCAATCCCTGAGTAACTAATCCAGTCACAAATGTAAATCTTAGCGATCAATGCAAAGGGTGTCGTCATAAGTCACCTGCATTGTTGTAACTTCGAGAAGATCCTAATCTTCTCGGAGGTACAACCCTGTAGTTGTCTTGTGCCGTCATCCTTTAAATCCGCCTCGAAAGATCTACTCGTCAATATGCGTTAAGCACTTGAGTACAAATTACTTTAAAGACGTTTACCCTAAGGTTAGCCTTTCCGATCCCTGGATTCTTCGTCTTAAGACGACCCTCCTCTAAAAGACTCATTACTTGGTAGAGGTATTACGGTCAAGCTCTCATCAAGGAGTCATTAGAATACACCTGATTCTAAAGCAACAGAATGGGACAATATCTCATAACCTTTACTTGAGATTGCCATCTGAACTCCATTTGATTGCCTATCCGTTCTCTTAACTGAATTTATATCATACTTTCAAGTATAAAGATATAGTTGATTAAGAATCCAATTTCATATTGTCCTGTCATATTTAGGACTAGGGATTAGTAATTTAATCCAATTTGTTTAGCGTTCTCTTTTAGGCTCAATTTTTAACCTATCTTCTAGAGAGACAATAATTTAATTCCAATATTGCTTTTGCTAGAACAAGTTAGAACTACTAAACACTCATAAGAATTTAATCTTATTACTTACAAGCTTTCATTGTCAATCACAAAAGCATCCATATTATACAATGATAACAATGCCCCTTCGTTACATAAACCGAAGAAGGTCATCTTTCAGAAATAGAATACAACACATAAGTATCAAACACTTATTTCCATTCCTTTCAAAACTATACAATTACATTTTATGCAACAGCATACTTGATACAATGCTAACGGAAAAGAAAACATCTTTTCCCATTTAGTACATCTATAAAATCAAGCTGTAATTCTTTACAAATCAAATAAACAATCTGATCAGCTTGTCAGATCTGCATTACTTTTACCTCATACGGTAACCATCTGCAAAAATAGTCAACATGAGTCAGTTCAATGAACTGAGCATGATAAGCACTAACTTTTAAAACAATTGCAATCCATCAATTGTTTTCATTAAACACCCTGTTTAAATGAGATCAGATATTCACATAAGTAAACATAATCAGACTATGCCCTTGTAATACAAAATGATTACAAATATGTAACTCTATCATTATTACAAATAGTCTTATTCACTTTCTAATACTTCATCAAATATTAAAAGAATCAAGGAACGAATGTACACAACAATCATTGAATCCAAAATCACGACATTGGTCAGATCGTTTCATTCTTCCAAAAGGGAACAACATAACAATTCGGAATTCCACCAATATGTTACAAAACAATTTCCCACTGATAGATAAATATCAACAAGTATTAAATAAAGGAAGAGAAAGAACCAAACCATTCATACTTCCTTTCACATAAGTTCATCACTGTACCGTCTTCACATATGAAAACATTCAACCAGTATATAAATGAACAAGTTAGACAAGCCGCAAGCAAGATCACTGTTCTAAATCACGAAATAGAAACACAGCAAAACTCCTGTACAGCAACTAACACATTAACAATTCATGTAACAACCTTAAGCCCAATGCTAGTTCCTTTTACACAGTAAGGCTTGACATAAGTTGAAAACAAGAACTACAAGCGTATCGCTGAAAACAACAACCTTATTGCATCAAACAATCTAAGGTTTCCTGTGAGACTATGCTATGTTGACCACACAGTATTTCCAAATCATGCACAGTCAAATCGGACAGATTAATTGGAAAAGAACATAGCATACATATTCTTGCTCAGTCAAAATCGGACTGAAGTAAAAGAAAGGAATTCAACCAAACAATCCTTACCTTGCCGCATGCAAGTCTTAGTGTGATATTCGCGACTTACCCAAACAAGGTCAGAACACGAAACAGTCATCCATACTCAAGGATCTCAACAGTGACAAAAAAAGCAGTCCAAAGTCAAGTTCAGAAAGAAACAGAAGTACCAGCTACCTTTCCAGAATTCCTAATGATTCAAACGAAGGTAACAATTCAAGCAAATGCATATGAATTCATACTGTAAACTGTTAATGGTTTTGTACATATAATCACTGAACCCTACAGCAACGTACTATGAAGTCGGATGATAAATCCATCTATGCCATTCATGGCAAACATTCAGAATGAAACAAGTGAAGCAAATCGAATACCCATTTCAAGCAAGGAAATCAACTGAGCCGCTTCGAACTTTCGAACAGCTTTCACATAGAAATGAAAATGCATACCCAGGAAATCTATACTGATTATTTATTACAAATAACCGTGGTCAGAAGGACTGTTCCTTTCTCTATAAGGCTTCCACGAAAGCAAATAACAAAACACAAGGATGAATCTACATCCACAACAGTAGATAGCTTATATATGATTCAATCAAGGACTCCACTGAGTCGTTATAATAAAGTATAGATGTATTTATATTATACACAGTCCACAAGTAATCCCGCTAACACAATAACAAGGAAAACAACTTCCGCAAGGTCGTAAAGACTACGGTAACACAACAGTTGCCTGTTCCAAGCCAAAAATTGAAAACAAATGAAACCCGAAAGTATCATTAGTCGCTGTCAACAAATCCCACGATAGAGTACCCAAAGAAGCATTAATACTGATCAATCTTACAGTATTCATCAGAATCATTCCATACAGTTTCCATAACAAGAAACAGCGACCACAATCAAAAAAACATACAGTGGTCTTATACTACACACAGGTATATTCTAAGGGCTCATGCCAAACAGGCCGAACACTCAACCTTTATAAATAAATACCTCACATGCATAAGCCAGAATGAATACTCAATGCAAATAGAGTCGAAGTTCGATTTCAACAAACACCCATCAAGAGGAAATTGAAAAATCGAACCAGAAGAGATACAGTGCCAAAAATCAAACTAGATCTCATAGAAAATTCATCTAATCTTCACAAAACATTTGAACAGAGTTGTTTTAATGAAAGCACTTGAAAGACAGCAAGATATTTAAAGGTTAGGGCCTAGCATGCCTGTATTTTGATCAAATTTCCGAAGCAGACCACAGGAAGAGCTCAAACTTCCTTTTCTTTTTCCCCGATAAAGCGACCAACAAAATTTCGCTGTCTCCATCACATATATATCCTCCATGACAGAGAAAAGAGCTATGGCAGTTCATATTAGCCATGCAACTCAAAGAGAACTGGTGCGAAGAACCAGTAAACAAGCAGAGAGAGAGAGAAGACCGAAAATCGCGACAAGCCAAACAAACCCCCAAATTTCCGCTTGCATGCCTTCTCGCGAGTTCCGAGCTCGACTTCCGAGAGTATTGAATGCCATTAAACCAATTTTCCCGCTTAAACTCTACTCCCACCGACCGCCCGAATTGGCGACAGTCCAACTAAAACTCAAGTTCATTTCCAAACTTAGCAATTGCCAAGTCTGCACAGATTAGCCGCCGCTTAAGCCTCCGCCATGACCTGTCCCTCATCCTTATCCCTTACATTTATTGCCATAGAAAACACCGCCCATGGTTCGCCACCCTTCATAGGCCCCTTCATAATCTCCTCATAAGTTAGGTTAGTATCTTAGGTTAGAGTTTAGGGTAATACCCACACTAACAATTTTACACAAAGATACTAACTTAGGATATTAACAAATAGCCTAGGTCTAGGTTAGACTAACAATAATCTAACCCCTAGGTTAGGTTTTAGTTTTAGGTTACTAACCCTTAATAATTCAGTTTGGTCCTTGTCCTGAAAACTCGGAAAGACCTGTATCATACCTTCTAGAACAGAGTTAGCTCCTGTTCTTATTGCAGAATTGTATGTCAACGAATTATTACCTGGTCTAAAATCGAGACCTTCCAGATATACTTTGATATCGGGAACCATTTCATTTCCTAAGATCAGCCTGAGTCATACTCCTGACCTGCTTAATCAATGCTTCCATACCTTGCCACCTGTTCAAGGTCTGTGATCTAATTCATCACAAACAGATTTAAAGCATTACTTGGATCAATTCCACTGATCCAAGTCTAGATATTATAGATGAATACCTCTATAATTCATTCCGTGATCAGATTAATATTCAGACACAAAATGAAATAAATAAAAGAGTCTATTCATATTTTGACTCAGTCAAGATCTGCAATCTGCAAGAAATTCAATACATATCAAGCATGATTTCTGAATCGAGGATCACATCCTTTTACAAGAAATCACATATCAACACTTGTATGCTTAGGAGAAAGTAACAACAGTTCAGAGTGTTACATCAATGGTGAACTTATCCCGAGAGAAGTCGGATGAGAAATCAAGTGACCCTGAGACTGCTAATGAATCAGCCCTACTGTTCTTCTCCTCGGTATTGCTTCGATGGAGAAAGCATCAAGAAATTCAATGAGCATAGCAATAGATAATAAAATCTTTCTTTGAAATCGGATGACAAAGCTAAAACAGAGTTTTAGCAATAGCTCTTTTGATACCTTCAAAGGATTCCTTTCCTTCAAAAGACCAACCAAACGTTTGTTTTCCTTTCATCATTTGAGAAATATTCAAAGTTAACTCTACAAAATCAAGGATGAACCTTCTTAAAAAATTGATCTTACCAAAGAAAGAGTGCACGCCCTTTTGCTGGTTGGGAGAGGAATTTGCTGGATAGCTTGAACTCAATCAGGATCAATCTTAATACCATCTTTGGAAACGATGTGCCCTAATAATTTCCCCTCTGTGATACAAAAAATAGATTTTTTTAGGATTTAAAGAAATCCCATGCTCTCTGCATCTTAGCAAAACTGTCTCCAGGTGGTCAAAATGATCCACCCTTGTTTTAGAAAACACAGTCAAGTCGTCAAGGTATATGACAATACACTTCCCTTTCAAACTTCCAAAGGCTAGATCCATAGCTCTCTGAAAAGTGGCACCAGCATTAATGAGCCCAAAAGGCATTCTCTTGTAAGCAAAGGTACCCCAAGGAGTAGTGAAAGTTGTTTTGTGTTGATCTGCAGTATCAACCTCTACCTGATTATATCCCGAGAATCCATCAAGCATAGATAACATTTCAGATCCTGTTACTGCTTGCAAGACCTGATCCATCATAGGCAAAGGATAATTATCTTTCAAGGAAGCCTGATTCAGATTCCTGAAATCAACACAGATGCGGATCTCACCATTTTTCTTCCTAACAGGCACAATATTGGCAATCCATGTTGAATGGTGAATGGGAAAAATGATTTTGGCCTTCAACAACTTCTGTATTTCCTGAAAGATGGTGTCAGCTATTTTGGGGTTGTATTGCCTCTGTTTCTGTTTAAAAGGCTTAATTCTAGGTTTGAGAGGAATAAAAGGTTGCATATCTTTTGGTTTGAAAGCTTTTAAATCTTCATGAGAGTAAGAAAGAACATTCTTATACCTCTTTAAAAGATCAATTGCTTTTTTCCTCTCATCTGCTGTGTAACATTTTACAATGTTCATGAGCTTAGGATCAGTAGAGCTCCCAAGATTAATCTTGTCATACTACGGTGAATGTTGAGGTCTAGTAGAAGCTCTAGACTTTACATACCTGTCATGTTTATCAAATAGTTCCTCTAAACTCACCAATCCTTTAGGAATCTTGTTTCCTTTGAGTTTGATGCACCCATCTTGATCCTTTTCTTCTCCTTGGGTGACTGCTTTGTCACAGGGCACATTTTCACGAGGCAGGTTGTCGCTTCCTTCAAAATATAGCTGTTCAAAATTACCCTTGAGTTCTAAGAAAGAAAGCAAGTGTTGATCATCATTGAAAACTTGCCAGTTATTTGTATTATCAGGTACACTAGGTCGATGGACCATCTCAATGGTGAACTTATCTTGAGAGAAGTCAGGATGAGGAATCGAGTGACCACGAGATCGCTAGTGAATCAGCCTCGCTGTTCTTCTCCTGGTATTGCTTCAATGGAGAAAGCATCAAGAAATTCAATGGAATCCCAAACCTGATTCCGGTAATGTTTCAACCTTCCATTTTTTACCTGGAAAAGGCTTCTAACTTGCTTTACAATCAATTCCGCATCACCACGAGCTAGAATATTCTTTACACCTTGTTCTTTGGCCACTTGCAGTCCAAGAATGAGAGCCTCATACTCTGTTGTATTATTAGTATTTTCGAACTACAACTTGAATGAAAAAGGATGTAGGCTTCCTTCAGGTGACACCAGTAGGACACCAGCTCCAGAACCAGCTGAGGAACAACTTCCATCAAACTCTAAAATCCAAACACCATTAGGATCTTTAGGTGACACTTTAGGGAGTTGGATTTCATCAGGAGACATAATCATGTAGTTGCCATGCCCCATATCCTCATAGAGTATTTGTGCTTTAGGATCATCCATTTTTTGTACAATATACTCAGATTGCTTCTCAGGCAGCAACTTCTTCATTTTTCCATTAACAGGTACGAGTGCATGTGACCAATCCATTTGAATTTCCCCACCCACATCCTTACAGAAGTTCCTACTTAGCAACATCCCGTATGAAGGAGGAATATCTGCTACTAAGATGGTAGCCAAAACTCTCTTTTCAGGCAAAGCAGCAAAAGCCACTTGTGCATCTTTAATTCTTCCGACCAGGGGCACTTCATTACTCTCCATAGAGTAACAAGATCCATAAGTGTGCATGAGGGTCAAGCCTAAGGCATGAGCTACTTTAGCAAGCATTCACATTGTCTCGAGGCTCCCGGGTCTATGACACACCATCGAGCCTATGGCTAGCTATAATAAGTGTTACATAAAATGGTTTGATTTTGTCATTAGGTGAGGTGACAGCAGCTACCAAACTAGGCTGTGGTGTAGAAGGAGTAGGTAAAATGCCTTTAGAGGTGGTTTTAGAATGGGAATTGACAAAGTGAATCATTTTAACAAAAGCTTTGGGATGGGTTTGATAATACTCACCTCGAGATTTGAACCTTAGTCTTTTCGGTGATCAATAATATCAAAAGACCCAAAGTGGATGGCCATCATCACTTGAGATCCTAGGTTTATTAGCTTTGGGGAAAAAGAAGTAACTTTAATAGTAGGATTGATAGGACTCACCTTTGGTGTAGATGAAACGGGAATAGGAGATCCTCTTTTTGCAATTACGGGATAGTTGCCGGTTGCTCCTTAGATTTCTTGGGGGGCTGCGTCACTTTCTCCCTCTGATTTGTCTACTCTCGAGTCATGACAGCGAATGATTCACTATTCATGTCTGCTACTACTTCATCATAATCATCTCCATCATCAATTCCCTCAGTGTGAAGAAATTAACTCGAGATCCTTCAAGTTCATCTGCTTCATCATCAACTTCTTCCACAAACTCCTCGCAAGCTTCATTATCCTCATCATCCTCTGGTTCCTCAACTTCACAGGTTGCATTGACAGGAACTTTAATAGGAGGTCCTTCAAGTGCTAATCTTGTTTGAGAAGCAGGCAAACAATTTCTGGGCTGAAAATTCCTCCTTGGAACGTCTACATAAGGAGCATGCTGAGCCAATTATTTCTTTATAGCAATGAGATCATTCGCAAGTTTCTGAACCAAGGGATCAGTATTAGGTCCAGGGGTGGAAGAGGAGGAAGCAACAGACTTAGATTTAGAAGGGTCTCTCCTCAACTTCCCTGACATGATCAAATCATCCTCGACACTAACAACAAGATTTTGATCCTCAACCAATGTTGCGAGATTAGCCCTTCTCAGCATAACTAACTTTAGGCGATTGGGCATTTAGGAAGAAACATTTTTGGATTTGATCAACAGGTCGAGTATTTGCCGGAATTTTATTAATTAACCTGTTGAATCGGGCCACAAATTCTCTCATGGGCTCTAGTGAATCTTTCTTTATCTGAGAGATTTGGGCTAGCAAGGCATGCACATCTTCTGCTGGTTTGAAACGGTTTTCAAACCTAGTTCTCATGGTGTCCCAGCTAGTGATAGTACCAGCGGAAGGTGATAGAACCAATTAGCTGCATTATCTTGTAAAGTCTCAACGAACAGTCTCATGAAGACATCTTCATGTTCAACTCCCAGAACTCCACATGCAACTATGAAGGCTGCGATGTGTTCATCAAGATGCACTTTGCCATTTCCTTTGAATTTAGGAAAGTTCTTCCGATTACCTCTGGGTAACTCATGCAAAGGCTGAGGAAGAGCAAGGGGCCCGACACGATGACCCTAGGGCAATGGTACTGCCATTCTTGGAAAAATGGCTTGTAGAGGAACTGCAACACCAGCAAGAATCAAAGGTCAAAGATTAGGACTAGGCGGCTCAAGGAATACCATCCGTAGGAATCCTATTTCGGACAGGGTGGAGTGCTTGTCGACGAGTCTTTCTATTTGAAGGGAAAGAAAACCCTGCTGCTCCAAAAGCTGAAACTAAGAATCTTCAATACCAAGGGCCCTTCTCCCTCGAGTAAAACACGGAGTCGCCAGATCAAAGGATGATCAAAAATTACAGAACTGGAATATGATTTTCCCCAAGGCGAGTCGCCAAAAACTATTGGTCGTCAAATAGGACTTCACGAAGAGCAACAGTCAGGGGACAAGAAGTCCCTCCTCTTTAATGGGAGAGGTTCCCTTATTCAGAAATGAACCTATTTACAAATATACAAAACATTATTTTCTCAAGTTGAACTTGGACATTACAAAGTGTTTTCTATAAAGATCATCAATTACAAAAGGACTGAGGAATGAGAGTACGAGGATGAGCGAGAAAAGGAAACACTGAGAATTATAGATAACAGAATAATTCTTTATGTATGTGAAGTTACAGTGAATTGAAACAAGATCATTTGTATCATATAAATAAGATGGAATTTAAAGACACAAAGTTCTGTAAATAACATCTGCTAGAACACAAAGTTTCTTAACATAACACAGACAAATGATCTTCACAAAATTAAATGAAAAGTTAGGGACTAAAAGAGATCAGATAGACAAAGAATGAAAAGCCCTTCTGTATTGATTTCTTTATGATCTATTTACACTTTCAGAAAATAAGCCAAGTTCTTTCTCTATTCAAAATGGCGTGGAGAGCACATTATATAGCTTACAAATCAGTTACTCTTTGTAACTACTTCTTTTAACTAAAGATTAGTTAAGGATTGCCAATCGCAATACCTCAACTTATTACAATGAATCTGAGAAAAAGAATTAGAAAAGAAGAGAAGAATAAGGAGAAGAAGACATGTGGTTATGAATGGGAGGGACCCACTGACTTCAAAATTCACTTCCTGAATCTCTTCAATGCCTCGGCTATGTCTCTGCCATGAGGGACTGACGTGTTGGCTATAGACTGAGACCCCAAAATCTGAGGCACTTCTCCATTTCCTTATCAAACTCGACATGAGTATGATAATATTTATTTTCTTCTTCAATGGCAGATTGAAGAGAGCAGATCTCCTTCATTTTTACTTTGGAGATGGAGCTTTCCTTGAATAGATTATCTTTGACAAAAGATTTGAATTGAGCTTTCATTTCTTGCAAGGAAAGAGGCACACCAGAGTTTCATCCCGAAGATGACAATGTATATCTTTAAAAGCGAGATATAACCAAATGATGTCTTGAAAGCTTCACCCTTCTCGCGAGCTATTCTTCAGTCTCCCAAAGCCTCCTCCAAGACTTTGATCTTCCACTCCACGTTGTAATCCCGTGGACTTCAAATGATTATCCTTTGCATAATCAAAACTTTATTCACCAATAAAATGTTCTCATCTATCTATCCCATGAGACAAAGGTCTACTATGCAACCGCTTCCTAGTATGAGCTCTTTATCTATGATCCCGATAGTAGAGGAGAACTTTTGTTACAAATTTTTCACCTTTCCATGGAGTTTGAAAGCTTCATTGATGAAGTTCAATCTGGCAACAAGCATATCATCCACCATGGCCTTCATAGCTCGCCATAGATGGAATACTTGTGCATGTCTTTGATACTGTACTTCATCTTGGCTCAAAAATACAAAGTGGCGGGTAGTCAATGGGGTAGGGTCCAAAACTTTGTCCTTAGAAAAGAGATTTGATAAAGCCAAAGTGAGAATCGGGCTTGTTCCTCCAATCGCTCAATAGTTTGCTGCCCTTTCTCTACCCTCCCACTCGACTCTTGTGACCATTTCCGGAGGTTGTGGATCTCACCTTCGTGAGCAGAGACTCTCCCATTGGAATCCTTGAGAGTTATAGTTAGATGCCCGCAAGTCCTACTCGATTTGTCTATTATAGGCTTAGCAATCTCTAGGAATTGCTGACCCTGAGCATCAGACACTATCCTGGAGGTGATTCTGGATTTCTTGGCACGAGAAGGAGTAAATGCCTACCTTCTCAAGGCCGGGAATTTTGAGATCAAAATTTTGCCCCGAGCTCCAAGAGGAAGATTTCCTCTTCCTATCACAACAAAAGGTTGCACACCGCATGTAAAAGAGGAAGAGGAAGTAGCGGGAGGGTAAGAGGACCAAGAGACAGAGAGCTCATGACGCTTAAGGTTTGCCCAAATGTTGATTCAAGTTGAGATGTGAGTGGGGCACTTGAGACAATTGCAGAATTTTGAGAAGAATCAATAGGGTTGGAAGTTCGGTGCTCTGTGGACTTCCTTATCTTTATCCGTTGGATCTTCGAGGAGCATTTGTAGGGGAAGCACTTCACTCTCTTCACTTTCACCGAGAACAATGATGTTCTCTGGTCCCAAAGGCACTTCTACCCTTCTTTAGGATGTTTTTCACTTATGCTCCTTCTTAACCTCTTTGAGTTTCTTCTCCGAATACACTTGAGTGGATGAAGGAGTAGAAGGTAAGGATATCGTTGATGAGGCAGAGGGGTTTGCACAGTGTGTTATATGGGGGGATGCTTCCCTCCTTGGTGTATGAAACATCCTTAGAAGAGGATTCTCCCGAGTGCCTTCGAGCTCTCAAACTTTCCCATTCCCAAAAAGACTTAGTCACTAAGACCGGAGCTGGATCTCAATTTGATCATCTTTCTCTTTTTGTTCCAATCCAAGTCCTCCAAGAGAGTGTGCTTTAACCACATTTTCATACTCATATGAGTATAGATTAGAGTTATCATCCCCTCCTTCAGAACTTGATACAAGTCGAGTTCTGGATCAATGCAGAGAGAACCTACCATAGTTTAATCTTCCTAGCCTCAAAATCATCTCGATGACATAAAGAAATCAACCAATAGTCTTCTTCTTCCACTATGATGATAGATTATCTTGATGTTATGTTCAATGAACTTCTTCAAGTCGAAGCAAGTTCTTGGCTTGAAGAAATGAACAATAATAGGAACCAGGAAGAATTCTATATTTTGAACGTCCAGGGGTTTTACAAGTGTAATTTCCCAAAGAGATGAAATTGCAAAAACCAATGGGTCTTGTCTCTGCAGTTCTGTAATTTGTCTAATTGTTAGATACTTATATCAAAGCCATATTATCAATAGATAAGGGTAACACGGGAAGCCTCAAAGGGGCTCTCATATCCAAGCAAGCCCGATATAGGAGAATTTTTCTGAATTGGATAAAATAGGCACCGTAGTGCGATATCAGTTCATGGCTTCATCGAAACCTTCTAAATAGAAAACAAGTCACCTTCAAATAGAAATTAACCACGTATATGGTGAAAGCATCATTTACTCTTCCTCAAATTGCAATTGCTGGTCTCTAGGTGAACTCTGCGGGTCGATCCAGGCATATAAAAATCATCCTGTAAATCAATGTAAGAAAAACCAAACCATTGCCTTGATGCCGCCAGAGTATACATCAGGTACGAAGTCATGTAGAACTTCTTCGTTTGCTGTACATTGGACAGCTGCTCCGCCAAGTTCATGCTGATGATTTCCACCCAGTTGATATTTTGAGTTCCCTCGCACACCATGCTGATGAGCGGGCACATCCAGAAATGGAATTCGTTAGTAGAGGGTAAGCCCATAACCCGAGCCAGTAGGATTATAAAATCTGACAATTCTTCATTGAAATCAGCCTGGAAAAGAGTCTTGGATAGACGAGATGCTCCCTTCTTAGGGTTCTTTAGCCAGGACTTCGCCACCCGTGCCTTGTATTTATCGCTATCTTGATTGAACAGGGCCTGTGCTTGATCCTGGGAAACAACTATGGCATTATCCATTTCTAGAATCCTCGGTGCAAGGCTAATTGTCGGCAAAGATCCGGTTTGGCGATGAGTTCTCCGTGACGTTGGTTGGTTCACTCGTCATCACGGTTCCAAGTGAGCTATTATGAAAGCATTGTTTATCGCGTTATATTGTCCCATCATTCATCTCGAGATTGAGAAACCTCCAAATAAATCCAAACCTGTGGTGAATCATCTAGCGCCATTGGTGTAGGGTTTCAGATCATCGCCATCCTTGCCCAAAATCAACTGAAATCAAGATGACAAGCTTCACCATCCCACATTGGGAATGGTAGACTTAGTGGTGAGATTTGTTCTCCCTTAAATTTGATCTTCATATCAATAGTAATTTCGAGGACGAGAGCCACAAACCGTGACTCGGGAAGGAATTACAGAGGAAGCGATACACACAGAAATTAGATTGCAAGGGTTTGAAAACAAAGGATAAATGGAAACACTTCCTTAGCTTCTAAAACCAAAGGGGTTCACTTTATATAGCTGATTAAGAGAGAGAAAGACAATGAATGCGCATTTAATACATACCTACCAATTTGAAAAGCACTTATTTGGGTAGAGTGGGAAAAATAAGCACGAATGGCACTTGGTTCATTTGGGATATGTGAGACGCGAATGCTTAGAATCATAAAGGCTCGGCCATCTTTCCGGGAAAAGACGCACAAATGCCTTTTGGGACATGTGGGATGCGAATGCGTGAAACATGCTTTTACCTAGCCTTCTTGTTTTTGAAAATGTGACAACGGGTCCTCTTTGGACATTTGAATGTGAAAGCTTTTCAATATGTTCTGGTTCGGGTGTTTCAGCTTAAATGGAACAACTTCACAATTTGACTTTGGGACATTTGGGACGTGAAGTTCGAATTCCAAAAAAAGACAAACTTCGGGAAACCGCACGATCGGGAAAAGAGGTGTGAACTTGGGACATGATGGACAAAAATGTCCGACAGTTCGAAAAACACACAAAATGACCCAAAACATAGATTTCCTCAATTTCTTCGACTTTTAACATTTTTAGTACAATAGAGAGGACACTTAAACTCAAAATTTTGAATTTTCACTTTCTTAAGAGCAGGAATTTTGAGTGGACAACAAGTCTTATGGTGTGCAATCATGAATTCATCCAATAAATTCCTAATTATCTCATTAAACAAACATGTGCCTCAATCACTTGTCAAATTTAAAGGACATCCATACCTTGTAATAATATTTTCCAAAGAAACTTGGCTATTGTGGCCATTGTATAATCCTTTGTAGGTGCTACTTTTTTTCCACCTTGTTAGATAATATGTGCAAGTTGTGATGTAACGTGATCCATATTATGCGCGGATGGTGAAATAGGACCCAAAAATCTATAGCCCATTTCTCAAATGGTTCTATACTAATAATTCTTAAAGGAATTTCATCTCATTGACAATGATCACAAGCCTTACAAAATTCCTTACAATATTTATATAGGGTCTCCCACCATAATCCAATGAGTAAAATCTTGTGCACAAGTGGCATCACCGGCATAGTGGCCACCTGAAATACCACCATGAGCTTCTTCCATAAGACCCATACGCTCATGTTTTAATACACAACGACACAATACTTCATCTCAGCCTAATTTGTATAGGTCACCACTGATTAACATATATGGGGCTACGCGTATAGCAAGTTGTTTCTTCTCTAAGGATTTCATTCCTTCTAGTGCCATCCTTTTTTATAGAAAGATAAAAATGTCTTCTAGTTCTAATGGCACTCATTGTAACATGTATAACTATGCATTTGGCATGGTATCTTTAATTGTCTATGCTTCTTCTCCTAATTGTATTCTGGATAGATGGTCTAGTCCAAAATTACTTTTCCCTAGTTTCACTACAATTGTGAAATCAAATTCTTGAAATAAGAGCACCCATCGACATATGCACCCTTGTAGAATAGGTTTTTTTACCAAATACTTCAACGACATTTTATTTTTATAAAATAAAAATGGTGTGGCTAGTAGGTACTGGCAGAATTTATGTAGTACATATATCATTAACAAAGCTTCGTGCTCTATAGTTGTATAATTTTGTTCTCGCATCAATCATCTTTCTAATAAAAATAGGTAGGATGGTCTACAATACCTTCTCTAGGTTAATCCAAAACCATGCCAATGGTCATGTTAGAGGTGTTAACATGTACATGAAAGGGTTTGTCCCATGAAGGAAAACACAAAATAGGCACAAGGTAGTAAGTTTTTCCTTTAATGTCTCGAATGCGTGTGCTACGGTTCTCCCTAATAGAACATACCTTTCCTTTTCAGTAACTCTTCCAATGTTGCAAAAAATTTGGCATATCCTTTGATAAAATTTCTATAATATCCCGTATGACCCAAAAATCCACACATTGTACTCGACTAGTAGGCTCCCTTAGGCCAATAATGACTACAAACTTGGCTAGATCAACTAACAAACCTTCCTTGCAGATTATGTGTCCTAGAAATATCCCAAATGTTGTAGAAAATATTCACTTCTTGATGTTCAAGGAGATACTCAACTATCTACATCTTTCAAACATTAAGCGTAAATTGTCACAATGATCCTAACTAATCCATACACCATCTAATCATCTAAATATACATGTAAGAAGTTTTGAATAAATTCCTTGAATGATTGAATAACTATGCGCAAAAATACAGCAGGTGCATTTTTCAAACCAAAAGGCATCACAGTATAGGTGAAGCTACCCCATTCAATAGTAAACATAGTCTTTTCTTGAACCTCATAGGCAATCTAAACCTGATGATACCTAGAGAACCCATCTATAAATGAATAGATTTCACACCCTGCAACACCTTCTAGTATTTCCTCAATGAATGGCATGGGAAAGGGATTAGTCACACATGTAGCATTCAGGTCCCTATAGTCCATGCAAATCCTAATCGTCCATCCTTCTTTATCTTGATCACCATTGGACTAACCCATTCTGACTCATCAAGGGGCTTGATAATTCCATACTTCAACATTTTATCAATTTCTTCTTTGACCTTTTCGTGCAAGTTGGGGTTCATCTTGTAGGGTCTCTTTCTAACTGGGTGTGTACCCTCTTTAAGTTTTATCTTCATCTCCCCTAATGATTCATGCACACCTTTAAGTTCATGGTACCCCCTAGGGAATAAGTCCTGTAATCCCTTAGTAACTCTATGATTTTTTCCACTTGTAGTCCGACTAATAGTCCCCAATTATGGCATCCTTAAGCTCATCCTCTGATCCAATATTCACCTTCTTTGTCTTCATAGGTTCATGATAGGTGTGTTTGGTCATATCTACACTATCCAATACCTCACACCTACCTGTTGAATGATTTAGATCTAGATTTTCTAATTCTTCATCATCCACTAAGTAGACCATTTTTGTGTTTTTCTTTCTCAAGGAAAGCACTTTGAAGTAATGTGACATCATCCTATGTTTCTTTAACAAGACGCACTCCTAAGAGTCCCCTTCATCTAATAACTTCTGAAGGAGTTCTTTAGCCTTGGAATTATCTCCCATAGTTAAACACTTTATGAATTTCAAGGCTTCTTCCACTAAAGGCTTTGTAGAGAAGAATTCAAATGTCTGGGCCATTATTGTAATTAGATCTTTCCAATTTCTAGTCTCTCTATGGAGTTCTGCATATACATACCAAGCACACGTGCATCCTTGTAAAGTGGAATAAAATGTGTGCACCCATAGCAAAGGTGGTAAATATTCCTTGCCCTTCTATCCAAAGTCTCTCACACTTCTAAATGTGGTGTTGAACAAGTTGATTACCATAATAAGTACAAATTTGAGTAGGTACATTACTCCTAAAGAACCTAGTAGCAAAAGAAATCCTTATTTCATTCCATCCTACAAGATTATCCTTGTGGGCCATCCATGAGTGTTTTGTTGTCCCACGTAGTGTATATGCTAGCATATTTCTTCTTTCCAATGGTTCTATCCTCTATTCTTCCATGGCATGTGCAGGAATATCATATGATCTCCTTCTCTCGATGTAACAAGGTATCAAGTTGTTACATATTCTCCTAACATAACACAGTTTTTTGCCTCTAGGAAATATGCTCTTTACTTCGTGCCCTACCAACTCATAGGTGTTATGAGCCTAATTATCACAAGCAACACTTGTAGTATCGCTAATATACTATGCATCCTCCCACTAAATCATTCCTTCTTTAGTTGGCTCAAGTATCTCGGGGTCTCGGATGGCACGTACATAAATCCTATTCGAGATCGTCTTCACTAAAGGGCTCAACATAGGGTGCATATTTTCCATCTATCAAAGGGATAGTAACTCTTCCTCATTTTTTCAAAACTGATCTAACCTTTGTTGAACCAAAGATCACATTATTTACATAGCACTAAGGATGCCCTAATAGAGTTGGGAAGCTATCGACTCTTCTAGCACTAAAATGTCAAAGCCTACGACAAACTTGGATCCTTTTATAGTAATGGATGCATCTTTCAAAACTCCAATGGGAGTGGATTTAGTCCATTAGCCATGATAAATACATTAGAGGATGGTTATAATGGGGGTCTTCCCATTTGTACCCATGCATCTAAGGTAAGAACATTGACTTCCGTGCCTATATCAATCAATATATTACTCAATAGCCACCCATCCACAACAGTATTTAAAGTGATTTCCTTGTCATAATATAGGATATGAGGGGGAAGATTCATATGTAGGATCTACCATCTAGTCTGAATACTTGCATGTGGAGTGTTTCCCTTTAACCAATCCCCTAACAACGGAATGATTTTTTCTTGGTGTAAAATTTTACACACTTCCCTTAAGTCATCTATATCAGTTTGGACCATCTCTCGATACTTTCTTTTGCTCCATCTTTCATGATTTCTCTTTTAAGTATTGTATCTCACCCTGAAGATTCCTAAGAAATTCCATGGTTTCCTAATAAACCTCCTTTTGATGGGTAGGATCTAGGTACCATGCATGTAGAACCTCCTCCTTAGTAATGGTAGGCTTCTACTACAATGCTTCTTGGGTGTGTGCCGCCTTAGCACGGGTCGTGATATTCACTTGCAATGCCTCGAATCTTCTTCCAACTTAGGCATCCATTGATTTTCCATAGCACGTTGTATCCTAACCATTCTTGTGCCTTTATTTTCTTGTTTATGTTACTTACTAAGATGCTCATACAATTCTGAGCACTCCTCATAGCTATGGTTCTTTCCATAAAAATAACATGTAATATTCTGAGTACATTCATTCCTGTAGTGGTTAGGAGATCCGCATGTATAACATGTTCCATGAGGGAACTCACTTCTTCCACTACCATGACCTCATCCTTCAAATCCACCATGGTATCCTTGACCTCTGCCATGACCACCTTCAAAATGCCCTTTAGCTTGATCATAGCATGCCTAATTGTGATCCTGGTCCTGATGTTCATTATTTCCCTTAGAGTTATCTAAAACACCTGTCTATCATACACCAATATCTATAGCATCATGGATCTGACCAATCAGTTGGAAATCTTCTGTATCATGAGTCGTGGACCTACGATCTTACAAAAGATATCTTGAAATGTTCTTCCTTATCACATGTTGTAATAATGGGAAGTGACTAGCATCATAATTTAAATGGCATATCTCACAATCCAACAACAATGATAGTACTAATCTATGAGGAAAACTATCCTTTATGTGACCTTCTACTTCATAATCTATACACCAAATCACTGTGCGTGTCTCATGTGCTTTGAATTTGTTGATAGTTTCTCCAACTATTTTTCCATAGCTACAATCTGTGTTTCTAAAAATGGGCTCACCCCAATATCTATAATGCCAACTACCTTAGCGCATAAGGTTTCTTCAATTTCTTCACGCAGATCAGGGTATGTATTATGTCATAATTCCCTTCTAAAAGGGGTAATTAGGCCCCCAACGAACCATTATGCATGTTGGCTTGCGTGTATATCATAAGAAATCTTAGATAATAGCATTTTAAAATGGGTATTGTACTCTCTAAAAATATCAGTAGTGCCTTACTTAATATCCTTGAGTGCACTTATACTCTTCTTCTCAAACTCAGGGATGTGAAACTCTTTAAGGAATACATCTTTTAAAGTTGTATAATCTAGGCAAGTCTAATCATGGTCAAAATTTATGTACTAGCTGTGTGCATGCCCTAGTAATGTAGAAGAAAATTGGCTTTCCCTTACACTTAGAAGCCATGATTCCTTTTGCACGTCATATTATTTCACACATATTCACATGTTCAAAGAGCATCTTCTATGCCCCTATAGTCTAGAAGATGAAGATACATCTCCATGTAAATATTCTGGGGTTGGTGCAGACCTTACCCACCCGATACTGAGACATCATGTGTTTCCCCTACCTCTAGAACCACTAGATCCACCAAAACTAGAGCTACCCATGCCTCCTGATCCCAAACCTATAGCTGGTGTTAGACCAGAAGACGTACTTCCCTATGTCCCAATAGTAGAACCGAATCAGCCTAACAGTCTATGAAGCATTACCACTTCAATAAGTTAGTCCAAAATTGGCACGCCTTATTTTGTCTTGATGATACACCCAAAAAAATAATTTGATATAAAAATGAATTCATTTGTGTTGTCATTACTATGCATTTCATAAGACTCACTCCTACTCTTCTACTACTTGAATTAGCTTGTTGATTGTCTCATTTGTACTAGATGTTGGAAAATCAAGTGCAAGGGCAAGGTTTCCAGTGGATTCGGATGTGTGCTGCGGCCCGATTCGTCTTTGCTTTGGTGTGCTTCTACATGAGGCTAAGGAGGGTTCCATATCATTTTTTCCCAAATGGGGAAGGTAATTGCCATAGGGAACAACCAGAAACGAACAATGGGGTCGAAAGTGAAAAGATGTATAATGTAATTTACTAATAATAGTAAATCCTCATCCTAGGTGTGGAAGGGCTATCATCATCAATCATGAATTTCAAATTGGCAGGGCCTTGATCTCATCTCGGATCTCTCATCTGAATACTTGGGTGTGGGTGATAGTGATGTTACCCACATGGACCTAGAAGACCTCAATGGCTAGATGTTTGGTGGACCCTAAGAACCAATGGAGGACAAGGTTTTCATGAGTGGGTTATACACATTAGGTGGTCATCCAATGATAGTGCGAGAGTGTAGAATTGGTGTTGGCATGATCTCATCACTATGAGCCAAACACCCAAACTATATTAGCAGATGACAACTCAATCCTAACAAGGCTCACTACCAGTTAATTTCTCACTCACTTTGTAGATTCTAATCTAGAATAATATGGCCATCATCTCAAAGGATGTTGTAGAAAGTGAATGGTCTAAAAAATAATCCTACCTTCAAGGCCTTGTATTGGGTTTGTTGTTAAAACAAGGAAGAAATCCTTCCCATGTGCCAAGTCTCTCTCACAAAGTGAATTCCACGAAGGCTATTCAGATGTAATCATCCTTTTCAGTTGGTTTATGGGAGTATAAACCATGAAATAAGTTCACGATTGGATGGCCTTATTCATGATCAATATCATTGAAGGCAAGCATAGAGGTTATTAGGTTCAAATAATCAATGATAACTCACACCATCGGTTGGTCCACGTACAGTCTCCAAGAATTTTACGGTGACCTCATACTTAGTATACGCTCTTGAAAAATTGAGACCATTCAAATGGTTGACACTTTCTTAGAAGGTGCCAACCTTTGAAAGATACTCACAATCGATCTTGAAAGAGAGAAATCAAAATTTCATGAGGGTGAACAATGCGTTCATGATGTTTTCCATCAAAACACTAGAAGGTAATCCTCACTCAAGGTTGTCACCACAAGTGACCTCTTTGATCAAAAGGTATGGGTCATATTTCATCCAATTTTCCACTTTCTCCTACAACTATCTAGTTTCAATATTTCACCGTGAATGCTATTGTGGTATCTTAATGATAAGATCATATTGTTTGAGCTATGATAAGATCATATTGTTTGAGCTATTGTTTGAACTAGAATAGAAAGAATGTTTGTTTCCCCATCTCTCTTAGAATATAATCTTGTAAGAGTTTTAGTGATGCTACACACTTGGAATATTCCTTTGTCCCGCTGATTTTGTATTCATATACACCGAGGGAAGACTTTGATATCTGAAGTGATCTAGACACATTTCATATCCCGTAGTCATATCATGTTCCATGATTGAGGAATACTAGGTGAATTGTATAGATTATTTTGTTGTCGGGGAAAGAGACCACATGTGGATGACCATAAGGAAGATGAAGAAATTAAAGTTTGACTAGTATGAGGAAGGAATTCAAGATGATAACAAAAATTTGTATGATCCAAGATATCGAGCTGTAAAGGCCTCACCTCTCGCAAAAGTAACATGGAACGTCCACAAAATAAGGAGATATGAGTGAGTAGAATGAGGCCATCATCAAGAGATCAAAGGAATGATTAAAAAATAAGAAGGCTTCCTCCATCATATCAAGGAATTTCCCCTCTCTTTAAATGTAGACATCTCACCAATCTTCTTCAAAGGTCATGGAAAATTCCTCTAGCTCATTCCATTCGGAGATAGTTCAAAGCATAAGGCAAAGGGAATCAAAAGCCTCCTACTATAGAGGGTTGCACAAGAAGGTTAAAATAACATATGATCATGTGGAAGAAATGGAGCTTGGGGAGAATGATCCACCCCACCTCTTAGTTTCTTAACATCCCCGAGCTTCCCACATTTCATTATCACTCCTTCCATTGTACAAGATGTACCATCTCACCTTGACCAGCAAATAATAGTCATGCCTGTTGCTGAGCCTGAAATGAATGAAATATTCCCTTGGACATGAGAAATGATCACGAAGGAGACCTGTATAGTCCAAAGAGGTGAAAATACCTAATTATTTTTCTATATCATCATTGGTTAAAGGGAAGAAGAAAAAATTCGCTCAAACAACTTCTCACTTTTTCAGTGGTACCTCAAGAAATTAGTATGTGGAGGTAGTCAAGCCAAGGGTAATCAAGCCCATTGAAGAAATGACCCCAACCGAATATGAGATGAACACCTTTTCCATATGCCCAACAACTCATGAAGGAGATGCACATATGTTCCATGAGTCTTCCACTTGACTAATCGCAATGAATCAAGAGTACAAAGAGAAAATTGATCAGTTGGAAGACCATGTGCAAACACTCACCTCATATGTGCAACATTTCATGGACCCGAATGATTCATCATATCTCTGAATTAAATAAGTTACTACCATTAGTACCTTCGATCTAGAGTCCATTTGAAAGGCACAAGGTTTCACTATACAGGGACAAGCTAGTGAAAAATGGGTGAACAAGGTTGTGGAGAAAGGGAAGGTACTACTTCCAGAGATGATCTCATTATACATGTACTTGTGCATAACCATCAAATTTTTTGGATGATATTGAAAAGGAAAAATAAAATTGGGATCAAGTATATCCACTGGTGATGGAAATGGGAAATTCTCATTCTTAGGTGTTAATAAATAGGAAGATATTTGATTCTCCATTTGAGAAATTTTCACATGTATGGGTGAGGACTCTTGTCTTTCGGTATGAGATGTTTAATCGGGATATTGATGAGTTAGAATCAAATGAGGAGAGTTCCACCAAGATGTAAAATGAGTCAACGCTAGGATGTGAAATTTTGGAGTTCCCGCTATTAACGAGGAAACCTCAAAAGATGAGATTTTGAAGACATTTGAGGAGTATGTCAAGAAAAATCTGACATCTTTACTTTCAATGACGATACACTATATTCTCTCACTGATATTAGAGTAATAATCTCAAACATTACAAAGAAGAATCAATCTTGGTTCACCAAGAACAATAACATCAATGACATCTCGGATGGTTGGATCGAGTCCTTGAGTTGTGTCCACATTCCTCAAGCCAAGAAAGTTGCACTTGCGCTAGCTTTGTATAACAAAGAGTTCAAGGGAGTGGATATTCTTGCATTTGAGCTTGGAAAATATCCACTAGATAGTGAGGTAGAATCAACAAGGGTGACATCTTCATAAATTAGCTATCTCTCTTCTTCTCTTTCTCTCTTTGTTATGTCCCCCTTTCCCCCTCCTCCTTCATGTTATATTTCTTTGTTGGGGGCTGTACTTTTCATTCTATCTTATTCCTATTTTGTCCTATTCATTTAAATGTGACTATGGTTAAAAATGGAATAAACCAACCTTAATTAATAAAAGGGTAATTTATTCTATTCTTAGGATTACGAAGGGTCACATATTGTAAGGGAAAAATGAAAAATCATTTGGGGGTAGGCAAAGAGTCTTTATCAAGTCTATAAATTGTAATGACTTCCCTATTCTTAAGGGTTGTCAATTTTGTATGTTCAAGAGTAGATAACTACTTGTGATAAGCAAAAGAGATAGCTATTTTATTCCATCCTCCTTCTCACATGTTCTTCCATTCCTCTCATTGTATAACTTTATGGATGTCAATAAATAATAAAGGATTTTCTCGGCTTTTCTTGATGAGGGAATTAATGAAACTTTGTGCTCATAATTTCATCTTGTCTTGGTGTTGGTAACAAGGTTGTTTTTCTTCTTGAATATGTGTGTTAAAATTCTTTAATTAATCTTTGAAGGCATATAAAAATTTCTACCTACGATACTAATTCCTTCTCCTTAATTTCCCACTCCCCTTTCCCACCTATTTAGCAAATTCCTCCCTTGTAAGAAATTACAATAATTTTACATAGGCTTAATGGAGAGTTCTGTTGGATCCCCATCTCTAGGCCAACAACGGAATTTATTTTAGTTCACACATAATAATAGAGCTTCCCCTTTCAAGAAGAGGGACTTAGTCCCAGAGCATTGGCTGAAATCCACCAATTTGTCTAATTGACAAATTTTCTCACCAACACATGATCAAACCTGTTAATACACTATGAGACTCACATGAGTGTCTTAACACACTTCAATCATGATATCCATGCCTCTACAATTCTCCTCAACCCACAATGCAACTGAAACCATCATACTCTATCACCTAGGATAAGTAGGTCTCCTTTTTAGGTCTATTACGCAAAGCCATTTTCATTGTCTTCATTTTTTACATCATGCTACAACTTGATTGTAAATGTAATCATCATGAAAAACAAATTTTAGCATTCCTATAACTCATACATATTTTTCATTAATGTGCATTCACCTTTTACATCAATGAAAAAAATTAACTCACTCATGCCACCAATATCATTTTGTCATCGATGGAAAAAAACCTAGTACTTCTCCCCATTTTTACATCAATGAAAAATCACATACCTGAGAGCACACATTATTTATCTTCCTTTAACTTCTTTGGAGCACCTCTTAGTTAGAAACATCAACAAAACTCACCATTTTAGAACACGAGTCTAGTTTACTTCTTCTTGACTCTTTTTTTGATTTCTTTCTCATCATGGAAGCACAATAGATCCCCACGGGAAGATGCTTATCAAGTCACTCGGACATGGAAAAATAATTTTGGGCATGCCACATCATTCCTAGTCCCTTTTAGACCAATCAAAACTAAATATACCCTCTATATGATTTAAGATTTCCATGCACATATTGTTACCAACTCTTAGGACTAAAAGCCCTAAAACATATTTTCGAGTAATTTTGTTAATTTTATCCTTGCTACAGGATCATACCAATCTCATGAAACATCAACTTATGACTTCCCCTTATGATCATACCATCAAATTATAGCTAAAAATGGAAAAATAAGAGATCATACCTTACTTAAATGCCATGAAGGTGGATACACAACAATACCTATGTCTTGAGACAATATTTTAGTGTTCTCTACCTCTTTAACATGATATTATGACTGCCTTGGTCATAGAACTTGCTCCCCCTTCCAATGTACTTACATGCACCCATCATTTTTTCTTGCCAGGCCTTCTTGACCTGAAAGACACATTCGGATGACTAAGGAAAACTACGCTTGCTTCAAGAAGCTTATACAAAAATGTAGCTCATCATTTTACAATTTCAAAGTCTACAATACCTTTTCATGATGCAAATGATTAACCATACTAATTCTACAATACTCCTATCTTCAATTTCGTAAGGAAATGAGAATTATATCTCCCCCTTAACACATATGATATTGGTGCCCCAAGATAGGTGGAAAAATTTGATAGGGGCAATTTTGGGAGGCCAGAAAATTGAGTTGTAATAATGGAGAAACATGACAAGCCTTAGAATTTAGTAGTTATGATAGCATAGATGATGTTGAACATATGTTGAATAACATTTTAATGATGTGTGTGGTTTTTGTGTTATGTAAAGCCAACCATAATTGGGTGGCACACAATGATTGAGGGTGCACCCAAGATATCTTGGATGACATATTGGACTTGAAAAATATGTCCAAGATGGAAGATATAGTATCAATGACATATATTATAGAAGTACATTTAGGGTGGTGAGAGAGGCATCTCACGAGTTTCAAAGGTATAAATATTTTTAGGTGACAAACGAGTGTAGTAGATATGAAATCATTAGTGCAAGGCATTCTCTAGGCCTCGAGAAACATCTATGTGCTAGGTGACTGATGCAACATGCATTACAAAGTTAGATATTTAGGTGGTTAGAGAAAATGGAGAGGCCACAAGGGCTTGGTTGAGATCCACACTTGCTAGTGAGATCCCTACGTACTATGAGTTAGGAACCATCAAATTAAAATATCAAATGACCCTCATCTAAGGGAGGGGTGCTTGATGGATAGGGGTTGTATTTTGAGATATTGATTTTATTGGTGATGTATAAAATGATTCATTTTCATATATATATATATATATATATATATATATATATGTATGTGATAACATTATTTAGGAAATATCATGTTTAATTGATGTTGATATATGATATTTATTTTATTTTATGGTTATATTTGCTTATGTGCGCAAAAATGTAGGAACATTCATGCCTACGATAAATGAAATGAAAAATCTTGACAAAGGATAGAGTAAGTAAAGAATGTGAAATTGAATTGTATGGTTAAAGGACTTGCCCAAGTGATAAGAGATAAACATGAGTGAGAGATAATAGGAAAGTAGTGACCAAAGTACCAAGGTAGGAAGCCATGGTTGTAGAAACCCAAGTAGGAGAGATAAACCCAAGTAAGAGAATGTAAAGGATTACAAAAACATCCAAGATAGAAAGAAATGGTTGTATGAACATGTTTATTTTTTCACCCTTGCAAAAATAGAAAAACTTGGAATGCCGCAAACTTAGAATGAAGACCACGGAGAAGTTTAAGTATGCCTCAAAGATAAGTTAGGAACCATGGGAAAAATAATGAATGTTGCAGAGTGAAGGAAATATATTAGAAATATGTGGCTAGGGAGATTAAGCCGCCAAAGTAAGGAAATAATTGTGGAATAATTAGAGCATGCTACAGAGGTTTTAGGAAAGCCATAGATTAAAGAAAAGAGTTTTCGGATGTTGAAAGAGTTGTGCCACATTGGGTGAAGCCGTGGGTCAATACAAAGGAACTAGTAAAGCTGCAACACATAAAGAAAAACAAATTGAGGTTGTGGAATAAAACATAGAAGTTAGGAAAAACCGTGAAAGAAAAAATCCATACAAAACTAAGAGGAGAAAAGTGCGTATAAAAGGAAAATGACAATTTTCTGTGGGAGACTAAAATTGCCATATTTTTCGATCTGATGATCCATTTTTGCAAACTTTATATTGATATAAAGGTCTCATCATCCTCTATGCAATAGAATCTAGATTTGTTAATTTTATTAAGGATAGATATGCATAAAGGTAGAAGAATTATCTAAAATGAAAAAGATACAGTTCGAGGTGGTGTAACTACCAACATTTAATGTAGTATGGGTACCCATATTTTCTCCAAAAAGGAAGAAGGTGTGTTGCAGAGATAATAAGAGGCACCCAAATTTTTCTAAGAATTTATTGCTTACTATTGGTGGTTGGAAATTTTATTTCAAGTTTCCCTCTCTTTCTCTTCTTCTTCTCTCCTTCTTCCATAAATGTAAGAGCTCTGCTCATAAATATGGATCCTTCTTTGTTGTAATGACACCATGCCAAAAAAATTTCTGACTTCCCACGGGTTTCGATCTTCACTTGGTGTCTCTGAATGTGTTTTCACCTTCTCCCATGAATGTAAATGACTATGCATATTTTGATCAATAAAATCAGGTTTTGTGGCTATCTCTCTTCCCTGGTCTCGTGTTTTATTTTTTCTTACCTCTTTGTTTGCATTTCTTGGCATGTTGTGTGTTCTCCTTACTTGTAGGATCCATTTCATGTTTTTTTCTCTCGCAGAATGCATGGTCTACATGGTTATTTAATGTGGCACGCTCATCCACCCTCTCTCTCTCTCTCACACAAATTTTCCTTCCTTTTCCTTCGTGGAGATTAATCGAACCTTTTTCCTAGTGCTATCACCACTCCTTTTAGATTAGTATTTTCCCTATTTCTGCATCTCCTTATATACCTGGTTCCTTGGCATGCTTAGGTTAGGATTTTATTTTAGTATTAGGAGTAGTTTTAGCATTAGGAATAGGTAGAGGAAGCCAACCTTCTCCAAAGGTCTGTCTCAGTTTGCAAGTCCCACAACTGAGAGATAAACCCATGTTGCCTCAAAATCTCAAGTTGTCTATGACTTGGGGCAGGGTGTAATTTTGAGCTCCAACAACCCAAGTAGGAGAGATAAACCTAAGTAAGAGATACATAACGATATACCAAGCGAGTAATGTGTCTCAATGACAATGTGTGAATGATTATCATGCATTGTTGATGATGTTAGTTATATCATGTATAATTTTACATCAAGTATGGATTATGAGGCCCTCAATATTTTTTTGAATGATGTAGGTACCACAATGGGCTTATGATTATGTGGAAAAGAGAGAATCGTTAATCCACTCATAGATCCATGTGAGGACATCACGATGAATACTATTAAGGGAGGGACAATAGGGGATAATGAGTCAAGAGAGAGTTGGATGATTGTATAAAAGGATGCGATAGAGGATATTATGATAAAAAATTAGGCACATAATGATAAGGTTTCTAAACTTGGTGCTTGTGGGAGTTAACCCAAAAACTATTATTTGTATGAAAAAAATCCATGACGAGAACAAAGAGTAGTGCAAGAAGAGGGTTGTGTGCATTTATTTTTGTGTCTCATATAAATTTCACCTTGAATTTTTTTCATTTTATTGATAAGATTCACAATTTGAAACATCATGCCTAAGATCCTTATGCCATGTGTAATATGGTTCAATTTCAGGTGGGATAAAATCCATAATGGAAAGAAGAGCTGGTGGTGATGTCATAGAAGGTAAATTCATATTGATATGTTGAGAAGTAAAAGGGGAATGAGTGGGATATGTCACAACATGATTTTTAGAGGGGATATGTGACTCGAGAAATATGTGTCTTTTGATGGGTCGTTGAATTCTTCCAATCATTTAACCGACATAATATTTGTCGGTGTCATTCTAAATGAGGTCTCGTGTTCTAGGCAATATGCAATTGAGTTTAAGGGAACCAAGGTTATACGTTGGAGTCTTTGGGGGTTTTTGGTTTAATGACTAATCTACGGAAATTAAATACGGTTCTACGAGAATTCAAGTATTTTCAATCAAAGGAATTTTAACAACTAATCTTCTATTGAAAAATGAGATATGCATGCACTATTATTAACAAATGAAATCACAATCGAATAAATGGAACTTTACCGTAGAAAGCAAGACTATTCGTTAACTATATTTACAAAACAAAAGCATCTATTCTAAGTGAAAGCAGGAATGGAGAAAGTAGATACAGTTAATCAAAGCATGCATGTAAGATTTATCAAATGACAATTGTAGTAAATCTAATCAAAGAACTGTATGCATGAACTCAAAGTAACCTCATATCTCCTTGGTTGAGTGGGCCCTTTCTCTTCCTCGAGATAGAGGGATTAACAAATTATGATTCTCAAAATGCCATGGCTTTCATTAACTTAGAAATAAGTTCATAACATAGAAAATATATCAAGAACTGTATGTAGATAATCTCCTTCAATAATCAAAAAGTGGTACTACCCAGTTCTGAAGATGAAGTATTCATATAGATAATGTTGGTTACAAGATCTTCCATATCAGGTAGCATTAAACACTCTCCATCAAATTCTAATTAAAACACACAAATTCCTATGGACCGTTAGGATCAAGCCTAGGCTAATAGGTCAACTTGATGGAAATAGTCTTCACCACATCCTTTGAACTCAAGATCCTTAACCACCAACAACTTCCATCATTCCCTACACACATCATCACGTTTAATCTCACAAAGATAGATAGTAGGAGGTTCATGTGATAATTAGTCTTCATAAACTATAGCAAGGAAAATGCATCAAACCTACTAAGATATAACTACACAAAACATCCCCATATACTAATAAGTCATATCAAAAAGAGTATTTTCAGCCTGAAGAAATGATATTAATGAGCCAAACAATGCACTCATCATTTCCCCCTGAATTTACCTATTACATGTCCTAATGCAACTCATCTGCACCCTACTCGCCTACCAAGCTTCTTAGCCATGTCATACTCCTCGAATTGATTAGCATATTGCTTTGTGGTGTTCTTGCAGCCCTGAGTATTGGAGGTAATTTCCACCCATGCAGTGAAACTGTCATGGGACTGTGCTTTGCATTGTTCTGCCAGGTAGTGAGAGGGCTCAAGAGGAGTGGTGGCCATACTTGGAGGCTTGCCCATTCATCAGTGTACTACTGGCTAGTTTTCTCTATAGTTTGTTTGATAATGGTGATGAGGGCATCACCCTTGTGCATGCTCCAGCTCAAGTTCTAGGGAGAGAGAACCTCCCTATGTTTCAAAGGTAGACTTAAAGTATCCCATCTCCTATCACAAGCTTGCTAAAGGTCCCAAATTCTCCTAACTGTAATTTATAAAATCAATAACACACTACAGTGAAATCTAAGAAGTATTCACCCCAACCCCTGCCTGATAGTAAAGTGATCGAAAGTTTTTCCATAGGGTGACATCTGTATGATGAGTTGGGCGGATGTGAAATCCGATGGACTAAGCAGTGTGATTGAAAATGTCCGTTTGCTACCCCCAAATTATCTGATTCCGTAATACAGACTAAAAGGATTTAATTTGAAAATCACCCACAAATAGGTTGATCAAGAAATCAGGGACATTGGTAACTATCATGTTATGTAGATAAAATTCACAAAGAAAATTTTGAATTTCCGGAGTACTACACTTGTAAACGGATAAAAAACTAGGGCCATTGGGAATTTCATGAGGGGCTTGAGAACACAATTGAAATAACTACCAAGAATAAAATTGTTCTTGGACAAACATGTTGTAGACTGAAGAGGGTTTCCTACAGGACAAGTAGTTTGAGGGCCAAAGGACAAACAAAGTCTAAAATAGATGTTACTTTTTGTTTTTCCTCCTCTATAGATTCTTTTTCCTTTTTTAATTTTTGATTTTCCTTCCGCAATTCCCTTTCCTGAAGGGACAACTGTTGGAAACTATTCAAGAGGGTAAGACTCTTATCACACTGTCACTTTAAACAACTCACTTCAAGTTGCAGGGCAACAATCTCCTGAACTTTTTCTACTGTCTTTTGTGTAAATTCAGCTTGTAATAAAAGGTTTGTTTCTTCCATACCTTGTAACTGAGATTTCAGCAACGATGATTTCCTCTAGATAGTTGTGAGAAGGCACCACTTGGGTGTCAAGCATTTCAAGAGCCACAGGGTGGATTTCCGTAGATGATGGAATAGCAGATGATGGAGCAACCAGGTCATCCTCCTTATGCAATTCCTCCCAAATGTGGGTGGTATCATCAGGCAAGAACTCTGATTGGGAACCACCTGTCTGCAAAAATGAGCTAAGCCATCAGGACCGTAGTTGCATGGAAGAAAATGGGGCCATGGCACACTTGCCTTTTGAATTAGAAATGGAAGGGGATGGACCCTCAGGAGTACCAACTGTGTCCACATGCTCAGGAACATCGGCTACCTCTACTTGGCTGTGTGAAGGGAAAGGGCATGCAAGGGTAGACCGAGGTGCAGAAGAGAGACCAAATTTTAATTGCTTTGGCCTAGACCCTTCGCCACCAACGCATGTCCCTCGAGCCTCCACTTTGGTCTAAAGAAGACTTGGTGTGAACACAACAAATGAATCAACCTCGGATGTTTAATCATAGACTTTCCTCCATCGGACCAGTGCTTTTGGAAAACTTTAATGATGGAGTATACAAGGTATTCTAGTAGATTTACCTGAAGGGCCTGGTTGACATGTCCCTTTTTAAGGTGGATGAGCATTTTAAGTGCATCACCACCCAGAATAGAGGCCTGACCATCGCATATGAAATACCGGTTGACCCATTTCACAATCTCGCTCTAGATTCCAGGTAAACTTGTCTCGCTTAACACCCTTCTAGACACCCAATGGAGTCAGGATGACCTCCGGAGTGCCTCTCCTTCATCGTGAAACTGAGCAATTAGGATTTGTAAAGGGGCATTTTTCATAACCTTTAAACCAAAGTTTGGCAGGCCAGATAGGTTAGAAATGACCTTACTGGTAATTTCAACTTGTCTTCCACCAACTTGCAAACATGTGGACTCAAAATTGTTTAAGAATTCTTCCACAATGCCTTCATCAAAACCTTCAAATTACCGAATGAAATCTAGCCATCCAAAATCATGAAATACCTGTGAAAGGGAGGCATTCTGGAGCAAGGTGTCTAGTGAAGCAGGTTCTAATGTCTTCCACGGTCCCATGCTAAAGCCGAAGGTGAGTAATACTAAGTAGCAGAAAAAAATAGAATAGAGTGTCTCTTCCACTTCTGTCTAATGACTGATAAAACTAGTTGTGCTTGATGTGCATACAAAAATGGTAAGAAGTAGTTGCAGAAGCATTAAATTTCAAATGACACCATATTCCTTGGGTGGCACAACATCAAGCGAAGATGTTGGTGGAAAAATAGTGAATGAGACCGACCACCCATGTGAGTTTAAGATTTTTGCGGCGCCACATATCCCATGGTTGAGGAGTGAGCACCACCCGTCCTGACTTTAGAGAGTGCGACACATCAAGGCATGTGATGATTATGGGCCATTACTCCTTTTATGTTGTCATTCATAGAGCTAGATTTGGAAAGAGATCCGAAATGACCATAACAATCATTTCATGATGGCGTAATGATGACAAATGCATACATGGGGAAATGTTTTGCATGGAAATATCATTAGCAAGTTAAAATGCACTTGCCCATGCCATATTTAGTCGGCTGATATTCATAGATTCCTATGCCTTGCAGTTCAAGATGAAACATGATTAGCGACAGTAGAAATAATGAAAATTCCTACATTTATTGGAAATAACAATAAGAAAAACTACTAAGGGAAGAAGATTGAATGAAGGATCATCTTCCTTTATTGAATTTGCAAGAGATTGATTACTCCATGCTTGAGAGGAAAAGATCCTCCTCAGCATGCATGTCTATTCGTAACAGAATGTCATCGGTGAAAGTCTTCTTATCCAGTGGTTGGTGATAAACTTAGAGCCTATGCCCATTCACTAGAAGATTTCGTTTGTCTCCATCAATCGGTATCAATCGAATAGAGCCATTATCAAACACTTGATTTACCTGATAGGGACCTAACCAACATGTACACAACTTGCCTTTAAACTGCTGATAGTGGGAATCAAAGAGTAAAACCCACTGTCCCTCATGAAATGTCATTTTTTTGATGTGAGCATCATGCCAAGTTTTCCACTGATGTTGTAGAATTTCTATCTCATTGTTGTGCCTCTATCCACATTTCATCTAATTCATTCAGCTACAACACCCATTTGCGCTATGCTTCATCCAAATCAATCCCAACTTCCAATGTTGTTTGCCAGGTGCACAATTCAAACTCGATAGGTAACAGTGGTTTCTTCCCAAAGACTAGCTCATAGGAGAAAACTATTAGTTGTTTTCGTGTCATGTTGTAGGCCCAGGCACGGCCCGGGAAGCTTTGGTACCCAATTCTTTCTATCAACGTTGACCACCTTAGTTAGAATATTCTCAAGTTCTCGATTGGTTACCTCCACTTGCCCATTGGATTGAGGGTGATATGGTGATGATTTCCGGTGCCTAATTCTATAGATTTCCAAGAAAGATTCAATCATATTTGAAACAAATTGAGGACCTTGATCAAATACAATGGCCCTTGGTGCTCCAAATTGCAGCAATATCCGATTGTAGAGAAAATCAACAACAAAATCTTCATTGACAGATGCCAATGCTTGAACTTCAGCCCATTTGGTGACATAGTCCTTGTATACCAAGAGATACTCCTTCCCGAAAGATGGAGGATCAAATGGTCCAACAAAGTCAATACCCCATTTCTCAAATGGTCCTAGAACCAACTGAGGATTTAGAGGAATTTCCATAAAAAGTGTAGGTTTTCCCATTCGTTGGCATGCATCACATTGCCACACATACTTTTTGACAGTCTTATGGAGGGAAGGCTAATAGTACCCTACTCTAAGGATCTTATGAATTGTTTGTTTCACTAAATAATGTCCACCTCCTGGCTCATCATGACACACTCACAATATGTCATGTACCTCATCCTCTCGAACACACCTATGAAGAACCATGTCAGGAAAACATTTAAATAAGAATCCGTTACACCATTTATATGTTGCACTATTTCTAACCAATCACCTTCTTTCCTTATGAGTAAAATAGGCAAGAAACTTCCCTGTTGTTAAATAATTCACAAGATCAGTGAACCAAGGAGTCTTAGTCGAGATAAAAACAAGTGTTCATCGGAAATTGGTCTTGGACTGCTTCATCATCACTTGAAACATTTATTCTAGAAATAAAGTCAGCAACAATGTTAGATTTCCCAGGCTTATCTATAATAGTGAGATTGAATTCTTGCAACAAGAGTAACCAACGAATAAGCCTTCCGCCAACCACTGGTTTGTTCATCAAATATCGAATGGTAGAGTGGTTAGTGTAAACAAATTTTTATATCCAGTGATGTAATGACAAAATTTATTCAAAGCATAGACAACAGCCAAAAACTCTTTTTCCGTAGTAGTGTAATTCTTTTCCGTAGGAGTCAGATTTTTGTTGATAAAATAAATTACATACATATGATCTTCTAAGTCTTTTTGTCCAAGAACAGCACCCATGGCTATATTAGAAGCATCAGTGTGGATATGGAAAGGTTGTCCCCATTCAGGGCCACGTAAGATAGGGGTTGTTGTCAACTTTTCTTTGATAGAATCAAATTCCTGTTGACACTGAGAAGACCATTCAAAAACACAATCTTTGGTTAGCAGTGAAAACATTGGGGCAGAAATTTTGCTAAAATATTTTATGAATCGATGGTAATAACCTGCATGACCAAGGAAACTTTTGATTTCAGTTTGATTAGCTAGGTGTAGGTAATTGGGTGATGAATGATATCTTTTTGGGATCCACCTGTATACCTTGGGCTGAAACATGGTGACCTAAGACAATTCCTTAATCAACCATCATTAGACATTTTTCATGACTCAGAGATAGTTGGTGTTGTTCACATCAACTGAGTACTTTCTCAATATTATTCAAAGATTCTTCAAAAGTGGATCCATGGATAGTGAAATCATCCATGTAAACCTCAACACAGTCATTAGCAAGATCTGCAAAAATGGCCAAGACTGGCCACTTGAAACGTAGTAGGGGCATTACAAATCCCAAAAGGTAAGACTCTGTAAGTGAATGTACCCTAAGGGCACATAAAAGTAGTCTTATCCTAATCAGTAGGGGCAATACTAATTTGATTATACCCACTAAACCCATCCAAGAAATAAAATAATTTCTTACTAGCCAAATTGTCCAGGACTTGGTCAATAAAAGGCAGGGGAAAATAATCCTTCTTGGTAGCTTTGTTAAGTTCCTTGTAATCAACACATATTCTCCACTTACCATTCTCATTGGGAACAATAAATAATGGGGAAACCCACTGAATATAAGATATAGGATAGATGAAACCTACCTTTAGGAGTTTTTCGATCTCAGTTTTGACTATGTCTCTTAATGCTGGATTGATTCTTTGTTGCGGCTATCTTATAGGTTTGACATCATCGGTGTAAATATGATGTGTAAAGATGCTAGGATGAATTCCTTTCATATCAGTGTAATCCCAAGCAAAAGCATGGGAATGTTTCTTCAGAACCTCAAGCACCCTAGCTTCTTGATTGACCTCCAAGTCACTACCTATAGTCAGCTCTCTACCCATACTGACAAGCACCTGCTTGGTATCATTCGCAAGAGCAAGCTCTGTACTAGTGATAAAAGAATTCAATGGGAAAACATGGGGCTGAAGCATGTGCAGGATGGATATGTTGTCAAAAGATAGAACCTTGGTTAAAGGACAATAGAAATCAGAACTAAATGTTTGGAATTATAAGCATAGAGTTTCCTACCAGACTCAGCAGAGGTAATGTCTACCAGAGAAATAGCAGAAGAGATGTCTAATGCTGGTATTCTAGATTCCATAGCAATAGTGCTGATTTCCGTAGTCGCAGAGTCCTTAGAATCAGTCAGTGTATATGACTCCACAGCTTCCGCCATATGATTGTGTACTACAATAGTGGCTAGAAAAGAAGAACTCAAAGAGTTAGCATCCAAAGAATCCACCCATACCTGGTCACAATTGTTCGTATAAGGCTGGGTAGGAGGATATAATGAAATGTGTTTGGATTTCTACCCATTTAGAATTGTCATGTTGCCTGACCTACAGTCAATGTAAGTAGCAACCGTAGCCAACCAAGGTCTTCCCAAGATGACTGGATATCCCAACTTCCGAGCTTTAGGCTGCAAAACCATGAAATCAACTGGGTACTCCCATGATTCAACAAAGGACCATTATATCTTCAACCACACCATTAGGTACAACAATGGATTGATCTGCTAACTGCAGAACAATGTTGGTTGGTTGAAGTCCTGTTAAGGATAGTAGGTTAAACATTTATGTTGTGATGACATTAATAGCAGCACCAAGATCCACCAAAACATTAGATATTGACTGGTTGTTTATACAAATAGTAATGACAGGGATCCCAGGATCCCCATATTTTGGTGAGCTAAGGGTGTCAAGAATTAAATCAGCCAAATTCCCTTTGACTTTGTGGTCTTTGGGTATTTATTTTTCCTTCCTGGTGTCTTTATACACTCGTTTCTAATGGTTTGGTTCAGTTCAGGGATGTCCCTTATTGCACGCAGTAGTGGAACCTCAATATGTACTTTTTTCAATTCCTGAACTAGTTTTGTTTCATCTGCAGTTTGAGTGTCCTGTAATCACTCAGGAAAAGGGGTAGTTTGTGTTTGGGTATTTGATCATCTTGTTTATCTAGCATTGGTGAAGAACTAGTATTACCCTCAAGGTTCTCTTCCTTATCGACATCATCAGGTAGTTCTGTGATAACAACAAGAGGGTTCAATATTTTTCCAGATCGTAGTCATAAATTACCAATAGTGTTAACTTGCATGGTGTTACCTGAGTCTGTGTCATCAATCAAAGTTGTCTGTTGATTTTTAGGATTGGATACTGGCTGGGCTAGAAGTTGTGTTTGTGTTGCTTGTCCTTGATTTTGGTAGGCTTGAGGTGGAGGCATTAAAGCTTGTTGTAGCTGCTAGAACCTTCGTTGTTGATTACCATTTTGTGGTGGTGCCCAGGACTTATTTTGGCTAAAATTTTGTTGAGGACCCCACTGACTGATTGTGCCAAGGATTGGCTATGGGTGGTGGAGCCCAACCCGGCTGAGTGTAGGGATTTTTCCAAGGTGGTGGATATGGATAATTCATCTAGTTTGAGTTTTCCCACTTAGGTTTTCCCCAAGAAGACTGAGAGGCTTGACTCGGACATGGCATTCTCTAGGGATTCTGAATTGGTCTAGATGGGAACCCACTCTAATTGTTTGATCTTTGGAAAAAAATTAATTCAGCACTTGTTTGAGAGATGGCATTCAGACCTCCCTTCAACTGTGGTAAAAGTGTGCAATGCTTAGTGTCATGGTCAATAACTTCGCAGATTAAGCACATGTCTGTGGCATCCAAAGGACATTCCCTCAAGGGGTGTCTCTTCCGACATTTAGGGAAATACATGTCCAATGGTTCTTTGGCAGGGGTGGCTTTTTCCTTGAGTCCATCAATGGTGGATGTTAATTACAACAAAATGTCTGTTTTCATGTTGGCCATTTCTTCTAGAAGTTCAGAGGTACCCAAAGACTTGGATGTTTGTTTTCTTCATATTCCTCCATGTGTTCTAGAATATCTTCTACATAGCTCAGTGATTTGTTCCATGGTGAGTTTATGCACGTCTCCTCCTCCCATGAGATGGAGGGAATCCTTGGTTTCCTCATCCAGTCCTTTAAGAAAGACTATTTTAGTGATGTCTGCATGTAACTCATACCCACTACATTTATGGAGAAAGAGGAATCTATCCAAATAATCCTCTAGATTCTCATCTTCCTTTTGCTATATTTGGAAGAACTCTTCCTTCCTATCCCTTCCCCTACAATAGTCTTGGTACTTATCCAGGAAGGTTGTTTCCATGGCTTCCCAGAATTAATGGAGTTAGATGGTAACCCCATAAACCATCTCATAGTAGAATCTTTGAGAGTGGAGGAAATATTTTGAGCTTTTGATTGTCGATTCGAATCGTATGTCCGGCACATGATTTTAAATTCAAATGTAGAACCGATCAGGGTCTTCTTTGGTCATTCCTCGAAAGAGGGGGAGGATGGATGGTGAGATGTTTTTCATGGGTGCATCCTCATCTGCATCGAGGACAATGGGATATGTAAAGGTTCATCCTAAAGGTTGGTCTTCAACATTCCTAAGGTCCCCCATTACCAAGTGGTGTGAAGAGGATACAGAATGCTCAGAAGAGGTTCTAGGTGTTGAGTTGGAATCTGTATCACTCTCAGTGTTTCTCTCTTGTGAAGTGTCTAAAGAGATTTGTTGAATATTGCGTCTTTGTAAATCTCCTTGGTTATCTTGTGACCTATGCATCCAAAGGTTGGTTGGTTTAAAGCGAGGTCCGAGAGAACTCGCTAGTTTCCTATATGAAATCCATTAACACCCATAGCATATGGAATAAAAATAATTGAGCTTATAATTATTTCCCTAGAAACGGTGCCAAAAATGATGGGTCGTTGTATTCTTTCAATCATTTAACCGACATAATCTTTGTCAAGTCATTTTAAACTAGGCTTGTTTCCTAAGTAATATGTAATGGAGTCTAAGAGAACCAGTTATACATTGGGTATGTTGGGGGTTTTAGTTTAGTGACTATTTTATGGAAATGCAATTCAAATCTATAGAAATTAAATACAGTTCTATAGAATTCAACTATTTGCAATGAAAGGAATTTTAACAACTAATCTTCTATTGAAAAATGAGATATGCACGCACTATTCTTAACAAATGAAATCACAACTGAATAAATGGAACTTTAGCAGAAAGCAAGACTATTCGTTAACTATATTTGCATAACAAAAGCATCTATTCTAAGTGAAAGTAGTAATGGAGAAAGCAGATACAGTTAATCAAAGCATGCATGTAAGATTTATCAAATGAAAATTGTAGTAAATCTAATCAAAGAACTGTATGCATGAACTCAAAGTAACCTCGTATCTCCTTGGTTGAGTGGGCCCTTGCTCTTCCTCAGGATAGAGGGATTAACAACTTCTGATTCTCAAAATGTCGTGGCTTTCATTAACTTAGAAATAAGTTCATAACATAGAAAATATATCAAGAACTGTATGCAGATAATCTCCTTCAATAATCAAAAAGTGGTACTACCCAGTTCTGAAGACGAAGTCTTCATATAGATAATGTTGGTTACAAGATCCACCATATTAGGCAGCATTAAACACTATCCATCAAATTATAATTAAAACACACAAATTCCTATGGGCCGTTAGGATCAAGCCCAGGCTAATAGGTCAACTTGATGGAAACAGTCTTCAGCTGCATCCTCGAACTCGAGATCCTTAACCACCAACAACTTCCATCATTCCCTGCACACATCATCATGTTTGATCTCACAAAGACAGTTAGTAGGAGGTTCATGTGATAATCAGTCTTCATAAACTATAGCAAGGAAAATGCATCAAACCTATTAAGATATAACTACACAAAACATCCCCATATACTAATAAGTCATATCAAAAAGAGTATTTTCAGCTTGATGAAATGATATTAATGAGCCAAATAATGCAATCATCATCTTTACCATTAAATCACTTATTAGGGAGTTTAGTTCATGAGATCATCCTTAAAATCTAAGTTAAAATAGGCATCATCATCATGCATGAGGTCATTGGTCTTAGGATTAAAGGAAACATACATGTCTTGTGGGGAGATGGTGATAATGTTGATGCCATGAATACATGTATAGTGGAGTGATTCTTGAAAACACAATATCTTCACATTATTATCCCGGCGTAGCTAGCTAAGAAAGGATCATATATGAAATAATCTCCATCATAATCAGGTGAAGTGACATTGATAACACATGAATTGATAATAATATTGTGTTGAATGATATGTGTTGGCATGTAAAATGTCATTGTATTTTAGATAACAACCCAATTGAATTTTTTCCATTTCTAGTTAAACAAGTTAAAATTTCCCAAATTGCCTAAATTGTCAAAATTGCCCATTTTTAAAGATCAACTTTTGGAAGAGGTTCTGATGAAGAAAGTGAAAACATGACAATAGGAGGATCATTTAGGATAACACAAAAATAAACTAAGTTACATTACTACAATGTGACGAGGTTCCATGGGGAGCGAGCATCAACCATGAATGTGCATGCAAAGATTGGAAAAGGGTCACATCTCATTCACTCTCATAGATATGAAAATAAAGGGGTACAAATAGGGGTGATGTGTAACCCCAATGCAAGTAATCATACCTCCTCAAGTGGAGAAGGGGAGTTACATTCTTGAAATGGAATTAACTCCCATATGATGCACTAACACACACTGACACAACGAAATTTGTCATAACCCCTATGACACCTAAGACCTATGACCTCACCTAAGTGAGATGACTTGCCACATGATGTGGAAAATGAATCACACCAACACCCCCTTCATTGTAACTTAGGATGAGGCGAGAAAGTTAGAAATGAGAAATGGGTCCCAACAACTAAGCTTGATGAGGCACCCATGAACAACAAGGATATCAAGCAATGGAGGAAAACCTAGTGGAAAAACAATCCACAAAAAGAGATGGAAAAAAATATCTAATATAAGAAAGATGCCTCAAATGGGTCCTGAAAATTGAGGAGCTTGAGAAGGTACCCATGTACAAAAGAGAAATCTCTTTATAAGGATAAGAAGAGAGGAGGAGAAGGAGACATGAGGGACAAAAAGAAACCATAAATGGATATGAGCTCTGCAACTCTAGGAAGTCTCCAAGAAGAGTGTCGATGATGTGGTCCTCATCCTATGGATTGAAGAAGAACCAACCACATATAATTATGTGCTTACCCTTAAGAAGGACATAAATTGAGTACTTGAATTCAACCCACTTCGTGAAGGAAGCCGAAGGAAGCAAAGATATGAAGAACTCGAATCGTCCACCGAAATGTGACATAGGTCTAGAGAATGAGTGCACATAAACTAAAGGTAATGCCATGAGTGTAAAAATGTCGAGTTTGAAAGAGGAACATCCATGAGAGGGTGCCTAAACAAAGTGAAGGTAATGAAACAAACCCCGATCGCAGAAAGATGATCCACAAAAGGCATGGATCAATAAAGATATTCAAAACAATGTGGAAGTGATAAGAGTCCCAGAAGGGGCACTCCCAATAAAGGAGATGAAGGACTCCTATGAAACACCTGTAGAAGGATGAAAAAATCCCTATACTACATCACAAGTAGGCACTACGAAGAGATGATGAAGGTATAGTAGATAATTGCCCCAAGGAGGGGTCTCGAAAACCTAAGTGAAATTTATGATAGGTATGAATCATCAAAGGAAAGTAGAAGATTGGAATGTGCCTCATAGATTGGAAGTGGAAAGGAGGAAGATGTAATGATGGTATGTGGTGGGAGAAAAAGCCGACGATGTCCGATGATAAGGGAGGAATGTTGACGTACTCTTGAAAGGTGAGATAATGAGGAGAGGGGTCCTCGGTAATACTCTTTTCATCAAAACTAGAATTATAATACTCGTAATTAGGGATAAAATAATTGATTATGTGTCGCGAGAATCGTCATCACATGAATTAGAAGAAGAGAAAAATGCATAAAAAAATAACAAACATATGTGAAGGGTCTCTAAACAAGGACTAAAATATGCTCTAGATGGTGTGGGGAGGATATGAGTCTGCCACATGAAAGTGGAGAGGTCTAGAGACATGAAACATCAAGTGACCAACAACATGGTCACATGTGTCGAGATAGTCCTCAAGAAGACAAGAATCAGTGGGTGTAGGAATTAGCCCATTTAGAAAGGGAGTAAGGCCCTCATGAGAAAATTATAATCCCATATAAGTATGCCATGATGTGTATTACTCTATACCAATGAGTGACAGAGGATGTAAAGTGATCCTTCGATGCTCAAGTCTAGAAATAACATTCTCCATGGTGCATCCGAAAGAAGTGTAAGGTGCACAAGAAGAGGTAATGTGAATGTAAGTAAGGTTGCAAGCCATTAGACTCAGGTGATAATGTGTCTATGTGTAATAAAAAACCCAAGGTCAATGATAACCCCATGTTTTTAGAAATTTATAATTAGTGTGTGATTACAATAAGATGTGTTCATGCAATGTGGGATAGATAACTACTCACCTAATAGTAGACGAATAATCATGCAAGAGTGGAGGTAGCAATATGTCCTAGTTGGAATTAGAGGAATGACACATAATCAAGCACAAAATGGCATAAGAACAACAAGGGTACAACACTTCTCAATGTGAGAGAAAGAAAATCACATTACAAAGAAGGGGATCTCTCGCAAGGATGTGGTGGACGCGATTACTAACTCCGTAAAGAGAAACACTATAAATCATAACAAGATAGAAAAGTGGCTTAGAAAAGCCCAATTACCCTATATATCAAGCAAGGAAAAACATACCCCGAATGATGAATTTTAATCTATTTTCCCTTTAATTGGCTTAATTAATTTGAAAAAGGAAAAAATAACAAAAAATTAAAGGAGGGAGAAGAGGAATCCAACATGAAGGGTGAGCTAAAGAGAAGTTTGTTGAGTCGTAGGGAGCTCAATAGGTAAGATGAGGAAGTGAGTTGGTAGGTGTTGGTGCGGAAAGTTAAGTTCTTAGTCAACTTGATAAGTCGAGGTGGTGACCAGGGCTGATCGACGAGATTTGCAAGGTGATCGAACCAAAATAAATGGGTTGAGTTAGAGTGCACCATGTGGAGTATTTACAAGTAGTTTTGAGAATGCCACGTGTCGGACCAATATGCTCGAGTTAGACGAAGTGCCTTGGATGACAGGAGGAGTGAGATTGTCGGCATGAAGTTCCTCACATCGATAGCTCTAAGTAATGCATCGAGTTCTATGAGATGGGAAGGAATGGTTGGTTACGAGTGGGGAGTTATGGTACATGTCAAACACAAGGGAGAGGACTCGGTGGTCAATACGGGAAGGATTTGAGTAATGGATTTGGGTGTCAAATAGAAAAATAAAATCAAACCAAAACAAGTCAGAGGAAAATCTCGAGTGAGCAAGTTGACACAAGGTTGAGGTACGAGGAGCAATGCATGATGCACACAAAAAACACCAAAGCCAAAGGAAGAACACATGAACCAACACGAACGCAAGATCAAACCACAAGTGATCGAAGAGAAAGATCATGTAGGGTAAATAGATCAAGCATGGGAGACAAATGTAACCAAAAACCACATCAAGCCAAGTATAATGCAAGACAATAGAGGGGCGAAATGCCAATGCACAAGATTGATGCAAATAATGAAGAACTAAATTCAATGTACAAGGTGGTGAGATGGGGTAGCTCAAAGTGAGTGGGGGCTGAGTTGGGACCAAAAAAACTTCTAAAACCTTAAAAATGCACAAAACCAACACTTAACACATGATTTAACATGCAGAAAGGAACCTTTAGAACACTCCAAAACATGTATGCAAGGCCGATAAACCCTGTAAACCATGGAAAATACAAACACCACCATGAACAAGATGTAAAATCTGAATCAATGCATTTAATGCACAAATGGAGTATCCATTACAATGCTTACACACAAAACCTGAAAAATCATGAAACAAAGAGAAAAGAACAACTGAAAACTGGAGAGTAACATGGATCCCAACAATGTGCTCTGATATTATGACAAAGAAAGTGAAAATGTGACAACACGAGGATCATGTGGGATAACACAAACATCAATTGCATTGCATTCGACAATGTTATGAGGTTCATTTGGGGAGCGAGCATCAACCATGAATGTGCATGTAGATATTGGAAAAGGGTCACATCTCATGCAATGCCACATGTCCCTATAGTAGAATGTGACACATGTGGTGTGTGTGGAAATCATGACTCATTACACCCTCATGCCGTCATGTCGTAGCATTGGATTCAAAAGGATATCCATAATAAATACATTGAACATTATGTATGGATGCAATTATGATAAGTTCATGCATGGGGAGTTTCTTCATAAGGAAATATCCGTAGTGAATTAGAATGCACTTACCCATGCTAGTTCAACATCTGATATCCGTAGATTTCCATGTCCTATAGTCCAAGATAAAATGTGATTAGTGGCCTTTAACAATGAATATTTATGCATTTATTGAAAACAAAACAACTAAGGGAAGAAGATCAAGTTCATGACCATCCTCCTTTATTTAAATTGAAAGACAATAATTACTCCTGGCCGGAGGGGTGAAGATCCACCTTAACATGCATTTCCTCACTCAGCATGATGTCACTGGTGAAATTTCCCTTGTCAAGAGGTCATTGATAAATCTTGAGTTTGTGTCCATTCACAAGAAGAGTCCTTCTATCACCATTGATTGGTAACAGTCACACAAAACCGTTATCAAACACTTTGTCGATCTGATATGGGCCCAACCAAGCATGTCCATAACTTACCTTTAAATTATTGATATTTGGAATAAAAGAGTAAGACCCATTCTCCCTTGTGAAATGTCCTAGATTTTATATGAGCATCATGTCAGGTCTTCCTCTGATGTTGGATAATTTCCACCTATTGCTGTGCTTCCATCCGCATTTCATCCAATTCATTTAACTACATCACCCATTCGCATTTTGCTTCATCCAAGTTGATGCTAACTTCCAAGTACTATTCTCTAGCTGCGTAACTCAAACTCTCTGAAGTAAAAATGGCTTCTTCCCATATACTAACTCATAGTGAGAAAAACCACTATTGGTTTTTAGGTCATGTTATAGGCCCAAACTTCCTCGGGAAGTTTTGGTACCCAATTTTTCTGTGAGCACGACCACTTTATTTAGAATGTTCTCAAGTTATTTTTGGTGACTTCCACCTACCCATTGGATTGGGGCTGATATGGTGATGATTTTGGTGCTTGATTTGGTATATTTCAAGAAAATATGCAATCATTTTAGACACAAATTTAGGACATTGATTAGATATAATGGCCCCGAGGGCCCTAAATCGTAGAAATATCTGATTGTATAGGAAATATTTAACAACATACTCATTGGAAGATTCCAATGCTTGAAATTCAACCCATTTTGTGACGTAGTCCGTGCATAATAAGAGGTATTCTTTCCCAAAATATGGGGATCAAAAGTTCCAACGAAATCAATTCCCCATTTCTCAAATGGTCCTAAGACTAGCTGAGGATTAAGAGGAATTTCCATGGATAATGTAGGCTTCCCCATTCTTTGACATGCATCACACCGCCACACATAATTCTTGGCCATCTTGTGGAGGAAAGGCCAATTGTACCCAACTCCAAGGACATTGTGAATTTTCCTCTTTACTAAGTAATTTCCTCCTGGCTCATCACAAAAAGATCATAGTATGTCGTATAATTCATCTTCTCGAATACACCTATGAAGAACCATATCAGGATGAAATTTGAATAAAATTCCATTACACCATTTATATGTTACACTATTTTAAACCAATCTTCGTCTCTCTTTATGAGTTAAATAGGTAGGAAAATTCCCTATGGTTACATAATTTACAAGATCAGTGAACCACGGAGTCTAAGTTGATATAGAAAACAAATGTTCATATGGAAATTGATCTTGGACTACCTCATCGTTACCTAAAACATTCAATCTCGAAATAAAATCAGCAACAATATTAGATTTCCCGAGCTTATCAATAATGGTCAGATTGAATTCCTATAACAAGAGTAACCATTTAATAATTCGACCTCTCGATTCTGGTTTATTCATCAAAGACTAGATGGCGAGTGTTCAACAACTTCATAGATCAAACACATGTCCGTGACATCCATAGGACATTCACTCGAGGATGTCTCTTCCTACTCTTAGGGAAATATATGTCTAGAGGTTGTTTTGCAGCACTGGTTTTGGCCTTAAGCCCATCTATGGTTGATGTTAATTATAAAAAAATGTATGTTTTCATGTTATCCATTTCCTCCAGAAGTTCAAAGGTACCTAGGGTAAGCTTGGATGTTTTTCTCTTCCTTATACCCCCTCGTGTTCTGGATTAACTTCTACATAGCTCAGTGATTTTTCCATAGTAAGTTAATGCACATCTCCTCCTCCCATACGATGGAGGGAATCCTTGGTTTCCTTGTCAATTCCTTTAAGGAAAACTATCTTAGTGATGTCTGCATGTAACTCATAACCACTCTGTCGATGGAGAAAGAGAAATCTATCTAGATAATCCTCTAGATTTTCATCTTCTTTTGCCATATCTCAAAGAACTCTTCTTTCCTATCCCTTCCCCTACAATAGTCTTGATATTTATCTAAAATGTCTGTTTCCATGGCTTCCAAAGAATAAATGGAGTTAGAGGGAAACCCCATGAACCATCTCATAGAAAATTCTTTGAGAGTGGAAGGAAAGAGTTTGAGTTTTTGATTGTCGGTTCTGTAGTCATATGTCTAGCAAAGAACTTTGAATTCAAACAAGAACTAATCGGGGTCTTCTATAGACATGCCTCAAAAGATAGGGAGGATGGATGGTGAGATATTTTTCATGGGTGCATCCTCATCCTCATCCAAGACAATGGGATAAGTAAAGGTTCGACCCAAGGGTTGGTCTCCATTATTCTGTGGTCCCCATTTCGAGTGTTGGTTGGAGGACACATAAATTCTCGAAAAGCTTCTAGGCATTGTATTGGATTCAGTGTCACTCTCAGTGTTCCCTACGTGTAATCTGTTTAGATATATTTGTTGGATGTTGTGTGGTGTAAATCTCCCTTGATCGTCCCATGGCCTATGCATCAAGGTTGGTTATTGAAACAAGGCCCAAGACTTCTTGTGAAATCTATTAACACCCATAACATGTAAAGTGATAAAAATGACGTGGTGTTCTTATGGTGTTCCTAGAAAAATGACACCAAAAATGATGGGTTGTTGTATTCTCCAATCATTTAACCAATAAGATCTTATTAGTGTAATTATAAACCGGGGTTGTGTCTTGGTCATCTGCAATGGAGCTTTATGTAACCATTTTTCCTATTGGGTATTCCATTGGGGGTTGTTGTGAGATCTTTTTAAGTTGGTTACTAGTCTATGGAATTAAGTTACTTTGATGAAATGAAGTCTAAAAGCTATACTTCTAATTTAAATGGAAATGCGCACACAAAATTTGAAAGAACGGAATTGAAATTGCACACTTGTAACTAAAACTCAGTAGAAGTAAAAGCACATGCTAACTAGACTTTGCATAAAGGGAAACACACATTCTAAATAGAAATTTCAATAGGGAAAACAAATACATTCAAACAAAGATTGCATGAAACATACTGAAATAGAGATTGCAGTAAAACTTATCAGAAAACCATATGCATATGTGAATGTAAATAGCCTCTTGTCTCCTTGGTTGAGTGGGCCCTTGCTCTCCCTTGGGACAGAGGAAATATCAACAACTCTAGATCCTCAAAATGATGCTCACTTATATTAATTCAAATAAGTTCCATGACATATCTAGTACGTGAAAAGAAGAGTGCTAAATACAACAAGCTATATATTACAGATTATATCTAAAATAACAACTACTACAATGTTCTTAAGAAGGTGTCTTTATATAGACACAAGCAATTACAAAATATGCCATAATAGCCAGCACTAACGTCTCCCACTAATCAACATTGATCAAGACTCATAAATTCCTATAGGATTGCTAGAAACAAGTCCCATACTTATAGGTTGATAGGTGGAAAAAGTCTTCCGCTTCCGCATTCCAACTCCAAACTCAGACTTCTTAATTACATTGGAAATAAACGTTCATTATTTCCCTACACACATCATCACATTTCTCTCACAAAGGCAATTAGTAGGAATTTATACGGTAATCAGGTTGCATGAGAAAAAGCAAGGAAAATGCATTAAACTCACTAAGATATAACTATACAAAGCATCCCCATGCATTAGAAAATCATATCTAAATGAAAATTTATTAATCCTAAGAATGATATAAATGATCCAAATAATTCACTCATCATCATAGATTTTAAAATAAAGAGATACAAATAGGGGTGTAGTGTAACCCCGGTGCAAGTAATCATATTACCTCAAGTGGAGAAGGGGAGTTACATTCCCAAATTGGAAGTAACTCCCATATGAGGAACTTAGGCACACTAACACATATGACACAATGGAATATATCATAACCCCTACAACACATAAGACCTATGACCTCACCTAAGTGAGATGACTTGCCACATGGTGTGGAAAATGACTCACACCAACAGAATCTAGGAGCCTTGGAGCATTTCAAAAGGCTCGATTATAATAAATAGAAAGGTATCAAAGTCTTCTATGTGATGATATGACTTAGGAAGCATTCTGGATATTTTGAATGGTCTCAAGAAAGTTTTCCTCACAAGTACTTTTTGAGAAAAGGTGTGTGTAGATTGTGTCAAAGATTCAAATTCAATTGGGATATTTCAAGATCCTTGTGAAGTTTTGGAAGCTTATATCCTAGGTATTGAAAATCTGTTAGATCCTACTTCGTGATGGACTTCATGTGATCAAGTTTTGAGATCATAAAAAATGGAGAAATTCTTCAGACAATCGATTCAAGGTGGTCTCTTCGTAATGTATTCTTACAAGAAAGATTCTAGGAACATCCTATGGATTTTGAGCCTATAAAAATATCAATTGGGGGTATTTTCAATACTCTTCAGGACCCATAAGTTATTTTAGCCCACACTAGTTGGAAACTACTTTTGTACTTCAGCTCACTCGGGCACAATCTTAGGAAAAAGAGAGGGTATAGGTAAAAATTGCTAAAGATCAAATTTTCAAGTATTATAAATGTTCTCATTGGATTAATTTTCCTTTTTACATTCAAATTTACAGATCTGATGACCAAAATCCATGAAAAATTTATCACGAGGCGAAGAAACTAATTCTGGAAGTTTTTTAGAGGTCTAAATCAAGTTCCAGGGAAATTATTAAGTGCTTGGGAATAGTTTTAAGTTCCAATAAAATTCCAAATGTGTGCCTCACTCGATTTTATGCTTTCCTAATTCAAAACCATAAGGATGATGATTTAAAATGCACTTTGTGTGGCACGAAAAAATGTGTCTAGGCACTGTGCACTCTTATCATCCATTCAACCAGGGTATTCAAGGAAATGAGTGAGGGACACACCAAGACCAAAACAAAAATGGATATAATTAAAGGGGGTACAGGGACCACTATGATCACATACCCTAAGAGAAGTAACCCTTACACTAGGAAAAACTAAGGTTTCTAAGGCCTTAGGTTGAAGAAGAGGAAGGAACCTTATGGAGGTATCGACACTATGGGGGTAATAATAAAGAAAAGAAGAACACAAAGTTTATGTTAACCTAAGGAAAGAGTACAACATGAATTAAAGAACTGAAATACCATACACTAACCTAGCATGTCCATAAAATAATAATCTAACATAGAGCATGTCTCGAATGTAGGAACTACTATACAAAAATGACAAATATAGTTAGAGAACTTACCTATTATGAGGCGATCAACGATGCATCTATCTCCCAACACACCATACACTAAGATATAAAAAATTTCAGGTGGAGAAGGAGAAAAAATCAAGTTCTAGATCACTATAGATGACCCAAAAGTGCAAGAAAACTAATCAAAGCAAGAAGAATCTCCAAGCCAAGATTCAAGATGTAAGAAATAAAGAAGTTGAGTGAGTAGGTGCAAGTTGGTGTAAGAGAGAAAAGATATGAGAGAGTTCCTTAGTGAAATTATGTGGTCTCCTATGTGTAAATGGGAGTTGAGGCATTTATACTGACACCATTTCTCATGGGCAAATGATTTGGGAGGGTTTTTGAATTTTCACCAATGCAATCACCTACTAGTGATGACATCGACAAGGAAAGAGAAAACAAGGAGAAATGTGTAAAGAATCATGAAGAATAAGAATGATGAAAAAATAATAAGTGGGGTCATGAGAAAGTAAGATATTGAAATAATGCGAGAGAAAATAAGAGGATAAAAGTAAAATAAATACATAAATGGGACCAAAATTTGTTCTCTCTTCATGTATCATCTCTATTCTAATGGTTATATGAATAACCATACCCCTATCCCGAAATGAGCCCCTTAAGGCACATGTTCCAAAGATAGATGCATTAGTAACCTCTAACCTGAAAAGAGAATTTTCAGTAACATGCATGAAAATAGAAAGTGTAAAACTTTAGGTGTATAAATATTCCCTAGCCATTGATTACTACATGTTGCAATAGTGAAACATGAGGTAGTCAGTGGAAAGAAAAATACATAACACCAAAGATGAAAGTAAGTGCTAGAAGTAAAGAAAAGATTAGCTAAAATGAAATATACTTATCAATGCATACCTGATAGTTTTGGTCGTCCTACCACGTATGAATGCTAAGCATTCTACTAGAACCCTGGAGAAGCAAAATTGAAAGGTATCACTATATGGTCATCAGTAAAATAAGACATAAATAATCTAACTAGGGGCCCATTGGATGGATGTCATGGAAATTAGAGATATAAGGTCGAAAAGAGTGTGATTTTTGGCCAAAAGGAAAAATGGCACGTAATATGTCAAAAGAGAGGGATAAGATCACGATCCAAACACAACCAATGGAAGATTTTGTAGATATTAGGAACTAAAATGATGAATACTTAAAGATCAAAGACGATCATGGCGAAATTGAATAGAAATATTGAGTTTATATAAACTTGTTGAGGTTATTTGGATATTACGATTTTGGAAGTAAGAGAACCAACTCTAGAATTTAAAATTAGGATATTGAGATGACGAGATGACATGAGTATGAGGAGGACAAGTTCAATGAAGAGGTGCACATGGTAGGGCATGACAACATGTAAGTCAATGCATTGAATTTTGCTAGGAAAATTGTTAATAATTAGAATTTTTGGGAAATTCAAAGGTAATAGGGTGCCATTTGTAGTAAAAATTGCATTATTAGGAAGGGTAGGAAAAAATATAAGTGGGTTTGGGAGGGATTTTATATTGCTTTTTCATTTCTTAGATTTTTGCATGTTAATTTTTTAAAATTCACGGTAGTACGGATTTAGACTCCATCGGTCCCTTGAAACAACGGGGGCGATGGCATCGGATAGCTATAAATTTTGACAGGGGGTCAATGGCATATGCAAGAGTGCTAATGACATTGTAAATATTATGAGGCATGGAGATTACTATGATTTTAAATTTTAATTTAATTTTTGATGAATCTAATGCCATGATTTTGTTGATTTGTGAATGTATGAGGATTAGAGGATCAGCCTATGGTGAGTGGTTGATATAACATGGTTGAATGATATGATTTCTAGATTGATAGATGTAGAGATAACATAACTACATATATGGGGATTCAAGTGCATCATGTAGATTCCTAGGATACCCCTGAGTCTAGATTTAATGTAGATGTTTTTGACATCATGGGAGCCTAGGGCCAATACCTTTTGGTGGTGGGTAGGCAAGACAATGGAGATGACCATGACACTTCAGGATGCACATGGGTTATTAGGGTTTCTAGAAGAGGGATCTTGCATGTATTATAATCTCACCCTGGATGTAGTAGATAGGAGATCCTTGGCCGTATCCACCATAGGAAGTGAGACATATGATTAGGGGATGCCAAAATTTATGCACAATGCAGTACGCACTACAAGGATTCTGACTATCCAGAAGGTGTTGATGGGAACTACTGTGACACATCTATTGTGCCATAAGGAATATGGGATAATTCCATTGTATTTGGTGGTAGTATGTAGATATGTCATTGAGCGGGATGTGTTATTCAACAAGGGGCCCACTATATGGGTGTATCTGGTGCACGATCTATACGAGGGGTTTAACGAAGGGCACAAAGGATGATAGGTCTTCTTATATTATTAACAACTAGATATATTAAATATTTCCCATGTATATGCCCATATGGATTCCCCTGGTAATAGAATATTCCCCGAGAGTATTCTAGTTAGCATAGGGGTCGACAATGAGAACTTTTAGATTATCGACCATTACGACTTATATACCTAGATGAGGTCATATGGGATCTGTTAACCTTTTAAGTTACCTTTAACATGAGGGTAGTTTTCAAAATTTTCTACCATTTTGTGAAAATTTTCACCTAAGTTTTTGGGAATCAGGAGTTTTCCAAAGTATGAAATTTCAGACTTCAAAATGTGGAGGTTATCTTACTTCAGGTTTTGTGTTATTTGTAAGTAAAAATTTTGCTTAAAATTTTGAAGTCTGAAATCCCGAAGTTCCAAAATTTTAGATATTCAAGATTTTGGGTTTCGGAGTTCTCATTGAAATTTTCAATCGTTTTAGTGTTCTAGTTCCAAACTTTGAAAGTCCAAAGTTCCAAAATTTCATAACTTTGGGTTTTCAGGTTTGAGTCTCACTTTACACCTGGGGCTATTTTCATTCCCAAGTTCTGAAGTCTAAAATCCTGAAGTTCTGAAATTTTGAAACTTCGGTCTTTTGGGTTTTGGACTTCAGGTTTCACATTAGAATGATCATGCTTGCATTTCATATTTTGGACTCTCCATATAAAATTTAATTCCCAACCACCCCACACGTGTTGGATTTTGGGCATTAATTTCAGGTTTACCTATATAAAATTGGATTTTCACCCGTCATTTTCACTCTGAAACCTCATTTTTACCAAAGCATGTCGTACTTTTAGGCATTTATTTATGGTAATTTTTAGGGTTTCTTTAATCTTTTTGGTTTATATTTCCTTGGTTTTTTTTGTCGTTTCTTTCCATTCTTCTTCTTGCTTAAACATGGAAGCCACTGTTGATTCATTGCTTGTCTTTTTCATTTCAAACATGTTGTTTGGTCTTTTATTCAATCTTATGAGATTTAAATAATGTAGGCATCAAGTCTCATCGAACCAAAGTATTTTGAAAAACCTCATTTTAAATCTTCAAAACCTTTATCTTTTGGAGTTGGTGTGCTTTTATTGGTGTGCCTTTTCGAAGGTCTTATTTTTGGGAGGTTCGTGTTTCAAAGGTATATGTTTCAACATTTCAGAATTGTGCTTTTCGAGTTTGATTTTAGAGTTCATTTTTAGAGTTAACATCATTTTAGATCTTCAAAACTTGTTACTTTTCAAACCTTCGGGACTTGTTGCTTTTTAGAATTTTAGAGGTATGTTTTTGGGTTTCAGAATTGAGAAAAGTTTGGATTTTTCAGAGTTTTGGGCTTCATCTTTTTGGAATCGGTTTTTTTAGAATTTTGGACTTTGTTGTTTCAGATTTTCAAATTTTTTTATAGAAAATTTTCAAGGTTTGATCAGGTTCCAAACCTTGAAATGATGTCAACTTCTTCTTCAAAAGGCAAGGAAAAGATGAAGTATACCTTCTTAGGAGTTTCCCCTCATACATGCCTATCCTCATATTTGGGAAACATTGGAGACATAGACTTGGGATAGGTGGATATGCCAGAATTCTGGGAAAGACTAAGAGCCCCTAATAAAAAATCTTAGATGTAAGCCATATTTGATAGTGGGCTTTCTCTCGCTACTAGTTTTCCTTCATCCATGCATTTCCCTGAGTTTGTCTTGGTTGTAATAGCTCACTTCGATAAGGCCTCTAAATCAATAAAGGATGATGATGGTAAATTTGTGATTAGGCTGGACACCAATTTTTTCAAAGACTTATTCAAACTTTTGGATGTCAAGGAATATGCAACAATTTCCCCGAGGTTACAATTGAATATTGGGATAAGGAATTTGAACTATGTAAAAATATCATGATGAAGAATTATTTGGCCAAGAATGTTACTAAGCTCCCCAAAACATTGTTCCACTCAGACTTCATCCAAGAAGTCAATGACCTTATTGTGATTTTGAGTAGAGTTTCGGGTCTCACTTCAACAAGATAATTTCAAGAGTGGATGTTTCTTTACATTGCTACCATTAAGAAACATAAGGAGTTTATAAGATGGGGAGAACATATTAGTAGTTCAATTTGTTTTCAATTGGGCAATGTCTTGACTTTGAAAAACTTCTTCATGACTTATTTCCTCATCTATGTGGAAGCTACCATGGGAGAATTTAATGGATTGAATACAAAGGGTGTTAGGAGCATTTCACGATTTATGAGTTTTATCCTCAACTCATAATGGAAGAAGGAAGTAAACATTTCTGCAGAGTTAATGATGCCTTTTTGTTGTCTTCCTTTATCATTTTGATAAGAATTTATATAATCAATTTTTTATGAATCTTTCAAGGAGGTAAGGGAATGGGGAGCCATATATCTCCAATTCCCAACATTTACATACATCGGGTTCCATGTTTCCTAGGTGCTTATAATAAGTTGATAAGATTAGCGACTTATAAATGGGTCTTGTTAGAACTAGTTCGTCAATTATTAGATTATCATAAGATTCAAAATAAATGACATAAGGTAGGAGTCCAGTTTCCCATTTCAATTGGAAGATACACTTGTCTTTATCATTACAAGGAAAATAATGTTGATGGAGAAATGTCTGAAGTTACCTTGCGAACTTTCCACCCTAGAAATAACTTTGATTATTGGGGAAAATTTAGTGAAACAGGGTTGGCTAGTTCCCATGTTCCTCAATTAGAAGATATCTAGATCCACTATCGAGATGAGGTCATCATTAGACAATGAGAGTTTGAAAGGTTAACTCTTGATGAAGTTAAACAATATGGTATTACAGATGTTCCTGATGGAATCGAAGATGATGATGATGTGTTAGACCTAGTTTATAGGAGTGATAATATTGTTAATCAACCATTACCATGGATTGATTGGTATCAAGAAGAATGTTCTAATACAAAGGAAAGGGTGGGGCCCATCTTACAAAGAACATATGATTGGTTAGCTACTTTAGGAATATCACCCAAAGGGTTAGACCAACCTATAAGAATATAATCCCGACTAAATTTTTTCTACACCTACAAAAGGTAAGAGGTCTACTCAGAAGGCCACTACAACTCCAAGAAAGATCTCATTTGTTATTGGTAGTTCTTCTCTTGAAAAAATCCCTACTACCAAGGTTGTGTCTTCTATAGTGCAAGTATATGAAGTTATTGATGTTAGTGCTTCTCTAGTTGTATCACAAGGTTTTCCACTTTCTCTTTCACTACCATTATCACCATCCTCAACTCCACCACCTCCATCATTTTCTACCACTCCTCTTCTCATCTCTGCTTTTCCATCTCCATCTATGGCCCAAGTTTTCTCATCCCTTCCTGTTCTCTCAGTTGGAGAGATGATTGGGTCTCCACTTTCCACTCCATTTTCTCAGCAACTTCCATTTCCTTCCATTTCCATTTCCAGTCCCGTTTCATCTTCTCCCGAAGCTATTCTAACTCCCACACCATCTATCATTACCACTTCCATTTCAATTGTTGTACCTAGTGCTATTATTTTATCTAGTGCTCCAAGTTCAGCTATGACCATGCCACTCACATCTCATGTGGAAGCTATACCCGATGGATATATTGTGAGACCCTAAACAAAAGAAGAAGGTTCCCCTCGTATATGTGATTTATCTGAGCATGATGGAACCCACTCCAAAAAGGTAGGAAAAACGACCAAGGATTGTTTCTAACCTATCGAGAAGCTTGATGAAGGAGAAAGGTTCATAGAGATAACCACCCCCACTGAAGGAAAAACCAAAGAAACCATTACTACAAAAGATTATCAAATCTCTCGGTTTTCATTAGGAAAGGCAACACATGAGGGTGCAAAATAGGATGTTCAAATGGCCCTTGGGAATTTGTTAGAAAATTATGACAAAGATAAGGCTTCTAAGGATGAATTGAAAGCAAAGGTTGAAAAACTCACTTCTCTTTTGAAGAAAGTCACACAACCTACTCCAACCACGAGATCCTTCAACTATGACTTCTTTGACTATCTCTTCCCGTCTTGATGATATATCATATCATGAAATTGAGAAGATAGGTCAAAAGGGATGATTATTTGACGGGTGGATTGAGTGTATGCTCTAGGAGACCAACCCTTTAATCAAAACAGCTATGGAATTATACAATGATTTGCAGACAGAAAAAGTTTCTATTCAAAAGTTAAATCAAATCCTCACTAAGGATATTAATAATTTGAACTTGAATTTGACTACTTGGGAGGAAATTAGAGAAATGAATCTAGATCTACTTCTCCGGAGGGTGTAATTGATAATGTCTCTAAGTTTTTGAGTATCAAAAGGCCATGGAATTCATATCTCAGGTGTTGCAGGATTTAATCAAGAAATTGGAGGATAAATGTGTTGAAATAGTGGATGAACTAAGTGACATTTCAGAAGAATTTGATAACATCAACTATAAATTATTCAACAATAATATTGATGCTCTTCTCTGTTAATTAAATTAAATAAATTTTCAAAGGTTTAGTTAAGGAGGATGATGAGGTAACTAAAACTTTCAATATTAATTCAATTCACAGATTAGTTTCATGTCATAATTTCATAAGCCAGCTAAAGAAGGTGGTGAAAAAATTGAAGAGACTTCCAGTCAAGGTTGTGAGATAATGATTCATTATGCATGTGGGCCAGAGGAAGAAGAGATAAAAGGAATTATCAAACGTTTCATTGATTACAAGCACCGTTTGGCTATGTGGGAAAAGGATCAGGAGAAACCTGAACAAGAAACAAATGTTGTATGTCCCAACTAATCCTAGAGGCCATTGTTGGAATGGATCCAAAGATCTGAGTCAGTCAAATTTATAGGGTTGACTTGGTCAAACCCATGTAACAACTTTGTTATATTTATGGGAGCATGTTCCCTTGAACTTAATTGCACTCTATTTTTAGTAACTAGTTAGTTAAAGGTTCAACTGTAATGGCTCAACCTCTTGAACTTATAAATAGTTAGATGCATTAAGTTTAAAAGAGACTTTTAGATCATTTGGGAAGTTACTCTTCAAGCTTGGAAGAGTGCTTCAGATACTTTGAGCCTTTCAGTTATATTCAAAACAATATTTTGCCATGAAATATCTGGTTTATTGTGTTAATCATTGATCAATTTATAGCTTGTGAATGTTTAATTCCTTGATGTGATTGGTTAATCTACCTTTATCTCAGTTATCTTATTTCAATCTATGTGAAAAATGATATAGTTACTTTGAATATCAGTTGTGGAAAAGTTATCTCCTTTCTATTATAAAGTTGCATTATTATTTACAATCATAGATGGAGGAAGATTGCAAGACATGTGCATATCATATATTGTTGTGAGGAGTTGATTGTGCATTTAAGTAGGTCTATCTATTAAATATACTTGGTGCATCACCTTATTTTTCTTTTGTTTATCTCTGACTTTAAGCCCCATAAATTAAGTAGATTAGAGTTATTTTCAAAAAATTTAGCCTTACATATTGATCTTAAATCAAGTGCTCCAAGTTTCAAAGGAATATGACATTATTCGGAGGTTCATCCCAAGGAAACAAGGTCCCACACCTTGGGGATGTTCCAATGTTACACGGGATCACTCAGAGATTCAACGGGTGTGTGATCTGCATGACAAATTTTTTTGGCATGTCCGATGGGACAAGAGTTAGTACTTCTCTTCATACTTACATGAATCAAAGTACCGACAACTCCATATCTCTATATTTTGTATCTCAGTGTGTTAACATATGTGAAGAATTTAGACAAGAGATTTTTCAAGATGAGAAGGAAATCATCAGCATATTGAGTTATCCTTGTCTCCTCCAAGAAGAAGAAGAGGAATTTAAACATTACCAGTTATAGCGTCACCACGTAGAGGTCATTCAACTCCTCCTTACAGAAGGATTCATCTTCCTAAGAACAATCAACCTCTTAGGAGAATGGAAAGGAACCAAGTGTTTCCTACATTTAATGTAGGCAACCATCTTCTATTATCCCCGATGTTGCACTCAAAAGTCTACCCTTTTACACAGGGGAAACTCATATTACTCCTGTGGAACATATTATTGATGTGGCCAACATTTACGCAAGTACATAATGTTACAGAAGACAATGTTGTGGTCAGACTCCTTGCTACTTCCTTCAAGGAAAATCACTTCAATGGTTTTATGGGTTAGAGGATAGAACTATAACCACTTGGGACGAGTTGGGGAGAAGCTCTGTAAATATTTCAAAGAAAAGAGTGATCACCTATCACTCATGGAACAACTCACTACCATAAAGAGAGATCCTCAAGAGTACATGAGTGATTTCAACTTCTGATTCCAAAAGACTTGGAACAAGATTCCAGCACTCATAAAGCATTCTCCTAATAATGCATTTTTTTATTATTTATGATCTTTGAACAATGATATAATTGTTATGATCCAATCCATGGGAGGGACCACACTACCTGATACCTATGAAGTTGCAATAAGGGTTGAGAACTCTTTGATCCAAGAAGGAAAATTGCACCTAGACCTCTCATGCCTTTGTTTGCTAAAATTTCAAGTAATCAACCGACCATTTCCCCTATTCCATCAAATTCTAGCCAACCAACTGTGACTACACTTGTTCCTTCAAATGATTTGGTTGAGGTCAAGTCATTACTACAAACTTTTGGGAATGAACTCGTAGCACTCAAGAGGAAACAATCTCAATATTTTTATCTGTACCAATCATAGAATCAACAATATCAGTCAAATCATCCACCATTTCAAGGGAATAATCATGTGCAAAATCAAGCCACAAGTCAAGCCGCTAAATTTCTGGAATCCCATTATTGCTAGTTCTTCTAGAGCTATTGTACCAATCTAGAATAATCTAGTTCAAGACTATGAATGGTGTTATCCTTTTTCTCAACCTCACAATCAAAATATTTTCCCAAATGGATTTCTGAGCCAGACACTTATGGTTCAAAGTGTATCTGCTCCACCAGAGGCAACATAAAATTCATCCACACAGGAAGCATCCGATCAAACACAGGATCTTAAGGAAACCACTTTGTTAAATTGGCAAGAGGATGATTTCTATGGTTTGAATATTGATTCTTCATCAATCACAAAATAAACACTCCAAAAAGAGGGCAATGGAATCCCAAGTTTCCAAAGATGATCAAGTATCTACTTCACATCCTCAAATGCAAAGCGATGGTTGATACAAATGCGGAAATAAATCGCGTAATCACAACCTAGTCAGGTTGTGAGGAAAGAAGGATCTTCAAGAATCATAATACTAGAAAAGTATTTTCCAAAAGAGGATTCTAATGCCCAAAGAAATATTAGCAAAGTAGGAGCAATTCCCTTCAGTATTGTAGAACAAATGAAGAAGACCAACCTGAGTGTTACCATGTGGGATGCACTCTCAATTCCTTCTCAAAGAAAATTTTTGCCATAGGATTTAAAAAGTGTTAGTACAACCGACAGATCATTAGGTGATGGAGCAATAAGCTGCTACAAGTTTGTGTCACCGGAAGGGAAAATTATTGTTAAGATAAACAAACCGTTAGGAATAAACTTAGCTTAATTCATCATTAGTTGATATTTGAATAAATGTAATAAGTTAAAGTATTTAATTTAAATACTTTAAACTTATGTCAATAGGTATTAGTTATCCTTAGTTTTTAGTTAACTAAGTGATATTGTTCTCATCCCTATGTTTGTGGAATCATGTTCTATCTTGCATATTTTGTTCCCGGATGATTTCCATGAGGGGCAATAGGGGTAGTTAGGGAAATATGTTATTCCTACATATTTGCTCAGATTAGATGTTTTGTTTCCATATATTGTAGATGAGATAGAAGTTGTCCAATATCTATAAATATTTCATCTCTCTCATTTGTTTATAATGCTTGATTTCATATTAATAAAATTATGCAAGCACCATCTTGTTTTCTGTAATTAAATTTGGTTTGCAGACAAGATTTGGTATTAGAGCAATTCGATCTAGAGAGGAGTGTAGGAAGTTTTAGGGAATTTTAGGGAGATCTGGAGAAATTACAAAGCTAGGAGGAGCCATAGATGCCCCCATCCATTTCACAGCCCCTACCCGAATCCACACCTCGATTCATGATTGAATCATAGGACCTTACATACATGGATGCAACTCTCTTGTAAAAGGTGACATTGTTTCATTCTCTTGTTTTTTTTTTGAAAATTACCTATACCTACAATTTTTTACAAAATTGGAAGCATTTTAAAAATATATATACAATATTTTTGTATTGTGGGGACCCAAGATTTTCAAGCTCCCCACATAACTTCTACTTCCTCTTCTTTGTGTTCTATCTTTTCATATATCTGGCAAGAGAATTCTACGTGCCTATGAGAAGATCTCTATCTAAAGTGACATCCTGAACTCTTGAATTAACCTAGAGATTTCATTCACAGTTCAAGAGCATTCAAGGAAGAAGAAGACATGCCTGCAAAGAAAAAGAAAAAAAATCCAACGTAGAGGAAATAATAAGTTCAATACATCTACAAAAGATTGAGCGTCCCAAAATTGCAGCCTAGTAATATTCCTACATGAAGCCAAAGAAAAGAGGAAATAAATAATTAAAAAGGTGTCCAAGGGTTATTATAACGCTTAGGAAAAGTAGTTGAACTGTAGTTGCACCCTAAAACGCACTATGCATGCACGTAAGCCCTTATCTAGGTTTGGTTGAAAAAAATTGTGTCTAATTTTTTTCCATTTTCAGACATTGTGAAAAAATTAGAAGATTGTTTTTTTCCATTTTTAGAAAGGGGCCCTGGAAAGATATTGAAATCGTAATTTAAAAAAGTCACAAATTTCAACTGGTACCTTGGATTGAGGTGCTGTTTTTTTGAAAGTGTGTGTTTTTGTGAGATCTACATCTTGGTACAAATTTTAATAAGATTTATTTTGTAAAAATTACACAAATTAGAGATTTTTGTATTTGAAAAGAGGCCAAAGAGCCCAAAAATTTTAAATATATATTTTCAATCGGCCAAGAGAGCCATTTTATTTTTGAAAATCAGCCACAAAGACAAATTTGTAATAGGGCCAATAGTGCCGAAAATTCATTGTAAATGACCGGAAATGTGTGCCCAAAATAAATAAAATATTATTTTTTGGGGGGGGGTGTGTATGCTTTAACGGTGGGGAATTTTCAATTCTTCTTCATTCATTATTCAGTTTGCACAATGGCCGCAATTACGACACCAAAATTATTTTTTCCATATTCTCAAATTTTACATTTTGATAATTATCCAACATGGAAAAAAATTCATGTACAACTTGATTTTGAAAATCTAAGGTCCTTTGTTTCTGGTACATTAACAATATCTACAACAAATGTTACACAACAAGCTATACTTTATCGTGTAAATAAAAAAAAATTAATAATCTTGTTTAGTGTTTCAGATGAGGTACAACCTCATATTCGTGAGGCCACAACAAAAAAAGAATCTTGGGACAAGTTGAAAACAATATATGAGTCCAAAAATAAGAACACAATACTTCATCTCTAGAGTCAACTATTGAACTTGAAAATGTAACCAACTAAGAAAGTTGAAATGTTTTGAGAAGAGTAACAACTTTACGTGCATCACTTCAAGCTTTGGAAGAAGAAGTAACTGACACATCACTCGTGCCTATAGTATTGAGAGTTCTTCCTCCTTCTTATAGGATTTTTGTGACCATGTTAAACATAACTGGTCAAACAATTTTTTTTGAAGAGTTAGTGAATATACTACAACAAGAGGAAGCTATTCAGTAAACTATCGAAATTGAAGAGTAGGCACTTGCTTTTAATAAAATGACAAAAAGGGCTAAGTATAGTAAAAACCTCGAAGCAAGGTAATACTCAACCAGGCCAAAAGAACCAACAATAATGTCTTATTTGTGGTCCAAAAGACATGAGTTAAATAATTGTTGGTACAACACATTCCAAAAAGGATCATCAAGTGGTAAAAAGATTGATTACCAACAAACAAAATCAGGCCAACAATAGAGTACACATGGACACAATTATCAAAAGTAGAAGAAGAAACCAACTAAACAAATAAATGTAGCTGAACAGAAGATAAATTTGATAATGATGACTTCATATATTATGCACAATTAAATGAAGTATCCAATTCTACAAATAAAATTTGGTATGTTGACTCGAGTGCAACTTGAGACATGACAGAATGAAAGATTGGTTCTTCACAATGAGTAAAACACCCACCAAAAATATTGTCTCTTTGGGTGATGATAAATCATACAAAGGTGTTGAAGGCATTGGTTCCATTTCACTACCACTTTGACATCATAATTGGAAAATTACATATGTTCTTTATGTCCTTGGTTTAACAAAAAATCTGTTATCCATGAGTCAATTATTAGATCACAATCTCAAAATTGACTTTGATTGTAAAGGTGGTAAAAATATGTGCCTAATTCGAGATAAGTCACAAAGCTCCAAAATTGTTGCAAAAGCTTCAAATTTGGGTAGAATGTTTCAGTTGGATTTTGTTCAATGAAATCATAAAGCACTCATAGCCAAGGATACATCATCAGTTCAACTATGGCATCAAAGGCTTGGACATTTGAGTTTTGGATATCTTGACACACTTCATTGATACAACATGCTTAGGGGTTTACCACCTCTAAAAAAGGGTATAGATAAATGTCAGCATTGTTTGGCAGGAAAAAACATAGATCACCATTCAAACATAGTGTATTTCAGGTGAGGAAAAACTTGACTTGGTGCATACCGATCTGTGCGGACCAATGATACTTGAGCCACTATGGGTTTCAATATTTCATGCTCTTTATTGAGGATTTTTCAATAAAAATGTGGACATATTGTCTTGCTACAAAATATCAATATTTTTAAACTTTCAAGAATTTCAAAGCCCTTGTTGAAATAAAGTTTGGTTGGAAAAAAACACTCTACTCGGATCGAGGGGGAGAATAAACCAGTAATGAGTTCAATGATTTTTTGAAAACACATGGCATTCATCATCAAATGGATCCTCCTCACACACTGCAACAAAATTGTGTTGTTGAAAGGAGAAATCATATTATCATAGATATGGTGCGATGTATGATTGATGATGTAGGTTTATCAAAAACATTTTGGGCCGAAGTAACTAAAACGACATTCGATTTACTAAATAGATTTCCCACTGCAGCTCTTGATGGAATAACACCTCAGGAAGCATGGTCAGAGCATAAGCCATCTATTTCACACCTTAGAGTTTTTGGATGTAAAGCAAGTATGCACATTCCTAAGAAACAAATAACTAATCTTGACATGAAATTAGAAAAAATTATCTTCTTGGGATATAGTGATGAAACAATTGGCTCACAAACTTATGGATCCAAAACCAATAAGGGTATATACTAGTTGGGATGTTGAGTTCTTTGAGAATAAAGAAGCAGATGCTCCTTCCATACACTCACATGATGAAAAAATCATCCCTACAATGAAAATAGAGGATGGTAATCACTTTGATGATGACAATGATGGGGAAGATGGTGAAATTCAACTTCCCATAGGAACTACAAAAAGTATACCTAAATGGTATACAAGTATGATTTGAGATGAAAAATTAGATAGTGTCCTTGATACATCTACCAATGGAATGAGGACTCGCAGTATGGCTCAAAATGAGGTCAATTTGGCCTTAATGGGTAAAGATGTTGAAACTACTAAGCCATCCACAGCTTTCATAAGCCCTACAGATCTAAACCTTGGAAAGATACTATGGATGCGAATATAAGTCACTTATGAAGAATAATACATGAAAAATTACAAATCTTCCACCGGAAAAAGCCGATTGGATGCGAGATGGATCTTCAAAATGAAGTACATAGTAGATAAAAAAATTGATAAACATAAGGCTAAACTAGTTGTTAAGGGATATAATAAAAAAGAAGGCATTGATTATGAGGAGAATTTTCATCCCACAAACTAAGATAAACAATTTCAAGTTAATATTTTCTCTAAATGCACAATTTGGTTGGAAAATAAACCAAATGGATGTGAAAAGTTCCTTTCTTAATGGTGATTCATAAGAAGAATTTTACATGACTCACCTAGAAGGTTTTGTCATACCGGTAAAGAGGAAAAGGTATGTAAACTCATAATATAACTATATGGTTTAAAATAGTCTCCCAGGGCATGGTATATTAAAATCTATGAGCATATCATTCAAAATGGATTCAACAGAGTCCATACGATCCTTATCTCTATCTCAAAAAGAAAGGGGGAGATAATGATAATTGTAGTATATGTCGATGATCTAGTCATCAATAGAGGATCAATAAGGATGATTGAGTCAACAAATAAAGATCTAACATGATCATTTGATACATGACCAATTTTGAGATTTTGCATTATTGTCTTGGACTTGAATTTTGGTAAAGAGAAAATCAGATCTTTGTGTCACAATTGAAATACACCAAGACTACACTCGATAAATAAAATATGATGGATTGTAAGACATTTTATACACCTATGGAGACAATACTTCAGCTATCTCGAATAGATCCATCACCACAAGTAAATGTAACTCTTTATCGGTAGTTGATCAGAGTCTTATCTACTTGACTTACACTATGTTGGATGTCATCTATGAAGTTAGTTATATTTCACGGTTCATGCAAGAACCAAGGGTTTCTCACTAGAAACCAACAAAGCAAATATTGAGGTACATTAGAGGAACTATGGACTATGGCCTAGAATAAAAGAAGAACAATAACTTCTTCTTAACATGATATTTAGATTCAGATCATGCAGAAACATAGATGATAGGAAATCCACTTTAGGATTTGTATTCTTTTGGGATTTGGACCAATATCATGGGGGAGTAAGAAGAAGACTTGTGTTTCAAGATCCTCCATAGAATCATAATATCGTGTAGTAGGTGGAGCTGTATGTGAAGTAATATGGCTCCGATGTATACTTGAAGGATTGGGAATACCATAGAAAGATCCAACTATCCTACATGTTGATAATGAAGGAGTAGTAAAACTTGTTTAGAATCCAATTTTCATGAGCACACCAAACACATTGAGGTGTAGGTACATTTCATTCACAAACATGTTCAAGAACAAAAACATCTAGCTCCAATATTGCCCAATAGATATGTAATGTGCATATGTCTTCACAAAGTCACTTGCTCGAGGTAAATTTGAGGGTTTTAGAGAATTTCTCTCCTGTTCACTTGAGACCATGCTGAATTAAGGGGGGGATTTTTAGGAATAAAACTTATCTTAATTCATCATTAGTTGATATTAGAATAAATATAATAATTTAAAGTATTTAATTTAAATACTTTAAACTTATGTCAATAGGTATTAGTTATCCTTAGTTGTTAGTTAACTAAGTGATATTGTTATCATCCCTATGTTTGTGGAATCATGTTCTATCTTGTATATTTTTTTCCCGGATGATTTCCATGAGGGGAAATAGGGGTAGTTAGGGGTAATATGCTATTCCTGCATATTTTCTCAAATTAGATGATTTGTTTCCATATATTGTGGATGAGATAGAAGTTGTCTAATATCTATAAATATTGCAGCTCTCTCATTTGTTTGTAATGCTTGATTTCATATTAATAAAACGTGTAATCATCACCTTGTTTTGTGTAATTAAATCTGATTTGTAGACAAGAAAAACCACCACCATTCTATATTTCCCGATCATTTGGTACATAATTGCATGATTGATTCTGGTGTCAGTAGCTCAGTCATGCCCAAACAAATTAGATGTGCTAGGAATCCAATACATGCTAGTCTCTAGAGGATTTGTTCAGTTGGATGGAACAATGGTATAGACCATTGGAATCATCAAAGGACTTCAAATTACTATTCATGCATGCCCTAGTTTTTGTTCACACAAGACATATCAGTCATTGATCTTCCTCCTCTTTTCACCATTTTCCTATCACGAGATTTCACTGCCAAAATGGGTGGTTACCTATCAGATAACTGGTCACATATGATTCTTAGGACTTGGTACAGAACCAAGGTGACTATAAGGGCAAAAAAAAATTTCATAATCATGTGGAGCCCCATACCACTAGTCTGATAAACAAGAATTACACCATTCATGATCTAGAAGAAGAAGATGTTGATCACAAACCAACCACTCTTATGGAAGAAGTCCCAGACATTGTTCTAGATGAGGTAAGTATAAATCATTAGTATGACCCATATGTTGAAGCATTAGTGGAAGAAGAATCTATCTTGCTATTTTTAGAAGAGACGAGATTGGGTACATATTGTATTCATGAAGAGGATGCGATCATACCACAACTCGTCAAGCCCCAAAACAGCTCTGAAGGACTTTGGAAACTATTTTTGATGGATCAAGGAGTAAAAATGGAGTAGGTTCTGGTGTCATGATGATTTCTCTAGATAAGTAAATATTTTTCATCCTTTTGATTACAATTTAGCTGCACTAATAACATTGTTGAGTATGAGGCTTTGGTACAAGGAATTCAACTAGCCCTAAAAAGGGGTATCAAATCCTTGATTGTTTTTAGAGATAACAAGTTGATAGTGCATCAGGTATGAGATCGTAGTGCATCAAAAATGATCTATTGAGATCTTATAAAAATAGAGTATGGAGTTTGATTGAAGACTTCAAAGCTTTTGGGATATACACAGGTTCCTAGGAATAAGAACCAAGATGTAGATAGATTTGAAACTATCATCTCACAATATGATATTCCTACTGATGTAATGAAGTAAGGAACACAGTCTATTAAGATAGTTGTTCATCTAGTAGTTCCCGATAGTGCGGTGTTGATCAGATAATACTTGTTAGATAACACACAAGGAGTCCATGTGGGAGAGAAGGCCAGGATCAAGGGCACGGAGGGACAGGAAGGACTGCATGCAGAAGGCAATTTCAGCATTCAAGACTTATCTGATTTTGAACATGAGGACCTATTTTTGAATATGGTGTGCGGAACACACCAACGATATAGAGACGTGCGTGTCATGCATTGTCTATTTATGGAGGATTAGATCGAAGCATTTTGCATGGAGATGAGCGAAGAATAGGATTGACACTTTAGTTAACTATAAGAGGTCTATATATAGCACACTTACATGTGTGGCTATGCCCATGAATGGCATGTGGATATTAATAGCATGCGGCCTATTTCTGGAATAGATAAGCAGTGAAGGGAAAGTCCCCACCATATGTATATGATGTGAGGTACATAATGGTAATATATGAGTGTGATGTATGTATGAAGGTATAGATATATATGCATATGACTGAATTACTGTATCAGATCCATACGTTCATTGGTATCGTTTGACATTATTGTAAGGAGATTATGTGTTTATTAATATATGGAAGATATTGCCCGAATCTAAGTGTCATTCTGTGTGTAATAGAGTATTGCATGTTATTGATTCAGTCATGATTACTCAAGCTCAAAGATTGTTCTTTCATAGCTATGAAAGTAGCATATTTTTTAGAATAATAGATTAGTTATGAATCTAAATGTTTCTTCCTTCATCACACTAACATCCTGCTACAATAACCCTAAAGAGGACTGGTACCTTTGCACACTTCGGGTGAGTGATCAATCTGGCCGAGTGATGTGCCAAAGGCATGTCTAGGGAGTTATCTGGTAAATTCTAGGCTGCATTATTGGTTCCATTACCGGGACCTCTTTTTTAGTTGTTTTCAGGATGGTTCGCGATGAAGATACTAGTTAACTCTAGCAAGTATTGAGGAATGGATACATGATTTGGAGGAAGAATATGCACGACAGTTTAGTAGTGGATTTGAGTTTAATGCATGCACTTGGGTAGAACAAAATCTATATGACATCTTGAACTATACAAGTGGCTTACTGCTTATGCATCTAAACAAAATTGGAGGTATCACACACTTATCTAGATGTAGGAATAATTTCAGGCCCTTTATGATGCTGATTTGATCTAGACTCGTGCTGTGGATACGTGGTTTCATGGTGTTATAAACAATTAAATTATGGAAAATTCAATTTCGATGTACTCTTGCTTGGAGGTAGCTGAATTCTAGTTTTTACAGATCAAGAGGAGCATATTTGCAAGTTATTCCACCGAAATCAAGATCTTGATGGTAACTTTGAACCTAGAGAGTAAACCGATGGCTAACTAAACTTCACCACGCGCGAGGGTAGGAACAAGTTTGGTGAAAGATGGTAGACCTAGTGGTAGAGAGGTAGAGAGAGGAAATGTGGCTTAAGTTTAATGAGGCATGTGAGAGGGAGATAGAGAAGTAACATTACATTACAAAAAGTATGGCATTGAGGAGAGAGATGGCTCATGAAGGATTTATAGCTCACGTAGAAGACATGGAGCCAGAGCATCAGGAACTCCCCCATCTTGGAAAACATGACAGAGATCCCCCCTCGGCCTCACACAAAAGTGCGCCAGCAGAGACTACCTAGACCGCGCGTGCGCATCTTAATCCACCTGGTGACCTAGCCCTTGCACTTGGTTTTCTAGTATCTACTACAACAAGTAACCAAAAATCTAAATTAGGAAGTAGGAGAGAAGGAGTAAGTCAGGGAGAGAAAGTAAATCGATGGCAAGATAGATGAATTACAATGATATTTGGAGGAACATTCTTAGGTGCATCATCCACATAGAATGTGAGCACGTAGAATGTTGGATTCACCTCTAGAAGTGGAACTACCTCACAGACTGTAGGGGTACAATATAGTACTACTATCGGAGAAGAGGAGTACATCTACGAGTCCTATTCTGTTACATGTGGAGGATCAAAAGGTATAGATGGTTCTAGTTCTAGTGGATATGGCGGTTCTTGAGGTAGAGGGAACATAGGAGGTTCTGGATCTGGTGGTCAAGGTTCGCAATAACCACAAAATATTTATATGGAGATGTCTTTGCATCTTACGGAGTATAGAGGCATAGAGGATGCTACCGAACATGTGCATATGTGTGAGATCTTGTGGCACGCTCAAGGGATCACGACTGCTAAGCATAAGGCAAGTCAATTTTCTACTACATTATAAGGATGTGCACACAAATGTTATAGGAAGTTTGACCCTGATAAAATTTGCGTGGATTATGCAATATTGAAAGATTCTCTCTTGAAAGATTTCTATATCCCGAGTTTGAGTAGAAGAGTATAAGTGCACTCAAGGATATCAAGAAAGGAACTACCGAGAGTGTGTACGTGAGTATGATGTTCATTCTATCTAAACTATCTTATGATATTCATGCTAGCCAACATGCACAATGGTTCATTGGAGGATTGATTACACCATTTAGAAGGGCAATGTCACATAATACATACACTGATCCACGTGAAGCAATGGAATCAGCTTTGCATGCTTTGAGGTAGTTGGGAGCATTAACACTGGCGTTAGTCCATTATTAGAGGCACAAATTACAGCTATGACAAAGAAGTTAGAGAAGCTATCAGAAAATTCAACCCATGAAACACGCTTAGGAATTTGGTGTACAGATTGTGAAGTGGAAGGTCACACCAAGGATAGTTTCCCTCACAAATCTGTATGCTCATTACTATTGGATTATGAGATCATCATTTGAATCATGATGCTAGTCACGACCTTTGTTACAACGTGTGATAAGGAAGAATGTATCTTGCTTTTGCAAGATTTACAGGTCCATGACCCATGATACGAGGATTGTCAGGTTGATTGGTCGATCCAAGATCTTTATAGACATTGGGGTATGATAGACAAGTGTAATGAGATAATTCTAAGGGTAAGAATGAGTGCTTGGATCGGGATCATAATCTAATGCGTATGATGACGGGAATGAGGGGCATTTTTAAGGAGGTCATGGAAGGGGAGGTGGATATCATGGTGGATATGGGGGACAAATCCGTGGTGGAGGAAGAGGTGAGTTCCCTTGTGGAACATTTTATACATGTGGATCTCCTAACCACTATAGGCACAAATGTCCTCAAAATATTGCATGTTCTTTCTGTAGGAAGAACCATATCTATGAAGAGTTCCTGGACTTATATGAGCATTTGAGTAAGCAACATAAGCAAGAAAACAAAGGTGTTGGGATGGTTAGAATCCAACGCACACTAGAAGATCAATGGATGCCCAAGATAGCAAAAGGACCTAAGGCATTGATAGTGAAGATTACTACACATGTTGAAGCAACATGCACAAGAGAAGCATTACACTAGAAGCCTACGATCACCAAGGAGGAGGTTTTGCATGCAAGGTACCTTGATCCTGCTTATCAGAAGGAGGTTTACTAGGATATCATGGAAGTGATAAGGAATATTTAGGGTGAGATACACTACTTAAAGGAACAGAAGAAGGCATAATGGAAAATCCAAACTGATATCGATGATCTGTAAGAAGTGTGCAGAATGTTAAAGGGGAACACTCTGTGTGTAAGTTTTGAAACTGGATGGAAGATCCTGCATACAAATCTTCCCCCTGATAGCATTAACTATGAAAAGGAAATTACTATGAATGCTATTGTGGATGGGTGGTTGTTGAGAAACATATTGATTAATATAGGTGTGGAAGTAAATGTGCTTACACTAGATACATGGGTACAAATGGGGAGGTCTCCATTGCAGCCATCATCTAATGTGTTATTTATGGCAAACCAAACTAAGGCCACTCCCATAGGAGTTTTAAAGGATGCATCTATAACCATACAAGGGGCCAAATTCACTTTGGGGATTTTGAGGTATTAGCACTTTCAGAAGTAGACAATTTTTAGCCTTGCTCGACACCCTTGGTGTTATGCGAATAATGTTGACTTGAGATTTAATGAGGGGTATATCAGCTTTGATAACAAAGAGGAAAGAGTTGTGATACCTTTTCCGGATGGGAAGTATACACCATATGTTGAGCCTCTAAGTGAGAAGGACTTAAACCAAATTTATGTACACGCTATTCGGACCTAGAGGTTAATGAGCCATCAAAATAAGGTATCATATAGTGGGAGGATTATATTTCTATTAGTGATATTATGATTTTTACTTGTGAAAATTGGGCTTATGGTACATATGAATTAGTAGGACGTGAAGTAAAGAGCACAATTACGTGCAAGAATGGAATTCATTTGGTTTGATGGATAGGGAGCATAGTACCTTGGTATACGAGGCAAAAGATAATCCCGCATTTTTGAAAGCCATGAAAACATAGTGGGCGATCAAATTAAGAGAAGAGCTATGTTAGTATATACCTTGCGTAGGACAACAACATGCTAGTGGGTAGGCCACAAAGATAGTCTTATAGAATGGGAAGAGATTGGAATCGCCCTATCTATTAGGTTTGTAAGGAACAATGCACCTATGCAGATTTGCACTTATCATGGTGATCAACCTGTTCAACATCACATTCAGTAGTATGAGAGACTCTGGACAATAGGACAGGAAGCATTACTACCTTCACTATAGGTACATAGATTGTACTCTACATTACAAGTATGTTCACGCACCTGGTATGTATATGCAAAACTACATCGAGAGAATGTAGACTGGAAAAATTTGAATGCAGGGATGATCCATACCTTTGACTACTTTTCTTCTCAACCTCTAATAGAAGAGGCATTAAAATTTATCAAGCACTTAACTATGGGAGATAGTGCAAAATCAGATTAGCATATTTAGGAACTATTTGGTGAGACATAGTCCGAAGCATGTTTTGAAAAGGAAGAAGAAACAAACATCATACTACTTGAATGCACTTTCCTTGAGAAAGAGAAAGGAAAGATGGTTTACCTCATGGATGTTGAGGAAGTTGAGAACACGGATATTGAACATTCACAAGGGGTGCGTGAGGTCTTAGATAGTGTAGACAAGGATACACGCACCTATCACAAACTCATGAAGACAAAGAAGGTGAATATAGGTTTGGAGGTGTCAGGAGGCCATAATGGAGACTACTTGGTTGAGACTCGGAGGTAGCAAAGATCATTGAGTTACTCAAGGATTATCGGGACTTGTTCCCTTGAGGGTATCATGAAATTAAAAGCATGCATAAATCACTTGGGAAAATGAGGATAAATCTTAAAGACAATGCATGCCTAGTTAGAAAGAGGCCTTACATAATGAATCTTAATTTGCACAAAAGGTAAAAGAAGAAATTTATAAAATGTTGAAATATGGAATTATCAAACCCCTTGATGAGTTAGAATGGGTTATCCCAATGGTGATCAATATCAAGAAGGATGGATGAATTAGAATATGTGTAGACTACAAGGAGTTGAATGTTGCATGCGTCACGATCCATTCCCAACACCATTCACTAAGGAAATCTTTGGAAGGTGTTGCGGGGCATGAAATATAATCCTTTTAATATGGGTTTTTCAGGTATCATCAGGTTAGGATTGCTCAAGAGGATCAAGAAAAGATAACATTTACTACTGAATGGGGTAGTTTTTCCTATACTATGATGCCTTTTGGATTGAAAAATGTGCCTGCTATATTCTCATGCATAGTTGTTCAGGCATTCAAATATTTTATCCATAACTTCTTACAGGTCTACCTAGATGATTGGACAATATATGGGCTTGTGAAAGATCATTGTGACAATCTGCGCTTAATGTTTGAATGGTACAAACAATTGAGTATATCTTTGAACATCAAGAAGTGCATATTTGCCACATCATTTGGAATACTATTAGGACCTATAATCTGCAAGAAAGGTTTGCTTGTTGATCCAGCTAAGGTTGTAGTCATTTTAGGCCTAGAAGTGCCTATCAGTCAAAGCACGGTGCATGGATTTTTAGGTCATACAGGATATTATATAAAATTCATCAAAGGGTATGCCAAAATTGTTGCACCCTTGGAAGAGTTACTGAAGGGGAAAGGTACATTTTATTGGGGATAACCACAGTAGTGTGCATTTGAGATATTAAAAGAAAAACTTACTATCGCACCCATTCTATGCTTTCCCTCATGGGATAAACCATTTAATGTGCATGTGGATGCCTCTGGCATGACCATTGGCATGATGTTAGCTCAACTTGGAGAAGGTATTATCGATCATCCAATTTTTTTTCTAGTAGGAAGTCGACTCCTTCCGAACAAAGCTATATAACTATAGAGCACAAAGCTTTGTCCATGATCTATGCATTGCAAAAAAATTTGATAGTACTTGTTAGCAACACCATTTGTGTTTTATACAGATCACATGGCATTGAATTACTTTGTAAACAAGCCCATCCTACAAATGCAAGCATATGTATATGAGTACTCCTATTTCAAGAGTTTGATTTCATAGTTGTGGTGAAGCTAGGGAAAAGCAATTCTATACCAGACCATTTATCTAGAATCAACTCAAGAGAGGAAGCACAAAAATTTGAAAAAACCATGCCGATGCATAGTTATATAGGTTGCAACACGAGCCATCAAAATTAGAAGACATTACTTTCTTTACGCAGACTAGTATAACACTAGAAGGAATGAAGACATTAGAAAATAAATAGCTTGCTATACGCATGACACTGTTTATGTTAATCAGTGGTGAACTCTACAAATTAAGCAGAGATGAAGTATTACGCCATTGTGTATTAGAGCATGAGTGCAAGGATATTATGCAAGATGCTCATGGTGGTATTGCGGGAGGCCATTACGCAGTGATGCAACTACCCGGAAGATCCTCTTGTTGGATTATGGTGGGAGACATTGTATAAAGACTGTAAAGAATATTGTAAGGCATGTGATCATTGTCAACACCTAAGAAAACCAGGAAAAGAGATGAGATGCCTTTGAGACCAATTACTAGTGCCGAACCATTTGAGAAATGTATATTTACTTTGTAGGACCTATTTCGCTAGCCACGAGAAGGACTAGATCAAGCTATATCATTACTTACACAGATTATCTCACACGGTGGGTAGAAGCAACACCTACAAAGGATTGTACAATAGCTACAATGGATAGGTTTCTATGGGAGAATTTTATTACAACATATGGATTTCCTTTAAGCTTGACAAGTGATAGGGGTACAAACTTTTGAATGAGACAATCAGGATCCTATTAGATGAGTTTATGGTTACACACCATAAAACTACACCTTACCATCCTTAGGCAAATGGAACTGCTGAGGCTTTCAACAAGATTTTGAGCCAGAATTTGACAAAAATTTGTGATGTTAGAAGAAAGGATTGGGATGACAAAGTGTTAGCTATTCTTTGGGCATATAGAAAAATTTACAAGAGATTGAACACAACCACACCATTTCAGCTAGTGTTTGGCACATAATCCATTATCCCTATAGAATTTATGTTACCTTATTTGTGCATTACATGTACGAGAGGTATAGATGATGAAAAAGATTTAAAAGAGTGTATCGAGAAGATGATTCAATTAGATGAGCGACGAGCCATAACATGATGGAGTCAGAAGTAGGAAAAGTCTAGGTAGAAGGCATGGCATGACAGAAACATAAGGGATAAGAAGTTTGAGATTGGAAAAATGGTACTTCTTTATGACTCTAAGTTCTTGTGCCATCTAGGAAAGCTCAAAGTACATTGGTTGGGGTTGTATGTCATCACTTACATACTTGAATCAGGTGCTTGCTAGTTAGAAGCACTTGATGGAACACAACTACTGGTTACTTTAATGGGAGTAGGATGAAGCCCTTCTATAAATAAGAATTCTTGGTGTTTGTAATAAGGCAGTATTTCCATTTAGATTAGGTTTCCCTTTTGTATTTCCTTAATGTATTTCCTTTATTGTCACTATGATTTGTCAATTTAGTTTTTGTTCTTGTGTAAAGTGTGCTTGTGCACATGAAGCTAATTACTATGTGAAGAATGTTTATGCGTAGAGGACTGCACATACCTTTAGTGTGGGGTGGTTGTATTTATCCAAGTAAAAGACCATGGGAATTGAAAGGTGAAAGGAATAAGCTGCTACGGGTGTGCTTTAAGTCAAAAGAAGATTGCTTCTCAAAAGTGACCAAGGATGGAGATGAATGAAAGGACAATATAATGTGAGGTAAGCAGAGGCCATGATAACTACTAGGAGAAGGTATAGTGATGAGGTACTTGGGTAGAAGGGCGCGCACTGAAGAGAAATATGTGACTAATGGGTAGGAAGGCGTGCTAGAAGGTTATAGCTGGGGCATGAAGATGTACTGTGTAAAATGAATGAATTTGGTCAGTAAATGAGAGAATATTTGGTAGGTGAAGGAGTAATAAATGCATCAAAATTTGAAAATTTGAAAAAAATTATATAAGGATGGGATGCAGATTCATTTTTACCGTTGCGACTAAGAGAATTTGAGGAAAGATCCAAGTGTGAAGAGCCGAGTGATTGGGTTAAGGTGCGAAGGGTGTGAAACCAAGTGTGATAAATAGATCTATGTGAAAAGAAGCTTATGTCCCAAGTGGTGAAGGGTTTACGTGAAGGAAGTAAAGAGGAGTTAGGGCACATAGTTTCCACCTAGGGCACAATTGAATCGAGATAGGTTTGATTCACAAGTTATAGAGTTATAGAGGAGATGATTGCAAGGTAAAAATGACACCCAAGAAGGCAGTTACAACAATAGCAAAAGGAAAGAATAAGGTGGTTGTTGAGGAAGAAGAGATGGCACCCGAAAGTGACTTTGTAGAAATGCAATATCTAGGAGTCATCATTGGCCAGAAGTGGGATTCACCCATCAGAACAAGAAAAGTGAGTGAATACAATCACAGGACCACGAGAGAACAAGAAGGAGCTCGATTCCTTGCTCACTGCTAGGATGAACAAGCATACGGTAGATGACATGCCATTTTTGATGATGTAGGAGAGAAGCTTTTGAAGAGAATTGGGGTCTACCAATTATACGAGCTTCCATATTTTGGTAAGTATGAGCCCTTGTATCAGTGGCTCATGAGTAGAGTGCATGAGGAATTCTTCTACTTTACAGGATGCGAGTCGAGAATCTCATACATGATTATCTCATCAATTATAGGTTTGAATGCCATGAGAGAGGACATAAAGAATGATCTCATAGATAAATCCATGATCTTAAAGACCAGACAAGAGTTGGGGTACTTGAAGGGTCCACGTGGTATGGATATAGAAAAATTGAAGAACTATCTGGTTATGTAAGCAGCGATACACCTTGTTACAAAGTTGAATGATCAGGAGTGGTGGTCATAAGTAAATACTATGTGGTTACACATTGTGCATAAGATGTCATAAGGAGTAATCTACAATATTACAAAACAAATAGTCGAGGAAGTGCGCATAGGAGGGAAGATCAGATTTGGGGTTGTTCTACTATCACTAGTATTCATGGAAATTGGAGTACCAGATGGGATGAAGGAAAAAGTATGGGAATACCCCATGGAGAATAAGTCACCAGCTAAAAGGTTCAGCAAGTATCTATGTAAAGGGGTCATGACAGACAACGTAAAGCAAAGGGCAGAGAAATGGTATGATAGGCTCCACACAACATTTGGGGAAGAGTGGCGCATCCCAAAGGACCTACCATTAGTAGTAGGAAAACAAGTCTATTTTTTTGTATATCAGCATTTCTACATCATGCGCTTCCCAATAAAAGATGGCATTTGGAGCCCTAGGTGTAAATTGCCTTACGTATTCACTGCAAGGTATTTCCAAGCATCTATTCATAGATTTACAGACACGTGCCAACTAGTATTCAATGTAGATAAGGTAGAATGTGACTACCACACGTTGAGAAAGAAGTATGTGTATCCTGGAAGAAGTGCCTTCATCGAGAGGATCATTTTAGAGGTGTTGAATATTAAGCCAATAAGTTTGGTTGTAGTAGATGTAGGGGAAAAATTGGTGTATCTTAAGTGAAGCTAAAGATGGAGAATAACAAATATGTGGAAGGTGAGTTTTCACTTCCAGCACCACAAAAGGGAAAGCATACAATGGAGAACATCCCAACACCTAATCCCACGAGCCAATTGCGGTGGAGGATGAGGAGAAGAAGCGCAAAGATAGTGGTGGTTTGGAGCATAGAGGTAGTGTTATCCATATTTCCCCAAAAAATATTGGATAAGCCATGACCCCACATAGAAAGAAACAGAGAAATCACATTTGAATCCTACAAATAGGTTACAGGGAGAATCTACAATGAAAGTGGTGGGGCTGCGAAAGAGCAAATGACCATGTGCGGAGAATTTAAAAAATGGCTCTATCGAGAAAATCCATTCCTTAAATCCATTAAATAGATTACAGGAAAGCTCAAAAATGGAATAGCATGGTCAGGGTAGGAGGAGATAGTGTCAAAGAGGCCATAGGTTTAAAGAGAAGAAACGGTGAAGGTTTGAGGTCTTTGGGATCTAGAACAGTTCAGAATGAGTCCAAAATCAACTAAGTATGGAGGAGTAGTAGACACTTTGCCAAGTGTCGGAATGATGCATATCCAAAGTCAAATCCAAAAGGGAGGCTTGAAAAATTTCCAGGCCCCATGTGTCCTGCACCCAAAACAGAGGAAAATTCAAAGCTAAAATTCAAACGGAAAACCAGGCGGGCCTAAAAAAGGCTAAGTATAGAAGCGCCACAAAAGCCACCATGCACCAACTTGGCGCATCTCCAAGGCTAGATCCAAAAGAGGAGATTCAAATGAGCATGGGCTTGCCATGTAGTCAAAGGTCTGAAAAGGTAAGAAGGGCCACTAAAAAGTGTAAGATCCTACGGAGGTTTCCACGTGTCGACCCGATGCTCCTTCAGAGGAAAAATCCTAAGCGGGTTTCTAAGTAAGCACGAAGCCTCCACATGTCTAGTCTAAAAAAGGGGACAGTCAAGCCATTAATGCAGGATCTATTTTTCCCCAACAACTAGATCAGATTTGATTTGATTCACCATTTCTTCCTCCTTTGAGGTGCCAAACAAGAAATTGATGCAATCAAGACAGATTTGGGGCATATTTTTTCTGGAGGCATTAATAACGGTGGTTGAACTTTGAACTATTTTTCTCTCTTATCTCTCTTTCTCCCTTTCTGTGTTGAATCTATAAAAGCATGGTCAGAACTCATTGTAAAGGGTTGGACATTCTTCTACTTTGCAGGCTCCTCTTTTCCTCTAGAAAACAAATTCGTGGAGTTTTAGACCTTCCATTAGATTGTGACACATTTTCTACCTTTGGCCATTTTGTAAATGCATTATATCACATATGCGAGTAATAATACATGTTTGTGGCTGATTTTCGACCCTTTCTTGTATTCATTGCTCTTATCTAGTCTTTCATTGTGAAATCGGTTATCTGTGCTTGATTATTGTATGTATTTTTTTGGTTTGTGCCTATCAACAAAAAAAATGTTCATCATTCCTTAGGTGTATCACCTAGTTAGCTTAGTTTTAATTTCTTTCATTCCTTTCATCCTTGTCTCCTTGGCAATATTAGCTTAGGTTTAAGAATCAATCCTTTACAAATTTCACGTATGCACCTAGACAAAGGAATAGGAACCAACCTTAATCTGGAGAGTTTTCCCATTTACAAAGTCCCACACCTTTGGGGAAAATTCAACACTATGTGAATCACATCAAATGACTGGTTTTAAACACCAAATATGAGAGGTGATTTGGGGTGTTGTGATTTTGTACTAATAATTTTGGCATGCCCAGTGGGACAAAGAATTATCCATCTTTATTACAGTAAGATTGATGTGCACTTGCTGTAATTCTAGATTTTAAGAAGTTTTTAGAACTACACATATGACAACTCCAAAAGGGAAAAAATCCACTGGTTTCATAGTCCAAGCTTACAAAGTTCATGAGAAGAATACAAAAAAGGTCAAGAACTAGAGAAGAGGGATGGTTTGTTCACCCGCACTTGTTTCCAGACGGGGAGGAGAAGGGGGAGAAGATCCCAAAGATCTCCATCTCCACCAAACAGATCCTTATCGGCACCTCCTCCTAGTAGGTCATTCTTTCAATTAAGAAGGGTGCTCAGGCCGATCATGATGGCACAACAAAATCCTTATTTCAATTTCACTGACAACATCACACTCACTCTGAATGCACAAAATCCAATCCCGATGGTAGCATTAAAGAGTATCCCATATTTCACTTGGGAAAACTAGACTTCTCCTAGTGACCGCATTCAAGACATTGCAAATGTCTATACAATCCATGAGATCACTGAGATAGACATGGCAGTCAAGTTGCTAGCCTCTTCACTCAAGGTTAAAGTTTCATAATGGTTCAAAAGCCTAGAAACAGGCTCTATTTAAAATTGGGACAATCTGTGTAGAGCTCTTCACGACCAATTTGGAGAAAAGGGAGATAACCTATCCTTGTTGGAGAAAATGACAACAATCAAGAGAGCTCCGAATGAGTAGTTGATGATTTCAAAGGACCTAGGACAGATTCTAGTGGTAGTAAAGCCCACAGAAGAAGGTTCCTTCTTATACTTTCTTAGAGCTTTAAATTATGATATTTCTTTAATAATTCAATCAATGGGAGGCACCACTCTACCTACAGCCTATAGCCTCTCTATAAGAGCTGAAAATTGTTTAATTCAGGCTGGCAAGCTTGCTCCTAGGCCCTCCATGCCTCTATACCCCAAATTAGGAAACCCAAGTACCAGCCAAACACCCACATTAGCTCTTATACCTACTCCTAGGAATCAAAGTTTAGCTGAATCCTCCACCTCATCCTCTAACACCTCAAAAGAGCTTCAAGAAGTTATGAAACAACTTGAACCTAGGGAATGAGTTAGTAATTATCAAGAGGCAACAAGCTTAGAGTTCCGACCATATCATCCTCGGAGCTCGGTATTAGGCTAGACCGCCGTATCAATAAAATAGATCACTAGCTCAAACTATAAATTAGAGTCAAAACCAAGGACAACCTCAAGATAGTAGACCTTTTAGGTCATATGATCCAAATATAACTTCAACATCAAGGGAATTGGTTCTAGCACAAAAAAACTTGGCACAAGAATATGATTGGTGTTTCCCATGCAATCAACCACATAATCAATCAATGTGCTTCAATGGTGCACTAAACTAGGCCTTGATGGTGCAAACCAGTGGTGTGTCATAAGAGTCTAGTCAAGAAGAAAATCAACAGTAAGGAGCTCAGCAAGAGACATCTCCAAGTGAAACTATGCTTGTCAATTGGTAAGCTGAAGACTTCTGTGGAATGAATCAGTTCCCTTCTCAAAGTGTAGCTGCCAATACATGGTCCAAAAGGAGAAATATTGGAGAAGGACAATCACCAAACTCAGGTAACCTTCAACCTTCCATTACTCCACAAGGTTTTGGTACTCCAAATGTAACTCCCAACATGTAGAGCCATTCCAAACCACCTTCCAAATCCACTCAGGCACTAGTTGTAACAACCCATGTGCAAGAGAAAAATGTGCCAGGAAAGGGGCAGCAGAAGGATAGCTCATTTAATATCATTGAGAAAATGAAGAAGACAAGTGTGAATATTTCACTATGGGAGTCACTGGCCATTCCAGGATAGAGGATCTGCTTGCAGATCACATGGGCACTTGGTCAAGCTCAAATCAACCCCTAACCAAGTAAGAGAAAGTGCTTAACAATACAAATCAACATGATGGAAAACATGGAGAATAACAAGGTAAGAACACGAGGCCTCCTCTATTCTATGTTTCATTAATAATTGGGAACAAACTGATGCATAATTGCATGAATGATTTGGGGGCAAGTAGTTCGTAATGCACAAACAAATAGCTGATCAACCGAGTCTCTAGTATGAAGTCATCTCTAGAGGGGTTGTACAATTGGATGGGACAACAGTGAAAACTATTGGAGTCATCAAGGATTTGAGCCTCACACTGCATGCCTGCCCCAATGTGACTGTATTACAGAACATATCGTTATAAACTTGCCACCACATTTTGCATTGTGTTTGTCCAGGGACTTCACTGCCAAAATTGGAGGCTATTTATCTACTGACTAGTTGCATATTCTTTTTAGAACAAGGTATGGAGCTAAGGCCACAATCAGATTTGAGCCCATAGTGGATTACCACATTGAGTCTTATGTACCTAGTCCAATTGATGAAAATTGTTTAACTTTTGATCAGGAGGACTTCCTAAACACTTGTGAAGTAGATACCAAGGTGAGGTGTATCCCAGACTTGACTCTTAACAAATGGGCAAACAAAAGACATGATTTTGACCCCTATAAGGAGATGGAAGAATCTAAGCTAGGAGTCTATTATCTGCATGAAGAGAATCATCCTCTTCCTGACATCATTAAGCCAGAACACAAAGATGACAATGAAGTATGGTAATTATTCTTTGATGGCTCGAGAAGTAGGAAAGGAGCTAGAGGAGGAGGTATGATTGTGTCACCCCAAGGTATGAAATAATACTCAGATTTCCATTTCCAATTTTCCTATTCAAACAACATAGCAGAATATGAGGCTTTGGTTCATGGATTGCATTGGGCAAGAAAATGTGGAATCAAGAACTTGCAAGTGTTTGGTGACAATGAACTAGCTGCTAATCAAGTAAGAGGACAAAATGTTGTTAAGAAAAACCTACTCAATAGCTACAAGAATATGGTATGGGATCTCATTAAGGATTTCAAAGCCTTCAACATTGTGTCCATACCCATGAAGGAGAAGGAAGCTACTGATAGACTTACAACAGTTAGAGAAACATTTGATGTGGTTGAAAACATCAAGAGGGACAAAGGAAAACCACATATCCATGTGATTGTGAGGCTAGTAGTGCTAGATAACAACACATGTTGGTAGGTGTTTGAGAATGATCAAAAGATCATCAATTTTTTACAAGAGGAAGCTGAATTCTCAACTAGGAATCAAGACAAATTAGAGCAGCAATATGGAGATCAAGTAGTGCAGTGCGTACAAACAAGCTTCCCAAAGGTTTGGTGACATTGGAATCTATCTTCAATCCTAATGATCAATTTTGAAAAGAGAAGGCTAATATACAGATCAAAGGAGAAGATTTAAAGTCAATTCTAGTTGGAGAAGGCAAAACACTTCAAATTGGAAAAGTGGCCACCGAGAAAGAAAGGTATGAATTCATGCAACTTTGCCAAGAGTTTCTAGATGTATTTTCTTAGAGCTATGAAGACCTAATAGGGTTCAATCTGAAGCTAGCACAACACACAATTGAACTAGATCCAGATGCTAAGCCCATCAGGTAAAAGTAGAGACCAGTTAATCCACACATTGAACCTCTAATGAAGAAAGAGCTAAACAAGTTGATAGAGGAAAGTATTATATTTCCAATCAAAAATTCAAGACGGGTTACAACATTGGTCCCAGTCAGGAAGAAGAATGGAGAGATTAGATTGTGTGTAGACTTTCGAGACTTGAACAGAGCATCACTTAAGGACCACTACCCACTCCCCTCAATGGAGCAAATTTTGAAAGTGTTGTCTAGATCAGAGATATTCTCTCTCTAGATGGCTACTCGGTATAACCCGGATAATGGTGAAAGAAGATGATCGATTCAAAACATCTTTCACCACCAAATGGGGCACTTATGTCTATAGAAAAATGCCATTTGGATAGTCAAATGCTGGAGCCACTTTCCAAAGGGTAATGGATATGGAATTCAAAGGGTTGATCAACAAAATAGTACTAATATATCTGGATGACATCACTATCTTCTCCAAGAATGCAGCGGATCACCTTTTTCACCTAAGACAAGTATTTCAAAGATGTAGGAGATTCAGGGTATCATTGAACCCTAAAAAATGCATATTTTTAGCTCATTAGGGCTGGCTTCTAGGCCATATTGTGTCAAAGGAGGGTTGAAGAAATAAAATCATTTCCATTACCAAGCCATAAGAAATCTCTTCAAAGTTTCTTAGGAAAGATCAATTTTGTCTGTAGGTTTGTACCAGACTTTGCTTCCCTTGTCAAGCTAATAACGTTGATGTTGAAGAAGAGCTTGGCATTTAGGTGGACATCTGAAGGAAAAGAAAGCTTTCTAGCCATCAAAGAAGCTATATCACAAGCCCCAACTCTCATGAATCCAGACTTCTCTAAGGACTTCATACTATATGCCTTTGGTGGCAAAGTGACACAATTTACGGAATTTTAGTGTAGCGAGAATAAAGAGGGTGCAAAATAGCGACCAATTGCCTTCTTCACCAAGGTCTAGAAGATTATGAAGTGAGATAATCCTTCATCGAAAAGCATGTCTTGGTAGTAATCAAAGGGTTAAAGAGGTTTAAACATTTGGTTTCAAATAATAAAATCCATCTTTTAGTCTCCCATGCAGGAGTTAAAGACTTCCTTCTCAGCAAGGATCTGAATGAAAAATGTGTAGGATGGATCACTTGTGTCATGGAGTATGACATTGAGATCAAGGTTACTAAGCTGGTATGTGGTAAGGAATTGTGTGAAAATTTGGCCTTGAGTGAACAAGACGAAGCAGGTGGTGAAAAGGAAGTTGTTTTTGTCCTGCAGAATAGTCAAGAGGAAGAAAATGATGATGTGCCCATTCCTTGTTGGACTCAAAACATGGTGCAATTCCTTCAAATAGGCTTGTGTCCTCTAGAAATGAGTAAAACAAAAAGGAGACACTTCAGACTATAGGCCATCCCATACGTGCTTATTGATGGTGTCTTGTTCAAGAGGGACATCAATGGCATTCTGTTAAGATGCATTGGGATAGATCAGATTGAGAGAGTGTTACAAGAGTTCCATGGTGGAGCAGCTAGAGGCCATTTTGCTCCATGGGTGACAACACTCAAGATCATGAAGGCAGGTTATTATTGGCCTAGGGTGTTTAGTGATTGCTATGCATGGATCAAAAATTGCAAGAACTGTGTGTTCTTCGAGAGACAAAGAAAGGATAACAACAGCCGTTATGCCCAATTTTAGTTGACTAGCCATTCATGCAATGGGGATTAGACTTCATTGGGGTCATCAATCCAAATTTGAGCCAAGGCCACAAATGGATTATGACAGTAACAAACTATTTCACCAAGTAGACCAAGGAAGTGGCACTCAAAGAAGCTAATGAGTCTAGCATACTAGATTTTTATGAAGGGATAATGACCAGATTCGAAGTGCCAACCACTATTATATCGAACAATGCATTAGCATTCATAGGTTCCAAAATCATATAATGGACTGTTAGGAATGGGATTTAATTGATAACTTCATCAAATTATTACCCTCAGGGTAATGGCCAAGAAGATTCCACAAACAAGAACCTGCTAAGGATTGTTAGAAGAACTCTTGATGAAAATTAGAGGACTTGGAATAGAAAAATCAAATCAGCCTTATGGGCTAATAGGACAACACCCAAGAGGTCTACAAGTAGCTCTCCATTCAAACTTGTCTATGGGAAAGAGGAAGTGTTGCCTATATCACTTGAGTTTCCAGCATTAGAACTCATGAAGTAGCTGGAGATGTCTGAGTTTGAACCAATGGAGGCCAGTATGCAAAAATGATGGAATTGGAAGAAACCATAGAGCATGCACTTCAAAAATGGAGAAGGATCATGTCTCAATCAAGAGATTCTTTGATAAGAAAGAAAAAACAAGGACTTATCAAGAAGGATACCTAGTTTTGAAATGGGATGTAGATCGGGAATAGACAGAAAACACTCCAAATTTGATGCCATCTAGAGTGGCCCTTACATGATCACAGAGTTCAAGAGTAGTAATGCCTTCCAGTGGACTAAATTGGATGGCAAAAAATTACAGATCCTAATAAATGGGATCCATCTCAAAAATTGCTACTGAATGGGAAGTTTCCACCCTTGTAAATATTAGCATAGGATTTTTATTTCCCTAAGTGCGTATGCACATTGTTTTTTTGTAGTGTAGTTTTGTTTCCCTAAGTGTTGTGGCAAGGTTCTTTGTTGCTCTAGGTTATGTCGTTACATAGTCCAATGTGCCTCCATGCGGACATGCTATCCCTTTTAGTATTCATAATAAGGAAACTCCTAGTTACTTATAATGGTTTCCATCTTTAAAAGAAAACAAATGCACAACAACTAAAAGTTGTCTTTGAAACAGTGATCCATTTAGGGATGGGTGAAAGCCCCAAGTCAAAGTAATTTTCTACTTTTAGAAACCATCGTTCCAATATTTCTTATGAAAATTGAGAGTGTAAATGGTCAGCTCGTGGATCAAAGGAAGGATCAATATCATACCATACTTATCGACTCCATGCCCAATGGACATAACAAGGTAACTGGTTCTCTCATCTAGCAGGTAGATACCCTTGTGAGTCACCAAAAATGTTATCCATTTTTTCCCCTTGGAAAAATATTAGATCAACCATGACCCGACATAGAAAGAACAAGAGAAATCACGTTTTAATATTGCAAACAGGTTGCAAGGAGACTCTACAATGGAAGTGACGGGGCATGCGAAAGATCAAACCACTACGCAAAGGAGAATTTCAAAAATGGCTCTTTCGAAGAAATTCGTGCCTTAAATCCATTAAATAGATTATAGACGAGCTCGAAAATGGAATATCAGGGTCAAGGTAGGAGGAGACAATGTCAAAGAGGCCAGAGGTTCAAAGAGAAGAAACAACAAAGGTTCAATGTCTTTGGGCTCGAACAGAGCGATTCGAAACAAGTCCAAAATTGACTAAGTATGGAGGAGACAACGATTGTTGCCAAGTGTCCAAACACTACATATCCAAATTCAAATCCAAAAGGGGAGGATCGAACAATCACTAGGCCCCCAAATGTCCCGGCCCAAAATGGAGGCAGAGTCAAAGCTAAAATTCAAATGGTAGACAGGGCGGGCCTAAAAAAGGCTAATTATAGAAGCGTCGTAGAAGGCTGCCACACGTTAGCTTCAGCGCATCTCCAAGGGTAAATCCAAAACCGAGACTCAAATGTGCATGGGATCACCATGTAGTCCAAGGTCTAAAAAGTTAAGAGGGTTCGTTGAAAATTATAAGATCATGTAGAGGTTTCCACGTGTCGACCCGATGCTCCTTCAGAGGCAAAATCCTAAGCGAGTTTCTAAGTAAGCGTGGAGCCTCCACGCGTCCAGTCTCAAAAAGGGGACATAGTCGGGTTGAATAGTTAATGCATTGTGATAGGCCAGCGGAGAGTGCCAAGTGTCCAAATAGCACTAGTTCAAGAGCATAATTGAAGGGATGTTTCCACGTAAGCACCAGTCGTGCGCATGTCCTCGGTCGATATATGACCATCTGAGAAAAGGAATTAGGAAAAAAACATCAGGAAATTGAGTAGGTTGTGGAGGAAACCACGTGTCAGCCCCATGCCACTCCAAAAGTAAAATATAGAGGCTGCCCTTAGACATGCGCTAGCCCTCCACGTGTCCCATTTTAAAAAGGGGTCCGTTTTGAACTGGTTTTCCCACCTTTTTGTATGGACCCGATACAAATTTCAAAGGGGCATATCTTTCGACTCGGGGCTCAAATCCAACAAATCTGACACCGTTGGAAATATCTCAACCTCGTCTACGTCATGAAGATCTGAAACTTTAAATTTTGGGAGGTTAGGTGGGAGAAAAATGGAGAAACATCTTTAGGCCATTAATATAGGATCTATTTTTCTCTAACAACCAGATCGGATTTGATATGATTCACCATTTCCTCCTCCTTCGAGGCACCGAACAAGAAATTGATACAATCAAGATAGATTTGGGGGAATATTTTGTAGGAGGCATTAATAGCAATGGTTGAACTTGAAGTGTTTTCCAGCTTCTCTGTTTCTCCCTTATTGTGGTTAATCTATAAAAGTGTGGTCGAACTCATTATAAATGGTTGGACATTCTTTTGTTTTGTAGGCTCCCCTTTTCCTATGGAAAATGAATTCGTGGAGTTTCAGACCTTCCATTAGATTGCAACACGTTTTTTGTCTTTTGGCCATTTTGTAAATGCATTTTATCAAATATGTAGAGCAATAATACATGTTTGTGGGTGATTTTTGGCCCTTTATTGTATTCATTTCTCTTATCTGGTATTTCATTACAAAATTAGTTATCTATGCTTGATTATTGTATGCATTTTTTTGGTTTGTGCCTATCAACAAAACAAATGTTCATCATTCCTTTGGTGTATCACCTGGTTAGCTTAGTTTTAATTTCTTGCATTCCTTTCATCCTTGTCTCCTTGGCAATATTAGATTAGGTTTAAGAATCAATCCTTTGCAAATTTCACGTATGCACCTAGACAAAGGAATAGGAACTAGCCTTAATCTAGAGAGTTTTCCCATTTGCAAATTCCCACACCTTTGGGGAAAACTCAATGTTATGTGAATCACATCAAATGACAGGTTTTAAACACCAAATCTGAGAGGTCATTTGGGGTGCTATGATTTTGCACTAATAGGTAGGATACATCCTACAACTAAGGGTGAATCTGAGTGCGCCATTACACCACCTCAACCACAAGAGGGAGATGATGAGGATTTGAATGCAATCCAAGAGGAGAAAAATTTAAGAATTTGTTTAGGAGAACAAGGACCCAAGGTGCTACTCCAACCACGGTGCGTAGATCACCTAAAATCTCTCCACAAAAGGAGGAAACTATACAAAGGAGGAAACTAAAGTTAAATGAGGCAAAATATTTAGATGAAAGCACACCTAATTCTCCCACACTTCCAGAGAACTTAGAACAACAGGTGAGGAATTAGAGGGAAGAGAAGAGGATAAGAAGGGACAAAAGGAGACAGGTTGTCGAGAATGTTTAGGACATGAAGACATAAGTGCCAAATTTGGAAGATAAAGTCCCTAAGAAATAATGGTATAAAATAAAAATTGGGAGCACATTCCACTAGCCATGGGGTATGTAGAGGACGCAGAGAAATTGTCCATGCCCACTTCTAGAGCATGATAGCACAAAAGGATTTATTCAAATGGGAGCTAATGGATGAGGATATGATGACTGTGCGCACTCGAAAGCAACTATCATGGTCAATGCACACCCACATGGATGAGCTTGAATTTGATGTATGTGAAGATTCATGCATTTCGAGATGGCTAAAGAAGGCACCCCAAGCTAGACACATGACAATAAAGCCTATTGTCATGTCAGATGAGTAGGTTAGCAACACATTGGTGAAGGTTTATGCTGAAGTGGCTAGAAGAAACATGGACAAAGATGTAACAATGAGATCATTGTGCAAGGAGATGAAGATAAAAGATGCAGAGATAACACACATAACACAAGAGAGGGACTTAGCATAGAAGAAGAATGACTTATTTATTAGCATCGCAGAGGATATTGGGGAAAATGTCATCGAGCAAGGCTACACTTAGGCCAAGGTACCACAGACGTTTCCTTCGGTGATACAAAGTATGTATGGAAGTTGGTGGACTTGGTACTTGGAGATCAACCTCTACGCATGAAAATTCCAAGGAAGTCAGAGCAAGATGCAGAATGAGAGAAATCCTTAGTGATGTGAAAGATTACATCTTATGAAGGGCTACTACAAGTGTTACAAGAAGTATTGAAGAAAGCAGACCATGCTTTAAATATCTACATAGCTCCAGAGGTGCTTATCAGCATAAAGACCCTATAATAAAAATAATGAGGTCTAGAAAGCAATGAAGGATGAGACATTGGGCCACGCAGAAAGATTGTCAATAGTTAAGAAGAAGCATAAGGCCCTAGCAGTAGCACAAGAGCCACAAAAGACTCGGCTGAAGATCTTGGGAAGATAATTACGCAGAAGATGGATATTTTAGAAGGAAGAATGACATCAATGTCTAGCATTGTGTTGGTTTGTTGGTTCTACAGAATGAAAAGGGAGAGATTGTGAGGGATGAGTTGGAATCCATTGCTGTGGACATCCCAGAAAAAGTAGAACAAGCACTCACTAAATGGCAGGTTTTGGAGGCCGAAATAAAGGAGGAGTATCTAGAATTGATACTTTAAAATGATACAGAGGAGGTTATCTCATAAAAATTCTTTATTTGTCTACATTCTTTCATTCTTATTCTTTCCATTATTCTATTCTTTACTTCAATTTTTGGAGGAATACCCATTGTCGGGATGATAATGAGATTAGTGTGGGGTAATGTTGATCAGAGAATACTTGTTAGAGAACACACAAGGAGTTCATGTAGGAGAGAAGGCCAGGATCAAGGGTGTGAAAGGACAGGAAGGACCTACGTGTGGAAGGAAAGTTCAACATTCAGGACTTAGCTGATTTTGAGCATGATGACCTATTTTTAGAAGATGGCATGCGAGAACACACCAACAATGTAGATACGTGCACACCATGCATTATCTATTTTTGGAGGATCGGATTGAAGTGTTTTTCATGGAGATGAGCTAAGAATAGGATTGACACTTCAGTTAACTATAAGAGGTCTATAGATAGCACACTTGCATGTGTGGCTATGCCTATGAACAGCGCATGGCTATTAATAGCATGCATCCTATTTCTGGAATAGATAAGCGGTGAAGGGAAATTCCCACCCTATATATATGATGTGAGGTACATAGTGGTAATATATGAGTGTGATGGATGTATGAAGGTATAGAGATATACACATATGACTGAATTACTATATCAGATCCATACGCGCATTGGTATCATTTGAAATTATTGTAAGGATATTTTGTGTTTATTAATAGATGGAAGATATTGGATAAATCTAAGTGTCATTCCTATGTGTAATCGAGTAGTGCATGTTATTGATTCAGTCATGATTACAACTTAAAGATTTTTCTTTCATAGATTTGAAAGTAGAATACATTGTAGAATGATAGATTAGTTATGAATCTAAATGTTTCTTCCTTCATCACACTAACATCCTGCTACAACAACCCTAAAGAGGGACCTGGTACCTTTGTTTACTTCGGGTGAGTGCTCGGTCTAGCTTGAGTAATGTGTCAGTTCATCTAGGAGTTATCTAGTAAATTCTAGTCTACATCATTCAAGTAAGTTGATAGGTTTTTGACAAAGTGATGAGAAGATCATTCTTTTCTTGTAGGAAGAAGCGGATTTTGCTAAAAAAATCAAGCTAAGTTAAAAGAAGCATACGGTGACCAAATCATTCAATTAAAAAGTAACAAATTACCAAAGGGTCTGGTCACTCTTGAGTCCATTTTTAATTCAGATGATCAAGTTAGAAGGAATAATTCTAATATGGTAATCAAAGAGGATGATTTTGAAGAAGTTGAGGTAGTAAATGAAATTTTTTGAAGATTGGAAAAGTGTGTACCCCAGAGGAGAAAGAGGATTTCGTCAAAAAAATTCAATATTATAATGATGTTTTTGCATGGAGTTATAGAGATCTGCGTGGTTTTGATCTAGGTTTGGCATAACATACCATCGAACTTGATCCTAGTTCCAAACCATCTGCATTAGAAATAGAGGCCGGTTAATCCCAAAATTGAGCCACTAATGAGAAAGGAGCTGACCAAGATTGTTGAGGCTTGCATCATTTTCCCAATCAAGCATTCCTCTTGGGTAGAAAATCTAGTTCCTGTAAGAAAGAAGAATGGAGAAATTTGGTTGTGTGTAGACTTCAAGGATTTGAATTACATTTCTTTAAAAGACCATTATCCTCTTCCATCAATGGAGAAAATCCTTCAAAAATGGCAAGATCTCAAAGGTTCTCTTTGCTCAATGGATATTTGGGTTATAATTAGATTCTAGTCAAAGAATCTGATCAATTCAAAATAACTTTCACTACCAAGTGGGGCATGTATGCCTATAATAAAATTTCATTTGGGTTATCCAATGTTGGCGCTACCTTCCAAAGGGCCATGGACATGGCTTTCTAGGGACTAATTAATGATATTATCCTGGTGTACTTGGATGATATAACAATGTATTCCAAACATGCGGAGGATCACATGGCTCATTTGAGGAAAGTATTCAAGAGGTGCAGGGAGTTCAGAGTTTCTTTAAATCCCAAGAAATGTATTTTCACTATACAAGAAGGTAAGTTGCTAGAGAATGTGGTATCTACTGAAGGAATGTCCATTGATTTGGATAGAATACGCTTGATATTGTCCCTATCTCTTCCAATTCATAAGAAAGGACTTCATAGTTTTCTTGGAACAATAAATTTTGTGCGGAGATTCATCCCTCAGTTGCAGCCCTAGCCAAACCATTAACAACCATGTTGAAGAAAAATATACCTTTCTCATGGAAAAAGGAAGGGAAGGAGAGTTTTGAAGCCATTAAGGCAGCCATTTCTCAAGCACCTACATTGGTGAATCCAAGGTTTGACAGGATTTCATTCTCTATGCCTTTTCCGGTCAAGAAAGTATTTCTGGGATTCTCACTCAAAAAAATAACGAATCAATGGAACAATTGATTGCCTTCTTTAGTCAATCCCTAAAGATTACAAGCTCAAATATTCATTTGTTGAGAAACATGTTTTTGTTATTATTTAGGCTTTGAAGAAATTCAGGCACATGTTGTCCAATAACAAGATACATTTGATGGTGTCTCATCCCAAAGTTAAATATTTTTTGCTAAATAAAGATGTGAATGAGAAATGTGCTGAGATGGGTCACTAAAGTGATGGAATATGATGTACACATTAAGGTCACTAAGCTCATTAGAGGTAAAGGTATGTGTCAATAGTTAGCTGCAGATTTGGAGTCAAAGGTAGAAAAGGACATAGTGCTCCTTAATGAACTTCAGGATGATAACCAAATTGATTGGTTGTCAAAGATGAAAGTTTTTCTCCTTTCAGGAGAATACCCTGCAAGCATGGACAAAGTTCAAAGATGAAGTTTCCATCTTCAATCTATTCCTTATGTTATGGTGGATAATGTTATCTTTCAAAGGGATTTGAATGGTGTTCTTCTTTGGTGCACATGACCAAAACAAGTAAATAAGGTACTAGAAGAATTTCATAATGGTCTATCAAGAGGGCATTACTATGCATGCATAACTACTACAAAGATCATGAGATTTGGTTACTATTGGCCATATTTATTCAAAGATACCCATTTTTGGGTAAGGAAATGCAAGGAATGTGCTTTCTTCGTAGGAAAACAGAGATTGGAAACCCTTCCTCTTCACCCAATTCAGTCAACCAACCCTTCGTCTAGTGGGGGTTGGATTTCATCGATGATTAATCCTCCATCAAGTGATGAAACAAATGGGTTCTCACCGTGATGGATTACTTTACTCATTGGATAGAAGCCATGGCACTTAAAGAGGGAAACAAAAAGGTTGTCCTTGATTTTCTGGAGGGGATAATGACATATTTTGGTGTTCCATTCATAGTAATTTTAGAAAATGCAATGGCATTTCTTGGTTTGAAGTTAATCGAATGGGCCATCAAGAATGGGGTTTATCTCAAAACTTCATCCAATTATTACCCACAGGGAATGGATTAGTTGAGTCTAGTAATAAGAATCTCATACGAATCATCAAGTGTACAATGGAAACTAATAGAAGAACTTGGCACACTTAGCTCAAAACTACCTTGTGGGTAGATCAGATCACACCCAAAAGGGCTATTGGGAATTCACCTTTTATGTTGGTATATGGGAGGAAGCAAAAATCCTTTATCTCTAGAGATGCCTTCTTTGGAATTGGCACATCAACTGGAACTTATGGAAAATGATTCAATGACAATCAGGTACTCTAAACTGATGGAGCTAGAAGAAACAAGGAACAAGGCAATGAAGACTCTAGAACAACACCAATCTCAAGTTAAAAGATATTTTGACAAAAGGGCATCCAACAAGGAGTTCCATGAAGGATATTTGGTTCTCAAATGGGATGTTGATAGGGCCAAGACGGTATGCATTCTAAATTTGATTCCCTCTGAGTAGACCATATATCATCACAAGTTGTAAGGAAGAAAATTTGTTTTGCTTATCCAGAATCAATGGAGAATAATTTCCCATTCATGTGAATGGGATTCATCTCAAAGATTTCTTTTGATAATTTTGTGTATGTACAATGTTTGTTTTGTTCATTTCCTCCAAGTGCTTTGCACATTGTTTTGTTTTGTTTTCTATTTCTTTCATTTTGTTTTTGTTTTGGTGTGTGCTCTAAATATATTTTTAAGACTCTTTTTCCCAATGGATGGTATAAGGCTACTGGTCTAATGCTTAACGTGTAGGCATTCCCTAGATGTCATTAAAAATGTTAACCTTTTAAGTTACCTTTAATGGGAGGGTAGTTTTTAAAATTTTCTACCATTCTGTGAAATTTCTTGCCTAAGTTTTTTGGGGAATCAAGAGTTTTCAAAATTCCAAAATTTTGGACTTTGGAATATGGAGGTTCTCTTACTTCGGGTTTTGTGTCATTTGCAAGTAAAAATTTCTTAAAGTTACGAAGTCCAAAATCCTGAAGTTTTGAAATTTCAGAACTTCAGGTTTGGGTTTCAGAGTTCTCATTGACATTTTCGATCGTTTTAGTGTTCTAGTTCCGAACTCTGAAAGTCCAAAGTTCCAAAATTTTAGAACTTCGGGTTTTCGGGTTTCAGAGTCTCACTTTACACTTGGGGCTATTTTTTTGTTCTGAGTTCCAAAGTCAAAAATCTCAAAGTTCTGAAATTTCATAACTTCAGTCTTTCAGGTTTCAGACTTGGTTTCACATTAGAATGGTCATGCTTGCATTTCAGATTTTGGACTCTCCGCATAACATTTAATTCCCAACCACCCCACATGTGTTAGATTTTGGGAATTAATTTTAGGTTTACCTATATAAACTTGGATTTTCACCCGTCATTTTCATCATTTTTTACCACACCATATCATACTTTTAGGCATTGATTTCAAGGTAATTTTTGGGTTTTCTTTAATATTTTTGGTTTAGATTGCCATGGTTTTATTTGTTGTTTCTTTCCATTATTCTTCTTGCTTAAACATGGAAGCCATTATCGATTCGTTGTTTATTTTTGTTCATTTCAAACATGTTGTTTGGTCTTTCATTCAATCTTGCGAGCTTTGAATCATGTAGGCATCAAGTCTCATCGAACCCAAGGATTTCAAAAAACCTCATTTTAGATCTTTGGAACCTTTAGCTTTTGGAGTTGGTGTGATTTCATTGGTGTGTCTTTTCGTAGATGTAATTTTTAGGAGGTCCACATTTTGAAGGTATGCATTTCAACATTTCGAACTATGCTTTTCGAGTTAACATCATTTCAAATCTTCTTAACTTGCTAGTTTTGGGACTTCTTGCTTTTCAAAATTTTGGAGGTATGCTTTTTGGTTTTTAGAAATGAGAAGAGTTTAGATTTTGGAGTTTCAGGCTTCATCTTTTCAGAATTATATTGTTTTTCATAATTTCAGACTTCGATGTTTTATATTTTTCAAAATTATTTCTAAAATTTTCAAAGTTCAATCAGGTTCCAAACCCCGAACTGATGTCAACTTATTCTTCAAAAGGAAAGGAAAAGATGAAGTATACCTTCTTAGGAGTTACCCCTCATACATGTCTATCCTCATATTTGGGAAACATTGAGACATGGACTTGGGACAGTGTGGATATGCCGAGTGCAGGAAAGACTAAGAGGCCCTAATAAAAAAATATTAGATTCAAGCCATATTTGACAATGGGTTTTCTCTTGCTTGTTTTTTACTTCATCCATACATTGCAGACCGATTTTTTTCTTTTTTGCAATAACCGACTTTGATAAGGCCTCTAAATCAGTAAAGGATGATGATGGTAAAGTTGTGATTAGGTTGGACACCAATTTTTTCAATACTTATTCAAACTTCTGGATGTTGAGGAATATGCAACAATTTCCCTAGAGGTTGCAATTGAATACTGGGATAAGGAATCTGAACTATGTACAAAGATCATGATGAAGAATTATTTGGCCAAGAATGTTACTAAGCTCCCCAAAACATTGTTCCACTTAAACTTCATCCAGGAATTCAATGACCTTATTGTGCTTTTGAGTAGAGTTTCGGTCTCGCTTCAACAAGATAATTTCAAGAGTGGATGTTTCTTTACATTGCTACCATTAAGAAACATAATGAATTTATAATATGGGGAGAACATATTAGTAGTTCAATTTTTTTTCAATTGGGAAATTTCTTGACTTCAAAAACTTCTTCATGACTTCTTTCCTCGTCTATGCGACAACTTCCATGGGAGAATTTAATGGATTGAATACAAAGGGTGTTAGGAGAATTTCACAGATTTATGAGTTTTATCCTCAACTCACAATGGAAGAAGGAAGTAAACATTTCTGCAGAGTTAATGATGCCTTTTTTGTGTCTTCCTTTATCATTTTGATAAGAATTTTTACAATCGTAGAATTTCTGATGAAGCTTTCAAGGAGGTAAGGGAATGGGGAGCCATATATCTCCAATTCCCAACATTTACATACATCAGGGTTCTAGGTTTCCTAGGTGCTCCTAATAAATTACCAAGATGCCCGACTGATAAATGGGTCTTGTTAGAACTGGTTTGTTAGTTGTTGGATTATCATAAGATTCAAAATAAATGACATAAGGTAGGAGTCTAGTTTCCCATTTCAATTAGAAGATACACTTGTGCTAGCATTTACAAGGCAAATAATGTTGATGGAGAAATGTCTGAAGTTACCTTGCGAACTTTCCACCCTAGAACTAACTTTGATTATTGGGGAAAATTTAGTGAAACAGGGTTGGCTAGTTCCCATGTTCCTTAGAAAATATCTAGATCCACTATCGAGATGAGGTCATCATTAGACAATAAGAGTTTGAAAGGTTAACTCTTGATGAAGTTAAACAATATGGTATTGTAGATGTTCCTAATGGAATCAAAGATGATGATGATGTGCTAGACCCAATTTATAGGAGTGATAACATTGCTAATCAACCATTACCATGGATTGATTGGTATCAAGAAGAATTTTCTAATACAAAGGAAAGGGCAGGGCCCATCTTGCAAAGAACGTATGATTGGTTAGCTACTTTGGGAATCTCACCCAAAGGGTTAGACCAACCTATAAGAATAGAATCCCAACCAACCCTAAGTTTTCCTACACCTACAAAAGGTAAGAGGTCTACTTAGAAGGCCACTACAACTCCAAGAAATATCTCATTTGTTGTTGGTAGTTCTTCTCTTACAAAAATACCTACTGCTAAGGTTGTGTATTCTACAGTGCAAGTATTTAAAGCTATTGATGTTAGTGCTTCTTTGGTTGTATCACAAGGTTTTCCACTTTCTCTTTCACTAGCGTTCACCATCCTCAGCTCCACCACCTCCATCATTTTCTACCAATCCTATGCTCATATCTACTTTTCCATCTCCATATATGGCCCAAGTTTTCTCATCCCTTCCTATTCTCTCAGTTGGAGAGATGATTGGGTCTCCACTTTCCACTCCATTTTCTCAAAGAACTTCCATTTCCTTCCATTTCCATTTCCAGTCCCATTTCATCTTCTCCCGAAGCTATTCTAACTCTCACACCATCTATCATTACCACTTCCATTTCAATTGTTGTACCTAATGCTATTATTTTACCCAGTGCTCCAAGTTCAGCTATGACCATGCCACTCGCATCTGCATTTGTTATACTTAAATGGCTATATCGTTAAACCCCAAACAAAAGAAGAAGGTTCCCCTCATAGATGTGATTGATCTGAGCATGTTGGAACCCACTCCAAAAAGGTAGGACAAACGACCAAGGATTATTTCTAACCTATCAGTAAGCTAGTTAGGAGAAAGGTTCATAGAGATAACCACCCCCACTGAAGGAAAAACCAAAGAAACCATTACTGCAACAGATTATCAAATCTCTAGGTTTTCATTAGGAAAGGAAACACATGAGGGTGAAAAATAGGATGTTCAAATGGCCCTTGGGAATTTGTTAGAAAAGTATGAAAAGATAAGGCTTCTAAGGATGAATTGAAAGAAAAGGTTGAACAACTCACTGCTCTTTTGAAGAAAGTCACACAACCTACTCCAACCATAGATCCTTCAACTACGACTGCTCTGACTATCTCTTCCCGTCTTGATGATATCTCATATCATGAAATTGAGAAGATAGGTTAGAAGGGACAATCATTTGATAGGTGGATTGAGTGTATGCTCTAAGAGACCAACCCTTTAATCAAAACAACTATGGAATTATATAATGATTTGCAGATGGAGAAAGTTTCTATTCGAAAGCTAGATGAAATCCTCTATGAGGATATTAATAATTTGAACCTGAATTTGACTACTTGGGAGGAAATTAGAGAAATGAATCCAGATATAATTCTCCAGGAGGGTGTAATTGATAATGTCTCTAAGTTTTTGAGTATCAAAAGGCCATGGAATTCAGATCTCAGGTGTTGCAAGATTTAATCAAGAAATTGGAGGATAAACATGTTGAAATAGTGGATGGACTAAGTGACATTTTAGAAGAATTTGATAACATCAACTGTAAATTATTCAACGAGAATATTGATGCTCTTCTCGATTGATCAGATTAAAGAAATTTTCAAAGGTTTAGTTAAGGAGGATGATGAGGTAACTAAAAATTTCAATATTAATTCAATTCATAGATTAGTTTCATGTCAGAATTTCATAAGCCAGCTGAAGAAGGTGGTGAAAAAATTGAAAAGACTTCTAGTCAAGGTTGTGAGAGAGGTTGATACAACAGATGTCATGAATCATTATGCGTGTGGGCCAGAGGAAGAAGAGATATAAGGAATTATCAAATGTTTCATTGATTACAAGCACCATTTGGCTATGTGGGAAAAGGATCAGAAAACCCGAATAAGAAACCAATGCTACCGGCCCGAGCTAATCCTCGAAGCCATTATTGGAATGACTCCAAATCTCTGATTCAATTAAATTTATAGGGTTGACTTGGTCAAACCCATGTAACAAGTTTGCTATATTTATGGGAGCCTATTCCCTTAAACTTAATTGCGCTATATTTTTAGTAACTAGTTAGTTAAAGGTTTAGCTATAATGGCTCAACCTCTTGAACTTATAAATAGTTAGATGCATTAAGTTTAAAAATACTTTTTGATCATTTGGGGAAGTTACTCTTCAAGATTGGAAGAGTGCTTTAGATACTTTGAGCCTTTCAATTATATTTAGAACAATATTTTTCCATAAAACATCTGGTTTATTGTGTTAATCATTGATTAATTTTATAGATTGTGAATGTTTAATTCCTTGATGTGATTGGTTAATCTACCTTTATCTCAGTTATCTTATTTCAATCTATGTGAAAAATGATATAGTTACTTTGAATATCAGTTGTAAAAACTTAACTCCTTTCTGTTATAAAGTTGCATTATTATTTACAATCATAGATGGAGGAAGATTGTAATACATGTGCATATCATATATTGTTTTCAAGAGTTGATTATCCATTTAAGGAGGTCTACCTATTAAATATACTTGGTGCAATACCTTATTTTTCTTGTTTTTATCTCTAAGATTAAGCCCCATAAATTGATTAGATTAGAGTTATTTTTAAATGTTTTAGCCTTGCATATTGATCTTAAATCAAGTGCTCCAAGTCTCAAAGGAATCCAGCCTTCTCTAGAGGTTCATCCCAAGGTGACAAGGTCCCACACCTTGGGGATGTTCCAACATTGCACAAGATCACTCAGAGATTCAACAGTGCGTGATCTACATGAAAACATGATCCATATACGGGAATGTTGATCAAAGCCCAATTGACGACATGTAGAGGACTTAGACACAAGTGAGGAGGTGACATGACATTATTTACATTGGGTAGAGACCCATTTGATTGAAAAAGTACCTAGAAAATTTGGGAGGATTGAGCTTGTTGTGATACCACTATTACCAGCCTATAGACAACAACATGCTAGAGAGGTTGTGAATGCAAAGGAAGAGTACCAAAATTATGACCCCATAGAGTATGGGTCATAGGAAGACATGGATAAAGACACGAGATGAAGGGGTGTGACAACTCGGGACCCACCGAGATCATTGCAAAGGTGGATATCTTAGATGAGGGCTTTGATGGAGAACCCATTGGCCCAAACTCACATGTGGGTAATATAGGCCTAGATGCTCCAAGCACCAGAGAGGAGAGAAAACTAGGGACATGGTTAAGGGAGCATAATATAAGGAGTATAGGAGGTGGTTACCTAACACCATTGGGGATGGAGATGGCCCTACAACTATGGGATAGGCCTTGCGACCGCCATAGAGGAGATGTGATTTTGGTTCCCTGAGATAGATGGTCATAATATGTTAGGTGGATATTGCATAGATTAGACGAGGCTGAGGTGGTATTGGGATGTTGTGGAGATGGAAAGACCATCATCAAGAGATTTAGGTAACTGGGTATGAATGATGATGATTTTAATTATGAATGTAGATGATTATATTGATGAATAGATTGGTATTGATGAGTGAATTTTTGGGGTTTTACAGAGAAAATGACAGAGGAGTGGCACTTGTTGATTGAGATTGCACACCACAAGATCTTAGATCCAATATTAGATGTTCAGGATACCTCATTCATGGCAGACCCCACAACATCATCAACCAACGAGTCATTAGAAGAACTTCATCTAGTCGAAGAGGATGATAAGACACTGTGGAGATGGAGATATGTGTAGGTGATGGAGGGAATCAATAATATAGATATGATGTTGCAGATCTTATTATATACATAAGGTGCCTTGTTTTAGGAGTAGGTAACACTCCTATCAAATTCCAAAAGTACTACAGAGAGGATCACAAGGCTAAAAACATGGTGAGAGCACAGGGAGAGGCCTCTAGAGCCCAATCTAGGGTGGAGTCTATAACTTGCACAACCCGAGAATCCAACACAACACTTTCAAGAAAAATGATCTAGAGACCACCCCAAGGGGGTGATGATGCTTGAACCACCTAGATAGTGATGATGTATCATGATGGATTTTGATGTATTTTTTCCAAATGATGAGCCACCTAGAAATGATTTGATGATGTTGGCGAATGTTGAAATTGATGGATAATGATTTACTTATCACTTTCCTTTCTTTCTCATACATGTATGTATTAATACTCATGGTACTTAGTAATAATGATGATGATGATTAGGCAATAAATATTATTAGATGAGAGATAAATCCAAGCGAGGTCAAATACCTAAGCAAGGATGCACAAGACCGTGACAATCCACTTAAGGAAATCCAAGGAGAATTAGAGCCAAAATAGGAGGGATCAAAACTATGTCACTCTAACCGTAGGATATGTCAGGGAAAAAGAGATTGGTGATAAACCAAACTAGGGTGGAGAGCCCAAACAAGGATAAGATTGGTGTTTATATGAAAAACCTAAGTGGTGACGAGAGCCCAAACAAAAGTGAGAGCTCACCCAAAGAAATATACAATCAAAGAATTTTTAAGGGAGATGCTTAGACAAGAATGGAGAATGATTGTAGAGTATCAATGATGATATCATATACTTGGTTCAAGATATGAGTGCATACAAAAGTCATGAGGTCCTTAATAACATGTCATGTAATGTATACCTAACGATGAAATTTAAATCATGTGGAAAATAGGGTGTCATCTATGTGGTATTCCAACCGAGTGAGGATGCCACGTCAAATTTCATTAGGAGAGGGGGAGGCTCAAGAGAGGTGGGGGCCTAGATGTTGGTTGTGGTTTGGATGGTCTAAGGGAATGTGGGAGGCTCTAAGAAGAGAAAACTCTACCCTTATTTCCATGTGAAGAGGACTCAGGAACCAGATGCTTGATGCACATGACCTAATAGTCTATGTTAGTATATGAGCATAGAACTATGATGTGAAAAATATAATAGGGCTTGAGTAGAAGGTAGTGTATCCTTTCAAGTTTGATCTCATCTCAACTCAGCTTCAAGCTTTTTCATGTTATTTCTATAGGTTCTATAATTAAATATATCATGTCTTGGAGCCTCATGACATGTGCAATATGGCTCTTCTTTAAAATGTGGAGGATCCATAATGGTAAGGGGTAAGGGATGATGTGAGTGATTAATGTGGGTCGACATATATGATGTCAACATGTTTGTTTCTTTTTCATCCATGAAATTTTAAGTTTCATAATCAAAGCCAAGTATACGTTCCCCTTCCTTTAGATGAGGAAGTGCATTGAGTGATCTAATGATGGAGTTGAGCGAGGAAGATGAGGATGGTGGAGCTTCCTAAGGATCAGGTACCAAAATGTTAAGAGGAGGCTCAATCAAATCTGAAGGGTCCTCTTACACAATAATAACATTCACATCATAAGCGATAACACTTTAGAGGGAGATTTAGTATCGTCAGACCTCTCTATCCAAAATTTTGGCATAACTAGCAAAATGGGGATCGTCCAAAGTGTAACCATCATCATAGTCAAGGGTAATAATATCTATCATGTAAGAATCAACTATGGTTTCAAGTTAAAACCTTTGTTTAGGTGTAGGTTGAGGTGTTTTCAAAATAGTAGTAGGAATTGATGGATCCTTCTTATGAGGTCACAAGTTAGGAGGAAGTTATGAGATGAAAATATCTAGTAGGTTAGAAGTATTGATTCTAATGGTAATCTCATCAGGTTCATCATCATCAAAATCTAAGAGATTGGGAGGCATGCACCCAACCAAATATGGATGACCCACATTACTGCAAATAGATTCAACATGATAGTTAAAATGTTGATATTCACGGAATGGGATATGCCATAACTCTTGAAGGGTTGGGAATTTATACGTCCCCTTTTGTTGGAGAGTATCATAATTCTAGGGATTTTGGTCACCTTGGATTTTATAGATTGCCCCTTATGTGCAAACTTAACACATTGATATGTTGAAGATTCAACTGCGTGTGCATGTGGTGAGTGCAAGGTCGACAAAGGAGACTATTGTAAGATAAAGAAAAGTTGAATACCATATCCTTCACATGTAATATCCTGGGGAGTGTTATAGGAAGCCAAATACAACCCATGGGTAGAATTTTTCAACAATCATACCCTTGACAAGTAGTACATGTGGTTTTGAGATTGTCTATTGAGTATCCTAGGGATTTAATGAAGTCTAAATAGGCCACACAAGTGTCATCACTCTCATCAATGAGGGCACACTTGACTGTGTTTTTCCAATTTGTACATATATAAAGAGTGGAGGATCATCCACTCGTAGAAAGGAGTTTGTCTAGAATCATGGATGCTATAGGAAAATAGATGCATATTTTAATATCGGTGATTCATTTCGTGTAAATGGAGAGTTCCTTGCACTAACAAAAGATAATTTCTTCCAAGTTGTGCAATGTAGGAGACTACTCCAAAGTAGGAGGGAAGGGTATGTTCATATTAAATAACATAGTCATGATCCACTCATGATGGTGAGGTGATATGCACATTAGATCTAAAAATGGTATTGGTTCAAGAATCTAAGAAAATAATTCCAAAGGATCCCACTCTTCATGGCTGAACCGAGCAAAGAGGGTGAGAGTGTTTGGAATCCTCATAAACATGATCAAAAGGGGGTGAGTGATTAGAGATACTTCAAAAATATATATTTTCTTGTTCGTGATGCCATTGGCATGACCAAAGGCATATGTGGTTAGAAAAAATGTTTTAGACACCTTTGGACCTATAAAAAAATTTTTACAAGGGCCGATGACATCTGTGGAAGACAAGATTTTAACTTAAGGAGTCTAATTTTGGAAGACATAGGGATAAATAACTTTGTGAGTCTTAGGATGAACTGATGGAGGGTATTCTAGATCTATGCAAGTTATCACATGCCTCACATCATTTATGGCCATGATGTTTTCAGGAGGATAATAGCTTGACATGGTATCCTTCCCACCATATGCCCTATTGTCAAGTTACTCGAGAGATAGTAAGAAGATGTTTATGAGTTACCAATTTAGGTTCTCCTTTGTATTGGAAAAACTTGTCAAGGAATTTTTGGATTTCAATTAGGAGTTCGAGATGTCCTCAATTTTAATCTCTTCTTATTTCTCACTTGATATATTATTGTTGTGTGTATTGTAATTTTTCCTATTAGCTCCTACTACACAACAATCTAAGTAAAAAGGAAATCCTAATACAGGAAAATTAGTTTGTGAAGATGACTATTCACCAGAGTTAAAGAGCCCCAGGAAACGATACTCCATGATGGAGTTATGATCTTACAAAGAAGAATCTCAGAAAAATGGGCTACCGACACAATTGGATGTGTAAAGAGTGTTTCACACAGGGGCCAAAGGTGTCTGTGGTAAAGATTGGACATGACAGACATGATTGACCATGTATAGAAATGAAACATGGTGATGGAATTTGTGGAGAGGTTAGGCCAAGACTAACAAGATCAACAATGTACAAAAATGACACAGGGATGATGGCCTCTGGAAAGAGGTTAGGCCAAGAAAAACATGATTGACCTTGTACAAAAATGATGAAGGTGCCGCTTATGCGTCTGAAAGATTGATTTTGGAAATTTTAAAGACTAAAACAAGACAAAAATGAAAAGTAGGTGATTTTAACAAGATTTTATTGATCAAAAGGGATAAAATAGGATTCATGTCAAGTTCACCAAGGATGTATGGAAAGAAAAAATGTGTCTAGGCACCGTGCACTCTTATCATCCATTCAACCATGGTATTTGAGGCAACGAGTGAGGGACACACTAAGAACAACACACAAACATATAGAATTAAAGGGGGTACATGGACTTTTATGATTTCATACCCCAATGGAAGTAACCCTTACACTAAGAAAAAATAAGGTTTCCAAGGCCTTAGGTTGAAGAAGAGGAAGGAACCCAATGGAGGTATCGACACTATGGGGGTAATAATAAAGAAAATAAACATGCAAAGTTCATGCTAACCTAAGGAAACATGTAACATGAAGTAAAGAACTAAAATGCAATAAATAATTATTATTCAAATTTTCACTCCTTATAAATTTGAATATATCTTCAAGTGGATACCACTATTTCCATGATCCACCAAAGGAGCAAGGATCTAACTCAACTCACCGCGGGTTTCGGAAACATAGTGTTCCGTGGATTCTTCCGATCTATGTAATGAAGGGGATGAATACGATATGACTTGTATAGATATTGATTGACCCATGGAGATTATGGAGGCCACGAAGTATTTTTCAGGAGGATTCATCAAAGTGTAGCTAAGTTTAAAGATGTAGAATGTAGATCAATGTTCTGTGGTTTTATCAAAAGTTAGTGTCCTGCATGATTTCTCAATCCGTGGAATGAAGGAATGAAACCGTGGGATATTTAAACCCACTAACATGAAAAGATGTCGCAGACTTAAAAAAATTCAAATATTAAAAATAATCCATAAGGAAGGAAGAAATGTAAGGAAATATGCTAGATGAGTGATAGGATTATTTTTCTTATAACTCTCTCCGCTGCAAACCAAATCAAATGAGAGTAGTCTTGTTGGGAAGGTCTCATCAACAAATATATTCTAAGACCTACAATTTCAGAAATCAAGGAAATCTTGGGGATCAAAATGTCAAACACGGGCTTGAGGAAAAAAAAAAGATGATTTTGAGCATGTAAATTATCAAATCATATCTCAAATACCATCATCAATGTGAAACGATGCTCCGCTCTCCTTCTCGTAGACTTTATGACATGTGAAAGTGATCTTCCATTGGCACTTAGGTGTTTGAGAGGTGAATTAATAAGTTCTAGTCGATTGGTTGAAGAAAGGAATTCAAATTTTCCTATCTTTCCCTCTTCCCTCTTTCCCCTTTTATATATACTATAAAGTGATGCTTATTTGTAAAGGTTGGACCCTCTTGGAATGTTAGTACACTATTTTTCAAGTGTTACATATGCATTTTGAGTTGCAGCCTCGAGATCTAGACTCTCGTAGAGAAATTTTTTTCATTCTTCCATTGTAATGGAATGTGCAAACCCTCAAGCAATAAAGTCATGTTTTGTGGCTATTTCCTACCCTATACGCATTTATTGCATTATCTTGCCTCTTCATCACATTTTTGGTGTGTTGTGCATGTTATTATCTTCACAAGTTTTATTTCTTTTTCAATCCATGGAGATGCAAGTTTGAATGTCCTTTTGGTCTATGACACTTATGTTTTCCCTCTCCTTCTTCATTTTATCCCATTCCCACTCATATAAGAGAGTCTTTCCCCTTTTCTTGGTGCTATCACCTCTATTAGCCTATGATTTCCTTTTTATGTACTCCTCTCTCCCTGGCATCTTCGATTGTTAGAATAGGAGTAGATAGTCATGTTTCCTTCCTTAGGAGTAACTTAGCATTAGGATTAGGTATGGGAACCAACCTTATCTAGAGGAATTTCTCAAAGTATAAAGTCCCAAAACTTGAGAGACGCTCCCATTTTCCCCAAAAAAACTAATAGCTCATTCAAATTTGCATGACAAAACGAAAGGTGTTATTTTTGTGAAAATAGTTTTGGCATACCCAGTGAGACTTTTAGAGGTTAATATTTCAAAAATTTCCAAGATTTGGTTTGTATCTTGGTGGATTCTAGTCTTTGGAGGCTTTCCAATAACAAATATGATGACTTCGATCATTATATTTACTATTTTTAGCAGCTTTAGTACCTCGCTTTCTTGAGAGGGATTTAGAAAAGGTATATAACAACAAAAGAAGGATCATTTGATTACTTGTATCTATCATCAAGGAGAAGAAGAGGAAGCAGATAAATTCAAATTTCACCATCACCACCGAACAAATTCCTCTCTACTCCTCCTCTTACTAGACCCTTCTTGTTGTCATCTAGAGCTTTAAGACCCATTCGATTCATGGCACTTGAAAGGAATTTGATTTTTTTCAGTTTTAATGTTGGTAGCCCGCCATCTCTTAATGAAAAATAGTATATAGTAGCTTCCACACTTAAAATCATCCCTTTCTTCACCGGTGAGAACCATACTACCCCAACTGATCATATCCAAGATGCCTCTTCATTCAAAGGAAAGGATTTTTAGTGGTACATAATTTTAAGGAAAACTTTAATCCATAATTGGGATGAACTTGGCTCAACCTTTGCAAACTACTTTGAAGATAAATCAGATCACATGTCTTTGATAGAGTAGCTGACAATGATAAAGAGAGCTCCAAATGAACAAATGATTGATTTCAACATAAGATTTGGGACAAAATTCTCCAAGTGCTAAGGCCTACACCCTAATATGCATTTCTTTATTATCTAAAAGCATTGAATAGTGGTATTTCAGTCATGATTCAGTCTATGGGGGTAGAACATTACTAGATGCTTATAATATTTCTATCATAAATGAGAATAGTCTTATCCAAGATGGAAAACTTTCTCCTAGACCTCTAATTCCAATATTACCATAGATTGAGGCACCTACTTCCCATAACACCCTCAAATTAACTCTTGTTCTAACCCTAAGAAATTAAATCTCTAGCCAAGAATTTACTTCTTCAAGCCCTTCCAATGCATTGCAAGAAGTGATGAAACAATTATAAAGTTTTTGGAATGAGTTGGTATCTATTAAGAGGTAGTAGGCTCAAAATTCTAGACCTTACTAGCCCACATGCCAGCCTAATAAGTCCCCTTATCAACCAAAAAAATTCACCCCAAGATGCCCCTCAAAACTAGAATAAGTTTACTCCCAAAATACCCTTTCAACCATATGATCTCGAGGTATCTAGCTCATCCCAAGCCTTGGTTCATGTTCAAAATAATCTTGTGCATGATTATGAGTGGTGTTTCCCTTGCCATCTTCCACACAACCAAGCCACTTTTCCAAATGGAATATTGAACCAAGATTTGATGGTACAAAATGCATTTGTTCCTCAAGAAGTAACTCGGAGGAGAATCAATAAAAATGGTCACTCAAGAAATTCTTCCAAGTGACACTTCACTTATAAACCGATAGATGGATTATTTTTTGTGCGCTTAATCAAGCTATGGATCAATCGAATAGGCCACAACTTCTTATGGAAACTAATATAATGTAAAGGAAGAGACATATGGATGTAAGGTCTACTCTTCTTGTTACTCCAGCTTAGCATAACCCTCCTCGGCTAGTCTATAGACTTGGGAAAATTCCCAATTTCTCCTAACTTTCTGGGACCTTAAAACCGCATAACAATGAAAACCCGTGGAATAAAAAAATATAAAGATCAAGGAATTTCCATGGATCGAACATAAGATCAAGGTGAATGTAATATCTCTAGTACATAAACCTATGGGCCTTCCTTTAGACATTGTTGAGAAGATAAAGAGAACTAATGTAAGCATATCTATGTGGTAATCATTGGAAATCCTAGTACAAAGAGATCTCATTATAGGTAGAAATATCTAATATTCCTACTCCAAGTGAGTCATGTAAAGAAATAGAAAAGGTGATAACTAATTAAATATAATCAAGGAGTATCAGCCAAATAATAACATGAAAAATCCACCCTTCTACGTATCTTTGATCATTGGTGATCATTTGCTACACAATTGTACGATTTATTCGGAGCAAGTAGTTCTATCATCCCACACAGTTGCAGATGAGATAGATATCAATTACGAATATATTTATAAGGGTGTGGTAAAACTATGTTTTCTTATGTTTTACAAGGGAAAATTTCACCCGGAAAACAAGACAATTGTACCCTAGTGTCAAAATATTGCATTATAGACGTTCTAGACACCCCTCCAAATCAACATATCCCTCGTATCAAGCCTATCTTTCCCTTCCAAGTGGTCCAATTTGTTTCTTCAAAATTCATATAGGCAATTTATCGAAATCAAGTTCATTATAGTGCTTCCAAGTCGGTGCCCTTCGAGAAGATCCTTCATCAAGCTCTCAATGGCTATTTTTAGCATTTTTGAGACGTGCATACTCTCTAGAGCTGATTTCAAGCCCTATATCCATCAAGATGGAATATTCATGAGACAATATAATAATGCAAGTTATTTTGTAGGATTTAGGGAAGATTTGGTTATTTTGGAGCAAGTTCATCAAAAGCGGGCTTTTGAGGTCAAGGAGCTTGCAGAGAGAAAAGGTACTTGAACTTCGGGAGATGATTCCAGGAGCTCTAGAATGAGTTAAGATAAAAAAACATCAATGAAAATATATTTTAATCCCCTACATGGTGGTAATATCAGATCCTTCTCAAGCCCAATTAATTTTTCTATGCAATTCATTCTTTGTAGATACAATCGATCTTGAGAAAAAAGGGAAATTTTGAGAGGGTTTCAGGAATAATAAAGTAATTAGACCCATTCCATCCTTCTCAAAACGTAATTTTTAGTCAAATTCATATAAATAAGTGTGGAAAAAGTCATCTGGGAGCTCAAGATATGTCTGTGCTTTCAAGTTTCTGCCATAGGTACATGTTCGATACTTAGCCAATTTTCTTGGGTACCACATGGCAGCATGAGTATGAGGTTCAATTTTTTGTCCCAATCATCCCTTTCCAAGTGTACATGGTGGAAAAAAATGCACCCCCACCTTAGGAATCATGGTCACGCCATGTGACCCCGGTGATTCTATATAGCCCTTTTTGACCAACTTTATAGCCCCCGCCTTAGCTTACGCATTTTTGACAAATGTCAACATAGAGTGAGGGTTCCCTTTTGTGTACCCATTATACCTTTCCAAGGGGAAAAGGGGGAGAAAATTCACCCCCTCTCCCTCAAGGTAACCAAACATATAAATATCCACACTAAGTAGCCATTTTTCATTCTCACCCCCACGTTCTTCCATTTGCATCCAAAACTCTGCGAAGCATTCTAGATTCCACCACTCCATTTCTATCTCTTGAATTCACTCTATCATTCATCCATGATCTAAGCAACATGTTATCTCAAAGAAAAAATAAAAATCCATGCTCCAGGTTCATATTTTCTCTAGAATGAAGGTGTGCACATAAAACTAGAAAATCTCATAACTAAAAAAACTAGGGCACGGTTTGATGCAACATTTTTTTCGCTCCTTTGAAATTTTCATAGGATGTAAAAACCTAGGTGGTGGATTTTACATGCAAAGAAAGGATTTTTTTACAATGAAAAAACCTTCATTTATATGCAACAAATTTTTGAAATTTATTTTCTCATGTTCTAGAGATCGGGTTGAGCTAAAATTTTAGAGGTGAGATGAAGAAAAAAACCCATATCAAAAACACTAATTTCCTTCAAATTTGAGGTCCAGAAAGCCAGTTTATAAAAATAGTAAGCTCCTACACAAGCACTTACTATTTTTAGTAAGGTATCACATTAGGCGGTTTGATGAAGGGTAATGTGCATAGTAGACATCTAGAAGAATGAGAAAGGTGATCTAAGATGAAGAATTTGAAAAGAGGGAAAAGGTTTAATTTTCTAAATATGGTAAACTATTATTCCACGTACAAAAATGTGCCATCAATAGGAATGAAATTTAAATTTTCTCCTCCTTTTTATGTCATATTAATTCAACCTTTATGGAGGTCGATAATTGAATTGCAAGAAAATTTTGACCTTTGTGGATTGGATAAGTATAATGTGTATTAGAGGAAAAATGCCAATCTTAGAAGCACATGTGAATCTCCAACCATTACTTAGTGATGACCATCTCTCTAGTTAATTTCTTCATGAGATTGGTGATGAGAATTTTATGCTTATAGAGGAGTGAAATTTGGATTGTGACTCATATAGATGGATTCCCAATCTTGGTCCTAAGTTTATTAAAGGTAGCATGAACATCATGGTTTATAATGTCTGAGTAATTGTCCTAGTTTCTCATTCAGGTGTGTAACCAAAAGAAAAAATAAATGGTGACACTTCATGGATTGGAATGGTTGTTTCATGTTTGTGGAATGGGCATTCTTCACTATTGTCAATGGTGTACTCATTAGTGTTCATTTTTTCTTTCTCGATGTGTATGAGCAAGTGCATCATTCCAAGATCAATCTTTGTTAGTAAAACATGATAGGGTTGGTTTCAATATTCATCTTCTTCAGAGTGGATCTTAGCGATAATTGTATGCAAGTCATATTGAATCCATATCAAGAAGTATCAAAAATGTTTTAAAACATTCATTCAATGGTCCAAAGTATTTTTATATCATGCACAAGGAGGATATTGTGACTATCACCATTAAGGAAAAAATGTTCCAAATGCACTTCATTAGAGCTTTCCTTCAGATGATAACATTGTGTGGAGGGTCATAAGGGACAAATATTCATCTTCAACATCTTCAGTACATATCTACATCGAAGATGAAGTGTTCCTCATCCATGACTCAGAACATTTCTTCTTTCTTCTTTCCTCTCTTCTCTCATTCTTCCTCCTCTTCTCTCCCCCTTTCTAATTCTTCATTATAAGCAATCATGACATTCATCCTATTCACTTAAAATGTGACTATAGTCAAATTTTGTAATAAGTCACCCTTAATTAATAAAAGGGGACTTAATTCTATTCCTAAGTATTCGAAAAGTCACATGTTTCAAAGGACAAGTGAAAGGTCATGTGGGGGTAGACAAAGAGTATTCCAAACTTCTATAAATTAGACATTTGTAAATTTTTGACACTTCTCACGACATCGATGTATATGTAGGAATATATTTCTAAGGAAGACTAGTAATAAATCATATGAAGGATATATCGAGTGATATCCATGCCACTAAAATGACCCCCACATGTACCATTATGTGCTTTAACAAGAACAATGAAAGTCTCTTGAGGTAACAAACATCATAGTAATATACTATCATAACCATGTTTATATAGAAGATCTCCCATGAGGAAAAACTGAGTAGCTCATTGATGAAAAGTATGACGACCGGTTTTAGTAAGGTCAGTGTGGTAGAGTGTTGATTTTCAAATATGTAACAAGTTCTACATACTAGAGAGCAGTGGTATAGATTCAATTTGAAAAATATTCAACATTTGGGTATGACCAAAGGATGGTCACGTTAGTACATGAATGGGACTATGGATAATATCAAATTATTTTTCTAAAGGTATATATGATCCTAAAGAAACCATGGTGTATGAAAATCTATTGGTAGAACTCGGAATGGTCTCAATCTCAAAATGAGAAATTTTAGTGAGTAGTGAATTAATGAGGGTATTTTATTGTTGTAATGTGTCATTACAAAATTAGGACCCTAGGTTTGGATTCAAAACTAATTGAGAATAATAAAAAATGTGTAACCATTTGATCTTAAGAGTGATATCTAATTGGAGGCAAATGACAAGATCCTATTATTTAGCCATATTGTTTATGTATAGGAAGTCTAGTTTGAAGGACGATGGAATAGAGGCCCCTTGGGGTGTTACAAAAACAACACCAGTTCCACCCCCTTAGTTGGATTTAGATCAATAAAAATGTAAATTCATATCAAAGAAATCATTTGTCAACATAGTCCCCACTTTTAGACACAATAAATATAGAACCATCTCATAGATCAAGATTGAGGGTCATGAATCTTGAAGAGGTGATTCAGCTAACTCGATCAATGATAACATGTCCTTTAATAGCCTTTTGCAAGATGAAGTGTAGGTCAAATTTGGTGAGTAACATGATCCATTTAGATGTATGAATATTATGATCTATATTGCTCAACATGTAATGAAAGGGATATTTTTTAGCAATGACCTATGTCATAAGATTGAGCATGTAATGTCATAGTTTTTGTGTATAAAATATTATTGCGAAACAAAATTCTCGATGTGTACATTATTAAGATCATAAGTGATGATAATGTGACTGATGTAGTAAATGGTTGATTCATGATTGTCAGTATTTCATTGAGCTAACATACTTCCCAGAGTAATTCAATAGCAATAATGTTTAAATAGAATGGTAAACCAGTTGCGGTGGAGATAACACTAGAGGTGTGAGAAGATACTTATTAAGTTTTTCAAATGCAACAGAAAAACTCCTCCCCAAAGAAAGGTAGCACCTTTTTTAGGAGTTGTCTAAATTGATGAAAATGATCAGAAAGTTACACGATTAATTATCAAATGTCTTGAATATTTCCTTGAAGGCACGACGTGTTATCTCCACTCCACCTCATGTTCTTCCATTCCCCACATTGAAAAATAGGTCCTTCTCTCAACCTCACCTCTATATATGACCTATGGCCTGCACCCAATGTGCTTGTTAACCTCCTTTAAGTCACACCTATAATTTCACCATGCTATATCAATCGCGCCTACAACCCCGCTAGCCCACTTACTTCTACTACGATCCTTGTAACCTTCCCACTTCCCCTGTGGTCACCCCCATGACATAACACTCTCCTCCTCCCTTTTGGGTCATGTTGGCTCCCAATATAACACTCTTAGGGATAAGGATGAAAGATGTATGGGGAGGCAAGGGGAGAAAGGGGGAAGAACCACCTAGTATTTTTGTGTTGTAGTTGAGGACAATGATAACCCAACTAATCCTTCTTAGGAGTGAGAATGAGAAACGTGACAGAGGGTGTGGATTTCCACCGATACTTCTAGCTCTACCTAATCTAGGGTGAGAGAATATGACAACACTAAAATTTTCCTCTGTAATTTCTATTTAATTAATATATGTATTAGGAATAGGATGTTAAGTATAATTAGTAGTAGTGTCCAATAGAAGATAACTTGGCGCTACCGGTATGACGCCGCCATTAATGTATAATACAATAATAGTCAAAGTACAATAGGAATGTTGTGGTCAAAAGTAAATATTATTCGTAAGTGGTTCGGTAATGCTAAAATTTTAAAGCTATGGTAAGTAGAGAAGTAGGGTCTACATGATTAGGAATTAGAAATATTATATTAGTAATAAGGACAAGGAGTGATGTCATAAATATTTTGTGTATTTTATTTGTAAAAATTCTAAAAAGGTGGAACTCATGTGAAATGATAAGGTTTATCTTATCCTAAAAGATAAGCTTACATGTAAAGATAAGAGTTAAGGTGTGGAATATGATTTGTCGTAGTATATCTCTTATCCTATCTTAGAGATAAGGTGGATAAGCCTGAAATTTCTCTAAATAAAGAGGCCACCCCCCTCATTTAGCATAGAAGGAAGTAGTGAGAAATATTGTATGAGTAAGTGTGTAAAGGAAGCCATCATTTAGAAGGTGTGTTAAAGAAGCCATTAAGAGGTGTAATTGTGAAGTTCTCCCATATTTATTGTTGGAAGGCAAGTGAAGTTAGTAATACTTGAAGTACCTCATGGATGAGATTGTAACAATTTCATGTTGATATTATAATTTACAATTATATTTCAGATTTTCCATCATTCCTTCTCATCATAGTGTATGGTATTCTTGTGTTATGTTTTTCCATGTTTCCGATTACATCTACCAAACTAAAAGTTGTGCATTAGTAAATAATAATAGAACGAGGAGTTCCCGATGGAGAATTATCGGTGTCGGATTGGTGATGACATTCTGTTCTGCTTCTAGGGCCATTCCTCGTTGGTGGATTTTCCGGAGAGATATTCCCACTTAGTCGAAATGATTTGGAGGGTAACCTTGTTTTTACTTTGTGTGTAGAGTAGTTACCATAGAAAGTCACTTTTTACCGTGAATAGTATTTACCATAGTAAAGTCACTTTTTACCGTGAATAGTATTTACTCAAGTAACTTCACTTTCTATCATGAATAGTGTTTACCACAAGAAAGTCGGTTTTTTGCAGTAAGTCAAGTTTTACCATAGTTTACCGTGGTCATTTCTATTTTACTCGTAGAAAGGTGTAAACTCACTTTCTATTATAGTGATTCCAATTATTTTTGCACATAAGTTTTGTTGATTGTACTCGTGGATTGGTATTTCACCGTGGTTACTTTTGAAAATGGGGAAGATTCTTGATTTTTCAGCCCAATCTAATGAAGACGCTTCCTCTTTCATTCAATAATTTAAATGATCTTGCACTTGTAATGACCTCATAAGAAGGGAACAATGGACCTGAATGTTTTCCTACCTTTTTGGATGGTTAAGCCCTTAGGTGGTTTGAAAAACTAGGTGATAATGTGAAAAACTCATGGGATTTATTAACTAAAAGTTTTCTTGAATAATTTGGTGAACAACAGAAATATGCAGATCTCATGATCGATATCACAAAGCTATCCCAAGGAGAGAAGGAGAAGATAAGGGATTATCATGCTTGTGTTCTAGAGCTAAGGAGGAAGCTCGATGCCCAGATCTAAAAGGAAGGATTAGCATATAGGTTCATGAATGGTGTGGATAATCTCCTCTGTAAGCACTTCATTCTTGGGATAAAGCTAGAGATTAGACAATGAGTGAAGTATGACCGCCCACCCTCGAAGAAGAAAAGGAGATTGCAAGAAGGAAAGAAGAAAGCATGGAAGAAGAGCCCAAAGAAATTGTTGCTAAGGTAGAGCCTACACCAACACCTTTGGTCCAAAATCCACAACCACTCTCGGTGAGCACAAATCTTTCTCCTAGTACATCTACTAAGTATGAAGATCTGCTCAGGAAGATGGGCCAATTAATTATTAATCTTCTTTAAGGAAAAGAATTTAGTTCTCAGTGAGGAGATAGAGGTCCAAAAAGAAATATTTATGAAGTTGTATGTTATGGTTGTCATAAAAAGGGTCATTATAAGCATAATTATCTAGATAGAGCTTCTACATCTGGTATAAGAGATAATGATAAAGGAAAAGCACCTGTGAATTATTTTGATGTAGTAGATAGGAGCATAAATAATGAAATAGATGTGTTTGTAACAAAAATAAATAAAGAAAAAGATAACCAAGATGGAAATGATCCTAAGAAGATGAAAAGATAAACTAGTAAGAAACATAGGAGAAGAAAGTTTGGTGTGTAGGATTTTCTGATTTCATAGGGACAAGAACCATACTCCATCTTAGAATATCTATCCAAAATACTCAGTAATATTATATATGGTCAACTCCTAGCTATGTCTTCTCGAGAAGAGGCGGGAGCTATGAAGTGGACTCAATGCTCAACGAAGGAAGGAGGTTGAGGTCCCCTGCTTTGGAGGCAGAGAGGTGGATCCCTACGCCTACAAGCTAATGTATTACATAATGGTATTTCAATTCATGATGTCTTAGTTTATGGAGGTGCTGCAGTTAATGTAATGAATGAGTATGTAATGAATATGTTGATTTTAAAAATTGATTGCCCCTCAACATTTATGTTAACGTCATTAAATAAGGGAAAAACTAAACAAGAAACTACCGGAATGAAAACTTCATGAAACTTGGACATGACAGAGAGAGGTTGAAGATAAACGTGATTCCTCAAAGATCATAAGGTAGAACCTATGGATTCAAGTGATGAAACTGATGATTGGACATCCTCTGATTACTCTAGTACCAGTGAAGTGGACACAAATGATGAAGAAAGTGAGGTTGATGTTTCAGTCATGGATATCCTTCCAGTCACATCGACTCATGAACCCATAAAATTATCTCGAAGAAGAAATTAATGATCATCTCCAAAAAATAAAGATTGGCGATGTTGTGATGGAGAGTGAGAAGGAATCCTACCTCCATCTCTTTCGAAGGTACTATTATCCAATTTTGCACACATGGCAAGATTGGACAACGGGGTCCTATCACGTTCAAAATGAAATAATAGTCCCAAGAACCCACCTTTGGTTATTAACGAGATGCAATAATTAAAAATAATTCCTAAATTGCATATGAAGAGATCACCTAAGCATCAAAAGGCACCCAGCTTGATCTCAACTCGGTGAAGAGTTCGTGGTCCAACTGATAAAGAATCCGGTGTCAAATTGATAGTCATCTCAGAAATCATCTCTATAGAGACTCTCAGTTGTAAGAGCCCGATGAGGTCTTGTTAAAGAAAAATATAGCTCGTTGAAAATTGACGAATGAAGGAATCTCTATAAGGATCTCGGTAGAGATCGATGCAGTGGTAACAAGAATGCCGGGCCAGGGTAAAAGTGAATACAGTATATATATTTTCGCACGACGTTGTTCAGACCTTCCTCGGCCGAGCATTCGGTGCACAGGCAAGCAAGCATGTTGTGGTATAGTAAGAGTTCTTTTGAGCACTTCCAACAAGTAGGTCATCCAACTACGTTTTTATCTATTCAGCATCGAATGCATCCTCGAATTTGGGATTTTCCCTCAAGATATTTTTATGAAAATCGATAAAGTGACAAAGAAGAGTGTTACTTGAGAGACTTGATGAAATTTATTACAAAGATTCTCTATCGAGACCTTACTTGTTTTACGATGCAACTCATGGAATCGAATCTCATAGAGGTGGAACTGTTTCATATCAGAATATTCATGAGGCACAATTTTCTTTGCAATTAAATGAGCATCTTCAATGAGTCACTAGGTTGGCAAGCATAAAGGTTTCTGTTGAAATTATCACACCTTACAAGCTACAGCTGAAATGTTTGCACTCAGAGTTTAATGTTATCCTTAAATCTGATGAAGGAAAAATCGGCAGGAGAAAAAATCGGGAGCACAATCATGGCAGACCGAGTAGGTAATCCCACGCATGGGAAATATTTTACTATCTTGCCAAGGTTGTGTGGTGAAGCTGAGGCCGGGGCCCGTGGATTAATTTGGCCGAGCCATTATGCGGGGATTCGGAGCTGGAATGCCAAGTGGGTTTTCATGGATGGCAAGCCAAAGAAGAAATTCCACGCGGGGGAGATTCAGGAAAGCACCGCCAAGTGGAAATTTTGGGTTGGTAAACCATGTTGTTCACTCCGCGTAGGGGAGAAATCGGATCAAACTGCCAAGCGTGGAAATATTACGATGGCTATCCATCATGAGACTTCCGCACGGGCCATGTAAATAGAATTCCACGTAGCTTGGAGTGGTCCGAGTCTTTGTGCGAGTCACCGGAGGATTAATAAGACAGTTGTGAATTGGAGTGGGTCATGGAGAAAACAACGTGACGTGATACCAATTTCAGTGGAGGCTACAGTCACTCGTCTCATTATGCAGATATTTGTCAAATGATATCGAGTAACATGGTGAGTGGGGGTCAGCGCTTGCAGTTTCGAATGCGTTGGAAAAGGAGAACATTTCAGAATTTAGCCTGAAGAATCACTCAGTTCACCACTATGAGGAAAGAAAGTGGCTTCGTATCTCACCCAACGAAGGCGATGCGTTAATGGCTCAGTCGGGGCTCATATGCGAAGAGTTTGACGGGAAAGCAATGCTGAAAACTCCACGACCTTCTCCTCATCCTCTGTACAATTCTGAACTTGATGTGGTCGTGAGACAAGCTCCCACGCATAGGCAGCAGCATGTTGCAGTACAATAGAAGCCTTTTGAACGCTTCCTAGCAAGCAGCTGTAGGAAACAAATATTCACTACCATGTACGATGGATTGGATTCACACTGTTCAAGGCTTCATAAAATTTTCCTGAATCGGGAGATGAAGTTTTATTACGGTGCAGAATGAAACGATTCACATTGCTCAAAGACTTCTTCTCCTAGAAGCAAATTGAATGTGAAGGTCAACTCTGAAATACCTGGTCGGCCGTTTTGTATGCCACATCTTTGTCACTTGTAAATGGTCTCTTTGAGAAACTTTATGGGCAGTAGGCAATATTTATACCCTTCCATTATGTACGTCCAATAAGACAATAAAAGTATTCTTTTACCAGGTTCGGAGGAACTATGTTTTTTTACAATTGACGGCTATTATATCAGCTTAAAGCTAATTTTATCTAGCTTATTTCTATTAGCTTTGATCCACGACTAAGGAAGAATTCATATGGTTGTTACTATACATTTTTTCCAAGGTCCTCTTGGTTTCCCCAGTGGTTCAATGTATTTTTTGAAGGGTTCTTTGGCAAAAAAAGTAGTCTCAAGGGTGTCTATTGACATGTTATGGGCATGAGCCTGGGTCATCATCATGGCAGTATTAGGTCTTTATTGATAATGGCATTTTCTCATCGTTTGGAAGGTACAAATTGTGCTTATTATGGCAAAGCCAAAACATTCTTACTACAAGTGTTATATGATGAGGAAGAATCCTGAGCATTGTGGTAAAACCATTATTTTTAGAAATATTGGGTTAAGCTCGGTATTCAAGTGAGTTTGAGCCCAGGAAAGGTAAGATTGTTTGCTGGATGAAGAGCTCGGTGACTTCGTAGTGAGCTCGTGGTGATGTTTCATGAAGTTTGAACGTGGAATGCATAAATGGCCTCAAGTTAACCAGAGGAAAATGATAAGAATCAAGTTTGATAGCTCGCCATTCGAAGGACTCAATGCAAAAGAGCCCGATTACCAAGGCAAGGAAAGAGTTAGTGCGGGGTCAAAAATCAAGTGCAACACCGAGTTAGAGGATTTGAAGCTCATCGAGTTTGGCTATGTGCAGACTCTATTCACATGGACCCCCCTCCTCTTCAAGTCAAACGGGTCAACAGGGGGTCCCGACATTATGTTAATTAAATTAATATTTTTATTTAAATATTTTAATAATAATATTTATTATTATTATTTAAATATTTTATTTAATATTTTTTAATTAATTGAGAAGACTAGGTCATCAGAAATTAATGACCCATGATGGAACCTTCTCGTGTGGTTCAACTAACTACAATAAATACATCATGGGCCTTCAATTTAGGAATGTAATTATGACCTTTCCTCTTCTTTCTCACATATTCTTCTATAAATGTAAGTTGAAGCTCATTTCAAAGGGTTCCAACAGCCTTCGCATAAAGTTGACAGCTTAGATATCTCGGTGAGTGTATACTTTTCAAGAATCCTCTCTCTCTCGCAAGTTGTTCTTGTGTGTTGAGAGAACTTTCAAGCCTTCTCTTCAAGACTCGTAATGGCAACTATTGCCTCTTCTCGAATGTATGATGCATTGTGCATGTTATTGAAGCAATAAAAGTGTGTGTTTTGTGACTAATCTCGGTCCTTTCATCCTTCTATGCTTCTTTGTGCCTTTCTCATACTTACAGGTACACTGTGCAAGTTTAAGTTCTATTGCAAGTTCTTGGAGTTTTGTGCTTATCGAGTGGTGAAGTATTGCATGCAGTTGAGTTGTGGTGTCTATTCACCCTTCTTGAGTTCATCCTTCTTCACTGGGAAACTGGTATACTTCTCGGTCTGATAAAGTTTAACAAAGGGAATGCGTGTCTCTTAGTTTGTGGTATCTTGTACCCTCTCTAAGTTACAGTAGGTGAAGTTGACCTGTGGTGCACACACCCTCTTCAAATTAACCCTTCCTAAGTCTAAAGACACCCTTTATTTGGTGCATCACCATCCCTAGTATAGTTTCATTTCTGTAAATCTCTTTCCCTAAAACCCCATGAAAATGTTAGCATAGGATTAGATAATCATTTTTGTTACACTAGGAGTAGTACAACACTTAGTTTAGGAAGAGGAAGCCGGCCTTCTCCGGAGGTTCACCTCGAGCCCAAGTCCCACAGCTTGAGAGGTGATCCCATGTGTCCCAATCACACCGAACATCCTATTCACATCCTGGCCATTCGGAGGGTGCAGTGATTTGGCGACAACAATTTTTGGCACGCCCGGTGGGACAGAGTTGGTACTTCTCTTCTCACTTACACAAGTCAAAGTACCTAGCGACTCTATATCTCTGGATTCCAAATCTCAAAGCAAGAACTTATGCGAAGAATTCAGATAAGAGCTTCTTCAAAGAAAGGAAAGTATCAGCATATCAAACTTTCCTTGTCTCCTCCAAAGAGAAGCAGAAGAGGCATTTCCACATCCCCAGTTGCAGATTTACCTAGTAGGGGTCATTCAACTCCTCCTTACGGAATATTTTTTCCACCCGTGAACAATCAACCTTTCGTTGCTATGGCGAGGAACCATGTTTTCCCCCTTTCAATGCAGCAGGTCCTCTCATGTTGGCTCAACGTGACCTCGATACCTATTGCGGCACTCAAAATTTTTCCCTTCTACACTGGGAAACTCACGTTACTCTAGTGGAACATATATTTGATGTAGCTAGCATCTGTGCAGTACATAATATCATCAAAGACAACGTTGCAGTTAGACTTCTTGCTACCTCTTTCAAGGGAAAAGCACTTCAATGGTTTCGCAGGTTAGGTGTTGGCACTATAACCACTTGGGATGAGTTGGGAGAAAAGCTATGTAAACAATTTGAAGACAAAAGTGATCACCTATCACTTTTGGAACAACTTACTACCATAAAGAGAGCTTCCCAAGAATACATGAGTGATTTCAACTTCCGATTCCATAGGACTTGGAATAGGATTCTGGCGCTCGTAAAGCCTTCTGCGCATAATGCATTCTTGTACTATTTACGAGCCTTGAATAGTGATGTAGCAGTTATGATCTAGTCCATGGGAGGGACTACACTTCCTGATGCTTACGAAGTTTCCATAAGTGCAGAGAATTCTTTGATTCAGCCGGAAAGATAGCTCCACGACCACCAATGCCCTTTTCTCCAGATCTTACGAATCATCAGCCTATCATTGCTCCTATTCTAGTAGACTCCAAGCAACCATCTCAATCTTCCCCTGCCTCTTCAAATGACCTATTTGAAGTCAAGTCACTACTGCAAAATTTTGGAAATGAGCTCGTTGCACTCAAAAGGCAACAATTTCAATACAATCATCCGTATCAGCCACAAAATCAGCAGTATCAAGCTAACCGTTCTCCTTTTCAAGGGAACAATCAGCCTCAAAATCAAACTACAAGTCAAGTTGCAAATGTTAGGCCCTTGAACTTTCGGAACCCTCTTGCAGCTAGCTCATCTAGAGCTATAGTACCTGTTCAAAATAATCTAGTTCAAGACTACGAATGGTGTTATCCTTGCTCTCAACCTCACAATCAAAATATTTGTCCCAATGGGGTTCTTAGCCAGGCCCTTATGGTTCAAAGTGTATCTGCCCCTTCAGAGTTAACAAACAATTCATCTACACAAGAAGTAGCAGATCAACCGCAGGCACCTAAAGAATCTGCTTTGCTAAGCTATCAAGCAAAAGATTTTTGCAGATTGAATATAGATTCTTCATTAGTGGCAGCAAAAACTCGTTCCAAAAAGAGAGAAATGGAGCCTCAACCTCTCAAAGCTGATCTGGAATCCACTTCTCAACCTAGGTTTCAAATGAAAGTTGATAAAAATGGAGGAAATAAATCACTAGAAACACCGGCTAGCCACATCGCAGGGAAAGATGGTTCTCCAGGCATCACGGTACCCAACAAACATTTTCCAAAGGAGGACCCCAATGCCCAAAAAAGTGTCATCAAATTTGGAGTGATTCCCTTCAGCATAGTAGAACAAATGAAGAAAACCAATCTGAGCGTTACCATGTGGGTCACACTCTCAATCCCTTCCCAAAGAAACCTGTTGCGAGAAGCTCTGAATAGTTTTAGTATAACCAGCGGATCACCAAGCCATGGAGTGACAAATGCTACAAATTTGTGTCAACCGGAAGGGAAAATCATTCCTACGGCAGACAAACCACTGCCATTCTACATTTCCCTTATCATTGGCAACCACCTGGTACATAATTGCATGATCGATTCTAGTGCCAGTAGCTCTATCATGCCGAAACAAATTGCAGATGTACTAGGCATACAATATGTGCCAGTTACAAGAGGGGTTATTCAGCTAGATGGCACAGCTATTAAGACTATTGGGGTTATCAAAGGACTTCAACTTACCATTCATGCATGCCCAAGTTTGTCATTCACCCAAGACATATCGGTCATCGATCTCCCTCCCCTCTTTGCCATCTGCCTATCACGGGATTTCACCGCCAAGATGGGCGGTTACCTATCAGCCGATTGGTCACATATGATTATCAAGACTCGATATGGAACCAAAGTAACTATAAGGGCATAACCAATCTGCCATAATCATGTAGAACCCTACACTACTAGTCCCATAAATGGAAATTACACCATCGGTGATCCAGAAGAGGAAGATGCCGATCATGAACCAACCACCCTTGTTGAGGAAGTTCCTGATACTTTGCTGGATGAAGTAAGTAGAGATCATCAATACGATCCCTACGCTAATGTATTGGCAGAAGAAGAATTTGGTTTACCGTCTTGGAAGAAACAGATTAGGTACTTATCGTATCCATGAAGAATATACGATCATACCACAACTTGTCAAAAACCAAGTGATTCTAAAGGACTGTGGCAATTTTTCTTTGATGGCTCAAGAAGTAAGAATGGATCCAGTGTAGGTGTCATGTTAATTTCTCCAGAGGGAGATAAGTACTTCTCATCTTTTTGGTTGTAGTTCAATTGCACTAACAATGTTGCTAAATACGAGGCTCTTGTGCAAGGAATTCAGCTAGCCCAAAGGAAGGGAATCAAGGCCCTAACTGTTTTTGGAGATAGTGAGTTAGTTTTTCATCAAGTTTCGGCACGTAGTGCATCCAAAAATGATCTTTTAAGATCATATAAGAATCGATTCTGGGACTTGATTGAAGATTTTGAAGCTTTTGGAATCCATGCAATCCCTAGAGATCAAAATCAAGATGCAGATAGGCTTGCTACAATTGGTTCACAATACAACATACCAGTTGATATCATGAAAGAAGGGCAGAAATTTGTTAAAATGGTGGTTTGACCAGCAGTCCCTGATAATGTGAGTAGTTGGCAAGTGTTTGATAGTGACAAACAAATTGTCCTCTTCCTACAAGAAGAGGCAGAGTTTGCTACAAAGAATCAAGATAAGTTACAGGAGTCATATGGTGAGAAAATTATCCAATTGAAAAGTAACAAGTTACCAAAAGTTTTAGTCACTTTGGAATCCATTTTCAATTCAGATGATCAAGCCACAAGACAAAGCCCTAACATGGTGGTCAGAGAAGAATATTTTGAGGAAGTTGAAGTATCAAATGAAATATCTCTTAAGATCATAAAAGTGTGTACTTCTGAAGAGAAAGAAGCTTTCATCAAACTTTGTCAAGAGTATCATGACATCTTTGCATGGAGCTATAAAGATCTGCGTGGTTTTGATCTAGGTCTAGCACAACATACCATCGAACTGGATCCTAATGCTAAGCCGCTTCACAAAAACAGAGACAATTAATCCCAAAATTGAGCCACTAATGAGAAAGGAGCTAACCAAACTCATCGAGGCTTGTATAATTTTTCCCATCAAGCATTCCTCATGGGTAGCCAATTTGGTGCTCGTGAGGAAGAAGAATGGAGAGATCCGGTTATGCATAGATTTTAGGGATTTGAATCATGCATCATTAAAAGACCATTATCCTCTTCCATCAATGGAGTAGATCCTTCAAACGGTGGCAGGAGCTCAAATATTTTCTTTGCTCGATGGATATTCAGGTTACAATCAAATCCTAGTCCAAGAATCCGACCAATTCAAAACGGCTTTCACTACCAAGTGGGGCACGTATGCCTACAATAAAATGCCATTCGGATTGTCCAATGCCGGGCTACTTTCCAAAGAGCCATGGACATGGCATTTAAGGGACTAATCAATGATATTATTTTAGTTTACCTTGATGATATAATTGTATACTCTAAGCATGCAGAAGATCACATCACGCATCTAAGGAAAGTTTTCCAAAGGTGTAGGGAATTTGGGGTTTCACTTAACCCCAAGAAATGTATTTTCACAGTGCACGAGGGAAAATTGTTGGGGCATGTGGTTTCAGCAGAAGGATTATCAATCAATCCAGCCAGATTCATTCAATTATGTCCTTATCTCTCCCAAGTCACAAGAAGGGCCTCCAGATTTTTCTAGGAACCATAAATTTCGTGCAGAGATTCATCCCTCAATTCGCGACATTGGCTAAACCACTGACAGCCATGCTAAAGAAAAACATGCCATTCTCATGGACAAAGGAAGGATGAGAAATCTTTAAAGCTATCAAAATAGCCATTTCTCAAGCTCCCATGCTTGTGAACCCTAGGTTTGACAAATATTTTATCCTTTATGCTTTTGCAGGTCAAGAGAGCATTTCAGGGATCCTCACCCAACAAAACAACAACCTGATGGAGCAACCAATCGCTTTCTTCAGTCAATCCCTCAAAGACTACGAGTTCAAATACTCATTCATTGAAAAGCAAGTCTTTGCGGTTATTCGAGCTTTGAAGAAATTCAAGCACATGTTGTCCAACAACAAGATTCATCTGATGGTGTCTCATCCAGGTGTCAAGGAGTTTTTGCTGAACAAAGAAATGAATGAAAAGCGTGCTGGATGGATCACGAAGGTAATGGAGTATGATGTGCACATCAAAGTCACTAAACTTGTCAGAGGTAAGGGTTTATGTCAGCAACTTGCAACAGACATGGAATCAAAAAGTAATGAGGACGTGACACTCCTAAATACTGATGAGGATGTTGATCAAGCTGATTGGTTATCCAAAATGAAGAATTTCATCTTCTCGGGAGCATACCCGCAAACATGGATAAAAACCAAAGATGAACTTTCTGTCTTCAATCTATCCCATATGTTTTGATAGATAGCATTCTCTTTCGAAAATATTTGAACAGCATCCTCCTTCGGTGCATAGGACCAGAACAGGTCAGTAAGATACTAGAAGAGTTTCATAATGGCCTATCTGGAGGACATTATTCTGCACAAACAACAACTACCAAGATCATGCGAGCTGGCTACTATTGGCCAAATTTATTCAAGGATGCCCATCTTTGGGTAAGGAAATGTAAGGAATGTGCCCTTTTCACAGGTAAGCAGAAACTGGAAGCTCTTCCGCTGCATCCAATTCAAGTGGATCAACCCTTTGTTCAATGGGGGTTGGACTTCATTGGAATGATTAATCCTCCATCCAGTGATGGACATAAGTGGGTCCTTACCGCAACAGACTATTTTACTCGATGGACAGAGGCGGTAGCATTAAAAGAGAGCAATGAAAAGGCAGTTCTAGATTTTTTGGAGGGTATAATGATGAGGTTTGGTGTTCCATTTACAGTCATTTCAGACAACGCGCTAGCTTTTCTTGGTATGAAATTGAGTGAATGGGCTGTTAAAAATGGGGTATACCTCAAAACTTCGTCCAATTACTATCCTCAAGGAAATGGATTGGCTGAGTCTAGCAACAAAAACCTCATAAGGATTATTAAGCGCACAATGGAGACTAACAAGAGGACTTGGCATACACAGCTTAAGACTGCCTTATGGGCAGATCGAATCACACCTAAAAGGGCCATCGGAAATTCTCCTTTCGTTTTGGTATATGGAAGAGAGGCAAAACTCCCACTCTCATTGGAGTTACCTTCTTTGGAGTTAGCTCATCAACTTGAAGTTATAGAGAGTGATCCTCTGACAGTAAGGTTTGTTGAACTCATGGAGTTAGAGGAAGTACGAGATAAGGCTATGAAAAATTTGGAGCAGCATCAGGCTCAAGTTAAGAAATATTTTGACAAGAAGGCGTCGCGATGCATTTTCAAGAGGGAGATTTAGTTCTCAAATGGGATGAAGACAAGGCCAAACCAGGCAAGCATGCCAAGTTTGATGCTCTGTGGAGTGGGCCATACATCATCACAAGTTGCAAAGAGGAAAATTCATTTCATCTATCTAGGCTCAATGGAGAAGAACTGCCCATTCATGTGAATGGGATACATCTCAAAGCTTGTTTTTGAGAAGCGTTCCACCCTTGTACAATTAAATTAGGTGTTTTCCTCCAAGTGCTTATGCACATTGTTGTGTGTTGTTGTTTTGCTTTCCTTGTTGTTGTGTGTTGTGTTGTTCTGCACTTTGTTCATCACTGGAAGGTGTCAAGGAGAAGAAAGGTTCAATGTTTCCATAACAGTTCAAAATCTGCTTCATTCAAATTTTTGTAGTGTTCCATGGATGTCAAGCATTCAATAGATTCAGTATACTTCATGCTTAGCATTCCAGGGAGGTCTAGGATATCAGCAATGTTCAAGGAGATTCCGGGATGTGTCAAAGAAAATCATACTACTTTCAGGATTCCAACATAGACTCCATGCCCAATGGATGACTTAAGGCTACTTGAATCATGCTTAGCAGGAAATCATCCCCGAGAGGTCACCAAAAATGTTATCCAATTTTACACACATGGCAATATTGGACAACGGGGTCCTATCACGTTCAAAATGAAATAATAGTCCTAGGAACCCACCTTCGGTTATTAATGAGATGCAATAATTAAAAATAATTCCTAAATTGCATATGAAGAGATCACCTAGCATCGAAAGGCACCCAGTTGATCTCAACTCAGTGAAGAGTTCAGGGTCGAGTTGATAAAGAATCCGGTGTCAAATTGATAGTCATCTCGGAAATCATCTCGGTAGAGACTCTCAGTTGTAAGAGCTCGATGAGGTCTTGTTAATGCAAAATATAGCTCGTTGAAAATTGACGAATGAAGGAAACTCTATAAGGATCTCGGTAGAGATCGATGCAGGCGGTAACAAGAATGCCGGGCCAGGGTATAAGTGAATACAGTATATATATTTTCGCTGACGTTGTTCAGACCTTCCTCGGCCGAGCATTCGGTGCACAGGCAGCAAGCATGTTGCGGTATAGTAAGAGTTCTTTTGAGCACTTCCAACAAGCAGGTCGTCCAACTACGTTTTTATCTATTCAGCATCGAATGCATCCTCGAATTTGGGATTTTCCTTCAAGATATTTTTATGAAAATCGATTAAGTGACAATGAGAGTGTTACCGGGAGACTTGATGAAATTTATTACAAAGATTCTCTATCGAGACCTTACTTGTTTTACGATGCAACTCATGGAAGCGAATCTCATAGAGGTGGAACTGTTTCATATCAGAATATTCATGAGGCACAATTTTCTTTGCAATTATATGAGCATCTTCAACGAGTCACTAGGTTGGCAAGCATAAAGGTTTCTGTTGAAATTATCACACCTTACAAGCTACAGCTGAAATGTTTGCACTGAGAGTTTAATGTTATCCTCAAATCTGATGAAGGAAAACTCGGCAGGAGAAAAAATCGGGAGCACGATCATGGCAGACCGAGTAGGTAATCCCGCGCATGGGAAATATTTTACTATCTTGCCAAGGTTGCGTGGCGAAGCTGAGGCCGGGGCCCGTGGATTAATTTGGCCGAGCCGTTATGCGGGGATTCGGAGCTGGAATGCCAAGTGGGTTTTCATGGATGGCAAGCCAAAGAAGAAATTCCACGCGGGGGAGATTCAGGAAAGCACCGCCAAGTGGAAATTTTGGGTTGGTAAACCATGCTGTTCACTCCACGTAGGGGAGAAATCAGATCAAACTGCCAAGCGCGGAAATATTACAATGGCTATCCATCATGAGACTTCCGTACGGGCCATGTAAACAGACTGCATAGCTTGGAGTGTTCTGAGTCTTTGTGCAAGTCACCGGGAGGATTAATAAGACAGTTGTGAATTGGAGTGGGTCATGGAGAAAACAACGCGACGTGATACCAATTTCAGCGGAGGCTACAAGCCGCTCGTCTCATTATGCAGATATTTGTCAAATGATATCGAGTAACATGGCGAGTGGGGGTCAGTGCTTGCAGTTCGAATGCGTTGGAAAAGGAAAACATTTTGGAATTTAGCCTGAAGAATCACCACCACTGTGAGGAAAGAAAGTGGCTTCGTATCTCACCCAACGAAGGCGATGCATTAATGGCTCAGTCGGGGCTCAAATGCGAAGAGTTTGACGGTAAAGCAATGCTAAAAACTCCACAACCTTCTCCTCGTCCTCTGTACAATTCTGAACTTGATGTGGTCATGAGACAAGCTCCCACACATAGGCAGCAGGCATGTTGCAGTACAGTAGAAGCCTTTTGAATGCTTCCAGCAAGTAGTCAGTAGGAAACAAATATTCACTATCGTGTACAATGGATTGCAGTCACGCTGTTCAAGGCTTCATAAAATTTTCCTAAATCAGGGAGATGAAGTTTTATTACGGTGCAGAATGAAACAATTCACATTGCTCAGCACTTCTTCTCCTAGAAGTGAATTGAATGTGAAGGTCAACTCTGAAATACCCGGTCGCCCATTTTGTATGCCACATATTTTTCACTTGTAAATGGTCTCTTAGAAAATCAGGGGCATAGGCAATATTTATACCCTTCCATTATGTACTTCCAATCAGACAATAAAAGTATTCTTTTACTAGGTTCGGAGGAACTGTGTTTTTTTTACAATGGACGGTTATATCTTTGCAGCTTTCAAGCTAATTTTATCTAGCTTATTTCTATTAGCTTTGATCCACAACTAAGGAAGAATTCATATGGTTGTTACTATACATTTTTACAAGGTCCTCTTGGTTGCCCCAGGTGGTTCAATGTATTTTTGAAGGGTTCTTTGGCCAAAAATCAGTCTCAAGGGTGTCTATCGACATGTTATGGGCATGAGCCTAGGTCATCATCATGGCAGTATTAGGTCTTTATTGATAATGGCATTTTCTCATCGTTTGGAAGGTACAAATTGTGCTTATTATGGAAAATCCAAAACATTCTTACTACAAGTGTTATATGATGAGGAAGAATCCTGAGCATTGTGGTAAAACCATTCTTTTTAGAAATATTGGGTTAAGCTCGGTATTCAAGTGAGTTTGAGCCCAGGAAAGGTAAGATTGTTTGCTGGATGAAGAGCTCGGTGACTTTGTAGTGAGCTCATGGTGATGTTTCATGAAGTTTGAACGTGGAATGCATAAATGGCCTCGAGTTAACTAGAGGAAAATGATAAGAATTGAGTTTGATAGCTCGCCATTCGAAGGACTCAATGCAAAAGAGCCCGATTACCAAGGCAAGGAAAGAGTTAGTGCGGGGTCAAAAATCGAGTGCAACACCGAGTTAGAGGATTCGAAGCTCATCAAGTTTGGCTATGTGCAGACTCTATTCACATGGACCCCCCTCCTCTTCAAGTCAAACGGGTCAATAGGGGGTCCCGATATTATGTTGATTAAATTAATATTTTTATTTAAATATTTTAATAATAATATTTATTATTATTATTTAAATATTCTTTTAATTAATTGAGAAGACTAGGTCATCAGGCAATTAATGACCCATGATGGAACCTTCTCAGGTGGTTCAACTAACTGCAATAAATACATCATGGGCCTTCAATTTAGGAATGTAATTATGACCTTTCCTCTTCTTTCTCACATATTCTTCTATAAATGTAAGTTGGAAGCTCATTTCAAAGGGTTCCAATAGTTCAGACAAGTTGGACAGTTAGATATCTCAGGTGAGTGTATACTTTTCAAGAATCCTCTCTCTTCTGCAAGTTGTTCTTGTGTGTTGAGAGAATTTTCAAGCCTCCTCTTCAAGACTCAGTAATGGCAACTATTGCCTCTTCGAATGTATGATGCATTGTGCATGTTATTGAAGAAATAAAAGTGTGTGTTTCGTGACTAATCTCGGTCCTTTCATCCTTATGTGCTTCTTTGTACCTTTCTCATACTTGCAAGCACATTGTGCAAGTTTAAGTTCTATTACGTGTTCTTGGAGTTCTCACGCTTATCGAGTGGTGAAGTATTGCATGCATGTAGTTGAGTTGTGGTGTCTGTTCACCCTTTTTGAGTTCATCCTTCTTCACTGGGAAACCGGTATACTTCTTGAGTCCGATAAAGTTTAACAAAGGGAACGTGTGTCTCTTAGTTTCTCGGTATCATGTACCCTCTCTAAGTTCAGCAATAGGTGAAGTTGACCTATGGTGCACACACCCTCTTCAAATTAACCCTTCCCGAGTCTGAAGACACCCTTTATTTAGTGCATCACCATCCCTAGTATAGTTTCATTTCTCGTAAATCTCTTTCCCTTAGGATTAGATAATCATTTTTGTTACACTAGGAGTAGTACAACACTTAGTTTAGGAAGAGGAAGCCACCTTCTCTGGAGGTTCACCTCGATCCCAAGTCCCACGCTTGAGATGTGATCCCATGTGTCCCAATCACACCGAACGTCCTATTCACATCCCGGCCATTCGGAGGGTGCGGTGATTTGGCAACAACATGTACATATACCTATTCACTTTTGTTTATAAGGAACTCCATCAAGTAATTTGGGTGGAACGATCTATTGAGCTAGTAGATGGTCTTAAGCCCATAAATAAAATGCCATATAGAATGAATCTTAGTTTTTCCAAGACTGTAAAAGAATAAATAGATAAGTTGCTTGATGCGGGATTCATATTTACATGGATAATTCGAATGGGTTTCTCCCATTATGATCTCAATAAAAAAGAATGGGAAGCTACGCATTCGTGTTGATTATAGGAAGCTCAATAATTAAACAAAGAAGGATCATTACCCTCTTCCATTCTCGAGATCAGATCTTGAATGAAGTAGCTAGCCAGAGTGCAATAGTTTTGTTGATGGATATATTGGATACACCTAAGTTCGTATAGAAGAGAAACATCAGCTAAAGACCATGTTCACCACTCCTTGGGAACGCTTTGCTTATAGAGTTATGCCTTTTTGGTTATGTAATGTGCTAGAAACGTTCTAGTGTTTGATGAATATGTTGTTTGAACCCTACATTGGAAACTTCATCGAAGTATTTCTGGATGATTTTTGCATCTATGGGAGCAAGATGGACCACCTGCACTAGATGGAGACAACATTTCAAAGGTTAGATGAAGCACAAGCCTCACTAAACCCTAGAAAGTGTGTCTCTGCATGTTCTAAAAGTGTTTTGTTAGGGCATGTTGTAACCAGATAAGGTATTGGTGCAGATCCTGATAAAGTTTCAAAAATCAAAGAGTTACCATTTCCTAAGAATAAAAGTAAGTTGAGATCATTTTTAGGCCATGTGGGTTACTATAGAAAGTTCATCAAGAATTTCTCAAAGATTACATAGCCACTAACCCAGTTCTTAAAGAAGGATGTTACTTATGAACAAGGAAAGAAGGCACATGAAGCTTTTGAATAAGCTGAAGGATGCTTTGGTTTCTTCACCTATTTTAAAGAATCCGAATGGAGCAAGCCACTCATTGTGTATATTGATGCTTCGGATGCAGCACTAGGAAGTACTCACGAACCAAAATGATGAAAATGGGAATGATCATCCAGTTTACTTTGGGAGAAGACAAATGATCGGTGCTCGTGTAAACTATACTTTGCGTAATTAAAAAGAGGATTTAGCTATCATTTTTGGTGTAAAAAAATTTGGAAATTACTTGCTAGGGTAGAAGTTATAGTTGTAATAGATCATCGGGCTCTAAAATATATTGTAAATAAGCCTAACCCATCGGGAGGATAGCAAGATGGATAATTTTGCTACAAGAATTTGAATTTGATATTATAGATAGGTCCGGGAAAGAAGCATGTAAATGCGATGCACTCTCTTGAGACTATGATGGTTTAGGTTCATGTTGTGATGATGATGATTTCCCAGGATGCGAATTGTTATCCCTTGACACAATCCCTAGTGAATACATAGATATTTGGAATTATCTCGAATGAATATAATTTTCTGATGGTTTTAATGCAAATACGAAGAGGAAGATTACTCAATCCAGTCATCCATATTCTATTCTCGCATGGAGTATTATTCGAATAGGACCATATGGACAGAAAAGATGGTAGTTGGATGTGATCAAGGGAAGGAGATAATAGAAGAATTCCACAATTGTACATATGGCGAGACACTTCTTTGGACAACTTACGCAAGAAGTATCTTGGACTCGAGTTATCACTAACCCACTCTTTTAAGAGATTGTTATAATTATTGTAAGACATGTGATATTTTTCAAACACATGGTAACCATAAGACTTCATCAGCTCCATTATGTCCTATTCTTCAACTTGATCTCTTTGAAAAGTGGGAAATAGATATTATCGGTCCACTTCAACTAACCCACACCAAAATAAGTATATTTTAGTTGCCACATGTTTATCTAACCAAGTGGGTTGAAGCTAGGCCATTCAAAACAAATTCCATGGATGAAGTGGCAAGGTTCATATATGAACGCATTGTCACTAGATTTGGTTGTCCATTAGAAATTGTAATGCGGATCAACAAAGCCACTTCATTAATGAGGTGGTAGAAACCATATTCAACAAGTTTTAAATTAAGCACATGAGGAAACAACATACAATCCAAGCACAAATGGACAAGTGAAACGAACAAATTTTGTCTTGTGTCAAATTCTAGAAAAAGATACACCTTGCAAGTACATAAGTGGGATAAAAGGATTCATGCGGCATTGTAGGCATATAGGAAACATCAAAGTCAGCAACAGGATACTCCCCATTTTAGTTGGCTTATGGCATTGATCCGGTTCTTCCTATTGGGTTTGATATTCCCACTATGAGAGTTATGAAAAATGAAAGGATGAATGAAAGTGATTAAGTAAAAGAAAGGTTGGTACATCTTCATTTGCTAGAGGAAATGAGAGAAATAGCGAAGGATACAAGCTATAAGAAGAAAATGAAGCAGAAGGATTACTTTGATCAAAAGATCTGTTGGTCTCCATTTCATGTGAATGACTTGGTTCTAATATATGATTACAGATACAAAAAAGAAGGCAGAGAAAATTTCTTCCCAAATGGATGGGGCCCTACAAAATAGCAGCAGTGCATTAAATGGTACATATCGAATAGAGGAATTAGATGGCACTCCCATTACGAAATGGGTCAACCACGACAAGTTAAATATTTTCCAAGCACCGATTAGTCTATTCGAGGACATAGTAGAAGGTAGGAAGGGGAAGATGTCGACACTAAAATTTTCCTCCGTAATTTCTATTTCCTTAATGTATGTATTGTGAATAAGATGTTGTTAAGTATCGTTAGTAGTAACATCCGATAAAGATAATGACATTGCTAAGTACGATGCTTGCCCAATAATGTATAGTACAAAGTAATAGTCAAAGTACAATAGGAATGTTGTGGTAAAAATAAATATTTATCGTAAGTGGTTCGGTAATGTTAAAATGTCAAAGTTAGGGTAAGTAGAGAAGTAGGGTCTACATGATTAGGAATTGGAAATATTATATTAGTAATAAGGACAAGGAGTGATGTCATAAATATTTTGTCTATTTTATTTGTAAAAATTCTAAAAAGGTGGAACCCATGTGAAATGATAAGGTTTATCTTATCTTAAAAGATAAACTTACATGTAAAGATAAGGTTAAGGTATGGAATATGATTCGTCGAGTAGATTTCTTATCCTATATTAGAGATAAGGTGGATAAGCCCTGAAAGTTCAATAAATAAAAATGCCTCCCCCTTATTTAGCATAGAAGAAAGTAGTGAGAAATATTGTATGAGTAAGTGTGTAAAGGAAGCCATCATTTAGAAGGTGTGTTAAATAAGCCATTAAGAGGTGTAATTGTGAAGTTATCCAATATTTATTGTTGGAAAGCAAGTGAATTTAGTACACTTGAAGTACCTCATGGGTGAGATTGTAACAATTTCATGTTGTTATTATAATTTACACTTATATTTTAGATTTTCCATCATTCCTTTGTACCATAGTCTATGGTATTCTCGTGTTATGTTTGTTGTTATGTTTCCAGATTACATCCATTAAAATAAAAGCTATGCATTAGTAAATAATCATAGCACAAGGAGTTCTCGTTGGAGAATTATCATAGTGACGAATTGGTGATGACATTTTGGTTACTCCGCTTTAGGGACCATTCCTCGTTGGTGGATTTTCTCGGAGAGATATTCCCAATTAGTTAGAAATGATTTGGAGAGTAACCTTGTTTTTACTGTGCATAGTAGTTACAATGGTAAAGTCACTTTTTACCATGAATAGTATTTACTGCAATAACTTCACTTTTTTCTATGAATAGTGTTTACCACTGTAAAGTTAGTTTTTACCATAGTAAGTCAATTTTTACCATAGTTTACCATGGTCATTTCTATTTTATTGTAGAAAGGTGTAAAGTCACTTTGTATTATAGCGTTTCCAATTATTTGTGCACATAAGTCTTGTTGATTGTATTTTTGGGTTGGTATTTTACTATGGTTACTTTTGAAAATGGGGAAGATTCCTATTTTTTCTGCCTAATCTAATGAAGATGTTTCCTCTTTCATTCAAGAATTTAAACGATCTTGCATTTGTAATGGCCTCATAAGAAGGGAACAATGGAATGAATTTTTTCCTAACTTTTTGGATGGTTAAGCCCTTAGGTGGTTTGAAACACTAGGTGATAATGTGAAAAACTCATGGGATTTATTAACTGAAATTTTTCTTGAATAATTTGGTGAACAATAGAAATATGCAGATCTCATGATCGATATCACAAATCTATCCCAAGGAGAGAAGGAGAAGATAAGGGATTATCATGCTCATGTTCTATAGCTAAGGAGGAAGCTCGATGCCCAAATCCGGAAGGAAAGATTAGCAGATGGGTTGATGAATGGTGTGGATAATATCCTCTATAAGCACTTCATTCTTGGGATAAAGCTAGAGATCAGACAATGAGTGAAGTATGACCACCCAGTGACCCTTGAAAAAGAAAATGAGATTTCAAGAAGGTAAGAAGAAATCATGGAAGAAGAGCCCAAATAAATTGTTGCTAAGGTAGAGCCTACACCAACACCTTTGGTCTAGAATCCACAACCACTCTTGGTGAGCAAAAATATTTCTCCTAGTACATCTACTGAGTATGAAGATCTGCTCAGGAAGATCGGCTAGTTAACTATTAATTTTCTTCAAGGAAAAAAATTAGTTCTCGGGGAGGAGATATAGGTCCAAAAGAAATATTTTTGAAGTTGTATGTTATGGTTGTCATAAAAAGGGTCATTATAAGTATATTTGTCCAGATAGAGCTTCCACATCTGGTACAAGAGATAATGATAAAGGAAAATCACATGTGAATTCTTTTGATGTAGTAGATATGAGCATAAATAATTAAGCATATGTGTTTGTAACAAAAAAAGAAATAAATAAAAATATAACCAAGATGGAAATGATCCTAAGAATATGAAAGGAGAAACTAGTAAGAAACATAGGAGAAGAAAGTTGGGTGTGTAGGATTTTTTGATTTCACAAGGACAAGGACCATACTCCATCTTAGAATATCTATCCAAAAGTCCTACAAATATTACATATGGTCAACTCCTGGCTATGTCTTCTGAGAAGAGGTGGGAGCTGTGAAGTGGACTCAATGCTTGACGAAGGAAGGAGGTTGAGGTCCCTGTTTTGGAGGTAGAGGTGGATCCCTACGCTCCACAAGCTGAGGTATTATGTAATGATATTTCAATTCATGATGTCTTAGTTGATGGAGGTGTTGTAGTTAATGTAATGACCGAGTCTGTAATGAATATGTTGGGTTTAAAAATTGATCACCCCTCAACACTTATGTTAAGGTCATTAAATAAGGGAAAAACTAAACCAAAAGGTGTTATTTCAAATGTGACAATATCTGTTATGGGTGTTATATGTGTGGTAGACTTTCAGGTGATGAAAAATGGTACTATTGCATACCCAATGTTGTTGGGAAGGCCATGGCTAAGGAGAGTTCATGCAAGAAACTACTGGAATGAAGGCTTCATGACACTTGGACATGATAGAGAGAGGGTGAAGATAAACATGATCCCTCGGCATCATAAGGCATAACCTGTGGATTCAAGTGATGAAACTAATGATTGGACATCCTCTGATTACTCCAGTACCATGAAGTGGAGATAGAAGATAAATAAAGTGAGGTTGATGTTTAAGTCATGGATATCCTTCCAGTCACACCGACTCATGAACCCATAAAATTATCTGAAGAAGAAATTAATGATCATCTCCAAAAATAAATATTGGTGATGTTGTGATGGAGAGTGAGAAGGAATCCTACCTCTAGCTCTTTCAAAGGTACATACACCTATTCACTTTTATTTACAAGGAACTCCATCAATTAAGTTGGGTAGAACATTATATTGAACTAGTAGATGGTGCTAAGCCCATAAAGCAAGTGCCATATAGAATGAATCCTAATTTTTCCAAGACTGTAAAAGAAGAAATAGATAAGTTACTTGATGTAGGATTCATATTTTCTATGGAGAATTTAGAATGGCTTTCTCCTATTGTGATCTCAATGAAAAATAATGGGAAGCTACACATTTGTGTTAATTATAGGAAGCTCAACAAGGCAATAAAGAAGGATCATTACCCTCTTCCATTCTCAAATTAGATCTTGAACGAAGTAGCTAGCCAGGAGTGCTATAGTTTTGCTAATGGATATAACAGATACAACCAAGTTCATATAGCAGAGAAAGATTAGCTAAAGATCACGTTCATCACTCCTTGGGGAATGTTTTCTTATAGAGTTATGCCTTTTGGGTTGTGTAATGCTTCAGAAACATTCCAACGCTTGGTGAATAGGGTGTTTGAATCCTACATTAGAAACTTCATCGGAGTATTTCTCGGATGATTTTCGCATCTATGGGAGCAAGATGGACCACTGCACCAAATGGAGACAACATTTCAAAGGTTAGATGAAGCACAAGCCTCGTTAAACCCTAGAAAGTGTGTCTCTTGCATGTTCTAAAGGTATTTTATTACGGCATGTTGTATCCAGAGATGGTATTGGTACTGATCCTAATAAAGTTTCAAAAATCAAAGAGTTACCATTTCCTATGAATAAAAGTAAGTTGAGATCATTTTTAGGCCATGTGGGTTACTATAGAAGGTTCATCAAGAATTTCTCAAAGATTGCACAGCCACTAACCCAGTTCTTGAAGAAGGATGTTACTTATGAACTAGGAAAGAAGGCACATGAAGCTTTTGAACAACTGAAGGAGGCTTTGGTGTCTTCACCTATTTTAAAGAATCTAGACTGAGAGCAAGCCATTCATTATGTATATTGATGCTTCAGATGCAACACTAGGAAGTACTCTAAGCCAAAATGATGAAAATGGGAATGATCATCCAGTTTACTTTGGGAGTAGACAAATGAGCATTGTTGAGGTAAATTATACTATAATTGAAAAAGAGGCTCTAGCTATCATTTTTTTGTAAAAAAAGTTTAGAAATTAGTTACTAGGGCAAAAGTTTACAGTTATAATGAGATCATCGAGCTCTAAAATATATTGTAAATAAGCCTAACCCATCGGGGAGGATAATAAGATGGATCATTTTGCTACAAGAATTTGAATTTTATATTATAGAAAGGCTAGGAAAGAAGCATGTAAATGCGTATGCACTCTCTCGAGCCTATGATGGTTCAGTTCATCTTATGATGATGATTATTTCTCGATGCAACATTGTTATCCCTTGACATAATCCCTAGTGAATACATAGATATTTGGAATTATCTCGAATGAATTCAAGTTTCTGATGGTGCCAATGCAAAGACAAAGAGGAAGATTACTCAATCCAGTCATCCATATTCTGCTTTTGCATGGAGTATTATTCCGAATAGGACCGGATGGACATCTGAGATAAGAGGGCATTGGACGTGATCAAGGGAAGGATCTAATAGAAAAATTCCACAATGGTACATGTGGAGGAAACTTCTCTGGATAGCTTACACCAAGAAGGATCTTTGATGCAAGTTATCACTGGCCCACTCTTTTAAGAGATTGTTATAATTATTGTAAGACATGTGATATTTGTCAAACACATGGTAACCATAAGAATTCATTAGCTCCATTATGTCCTATTATTCAACTTGGTCCCTTTGAAAAGTGGGGAATAGATATTATAGGTCCACTTCCAACTATCCCATACCAAAATAAGTATATTATAGTTGTCAAAGATTATCTAACCAAGTGGGTTGAAGCTAGGCCATTGAAAACAAATTCCATGGATGAAGTGGCAAGGTTCATATAGGAATGCATTATCAATAAATTTGGTTGTCCATTAGAAATTGTAATAGATCAAGGAAGCCACTTCATTAATGAGGTGGTAACCCTAGTCAACAAGTTTTCTATTAAGCACAGGGAGGCAACAATATACAAGACAAGTACAAATAGACAGGTGGAACGAACAAATTTTGTGTTGTGTCAAATTCTAGTAAAAGATGCAGCCTTGCAAGTACATAAGTGGGATAAAAGGATTCATGCAAGCATTGTGGGCATATAGGGAAACATCAAAGTTAGCAACATGATACTCTCCATTTCAGTTGGCTTATGGCATTGATCCAGTTCTTCCTATTGAGTTTGATATTCCCACTGTGAGAGTTATGAAAAATGAAAGGATGGATGAAAGTGATTAAGTAAAAGAAAGGTTGGTACATCTTCATTTGCTAGAGGAAATGAGAGAAATAGTGAAGGATACAAGCTATAAGAAGAAAATGAAGTAGAAGGAATAATTTGATCAAAAATCTGTTGGTCTCTATTTTATGTGAATGAATTGGTTCTAGTATATAGTTCCAGATACAAAAAAGAAGGTAGAGAAAAATTCTTCCCAAATGGATGGGGCCCTAGAAAATAGTAGTTGTGCATGAAAATGGTACATATCGACTAGAGGAATTGGATGACACTCCCATTACGAAATGGGTCAACCATGACAAGTTAAATATTTTCCAAGCACCAGAATAGTCTACTCCGAGGATGGAGTAGAAGCTAGGAAGGGGGAAGATGTCGACATTAAAATTTTCCTCCGTAATTTCTATTTCATTAATGTATTTATTAGTAATAGAATGTTTTTAAGTATAATTAGTAGTAGTGTCGATAGAAGATAATGACGTTACTGTATGCGACATTTGCCCGATAATATATAGTATGGTAATGTCAAAGTACAATAGGAATGTTGTGGTAATAAGAAAATATTTTTCGTAAGTAGTTCGGTAATGTTAAAATGTCAAAGTTAGGGTAAGTAGAGAAGTAGGGTCTACATGATTAGGAATTAGAAATATTATATTAGTAATAAGGACAATGAGTGATATCATAAATATTGTGTATTTTATTTGTAAAATATCTAAAAGGTGGAACCCATGTGAAATGATAAGGTTTATCTTATCCTAAAAGATAAGCTTACATGTAAAGATAAGAGTTAAGGTATGGAATATGATTCGTTACGGTATATTTCTTATCCTATCTTAGAGATAAGGTGGATAAGCTGAACTTTCTCTAAATAAAGAGGCCACCCCCCTCATTTAGCATAGAAGAAATTAGTGAGAAATATTTTATGAGTAATTGTGTAAAGGAAGCCATCATTTAGAAGGTGTGTTAAAGAAGCCATTAAGAGGTGTAATTGTGAAGTTCTCCCATAGTTATTGTTGGAAGGAAAGTGAAGTTAGTAACACTTGAAGTACCTCATGGGTGAGATTGTAACAATTTCATGTTGATATTATAATTTACACTTATATTTCATATTTTTCATCATTCCTTTGTATCATAGTCTATGGTATTCTTGTGTTATGTTTGTTGTTGTGTTTCCATATTACATCCACCAAACTAAAAGTTGTGCATTAGTAAATAATCATAGCATGAGGAGTTCCCGGTGGAGAATTATCATAGTGCCAGATTGGTGATGACATTTTGGTTCCATTGCAGGACCATTCCTCGTTGGTGGATTTTCTGGAGAGATATTCCCACTTAGTCAGAAATCATTTGGAGGGTAACCTTGTTTTTACTGTGTATAGTAGTTACCATAGTAAAGTCACTTTTTACCGTGAATAGTATTTACCGTAGTAAAGTCACTTTTTACCGTGAATAGTATTTACTGAAGTAACTTCACTTTTTATCATGAATAGTGTTTACCACAGTAAAGTCGTTTTTACCGCAGTAAGTCAAGTTTTACCATAGTTTACCGTGGTCATTTCTATTTTACTGTAGAAAGGTGTAAAGTCACTTTCTATTATAGTGATTCCAATTATTTTTGCACATAAGTTTTGTTGATTGTACTCGTGGATTGGTATTTCACTGTGGTTACTTTTGAAAATGGGGAAGATTCCTATTTTTTCAGCTTAATCTAATGAAGATGCTTCCTCTTTCATTTAATAATTTAAACGATCTTACATTTGTAATGGCCTCATAAGAAGGGAACAATGGACTAAATTTTTTCCTACCTTTTTGGATGGTTCAGCCCTTAGGTGGTTTGAAACACTAGGTCATAATGTGAAAAACTCATGGGATTTATTAACTGAAAGTTTTCTTGAAGAATTTGGTGAAAAACAGAAATATGTAGATCTCATGATCAATATCACAAAGCTATCCCAAAGAGAGATGGAGAAGATAAGGGATTATGATGCTCGTGTTCTAGAGCTAAGAAGGAAGCTTGATGCCCAGATCTAGAAGGAAGGATTAGTGGATGGGTTGATGAATGGCATGGATAATCTCCTCTGTAATCACTTCTTTCTTATGATGAAGCCAGAGATCAAACAATGAGTGAAGTATGACCGCCCAAAACCCTCTAACAACAAAAGGAGATTGCAAGAAGGTAAGAAGAAAGCATGGAAAAAGATCCCAAAGAAATTATTGCTAAGGTAGAGCCTACACCAACACCTTTGTTCCGAATCCACAACCACTCTCGGTAAATACAAATATTTCTCCTAGTACATCTACCGAGCATGAATATCTCGCTTAGGAAGATGGGCCAGTTAACTATTAATCTTCTTTAAGGAAAAGAATTTAGTTCTCAGTGAGGAGATAGAGGTCCAAAAGAAATATTTCTAAAGTTGTATGTTATGGTTGTCATAAAAAGGGTCATTATAAGTATAATTGTCTAGATAGAGCTTCTAAATCTGGTACAAGAGATAATGATAAAGGAAAAAAACTTGTGAATTCTTTTGATGTAGTAGATAGGAGCATAAATAATGAAGCAGATGTGTTTGTGACAAAAAGAAAGAAAGAAAAAGATAACCAAGATGGAAATGATCCTAAAAAGATGAAAGGAGAAATTAGTAAGAAACATAGGAGAAGAAATTTGTGTGTGCAAGATTTTCTTATTTCACAGGGACAAGGACCATACTCCACTCTAAGAAAATATGTCCAAAAGGATTGCAAATATTACATATGGTCAACTCTTAGATATGTCTTCGAGAAGAGGCAATAGCTGCAAAGTAGACTCAATGCTCGATTTGAAGGAAGGAAGTTGAGGTCCCTGTTTTGGAGGCAGAGGTAGATCCCTACACTCCATAAGCTGAGGTATTATGTAATAGTATTTCAATTCATGATGTCTTAGTTAGCTCCCAATTTAACACTCTTAGGGGATAAGGATGAAAGATGTATGGGGGGCAAGGGGAGGAATGGGGAAGAACCACCTAGTATTTTTGTGTTGTAGTTGGGGACATGGGTCTTCCACCGATAACCCAACCAATCCTTCTTGGGAGTGACAATGAGACATGTGACAGAGGGTGTGGATTTCCACCTGATACTTTTGGCTCTTCCTAATCTAGGGTGAGAGAACCCATCGACACTAAAATTTTCCTCTGTAATTTCTATTTCATTAATGTATGTATTAGGAATAGGATGTTGTTAAGTATAATTAGTAGTGGCATCTGATAGAAGATAACGGCACTTGTCGGTATGATGCCGCTAATAATGTATAGTACGGTAACAGTCAAAGTACAATAGGAATGTTGTGGTCAAAAGTAAATATTTTTCGTAAGTGGTTCAATAATGTTAAAATGTCAAAGTTAGGGTAAATAGAGAAGTAGGGTCTATATGATTAGGAATTAGAAATATTATATTAGTAATAAGGACAAGGAGTGATGTCATAAATATTTTGTGTATTTTATTTGTAAAAATTCTAAAAAGGTGGAACCCATGTGAAATGATAAGGTTTATCTTCTCCTAAAAGATAAGCTTACATGTAAAGATAAGAGTTAAGGTATGGAATATGATTTGTCAGAGTAGATCTCTTATCCTATCTTAGAGATAAGATGGATAAGCCTGAAAGTTCTATAAATAAAGAGGCCACCCCCTCATTTAGCATAGAAGGAAGTAGTGAGAAATATTGTATGAGTAAGTGTGTAAAGGAAGCCATCATTTAGAAGGCGTGTTAAAGAAGCCATTAAGAGGTGTAATTGTGAAGTTCTCCCATATTTATTATTGGAAGGCAATTGAAGTTAGTAACACTTGAAGTACCTTCATGGGTGAGATTGTAACAGATTTCATGTTGATATTATAATTTACACTTATATTTCAGATTTTCCATCATTCCTTCGTATCATAGTCTATGGTATTCTATTTTTATGTTTGTTGTTGTGTTTCCAGATTACATCCACCAAACTAAAAGTTGTGCATTATTAAATAATCATAGCACGAGGAGTTCCCGGTATAGAATTATCATAGTTCCAGATTGGTGATGACAAACCCGAGGTGTAACTTGAGAGAAGGAGAGGTCGGTGATGAGCCCTAAAACCTATGAACTCAGTTGGGTAGGTCAATCATGGCCAAGTGAAGCCACAAGATTTAATGTTCACTCAAAAGAGTGGTCATGAAACAATGTAAACACTTGGGAATCCTGACATAAGCTACTAAATATAGATCTCAAGTGGTCTCAAACATCACCCTAGGAGAATTATACATGTACCCTTGTGTGTTAATGCTTGATACTCTTTAACAATGAATAAAAAGGCATACACACTTAAGTTATGCACATTTTTGAGTGTCTCATCGATAGGACTCATGCAAGATATGCAATGAATATGGAATTTACAAGACGTATAGAGTATACAGGGTAATTTTTTGAGAAATTTAATGTAGGGATTATAGACACCAAATTTTGGTATCACCCTACGTTTTCTCTCCTTTAGTAGGCTTATCCATGTGAATCCCATTTCCCACCAAAATAACATATTTAATTAATCAATTTTGATTGATTAACTGATCCCCTTAAACCTCATTATCCAAATATTCCAATTAGGTCACATCACCCCACTCATCCACATCAAATCCACTATTACACCCACCGTCAACCCCACTCAATCAAATCAAATCCTTTCACCTCCCCTAATAATCAATATGCCAATATTATTCAATTCATGAGCCCCACCCATAAATTGAATAATAATATACACATCCAACATCCCACTCCTAAATTCAAAATAATCCTCATGGGATGCATTATTCCACCTAACCTTTTCAATCATGTCCCCACTCAATATCACATCCTTTATTTTTAAATCATGAGCCCCGCTCCATCAAATCTAATTCATATCAAATCTATTCTCATTCAAATCATGTCTTGTAATCAAGGTTACTTTTGTAAACTAGGGTTATCTAACATCCCTTAGTTAACCCCTCCCCAGATTATATATACATGCCTTCTCGCCTTCTTTTGATAAATTTTTGAAATCATATTGAACCTTTGGTGTTATAGCTTCTCAATTTCATTAGTTCCATTTTGATGCCATACTCATGCCTTTGTAGTGTGTTTAGCAAATCCACCTCTTAGTAAGTTATTTTAGCACGTCCATATCTTGAAAAGCCTTCTATGGTTCTCTTGACAAGTCCATTTCTTGGAAGCTTTGGTCTCAAAATTGTCTTTGATTCACATCAGCTTGGTTTACTTTGGTTAAGTAAGTGATTTCTTTATTGATATTTTAATTTTATGACATATATCAATTTTTATATGTAATCCATGTTACGTCTTGCTCATCGTTAATTTATATCTTTCTAGACATGGGGGTTGACACCCTCCAAGGAATTTGACAATTTCTTGGAATCGACGTTGTCCAGAAACCCCCATATATTGTTATCTAATCGTATCTATTTTATTTTTACGAGACACTATCACATCTATCCGCTTGCACCCACATATCTACATCCACATCCAAGGAACCTTAAGCCCTCCGTACTTTGAGGTTGCTAGTGGCTTCGATATCGAATTCACCTACACGAGAATGGAGTTTCATGATCAAAATTATGGCACGCCCGATGGGACCGGATCCAAGATCTGGTCGTTTCGTTTATTATGTTCATTTTCTCATCTTGTAGAGATGTCATAAGTAGAACAATTATCTAGTTTCATATATCCCTCATTTAGATATCTTTCGCAAACATTTTGTTTTTCGATCCACTTATTTACAAGGTTTAGTGTTATCTCCATTAGTGTGGTGTGCTTCTTGCATTCACTAGTTTGTATCGTCGTGAAGGTAAGTGTTCTTCCCATTTTCAACTGTCTTGGTATTTAGTTGTTCATAATTAGTATCAAGTTTATTTTTATTATTAAATACATCATAATAATCAAATAAAAACAAAACAAAAACACAATTTATACTTTGGGCTCTACTGGCATGGGACACAAATCCGAAAATTAATCTTATCACGTGGCTTTTGTTTTTCAATCTTAGTCATACAATAAATATATATCTTACTTTTCAAATCATTTAGATCTTCCTTTAGATCTTAATTTCTAATGATATAAAGATCTTGTCTTTCAAATCATAATAATCTATAGTTATTTATTAAAAACACAAGAATCTATAGTTAGTTATTTTAAAACATAATCGTCTATAGTTATTTATTTAAATCGGCAAAAAAATCAAATAAAAATAAATAACAACAATAATAATAATAATACAAAAAAATTCCTAACTACCCATCCCCTACCTATCATTGAGCTCTCTACCTCACTTTCGAGCCATCTCCTAACACTATCTATCTACCCACCGAGCCACTTGACTCTACTTGACACTCCACCCCGACTTCACTCACCTCTCTCCTAACTTTGTTTCATTCCACTCTTCCCACATACGCTCCACCCAATAAACTCTCTCCTCGGCCTACATCCTTACCTGTCACATAAATACCTCGACCCCTCATACCTCCATGTTTTCTTTCGTAAAGACCTCGATTTGGTTTGAAGATTTAAATTTGCAACGAATATTATTAGAATATTTATCGCCCTATACTCTACAATGAGTAAGCCCCATCGGGACTCACCACCCACACTTTATATGAAGTAAGATCTTGCTTCATACTTCCTCCGCTCTCTACTAGGTACTTCTGATGCACATGAAGATGGACCAAGACTATGTATGTAATGATTATAACACACAACATTACTTCTTAGGACAAACACAACAATTTTTTTCCTTAAATCCAATCAATTCTGAATCTCCTATGAGGTCTCTACATACTCCTGAGATGAAACGTTCATGGCCAACTGATAAATACATTAGCCAGAGTCTAGCCAAAGCAGAGCTCCTCATGGAAATTTCTTATATGTTCAACACCATCCAAATCAGGGAAAGGATCTAATTCTTTGCACTAATCATACAATAGACAACGAATGATCAACATCCACTGTTAAACGATGAACCAATGGAAATAGAAGAGCGAATGACTTTGCAATTCCTTCTGCGAGTTTGGTAAGATCCAAGCTAACACAATCGACCTCTGGTTTAGCACGCATAGGAAAACCCTTGACCCACGTATGACACGATTTCCCATGTAGAGAAAGTGAATATCCTTGCCGAATTACAAGATCCTAATGCGTGATGCATCCAATCTGCTTTCTAGTTTAGTATCTATTTCACACAACTTTGTAGGTAGTGATGGTACAATCTTTCTATAAAAATTGGCTTACAATGCTTTAGAACACACTTAAACAACGATTGATTTGCTTCATTATAACTATGATAAATATTTTCATTCTTTTTTAGATATTGATAGTTTTCCTTTTATTTTCATGTCCATCCAAATATTGAAGTTTTTATTTTATTTTCCTGTCCATCTAGATATTGATGGTTCTATTTTTATTTTCAAATTCACGCTAGCATTGTGGGTAGTGAGTGTGATGTTTCGAAATAAGTTTACAACACATCCATACGAAGAGTTCACAACACTATAGCCAATTATATATTTCTCATTTAGATTTCTTGTGATTATCATTATGTCATCGTACATGTGAAAAGCCATGTCCATGTGTAGTATGACCCGCCGACACCTCACTCACCTCCTCAGCTCATCCTCATACCTCTCACTGCCCCCACCTCCCTTTCCATCCACACTGTCCCACATCGATTCCCTCTCCAATCACATCCCTTCTTGTCCCCTCATTGTTCCTTGGTTCCCCTACCATTCATTCAGGGCACTGTCCGCCAACTTATCTATTTCCAGCTCACCCTTGTTACATGGCCATTACACATTATTCACCTTTCCAACAACCCATACGGGCCACCTTTCCCACAAGTCATCAACAAAAACACATTTATAATTTCACCACTTAATCATACGTGGTTTCTTGTTTGGTTTCTTAGTTTTATATTTCTACTTTCCCTTCTTTATAGTTTTATTGTCACTAGGGAGAGGACCCTATAATTGTGCACTTAAATTTAGGGGCATGTAGATATTTGTAGGTATGTTGGTAGCGTAAAAAAATTATATCATCATGTAGCGTATGATCATGCCATATCAACATTTTTGTTTTGTGTGTTTATTTAAATGGAAAAATAGTTTTTGAATTGATTTAATATGAAGAAAATCAATATAAAGCATTTGAAAGAGGGACCAATGACCGAGCTCCCTATGTGTCATAGTCTCATTAACTCTTAAAAGTGTCATTAACCAAAAAGTGAACAAATTTTGGTACTTTTTTCAACAACCTATGGTAAAAAGATATGTACATGTTTTCGTGCATGCTCGGTTATAGGGTCCTCTCCCCCTAACACATTTTTTCTTTCACCTTTTATTTTTTTCCTTATTTCTTCCATGTTTATCTTTGTTCTCCTTCTATAGTTTTGTGCATTGTTTCTTTTGACGATGATCCTTGAAAGATCATACCATCGAGTCATGGAAATCCTTAGGTTAGTGGAACATGCACCCTAAGGAGACCTCCATATTTTAAAGAAGTTTGCTTATCTACTGAGGGAGGTAGGGTTAGAAGAAAGCATTAAATAACTTAAAAACAAGGTGATGTGCCAAATAAAAAATCGAAAGATATAGAATACTTAAAGGAATTATCTAGGTTAGTCTAAGAGATTTTCGACATGGTTTACTATTCTAATAATATAAATGTTTAAGGAGTTGGGGAAGTTAATCCGTAGATGGTGAATGAATAGATAATTTCCAAGGGCATTAAGCACGATGAATTTATTGATTCATTTAGAACTACTTATAACTAAGGAAAGTGATCCAGAACACAAAAATCAATTTTTACAGAATAAGAACTCTTTATTCATAGAGAAAATGATACATAAGGCTATCAAGGCACATATTACAATTTTTTGCTATGACAGAGGCTCACTGAGGCTAGATTTCTTGTAGAATTCTTTCCTTCACCTCCTTTTATTCTCCTCTTGATTCTCTCTCTCTATTATGAAACTTCTACCTCCTTTTAAAGATCCATTTTCTCTGCTTCCTGAAGCTCCTGCTTTTCCTCCCTCTTCATTTGATAGGAATTTCACTCTTATCTTCCTAGCTCCCCGCCCCAACCTTGTAAATACAGACCTATAATCTGTTAGTATTTAATTTGAATGTTTGATATTCTGATCTGGAATAGATATTTCGATCATTTATAGGAATCTATGCATTGACTTCTACTTTGGTCTTGCAACCGAATCTATGGAGACCTTCTTCGACACATGGAGGACTTTCACTTGTTTAGAGTCTTTTTCTAGTATTATACTAAAAGTGTGCCGAGCAGATGCACACATGGAGGGCTTGCTTCTATCGTGCTTTGCATTTTTAACCTATTTGGGAGTGACTTAATCAAGCCCCGAACATGTGGTGGGCCTACACGAGTTTGGGAACCTGGATTAGAATTTTTCCATTGAAGTTGCGCCAACGAGACACGTGGAGAGCCTTCACAAGCCTTTTCATACTTAGTCTATTTGGGTGTTGAATGAACAAAAGAAGTGAGAGTCGGTGAACAAAAGATGCTCAATAAAAGAGTCTAAACAAAAGAAAGTAATCAGTTTGGCAACTCACCAAGTGACTTCATGCATGCCATGGAAGAATCTGAGATCCCTACTCTTCAAAAATCAAAATGTAGCCTACAAGATGATACTTAGAGCTTTTGCAAAGAATCCTGGTATCCAAGCCATTCCTGATGTATTGGGTAAGTCCTTTGCAAGGCTTAGAATGCTCGGTCTAGTTCAATTATCTCCTTTTGGGAGAAACCTTGGAGGCTTTGTATTACCACATGCAAGTGAAAATGTAACTCGCATAATGGGATTGGTGATGGCCTCCACCTTGGAAACACTGGAGTCCTCCTTCAAAGACTGAAATACGGTCTTATCCTGGCACTTGGTGATCAAGAGCCATTGGATTTGGTCCTTTGATAGGACCATAGACTCATTTGGGAAGGGAGAGGGGAAACCTAGCTGCAACAATTCATTGATGTTCTGGTTCCATTCTTTTATTCCTTGGTGGAGCTGAGCCAAAAAAAATTGACATTTAATAGAATCTTTATTACAACTCAAAATATCATTAATATTTACAGCAATCAACCACCTGTTAGTGATCCTTGCATCTTGAAAAGAAGGGTATGAAGCATCATAGAGTTTCTAAATCAGAATATTTGACTCATGGACCTTGGCGGATAGGGAATTTCTGATGGTGGATACTGCATTCTCTACCTTGAAGAACAATTCCTATGCATCAGATATAAATCCAAGTGTCGGGAAAGATTCGAAGTAGTCTTTGCCGAAATCTGTCATAATAAGAGGCATACATTACATGTACTAACGTTATAATCCCCACCTTTTGGGATTGCTTCCCCAATTTTTGGTCAAGTCCTTGACCATATCTTTAGAAGAATTTATCTTGGCTTGAAGAATGTTCTTTTCTTTCAAGAGTGAATTGACTAGGTCCTCGAATGCAACGAGTTTAGCCACTAAATATTTTCCTCTACTTGAGAGTCTGTGAGGGTTTGCTTGGTTGATGTATCCTTTAACTCCTTCTTGAGCTGATCTACTTCTCTAGTCCTTGGCTTTGAGCTCAGCCATATGGCCCGTCATTGTGGCCTCTACTTTTCAAAGACTGGATTGTTCCTTCGTAAGTGATTGATGAGATTCAAGTAGTCCAGTGACTACTATTGTTATTTCATTCATCAAATTGACCCTATATTGAGGCCGAATTTAGTAAGGTCCACCATGATAACACTAATTGAATAGTCATTAGGTTGCATCTATTCTACGAGTGCTTGGATATCTGAGGGACAACGTGAGAGATGGTTAAGGAGCTTTGTTGATGGTCATATAAGGACCATACCTACTTGGTTGATAGAGTTTTCATCTCCTTCTTATTCTATTTTACCCTCCTCTGATCCTAGGTGGTCTTAGTGGATTCTGCTTGGCTCAAAAACTTAGAGGAAGAAGAGACCATTCCTCATGTAAATGGAAAACCGGTGGCAATCCATATGGAATAATAACTAGTGATTGAGACGTTGCAAGCTACTACAGTACCCAAGAAGGGGGTGTGATTACGCAGAGGAGAAACTTGGGATGGTGGTAGAGAAATATAGAAGAAATGGAGTGCCAGGCAGAGGAAGAGACGTAATGGAGTGACTAACGAGAGGGTACCTCCCAAAGGGAAATGTGGAGGTGGAGGTACTGGCTGATAGAAAAATCCTAGGTGGCGGTGGAGGAGGCCGGTGGCCACGACGGCCTTAAGCTCTTGTGAGGTGGGCTTGAAGGTGTATCTCCTTCTATTACTAATTTCAAGGGGTCGAGGAGGGCAACACTAGAGTGAAACTCTAAAAATCAGTAGTAGGAGAAGTCGGATCGACACTGCTATCGTAGAGGCTCAAATGATTCCGCAGTTTCCCTAAGATACTGCGTGGAAGTGAGTAGAACAGTTTCCTTGCTATCTGGATTAGATTTATGTTTCGATTCCCACTTCTCTCCCCATAGATCATCACTTTGGAGACTTCCTCAAAATTCATGTAGTTTGACCGATCTCCCGCCTATATTTCCGTAAGGCTTCAATTTTTTCAGAGCTCCAGTCCTTCCTTTTTAGGGCGGCTTGGAGTCCTTTTGCAATTGTCAGAGTAGGGTCAAATTTGTGTTTGACCTGGTGGAAAGACTCCCGGACCCAGTCGGGATGTCCATGAGTTTGAAAAATATATCAAGAGACTCAGTTTGGGGGCTTCCTCGTGAATCAAAAAATAGCCTCAGCTCATGCTTACATGAGTAAGAGATTTTGTGGGTAACCGCAGAAGAACCATGTTTCTATCTAGGTCGTACCTTCATGAATTCTTGATAAGGCTAATGATGCCATAACATGTCTCGTTAATGTACAATAAATGATCTTATTTTACTCTCCTTTTTATCAAGATTGATTACATTTTGTGACTTTTGTTTGATCTAATATAAGTTAGGATGTAATTGTCCATCTTTTGTTGATTGTAGTTCTAACGTTTAAAAACTCTATAATTCCTAACTAAGTGCTTTGGAAGTTTAGTTTTGTAATAAAACAGTCACAATTAGTTGAAAGAACAAAGTATGAATTAGTTGACATGTTTTTGAAAGCATTGGTTTTAATATGGCTCAGTTCCGGAACTTCTAGAATTAGTTTCGAACTCCATTACATAGTTACAAGCTCTACCACTTAGTTCCGGAACTTTCGAATTAGTTCGGAACTCCATCACTTAGTTCCATAAATTTTGGACTTAGTTCCAAAACTCTTGCATGTAGCTCCGAATCCTCATAGTTAGATCTAGAATGATTTCCTTTAGTTCTGGAACTTCTCTAAAGTTTCAAACCGATGAGAATTTATTTATTCCAACAACATCTGGTGATTTAGCAATCAATGATCCTTTCAATCAGGAGCAGATTGGAAGATTTCCGATTCTTCATACTCATAGATCTAGGGATAACTATCATATAGTAGTACGTCCAACCATGATCCAATTCAACATCTATTTTGGGCACGATTCAGTTCTATCTGAATCGGTAGGACAACTATGGCTAAATACACCTGTGGAAGAAGTATATATATGCATACCTATAGATAGATATATATATATATATATATATATATACATAAAAAATATAGAGAGATAAGAAGAGACAATACATTTTTTTGTAATGCAAAACATTTTATCAATAAAATAGCCATTCCTATTTTGAGAGTATATTAAGTTGTCAAATCTTGTTTCAAGGTGGAGCAAGGGCCCACTCTTCCAAGAACCAGGATCTTCATTTTATTGGTATTTATATTTCCAGAGAAAATAGTATAGATCTATTAATTTTGTAAATTCTTTTGATTACTCAAGTTGAAATCATTGAATACTTGTTCCTATAGTGTTCTAGATTAGATTCTTCTTTCTTTGCAATCAAATTTCAGCATTCTCAAATTGTGTGTTTATTTCTAAAGAAAGTGTGTTCATTTCTATAACATGTGTTTACTTATAGAAATGTATTCTATTTTGTAAATGTGTGTTTATTTCCAGTAATATATTTCTATAGAGAGTGTTTACTTCCAACAAGTTTTCATAGTTTTATTTCAATAAGGTGTTAGCCAATGAATCCTCAAAACATTGAGAAAATCCCCAAAAATAAAAAGAAAGAAAATACCTACCATCAATTACTAGATCACTAAGATTTGTTGTTGCATATAGCTTCAAACACCACCCCTGGTTTGAATATGACATTAACAAAGGTTTGATTAAATGAAGGGAATAAAGAAACCCATCATTTTTGGCACCATTTCCAGGGACCCAATAGTTAGAATTGTCTAATTAGGTGTCAACAAGAGCAGCCATCATACATCTAGTAATTGCAGGATCTTCCCTATGTCATCATAAAATTTATGAGTAGACCAAGAGACTCCAAGGGTCGATTCCTCCCAAAAATATCTGAACAAGAATCATCATCAAATAAGGAAGTTGATCAAGAATTAGAAGCACCATTGTCCCCTATTAGGCACAAAGTAGAATTGCCACCTTTGGAATTCTTAGATCAATCACCAAAAGGAAGTAGAACCTTTAGAAAAAGATCATATTCCAAGACCTATTTAGAGAAAGTTTTGATTCACAATTGAGTAGTCAACCTCCTACTCCTAACTTTTCACCTTCCCCAAAACAAATCACATACCATATTGATTGGGAAAAAAATAGAAGGTACTACGAAATGACACAAGAAGTAGAAAGAGAACTGATAGGACCTTCACTTACCCAATTAAATTGAATGATGATGATGCACCTATGAAAAATATTTCACCCGCATATTTACCCACGTTTAGAGGGATGTCATCGAATACCCCGACCATTTTTTTTAATTTAAAGTATCTTGTGTCAAACTTATGATTACAAAATAGATAATCATAAACTCAATTTGTTTCCATGTACCTGAAGGATGTAGCAATGAGGTGGTTTATGGGATTACCATCTAATTCTATTACCACTTGGGCATAAATGGAAGTTGCCTTCCTAGACAAGTATCAAGATTACCATAGAGGGAGGAATAGGAAGGAAGAATTTTTCAAAATCAAATAGGAGGATGAGAATATGGAAGATTAGTTAGATAGATTCCTTTTTGTGAGCAAAAGATGTGAATTTGTATTACAATAATATTTAAGAAAAACCATTTTTAAGAAGGTCTGGATGATGAATCAAGAGAGGCCCTTGATCTGATAGGAGGTGGAAATATTGATCAAATAAGAATGAATGATATTAAATACATTTGTAGAAGCTATTCACAAACAAGGGGTGGACCTAGAAAAGGAAAAATAGTTAAAAATTTAAACCCAGATATGAAAAAACTAATGGATGAATTGGAAAATTTCAAAACAGACATTTTAGTTTAGTTAACTTCCACCTTGGATGGATTACAAGCTAAAGAAAATGCTAAAACTGAACCATTAGCTATATATTGTCCTAGATGTAGGAAGAATCATGCAATAAGAGATTTTCCCTTGAACAAAATAGAAATGTGCCTTATCTATGAATCTAGGGACCATGAGAGTGATGTATGTTCTCTTCTTCCATTTATTAAAAATCAACTTAAACAAAGAAACATTCCATCCACATCAGAAGAAGTAAATTTTGTCCAAAGATAACCTAGCCAAGGGAAGTTCATGCCTAGGTTGGTTCCTAACCCCTGGATGATGCCATGGGAAGCTCAGATAGTGCCACAAAATTGGGGACAACCACCTTGGGCACCTCAACCAACATGGAATCCTTAGGATTGGTCAGGTCAATCTTGGTATGCCCAAGGACACCAACAACCATGGTCTGGTCAAGGAAACCCAAATGTTTGGTCACAACCTAGGTGGAGCCCTAATAATTATGTTTAAGGGAGGACATATCCTAATCAGAATCAACAAGCCATAATGGGTTCCCCGCACAAAATTCACAAAATGAAAATGTGGTCCAAACCCAAATACCAACACAACCAGTAGAAAACCCAAGAAACAAACAAACAACTCATGTCTATAGAACAAAACTAGAAAAATCAGTTGATCTGAATGTCATGGATTGTAAGGATATTCAAACTAGATCTGTAAAGTAATCAATAGTCCACCTATTATAATCACTGAGATGATAGAAGAAATTGAAACCCCTAGTATAGTTGTTCCCAAGAAGGATGAAAAAGAAAAGGATAAGGAGCCAGATAAGCAACTCTATTGAGAATCCATTTCCAAAGAGATTTAAGGAAGCCATAGAAACTAAGGAATCTGAGTTAGTACAAGAACTAAGGAGATTGAATATTGAAATACCATTGTTACAAGCAATTAAGGAAATTCTATAATTGAACAAATTAATCAAAATTCTATGTTTAAAAAGACCGGAAGGAAGAAGCAGTACCCTAAAAATATTAAGGTAGATGGGAAACTTGCTGATTTATTAGCAGGAAAAATTTTGCTTCCCAAATACGAAGATCCTGGAAGTCCTGTTATTTCTGTCTCTATAGGGAATAAAGATATACATAATGTTTTGGTTGATTTGGGAGTGGCTATAAATGTGATGACAGTGGACACTTTGAAAACATTACCATTAACAGGTATACAACCTACTAACACCATATTGCAGATGGCAGATCAGTCTATAGCAAAACTAGAAGGAGTTATTGAAGATGTAGCAGTTATGGTGGAGTCATGGGAATATCTAGTTGATTTCCTTATATTGTAGCCAAAAGGTAAAACACTTGGTTATCCCATTATTTTGGGCAGACCATGGTTAGCTACAATTTTTACTTTAATTGATTGTAGATCAGGTGATATGACTATCTCAAATGGTAATAATTCTAAGCAAATCTCCTTATATCCTTTTGCACGACCTTCTATTGATTATCAAGAACAATTGTGGGTTGATACTCCTGATACTAATAAGAAAAACCTATCTTCTTTGGCCATGATCACGTTGCAGGATCACGTACGTGAGGTAGAAGATATGATTAGACAACCATTGAATGAACACCAATTGTCCTTGGAGAAATTGGGAATAGTTCCAGAACCTACGACCTTATTTTTGGAACCTACCGACTCTATCTCAAAATCATCATATTTAGTTCCAGAACAATCACATTTAATTCTGGAAGCACAACAATAGAAATTCCATGTGATTGTACATAATTTTTCTCAAGAGGAATGAGATTTCTCTTGGGGGAGAAAGAATCAGTAGCTTCAGTTTCTAGGATATTAGGAAATGGTGAAAATTTTCTAGAAAACAGCAGTGACGAGGAGTTTGACCTACAACAAGATAAGTATCATAACCCTACCTAATGTCCCTTTTCCAATATTATGTCTCAAGAAAATTTTTGGAGATGTTGCTACATATCATATGTTGTTTCCACATACATGTCCACTAAATACCTTAATGGAACCCTTTCAACAAATCATTTGATCACACGTTGGAACCAAACATGTGGAGATTGATCCGGGTAAGATTTTGAACATAAATAGCTGGTTGAAAAATGATAAAGAAGCTAATTTGTTTGATGTTCTGAAAAATAATACTAGAGATTTTGCTTGGGACTACAAAGATATGAAAGGAATCCATCCAAGTATTTTCACACATTGTAGACACTAAAATTAGGTCACACTCCCCTTTCGTACCTCGACCAAAAAGCACCCTTTATTACATTTACCTAGCCATGACCCCCCTTCACCCCACTAATATTAATTTAATTAATTTAATTAAATTAATGCATTATCCTCACTATATTTATTATTTGAATATTTTATTTAAATAATATCCACACATATAGTTCACTTAGACACCTCACCAAGCCAACTCAACCTAAGACCTATTCTTAGCAAGTTGTCATAACTAACTAAGACTTACCCAAACCCTAAAAATCAATGCCTACATTCCCTCTAACCACATTCCCGCATGCTCACAAGAAGCTCCCAGTCTAATCCATGGATAACAACACGAGATCCAAGAAAATCAGGAGGATCTCCCTAGTTTAGTAAACCTAGGAAATCCCACCTTGACCAATGTCGGTTACCCCTAACCATCACCAGTTAAGCCGGACCACCATCGGTTACCCCTTTTAACCCCTAAACTACCTTATTCTCAAGGTTGGAAAACATTGGGAGAAGGTTGATGAGAAAGAACACATCTCAGAGAGATAACGCATCTTCAGAGAGCAAAATTTAGTGAAAACCCATATAAGGAAGGAGATTGAGCATCTTCTCTTGTGCAACCATCCCAGCCATGATCTGATCCATCCAAGAAAAGAGGAGTGTACATGCAACCATGCGAAGCTTTTCTTCAATTGGTGATCACTTGCAGCTTTCAAACCCTTCATCAGCACCTCCATCCCTCACACACAAGCATTCAGGAATAGAATCCAAGTAAGTATAACATCATACTTTCTTGGTTTATTTCATTTCATCATCATTTATCATCCATTGTTTACCTTGCCCCCTATTGACCTTCTCTGACATTTTCACCTCCATATACCCATTAAAGCCTCGACAAAGCCTACTCTAGTCACCCAATACCTCGTATTGACAAACCAAAGTCCTTTGTACAATCACAAAGGAGACCAAAAGCTTGTTCTGTGACATTTCCAGATCTCACAGTAACCCGCACTTTTGATTACACCTAACCATCGTCGATCACCCCCCGACCGACACCGATCTCTGTATTTGCCGACATAGCCTAGAAAAAATACCTACCCACCTAATTTCATGTCACTCTCATTCACCTATGATCTACCCGAGACCTTTATCAGACCTACAGAGACCTAGAACCAATCATTTGACCTTTGAATTCTATTCTAGCTTAGCCTGTTAGATTAGATCTATTTCTTATTGTGTTTTTAAGTGAGATACCTAAATCATTTTAAAATAACAATAGGATTTACTTTTTTACAGCATTAAATTTTTTAAAACAGTGGACTGATAGCCATCTAGGAAGTATCATACTTCTCGGATCTAGCATACGCTAGGCAGTTCACTACCCATATTGTTTAATTCCTTCTGGTGGTCTTGTTTTCATTACAGGTAGTTCCTCCTAGCCAAAAGGAAGCTCTCATGATCAGTTGTGGATTTGGAAGTCATACATGCGCAACAACCCATCAACCAACATTTGAACAGGTATTCCTCCTACGCATTGTTACCTATCTATTTCGTCAACACTTCAAGAAATGATCTAAGAAACTCGGTGAATCATTTTGGCATGCCCAATGGGACCCATTCGGGGTTCCTTGCATTTCATTCATTCCTAGGAAAAATTGTGTGTTTGTTCCCCTTACGAAAAAAAGTACACACTAATTTTCTTCCTTGGTAATCCACCTCTTCTTTCTATTTGATATAAAGGAAACTTTTCTTTTGGTGTAATTAAAAAGAACCATTTCTTCATGTTTTTTGCATTGTAGTGAAAGAGCATCCCTCTTCCTCTTCATCTTATTGTGTCATCCAATTTCACATTTTGATTTGGGCTTAAAATAATTGCATTCCATTCTAATTTATTCCATTAGCTCACGTTAATTGAGGGCAACCTATACTGCTGGAAGTCATGCCCGGTGATGGTTGACAAACGAATCGTAGAAAAGCACTTCTATCCTTTACTTTTTCTCTGAGTCTTACCAAACCTCACAAAAATTAAAAATACATACATTCTTAAACAACATCTTACCTAGAAGAAGCTATAGGTTATCACACGATCATAGCATAGTGGGCACCCACTCTGCTCTGTCAGAGTCATACTTTAGAGCGAAGACCGCCCCCACCATAACATACAGAAACTCCGACCTTATAGATTTCCTTCTTTGTAGGAAGCCATCCTTACCAAAAATCTATTTCACAATTCATGTGTCGGTCCTAAATAGCATAAGCTAAACAAAAATAATAGAAAGGGCACTCTTAGGATCGCATTTTCTTAGTGCTTTTGCTTGGCTTGCATTTTGAGGTGAGAGATCATGTTCATCACTTTTTTTGTTCATCTTTGCATGCTCCTAATCACAGCTGGTGTATTCCGAATTCACCCAAGTGTGCCTAGGCCATATCATCATCATTCTCAGAATTTTTGGTCTGATTCTACATCAGATTTTAATTCACAACCACTTTCTTTCATCACTATTTCAATTTCACAGTAACCGTTGTCGGTTACCTCTGACCATCGGTTACACCCAACCAACGTTGGTTCCAGGTCCCTTTGCTAACCTACTCAAGGGGACATTTTTATTCATTTTCTTCCACTTTTCACAGTCTCTGTCACTATCATTATTCCCATTGATGTTTTAAACATCCTCATATTTGGCATACCTGTCAGATTTTACCTTCTACCTCATTGTTTACTCACTGTCATTTTCTCGATGAATCGGCAGCTTACCCCTCATTGGCATCGGTTTTCCCTAAACAACATTGATTAGCTTGTTTCACATTCCAGCCACCATTTGTTACTTAATCTAATTTTTGTTGCCAGATTCACCTGTTCCTATTGTTCTCTCTATGTCATTTATAGAGAAGCGGCTCTACGATCGGTATTGGTTGACATGGTGTTGACCGAAGACAAAAAACGCCCTTGTATTTCATGTCGGTTGTCAACCACTCCCGCCTAGTCCTTCACCACCTTCTATTTTATCACCAGTCATGGATCCCATCCAGACCTACTACTATCACTACCGAGAGATGAGGAGTTCTCACATCTCCTTGACAAGAACCTCTTTGCCTTGTAGTTTTACCTTTCCCACTCTCCACATGAGATGCCTCGGGTCAATTGATGTACGGCATGCCCGTATCTATCCCTCCGACTCTTGTGTCCACTTCCACATTGGCCCCATATGGCTCCGTGCTCCTTGCATCCACCTTACCCCCAGTCATTTCACAGTTAGGTCCTATACCCGCTATGACTGCCGTGTCTGTTACCTCCATGGCCCTCGTTACATCCACCGTACCCTCGATGACTACCCCAAACACAACCTCATCTGCCCCTAATGTCTCACACATACCTGTAGCTACATTACCACCTCCAGTGTCGGTGACCCCTACCCCATTTCGAATGTGGTTCATTATTCCACAAGCATTAGCCCCTATTGCCACTAGGGTTACCACGACCCTTCCACCCCCATATACATACTACCAACAACCTCTTGTTTCATCCATTATTCATTCCGGGTACGTACCCCCTATTTCACTACCTTCTTCTCCACCACCCTACATGGTAGCCCCATACACTAGAGTGTCACCCCTATTATATGCCCAAAACCAACCTCCTCACGCTATAGGAGGAATCTAATCATCACAACCCACTAATGACCTAATTAAATTGATGTTGGACAAGATGCAGACATTGGAGGCATCGGTTTCCAGCTCCTGTAACACTCTCACCTATGACAAGATTTGTAGCGAGCCTATTCACCCATCCATTCCTATTCGTTCATACCCTGTGCATTGGGAAATGCCTAAATTCAATTGTTTTAATACAAAAGAAGACCGACAACAAAATTTATGGTCGTTCAAACATGGGTGTTATTCGATCGCTCATGATGATGCCTTGCTTTTGAGAACCTTTCCCATGTCCCTCACTAGACCTGCATTAGATTAGTATAGTGGGTTACCTAAACACTCTATATTCTCATTCAATCAGGTATCCCAAGCCTTCTTGGATCATTTCTCTATCAACATTATCAAGAAGGTTACCATGACTGATCTATATTCCACACGTCAATATGAGGACAAATCTATCTCGATTTTGTCGCTCATTTGTGCACCTTATCAATCAACTTACCTTCTAACGCCACAAATGAACTCATCAAGCTCTTCACGAGGGATTGCACTAGACATATCTCCCCGAACTTGCAGGTCTAAACCTTCCAAACATTTGATGAGGCATTCACTATGGCATGAAAGTTAGAGATTCGGGCCATCAAAGAGAAGAAAATCTAGTTATGCAATAAGAATTCGGCATTCAAGTCGAATGATACCTCTTCTTTTTCTAAACCAAAGACCAATTATTCAAAATCCAAGGGCACCACTAACACAGTGGTACTCAAGGCCATCCCACTCATCTCCAAATTAGGATACCCCATTATCTAATATCTCACCTGTCCAGACTTTTCACTTCAGACAATAACAATGAAAATATACCCCAATTGGGGAACCTTACTCTTATGTCTTAGAAAATCTTATTAAAGCTAGAGCCATCACCCTTCCACCTATAAAACCACACACTGGTTTTGACCCCACTCACCCTATGCTCGCATGATATAAAGAACATGATTTCTGTAACTATCATCGAGTAAAGGGTCATAGTGACGGCAATTGCATCACTTTCAAAAATATTGTCCAAGAAATGCTCGAGAAAGGTGAGTTAACTATGGATAATCCCAATGCCACCCCTAACTAAAATCTACAAATCTTCAAAAACCATTTCCCAACCATGCCCCTTCATCCAATCAAACCAGTGAGACATCAACTCATGATACCCATACCTGTGAGGTTCACGCTATCTTTAACGAGGTACCTGTCACCTCTCAATTACCCCATATTCCTTCCATAGAGGAGATCCTAGCCTGAAATCCTCCTTCCGCATTAGAACCAACCTCCCTGTTCCTTCACCAATAGAGGAACACCTTTCATCTCCTTCATCACCTACGGAGGGGTCTTCCGCTAACATTGAGCCCATCTCACCCCTAGCTTCACCACTTAGAGAACCTTTACCCATAGTACCTCCTCCACCCATAGAGGAGCACCCATTACCTCCTCCACCCATAGAGGAGCACCTATCTATTCCTCCACTTATAGAGGAGCTCCCATCATCTCCTCCACCTATCATAGACCCAGTTGAGATACCTTTGCCTCTTGGCGAGCATTCTCCATCAGCTACCTAGAATCCCATCGACCTACTTTTGGCTCTCTTACCCACGGAAGCTGAAGCTAGCCAATTCCTCATCTCTAAGACACATTTTACAGGAATTCCCATTAGGTCCTCACCAACTCCATCCACAAACGTGCCATTCTCACGTTTGGTGAACACTTAGATTATGTGGATAGGGCTTTATTATGGGGTGCCTCTTACTCCTTGTATCATCACGAGATGCGAGATATCCCTTCTTGATACCTCCACTATCTACCCAAACACATTTCGACCAATCAAACCAAACACAACCACTTCTATCGCAATCCCTTCCACAATAAATGTTAGTGCTCAAACCACACCCTTACCCATAACCCGACCTACCTCTAAACCCAAACCCACACCTACAAAATTTTCCTCAACTAAACCTATTACCACTTTAGGGGTCACCTAACCACCAACCTTACCCATCCACCTATTAAACTGGATTTAGCTACATCCTCTAACATCAATACCACACCTACTCGACACCCAAACCAAGGAAAGAAACCCATGGACCTCATACCACGACTACACCAATCACACCCACACTTGTCTTGTCATCTGTCTTAAGACCTCGCTTCCCAACATGGTCAAGTGACCTTCACCCATCCATAAACCAATAAAAATCAACCCATTCCTTCCTCACAAACCTCTAACCTACCCGGGCACACAACATGACTATACCCACACTTTGTAGTCTCTTTACCACTAATAACTCCAATACCCTCAGCTATTGCTTCACTACCCACTACACTTCAGTCATTGTCCCTCACACCCCAAGTATGACCCACATCATCTACCTTCACAACACCCCCATTATCCCCATGGGTAACTCACCCTCTTCCTCCATCTACTTTTCCTTCTAGACCTTGTACACCCACATCACCTTTACCTAAGAAGGTGCAACCCAAAAACAAAACCCCACTACCCCATAATAAGGTAGTCAAAATGACCACACACCCTCCTACCTGTCCATCTATTGTACCCCTACCCAGAAAAACACGACCGATACCTAAAACCGTAACTTGAACCATTCCTACTCTTTCAAAAATAGTTCCTCAATAATCAACCACACATGTACCCAAACCCACATTCACTTCCCATTGTGATCCGCTAGTAGGGTCCTATGCCAAAATTTTAACCAACCTCCTTAAGACTTATGTTATCACATTACCGCCACTCCGACCTTACAACCCCTCAAACCCAAACCAAAATGGTTTGACGATACTAAAATTTACGCATACCATCGTGTTCCAGGGCATGATTTGGAGAACTTCAAGGCCTTAAAAACCATCCTTATCTAATTGTGTCCACCAGAAACCAAATTTGATGATGACGATCTTCTTGACAAGGATCCTATTTCACCAACACCCATTCCCACACTACCCACTCAACAACCACAACGTCCACCCTCACAACTCCTAGAGCCACCCTCAAAATTTTAAATTAACATGGTTTGCATCAGAGAAATTTCCACGCCACCACCCCAATGTCGTTGCACCCAGCTCACCTCACAAGGATTTTCTCCTCTAGTAGGTTTTTTCCCTTCATGTCGTTATACCACTCATCCTACACCTTCTCCATTTGCCAACCCCCTCAAATCAACATGATACACGTCATTACAAGTGTGCAGAAGGGCAAAGAAAAGGTAAATGACCTACCAACCAATCCTATACCAAACATACCATCTACACCCATACCTAAAATAACTATCCATGGCCCCATGTACCCCATTTCTAATGGCGTCACACATTACACCATGCTCAAACAATTACACCAATCTCCCCTCAAAATGTCCTTATATGACCTCATCCAAACCTTAGAATCCCATCATCAAGTCCTCATGAAGGTTCTTTAATCTATTGAGGTTTTACCCAATGACCCTACACCCGTAGCCTCCATTATCACACCCCATCATGTAGCCTCTCTCACAAAATTACCACCTTCATCCTTACCTCATCTTTTTCACCAAGTGGCCTCCCTTAGTTTCTCAGAGGAAGAGATCGCACCACACCAAAATGATGACCTAGACCTAGCCCCTTTCATCTCTGTCCACATTGATGACGTACGGGTACATCGTGTGATGATTAATGGAGGTGCTAGCATTAACATCATTTCATCCCATGCATTTTCTCAAATGCGCATACCTAACAATGATGCATGCATAAACATCCGATCATGGTGCATTCATTCAACGATGTTATCACCTCCACACTAGGAACTATCATCTTTTATGTTTTGGAGGGGAATTCCAATATAACTTGTTACTTGGTAGACCTTGGGATCCATGTCATGGGTTGTGTTCCTTCCACTTTGCATCGTTGTATAAAGTTTGAACACGAATGAAAAACTTATACCATTCTAGCTGACCCATCACCTTTCAAAACATGCAACATGCTTTATCAACCCAATGATGTGCTCATACATGTCAAGTAATCTACCTCCACAACAAATACTACTTCACCTACACCTCCACCTACCGGTCATGACCGTTGCTTTCACCGCACATACCTCCTTCATTCATACCACTTTGCTATAACCTCCACGGCTCAACCATTAGCTTCCCAATCCATTAACTCCACCTCTACATCGACCTCCGGCATATCATCCATTCCAGCTACCTACATACTAACCACTTTGATCCCTTGGAAGGTGTTTTTCAACGCCTCACTCTGAGGGAGTCTTGCCTATATAGTGTCAACACATTCCTTTCTCCGTAGGAGTATGGAAGCCTTCACCAACACCCTCACTATAATCACCATATAGGAGAAAGCCTCCTTTATTTACTAATGTCGTAACGAGATACTTCAAAAGTATAAACATCATGTAGACATCCTTTTGACCACTTTTGATCCTTACACCCTTCAAACCATCCCACGTTCAACCAACAAATTTTACGATACCATGGCTCTTCTTAGCTTCCCAAATACCCGCTTCCCCCCGTTCCAAAATATTTGTCACCGTCAATGCCTCCATTCACCTTCTTATTTACCTCACGATGTTTACTCAATTGGAACTAACACCCCTGACCCGAGTGACATCTGGTATAAAAAATACTCTGACTACCTTTCACTCTCCATCTTACCTCCTGATCTCACCCGTAACGGATAACGTGCCTTCCTTAAAAAGGTCTCTCATTTCATCATTCTGGGGGGGAATCCTCTATAAAATTGTCTTTGATGGTATTCTCTTACGATGCCTAACAAGTTCTGAAATTCCTTATACCATTAAGGAGGTTCATGATGGCATATGTGGAGGTCACTTTAGTGGCCTTGCTATTACTAACCGTATTCTTCACCTAGGATATTACTAGCCAAACCTTAACCATGATTGTTGTGAATTTGTCAAATGTTGTGTAAAATGCCAACAACATTCTAGCCTTCATCATATACCCATTCATGCCTTATAGGTCGCTCATGACCTTTGTCCCTTCTCTCAATGGGGTTTGGATCTTGTCAGAGAAATCAATCCTCATTCTTCCCAATGCCATCAATGGATCATAATTTCTACCAAATACTACACAAAATTGGTGGAAGCCATACCACTCATCTCCATGAAATATAACCATCACATAATTTTTCACTTTGGTGTTCCTCAACACCTCATCACGACAATGGAAAATAATACAAAAACAAAACATTGCAAAAACTTTGCGACGCCTTCGACATTTAGCTTAGTTTCTCATCACCTTATTACCCAAAACCAATGGCCAAGCCGAATCCACTAACAAAACCCTCAAAAAATTCTCATGAATGCGGTTGACAAAATCGGGAAGGATTGGCATACGCACATTCCTTTTTCCCTATGGGCATACCGCACTAGTATAAACACTTCCACTGCGGCCACACCCTTCTCACTGGTCTATGGTATAGAGGTTGTTCTACCTCTCGAAGTCTAAATCCCCTCACTCCGCATTTCTCTCCATGACGTGCTTATTGATGATGAATTTCGTTAGGACCACTTAGCATAACTAGAGTTATTAGACAAACGTCGTCTTAACGCTTTGGATCACCTTCAAGTTTACCAACAACGTATCAAACGTGCTTATGAAAAACATGTTCATGAATGAACCTTCCAAGTCAATGACCTTGTCTTGAAATAAAATCAACATGTAACCAAAGCAGAAAAATGTAAACAGGGAAAATTTTCTCCTAATTGGCTTAGACCATACATCGTAACTCATACCTATGGATCAGGTGCCTATCGTTTATCCTCACTTGATGGTAAACCTAAACCTAAGCTTCTTAACCTATTACATCTTTGACCATTCTATTATTGACTCGTTGTCCTACCTCACCCTTTATCTCTTTACTGGCTTGTCCCTTGAGCACCATCCACTCCATACACCTCCCTAATGATTAAACAAGAATCATTTGAGTACCCATTGCTTGTTATCTTCTCTTGAATATGTGTACCACGGCACTTTGCACATAACATGATCCTCATGGATACTTTTTGTCTACCTTTAGATGAGATCCCATGGTTGTTCCACCTTTCCTTTTGAACAAGATTCCTATCCTCCACTTTGGTTTTGTCGATGACTTCAACGACCTCACATGGGACTAAACTCCTTGATTCAAAATTCTAATAAAAATGACTCCCTCAAAATGAGATCTTCCTCTTGACCAAATTGCTGCTATAAATAGCCTACTCCCTCGAAGGATAGCTATGTGAAGCTTTCAAAAAAAACTATAGAAACCGAAGCTTCCCACATCAATCAACTTCATGAAGACCTCAAGGATTACCATATTATTTATCCCATATATACTTCCCGCATCGATCAGTCTATAAAAAAAAAAATTTAGTCATGGATTTTCCCACTATGACACAGGACCTCTTGCCCAAAAGCCCTATCACTCAAATCATATAAAATTAACTACCTTTCACCCTCCCTACAAATTCCACTCTCATTGTCTCAATTACCTCAAGGGACATCTTGGAATTTAGACATTTGGTGATCCTGTGACTACCTTCATCATAGAACCATTAATCATGTAATGCCTTTAGGGTCTTATGTTCCTCACCTCCTCCAAGGTATGATCTACTCGGTAGGATCCTACCCAATCAGGTGGCTTTATTGCCCCCTCTTATCTTTTAACCATCTTTGTTTACGTTTTGATTACCTTATATAGGACTTGGTCCTCGACACTTACCTTTGATGTAATCCTCCCCTTTCGCCATAATCACCTTCACCTACATCACTTTACCTATAATCCACCCATACCATGCCTAAAACCTATTAACTCATTTTCATATTCTTCCCTATCTCATGGGAGAACTACATCGACTGAGGTCCCTTTTTCACTTTGGGACTATGTAGGCAACACTCCGAGGGCATGGGGACCTTAAAGGTTAGCTCGGCCATTTCCTACCCTACAAAAATTCATCAACCATGCCTAGCTCACCATTTACTTCACATTTCACTTAGTTCCCCTTTTCTAACAAAATTGGAAATTAAGCCACATACATAACAAGTTGCTTACCACAACATACATTTATTACACCTACCATCTCTCTATCATCACTATGCATAGATTATACAACATTTCAAATATGACCCATGGTATAATTCATTACCAACATAATGAATCATAACTAAACCTACATTCAACTCAACCATTCCTATAACCTAACTCAATCCATGCCTATAACTTTGACTCAACCATGCCTAAACCAACCTTACTCAACCATGCCTATAACATGACTCAACCATGCCTATAGCCTGACTCAACCATGCCTATAACTTGACTCGATCCATGCCTAACCAAACCTGACTCGATATAGGCATAACCATAACCCGACTCAATCCATGCCTATAACCGACCTAACTCCATCATTCCTAACTCACCTAATTTCAATCTACATCATAGTAACAAATCCATATCTCATCTAACACAAGCCATAAACCAATGTCTCATACACACATCAAAAATCACAAAATACCATGAATCTCATCATACAAATCAATAAATATGTATCTCAATATACATTTCTATCTCATCATGTCCATCATCTCAAAAATGTCGGCACGCAAGCCGATATATATAATACAAAATGTCATTGGCACACAGGTCGGTCTCATATATACAAAAAGAATGAATGAATCAATACAAAATATCTTTGGCACGTAGGCGATATATGCTCAAAATATACAAAAATCACTCATACATCCTCACTATCTTTGGCACGCAAGCTAGTATGTGATCAAAAATACAACTACCTTCGGCACATAGGTGGCATATATATCCAAAATCACTAGTATACATCAAAAATCAAGTGACCGCATCTCAGGCATCTCACTGGATGTCCTCCATCTCTATGTCACCTGCACCCTCGGCCTCCTATGTCCCTGTTGGCACATCACCTAGCTCTAGTCGCCATGCACTGGTGGCCTCTCCCTAATTGGGCCTCGAGATCATTGACCTCCTGTGCTCTCCACACTATGTGTGTGGGATTTTGTCCTCTCACTGGCGCCTGTCTTGTGCCCTATACTCTCCATAGGATAGGAAGTCTATCCTGGCTACCATGAGCTGATCTTGATAATATCTCACCTCACCTAGGGCATCCCATAACTTAGATACAGGCATGGTCTATGGTGGTCCCATAGGTCTCAAGCCCTATACCTACCTGCAAAGACATTGCCTTGCGCTTGCTTTGTGCAATGGGACCAACTCCTATGCTGTGGTGGTGTCCCCTATCCCTATGCCTATATCTAGGCTTGTAAGGCCCCAATCTATGCAGGCTATGGCCAACTGGCCCTATAAACTTGCCACCTAAGCCAGTAAGGCTGCCACCTGACCATCTCTATCTCCATCTCCTCCATCTCCTCCACCCTCTCCCTCTGCCATCTAGGCCTGCATATTGGCCACCTGTACTCGTATCTCTGTTACCTCTGCCTCGACCCCCCAAACCGTTTGTGTCTGCAGTATGCCTATCTGGTAATCAACGTTACCTGCCCTTTGTAGGGTGTCTCTACACCTGTAATGGTAGCTAACTCAGGTTGCCTCAGTCCTAGGTGGTATGGCTCATAACTGAGCCACCCACAACTTCCTATACCTATTGGTACATATGGTGTCATCAATCCATCGATCCACTGGCTCCTCCTCCTCCCCTGTAGGCACTGTAGGCTGTGGTAGAGGTAGAGGCCTCTCCACGTCATCTCTCTCGATACTATGGGAAGGACGGAGGAATATCTTGTATAAGCCCGAACTGTCATTGGAACCTATCTACCAGGATCATCTCATCCTCCCCAACACGGTGACCTTGTATCCACCTCTCTAGCTAGAGCTTAGCTAGCTCCTCATGCATGTGCCTATATGAGGGGAATCCCACATATGGCCTCTAGATAATGTCCACTCGAACAACCCCTCTAATAACTACCGAAAATGGGCCACATCATATGTTGGCCTATCCGATCTCCGCTCTCCTACAACTAGCACCCATCTCCTATATCCCACCCACACACATCTCGTGGGAAATGCATCTACTTGGGCATCCCTATAGGTTGAACATAGACTATGTGCTCATAGGCCCAACAATGTAGTATAAATGTACAACACGAGCTAAACTCGCGTAGCTTCCCATATGCCCACAACTCCCGGTCATGTCTCATGCACCATCATATCATGGATCACCCCCATTAGTGATCGGGGAAAGCATCCACCCTCTAGCATCTGGCAAAGGTGCATAGCAGCACACTTCCTCCATCAATAAAACCACTATCCTCATCTCATCCGGATGGGCTAGGTACATCTCACCATATCTTAAACTAGTGCTATGGAATCCAAGCTCCACTTTGCCCCCTTGCCAAAAATTGTCCCGATCAACTCCTCCTCGATGCCTCAAAGGAGATAGAGTAAAATTGGGCACCCAATATGGGTAAGCGCAAAATCTGGAACACGTCCTCCAGGGTGATAGTCATCTCACCTGTCGGAAGGTGGAACATGTTGGTCGCGAAGTCCCATCTGTTGATGAGCGCAACCATCAAGCTAGGCTGCCGACAACATATCGATAGTTCCAAATCCCACTCAAGCCCACTGCCTCCATGTGCTACAGATCTAAAGGGGTCACTAAGCCATGCAATGTCACCAGTAGGGCGGAACCCTATCCTGCATGTGTAATCTGCACTCTCCCCGCATCCAATCCAAACACAACATCAATCCCTCTTTACCATGACCATATTCACCAATTATCATTACCCTCCACCCTATTTTCACCCTACCCATCTCAACCGCATAACCTACATCACTTTTTCACCCTTGTGCCTAAAATCTTGATCGAATCTTGATTTATTCTAACTAAATTCGGTCACCTTTAAACGCATCGATCCCAATGTTTGGTGACCGACATACGATTCTACCTAACTGACGCCGCCAAGCTTGACTAATGCCGATCACCGTGTGGAAAATTCTGCGACTTCCCAAACCCCCTTTTCTATAACTCTCCCACCCCCTTTTACCCCACCTACACCGACCTAAACTCCCCTTAGACCCCTACCTACCCCACCTATACAATTTACTAACCCCCTCTTTTTTTCCCGTTATTCCCCTCATACCCATATTTAAATTTTTCCCACCCACGAAAAATGAAAAACCCACACAACCCTACAAATAACAAATAACCAAAACCTATAATCTATTTAATCAACACTGTGGCATTAGGTGCTTACCTTGTTGCCGCCACTGCTCGGTGGCACTTCGGTCACACGTGTCGATGGTCTACCCAATCCCTCTCTAGCCCTGGCCATCACCAAATATCTACTCGCAACCTCAAACCAATCAACTCTCCCACCCTGATCCCATGGACCCGCTACTCACCAACCCAACCCTTATCAAATCGGGCTGTCGGCTCATTGTCCCGTTCCCTTAGACACTTTTCTCACTTTTCTCTCTTTATTTTCATTTCTTCACTTCACAAATAACAAATGAATAATAAAAAACATGGATTTTTGGTTGTTATAACAAACTTGACCTAACCGATGTCGGTTCCCATTATCGGTCACATGCCCTACCTAACCATCGTCAGTTTTCCTATACCAACGCGTCACCTATCCATGACCACCATCAGTCACCCGCACCTACACATTGCCCTTACTTTGCCATTTTACCCCACCCTTTACCTTGCTTCTTTACCCCATCCAACTTTTACCCAACCCATTACCTTACCTTTCCTGACCTCGTCACTTCCTACCTCCATTTTTCCTCCTTTGAGGACTTCTTATTCTTTTACCCCTACCTTGGCCTTACCCATGCCATGACCTAGATATTTGGACTGGACCATCGCTAGTGACCTACTTTTGACCACCTTTGATCATTACACCCTTGAAACCATCCCACGTTCAACCAAAAAAATTTGCCAATACCATGGCTTGCTTAGCTTCCCAAATGCCTGCTTCCCCTGTTGATTCAAAAATCTTTGTCACCGTATAACACCTCCATTAACCTTCTTATTTACCTCGTGATGTTTACTCAATCAAAACCAACACCCCTGACCTAAGTGACCTTTGGTATAAACAATACTCACTACCTTTCTCTCTCCATCTTACCTCTTGATCTCACCCATAATGGACAACACACCTTCCTTAAAAAGGTCTCTCATTTCGTCATTCTGGGGGAATCCTCTATAAACGTGGATTTGATGGTATTCTCTTATGATGCCTCACAAGTTCTGAAATTTCTTATACCATTAAGGAGGTTCATGATGGCATATGTGGAGGTCACTTTAGTGGCCTTGCTGTTGCTAAGCGTATTCTTTGCCTAGGCTATTACTGGCCGACCCTTAACCATGATTGTTGCGACTATGTCAAACATTGTGTAAAATTCTAACAACATTCCAACCTTCATCATATACCTAGTCATGTCTTACAGGTCGCTCATGACCTTTGGCCCTTCTCTCAATGGGGCTTGAATCTTGTCGAGAAATCAATCCTCATTCTTCCCAACACCATCAATGGACCATAATCATACCGAATACTACACAAAATGGGTAGAATCCATACCACTCATCTCCATGAAAGACGAGAAGATATGCGAGTTCATTAATCATCACATCATTTGTCACTTTGGTGTTCCTCATCACCTCATCACCGATGGAAAATAATTCAAAAACAAAACATTGCAAAAATTTGTGATGCCTTCAACATTCAAACTTAGTTTCTCATCACCTTATTACCCACAAATCAATAGCCAAGTCAAATCCACTAACAAAACCCTTAATAAAATTATCATGAAAGTGGTTGACGATACTAGGAAGGATTGGCATATGCACATTCCTTTTTCCCTATGAGCATACTTTGCACTAGTATACGCACTTCCACTGTGGCCACACCCTTCTTGTTGGTCTATGGTACAGAGGCTGTTCTACCTCTCGAAGTCCAAATCCCCTCACTCTACATTTCTCTCCATGACATGCTTTCTGTTGATGACTTTCGTTAGGACCACTTAGCACAACTAGAGTTATTCGATGAACATCGTCTTAACGCTCTAGATCACCGTCAAGTTTATGAACAACGTATCAAACGTGATTATGAAAAATGTGTTCATAAATGAACCTTCCAAGTCGGTGACCTTGTCTTGAAAGAAAATAAACACATAACCAAATTAGAAAAACATAAACGGGGAAAATTTGCTCCTAATTGGCTTGGACCATGCATCGTAACTCATACCTATGGCTCAAGTGCCTATCATTTATCCTCACTTGATGGTAAACCTGAACCTAATCCCCTTAACACATTACATCTTCAACCATTCTATTGTTGACTCATTATCCTACCTCACCCTTTGTATCTTTACAGTTCATCCCTTTAGTTCCATCCACTCCATACACCTCCCCGATGATTAAACAAGAATCATGTGAGTACCCATAACTTGTTATCTTCTCTTGAATATGTGTACCACAACACTACACATAGCATGATTCTCATGGATACTTTTCATCTACCTTTAGATGAGATCCCATGGTCGTTACACCTTTCCTTTTGAACAAGAGTCCTATCCTCCACCTTGGTCTAGTCAATGACTTCAACGACCTCACATGGGCCCAAACTCCTTGAGTCAAAATTCTAATAAAAGATGACTCCCTTAAAAGGACATCTTCATCTTGACATAAATTACTACTATAAATAGACTCTACCTCGAAGGATAACTATGTGAAGCTTTCAAAAAAAAGAAGAAGAGAGAAATCAAAGCTTCCTCATCGATCACTTCATGAATACCTTAAGGATTACCATATTATTTATCCCATATAGACTTCTCGCATTGATCAGTCTATCAAAACAAAAAAAAATTAAGTCATGGACTTGCCCACTGTGACCTAGGACCTCTTGCCCAAAAGCCCTGTCACTCAAAACATATAAAATTAACTACCTTTCACCCTCCCTACAACTTCCACTCTCATTGTCTCAATTTCCTCAAGGGACATCTTGGAATTTAGAAATTTGGTGATCATGTGACTACCTTCATCATAGAACCATTAATCGTGCAATGCCTTTAGGGTCTTATGTTCCTCACCTCCTCCAAGGTATGATCTACTTGGTAGGATCCTACCCAATCAGGTGGTTTTATTGCCCCCTCTTATCTTTTAACCATCTTTGTTTATGTTTTGATTACCTTATACAGGACTTGGTCCTCGATGCTTACCTTTGAGGTAATCCTCCCCTTTTGCCATAATCACCTTCACCTACATCATTTTCCCTATAATCTACCTACACCTATTAAACCTAAACCCACAACATGCCCAAAAACCTACCAAATCATTTTCATATTCTTCCCTAGCTCATGGGAGAACTACATCGGCCTGAGGTCCCTTTTTCACCGGGACTATGTAGGCGAACTCCGAGGGCATGGGGCCCTTGGAGGTTAGCTCGGTCATTCTCTACCCTACCAAAATTCATCAACCATGCCTAACTCACCATTTACTTCACATTTCACTTAGTTCCCCTTTTCTAACAAAATTGGAAATTAAGCCACATACATAACAAGTTGCTTACCACAACATACATTTATTACACCTACCATCTCTCTATCATCACTATGCATAGATTATACAACATTTCAAATATGACCCATAGTATCATTCATTGCCAAAATCATGAATCAAAACTAAACCTACTTTCAACTCAACCATGCCTAAAACCTGACTCGATCCATGCCTATAACCTGACTCAATCCATGCCTATAACCTGATTTAATCCATGCCTAACCAAACTTGACTAGATCCATGTCTATAACTTGACTCAATCCATGCCTAAACCAACCTAACTCTATCATGCATAACTCACCTAATTTCAAACCACATTAAAGTACCAAATCCATATCTTATCTAACACAAGCCATAAACCAATGTCTTTTACACACATCAACAAATCACGAAATACCATGAATCTCATCATACAAATCAATAAATATGTCTCTCATCCTATCCATCATCTCAAAAATGTTAGTACGCAAGCCAATATATATATATAGTTCAAAATGTCATCGGCATGCAGGCCGAGTCTCATACATACAAAAAGAATGAATGAATCAATACAAAATATCTTTAGCACGCAGGCCGGTATATGCTCAAAATATACAAAAATCACTCATACATCCTCACTATATTTGGCACACAGGACGGTATGTGATAAAAAATAAAACTAACTTCACATGCAGGCTGGCATATATATAAAAAAATCACTATTATACATCAAAAATCAGGTGACCATATCTCAGGCATCTCACCGGATGTCCTCCATCTCTGTGTCACCTGCACCCTCAGCCTCCTGTGTCCCTACTGGCACATCACCTAGCTTGGATTCCGTGCACTGGTGGCCTCTCCCTAATCAGGCCTCGAAGCTCGCTGACATCCTATGCTCTCCACACTATGTGTACATGATCTCATCATCTCACTAGATGCCTACTATGTTCTGTACTCTCTGTAGGATAGGAAGTCTATCTCGATCGCCATGAGATTATCTTGATAATATCTCACCTCACAAAGGGCATCCCATAACTTGGATACATGCATGGTAGTGCGTGGTGGTCCCATAGGTCTCGGCCTTGTACACCCCTGCGGCGACTCGCCCTATGCCACCTATCAACTTTCTCCCAATGTTTTCCCACTTTGCCTCCATGTGCTTTGCAGCTCTAAAGGGGTTATTAAGCTATGTAATGTCACTAGTAGAGGCGAAACCCCGTCCCACATGTGTAATTTCACTCTCCCCTACATCCAGGTCCAAACACAAAGATTAATCCCTATTTACAATGACCATATTCACCAATTATCATTACCCTCCACCCTATTTTTACCCTACCCATCTCAACCACCTAACCTACATCACTTTTGCACCCTTGTGCCTAAAATCCTGACCGGTACGGTTTATTCTAATCGACTTCAGTCACCTTTAAACCGGCATCGGTCACTGTTTGGTGACTCGATACTAGTTCTACCCAACCAATGCTGACCAAGCTTGATCGACACCGGTCACTGTCGTGGAAAATTCTGTGACTTCCCAAACCCCCCTTTTCTATAACTCTCCAACCTACCCCTTTTACCCCACCTACACTGACCTAAACTCCCCTTATACCCCTACCCACCCACCTATATAATTTACTACCCTCCCCCTCTTTTTTCCCCGTTATTCCCCTCAAACCCAAATTTAACTTTTGCACTCGCCTATGAAAATGAAAAACTCACAAAACCCTACAAATAAAAAAACCAAAACTTATAATCTATTTAATCAACATTGTGGCGTTAGGTGCTTACCTCGTCGTGCTGCCACCATCTCGGTGGCACGTCTAACCACCGTGTTGGGTGGTCCACCCAATCCCTCTCTAGCCTCTACCATCACCGAATATCTACTCGTAACCTCTGACCAATCAACTCTCTCACCCTGATCCCGTGGACCCGCTACTCACCAACCTAACCCTCATTAAATCGACTGCCAACTCATTATCCCATTTCCCCTGGACACTTTTCTCTCTTTTTTTCATTTCTTCACTTCGTAAATAACAAATGAATAATAAAAACACAATTTTTTCATTTTTATAACCAACCCGACCTAACCGACGTCGGTTACCATTGACCGACATCGGTCACGTGCCCTACCTAACCGTCGCGGTTTTCCTATACTGACGTCGGTTATCCATGACCGCCATTGGTCACCCTCACCTACACATTGCCCTTACTTTTCCATTTTACCCCACCCTTTACCTTTCTTCTTTACCCCATCCAACTTTTACCCAACCCATTACCTTACCTTTCCTGACCTCGTCACTTCCTACCTCCATTTGTCCTCCTTTGAGGACTTCTTATTCTTTTACCCCTACCTTGGCCTTACCCATGCTATGACCTAGATATTTGGACCTGGACCATCGTAACATATGATGGAGAAAGAGGAAGAATGTAAATTTCTAGAAGACGGAGTACTATGTTAACAATCTTTTCACAGATCAATTAACTTATTGGAGACTCAATCGCTATGGGATGATACTTGCATGGAAATCAATGAAATCAAAACATCCAATGAGGATTTGAGAAGTGAGATAGAAGACGAAAAGAAAGCAAGAAAGGAATGGGAAGAAAAATTTTACAAAGAAGAGGGAGACAAGTTTAAAAATCTTGCAAAAATACAAATGGTTTGCATAATGAGTGAAAAATTACTTGCATGCAGGAGACCTTCTCCTGCATATAGCATGTTTCTAAAAGAACAATTCATTCACTGACAGCTATTAATAATTGCATGTGGCCTTCCACATGAAATAAAAGATGAATCTAATTTCATGATAACCTATTCTTCAGCCAGTGCAGAGTAGAAAAATATTCTCTATGAATTCTATCTCTACAATCTTATGCTAGAAAAGAACACATGCTTCATGATCAATTTGTATGTGGGAGAAAGCCAACTTAATGCATTTGTTTCTATTCTTAAAAATCATATTGCATGGAAGGAAAGGGATTTTGAGCATCTATTGAAAGCTAGCTCATCTGGTCTTTGCATGAGGACTCATTATGGTAAACCATCTACTTTCATTAAACATTTTAGAACCCATGCCTTTGATAGACAATTCAAGACACATTATCTTGCCAGTTTACAAAGAAGTATTGATGCCTTTATTTTTATGAAGTGGAAAATTTTGAGGATATTTATGATGGATGTTTGAAAATATGGGAGCTTCTTATAGTTTCCTTGAGGAGAAGGGAAGTAATATCTCCCAAAAATTTTATCTGGAGTCTAGAAAGAGCAAAATATTTTTGCACACTAATCCCTTAGATCAATGAAAAGCATAGGGGCATATGGATGGGAATCATAACAAGGCCTCCCCTTCTTCTTGCTCCCATATCCCCATGTAAAAATAAAGAGCCTAAAGATCCCACTCAATTCGAGGAATGGAAGGGGAAAGTAGAATCGGGATCGGGGTATAGTGTTTCTGAACTAAAACACTAGGATATTTAGTTTTAGCCATTTGACCTGAGCAATCAATTGGAGTACAAAATACAAAATCAAGGTTTGAAGAGTAAAGTTTGTAAGAGGACTTACAAATAAGTAAGTGCGGGGTAAATAATGAGGCCAGAATATGTCTCATTAATGTACAATAAACAATCTTATTTTACTCTCCTTTTTATCAAGATTGATTACATTTTGTGGCTTTTGTTTGATCTAATATAAGTTGGGATGTAATTTTCCATCTTTTTTTATTGTAGTTATAAAGTTTAAAAATATGTAATTCCTAACTAAGTGCTTTGGAAGTTCATTTTTGTAATAAAACAGGTCACAATCAATCGAAAGAACAAAGTATGAAGTGGTTGGCATGTTTTTGGAAGCATTGGTTTCAATACGGCTCAGTTCTAGAACTTCCATAATTAGTTCCGAACTCCATTATGTAGTTACAAGCTCTACCACTTAGTTCTGGAACGTTCAGACTTAGTTTCGAGAACTCCATCAAATAGTTCCGAAATTTCAAACTTGGAGTTCGAACTCCCCGCATGTAGATCTAGAATCCTCACGAGTTAGATCTAGAATTGATGAGAATTTATTTATTCCAACAACATCTAGTGATTTGTCAATCAGTGATCCCTTCAATCAGGAGTATATTGGAAGATTTCCTATTCTTCATACTCGTATATCCAAGGATAACTATATACAACAAGATCGTCCAACCATGATCCAATTCAACATCGATTTTGGGCATGATTCGGTTCTATCTGAATTAGTAGGACAACTATGGCTATAAATACACATGTGGAAGAAGTATATATATGTAGACATTTAGATAGATAAATATATATATAGATAGAGATATATACATTAAAAAATATAGAGAGATAAGAAGAGACAATACATTTTTGTAATGCAGAACATTATATCAATAAAATAGCCATTCTGTTTTGAGAGTATATTAAGTTGTCAAATCCTATTTCAAGGTGGAGCAATGGCCCACTCTTCCAAGAACTAGGATCTTCATTTTATTGGTATTTATATTTCTAGAGAAAATAGTATAGATCTATTAATAATGTAAATGATTTTGATTACTCAAGCTGAAATCAGTTGTATACTTGTTCTTGTAGGTGTTCTAGATTAGATTCTTCTTTCTTTGTAATCAAATTTCAGCATTCTCAAATTGTGTGTTTATTTCCAAAGCAAGTGTGTTCATTTCTGTAACGTGTGTTTACTTACAAAAATATATTCTATTTTGCAAATGTGTGTTTATTTCCACCAATATTTTTCTGCAGAGAGTGTTTACTTCCAGCAAGTTTTCATAGTTTGATTTCAATAAGGTTTTAGACAAGGTATCCTCAAGACATTAAGAAAATCCCCAAAAAATATAAAAAGAAAACAAATACCTACAATCAATTACTAGATCACGAATATTTCTTGTTGCATATAGCTTCAGACACCACCCCTTGTTTGAATATGACATCAACAAAGAGTTGATTAAATTAAGGGAATAATGAAACCCATCGGAGGATAGCTTCTATGAGAGGTAGTGGTCCACTCACCTTTTAAGTATGGTAACCCCTCCCCTACTAAAGGGGAGTTCATAGAGCACTTTCTTCTTTCGGTTGAGCTGAATTCAATGTCTAGGAGGGTGAGCTATCTGGTGACTTCGAGACCCACAACCCATGGCATAAGAACCCTTAGGAGCATGAAGGATTCTCCCTTGAATCCATGAACCTGAATCATGGAATGCCCTCTAGCGAAGAAGTAGTCACAAGGGTGTTTTGGGTCTAAGAGGATAGACCGCAGAGTCATTCATCCTGTGATTGATCCCTTCAGGATCAATTTCTAGCATAAGGGGCTCTAAAAAGCATTGAAAAATTCATATACATTTGATGAATGGGACAATATATGGGTCCATGTAGATACTAGGATAATATTTTGGGGATTTACCTCTGCATCCCACAAGGTCAGAGTCATATACTTGACTGAAATATTGAGCATTTTGGTACAGGATGAGGTGGAAGAGAAAAGATGAATACCTAAAGGTGGATGCCATTAAGAAATGGTTGAGCTAATCAAAAATTGACCCCGCAATGACCTCTGTGAAGTCAAACTTATATGCTTGTTTCTAGCTAACAGTCCTCATCCGGAATAGGGCCACTATCTGCCAATCCTCAATGTCTTTATCAGAGTCTAGTCCAAAAATAAAATCCAACATAGAGTAGGCATCATGAGCATCAGTCATAAGGGATTTTAAGGGAATGGGAAGCCCAAAATTCTTGAACCGTTGGCTTTTGATTATCTCAACTCTCTATTAAGGAATGAGGCCTTAGTTTGGCATTAGGTCCACACATTTTGAAACTTGGTCACATTATAGAAGCTAGCTATTTGGTCATAGGTTAGGGCTAATTTGTCCCTAATAGTTTGTAGTGCATTGATCGGTCAGACTCGGCACTTAGTGGAGAAAATACATAAGGTTTTTGTGGGAGAACAAAGCACATTCAAAGGCACGGAAGCATCAGAGAGGATCACGCGTAGAATAGAAACAAATTCGGGACTTAGCTATTTTCATGATGAGGATCTATTTTTAGAGATAGTGTGTGGAGCACTCAAAACAATTGGAGAATTGTGTGACACACATTATCTATTTTTGGATGATCAATTATGAAGCATTTTGCATGGATGTATGCTAAAGACAGAGTGATGAACTGATAGTTGACTAAGGGAGATCTATTGTTAACACTCTTGCATATAATCCTATTTTTGTAACATAACGTGGCTAATAATAGCATGCAATCTATTTTGGGATTAGATAAGTGGTGAAGGGAAATTCCCCATCCTTATAAATATGTAGTGAATTGTGTAGTAGATATATAGAGATAGATCATAGATATACGTATGAGAAATAGGTTATAGTGAGATTATGCTAGATCATTTACACGCATGAGCATATACTACTATTATTTTAATGAAGCTTTTGTGTATTTACTGTAATTAATATAATGGAAATTATGGACCAAAATAAGGTGTTCTCATGGTTATAATTTAGTATTACATGCTTGATTCCATTATGGTTATCTGTTAAAGTCTATTATGTTCTAGATCTAGACTTGAATATGTAATGTTTGAAAGATATATTAGCTATAGATATGAATGATTAAAGTCTTCATCATGCTAACGTCCTCGTGACAACAACCCTAAAGAGGGGCATGGTACCTTTGCATTTTTCAGGTGAGTTCTCAGTCTAGGCTGAGTGATGTGCCAACACACCTAGGCTTGTATTTCTTAATTCTAGGCTGCATCATTGGTTCCATTTTCGGGACCTATTTTTCAGTTGTTTTTAGGATGGTTCACGATGAAGACATATTGGTTGATCTTAGTGAGTGTTGAGGAGTGGATACATGATCTGGAAGAAGAGTACGCATGACGGTTCAACACTGGATCTAATTTTAACGCATGTGTGTGGGTGGAACAAAACACGTAAGTTAGTTTATATGAGATATTCTTCATTATCTTTCTAGTAGAATTATATGAGTGACTGATTGCATATCCATCTAAGTAGAATTGGAGGTATCGCACACTTTTCGGACATAGGAATAAGTTCGGGCTCTCTATGATGCTGATTTTATTTGGACTCAGTTTGTGGATATGTGGTTCTATGGTGTTTTGAACAGCTTATATCTTGAGTACTTAATTTCCACTTATTTGTTTCCATAGGTAGTTGAATTCCAATTTTTACGATATCCAAGGGGAACTTACCTGCAAGGCATTCCACTAGTGATCAAGATCCTAATGGTAACTTTGAATTTGGAGAGTAAACCAATGGCTAACTAAATCCCACCCCGCGAGGGTAGGAACAGGTTTGGTGAAAGATGGCAGACCTAGCGGTAGAAAGGCGAGAGAGAGGAAAGGAAACTTATGTATAATGAGGCATGCGAGAGGGAGGTACAAAAGTAGTGGGAGGTTGCGGAAAAATGGCATTGTGGAGAAAAATAGTTTGGGAAGGAGTTGAAGTTCACACGTAAGACGTGGAACTGAGCCTCAAGAACTCGAAGAAATCTTCCCTCTGTGAGAGTTTAATATTTATAATAATTTCTCATGTAAATACTTACTATTTTTTGAAAGTTCCCTTCCATGCCTCAAATTGAAATGAAACCACCTCCATTGGAATAGGTTTCTTCTTTTGATCTCACGTACCAATTTTTAGCTATTTGATCAATAGAATGGCAAAAATAAAAAAATTCAAATCTAGGGCACAAAGTCAGGTTTTTTCATAAAAATTGGTACATGTATTCATTTCCAATAAATTTTGTTTTTAACATGCATGGAAATGGTGAATAATGCAAAAACCCCACCTCGATCCGTACACTTTTGCAAGGTATGACAATTTCATTTTCACGAGTTATAGAGTCATTATGGCAAAAAATATACCTGGAGATTTTTTAAAATTACAAATTTTATGATATTTTATTTTACTATGATCATGGATATATGGAAGAGGAATGGAGGAGGAACAATGGTGTAGAAGGAATCTAAAAAATGTAGAGTTCCAAGTAGATTTTGAACAAAATGGGGTGAAGGTGAAAAAATGGCTATCTCCTTGGTTTTATATGCCCTAGGGGCACATTTTTTTGTCCCCCTTATCCCCCTAGAAATGGATAAAGGGGAAAAAAACTTCCCTATCCCGGGAGGAAAAGTGTCATACATGCACGGATGGAGGAGAGAGAGGAAAGCACTCAATTTTAGCACCCGAGAGTTAAACTTAGTCATGTAAGGAATCAAATGGGAGTAAGGTGGGGGCACATTTTTCTGTCCCCATTGTCCACTTGGAAAGGGATGAAGGGGAAACAAAATTGGTCCTCAACCCCATGGTGACAAGTGGAGGGCATGCATGACATGAAACAGGGGCTAGAAAATTGCCAAAATATGCTTACGGGAGCCTCTCAGGGTCATATAGTGGGTCTAGGAGGTTAATGGGGGCACATTTTTCTATCCTCATTGTCCCCTGGAAAGGGATGAAGGGGACACAAAAGTGTTCCTCAACCTCATGTTGCCACATTGCACTCAAAACTTTGACAAAGGATGAAGCTTGTACCTTGGGAAGGAGCTTGAAAATGATGTTGTCGAGCTCTGGAGAACTTTTTGGGAACTTCTTTATATGAATTTTACTGAAAATTTCATTTTGAGAATAATGGGATGGGTCTCAAGGTGTGATTAAGCTTGCAACCTCCTCAAAATTTTCCTTATTTCTCGGAATTTCTAGTTGTGCCCGCCAAGAATGAGTTGTGGAAAGAAATACATGGACTTTGTTAGAAAATTGAAAACACCACCATATAGGGCTTTGAATTCAATTTCCATTTATATCTTTTTCGGCCTCTAAATTATTCTAGAGCTTCTAGAATCATCTTTCAAGCTTGAGTTATTTTTGCAGTGCAAGCTCCTTTTCCCTAAAAACCCACTTTTGTTGAAGTTTCTCCTAAACCTTTGAATCTTTCTTAAATATTACTAAATGACTTGCACAATGTTCTTGGATCATTCATACACCTCCTTGATTAATTTGGGTCTTGAAATTTGCTTTGAATAATATGCACTAGCTTTAGAAAGGCTAAAAATATTCATTCCTAAGATCTGCTAAAATATTTTCCTCTAAAGACATTGTCTCGGAAGGATATTTTGATTTAGATTTCATATATTCAACACATGGGAAAGGTTAATACCATATAAAATATCATTAAAAGGAATAGGATATTCCTAACACAATGGATGAACTGATATGGAATGGTGTCCAAGAAGTTTTGAAATAAAAAAATTTGACACTAGGGTATAGTTGTCTTGTTTTCAAGTTGAATTTTTCCCTTGCAAAAACATAGGACAACAGTTGGCTCTCACTTGGGGACTCATTTTGGATCAAAAAAAGTGAGGATAGGATGAGAAGGAACTCTAGAATCTTAGTTTACAATTCATACCAGTGCCTTATCTATTAGGCTTCACAGAGTCATAATAAGCAATGGGTAGACTAAAAGGAGTACACACACACACGACAAAAAGGGAAACACACAACACACGGGAAAGGAAAGAACACACATGACGAAAAAAGGAAACACACACCTAAATCACCTATGGTACAATGTGGGGGACAACCTGCTTTCACTTCTTGTAAAATTTCAAGTACTTCCGCCATCTTTGGAAACTTTGAATGCATACCTTCCAAATACAATAGATAGAAGGCATTATCTCCGCAAGTTTCTCAAATCTAGAATGGACTAAGCCACAAATAATAGAACTTCCCATGGCTTCTTTTAGGTTCTCTTCACTTGTCACATATCAAGACAAGGTCTCGACTTTGAAATATTTTAGTTTTTCTTTATTTTCAAACAACTTCTTCACCCTGAACTTATGTTATTTTATATGGTATGCCACCTTAAACCTTTCTTCTTCATGCTTCTTAAGGAACAAAATTATTTTTTCAATGGAATCTCAATATTGACCATCTTCCATTGTCTTGAGAAATTGAGTGCTAGCGTATCAATGAGTGATTAGAATCTCTACCTCGATCCCATAGAGAAATTGGAATGGTGACATGCCAATTGCTTTCTTAGGAGTTATTTTATCTACCCACAATGCATCGTAGAGCTTCTTATGCCGGTTCCTTTTATTTTCATTAACCATATTGTAGGCTATTTTCAAAATGTTTTTATTTATTAACTCATCTTGACTATTCCCTCGTAGGTAATAGTCGGATACATGAGACAACAAGATTCTATAGCTATATAAAAACTTTGTCAACTCCCTAGAGGAAACGTATTTGGCATTATCAACCACAATCTTCTGGGAGATCCTGAAACAAACAATAATCTTCTCCTTGATGAAATTGCACACCATTTATGCATTAGTGCTTAGTTGGGATTACCTATACAAATTTTGTGAAATATTCAATTATTGTGAGCACATGGGTATGTCCTACTCTTGAATTAGGATTTAGAACAACTATTAAATCCAAGCCCCACTATTTAAAGGGTGTTTTAATCACCACCATCCAAAGGGGAAACACGACAAGTTGTAGTTTTCCAGAAAAAATTTAGCATGCTTCACACTAAGAGACCTATTCTTGAGCATCTTCAAACAAGTTAGGTCAATAGTACCTACTACGAAGAATTTTGTGAGCTATCACCATTACAGAAAAATTCCCACCACATGCCTAATCATGGTATGATTTTAGCAACTCCTCTTGTTTCTATTTGTCTACACACCTTAGGAAACATTCGTCAAGTTCCCTCTTATACAACACATGGTTCCAAAGGACATACTTAGCTGAATTTAGTCAAAGAGTTATTCTTTGTTTGAATTCAAGGTCAGCATGACACTCACCGTAAGTTAGAAAGTAGGAAATGTCCGCATACCACTCACTCGTGTTCACAAAGAGTACTTGAGGCAAGTTCTTACTTATACACTTGTAGCAAAATCATTCTCCTATATAATTTTTTATCAAAAGTGCTTCATCTTTTGCGATCAATCGACACATCCCATTACCTCGACCCAGGTTTTAAGGTCTGATCTCCAAGTCATTTTTTTGAATTATTGCCACGTAGTTGCCCCTCTTGGTTATTGGATCTTGTTAGGTGAGGATTGACTTGATATCATAGCCCATAACCATTAAATAGTGTGGGAATTGAGAATATGAAACCTAAATTTATTTTCCACTTTGACTACGGAATATGCATGCTTCTCTAGTTGCTTATACCTTAACTCATGATTCTTCAAGGAGATATTATGAAATCAATGGGGGCCTCGAGGCCTTCTTCATTCTTATGGACCAAGATGGTTGATATTGTGTGCTCTGAAGCATAGTAGTACAAGATGAAGTCTTTATCAAAATCGGGTGCACTAAGGTTAGAGTCTTTTCTAATACTTCTTTGATTTCCTCGAATGCCATTTTGCCTTCTTTGTTCCTTTTGAAAATTTCTTAAAGCACCGGAGAAATTTGACTTTCTTGAAGAAGGAATGGACTCATTTTTTTCTTATTTGCAAGGAAAATTCTTGGATTTCTTTTATCCTTTCTAGATCAATCTTAGCCCCCTCCTTGTTCACAATGTTTCCAAGGATTTTTCCTTCAATAACCCCAAATATGCACTTCCTAGAACTCAAAGATATGCCATGCAGCCAGACCATGATGAGCACTTGCTGAAGATGTTGTATGTGGTCTCCTCGCTTCTTTGAGAAGACTGTGAGGTCGTTTAGATAAATTACTATGCAATTCTTAAGGTTATTAAATTTCAAGTGGATTTCTCTTTAGAATTTTGTTCCTACTTTAATCAAACCAAAAGTCATTTTGTTGTATGAAAAATTTCCCAAGGTATTATGAAGGTTATTGTGGCCATGTCTTCTTTTACTACCTCAATCTAGTTATATCCATAGAAACGTAAAGCAATGAGATCATCTATGATCTTGTGACCACTTATAGGATATGGTTCATGATTGGAAGTAAGTAGTTATCTTTTATGGAGGCCCGATTCAAGTTGCGAATTTGACACAAATTCTTATCTCTTCTCTTCTTCCACATAAGGACAATGTTTTCTACCCATATGGAGTGGTGGATATGGAAGATGACTCTATCATTCAGCATTTTCAATACTTCCTCCTTGATGGTGTCCACAATATTTGGATTGTATGGCCATTGACTTTTCCGAAAAGTATTGTCTTCGGGCTTTAGTGGAATGGAGTGGTGCATTTCATTAGGTTGGAATGACTTGATTTCATCATAGGAATATGCCAAGACATCTAAATACTTTCTCAAAAATGAGATAAATTTTCTATTTTCTTCAAGTGAGAAAAATGTACTAATTTACACCATCTTGGGTTGCTCTATGGTGCCAATATTTTCTTTCTCAAAATCGGTCATGCACCGAGATGACTCTTTGTTTGATCCTTAACGAACTTTTCATGTTTTTCAAACAAATCCTCCAGAGACATAAGAAATTTTGGGATTTTGTTTCCTTTGAGCTTGATGACACCTTCAGAGTCAACTCCATCAATTCCTTCTTTTTCTTCCGCCACTATTGACTCCTTATTTGGATTGTCACTTCCTTCATAAAAGAGACTATAGAAGTTATCTCTTTCCTCCAAAAAATGAAGATCTGACTGTCATCATTGAACACTTTCCAATGATTTGTATTATTTGGCACACTTGGTCTAAACACAATTTCGATAGTGTAGTATCATTTACCTCTATATTCTAATCTTTCTCTTAACTACAAGTGTGTCGGCCTATCACCCAAGTGTAGGGCACTCACCTGAGGTACAGGTAGGTTTCAATCCCCTCATTTATGTGATCCTTGTGAGAATGTTCCACCATTAATGGAGGAAAGGTTTGTAAAACAAGAACACGTGCATTTAATCTAATATAAAAGTAGTGAATCTAGTTCTAAGCATAAATGCTCCATGAGATAAACATAAACATCAAAACAACATAATGGAGGATGGGTTGTAAGGGTATAAATATATGAATTCACTTAAGAACAGATAGTACAGATACCAGATTTAGACACAAGTGTACCATCAATGGTAACAAACATTTTAATAAGCAAAATAAACTAGATCTAGTTCATAACAACATGAGAACACATTAGGGTTTAGTCCATAGACAAAAATGTAAAAAAATCTCCATATATTGATTAAATCCATTTACAGTAGCCATATTACATCAAATAGGGTCATCTCAAACCATAAGCATCTTGAAATAATATTCCAACCCTACAAACTACTCTAAACAGAGATCCTAGCTATGTTTTCCCATTACAACCCTTGTTTAGACCTTTTCACATATATCTATTCTTAGTAACTGCATTCTTGAAACACTTTGTTGCCTCTCCAACTCTCTATTTATTTTAGACCTAAGCACTCCTTTAAATAGAATCTGGATCCACCACCATAGTCTCACCCATGAGCAGATTGCATGCCAAGTGGAAGTGTGGTCCTCCATGATCGATCAAGTGCTTATGTCAGCTTGCAAAGGCCTCCACTAACTATAATGATCATCCTAGGAATATTCCTTACACAAAATATTCTTTTCTTGACCTCCAGGCTCTAGGTGGCACCTTATCCGCTCATCACGCCTACTCGGGCCTTCACATGTTTTTGTATGACACCTCCTTTGGAATACAGCTAAGTCCCCAAACCCTCTTCTACTTTTTCTCATCAACTACTTCTCCTACACACATTTCCTTGAGTTCCTTATTAATTATTTTCCTTGCACATGCATGCTCATACGCCTTGGACTTATTCAATTTAGGGCCCAACATTACCGCAAACTACGCATGTTATTGGTCCCCAGAAACACTCTGATCTTTCACCAAAGAATAAATAATGGGAGAAATGAAATAATTTGCAAATGAATAAAGAATGGAAGAATAGAGGGATCATGTTATTGCTGCATGAGTATTGGAAAGTTTTTATTTACGGATGCTTCAATTTTATCCCAAGCATTTACCTCACCCTACACATGTTGATGTAAATCACCCACCACCACGCTAACTTCATAAAAACTTAGCTCATCTCCCTTATCCTTCACCATATCAGTGATTTTTTTCATCTGCTTACTAAGGTTGCCTAGTGCATCCATCCTATGAGTGACTTGGAGGTACAATTCCTTCAGTTTATTTTTAATCAAAACCCTCAAGGTTTTAATCACCTCTGACTTCTTCTCGACCTTTGCCAAGATTTTATCTCACTCCACCCTATTGCCCTTGTTTTTCTCTTGAAATTCCTTCAAATCCACCTCATGGCTAGTAACCAATATGATTGCTACTCTATCTCTATCACCACAGTTGTCATACACAGCTTTGGTTATTTCCGTCGCGGTCTTCACTAAGGAAAGGAGATAAAAGTATAGAGTTATTGTCTTCTCGATATTCAACGTTTATTCTTTATTCTAGTGTACCATCACCTCTTCTACCAACTCTAATGCAAGTGGTTACCTCTCCATGGTGAGTATGTGCATCAAGTCTTCCAAGCGAGCATGGTCGACTCATACTTCTACTCAGGAGGGGCTAGGTCTAGGTGCTTTAAGATAATGGCATTTGAAATAACCTCTACCTTCTTGTAGACTTCACGCACCTTCACCTTTTCATCCCTCAACTCACGCCTTAACTACACATTGATCAATTCCTTCTACTTTATCTCTCTGTCCCTCTCAATGATCTCCTCATTCTTTTCCCAAGCTCATCCTCTAAGACTCTTATTCTATCATTCCAAAAATTATTTCTTCCACCTCCACCGATACTTTATTGAGCATGTTGCAAACTTGTTCATCGACACCTGCTACTAGGAATTCATAAGAGGGTTTATTCCCTTGGAATTTGGTGTCTTCATCAATGCATCACTATTAACCTCAAACTCAGGCTCATCAACGTGGGACTCAAAATCCCAGGATATCATTTTCCTTGTGCATGGGTATGCACCCTCTTCATCAAAAGAAGACCAAGTGAGGAGTTTGTCTATGGGCATTATGCTTTGGAAACACACACATAGTACCTTATTTAGATCATCAATGTAAGTCATGGCATGTTCCTATGCCACTACTACGTCCTTCCACCTATGCACATTGTCATGGGGAAACTTACTACTAAGCTAGGGTCTTCGTCCATGTTCCATACTCTTTTCCACACTCACACTCTCCTCTATTTATTTTAGCACTTTTCGATGATGCACTCAAACTCATGCTCCACTAACTATTGTATAATACCCACCACTTCCTTCTCTATTGTGTCATCTATCTGTTCTCTAGTTGGGGTCGGGGTCTTCTGAGCATGCATGTCTACTTCCTCACTTCCTCTTATATTGTGAGAGAATTATTCATAGTAATTTTTTTCTTCATCGGACTCGTGTATATCATGAACAAGGGGTTCTTACCTTCTTTATGCTCTTCATCCTCCTCCTCAGATTCATTACCCTTCATGTTCTTTGTTTTTTCAGAGTCTAAGCTCTACGCCACCTTTTGTTTCTTCTTCACCGATGACTCCTCTAACACAGGGGACTCTTCTTTTTCTTGTAACTCTTCCTTCTTAGGAAACTCCTTTGCCATGGACTTATTCCTGCAAGTGTAAGTTCTCTTGCCCATGCCAAATTCTTATTCCCCCACAATTTGAATGTATGCACACTCGGCGCCTTTTATGCCGAGTCTCTTCTCGTTCCCTCTTTTTATTACCACTTTCTTCCTCCCAGGTGGGGTCTTCAGGATAGATACGTCATCCTCAACATAAGCACCCTTTTCAAATTTGGGCCTTAGACATACATACACCCTTACTATCATTCTCCTTGCAATAAGAAATGTCACCAATTTCAACATATGTATGTCATAAGAGACATACTTCTCAACATAAGCACTTCTTGGGATACACCAACGTTTGGTACAACTCATGGTAATCCTGATCTACTATGCTTAGATCAAATCTAATTTTCTTCACCTCCTTAAACCAATTAACCAAAGCTCTAAGAGTATTATGTTGTGAAAGAGAAGGAAACTTACACCAAGGGCTCTTGGTGTCATTAGTCAAAGTAAACTTGTCGATACAAAAGTGTTAATACATAACAAACTCAACCTCCCCATCCACCAAAGTCAAAAAAATTAAGGAATTTTCCACTCTACCCCGAACACTTCGCACATTCATTTGTCCCACTTCTCTAGCGTCCACTTCTCTAAGCGTGCCTTATAAGAAACTGTCATCATGTCATAAGTGTAGGATTCAAATCTTTTAGCAGGGGAGGGTTCCTCATCCAAGTACTCCTAAACAAATTTATCCATCCCATCGGGCACTCCAATTTCTAAAAACACAATGGTGAGAAGGACGTTACCATACATAATCTTTTCTCCATCATGCATGGTGTCTATGATCTCCTCTACGATAAAGGATGAAAGGTTGTAGATTGTTCCCTCGAGATCTTGCGGAAAACATTCAACCAACTCTTGTTTACCTATGTCCACCTCTCTTTCCCATTCAACTTTGTGACCAAGTGTGCGGCCATCCTCATGATAGGGTTGGTGATCATGGAGATATCAAAATAATGTGAACCCTTCTTATACTCATATGTCATAATTGTCTTCTTGATGGCCTCCTTGTTGCACAAGTCATCATCTAGCGGATCTCCTTCATAGATAATGCCAATGTACTTGGAAATCAGCTAAGGAGTTATGTGCATTCTCCATCCTGCAAAATAAAAGTGATCCTCATGCACACATGACATCATCCATTGGTATAACCTTTCAAGCTTTCCAAAATAGGGCATCTCATAGAGCTATAAGAGTCCAGCCTTCTCCAACTTGGTTTGCACCTCGTCATCATACACAGTTTTCCATCATGTGTCCTCCTTCCCGTGGGGTGAACCAACTCCAGTGTCATTTATTTTTCAATGGTGCTTGTCGATGGTTGTAGTCACTCATGGCCATCTTGCATATGTGAGATACCCATTCCTTCCCTAACAGCATGCCATCTAGGTACTACATCTCCACGTACCATTCTTCATTAAAACTAGTCGAAATGGTTGGTTTTTCTTTGCCCTTTCTTTTTTCCTTCTTTGGTGAAACATTAGATCCCTTCTTTGGTTTCATTTCTTCTTGTCTATTCCTGATAAGCTCTTCCTTCCTTCTTTCCCTAACTCTACTTAGTCCTATGGCTTTACTCCTTTGCAAAAACTCCTCCAAATCTCGTGCCCTAGCTCTACAAACCCTAACTTGGAGATTGTTCCTTCCATAAGATGGCATAACACCCACAAGAATCCTCTAAACACACTTCTCTACCCATGCCCATGTACTCCCTTTCCACTCTGGTTCACAAATCTGTTGAATCTTCGATGTGCACGTAAATCTCCACAATTTTTTCTTCACAAGGATGCCCTAGTTTGCAAGATCTCTTCAACACAAATGCAAGGTAAAATAATAACTTGTCGTTGAACTTATATTTATATATATTTTTTTTTTTTTCCCACACAAACTATGATGCCACCTACCAATGTATGAATGTATTAAAGTTTGATTTTCCAATGACATCCCTCCACATGTTTTGTCTAGTGCTTTCCCTCCACACGTAAACTCACGTGAAAATTTCCACAACCTTCTGGCGCACAAGACTTCTTTGACAGCAGACTAACTTCAGCGCATTCCCCATGCCAAAGTATGTCAACCTCTACGTCATTTACCAAGTTCTTTCCTTCACCTACCTCATGTTGCTCCTGCATTTTTTACCCTTGTACATGGTTTTCTCAAAGCCTTTTGACACCATTCTTCTATCATGAACACTTCTGTTATGTGCCTTCCTCCATCCTATGCACCTTTTGATTTTACAACCAAGACACCATCTAACTTTTCTCTCGGAACTTACCACAACAGCCCATGGGTTTATGGTGCAAACCCCTAGGCCCAACCCTTAGAGCCAATCCTTTTCCAATGTTCTCTTTTTCACTCCACCCCACACTAAATAGATGTGTATTCCTCTCGTGCATAAAAATATTTTAGAAAATAATAGGCTACCAGCATGCAAACATGCCCAAAACAAAAACCAAACAAAAGACAAAGAAAAGTGACAAAAATGGAAACACAAAGAAAGGAAAATGCATTAAGGGAAATCCTAAGCTAAATGGCAATACTACCTTATTTACAAACACATTGAAGACTTATTTATACTAGGGCTTCATCTTACTCCCATTAAAGTAACCGAGCAATCTTGTTCCATATAATGCCTCTAATTAGCAAGCACCCGAATTAAGTATGCAAGTGATAATGTATGGCCCCAACCAATGCACTTTGAGTTTCCCAGGATGGCGCAGAAACTTAGAATCATATAGAAGGACCATCTGCCCAACCTCAAACTTTTTATTCTTGATGTGCCTATCATGCCACACCTTCTTCCTATATTTTTCCATTTTCTGACTCCATCGAGCAATGGCTCACTTTTCATCTAACTCCATAAGTTTATCAATGTACTCCTCTAATGCTTGTTCATCGTCAAATCCCCATGGCACACAATATGCACAGATGGAAACATAAATTCAAATGGTAACACAACCTCTATGCCAAACACCAATTAAAATGGTGTGGCCTTGTTTAGTCATTTATAAGTTGTCTAATATGACCATAACATGGTAGAGACTTTATCATCCCAATCCTTTCTCCCAACTATTAGTGTGAAATCATGACACCCCCAAATGAGTTATGGATCTGCTTTTCTAAGGAAGGGTCATTTGGTGTGATTTGCATAACATTAGATCATTCCCCAAGCTATGGGACTTGCAAATGGGAATGATCCTCCAGAGAAGGCCGGTTCCTCTTCCTAATCCTAGAACTAAACTACTTCTAAGGAAGGAAATGTGGCTATCTACTCCTAATCTAACAATTCCAAGGGACCAAGGAGAGAGAGAGAGCATGAAAATAAAGAAATCCTACACTATAGAGGTGATAGCATCGAGAAAAGGGAACTGCTGATCACAAACCCAACTGCCTGAAATGGAGAGAGGTGAGTAATGGAGAGGATGGATAGATGCATCACAGACCAAGGATAAAGTTCACACAGAACACCATTTTAAACCCCTTAAACACAACTCCCAAAACTTGTAATGGACATCAAAGATATGCATAGTATACCCTGCAATGGTGAGAGGTGAGAAGAGACAACAAAATGAGCAAAGGATGGACAAAACACATCACGAAATAGATTTTATTACTCTAAGAGTTCACACAGTACACCATTAATAGGAAAGAGGCAAGAAAATGCCATTACAAAGCCAAGGGAGGAGGCTTAAACTCCACATTCGACCCTAGAGAAGAAAGAGAGAGGGGCGGGGAAGAAGAATGAACAACCCTTTACAATGAATCCTACCCCTGTATTTATAGATTTGATCGGAGAGAAGAAAGAGAGAGGGAAGCGGGAAAAGTGGGTTGAAGATCAACCACTGTTATTAATACTTCTGATAAAATATTCCCTAAATCTGTCTTTACTGCATGATTCCTTGATTTGGTACCTTGAAAGAAGAGGAAACAGCAAAAACAAATTGAATCTGATCTGGTTGTTGAGACAAATGGATCCTACATTGAAGGCCCAAAGACATTTCCTCCATTTTCCTTTACCTAACCTCCTCAAAAATTAAATTCTCAGACCTCTATGGCATAGGTGAGGCCGAGATCTTTCCAATGCAATATTTTGAGCCACGAGTCAAAATATATGCCCCTTCAAAGTTTGTATCAGGTCCATACAAGAGGGTGGGAAAAAATATTGAAAAATGGGTCCCCCTTTTGAGATGGGGAACATAGCACCCCTTTTAGAGCAAAAATCAGACTCGTGGGTCCGTAATTTATCTTTTTCCCTTTGAAAAAATACAAATTTTCACCTTTCCTTCCGACTCCCCACTTTCCTTTGGGACACGCATCACTCTGGCACTCATTTGGTCTTCCCTTTTTTGGATTCACCTTTGGAGAAGTGTCGTTAGGACACGTGGCCTCTTCCAATGCCTCCTCTATACTTAATCATTTTTGGACCCTTTTCAGAACATTTTTGAGCCTGAGGACCTCGAAACTTCATCATTTCTTCCCCTTTCTTGCTCAGTTCCTCCACACCACTTTGCCCCTTATTTTGAGAGCCCACTTGTTTGTCATCCGAAATATGAGCTCACGGATTTGAGTCGTTTCCTTCATAATTTCCTTATGTGTAGGAGTTGTCTTGACCAAATTTCCCAAGGGGGTGAATTTGGGATAACACCAACATCACAAATCTCGGTCAATGTGTAACTCAAAATTTTGTTAAAGGCTTTCACCTTTGTCCCATTAGCTTGTGGGTGATAAGGGGTAGTCTTGTGATGGGCCACCATGAACTCAGCCAACAAGATTCTAACCATCTCATTTATAAAATGAGTACCCCTATCACTCGTTAAACTCAGTGGGCATCCATACCTACTGATTATATTCTCCCACAAGAATCTAGTTGTTGTCGGTCATGTAATCCTTTGTAGGTGCCACTTCTTCCCATCGTGTAATATAGTCTATGCATGTAATGATATAGCATGAACTTTTCCTTCATGCGGATGGGGAAATAGGGCCTACGAAGTAAATTTCCCACTTCTCAAATGGATCTGCACTGGCGATAGGTCTTAATGGCATTTCATCTCTTCTCCCTAGTTTACCAAGGCACTGGAAATGGTCATAGGCCTTGCAATACTCGATACAATCCTTATAAATTATTTCCCACCAAAGGCTAGCTAAAAGGATCTTGCACATGGTCACATTCCCCACATAGTGTCCTCTTGCAATTCCACCATGAGCCTCTTTCATGATTGTAGTGCACTCATGCTCTAGCATGTCACAGTACAAAACCTCGGCATAACCTAACTTATATAACTCTCCACCAATTAACATATAGGGTGCGACATGTATAGCTACTTACTACCTCTCCATTCCTCCATAACTTCATGTCACCACACTCATTCCTAGGAACAAAACAATATATTCCAAGTCAAACGGTGTTCACTTTGTGCTTTGAATAGTTGTGTATTTAGCATCGTATCCTCAATGCTTTGTGTGTCCTCACCCAAAGTAATCCTTGACAAATGATCAGGTCCCAAATTACTTTTCCCTGGTTTCACCACAACCATAAACTCAAACTCCTGAAACAATAGTATCCAATGGCATATGTGCCCTTGCAAAATGGGCTTGTTCACTAAGTATTTTAATGTCATGTGGTTTGTGTAGAAAATAAAAGGAGTTACTAGTAAATATTGCCTAAATTTGTGTAGCGCATAGATCATTGATAATGCCTCGTGCTCTATGGTGGTATAATTTTGTTCTGTTTGGGGTCAACTTTCTACTAGAAAAACACAAGGGATGGTCAAAATTCCTCTCTAGGTTGTGCTAAGACTACCCCAATCATCATCCCGGATGCATCAACATGCACATGAAAAGGCTTATCCCAAGAGGGAAAGCACAAAATGGGCATGGTGGTAAAAAAATTCAATGTGTCAAATGCTACCTATTGTGCCTCTCCCCAATAGAACTTAATTTTATGTTTCAATAGCTCTTCCAGGGTGTGGAAAAATAGGAATAGCCTTGATGAATTTCCTATAGTACCATGTATGCCCTAGGAACTTGCACACCACGCTTTGGTGGTAGGATCCTCTAATCCTACCATAACAACTTTTTGGGCTCTACTAGTAAGCATTCCTTACGGATAATGTGTCCCAACAATGTTCCAAAAGGAGTAGCAAAGACATTCTTCTTAATGTTAAGTGAGATACTCAACTACCTGCATCTTCCAAACATCAACCTTAGATTGTCACAATGATCTTTGTGAAACCCATCTAGTCATCTAGGTAGACTTGAAGAAACTTGTGAATGAAGTCTTGAAATGCCTAAACCATAATGTGTGAAAACACAGTAGATATGTTCTTCATTCCAAAAGGCATTACTATATAGACAAAACTTCCCCATTCAGTGGTGAAAGTTATCTTCTCTTGTTATTCCTTTGCAATTCAAACTTTTTGATATCCCAAAAACTAATCTATAAATGAATAGATCTCACATCCGCTACTCCTTCCAGGATCTCCTCAGTGAATGGGGTTGGGACAGGATCAATTACACATATTGTATTCAAATCCATATAATCAACACAAATCCTTATCCTCCCATCCTTTTTATTTGATTACCATCAAGCTTACCCATTTAGATTCTTCAACGGCTTCTATGATCTCAAATGCTATCATCTTATCAATATCCTACTTAACTTTACATGTAGATTCTAATTCATCCAGTAAGGTGTCTTATGAATTGGACACACACCATCCTTTAACTTGATTCTCATTTATCCTAACAAGGGGTGAAATAATTTTAGTTCACTTTGTACTGTTGTTTCACCAATACATTGTGTATGGATGATAAAAATAGATAAGGTAAGGGTGAGGAGGAATACATGTGAAATTAAGGTGGAAGGTAGAGTTCACATGTTCTGATTTCCCGATTCTAGTGTTGATTATGAGAAATTCCTTTTTCCGGGAGGAACTACACATGAATGCAAAACACGACCACAAGAAGAATATTAAACAATATATGTCGTGGACTACCTAGCGTATGATAGATCCGGGAAGTGTGATACTTCCTAGATGGTTTGTCAATCCACTTTTTAATACAATTTAATGCAATAAATAATGTAAAAAAATAACATCCTACTAGATTTGATATGATTTAGGTATCTCGTTAAAATATAATAAGAAAATCTAATCTAAAGTAAGGTTATGATCGAGATCGGAGGTTTGGCAAGTAGCCAAGGTGACTAGAACATGTTAGGATCAGGTTTTGGGTGTTTTTGGGTTATTTGAGTGAAGGTTATGAGGTTGTTGTTATAGAAAAATTACTAGATACGAGACCAATGTCGGTCGGGTATGACCGATGTCGATTGAGAGGGAAACCGATGATGGTTTAGGTTAACTAGCATTTGGTAGAGGCGAACTAGTAGAAACTCATTAAATTTTGGTTTTGGAAATTCTCTGATTTTACACAGAGAATGGAAGAATGATGGTTAGGTTGCCAAAGAAGTTGAAAATGCTCAAAGATACCTTGGGTTAGATGTGGGGGCTAAAATGTTATGGATGGTCGGATGGAAAGATTGGTAGGGAGGTGAGGATGATATGATGTAAAGAGAATATGATTTAAAGGTGAAAGTTATAGAAATGATGATCTAAATAAGTATGGAATGATGCGAGATCCAAATGCGCTTACTTGTATTTTCAAACTTGGTGGTTGATGAGGGTGATGGTTGATTTGTGGGCAATGGTTAGTGTGTGGCGGTGCTTCCTGGAATGCTACCATGAATGCCAATGTCTTCATATCAGTCTTGGTGTTGGCTAGGGTGTGTTTGGATGTGCGAGAGGGCTCTGGTTCATGCTTGCATGCAAATATCTCTCTCCAAACTTGAATAATTCTTCCAAACTCTAGAATAAGGTTCCAAAAATTAATATATGTTCAAAATTTTAGGTTAACCAACCATGGTTTAGGGTTAACTAGTGTCGGTTATGAGGAGAAATCCTAGGTTTGCCAAAATATCGATCTTGGCTATCTTTTTGACTAGTTTTTCCCATTGGTTTGGGTCTAAAATGGTATTTTCGCTTAATTAAGTGGGCATGTTGTTAGAGAAAGGATAGGCATCTAATGTTAGGGTTAGACTAAGTCTCAGTTAGTTATGGTAAGTAGAGATTGAGTCCTAGTTAGAATGAACATGCTAAGAATAGGTCCATGATGAGGTGTCTAGGTGAGGTGGTCAAGTGAGGACATTAATTAAATTAATTAAAGTAATTAATTTAATTAATCATGTGCACTATGGGATATGAATATGTAATTGATGTTTTATTTAATTAACGGGGCTATAAGGGTGGTATGACCTAATTTTGGTGTGTACATTTTGCCCCTTTTTTTCACGTAGTTTATATTGGTAAGCAACATTTGAAAAAAATAGGAAGTGATTTCCCCATGTTTGGTGAGAGTGGGGTTTCCATAGGTGTGGGTGAAGGTGATCCCCTCAAAACCAGGAATTGATGAGATGTTATACGGAATCGGTAGTGGTTTGATAAATGTGTAGTTGGTGGAAGTGAAGCTAGCTGGGTAAGGGTATGAGTATTATGGGAAAGGGTGATGATCAACTTGGGTAATAATAATAGGCCAAGGTCAAATTAGGTAATAGGTAATGGAAATCAAATGCATACACACATATATAGACCGCAACACGGTACCATGTTGAAGACTTACAAACTCTACATCATCTAAGGTCGATAGGTTTATCCAAACAAGGGTGAAGTGATTCAAGTATCCAAGGTATAGGATATGGTCCAGAACCACAATGTAGGTCGTGTGAATGAAAAATTAGGTATGTTTTTTTACACCAAAGGTTTAGTCGATATAAACGGAATGAAATAGGAAATGTATGGTTGTTAGGCTAAAACAACATGGGTAACAACATCGTAAGGTATAGCGAGTACACAAGGTCAATGGTCACACCAAGTAGGTCAAGTCCAAGTAAATAGGTCATGGCACATGGGTAAGGCCAAGGTATAGGTAAAATAAAAATCTCAAGACACAACTAAGGAAATGTAGGGGTAGTTTGGGCTTGTAGGTAGGTTGTAATAAGTGTGGGTGAGGTCAAAGGGTATCGAGAAATGATGAGTTGAGGTCAAAATAGGAAAAATTGGGTAAAAATGGTAATAGCGGGAAACCATGTTGGTTATAAAGTAACCAACATCAGTTTGGTATGAACGATTGATCATGTCAAGTTAGGGTTAATAAAAAGAAAAATCCATATTTTATGGATTCATTTTAACGTGTTGTTTTGGAAAATGAAAGAGCAATGGCGTAAGAGTAAAAGTGATGATACAAGGTGTTTGAGCTGAGTTGGTGAGTGACTAGTGTGATTGGAATTTGGTAGGTGGGTCCACAAGATCGATTGGAGTGGTTTGATTAGTTGCGAGTGAGGTTTTGATTTGGTGATGGCGGAGGTGGGAGAGGGGTTAGGTGGACCACCGATGTAGTGGCCAAATGTGCCACCATGCAGATGACACCGAGATGAGGTAGGATTTTATCTACCTCTATCTTTGGAATGAAAATATATGTTGTGGAAATTGGTTTGAGTTAAAGGGGTTGTGGGTGGGAAAAAATTATTTGGCATTTGTAGGTAAAATGAAGGAAATGAGGGAGGGGGGTCCCAATATAGTGTAAATAGGGGTGGAATGAAGTTAGGCTAGGTTTGTGGTAGGGTAGACTAGGTGTTTTGGGTGTTTTTGAGAAATTTTTGAGTAGGCGGGTATGGGTTTTCAGTTTTGATGTCACGAAAGACCGACGACTTCAGATCGAGGGTTGGCCGATGTCGGTTGGCTTTAGTTGCATCGATCAAAACTTAGGTGATCGACACGAAAATTGAACCGGCGTTAGTCAAAAAAACCAAAGTGATGGTTAAGGCGACTATGCACCGGTTAGGGATGATGAGAAATAGGGGTAAGGAATGGGTAGGGGAAGGAAAATAGTCAAGGAAGGGATAAGGGAAGGTGTATGTAGGGAAAATATGGTAAAAGGGTTATTTGGGTGATGGTGGGGGTGACAAGTAGATAAAATGAACTAAGATGGGTAAGGATGATAAGGGAGAATAGGTGTAACAATACACTAGGAAAAAGGGGTAGTTGGTAGGGTTGTGGTTTGGGTAGGGTGTGGTGGGAAATAACTATGTCATGTAATAGGTGTGTTGGGTAAATGGTATGTTGGGTATGGTCAAGGCTGAACAATGTTGTGTTTGATTGGTGCAGGTGAGAGAGCAGTTATAGATGTGGGATAGAGTACCACCTCTATTACAGGTGATACGATCGAGTGTGACTGCTGAGGAGTGGAGGAATGTGATAGATGTAGGAATGATTGGGATCCGATGTTCTAGCGTGTAACTTGAGATCCTAGTTTGATGGTTGTACTCATCGATAGATGGGATTCAGCGACCAATACTTTTCATTTTCTGACGAGTGAGATTACTGTCACCCTAGAGGATGTATACAAGATCTTGTGGCTGCAATAGTTGGGGAGAAGGTCTATTCTATTACCTTTAGAGGCATCAGAGGAGCCGATAGTGGCTATTTTTAGAGAGGTGATGGTGGAGCTGAGATACCATAACGTGAGCGTGAGCTATGGAGACATGTACATGTCCCACCCTAGGGAGATGAGGTTGGTTGTTCTGATTATGGAGGTGGTGTGTTGTTTTGCATGACCAGATGCGGAGGGTGGGAGATTCCCACAAGCACTAATGGGGGTTCTCTAGGACATTATGGAGGAGAGTACCTATTTTTCTTGGGCACTAGCATTCTTGGTGTAGTTGTACAGAGAGTTTTGGATCTATGGGAGGCTACGGAGGTTCAGTTTGTGATGTACCTTCCTTCTTCACTACTAGGCATACAAGCACATCGTATGTGTTCATCTAATTGGTTTTCCCTGACCTAATGCATTTGATGTGGGCTTGGTCCGAGTTGGTTATAGGCATTGGGTACCTGTTGGGGAGAGCATAGGGTAGCTAGGGTTGCACATGATGTGGCATATTACAGGTGCGTGCTAGAGGGATTGTCGGGGTTGACATTATTTGGAGGTCATATGTTGGCTTCCCTTCCTACAGACACATGGAAGTGGAGTTAGAGGAGCTACAACTGCTAAGGTGGAAAGAGGGGTGTCGTGCTGGTGAGCACAAGATGATACATGTTGACAAGGTTAGATGACAGTTTGGGCTACCCTAAGACATGCCTCCACCATTCCCATAGTACAGGAGAGATGACGTGGAGAGGCCTATGCCTCTACCAAAATTGACTGTGCCAATAGGGTAGGAGGAGTAGGTGGTGGGCGGTGGATTGATGATGTCAAGATCATTGACAAATACATGAAGTGGTGGCTAGTGCAATAGCAGGAAGCACCACCGAGGCCAAGGCAGCCAGACTTAGCCACTATTACAGTTCAAAGGGACACATTGCAAGGGCAGGTGGCCACCATTTTGACATCTTGGAGTATTGCAGGGGAAACTTACGAGATCGAGAGGCATGGGTTACCACTTTACGGTGTATGTGGTAGCCCTACGAGGCCCAGTTACATAGGATAAGTACCTGCATAGTGTGGTGATGGTGATGAAGGATAGGTAGCCACCTTATAGGCATAGATAGTGAGTTTGTAGTGTAAATTAGCCACTTCACAAGCTCGATTATTTCCCTACAAGCCTAGGTCATAATGTAAGAACCTCCACAGCTCATGGATAGGTCCCATATTACATGTAGCATTGGGGACAATTTCCCACCAGTGCGGGGAGGAGGGCATGATTCACAAGTATAGGGGCCAAGGACATCATTGGTAGGACCGAGCTTGTAGGTTGTTGTGAGACTTATGGCACCACCACAGACAATTTTGATGGTGAGATTCAAGGATTCCCTGGATGAGGCTAGATATTACTAGGATCAGCTGACAACCACATGGATAGATGTCCCCTCTATTGTTGAGTACAAGGAAAGCCAGGAAACAAGTGAGAGGATGATCTCTGGCACTCATAGCTCAGAGAGCACATGGGGTCGGCGAGCCCTAAGATAGGTTTAGGGTGAGGCCACTAGTTCACGGAGGTAGAGCCAACTACGGGCTAGGTGGAGATGAGACCCGAGTGAGGTGGAGAGATGTTAGGAGGAGGGTTGGAGGATAAGAGATTGGCATGGATATCGAGATGGGCCAATAATTGATGTCTTTGCGTATAGTCATTTTTCTTATTTTTTGATATATACATGCCATTGTCGATGATAGTGAGGTTGTACATGAGAGTTTTTGTGAGTTGATTATTATACCGGCCTGCGTGTCAAAGATTTTGAGGTTGTACCTGAGAGATACTTGTATTATTTTGTATCAGTGTATATTTGATGGATACACATACTTTTATTCATAGATGGTGAGATTGATGGTATGGATGATGTATTTGTGTTTTGAAATTTCTATTGTTATTTGTGTATGGATGGAAACTAGGTGGATTTGGCATGGTTGAGTTAGGTCGGTTTAGGCAAGATGCGAGTCGGTATATGCATGGTTGAGTTAGGTTAGTTTAGGCATGGTGAGTCATTTCATTTTAGGCATGGTTGAATTAGGTCGGTTTAGGAATGGTGGAGTCAAGTATAATGGTTGAGTTAGGTCGATTAGGCATGGTTGAATTAGGTTAATTAGGCATGGTTGAATTAGGTCAATTAGGAATGGATTAGATGTTTTGTTAGTGTGTTAGGTATGGTTGATCATGTTTTTAGTTTTGATTTAATTTCCAAATATTGGTAACATGGGAAATAAATGATGAGTGATATGTATGTTATGGTGTAAATTTCCAAAATTTGTGATATTATAGAAATGTGGAATGATTGATTAGATGTTTTGATTGATCAGTAAACCTCTACTTTAGAACTCTACAAATCACACAATTATGTTGTTCTACTTTTAAATTTGGAAAATGATATATCTTCTTTAAAAATAGAGGTTGTTTCACTAATTATCTAGTGTTGTAGAAAGGAAATTGCAGAGAAGGAAAGAATTCAAGACTTGACCAACAATTTTATCAAGGTAACCTCGAATGGAGGAAAACCAATCGGGAAGGGTAAATGATATTTCTTCCCACTTTTATTGGTCTAATATAGACAATTACATATTACAATAAGTATGAAAAGAATAAAAAATGTAAAAGGCTCTCTAATTACTTGTTTGTTTTGTTTCAACACCTTGCTCCTACATTTCCATTCCATCAACTTAATGAAGATCTTGCTCAATAATCTCATTAAACTCTACTTCTCATGATCTCTAGGTATCTTCAAATCATCATTCTTTTACTCATTTCATGCATTTATAGGCCTTCCCATGTCCTCCCGTAGAATTAGGAGGGTGTGAAAGGGCATGGAAGGGAAGAGACATAATTGGGCACTTTGAATTCACATCCATTTGTGTTCCATTCTTCTTTTATGTTAAAAGTGTCAAGACTACGCCTCTGAGTAGACCGGTGGTCTCGGGACCATCATCTGCACAGGCGGTGGTTTTAGGACCGCCGCCCTTGTAGGGTGGTGGTTAACTGAAACTGCCGCTCTACCTGAAGCAGTTCATGCTAGCGTTCCTTCAGAACCTTTGTTTATCTCATTTTATTTACTTTTCTTGTTTCTCCTTCTTGGTCTAATGGGCCCGAGAAGTGGTGTGTTTTCCTAGATCCCTTGGATCATTACCTCCCCTACTTAAGAGGATTTTGGTATAAAAATCTTAGTGGGGAATGGTATGAATCAGGAGGTAAGATATGAAAAATGTAAATAGAGGATTGTCTTGGTGTCTTCTCTCATCCAACCTTCCAAGACTCTGTAGATCTCTGAGTTTTTTTACTCCATGCTACATCCTCCTCTTGATAGTTACCTTGAGTACAATCCTCCTTAGAAGGTAACTTTTGTATCTTTCCTTCTTTTTCATGCATAGATGGCATTATTGGATGTGAGCTCTTACAACTTGCTATCATGTGCATCTGTATGAAGTATGGCCTAAAGGTTTCTTCTCCAACCTATTCAAGTATGGTGAAGGTCCCATACTATAGTGGTTTAGTCCTTGTTTGTCTTTTTCTCTTGAGATGGATTGGTTGAATCCTCTCCAACCTACTCAAATATAGTCACCACCATTCCTTATATCTCCTCTTCTTCTTGCTACTCCCACGGTCGAGTCATAGATTCGTAGGTAGAAATGGTGACGGCATAATGGAAGTTTTTTTCTCCTTGAATGGCTCGGGTCTATGGTGTCTTCTTCTACAAAGAATGTGGTTAGAGTGTTATCAAAATTCTCCATCCTTTGGTTAGAAATTTCTTAGTGGGCTCTCACGTCCATTTTATTTTCTTCCAGTGAATATTGCAAACAAAATTGATTATTTATCTAAATAATTTTTGGCTTTTAGTTGTAGGTTACCATAGCCTTCTTTTATTTGCTCGGTGTGCCTAGATGTTAAAATTAAGAATCCATCCTTGACCCATCTATACTAGTTCTCCCTCCTTGTGAACACATTATCCCTGTCATATAAGTAAGGACTTTCGAAGACAATGTCAAATGCATCAAGTGGAATAATATCATCCTCTAATACATCTATGTATTGGGTATTTATCCCAAATTAAAAATTACACTTCCTTGTAACATTTATTTCTACACCCATGTGTGGGTCTTCACCCATCCCTCTCAAAGTATAGATGTGCATGTGCATGAGTTTGAGTAGACCAAGTTGTTGATAAATCGTGTATTCAAATTTGTGAAACAAGAATCCACTAAAGTGTTTACCTTAGTCTTCTTGATTCCAAAAGCAGGCAATGGATTTGAAATGAAAATCTCTTCTTATGTTGTTGCCCATACATGTTAGTGGCCATGCATACACAACCTCTCTCTAGGTCTGAATCATCCTCACATCTCCACCTCTCTTTCTACCTTCAAGGGGCCATGGATTTCTTTGAATCCTTGGTTCAGGTTTAGGTGAATTCTAGATGAAACTTCAACATGTGGTGTCGCATGAACATTTACATCACAATTATTACATAAATTCTTAGGATCTTTACAAGTATGGCAAAGAAATAGACAGTGGTATTTTTTACATTTCTAGCATCGCTACTTGTTTTCACTTATTCTTTGAATATTTTTGTTGACTAGTCTCCCTTTGGCTCTATTTCTCCTTGCTTCTTCTTATCATTAATGTAGTATGCCTTTATACAAGCTTCATTAAAATCCTTGGGTGGTTAGGTAAAACCGCTAATCTCTAAGATGGTTCCTTCCAGGAAATGTCTGGGTACCTCTTTTATTCACTTTTCTTGTTTCTCCTTCTTGGTGCTAATGGAACTAATGAAGTGGTGTCTTTTCCTAGATCCCTATGGATCATTGATGGTGTGATAAAATGGTATATATGTATGAATGATAAATTTCTAAATGTTATGGCAAAAATGGAAACTAAGTAAGGTGAAATGTTAATAGAAAAGTGAATCTACATAGCCCCACTTTTATAGGCCTCATTGTAGTTTTCCATAAGCTAGGGAAGAATATGATGAGGTGGAGAGGGAATGGGTTGATAGAGTCATAGGCATGGTTGAGTCTAGGTCATAGGCATGGTTTAATTAGGCATTAGGCATGGTTAATTTTAGGTGAAACTAGAAATCTTTAAAATGTAGTTGTCGATGGTTTGGTCTTGTATACAAGAATCAATAGGTGATGGAGAAGGTAGAGTGGTAAGAGGTGAAAAAAAGAGCTACCTAATTGATAAGAACCACATAACAAGGCTGCCATACCAAAGATTTTCTTATGAGCTTAAGACCCTAAAGACATTGCATGATTGACTATGCTAATGGTGAAGAAAGTCACATGATCATGAAATTTCATTTTTGTGGAAAGTCCCTTGAGAAGATAGGAAATTAGGTTGAAAAGGTAATGAGGTGAAAATGGGTGGTTTTAGTGTAACTTAGAGTAAAACGGCATGTTTTTCCTAGGAAGAAACCCATGATCAAAATAGACATGTCCATGACAAAAAAGTCTTATTATTTTTTATTTTGTGTTTGATAGATTGATCGATGCGGGAAGTCTATGTGGGATGAGTATATTATTTCCTTGAGGTCTTCGTGAAGCTGATCAATGTGGTAATATTCTGAATATTTTATTTTGTTTTTGTAAGGATAGTCCCTGTTTATGATAGACTATGTGTAGTATGGAAAGCTTTATATAGTTTTTCTTCAAGGGTGCAGTCTATTTATAGAGGAGAGATAGAGAAAAGAGATGTCCCTTTTGAGGGAGTCATCTTTTTGTTGGAAGTTTGACTTGAGGAATTTAATCCCATTTTCTTTTGAAATTATTTTGCTTTTGGACATTTTAAGTCATGGAAAACTATAGTGGAAGATTAGGCTCTTGTTTAGAAGACAAAAACCATAGCACACAGAGGTTAACTATGAAAGATATGGTTTTAAATGATGAATGACCATGGGATTCCATCTTGAAAAAGATGAAAAGTATCCATGAAAATCATGCCATGAGTAGAGCCATGGTACTCATATTGAAGATAAGGTGAAAGGTGATAGGTAATCACATGATTTTTGTTTAGTCATTGACCGCAAGAATAGGTGATATGAAAGGTGAAGGGTGCTCAAGGGACGAGCTTAAAATAGACAGAAAGTGATATAGGATTTGATTCAACAATAGAATGGTCAAAGATGCAAGGCATTCAGGGGTTCAGGTTTGGGTTTACCTTTAAGTGAAGACAAACGATAAGCACCTGATCCATAAGTATGAGTAACGATATAGGGTCCAAGCCAATTAGGAGCAAATTTTCCCCGTTTACTTTTCTCTTCTTTGGTTACATGTTGATTTTCCTTTAAAATGAGGTTACCGACCTGGAAGGTTTGCTCATGGACCCATTTTTCATATGAACGTTTGATATGTTTTTGGTAGATTTGGAGATGATCAAGAGCATTGAGATGACATTCATCTAATAACTCAAGTTGTGATAAATGGTCATGGAGAAAAAACATCATCATTGAGCATGTCTTAAAGTGAGATGCAGAGAGATGGAATATAGACTTTGAGAGAGGAAAGAACCTCGATACCATAGACCGAGAGAGAAAGGTGTGGCAGCGGTTGAAGTGTGAATACTAGTGTGATAAGCCCATAAGGTGAAAGGAATGTGTATTCCAATCCTTCCTAGTATCGTCAAATACTTTCATAAGAATTTTATTCAAGTTTTATTGGTTGATTCTGTTTGGCCATTTTTTTGTGGGTAGTAAGGTGAAGAGAAATTGAGTTGAATGCCAAAAGCATCACAAATATTTCATATGGTTTTGTTTTTAGAATTACTTTCCGTTATCAGTGATGAGGCGGTGAGGGACACCAAAGTGACAAATAATGTGATGGTTAATGAATTCAAAAATTTCTCGATTTTGTAGAAATGAGGGGATGACTTCTACCCATTTAGTGTAGTATTCAGTAGTGGTTATAATCCATTGATGGCATTGTGAAGAATGAGGATTGATCTCTCCGACAAGATCCAAACCCCATTGAGAGAAAGGCCAAAGGTCTCATGATGACCTGTAAGGCATGACTAGGTGTGTGATGAAGATTAGTATGTTGCTAGAATTTCACACAATGTTTGATATAGTCACAACAATCATGGTTTAGGGTTGGCCAATAATATCCTAGGTGAATAATGTGTTTAGTGACAGCTAAGCCACTAAAGTGACCTCCACAAATTCCATTGTGAACTTCCTTGATGGTGTAGGGAATTTCAGAACTTATAAGGCATCGTAAGAGAATACCATCAAATCCATGTTTATAAAGAAGACCACCCATGATGACATAACAGAGACACCTTTAAGAAAGGCGCGTTATCCATTACGAGTAAGATCGGGAGGTAGAATGGAAAGGGAAAGGTAGTCTACAAACTACTTATACCAAAGGTCACGTGGGTTAGGTGCAACGGTTCGGACGTAGTTGACATCTCGAGATAAATAAGAAGGTGATTTCAACCTTTGTATTGTGATAAATATTTTGGAGTTTAGGAAGGTGAAAATGGTATCGAGAAGCTAGGAAAGGCCATGGTATCCATAAATTTATTATTAGAACATGGGGTGGTTTGAAATTTCGTAATAGTCAAAGGTATTCAGAAATTATGTCGACATGATGTTTGTACTTTTGGAGTATTTTTTCACAAAATTGGTATATACCATTGACTTGGTTTACAACTAGTTGAGAGTCCCAAAGATATTAATTGATTTAACATCTAGGGCAATGGTAGTTTGAAGGCCTAATACGAGTGCTTCATATTTGGCAATGTTGTTAGTATAATAAAAATCTAGTTTGAAAGATAAAGGCATAAGTTCACCATCAAGAGGAATGAGGATAACACTTAAACCACTTCCATGCTGAAATTTGGAACCATCAAAGAATAAGGTGATGTGGTAAGTGGTATTGTCCAAAGAGAGAGGTAACAATGGATTTTTGGGGGAAATCAAAGTTAGAGGCTGATCTCATAGAGAGGTGCATCTGCAAGTTGGTCAGTGATGGTTTGGCCTTTGATATATTTTTATGGATGAATTTGAGGTATAGGTCTACAAGAAGCATGAGCCAACATGCAACATATTGATGTTGTTAGGGTTTAGACATATAATGTAAGGGCCAGCGTTTAGTGATGAAAAAGGTTTTGTGGTTGAGTAAGTAATGACAAAAGTTTAGTGGCAACAAAAAAATAAGGCAAGTAAATTTTTTTGGCATGGGTGTACCTAGTTTCATAGTCCAAAAGGGTATGGATTATGTAATAAATCACTTGCTCTCAATGTTTCTCATCACGATGAGTGAGCATGGCACCTAAGGAATGATTAGTATCATAAATGTATAGGTAAAAGGGTTGGTCATCTTTAGGAGGAATGAGAACCGATGGTTGGAGAAGGTATTGTTTTAAGACGTCAAAGGTGTTGTGGCGTTCATTATCCCATTTGAAGGATACGTCATTTTTTAGGAGATGATGAAATGGTTGGTAGTGCTCGGAAAGTTATGAAATAAACCAATAAATAGATTGCAACTTACCTTGTAAACTTCAAAGTTGATGGAGATTAGTAGGAGAAGGAATTTTGAGAATATCCTTTACTTTAGCAAGATCAAATTCTATGCCATGCAAAGAAATGATGAAACCAAAGAGCTTACCTAAGAGAACAGTGAAGATACACTTCTTAGGTTGAAGGAAAACACAATACTTGATGAGGTGCTCAAATGATGACCTTAAGGATTGTAATGTGTTTGGCATGATGTTTGATTTGGAAATAAGGTCATCTACATAATCTTCCAATATACGATGATGCATTATGTCATGGAAGTTATAATTCATTATGTCACCAATATTTTAAAGGCTAAAAGGCATAATAGTAGAAGGTCCCCTAAGGAGTGATGAAGGTGTTTTTTGTTGATCTTCTAAAGAGAGTAATATTTTGTTATAACCCGAGAAACCATCCATGAGTGATAACATCTCATGACCAGCGGTGAGATCAACTAGCTGGTCAATACCTAGTAGAGGAAATTCATCTTTGGGGCAAGCTAAGTTGAGGTCATAGAAATCCATGTAAATGCAAATTCCCCTTGTCACTTTTGTGATAGGAATGATGTTAGAAATCCATTGGGGATAGTCAATGGGTAAGATGAAGGAAACCAAGAGAAGGAATTAAACTTCCTCTTTGACAAGAAGGGCAATGAGAGGATGCATTTTCTGTAGCTTTTGTTTTATGGGTTTGGCATCAGTAATGGTTATGATATTTGGACCATAATGTTTGGGTCAATACCAGGCATATCAGCATAGGACCAAGAAAATGCGTTGCTATGATCCTAGAGGAAAGAAGAAAAATCTTCCTATTCGGAAACATCTTAAGATTGGCCTATCTTTAGAATGTGTGGGTCATCTAAGTGTGAATGTTGATTTTGATAGTCGATTCATTCAACATGGTTTGCATCTCAAAAGGAAATGATCTGTGAATATAAGAATCTTCTGCACCAAGGTAGGTGAGGATAGACTCATCATCCTGACATTGAATGACATTAATAGAAGGTGTATCATCATCGATCATCAATCATAGTTACAGGAATATTGAAGAGAAGAGGGAGCCTCGCCATCATGTTGATAAGTCAGAGGTCCTAGGGAAATTGTGTTCATGAAAAAAAAAAAAAAGTTAGGAGGAATAGATTTAGGATCTATGGACTCCGTGGGTGAAGGTGGTGACATTGGTGAACGAGGTGGAGAAGGTTTTTCATCCTCAATGAGGTCAATGTGGGCCTTCTTGGAAGATGGTGTGGAAAATCCAATGCCACTATGATCTTTGTGTTTATAGGTGGTACATAGGATGATGGTATGATGGCCTTGTTTGTAAAAACCAAAGCCAAATCCTTTCCATGCATAATGGTGAAGGAAAGTGTGGGTGAAGTGGTGGTTAGTGAGAGATTAGAGGTTAGATGAAAATGGTCATGTTTGGGATGGTGGTTTAGGTGAATAGGTGGAAGTATCAAGTCCCCATATGTTAAGTTGGTGTGAAGGTGGGAGGACCATAAGGAAAACCTCTCCTATGATATTCATAACGAGGATGTTGGTGTAGGTTTCATACTCTTACAGTGAGGAATGTGTTGATATTATAGAGGCATTACTCCCCCAAGTGAGGCATTGAAAAACACCCTCTAAGGGATCGGTAGTAGATATGTGGGTAGTAGGGATAGATGAATTACTAGGTGATTGGGTAGGAGGGGTATCGGTTGGTTGGGAAGTAGATGGGCCAGCTGCAGAGGTTGTGGAAATAGTAGGAATAGAAGAGTTAGGTGTGGGAGAGGTGGCGGTAGCATTGGTGGATGGGGTTATGGGTGAAGGAGAAGTGGGGGTAGTGGTAGATGCCTTAATTGGTACAAGGACATCATTAGGTCGGTACAACATGTTATAGGTTTTGAATGGTGATGGGTCAGCTAGGATGGTATAGTTATGCCCTTCATGTTCAAATTTTACACAACAGTGTAAAGTTGAAGGAACATAACCCATGACATAAATCCAAGGTCGACCAAGCAACATGTTATACTAGAACTCCCCCTCTAAGATGTAGAACAATTCTGGGATAGTGTGAGGGCCCACACGAACATGAAGAATAATGGTGCCAAGGGTGGAAGTGATGGCATCATTGAAGGAGTGCAACATAACTGGGTTATTATGCATGTAATTTGAAGGGATGCACATTTGATTGTATACATGTGGGAGGAGATGATGTTGATGTTAGCACCACCATCGATCATAATGCATCATACGTGTATATTATCGATATAGACAGAGATGAAAAGGGTGGGATCAGGGTCATTTGATTGAGAGGTATGAATCTCCTCATCAGAAAAATTGAGGGAAGATACTTGATGAGTGGACATGGGGGTAAAAGAAGGAGATGATTTGGTAAGCAAAGGCCACGTGATGAGGGGTGAGAATGGAGGCTACTAGTGTGGGGTCATTAGGTAAAACCTTTGATGGATTGTAAAACCTCCATAAGGGCTTGTCTATGAGATAGGTTTGGATGAGATCGTACAAAGACATTTTTAGAGGGGATTGATGTAATTGTTTTATCATTATACAATGGGTGACCCCTTAGAAATAGGGTATGTGGGTCCTCGAATGGTGATTTTGGGTGTGGTGCAAGATGGTATATTGGGCATGGGATTGGTTGATGGGCTAGTTGATTTTTCTTTTCCTTTGTCCTTTTAGGTGTAGTGGCAACTTGGATCATGTTAATCTGAGGGAAGGAGGTAGATGGAGAAGGTATGTCATGAGTAGTATAATGAAATGATGGAAAAAAACCTAATGCGGGGTAAGAGCCTTACGAAATGAGTAGGGCACACTGGCATTTAGGTGGTGGTTTGGAAATCTCTCTAATACGGACCATGTTGATCTCGTGAATTTGGAGGTGGATAAAAGGTTGTGGAGGTGGAGATGAAGGTCATTGAAGAAGTAAGGGATGATGGTGTGTGATGATAGGTGAAGGTGGAATAGGGTCCTCATCAAGAAGATCATCGTCATCAAAATTTTCTTCAGGAGGACATAATTTTAGGAGAACATTTTGAGAGCCTTACAACCTTCTACATCATGTCCTAGCACATGATGGTAGGCACAAATTTTAGTTTCATCAAACCCTTTTGGTTTGGGTTTGAGGGGGTTGAAGGTCCTAAGCGGTGGTAATGTGATGACTGAGGTCTCTAAGAGGTTGGCTAGAATGTTGGCATAGGACCCTACCAATGGATCACAGTGGGAAGTGAGTGTGGTTTGGGTAAAGGTGTGGATGATTGTGGGGAAGAGGTGTTATAGGAGGGGGAATGGGTTGGACCACTAGTTTGGTAGGTGGTATTGTCTTAGGTTTTGATGGTATTTGCTTGGGTAAAGGTGTGGTAGAAGAGCTAGAAATGGAAGGTGTTGTTGGTTTAACTACCTTGTTGGAGGGTAGTGGGTTCTTGTCTTTGGATTACACCTTCTTGGGTAAAGGTGAGATGGGAGTACGTGATGCGAAGGGAAAGTAGATGGTGGAAGAGGATGGGTTACCCATGGGGACAATAGAGTTGTGGTGGAAGTGGTTGGTAGAGGTTGGGTGGATGGTATGGGTTGAAGTTGTATAGGAAAATTTGGGGTTATAGTAATGGTGGAGGTATAGGTGGTAAGAAATGTACGGGTGAGGGTGAGGGTGTTTTTTGTAGGTAAATTGGATGTAACAAAGGATCATGATGATGAGGTAGGTTTCTTAGCTTTTGATTGGCCTTGGGTAGGAGGTTGTTTGGCCAAGGTTGATGGGTGAGGTCCTAGGATGGATGGAAGGGGCAAGGTGACAAAGGTGTGGTAGGTGAGACTGGTGTATGTGGCCTAGAAGGTTGGGTCTTTCCTTTTAGGTAGAGGAACAATTTTGGTGTGGGTTTGGGAAGATGTGGCTAAATCCAATTTGAATGGGTGGATGGGTAAGGCTTGACATCGGCATGACACCCAAGGTAGTGATGGGTCTAGATATGGATGAAGATGTAGGTGTGGGTAGGTTCTTAGGCATAGGAATGGTTTTAGTCATGGGTAAAGGTTTGGATGTAGGTAAAGGTGACAAAGAAGAAGTCATTTCAACAGGCATGGTCAGGGTCGATTTGGTTGTTGGAAATACCTTTGGATAGATCATGGAGGTATCTATAGGCAACATTTGTATTTGAGTCAAAAGGGGAGCCGAAGGCATCCCCAAAGCATGGAATTATCAACGTAATCCAAGTGATCAGGCCAGTCGTGAAAATGGGACTGCTGTAAGAGGAGATGTAGTTGGTTTAGTGGCAATCCTATAAAATATGTCTATGAGACAAGGAATTGGTTAGCCTCGGACTATGTGGGTAAAGAGCTGATACCAGGTCAACGGGATCCTGGAATGCTAATGGAGAATTATCCCCAACAGTTAGTGGCATGTCTAAAGAATCTCCCATGGGTAGGAGAGATGGTAGGTGGGGTGAGATAGACTTCTCTTTTGGTGGAGGAGAAGGTGATGACGATTCTCCTACGGGTGGGAGAGAGTTAATACTATTGTTTATTTTTGGTAGGTTGTGAGGTAGATGGTGAAATGACATCAACAGAAATCATGGATTCCCCTATGGGTGAAGGGGAGATATGAATGGGACTCCTCTTATGGTGAAGGAGTGGAAGAGGTATGCTCCTCCGTGGGTAGAGGAGATCATGCCATAATTTCCTCAATAGATGAAATAGGTGGAAATTGAGGAACAGAACGATATCAAAAATATTATGGACTTTTTAAATTTTGTCATTGGTTGAAGGTTCACCATTTTGATTAGATGATGTTGTATGGTTAGGGAGTGGCTTCTTAAAGATATCAAAAGTTTTGATTTTCTAGTGCATTCGGGTTTTCCATGATGATATCTCCATTATCTAACATTTCTGGACAATGTTCTTAAAATTTATGCAATTACCATCACTATGGCCTTTGACACGATGATAATTATAATAGTCATGTTCCTTATACCATGTGGGCATAGGACAAGAGTGGGATCAAAACTAGTATGAGGTTTTATGGGGGTAGTGCAATGGCTCTGATTTAAGAAGCTTTTCCAAGACTAAAGAATAGGGCTCTCCAATTGGAGTGTACTTTCATTGTTCCCGCTTAGAACTAAAAATTTTGAATAGGGAAATATTAGAGGAAGGTTTGGCTTGATTAGATGGATGAGATGGACCAGCTTTGAGAACTACCGTGTTGGAAGATCCTTTGGCTTTTGAATAATTGTTTTGGGGTTTTGAAGACAAAGAAGAATCATTTGATTTGAATGCGGCATTTTTGTTTCATAATTGGATTTTCTTTTCTTCAATGGCACAAATTTTCATCTTTCATACCATGGTAAATGCTTCGTCGAAGGTACGGAAGGTTTGTACCTACAGAGTTGGTGAGATGTGTCTAGCACAAGCTCTAGTGAACAACTCTATAAGTTCAACTTGAGGTAACTGGAATGTTAATTGGTTGATAAGACTTTGCTAGTGAGCAACAAAATATGTGATAGATTCGTCGTCATACTGTCGTGTTGAATATAGGTCGATCATGGTAACTTTTTTACTACATTGATTGAGAAGTGGTCTAGGAATACTTGAGCCACTTGGTTAAAGGAGTAGATGGAATGTCTAGGTAAACTACTTTGTACCAATCTAAGGCAGGTCTGTTAGGGACATGGGGAATGTTCATAGGAGTAAAGCATCATCATGGGAAATTAGATAGCACCCATGTTTGAATGACCACAAGTGTTGTTGTGGGTCTTCTTTATTGTTGAAATAGTTGAACTTGGGCATTTCCCAATGCATGAGGTATGGACGAATAGGAATAGATGGATGAATAGGCTCATTACAGATTTTTCATAAGTTAAGGAGTTATGAGAGCCAAAAACTAATGCTTCTAGTGTCTGCATATTTTCCATCATCATTCTAATGAGGTCATTGGTGGGTTATGAGGAATGGGCACCTCCTACAATAAAGGGAGGTTAATGATGGGTGTATGATGTGGATGGCATCCCGGTACATGGGGTGTGAATATGAAAACTATGAAGGGGGGATAGATGCATGTAGACGATACCCCAAATAAGTGATAGATGATATTGGGGATTACTGGTGATGCGTGAAAATAGGTGGGGTAGTCGTAACGACTCTTGTGGTAATCGGTGGTAGAGATTGGGATGGAAAGGACTAGGTTTTGAAATGGGGTGTGGGTTGCCGATACCAGGGGTGGTTGTGATGCAACTAGTATATACGAGGAAAAGGGGGCATATGGGGCCATGATCAAGGTGGTTGGTGAAGGAATGGTCAACACCACGGGTGCAATAGATGTCATTGGTGCAGTAGCTATATCAGAGGTTGGACCTAGCTAAGATACCATAGGAGTAAACTAGATGAAAAAATATCAAGGTATTGGTAGATGACATGGAAGTGCGGTGAGGGTAGGAGGAATAGATATGGGCAGGGTTCATTTTAAGACACCCATAGAAAATTGGAGGTGGAAAATACCTAGCGAATATCCCTAGAACTGGTTTCAATGAAAGGTGAATTTACCAATTTTTCAAAACTGAATTTTCACTAGATTTTTTGAGCTAGAGAGACTACATATTTGCAAACATTGAAAACTTGTTAACATGCATCAACAAGCCTTGTTGACAACCATGTACTCATAAAAACAATTTATTTTTAACAAATTTAGAACAAAAAACAAAAGCGATAAATTACAGGTGCAAAATTCATGAATATAATGCTTTGAACATCAACTATCGAAAACATAAATACAAAATCATGCATTCTAATCAACTGTTTGCATAACCCCATAATTAATTTAGATATCAGGGGAGCACCATTCTATTCCATTTCATGCATTCCTAATACCTAAGGCTATGAACACGCATAACCCTATCAAGATACTTTATTTAGCAGACTCGATGAGTATCAATTACTTGTAAGCGAATTTCATGGCAAAAAATGCCATGTAACTCATTCCAGTCAAAATTACTACGAAATCAAACAGGAATCATGGCATCTTAAGTGGTTCCACGACTCCAAATAGTTTTATGAGGAAGGCTAATATCAACTTTGTCATCCATAATACCTTCACCAAGTGCCCCATCTCTTTTTCAAAAGAAGTCAAAGCACTATAATCTGCACCCATAATCAACCTCATGGGTCGCCTCTTCCAACCAATTTTAATTTTATCTTTGTCCCTTGCCATTTCAATTAGGACGTATCTTTGGCCATTCAAAAAAAAATCTCTTTATCATTCAATTGTGAAATGAGGAGGAAGCATGTTGCATTCCAAAGTGCCTAACCCCTCCGTTGAAGTCCCATCTTGAGAAAATCCAAGCTGTTTCCTATATCAAGATTCTTAAAAATTGTTATTCAAAAAACCAACCTATCTTAAACTACATTCGCTATCCATGCGTAAAATGTGAGTCTTATTGATGCATGTCAACAAGTCTTATTTACACGCATCGGAACAGTCTTGTTGACACACGTCAACAAGTCTTTTTGACCCCATCAACAATTCTTTTTTACGCCCATCAACAAGACTTGGTGACACACGTCAATAAGACTTGTTGACGCGCATCAATGGGATTTTTGTATGTACGTCAAAAAGACTTGTTGACACGCATCAATAGTTTAACCCATTTTCACGTGTCAAATTCTTTACCCCTTTCGCATTTAATGCTTAACCCCTTGTGTCGTGTCGATGTGGAAAATCTAACCCCAACCATGCATCAAGTGCTTAACCCCTTGTCACACATCTACAATACCTCCTTGTCATGCATATGGAATACCTCTTTGTCTCGTGTCAATCTCATTGGTGCTTAAGAGTATGCAAGTTCACGGTTTTGGTAATTTGGTAAGCTACTTGTGGTAGTACCATAGTATACTACCATGAATCACCTAGGTTTTTATAGGAGATGTTTTCAAATTTAGGCAAATATACCGAAAAAAAATATATATACTGTAAATTTTAGGTGAAGGACACCGACTCACTCTAAAAGAATCACCTTTTCAAATTTTCCTAATGAAATTTTCACCATATTCTGCAATATTCTCCATTAAAATTATCCCCGATATGGGCATGTCATATACAATTTTTCTTGAGGAGTCTCGGGTAGATGAGTGGGCAAGATAGTATTGTAAGGTTGTGGGACTGCAGGTCAAGGATTCTTGCAAACTCCTCGTCATTTTTTAGAAATGGTGATAGGTGAGTTGGATCCATAGGCACAGGATGAAGGCGGTGATGGGCTAGGTGGGAGTGGTGAAGACTAGCATGAAATATAAGGGCATTGGCTTGGTTGCAAGACAACGCCATGTGAATTAGCATGTATCGGGTTAATTGCACTCTGTAAATGACATGGAGAATAGCAAAAATAGAAAAAAAAATAGATCTTGTTAGGTTGACTTGGTCAATTTTTCAATTAAAAATCAAAACAGGGAAACTAGAGCCGGTTAAGGTGATTGATGATGGTTAAAGGGGGCCGATGAAAATTATAATAACAGCTATTGATTACTGTGGGAAAACACCAGTTTTAGAAAATGAAGTAGAACTGATGAAAATGAAATGGGAAAGCTGTACTTGATCCGATATCAGAATGTTAGGAATATGATGATGTCCTAAGGACTACAAATAGAAAAGAGAAGGTGATGAAATTTGTTTTGGGTAAAATAACCAAAAGAGCAGTAACAGACACCGGTTAGTAAAAACCGATGATGGTCGATGGGAACCACGTGGCGGTCGGTCTGATCCAGATCACACCGGTTACTCTCGAAATCGAAGAAGTGAAGAAAAATGGATTTTGTAAATTAAATCAGATGAAGAATCAATCCAAAAATTTGAGAATGATAATATGAGGCCTTAACACACTTAGAAACAATCAGAATGATCTAATTATGATGGTGGAGTGTGAAAGGAAGAAGAAAATGAAGAAACGTAATCCTCACAAATCAAAATGTAATTCAAGAAGAAAGCTAAGAAAAACTTGTAATCCTATGAGTGAATTTTATATTACTTTAGCTTATGTTATTTGAGACTAACTTGTGAATTTAGAATAGGTTTTTTTGGTTGGGAAGGCATCCTATGAAGAGTTAATCTAAAGGGGAGGTTTCAAGTTATATTTTGGTGGGGACAGTCCTTTCTCTGATATAATGACTAGATAGAGAAACCAGCTAGACGCCCACTGTCAATCCTCTGATCGTGTGATCATTGACAGCTTCTTCTAGGTAATGTGTTTTTTAAGAAGATGTGTGAATTTTGTATTTGTTCATTTTGACAAAGAGATATAGAAGAAAAGTGCTTTCTATGGTTCAATTATGCTAACCATCAGCTAGGCATGACTTCTAGTGTATAGGTTTCCCTTAGTTTTAAATGTGAGCTAATAATGCAACATACAAGGATGAAATGCAACAAATTTTATAACCCAAATTGAAAATTATATTTGATGTAGCAAATGATTAATAGTAGAGAGGATGATTTTCACTAATGCAAAAAGAAAGAATAATGATTCTTTTAAATGCACCAAAATAAATGTTTCACTTAGAAAACTCAATTAGAAAGAAGGAGCATATTACCGAGAGAAGAAGATTTAGTGAATAACGATTTAGAAAGGAAACACATAAGATGAAACCTACATGAATAGAAAGGAACCCAAAAATGAGGGTCCCACCGAATGTGCCAAAATGTTTCACCAATAAGTTGTGTATGTATGAGCAAAATAGATAAGGTAAGGGTGAGGAGGAATACATGTGAAATGAATGTGGAAGGTAGAGTACACACATTCTGATTTCCCAATCCAGTGCTAATTGTGAGAACTTCATTTTTTCTAGGAGGAACTACCTGTGAATGCAAAACAAGACCACAAGAATAATATTAAACAATATATGTCAGTGGACTACCTAGTGTATGCTAGATCGGAAAGTGTGATACTTCCTAGATGGTTGTCAATCCATTGTTTAATACAATTTAATGCAAGAAATAACGTAAAAAAATAACATCCTACTATAGTTGATATGATTTAGGTATCTCATTCAAATAAAATAAGCAAAATCTAATCTAACAGGTAATGTTATGATTAGATCTAGAGGTTGGGCAGGTAGCCAAGGTGACTAGAATAGGTCATGATCATGTTTTGGGTGGTTTTGTGTTTTTGATTAAAGGTTATGAGTTTGTTGTTACATGAAGAATTACCAAATATAGACCGACGTCGATCGTGTATGATCGATGTCGATTGAGAGGAAACTAACAATGGTTTAGGTTAACCGATGTCGGTAGAGGCGGACTGGTAGAAACTCAATAAAATTTGGTTTTGGAGATTCTCTGTGATTGCACAGAGAATGGAAGAATGATGGTTAGGTTTCCAAAGAAGCTGAGAATGCTCAGAGATGCTTGGGGTTAGATGTGGGGAGCTAAAAGGTTATGGATGGTCAGATGGGTGGATTGGAAGGAAGGTGAGGATGATAGGATACAAAGGAGAATAGGATTTAAAGGTGAAATTTAAAGAAATGATGATCTAAATAAGTATGGAATGATGTAGATCCAAATGCACTTACTTGTATTTGTAGACCTAGTGGTTGGATGAGGGTGATGGTTGATCTGTGAAACTAGTGGTCACTATCATGGTAGTGCTTCTCGGAATGCTACCTTGAATGCCAATGTCTTCATATCAGTCCATGTGTCACATTGGGGTTTGTTTGGATGTGTGAGAGGGCTCTAGTTCATGCTTGCATGCAGATATCTCTCTCTCCAAACTCAAATAATTCTTCCAACCTCTAGAAAAAGGTTACCAAAATGAATATATGGTAACCAACGATGGTTTAGGTTAACCGGCATCACTTACGATGGGAAATCCTAGGTTTTCCAAAATAACAAATCTTGGCTATCTTTTTACTAGTTCTTCCCATTGGTTCGGGTCTAAAATGGTATTTTCTATGTAAGTAAGTGGGCATGTTGTTAGAGAAAGAATAGGCATCTAGTGTTGGGGTTTAGACTAAGTCTTAAGTAGAGATTGAGTCCTAGTTAGAATGAACATGTTAAGAATAGGTCCATGATGAGGTGTCTAGGTGAGGTGGTCAAGTGAGGACATTAATTAAAGTAATTAATTTAATTAATCATATACACTATGGGATATGAATATATAAGGTATGGTTTATTTAATTAACGGGATTATAAGGGTGGTATGACCTAATTTTGATGTCTACACCTGCATGGAAATAAATCCTGAAAATCACATAGAAGCTCAATAATCTTTGAGACCTCCTAGTCTATCCAGTAGTCCCCAATAATATTTTTCTTTAGTTCTACCTTTGTACCAATGTTAACCTTATTTTTCTTCATGGGCTTGTGGTAATTACACGCTTGCTCATCAGCATTATCTAACACTTCACACATACCTTTTGTATGGCTAACATCCAAGTTCTCCACCTCTTCATCATTTATCAGGTAGACCAACTTTCCTTTCTCTTCCTCCAAGGCATGCTCAATCTGTATTTCCTATTATTCTTCCTCCACGACGCGCCCCCAACTTTGGTTCACCTAACAGCTCTAAAATCTTGTCCTCCATCATGGAACTATCTCCCAAGGTAAGGTGCTTGACTACCTGTAATGCCTCATTCACTAATGGCTTAGTACTCTAATATTCAAATGTTTGAACAAGATCTTCCATCAACTCCTGCTAGTTTTCTATCGATCTTTGAAACTATGAATGAATATACCATGCGGCGCACAACCATGTAAGGTGGAATAGAACTTATGCACCCATAGGGAAGGAGGTAAAGCTTCCATGCCTCCCATCCAAGTCTTCTCACACTCTTGAACATGACATGATGCGGATCCCTTCCCATCATAGTCACAAATTTGAGATGGTGCATTGCTTCAGAGAAACCTAACAGAGAGTGTGACTCTCACTTCACACCATTCTAGAAGATTATCTTGATGTTTTTTCCACCATCATGATGTTGTCCCACATAAAGTATAGGTAAGCATATTCCTTCTGTTCCTTGACACTTCCACTAGGTCTCCATTTCACGCAGAAAGACATCATGGTTGGATTCCCCAGTGTACTATGGAAAATGCCTTCCTCCCAAGCGCCTAACTAAGTGCATTCTAACAACTCAAGCCTCGGTATCCTTCAGATGCCTTCCAACCAACTCGTATGTCCCATGTGCCCAATTGTCACAAGAAACACTAGTTATATCACTTATGGATTGTGCATCATCCCATTGAATGACCCCTTCCTTCGATGGTTGAATGAACTTTGGGTCCTTAATGGTGCACACATATATCTTGTTTAAGTCTTCTTCACCCAATGGCTCCACATACTGGCGCAAACCATCCATTAGTTAGTGGAATGATCATGTGCTCTTCCTTGTTCTAAATACTAATGTAGCCCTTATTGAAATGTAATTCAGCATTGTTTACATAGCACCAAGGGTGTCCAAGTAATGCTAGGTAACTATCAGCCTCAGTAAGCCCTAGAACATCAAAGTCTCTTGTAAACGTTTCCCCTTGAATAGTTATGGATGCATCTTTTAACACCCCTAGAGGCATGTCCTTTATCCTGTTAGCCATGTATAACACATTCAAATATGGCTACAATGGGGGCCTTCCCATTTGATTCCATGCATCTAGAGTAAGGACATTGACATTTGTGCCTATGTCAATCAATATATTACTCAGGACCCACCCATCAACAATTGCATTCAGTGTGATCTCCTTGTCATAATCAATCTGTGAGGGGGTAGGTTAGCATTTAATACTTGTCTCGCATGCCCTCCTCTAGCACATGGTACCTTCTTCCTCAGTCATTCTCCTAACATGGGAATAATTTTCTCCTACCTCAACATGTGACATACTTCCCTAACCTCATCCATATCCTGTTGAGAAACCTCGGTGCTCTTCTTCTGCTCCAATTGGTGTGATTTATCCTTCAAACACTAGATTTCTCCTTGAAAACTCCTAATCACCTCCATGGTTTCTTGGTACACTTCCTTCTAGTGGGTAGGATTAGGATATTTCCCATTTATTACTTCTTCCCTTATTAAAGGGGATTTTTCTTTAGTTCCTCTCGTGCGCGTGTAGTGACCAAAACATGCTCTAGCTCGAGTTAAGCACTACCCTTGGCATCCATTATGGGTCAGTCCTCTTTACACTCACCATCCCCGTACCTTTTTCCTTCTTCTAATTATTTCTTATGTGGTTATACAACTCCAAGAATTCTTCATACTTGTGCTTCTTCCCGCACCATGAGCATTGCACCAAATCGGGCACTTGCACTTATAGTGTTTTTTCGATCCACATTTGTAACAAGTCCCACAGCAAATTCACTTCTCTCCATTGTTTTTATGGTATCTTAAGCCTCCATGGAAACCTCTTCCTCGACCTCCTCCATCTGTCCACCCTTCATACTGAAAATCCTCATCCTTAGAACTACTCCTAGTGCTAGTCTGGCACACACTAAGATCAATGGCATCATAGATTTTTTCTATCAATCGATAGTCCTTCATATAATGGGTAGTGCATGTGTAAATCTTACAATAGTAGGAAACATTCTTGTGGATCGTGCATTGCAACAATGGGCATCTACTTGCATCATGATCTTCGTGACAAATTTCACAATCTACTACTATAGCACGAACTGAAATTCATGGGCAACTGTCCTTTGTATGACCCTTTACTTCACAATCTATGCACCATAACCAACTGTGAGTCTCATGAGCGTATTTTGCAAAAAAATCTCCAGCTACTTTGCCATGGCAGCAATTTGGGTTTCTAGGAACAAACTAACTCCTGTATCAATGCTTCCTACTTCCTCAACGCGTAAGGTAGCCTCTAAGGCCTCATGTGGATCTATGAAATTTCCCTCCTTAATGGTGTGATCGGTCCTCGAACAAACCACTGAGCATGTTGTGAAGGGTGAATGTAATAAGACAACTTGGATAGGAGAGTCTTGAAATTTTTGTCATACTCCCACACACTCTCCATCATTCCTTACTAAATCTCCTTTAATGTGTTGATGCTCTTATGTTCAAACTCTAGTATGTGGAACTCCACAAAAAAGGCATTGCAGAGCATAGTATAATCCACCACCATCTGGTGTGGATCATATTTCTGGTATGATCTATGCACGCACCCTTGTAATGTGGTTAAAAATTGACTTACTTTTCAATCTAGGGTAGTGATTCCCTTTACGCATCATAGCAACTCACACTTGTGTACATGCTCCATGGTATTCTCAACGCCCTTGTAATCAGGTAAGTGGAGTGACGTCTCATAAAACACATGTTGATGGTGTTTTAGAACTTTCCCACTAGATCCGAGAACCTAAGTGTGTTTCCTCCACCATCAGATCCACTAGATCTACTAGCTTCTATTCCTCTAGATCCACATTATCCTCCTCACGTAGCAGGTAAGGGCCCTAAATCAATTGCACTCTACGTTCCCACCATCACACTAAATTACACGCAGACGATGCAGTGATACCGAACCACTCCCGATGGGTTTCCCATGTCACTTATAGAAACAATACCCAAACCTTGTGAACCCACACATTTCCCAAATGATGTGTAAGAAAAATACCTCCAAACACAAGAAATTTACGTGTCCATAGATGTACTAACTGAAAAATTATATCTACTATGTTTCACTTGACTACCAATACTAATACCAATCAAGGTTATGAAATATTATCTTTGCAAATTGTAAAACTAAGAACAAGGGTCTAGTCACCATGTGGGTTAAGATTCACTCCTATGGCTTGCATCCTTTCTTATATGATAAGCTCTCTCTAAAAGCGGAGTGGGTTTCTCTTCTACGCTTGCCAAGATGGGGTAGCTCGGACTACTCAAGTTCCATGTCATCCATGTGCACCTCAAATCCTTCCCGCAACATCTGCCTCCATAAATCCATCACTCTTGTATCTTTACATTATCTCACCGAGTTCACTTTCTCATGTTTCATTATACTTAATCCGCATCTCCTCTCTCTCCATTTCCACCGAAGGTCCACCATCCTTCACCAAATGAGCTTTTGCGCCTGCACCAAGTGAGAAGTTAGCTAACCATAGGAAGTTTCTCCATACTCGAGTGATGATTAGGATCTTAATTGCTAATGGCATAGCACACAATAATGATCCTCTTCACTCCCACAAGAACTTGAACTAAGCAATCTTCGGTAAATAATATGTAGAAATCACATATTCTATAGTATAGCTAGTCAACACTCCACTCCACTAATGATCAACAACATGAGTCCAGGGTAAATCAACATCAAGCAGCCTCTAATAATATTGTTGGGTCTAAACACAAGGTCTATAGTACCAACTTTTCCTTGATGCATATGTTGAGAGCCATTCATACAATTCTACTGGAGAAATAGTAGAAGAATGTCTCATAGAGCACGTGATACAGGTTCTCCTCCACCCATTTACATGCATCGAACTCGATCTAGTGTTGAACCTCTGAGAAAACTCATCCTCCCTACTTTTAATCCATTTCTTGATGTTATCCAAGCTCGAAGCTCTGTCGCCACTCATCATTCTTACAACAGCTTCAAAAGAGGTCCCGACAATGGAACCAAAATGTAGTCTCATTTACCTCTATCCTCTAATCTTTCTCTTAACCCCAAGCATGTTGGCCTATCACCCAAGTGTTAGGCACTCACCTAAGGTGTGCACGCGTCCTCCCCTCCTTTATGTGATCCTTGTGAGAGTGTTCTACCATTAATGGAGGAAAGGTTTGCAGAACAAGAACACATGCAATTAATCTAATACAAAAGTAGTGAATCTAGTTCTAAGCATAAATTCTCCATGAGATAAACATAAGAATTACAATAGCATAATGGAGGATGGGTTACAAGGGCATAAACATATGCATTAACTTAAGAATATAAAGTATAACTACTAGATTTAGACATAGGTGTACCATCAATGGAAATAAACATTGTATTAAGAAAAAGAAACTAGATCTGGTTCATGAAAACATGAGAACACACTTGGGTTTAGTCCATAGATTAAAAAATACAAAGTAGAGCTCCATATATTGATTAAATATGTTTACGAAGCCTTATTACATCGAACGAGGTCATATTAGACCATAAGCATCATGAAATAACATTCCAACCCTACAAACTAATCTGAATAGAGATCCTAGCTATGCTTTCCCATTATAACCCTTGTTCATACCCAACCACATATATTTATGCTTGGTAACAACATTCTTATAGCACTCCATTGCCTCTCCAACTCTTTGTTTATTTCAAACCCAAGCACTACTTTAAATAGAATTTGGATCCACAGTCATAGTCTCACCCATGATCAGATCACATGCCAAGTGGAAGTGTGGTCCTCCATGATCGATTGAGTGTTTATGCCACTTGCAAATGCCTCTACCAACTCGTAATGATACTCCTGGTAATATTTCTTATGCAGAATATTCTTTTCTTGACCTCAAAGTCTTCGGGGTGGCTCCTTATCTACTCATCACACCTACTCAAGCCTTCACATTTTTTTCCTACGACACCTCCTTCGAAATATGGCTAAATCCCTAAACCCTTTTCCTTCTCGCGTGCCAACATCTTCTCTTGTGTGCCTTTCCTTGAGCACCTTCTTACTTATTTTCCTTGCTTGCATGCGTGTGATCCTTCTACCTTAGGAATTAGTCAATTTAGGGCCCAATAGATAGTCACTTTGTCCTTATTGAAGGATGGGTGTGGAGTCACCAAAGAAGTCGAGACTTCTAGAGAGTTGGATTTTTAGTTTTTCTTACAAGGAAAAAATTGAATGGAGAAAACATCAAAATATTCGATGCAATCCCAAACTCAGTTCTAGTAATGCCTGAGCCTTGGATTCTTGACCTCATACTGATTTTCCACATGTTTTTAATCACTTCAGCGTCACCAAATCACTTTAGTTTCTTGATTACCATGGATTCTACATCCATTCCAAGGAGAATATCCTCATACTCTAGAGTGTTATTGGTGTTTTCAAATTGTAGCTTATATGCAAATGGAAATAACTCACCGAGGGAGAGGTTAGGAAAATGCTAGATTCAAACCCTATACTATAATGGCTTCCATCAAATTCCATGGTCCACAATTAATCTTCTTCATCTTTTATGAGGAGAGGAAAATTATCATCTCTTTTGGATGTGAGGAAGTAGTTACCCAACCCATTGTCTTCGATCAGGATGTTAGCCTTTAGATCCTATGACTTTTGAAATGTGTACTTCATTTTCCACATAGGCAATAGATTCTTCGATTTACCCTTTACTAGAATGGTTGTAGAATACCAATCCATTTGAATTTCACCACCTAGGTCTTTGTAGAAGATCCTACTCAACAGCATACCAAAATATATTTGGATATATACCACCAAGATAGTGAGAAAAACTTTTTTGTCGGGAAATATTTCTAGAGCTAGTTGAGCATCTTTGATCCTTCCCACTAGCGGAACCTCTTTGGAATCCATGGAGTATCAAGAGTCGAGTTTCTTGTGTCAAATTAAGTCCTAAGGCATTGGTAACTTTGATGGGCATCACATTTTTGAGGCTCCTAAGTCTATGATGCAATTATTTAACTAGTGACCTTTGATCAAAAAGGATAGGTAGGAGGGTTCCACCTTATTTTTTTGGAAGCGCTCAATGCTAACATGTTTTGTGTAGGAGGTGTGGGTGGTGTTGGTAGTAGGCCCTTAGAATAGGGTATTTCAATGTTGGACTTTGAGATACCACCCTTGATAAAATTGACGAGCCTCTCAAATTGCTCTAGGTGTATTTGTAAAAACTCACACTCATAAATCTAAACTTTTTTTTGTTCACATGTTTGATGATATTGAACGGAGCTGAGGTGTGTGAACTTGATGTTCCTGGGATGATGAAAGCTTTAAAAGTTGGAGGCATTGCTACTTTGGAAGTTGGTGCACTTTTATTGGATGGAGTAGCAGATTGGGGAGGAGTGGTTGACTTTGGTTAGGCATTAGATGACTTTGTAGGAATATCTTTGGGTGGAGGATTAGCTTTAGAACTAGGGGCAACACCATAGGACTTATTTATCACAGCAGCTGGCTTCTTGCTTGTTATTAGATCTAGTTTATCCTTTATTGATTCCATCAATGGCGTGAGTGGGGATCTTCTATTGATTATCTTGTTTTGTGGGACTACTCGTGATGCCTGCTTCAACTACCACTTGAGACCAAGAAACAAATTAGGAAAATTATGGAATAAATTTTTTTATAGGAAGAGTCTACAACCAAGTTGCAAGACACTAGTTTGAAACTAAATAGGTTCCAGAACAAATTCTGATTAACCAAACACAAGATTTCCATTTTTATCTTATAACAAGTTTACTAGGTTCCAATTTGGAGGTTACAAGTTTTATTAAGGTTCAGGGAGAAATTTATCACCAGGCCTGCTCTCTATCAAGCCCTGAACTTCAACTAGATTTCTCACACACTTATAGTTATCAAAACTTTCCTAAACTAGGCTCATTGGATAGGAAATTTCCTCACCTTTCCAACCATATAAAGAAGTCCTCCTAACTCCTTGTAAAACTCAAGTTATGGCCGGGCGAGTTTTAGGGGAAAATTTTCCCTTGGAGGTCCGCGGGGATAGGGAGAAAACTGGGAAAATTTTCCCAAATGCCACGTGTCATCACGTGATTGATGCGGGAGAGCGGGTCATGGGGAAAATTTTGAAATTTTTTTCCCAAAACCAAAGTCTCTATTTCCAAAGGAAAATTTTCCTCCATGCCCCCGCACTTGCTCAAATGGCCACGTGGCGCTTTGTGATTGGCCGAGGGCCGCGAAAGAAAAAGTGAAGTTTTTCCAAAAGTGTAAAAAGTTAAGTTTTCAATTGTAAATCCTCATTCCTCCCTACCACATGTCAGCACGTGATTGGTGTGGGGCCGAGGAAATTTTTAGGAAATTTTTCCAAAGTTCAAAATTTAAATTTTTCTAAGGTCGAATTATTTCTTTTCTTCTTTTTTTTTTTTGTTTGGGATGGCCATTTTGAAGTAAAACTTCAAATGGCCATAACTTTTGATAGGAAGCTCCATTTTAGGAAAACGAGGACTTTCTAGAAATATCTCAGAGTCCTCTTTGCACAAAAATCATCAATTTTGGAATTTGGTAAAGTTTCAAGGGTCAATTTTAAGAAATTGATCTGCAGAGAATTATAATTTTAAAACTGGCAGTTTTTTTTCCAACTTGCAAGTTTCATTCAATTTTGATTCCCTTTCTCCTCAACATGTAAATTGAACATGGAGGGATGATCATGGGTGTGTTAAAGAGTGTTTTCTAGGTTCAAATTATGTATTGGGTTGCAATTGATATATTTTGCATCTTTTGACAGGAAATCTATTATGCAAGTTCAAAATCTAGTTTGATGCAGTTCTTGATGATCATTTTAATTGTTGCGTTTCCACAAGGTTTATAAACCTTAATACATCTAAATTTTCTTATCTCGTTCCTTAATTTTAGTTATGAATCTGAACTGTGCATTTAATGAATTAATTCCGGTGCCAAATTCCAAAGAAAACAAAATTCAATTACTAACAATTTAAAGGTCAATTTACAATTTCCAAAGTGGAAGCATTTTCATTTCTGATCTGTAACATCCTATTGCTATAATTTATTACTTAAAGTACATGGCACCATTTTGATATCTAAATTTGACAATAAAACAAGGAAACAGAATGTTGTCATTTATTCTTCACACATTTTTTTTTGACAGGGATACCATTTCAAACAACAAATGTAATTCAAAACATTCAATACAATCCAGTATGCACATTCCAACAGAATTAAAAGAATCAATGCCATCCTTTATTGAGAGGTCAAATAGCTTTACAACCGAACTCCTTTCCAATTTGATTTGATTTCAAATTTCAAAATTACAAGTATGGATATCAATTACATTATTTTCCCAAGGTAAAACAGAGAATACATTTCTCAATTCAATTACAAAGTAACATCTCACATTTCAACATCAATTACATTCATCCACTCTAAGTGGGAAGGGTTACATTCAATTTTCTCAAGAAAAGAGGACTGTCAAACTGTTTTATTCTTTCCCCAAACAGCAGTTTGTTGTTTTCTTCTTCTTTATTCATCTTTGAATCACAACAAGGAAGGGGGAAAGGCAACACTCTCCACCCAACCAAGATACCCAATGGGAAAATAGAAGCCATCTTTCCCCATTGGCCCCCGAGCCCCAACCATATTGAAATGGAGCATGATAATTCAACACATGGCAACATGGCTTCTTCACATACAAGCATAAATTCACAAACACAAATAAACACAAAGCAAGAGGATGTAGTTCTCAACTACAACAATCAATTCCAAACAAAACAAAGGCTCCTTCTCCAAGCAAGCAAGCCAAGCAAGAGCAAGAACTATGGAGGTCTCCTTATGCCTCCCAAGTTGAATTTTGGGCATCCACCAAGAGCAAACCACCAAGATCATAGCAATCCCATAAACCTTATCCCTCCTCAACCCCTCCTTATCCCTCCTCCAAATTTATCCCTTATACCTCCCCCAAAGTAGGAAATGCAAGCAATTTCCTTTCCTAGGTGGATCCCAAACCAACATTCCCTCCAAGAACAAATAACAATGGCAAATCCCTTATCCCTCCTCTGATAAACCTCATAGTCTTCTCTCCACACCATGCCCTAAGCATTCTACCCATCCCTCTAAGAATTGCAAACACAAATACATTCAAAATTCATGCTAAAAGAGGGAAAAACAACAATTTTAAAAAAGTGAGAGCCTACCTCTCCATAATGGGGACTTGCTCCCAAAACAACAGTCTTTATTTCACCAAAAACCAGTCCCAAATCAGCAAGGTAAATGTATGCACAAGCAAATCCACTTCTTCCACCAAGCAAGCTCCAAAATGCAAGAGAAATTTTGACCCAAGAGTGAAATCTCCAACCTTCAACAACCTCAAAATGAGGAGGAATTCCAATTTTAAAGGAGAGGGTGGAAGAGGATGATGTGGATTCCAAGTGGGATGCCACATCATTTTTCCTCATCCCCAAAAAGCAATCAACATCAAGGCAATTAAATCCCAATCAATGTGAATGACAAACCACTTACACACCTCATTTTTTCCCATCATAAAAAAGAATGCATTTAAAATTTGTAAGACAAGTGCAAACAAATCTTACAATAAATCATGTCAAAATGCAATAAAATAAGTTGATTTTGACTCCAAATTAATAAACAAGGTTGGTGGAGGATTTTGAGAGGTGTGGGACAAGTTTAACTTGTCCCACAAGCCTCCAAATTTGTCCTCCAAGCTCAAATTCGAATTTCAAGAGGGAGATGGAGTGTTTGACCTTCCAAAATCTTCTTACAACCTCTTACAATTTCTTACACAATCTATCACTTCACTTACACAACCCATACTTGGTAACTTACACACTCTTTTAAAATGCATTTATTTCTATGACATTTATTTATTACAAACTTTAGACACAACCATATATTTAATTACCATATGGTTATAAAATATATAAATAAATTTCATTTTCAACCAAGACAATAACATTTAATTTCACCTTCCACATCCTATTTAATTTAATTAAATTTTAACTATATGACTCTCACATTATACTATCACATTAAAATAATTAAAATAAAGAGCACATTACAAATAAAATACATACAACAATAATTTTAAAAAGGGACACAACAAATAAAGCACACATATACCCCATGGTCACAATAATGGAAATCCCCCCATGGGAAATCCTAACAAAACACAACATACAGCTCAAACACAGTTGCCATGGTGACCTTGTTGATTTCACACTGAATTCCAATATGGTTAGTCTCCAGTCCCCCAACATTGTTGTGATTTTAACCTGCAAAATGCAAAATACCTCCTTCGGCCTCGTGGCCACATCAGAACATCCAAATGATATAAGCAACATAAAATTATTAATTTTAAATCACAACAATATCAAGGATTCAATATTTATCATTAAAATTCAATTTGTAACTATATCATCATCCAATAGATTTCTATACTAGAGCTATTCATAATAATCAATGTCACATGTCTAAAATTAACATCAATAACATGTCCATGTCAACTAGTATATCATTATCCACATAATAATAAAAATGTCTCAATGATCCTCAAGCACAATAACTGAATCCAGATCAATATTAATCCATAGTCTAACATCTAACCATCATGCTAATCAAAACATATTAATGTCCATAATAATCCATGAGCTAGTATATACACATCCTGTTACATCAAAATATAATAATATCCAAAATATGATCAATAGAGTCAGGATCAGTATCTAAACAGTGTCAAAGGGAAGTGGGCACTACACTACCACTTGAGGATCATCCTTTTTTCTTCTTTACAATAGTCACCGAGGAGGAAGATCTCTTTTGAGACCGGGAAAAAGTAAATACGGCACACAAGAAGCTTGGTGCCTCTTCATCATCATCCTCATCATCTCCTAGAGAGTACTCGAGGAAACTAACTTGAGCATTATCTTCAACTTCTTAAATCTCAAGAAAATTACCATGTTTATTTTCTTCTCCTATATCCTCCACTTCTTCTCCTTCTTCTTTTGCATCATAGGTTGCATTAATTGGCGGTTCCTCAAGGGAAATTCTGGGGAGGTGGAGCAATACTTTTCCTTGTTGGGAGATTTGTCTTCTTTGGGACATTTCTCATGGTGTTTTGTGTGAGTTGCTTCTTGAGTAAAATTATGTCATTCACCAACTTCTGGACTAAGGGGTCTATGGAGATGGAGCTAGAAATTTGACCCTTTTGCTTTCCACTTGGATTCTTCACCTTTCCAGATAGAATTAGATCATCCTTTATTTTAATAGCATAGTCTTGGGCTTCCTTCAGAGTGCTTCATTGGTATCTTCGAGAATAAATCCAACCTCATATAGCTAAGCATTTATGAAGAATCTCTTTACATTATCATCTGAGGGAATAGCTTGAAGAGGTGTTCTCTTGACCAATCTATTGTATCGGGATATGAAATCCCTCATGGTTTCATTGGATTCTTTCCTCATTTGTACCAATTGTACTAAATGTCCTAGAAATATTTGGTAGATTTAAATCTACCTTCAAGCAAGTTTTGATATCATCCTATCGGTGATAGATCTAGCTTGTAAAAGGTAAAACTATTTTGTTGCTTTTTCTTGCATGGATTCCATGAACATTCTGACAGAAAATCTTCATTTTGCACTCATAGTACACCACAAGCAATGGTAAATGCTGCCAAAGTTTCTTCTAGGAGTTGTAAACCATCTCCTTTGAATTTGGGAAATATTTTCCTCGGACCTCATAAAGAATTCATGAATAGGTTGTGGGAGGGAAATTGAACCTTTTTTCCTGCCCCATGGCACAATTGGTTGAGGTATCTCTTCATCACCCATTATGTATTTTGTTTCTGCTTCAGCCTCCACCCTTACTTATGCTCTTCTTCTCACTCTGGTTCTAGCTCCTACTTCAGATTATTGCTTCTTCTTATCTCTCTCTCTCTCTCTTGCTTCGACTTCTACTTATGTTTCTGGTTTATAAAAAATTCAAATTCTTCATTGAGGTTTGAAAAATCTATGTCCAACAGGTTAACACAAGTTGAACCACCAATGAGAGAAGTTTCAAGATGAAGAGAGTTTCATGAGTTTCTAATTATTTCTTACCTTCTTTAGAGCTCTTTAAAGATTGGGTCAAGATCTCCTATTTGTCTTTAAGACTTGGTGTATCTACAATCGGTCAACTTGTAAACTTGGGATTGACTCAAGGTATCCTTTATTGAACTTGGGCTTGTATTTCTCTTTCTTTTATATGTTGTTCTTCATAATCTAACACCCTTGTAGCTATGAAGTAGTCCGGAAATATTTCCTGTTCGATAGATAGATTCCCTCAAGTCGGATATGATATCTTCTTGGATATGGAATAGCAGTTCAAGTCTTTAGACATGATGGTTACCAAGAATATCCATTGGTGTGAGACATAAGGCTTGGTGACTTTTCAAATTCCAATTTTTTTATTTTTGGGATATTTAAATTTTTGTATTTTTGTGATTCGTATTTTGAGTGTAGAATATGCCAAGTATGCCCCATGGTGGGCACAAAAATTATTGGAAAGAAAATTTCACAGATTAGACAAATTGGTGGATTTATGCAAATGCTCTAGGACTAGGTTCCTTTGCTTGAACAGGGTAGCTCCATTATTATGTGTGAACAAAAAAAAATCCGTTGTTAGCCTAGAGGTGGGGGATCCAATAGGAACACTCTTGAACATGTGGAAAATTCTTGCAATTATTATAAGGGAGGAATTTGCTAGATAGGTGGGAAAGGGAGTGGGAAATTAAGGAGAAGGAATTACTATCGTAGGTAGAAAATTTCAAATGCTTGCAAAGATTAATCGAGCATTTCAACACACATATTAAGAAATAACAAGCTTGTTACCAACACCAAGACAAGATGAAATTACGAACATAAATTTTCATTAATTTCCTCATCAAGAAAATCCAGAAACTCTTTTCTTCTTTATTGACATCCACAAAGTTGTACAATGAGAGGAATGGAAGAACATATGAGAAGGACGATGGAAGAAAATAGTTATCTCTTTTGCTTATCACAAGTAGTTATCTACTCTTGAACATACAAAATTGACAACCCTTAAGAATGGGGAAGTCATTACAATTTATAGACTTGAGAAAGACTCTTCACCTACCCCCACATGACTTTTCATTTGTCCCTTACAACATGTGACTCTTCATATTCCTAGGAATAGAATTAAGTCCCCTTTTATTAATTAAGGGTGACTTATTACAAGTTAACTATAGTCACATTTAAATGAATAGGAAAAAATAGGAATAAGACAATAAAAGTGTAACCCCAACAAAGAAATAGAACATGAAGGAGGAGGGGAAAGGGGGAGAGAAGAGAGAGAGAGAGAGAGAGAATAAGAAGAAGAGAGATAACTAGTTTGTTGAATAAGTTTCCCTTGTTGATTCAGCCTTATTGTCTTATGGATTTTTACCATGCTCAACTGCAAGAATCTCCACTCCCTTGAACTCTCTATTATATCAGGTTTTTCGTAGGTGTAACTTTCTCGGCTTGAGGAATGTGGGCACAACTCAATGACTCGAGCCAACCATCTGAGATGTCATTGATTTTATTTCTCTTAGTGAACTACAACTGATGCTTCTTTGCAATGTTTGAGGTTTTGGCTCTAATCTTGATGAGAGACTCTAGTGTATCCTCATTGAAAGTGAAGGGGTCCCGAATTATTTCTTGACATACTCCTCAAATGGCTTCAACAATTCATCTTCTCGAGGTGTCCTTATCAATGGTGGGCACTCGAGCTTTTACATTGTGGCATTGACATCATCTTGCATCTTAGAGGCATGCTCCTCATTTGAGTCCAGCTCATTAATAGCCCAATTCAACATCTCATATTGAGAGACAATATTCCTCGCCCATAAATGTGACAAGTTCTCGATGGATAATCAAATATCTTCATGTTTATCAACACCGATAATGAGCATTTCCTATCTCCATCACCGGTGGATGTACCTAATCCAAATGTTCATTTTCCTTTTCAATTTCATTCATCATCATCCGAATTTGTTGGTGGTTACGCATATGTACCGTATAATGAGATCATCTCTAGAATCAGTACCTTCCCTTTCTCCATGACCTTGTTCACCCATTTATCACTAGATCATCCCTGCATGGTGAAACCTTGTCCCTTTTAAATGGACTCCAGTTGAAGTTATTGAGAGGAGTAACTTCTTCAATTGGGAGAGATAATGAAGCATTCAGTCTATGAAATGTTGCATGTACAAGTTGGGTGTTCATACATGGTCTTCCATCTGATCAATTCTCACTTTTTACTCATGATTCCTCACAAGGATGAAAATAGAAGACTCTTGGAATAGATGTGCATATCCTTCATGATTTGTTGGGCCTATGGATATGGTGTTCATCTCATAAATGGTCGGGGTCATTTCTTGAAAAGGGTTTGATCCTCACTACCTCCACATACTCTTTCTGAGGTACCAATGAAAAAGAAAGAAAATTCTTACATGATCTTTTTCTTCTTACCCTTGACCAATGATGATAGAATATAGAAATAAGGTACTTTCACCGTTGGACTATATGGGTCTCCTTCATGATCATTTATCATTTCTAAGGGAGTATTTTGTTCATTTCGGGCTCAACAATCGGCATGATTGTTGTTTCCACTCAAGATGATATGGTACATCTTATGCAGGAGGAGTAGGAGTGGCAATGGAAGGTGGGAAACTCAGGGGCTCTGAGGAACCGAGAGGTGGAATGGATCATTCTCCCCAAGCTCTATTTCTACCACAGGATCATCTATTGTTCTAACCTTCTTGTGCAACCTTATGTAGTACGGGGCTTCTGATTCCACTTCCTTACACTTTGAACTCTTTCTATAATGGACTAAGCTAGAGGAATTTTCAATGACCATCAAAGAAGATTGATGAGATTTTTTCCTTTGAAGAGTGGGGAAACTCCCTAATGTAATGGAGGCAACCTTCTTCTCGAACCATTCCTTTGATCTCTCGATGATGGTCTCGGTCTACTCACTTATATCTCTCAATTTTGGATGTTCCATGTTACATGTGGGAGAGGTGAGGCCTTTATAGCTTGATATCCTAGATCATACAAATTTGTGACATCATCTTGAATTTATTCCTCATACCATTCAAACACGAATTTCTTCATCTAGTCGATGGTCATCTACATGCGGTCTCTTTCCCTGAAATAAAAAACATCTATGCAATTCACCCATTAGTACTTGATATGTGAAACATGATATGACTATGGGAGATGAAAAGTGTTTTGATCACTTCGAGATAATTGAATTCTACCCTTGGTGTATATGAATACAAAATTATTGGGTTGAAGGTAGCTTCCAAGTGTGCGGCACCACTAACATTTTTGCAAGAGTATATTCCAAGAGATATGTGGAAAGAAACATTCTTCCTTTTCTGGTTCTTGAGCTTACTATGAACACCGAAAGTTGTATGAATAGCTCAAACAATACGATATTTTTGCTAAGATAGTGTGGTGGCCTTCATGGAGAAAGATCAAAACTAAATACTTAGATGTAGGAGAAAGTGGAAAAATGGATGAAATATGACCAAGTACATTTTGATCAAAGAGGTTGCTTGCATGACGAAAAACCTTGAGTGAGGATTACCTTCTAGTTTTCTCATGAAAAACATCATAAACCATCATTCACCTTCGTGAAATGCTAATTTTTCTCCTTCGAGATCATTTGTGAGTATCTTTCAAATTTTGGAGCCCTCTGAGAAATATTATGGGAAATTTCCAACCCTTTTAAATGGTCTCGAGTTCACAAAAGCATATACTAAGTATGAGGTCATTATAAAGTTCTTGGAGACAGTACACAAAGCAACCGATGGTGGAATTTTTCACTGATGATTTGACCCCAATCAATTATTTGTTTTCCTTTAATGATAGTGAGTAAGAATAGTGTCATCCAATCTTAATAATCTTTCATGGTTTCTTATCCCATCACCCGATTGAGAAGGATGATTGCATCTGAGTATCCTTCATAGAATTCACTCGATGAGAGAGACTTCACACATGGGAAGGCTTTCTTCCTTTTTTAACCATGAACTGGTGTAAGGCCCTAAAGGTAGGAGTTTATTTTAGACCATTCAATTTCTGCAACATCCTTTCGGATAACGGCCATATTGTTCCAAGTTGGAATCAGTAGTGAGTTATAAATTACCTTGGGAACGATCACTATTAGGAATGAGTTGTCATATGCTCCTATAGTTCAGGTGTTTGGCTCATAGTGATGAGAGCATGCCTGCACCAATTATAAACTTTGCACTAAAATTGGATGACCGCTTGATGCATACAACCCACTAATGAAAAAAATTTCTTCCATTGGTTCTCTTGGTCTACCACACATTCGGTCCTTGAGGTCTTCTAGGTCCATGTGGGTAACATCATTGTCACCCACACCTAAGTATTTAGATGAGAGAGTTGATACGGGCTCAAGGCCTATAAATTTGAATTTCATGATTGATGATGACACCCCTTCTACACCTGGTATGAGGATTTAGTATTTTTAGTGAATTGCATTTTTCACCTTTTTCACTTTCAACCCCTTTTTTGTTTCACTAGTTGTTCCATGTGGACACTGCCTTGAAGAAATTTTCCCTCTTTGAAATTTTATTATTTATAGTAAGTTCTCGTGTAGAGACTTATGATTTTTGGAAATTTACCTTTCATACCTTGAATTGTGAAGAAACTACCTCCACTAGAATAGGTTTATTCTCTAGATATCAAGTATAGCTTTTTAGCTCAATCTAATCACTAGAATGGCAAAAAATAAAAAATACAAAACTAGGGCACACAGTCGATGTTTTTTTCCACAAAAATATTATACATGCATGAAATTACAATCACTTGTGTTCTTTAGGATACTATATATGGTGTAGAATGCAAAAACCCAACCTCGATCCATGCACCATTTTTCAAGATATGATAATTTCACCTTTGCGAGCTACGAGTCATTACGGAAAAAAATGTACTTAGATATTTTTAAAAATTACAAATTTTATGAAAAATTATGCTACTGTGATCATGGAGATATGGAGGGAGGAATGGAGGAGGAACAATGGTGGAGAAGGAATTTGGAAAAAAATTCCAAAGTTACAGGTAGATTTTGAACAAAATGGGGTGAAGGTGAGAAAATGGCTCTCCTTGGTTTTATATGCCCTAGGGGTGCAATTTTTTTCCCCATTGTCCCCTTGGAGAGGGACTAAGGGGACACAAAATTGTTCCCTATCCCCAAGAGGACAAGTTTCAAACATGCACGGATGGAGGAGAGAGAGGAAAGGGCTCAATTTTAGCACCCGAGAGCCAAACTTGGTCATGTGAGGAATCAAATGGGAGCAAGGTGGGGGCACATTTTTCTATCCCCATTGTCCCCTTGGAAAGGGATTAAGGGGACAAAAAGTTATACCTAATCCCTATAGTAACAAGTGGAGGGCATGCATGGCATGAAGTGGTGTTGATCAAAGAAAACACTTAGTTGAACTTGCACACAGAGTCCGCGTGGAAGAACAGCGCAGGAGCAAATGCGCGAAGGTATAGGAAGGTGTCACGTGCGGAGGTGTAGAGTCAGACTCTCAGGGACTTAGCCGATTTTGGAGATCAAGTCTATTCTTAGAGATTGGTGTGTGGATCACACAAAGCTATGTTGAGATTTGTGTGCCACTCTTCATGGAGATTTTTGAAGGACATGTCAACTCACTCTTGCATGGGCATAAGTTAAGAATAGATCCATCACTTTAGTTAACTATCAGCAATCTATAGATAGCATACTTGCATGTATGGCTATAATTTTAAAAAGGCACATGGATGTTACTAGCATGTGACCTATTTCTGGTAGAGTTAAGTGGTGAAGGGCTAGTTCCCCACCCTATATATATGTAATGAATTACTTAGTAGAGATATACATATAGATAGATAGAGACACATGCTTTGAAGAATGAGAAGAACATGAGTACATACAACTGGATAATTGTAACAGATCCATGCGCGCATGCCTAGTATTGTATGAAGCTTCATGTTGCTGGTATGATGAATAAGATAAATAAAATTGGTGGAACAAATAGTGTTTGATGTGTTTTATCAATGCATGTTATTATTTTCATGATGATTTACCTTTAAGCACTTATAGATATGGTTAAATATGATGATGAATAGATGGATTAGTTCCTAAAATACATTTTTTGCTTTATCATACCACCATTCTCACTACTGCAACTCTTAAGAGGGACCCAAGTGCCTTTGTGCGCTTCGGGTGAGCACTTAGCCTAGGGCTGAGTGAGTGATGTCTTAGCGTGACTAGGTGTTAACTAATAATTCTAGGCTGCATCATTGGTTCTGTTGTTGGGACCTCTTTTTCAGTTGTTTTATAATGGTTCGCAATGAAGACATCTTGAATAACTTTGGTGAGCATTGAAGAATGGATTCATAATCTAGAGGAAGAATATGCACGGAGGTTTGACACTGGATCTAGATTTAACGCACGTATTTGGGTAGAGTAGAATTTGTATGACAATTTATACAAAATCTTCTTTGCTATCTTTCCAGTAGAATTATACGAATGGTTGATTGCGTATGCATCTAAGTGGAATTGGAGTTATCGCACACTTGTTTGGACACAAGAAGAATTTTCAAACACTATATGATGCTAACCTGAGCTGGAATCACGCGGTAGATACTTGGTTTTGCGGTGTCCTAAATAGTTATATTTTGGAGTATTCAATTTTTACTTATTCGTGCCCAGTAGTGGGAGTTCCGGTTTATGGTATCTAGAGGGATGTATTTACAAGGTATTCCACTTTGGAAATAAAAATACTAATGGTAACGTTGAACTTGGAAGCTAAACCCATGGAAAGCTAAAAGAATCTACACACACGGAGTAGGAACAGGATTGGCGAAAGATGGCAGACCGAACGGCAGCACGGCAAAGGGAAGAGAGGTGGCTGAAGTATGATGAGGTGTGTGAGAGGGAATTATGCAAGAGACAAGAAATTACAGAATGGATAGTGTTGTGGAGAGAGATGGCTCGTGAAGGATTTGAGGATCTATCAACACCAATCCCGCACTATGATAATTCTTCACGGGGAACTCCTCGTGCTATGATTATTAACTAATGCACAGCTCTTATTTTGGTGGATGTAATCTGGAAACAAAATAACAAACATAACACAAGAACACCATAGACTATGATAAGAAGGAATAATGATAAATCTGAAATATCAATGTAAATTATAATATCAACATGAAATTGTTACAATCTCACCCATGAGGTTCTTCAAGTGTTATTAACTTCACTTGCCTTCAAACAATAACTATGGGAGAAACTTCACAATTACACCTCTTAATGGCTTCTTTAACACACCTTCAAAATGATGGCTTCCTTTACACACTTACTCATACAATATTTCTCACTACTTCTCTCTATTCCAAATGAGGGGGGGTGGCCTCTTTATTTATAGGAATTCAGGCTTATCCACCTTATCTCTAAGATAGGATAGGAAATCTCTTCCGGCCAATCATATTCCATGCCTAAACTCTTGCCTTTACATGTAGGCTTATCTTCTAAGATAAGATAAACCTTATCATCTCACATGGGTTCCACCTTTTTAGACTTTTCCACAAATAAAATATACAAAATATTTATGACATCACTCTTTGTCCTTATTACAAATATAATATTTCTAATTCCTAATCATGTAGACCCTACTTCTCTACTTATCCCAACTTTGACATTTTAACATTACCGAACCACTTACGACAAATATTTACTTTTTACAACATTCCTATTGTACTTTGACTATTACCGTACTCTACATTATTGGCGGAACTGTACTTGATGGCACCATTATCTTCTATTGGATGCCACTACTAATTATACTTAACAACATCCTATTCCTAATACATACATTAATAAAATAGAAATTACGGAGGAAAATTTTAATGTCGATACTCATGGGGAGGAAGAAGAGCAAGAGCATCGGGATCTCCCCATCTAGGGAAACATGATAGAGAACCTTCTTCAGCCTCACATGGAAGCACGCCAGTAGATATGACCTGGGCCACGAGTGCGCATCTAAGCCAACCTGTTGACCTAGCCCTTGCGCTTGGTTTTCCAGTATCTAGTATAATAGGTAAAAATAGTTTTAATTTAGGAAGTGAAAGCACATAAATAGGTCAGACAGCAAGTACATCAATGGCAGCATAGATAACTTCATTATTCTTTGGGGGTACATTTTCAGGCTCATCATCTACACAGAATATGAGTGCGTTGAGTGTGGGAATCACCTCGGAGCTGGGACCACTTCCCAGACTGTAGGGGTCCAGTATAGTACCACTATTGGGGCACAGGGGAGTGCATCCACGGGCCCTATTCCAAATCCTAGAGGAGGATCGGGTGGTATGGGTAGTTCTAGTTCTGGTGGTTTGGGTGGTATTGGAGGAAGAGGAAACCAAGGAGGTTCTGGGTCGGGTGGTCAAGGCCCGCAGCAACCCCAGAACATTTATATGGAGATGTCCCTTCATCTCCCAAAGTACAAAGGTATCGAGGATGCTACTGAACATGTTCATATGTGTGAAATATAATGGCATGTGAAAGGTATTATAGCCTCTGAGCGTAAGGCAAGTTAGTTTACTACTACATTGAAGGCACGCGTGCACAGCTGGTATAGGAAGTTTCATCCCAATCAAACTTGTATTGACTATGCAGCATTGAAAGATGCTTTCTTAAAATAATTCCACATCCCAAAATTTGTGTAGAAGAGTATAACCGCACTCAAGGATATAAAGCAAGGCACTACTAAAAGTGTACGTGAGTATGATGCACATTTTAAAACACTTCTATCCAAACTCTCTTATGGCATTCATGCAAGTCATCATGTCTGATGGTTTGTCGAGGGATTGATTACCCCATTTCAAAGAGCACTGTGCATAAGACTCATACCTATCCACGTGAAGCATTGGAAGCCACTTTACGCACTGAAGCAGTTGGGAGTATTGACACTAGAGTTAGTCCATTTTTGGAAGCTCAGATAGCGGCTATGGCAAAACAATTAGAGAAATTATCGACAAACTCATCTTATTAAATGTGCCCAGGGAATCCGGTGTATAGATTGTGAAGTGGAAGGGCACACCAAGGATAGTTTCCCTCACAAAAGCCAGATGATCGTTGTTATTAGATTGTGAGGTCTGTCATTTGAATCATGATGCTAGTCACTTTGCCCCTTACTACAACGCGTGATCAGGAAGAATGTATCCTCCTTTTGTAAAATTTGTAGGTCCATGACCCATGATACTAAGGACTTTAGATTAATTGGCTAGATCCATGATGCCATTGATATTGGGGTCAAACAAGTGAGTGTGGCTAATAATTCTAAAGGGAAGAATGAGCATCAAGATAGGGATTATAATAAAACGTGCTATGATAAGAATGACGAAGGTTTGAAGGGGTTCGTGAAAGGGGATGAGGATATTGATGTTGATATGGAGGACGAGGCCGAGGTGGAGGAAGGAGTAAATTCCCTCAAGGAACTTTCTATATATGTGGTTACTGACCATTATAGGTGCGAATGCTCACAAAATATTTCTGTTCATTTTTGTGGAAAGGGTCATAGTTATGAAGAGTGTCCGGACTTGTATGAGCATCTCAGTAAGCAGCACAAGCAAGAAAACAAGGGCGTGTGGATGTTTAGAATCCAGCACACTATAGAGAACCACTAGATGCCAAATTTAACACCAGAACCTGAGGCGGTAACAGTCAAGACAACCACATGCACCGAGGTGGCACGCGCTTGAGAGAGGTGTTAAAATAAAAGCCGACAATCACTAGGGAGGAGGTTTTGCATGCTAGATATCTAGATCTAGCTCATCAGAAAGAAGTCTATCAAGACATAATGGAGGTCCTTAGGAGCCTTCAAGGTGAGATACAAGGTTTAAAAGAGAAGTCTCAAAAATTGGAGCACAAGGATACAGAGCAAGCCCCGTCGGATATTGACGACATCAGAGAGGTATGTAGAATGTTGCACCAGGAGAATATAATTCCTTTATTAGGAAATTGATTGAAAGGGAATACTCCACGCGTGGGAACTGAGACTAGAAGAAAAATACTTCATGTGAATCTTCCCCGATAGCATTGATTACGACAAGGAGATTACTTTGAATGTTGTTGTTGACGGGTGGTCACGAGAAATATTTTTATTGACACAAGTGCGGAAGTCAATGTACTTACATTGGATGCATGGGAACAAATGGGGAGACCCCCATTGCAGCCATCATCTAATGTATTATTCATGGCAAACAGAATGAAAGCTACTCCCATAGGAGTTTTGAAGGATGCATCTATCACTATACAAGGGGCCAAGTTCACAGGAGACTTTGAAGTGCTAGCGCTTGCGGAAGCAGATAGTTTCCCAGCTTTGCTTGGGCACCCTTGGTGTTATGCGAACAATGCTGATTTGAGGTTTAACAAAGGGTATATCAGCTTCAAGAACAAGGAGGAAAGGGTCATAATACCATTAACAGATGGGAAATCCGTGCCATATGTGGAACCTTTAAGCGAAGAGGACTTGAATAGAATCTATGTACGCGCTATTCGGGACCCAGAGGTCAATGATCCATCTAAGGAAGGAATCCTTCATTGGGAAGATTCTTAGTCAATCAGCAATACTACTAGTATTGCTTGTGATAATTGGGCTCATGAAACTTATGAACTAGTGGGGCACAAAGTTAAGCGGTGGTTACATACAAGATGGGTTTTTTCTTTGTTCGATGTACAGCAGTCGCGTAGTACCCTCTTTGTCTTGGATCTGAAGATTTGGCTAGATTCTTACAGGTCATGGAAACAAATTGGGTTGATCATCTTAAATGATGAGATATACTATCATATACTTTGGGCGGGACGGCCGCGCACTGGTGGGTGGTCCACAGGGATAATCTCTTAGAATGGGGAATGATTAGGACTGCCTTATCAACTAGGTTTTCCAGAAGCAATGCACCTACAAACATAATCCCTTATCATGGTGATCAACCTACTCAACATCATATCTAGTAGTGTGAGAGACTCTGGACAGTAGGGCAGGAAGGATTACCACCCTCACTTTGGGTGCATCGGTTTTATTCTACTCTACAAGATTACACACGTGCTTGGTACGTCTATGTTGAATTGCATCACGCCACTGAAATTGGCAAACTTTGGTGTATGGATGATCCAAACTTTTGAATTATTTTCATCTACGCTACCGGTGAACACCGCTTTAAGCTTTATCAAGTGCTCAACCATGGGAGACAGGTGGGAAAGTAGAAGAACTTATTCAAGAATTCTTTGGTGAGACAGAGACAGGGGCGCGTTTTGTGGATGAAGATGATGATATCAGATTGCTTGAGCGTGATTCTCTGGAAAAGAAAGGGGAAGATGGTTTACATAATTGATGAGGAGGAAGTTGAGCACTTGGACATGGATAATTCACATAGAACACGTGAAGTATTATTCGGTGTGGATGTAGATGCGCACACATATCATCATATGAAGACAACAAAGGTCAATATAGGCATAGAAGCTCAACCTAAGGAGGTGATAATTTGGAATTACTTGCTCGAGAATCGAGGTAGTAAAGATCATAGAGTTACTTTGAGACTATGAGGACTTATTCCTAAGAGGATACCATGAACTTAAAGGCGTGCATATATCACTCAAAGAAATGAAGATAAAGCTCAAGGAAGGTGTGCGCCTGTTAGGAAGTGACCATATCGGGTGAAGTGGTAGACACCATTTCCTTTGAGTAGCTTTTCTCTGCATCATCATATATCGGCATGCCATCCTCGGTGTGCTGTTCATTCAAGAAGTGAGCGGTCATCTAACTTCTTCCTGGTTTTCACCGGTTCGGAATTGTATTCACTTATCTTACTCTTTCTTATGTGGGTATTCTACTCCTACCCCACAATAACTTCCTCAGGGTACTGCATTTCAGAGAAATTGCTCTCTGGGGCCATCTCCTCCTCTTCTTCCACCACCACCTTCTTCTTTTCTTTTACCAGTGTTGCTTTCTTCTTTGGTGCCATTCTTCTTTCAGGGTTTTGTTTTATAGATCAGTTGTTATGTGTTTTGAGTAATTTTCTTTGAACCCTAACCCGATTCTTCCATGCCCTAATTTTTAATCATGAACTTGTGCACCCTAGCTCTGTTTTATTACTCTACTTCGTCAAACCCTTTTCCTAGGGGATCCAAGCCCTTCTAATAAACAAATCTCTTCTCTACGTGCCTAGTTCGCTTGCTTCGTACCTTGAATCAGTTAGCTTTATGCTCTTCGCATGTAGGCTCTTTGTTGAATTCTCGTAGTCGCAAGGGTAAAAATGAAATCACATCCCATCCTTATATATATTTCTACTTTTCGCTGCATTAATTGCTCCTCCACCTACCAAATTCTCCTCATTTATGACCCATTTTTATCATTTCCGTGTGGTATATCTTTGTGCCAAAGCTATAACCTTCTAGCACACCTCTTTACCCTTTGTCATAGACTTCTCTTCAGCGTGCACCTTAGCACCCAAGTACCTCATCACTGCATGATCTCCTGGTAATTACCATGGCCACCGCTTACCTCACGTTATACTTTCCCTTATCCATCTTCATCCTTTCTTATCTTGAGAAGCAATATTTTGTCAGTTACCCTTAGCAACCTTCTTTCTCAACACCCACAACATGACATCTTCACAGCATATACCTGAGAGTCACCAACAATCCACCCCACATGAAAAGGATGTGCAGTCCTCTATGCATCAACATGCTTCATATTGTAGTTAGTTTCATGCATGCAAGCACGCTTATTACACAAACAAGAGCTAAAATTGACAAAGCATAGCGACGATGAAAGAAATACATTAAGGAAATGCATAAAGGGAAACCTAATTTATCTAGCAATATTGCCTTATTACAAACACCAAGAAGGCTTATTTATACTAGAGCTTCAACCTACTCTCATTAAAGTAACCAGGAATCCTTGTGCCATCAATTGTTTCCAACTGGCAAGCACCTGACTCAAGTATATGAGTGATAACATATGGCCCCAACCAATGCACCTTGAGCTTTCCTAGATGGCACAAAAACTTAGAGTCATATAGCAATACCATTTGTCCTACAAAGAAGTTTCTTATCCCTGATGTGTCGATCATGCCATGCCTTTTGACACACTTTCTCCTGTTTCGAACTCTAGCATGCGATGGCTTGACACTCATCTAGTTGAACCATCTTTGCAATCCGTTCTTCCAAGGCTTGCTCATCAGCTAGACCTCCAGTGCGTGCAATGTGCAAAGAAGGTAACATAAATTCTAGAGGAAGAACAACTTCCGTGCCAAACACCAATTAAAAGGGTGTGACTTTGTTCACTCTTTTGTATGTTGTTTTATAAGCCCAAAGAACAGCAGATACTTTATCATCCCAATCTTTCCTTCCAAAGCATCAAAAATCTTGGTCAATGTGTGGCTAAAAATCTTGTTAAATGCCTCGTAAATCCCATTTTCCTAGGGGTGATAGGGTGTAGTTTTATGGTGGGCAACCATAAAATCATCTAAAATAATTCTTATTGTCTCATTTAAAAATATGTGCCCCTATCACTTGTTAAACTTAAAGGACAGCCATACCTCCTAAGAATATTCTCCCATAAGAAATTTTCTGCTTGTAGCCATACTGCATCCTTTGTAGGTGTTACTTCGCCCATTGGGTAAGATAATCTATACAAGTGATGATATTGCATGATCCATTCCTATGAGCGGGTGGTAAAATAGGCCCGACAAAGTCAATTTCCCATTTCTCAAAGGGTTACGCACTTTTTATTGGTCGTAGGGCATCTCATCCCTTTTTCTTGGTCGACCAAGACATTGACAATGATCACATGTCTTACAATACTCTTTACAATCCTTGTACAATGTTTCCCACCACAACCCAAAGAAGTAGGATCTTGTGCATTGTTACATTACCTACATAATGGCCACTTCCAATACCACCATGTGCTTCTTCCATTATGTCCCTTCGTTTATGCTCCAAAACACAATGGCATAACACCTCATCTCTACCTAACTTGTACAAATCACCACTAATTAACATAAATGGTGTTGCGCGAATAACAAGTTACTTCTTCTCTAAAGCTTTCATGTCATCTGGCGCCATACCAGTCTTTAGAAAGATAGCAATGTCCTCCAATTCCAATGGTGCATGTTGTAACCTATACAGTTGTGCATCAAGCATGGTCTCTTCAATTGTTTGTGCCTCTCCCCCTGATTGAATTCTAGACAGGTGATCTGGTCCAAAATTGCTTTATCTGGTTTTACCACAACCGTAAAAGTCAAAATCCTGAAATAAGAGTATCCATCAGCATATGCACCCCTGTAAAATGGGCTTGTTCACCAAATATTTTAATGCCATGTGATCTGTATAAAACACAAATGGGGTAGCCAATAAATACTGACAAAATTTGTGCAAGGCATAGATCAAGGACAAGGCCTCGCACTCTGTAATGGTATAATTTTGTTCTGCAGGGGTCAACTTCCTACTAGCAAATAAAATGGGATGATCAACGATACCTTCTCTGGTTGAGGTAAGACCACACCAATGGTTGTGCCAGAGGTGTCCACATGAACATGAAAAGGTTTATCCCATGAAGGAAAATGCAAGATAGGCGTGGTAGTAAGTTTCGCTTCAATATCTCAAACGTGCGCTATTGTGACTCCCCCCAGTAGAACGTACCTTTTCCCTGGAGAAATTCTTCCAAGGGCGCGGAAAATTTTGCATACCCTTTTATAAACTTCTTGTAATACCCTGTATGACCCAAAAATCCACGCACCTTGTGCTGACTAGCTGGTGCTTTCAAGCCTATGATGACTGCAACTTTAGCTAGATCAACCAGCAACCCTTCCTTACAGATAATATTTCCTAAAAGTGTGCCAAAGAGAGTGGCAAAGATGCACTTCTTGATGTTCAATGAGATACTCAATTGTTGACATCTTTCACACTATTATCCAGTGCCCCCTGCTCATTTTGTGGCTAACTCCTTTCATTCTTCCCTCTCTTGTTCCTCGGTCATAAATTTTTACTTTTCGTGCACTCAAAACTTTCTGGAAATGGCACCATTGGATAGAGTTCTTTCTCGATTTCCAGAAAGGTAAAGTTTTCCTCCTAACTCCATGTATTTTTGAAGTTATGGCTCAGAGTTTTTGTGGGAAATTTTCCCTGAAAGGCCCGTAGCCAATGAGATGCCGCCACGTGTCCAAGGAAGTGGCGGGGTCGAGGAAAACTTGGTTTTTTACCAAGTGTTTTGGTGAAATTTCAAAAGGAATATTTTCCCCATAGGCCCGCTGATGAATCAGGTGATGCCACATGTCCAGGGGAGGAATTTGCAAAATTTGGCTAAGTGTTGCGCATGGAAAATTTTGGAGGGAAGGTCTGCGCCCAATCATATTGCGCCACGTGTCCTATGGCATGGGAGTTTCGGAGGGTGGAGGAGAAGTTAGAATTTTGGTGAAGTGTTTCACCAAATTTCAAAGAAGAAATTTTTGGCCCACTGCCCCGTCGACCAATCAGCAAAGGCCACGTGTCACCGGAGCTTGGAAAGGCGGAGCGCGGGAGGAACTTGGGAAATTTTCCCAAAGATTGCGAACAAAGTAAAAATGTTTGCAGAGGGCCCGCAGCTAATCAAATTGTGCCACGTGTCCTAGACCGGTGGAAGGTGGGGAGAATTTGAGAAATTTTCCCAAAGGAAAAAACAAAGGAAAATTCAAAGGAAAAGCCCACCCCCTAAATGCGAGCCAATGGGATTGTGCCACGTGTCAGGTGGTGGCAAAAATTAGGAAAAGCCCGCAAGTAAAATTCGAAGGGGCAAACCCACATCTAATGGGGTTTCGCCATGTGTCCAAAGGGGAAAATGGTCAAAACGGCCCGTGGAAAATTCAGGGAGGAAAGGCCCGCGCCTAATCAACGCGTGCCACGTGTCCTCAACTCACCTCGGCCTAGGGGAATTTGGAAAAAAATTCAAAGGGCAAAACAAAGGAAAATGAAGCAGAATAGGCCCGCACCCAATCAAAGCATGCCACATGGCACCTAGAATGGTGGATCGCGGGGATTTTTTGGGAAATTTTCCCAAATGCAAAAAAGGTGAAAAAATTCAAATTTTCGCCCGCCAATCCGATTTGGCCCTGTTTTGCCCTAAAACTTCAAATGGCCATATCTTTCGATCCAGAGCTCGGTTTTTCACATTCTTTATATCAATGGAAAGCTGGTGAAATTATCTACAAGATTCTAGGGTCATTTTTGAATTTTGATGGATTTTGGAGAGATAAAATCTGAAAATTCCTCTGGCACATGGTCATGGATAGAAATGACGTTTCAACCACCGTTTTTAATGAAGAATGGCTCGCATTCTCTCCCAACATGGCTAAAAATGTCAGGGGATGGGCCTTTAAGTATTCCCATGCTATTTTTATTGTGTTTTGGTCAATGGTTGAATCTCCCCCATGTTTTCCCACATTTCTCTCTCCTGGGGTCGTGGCTTGCACTATAGAAGCCAGAATGGGTTCATTTTTGCAAGGAGAGACACTTTTTCAGCTCTACAACTTCCCTTTTCTTCCTCTTTAGCAGAACTTGTGGAAATTTTTTACCTTTCCATGTAATACAAGACCCCTTTTTGCCTCTTTATCATTGTAATGCATTGTACTGATTCTCGGAATGTTAATATATGCTTTGTGATTAAAATCCCTCAATCCTTTCATATATCTACCATTGTTTCCCGATCTTTCATTACATTTTGAGCAATTTGTGCATGTTTTTGTGTGGTGTTTTGCTTATGGATTGTGTATGTATTGCAGTGTCAGGTGTTTGTAACTCCTTTGGTGCATCACCTCATTAACATTAGTTTCATTTTCTTGCATTCCCTATCTCTGTCCCCTTTGGAATTTAGAATAGGATTTTGAATTTGAAAACCTCTGTATAACTTGCAAGTGATAAATCTGATAAGAGGAGTTGAGGAACTAGCCTCTAATCTAGAGATTCCTCTCCCATTTTTACAAGTCCCACACTTGGGGGGAGGATTCAATGTTGTGCAATCACACTGGATGCTTAGGATGATCAAACTAGAAATCTGATCAACATCCAGGGGTGCTGCTGATTTCACCAATAGTTTTGGCACACCTGGTGGGACCTTAGAGGTCTTCATCTTCATTGAAACAAAAATGATGTGCATTTGTTGCAAGATTCTTGCTTAAAATAGCCCTAAATTACACATCTGGCGACTCCAAGGGAGAAAGAATCAGCTGGTTTTAGCAAAGACAGCCTAAAAACTCATGAGAAGAATCACCACAAGGTCAAGAGTTGGAGAAGAAGAGGTGTTGTTTGAGTATCTGCAGTTATCTCCAAGTAGAAGGCAAAGAGGGAGGAGAATTCAGAGGTCTCCATCTCCACCAAATAGAACTCTCTCAACTCCTCCACCTGGTAGGCCTTTCATTCAATCAACAAGGGTTCTAAGGCCAATCAGAATGGCACAAAACAACCCCTATGTCAACTTCACTGGCAGCAGCCCACTTGCTCTCAATGCACAGAACCCAATCCCAGTTGCAGCATTGAAGAACATCCCATACTTTACTGGAGAGAATCAGACTACTCCTGGTGATCATGTCAAGGATATTGCTAATATTTGTGCAATCCATGAGATCAATGAGATGCAAGTTGTTGTCAAACTACTGGCATCTTCATTCAAAGGGAAAGCTTTACAATGGTTCAAGAGTCTTGCCTCAGGATCTATCCAAAATTGGAACCAGTTATGTATAGCCCTCCATGAGCAGTTTTGGAGAAAAGGGAGACAACTTGTCCCTTTTGGAGCATCTGACAACCATCAAGAGAGCTCCCAATGAGCAAATTGACTGATTTTAATTTCAGATTTCAAAGGACTTGGGAGAGAATTCCAAAGGTGAGTCAAAAGCAACAAAGAAGGTGCTTTTCTTTATTACCTCAAAGCTTTAAATTCTGATATTTCTATGTTAATTCAATCCATGGGAGGCACAACTATCCCCATTGCTTATAGCATTGCCATTAGAGCTGAAAATTGTTTGATTCAAGTTGGCAAGCTAGCTCCTAGGCCTCCAATGCCATTATTTCCAAGTTTAGAGAGCCCAAGTACTAGCCAAGTGCCTAATTTAGCTCCTATTCCCACTCCTAGAAACCAAAATTCAAGTGAAGCTTCTACTTCATCTTCTAGTGCCTCAAATGAACTTCAAGAAGTCATGAAGCAATTGTAAAATCTAGGCAATGAGCTGGTTACACTCAAGAGGCAGCAAGCCCAAAGCTTTAGACCTCCTTTCCAGCCCCAAGCTCAGCCTAACAGGTAGCCATATCAACCCCAAATACCACCCAATCCAGCTAAACCTAAATCAAGTGAGGCCTCCTGCCAACAGACCATTTCAGCCCTATAATCCCAATGCTACATCTACCTCTAAAGCATTAGTGCCAATACAAAACAATATAGCTCAAGATATGATTGGTGTTTCCCATGCAATGAACCTCATAACCAATCCATGTGCTTCAACGATGCCTTGAATCAAGCATTAATGGTGACAACAATCGGGTGTGGAGGGTGAGGGTAGTCAAGAAACATTCCAGCAAGCAGACAGCTCCAAATGATACCACACTTGTAAACTGGCAGCAGAATATTTTTGTGGCATGAATCAAACGGTTTCCCAAAGTGTTGCAGCCAACACAAGGTCAAAGAGGAGAAATTTGGGTGAAGAACAGCCATTAGCCCCAAGCAATCCTCAATCTTCTATCACTCCACAAACTATTGGCAAACAAAATCCAATCCCAAACATGCAAGGACTGCCCAAAACAACTCCTAAGCCAACTCAAATACTAGTTGCTGCTACCCATGTGCAAGGAATGAATGTGCAGGCTAAGGGACAGCAAAGGGATACTTCATCTCCATTCAATATCATTGATCAGATGAAGAATACAAATGTAAACATATCAATGTGGGAATCACTATCTATCCCAGGCCAAAGAGATTTGTTACAAGCTACCATGAAGGACTAGTCACTTCAATCAAGCAGTCCAAATGCAAGAGAAGGTGCTCACAAATGCTGCCCAAGAGAGGGGAATCATGGAGGACAACAAGGTAAAATGTTGAAGCCCCCTCCATTCTATGTTTCATTGATCATTGGGAATCAATTAGTACACAATTGCATGATTGATTCTGGGGCAAGTAGTTCAGTAATGCCCAAGCAAATAGCTGATCAGTTGGGAATTCAGTATGAATTCATATCCAAAGGGGTAGTGCAATTGGATGGGATAGTAGTAACAACAGTTGGAGTGATAAAAAACTTGATTCTTACCTTGCATGCCTGCCCCAACATTGTTGTTGTTTTGCAAGATGTCTCAATAATAGACCTTCCACCACTCTTTGCCCTATGTTTGTCAAGGGATTTCACAACCAAGATTAGAGGTTACTTATCTGTTGATTGGTCACACATGTTGTTTAGAACGAGATATGGAACCAAGGCCACAATCAGATCTGAACCTATTGCAAACTTTCACATTGAGCCTTACACTCCAAGCCAAATCAATACCAATTGTTCAGCGTTTGATCAAGAAGATTATCCCAGCACTGATGAAGCTGACACCAAGGTTGGAAGCATCCTAGATCTAACTCTTGATGAGTGGGCAAACAAGGTACATGCTTTTGATCCTTATCAAGAAATAGAAGAATCTGAGTTAGGAGTCTATTGCATGCATGAAGAAAATCAGCCTATTCCTAGCATCACCAAGCCAGACCACAAGGATGAAAATGAGGTATGGTAGTTGTTTTTTGATGGATCAAGGAGTAGACAAGGTGTAGGAGGGGGAGCTATGCTTGTTTCCCCTCAAGGAGTGAAGTATTATTCAGCTTTTAGATTTTAGTTTGCATGCTCTAATAATAACACCGCTGAGTATGAAGCTTTGATACAAGGATTTCATTGGTCAATCAAGAGAGGAATAAAAGAACTTGCAAGTCTTTGGTGACAATGAGTTGATTGTCAACCAAGTTAAGGGGCAGCATGCTTTGTCAAGAATGATCTACTCAAATGCTACAAGAATAGGGTGTGGGACCTCATTGAGATTTTGAGGGTTTTGGCATAAAATCCATTCCTAGAAAAGAGAACCAAGCAAGTCATTGACAGCTTACAGCAGTTGGGGCAGCCTTTGACGTTGTTGAAAGCATTCAAAAGATAAGGTACAACCAAACATCCATGTGATTGTGAGGCCTTCAACACCAGATAACAATGTAAGTTGGCAAGTGTTTGAAAATGATCAACAAATCATCCATTTCTTGTAAGAAGAGGCTGAGTTCTCACTAAAAATCAGAGAAAAGTTGGAGCAGCAAGAGATGGTGACCAAGTGGTACAAATGAGAACCAACAAACTACCAAAGGGACTTATTACTTTGGAATCCATTTTCAATCCTAATGATCAGTTTAGGAAGGAGAAAGCAAACATCCAAGTCAAGGAGAAGATTCAAAGTGTCCATCTCGGTGGAAGAAGGCAAATCACTCCAAATTGGTAAGATGACAACCGAAAGCAAGAAAGATATGAGTTCATACAGCTTTGTCAAGAATTCCCTTATGTGTTTTCCTGAGCTATGAAGATTTGAGAGGTTTCAATCTCGAGTTAGCTCAACATACCATTGAATTGGATCCAAGTACTAAACCCATCAGGCAAAAACAAAGGCCAGTCAATCCCCACATGGAGCCTCTCATGATAAAATAATTGAATAAGTTGATAGAATCAAGAATCATATTCCCTATCAAGCATTCTAGTTGGGTGGCCAACTTGGTTCCAGTAAGAAAGAAAAGTGGGGAAATCAGATTGTGTGTTGACTTCAGAGATTTAAATAGAGCATCTCTCAAGGATCATTATCCACTTCCTTCTATGGAGAAAATTTTGCAAGTTGTTGCTGGCTCCAGAGGTTTTCACTACTTGATGGCTATTCGAGGTACAATCAGATTATGGTGAAAGAAGAAGATCAGTTCAAGACAGCCTTTACAACCAAATGGGGAACTTATGCATACAGGAAAATGCCATTTGGGTTGTCCAACGCTGGAGCTACTTTCCAAAGAGCAATGGACATGGCATTCAAGGATTTGATTAACAACATAGTGCTGATATATCTTGATGATATCACTATTTTTTCAAAAACGCAGCAGATCACCTCTTCCATTTGAGACAAGTGTTCCAAAGGTGTAGAAGATTTGGAGTATCCTTGAATCCTAAAAAGTGTATTTTTCTAGCCCATGAAGGAAAGCTCCTTGGCCACATTGTCTCCAAATAAGGATTAGAAATTGATCCAGAAAGAGTTGAAGCCATAAGAGCACTGCCATTGCCAAGCCACAAGAAGGCCCTTCAAAGTTTCTTGGGGAGAATAAATTTTGTTCGGAGGTTTGTCCCAAATTTTGCAGCCCTTGTCAGGCCTATCACCAAGATGTTAAAGAAAGGCATGGTTTTCAAATGGACAAAAGAAGGCAAGGAAAGTTTTGAAGCAATCAAAGAAGCCATCTCTCAAGCCCCAACTCTCATCAACCCGTATTTCTCCAAGGATTTCATCCTCTATGCATTTGGGGGTGATGACACTATTTCTGCAATTTTGGTATAGCAGAACAAAGACAATGATGAGCATCTAATTGCTTTCTTCAGCCAAAGCTTGGAGGACTATGAGGTGAAGTATTCCTTCATTGAGAAGCATGTTCTTGTAGTAATCAGGAGCTTGAAGAAATTCAAGCATCTAGTTTCAAACAATAAGGTCCAATTGTTGGTTTCTCATGTGGGAGTTAAGGACTTCCTCCTCAACAAAGACTTGAATGAAAAAAGGGCAGGTTGGATTACTCATGTCATGGAGTATGACATAGAGATCAAAGTCACCAAGTTGGTCAGAGGAAAAGGATTGTGTGAGCAGCTGATTTTGAGCAAACAAAAGGAAGCATGCAATGAGAAGGAGGTTGTTTTGGCGTTGCAAGACAGCCATGAGCAAGGAAGCACTCAAGAGGAAAATAATGGTGTTCCCATTCCTTGCTGGACCCAAGACATAATGCATTTCCTAAGCACAGGTCTATGCCCTCCAGAGATGAACAAGACCAAAAGAAGACACTTCAGATTGCAGGCTGTCCCATATGCCCTTGTTGATGGTGTTTTGTTCAAAAGGGATGTGAATGGAGTACTACTGAGATGCATTGGTACAAATCAGATTCATAGGGTGTTGGAAGAGTTCCATGGTGGACCAGCTGGTGGTCATTTTGCACCAAGAGTGATAGCCCTAAAGATCATGAGGGCTGGCTATTATTGGCCCAAGATTTTCAATGATTGTTATGCATGGATCAAGAGGTGCAAGAATTGTGCATTCTTCATAGGTAAAGAGAGGTTAGCTGCCCTTCCATTGCATCCAATTTCAGTTGACCAGCCATTCATGCAATGGGGTTTAGACTTCATTGGAGTCATTAATCCCAATTCAAGCCAAGGACACAAATGGATTCTAATAGCAACAGATTATTTCACCAAGTGGATCAAGCAAAGAGCACTCAAGGAAGCAAATGAATCTAACATCTTAGACTTCTATGAGGGAATAGCAACCAAATTTGGCATACCTACTACAATAATATCAGATAATGCATTGGCATTCATTGGGTCCAAGGTGACTGAATGGGCTGTCAAGAATGGGATCTACCTAAGTACTTCATCAAACTATTACCCTCAGGGTAATGGTTAGGTTGAATCTACCAATAAGAACTTGTTGAGGATCATTAGGAGGACTCTTGATGAAAATCATAGATCTTGGCATACTAAATTGAAATCAGCCTTATGGGCTGATAGGATAACTCCCAAGAGATCTACAGGTAACTCTCCATTTAAGCTTTTTTATGGGAGAGAGGCAATTTTTCCCATGTCACTTGAGTTGCCAACATTGGAACTCATGAAATAGTTGGAGTTGTTGGAGTTTGAGCCCATGGAAGTTAGATATGTAGAATTGATGGAGCTCCAAGAAATCAGAAATCAAGCATCCCAAGCAATGGAGAAGGATCAAGCTTTGATAAAGAAGACCTTTGATAGAAAGGCCAAGAATAGATCCTTCCAAGTTGGAGATCTAGTGTTAAAGTGGGATGTGGACAGAGAAAAACCGGGAAGGCATTCAAAATTTGATGCCATTTGGAGTGGACTATACATGGTCACAAAGTGTAAGGACACCAATGCCTTCCAATTTTCTTCACTAGATGGTGAAGAACTACATATTCTAGTAAATGGAATCCATCTAAAGCATTGCTATTGAAGGGAACTCTCCACCTTGTACATATTAGCTTAGGTTTTCATTCCTCCAAGTGCTTGTGCACATTGTTTTGTTGTAGGTTAGTTTTTTTCCCTAAGTGCTTTGGCACAAGCTTGTTGTTCCTGGGAATGTGTTTGTAGGCCTTGCTCCATCAGGTGATATTCCATCTTCCTCCTTGCAGTGTTCTAGTCAGTTGGGGTATCAAACAGAGAATTCGATGACTCCATGCCCAATGGATTACTCAGAAACTGGTAATTTCATCCAAGGAATCGATGACCCCTCTGAGTCGCCAAAATTGTTATCCAAAATGTGCCCCTTGCTCATTTTGTGGCTAACTCCTTTCATTCTTCCCTCTCTTGTGCCTCATATAATTTTTTCTTTTCAAGAACTCAAAACTTTCTGGAAATGGCACCATTGGATAGAGTTCTTTCTAAGCTTTCCAGAAAGGTAAAGTTTTCCTCCTAACTCCATGTATTTTTTAAGTTATGGCTCGGCGGAGTTTTTGTGGGAAATTTTCCCTGAAAGGCCCGCAGCCAATGAGATGCCACCACATGTCCAAGGAAGTGGCGGGGGTCGGAGGAAAACTTGGTTTTTTACCAAGTGTTTTGGCAAAATTTCAAAAGGAAGATTTTCCCCACAGGCCCACCGACGAATCAGGTGATGCCACGTGTCCAAGGGAGGAATTTGCAAATTTGGCTAAGTGTTGCACATGGAAAATTTTGGAGGGAAGGTCCGCCCAATCATATTGCACCACGTGTCCTATGGTGTGGGAGTTTCGGAGGGCGAGGAGAAGTTAGAATTTTGGCAAAGTGTTTCACCAAATTTCAAAGAAGAAAGTTTTGGCCCGCTGCCCCATCGACCAATCAACGAAGGCCACGTGTCACCGGAGCCGGAAAGGCGGAGCGCGGAGGAACTTGGGAAATTTTCCCAAAGATTGCGAACAAATTAAAAATGTTTATGGAGGGGCCCATGGCTAATCAAATTGTGCCATGTGTCCTAGATTGGTGGAAGGCAGGGAGAATTTGAGAAATTTTCCCAAAGGAAAAAAAAAAAGGAAAATTCAAAGGGAAAAGCCCGCCCCCTAAATGCGAGCCAATGGGATTGTGCCACGTGTCAGGTGGTGGCAAAAATCAGGAAAAGCCCGCAAGTAAAATTTGAAGGGGAAAACCCACATCTAATTGGGTTTCACCACATGTCCAAAAGGGAAAATGGTCAAAACGGCCCGTGGAAAATTCAGGGAGGAAAGTCCCGCTCTTAATTAGCGCGTGCCACGTGTCCTCAACTCACCGGATTGGTGGGGAATTTTTGGAAATTTTCCAAAGGGAAAACAAAGGAAAATGAAGCAGAATAGGCCCACACCCAATCAAAGCATGCCACATGGCACCCAAAATGGCGGATCGTGGGGATTTTTGGGAAATTTTCCCAAATGCAAAAAAGGTGAAAAAATTCAAATTTTCGCCCGCCAATCCGATTTGGCCCTGTTTTGCCCTAAAATTTCAAATGGCCATATCTTTCGATCCAAAGCTTGGTTTTCACGTTATTTATATCAATGGAAAGCTAGTGAAATTCTCTACAAGATTCCAGGGTAATTTTTGCATTTTGATGGAGTTTGGAGAGATAAAATTGAAAAACACCTCTGGCACGTGGTCATGGATAGAAATGATGTTTCAACCACCGTTTTTAATGAAGAATGGCTCGCATTCTCTCCCAACGCATGGCTAAAAATGTTAGGGGATGGGCCTGTAAGGATGCCCATGCTGTTTTTATTGCATTTTGGTCAATGGTTGAATCTCCCCCATGTTTTCCCACATTTCTCTCTCCTGGGTCGTGGCTTGCACTGTAAAAGCCAGAATGGGTTCATTTTTGCAAGGAGAGACACTTTTTCAGCTCTGCAACTTCCCTTTTCTTCCTCTTTGGCAGAACTTGTGAAAATTTTTACCTTTCCATGCAATACAACACCCCTTTTTGCCTCTTGATCATTGTAATGCATTGTACTAGATCTGGAATGTTAATATATGCTTTGTGATTAAAATCCCTCAATCCTTTCATATATCTACCATTGTTTCCCTGATCTTTCATTACATTTTGAGCAATTTGTGCATGTTTTTGTGTGGTGTTTTGCTTATGGATTGTGTATGTATTGCAGTGTTAGGTGTCTGCAACTCCTTTGGTGCATCACCTCATTAACATTAGTTTCATTTTCTTGCATTCCCCTATCTCTGTCCCCTTTGGAATTTAGAATAGGATTTTGAATTTGAAAACCTCTGTATAACTTGCAAGTGATAAATCTGATCAGAGGAGTTGAGGAACCAACCTCTAATCTGGAGATTCCTCTCCCATTTTTACAATTCTCACACTTGGGGGAGGATTAAATGTTGTGCAATCATATGGATGCTTAGGATGATCAAACTAGAAATCGATCAACATCAATATATTTTATGCCCAAATACTCCTAATATTTCCTCCATGAATGGCATAGGAAAGGGATCTGTAACACATGTTGCATTCAACTCCCTATAATCAACACAAATTCAAATCCTACCATCCTTTTTTATGCTTATCACCATAGGACTGACCCATTCTAATTCATCCAATGGTCGAATGATCCCGATTTCAACATCTTGTCAATCTCCTCCTTTACTTTCTCGCATAAATTGGGATTCATCCGATATGGTCGCTTCCTAACAGGGCGCGCACCTTCCTTGAGCTTTATCTTCATTTCTCTTAGTGATATATGCATGCCTTTAAGTTCATGGTATCTTCTTGGGAATAAGTCCTCATAGTGTCGAAGTAACTCTATGATCTTTTCTACCTCGATTCGACCGGTAATCCCCAATTATCACCTCCTTAGGTTCAGCTTTTATGCCTATATTGGCCTTTGTTGTCTTCATAGGTTCATGATATGCACACACATCTATATCCGCACTAGATAATACTTCCTTACTTTATGATCTTCCATACTTTGGAAAGTATGCACCCTTGTATAGATGGCTAATGAGCCGAGTCCATGAGGACTTTTTCTACTTCACAGGACGGAGGGTAAGATTGACACCCATCCTTATTGCCACAGTTATTGGATTACGGGAAATGGGTGAAGACATTAAGACCGACTTAGCTGACAAAAGCACCATTTTGGAGACACATAAGGCGTTGGGCTATTAGAAAGGACCACGCGGGATGGACATTGACAAGTTGAAAAATTGTCCAAGAAGAAATACAGCAAGAAACACATTTAACCACAAAATTGAATGACCAAGAACGTTAGTCCCAAGTTAATTCTATGTGATTGCATGTGGCCAAGCACATGTCAGAAGGAACCACTTATAACATCACCGGCTTCATTACAGAGTGGATAGTAGAGGAAGCGTGTGAAGGGAATAAGATAAGTTTTGGCTGCATCCTTCTAAGTTTGGTCTTCATGGAGATTGGGGTACCAGATGGCCCAAAAGAGAACATATGGGAATACCCCATGAATCATAAGTCTCCAGCTAAGTGATTCAATAAGTATCTTTGCAAAGGGTCGATGATGGAGGAGGTGAAGGAGCGCGCTGAGATGTGGTATGATAGGCTCTGCGTGGTGTTTGGAGAAGAATGGCATATACCCAAGGACTTGCCTTCGGTCCTAGGGAAATAGGTACAATTTGTAGTCTACCAACACTTCTACATTGTGTGCTTCCCAATGGTAGATGGGTCGTGGAGCCCCTGGTGCAAACTGCCATATGCATTTCCCACGCAGTACTTCCAAGTTGTAGTTCATCGGTTCACCAACACATGGAGGTTGGTGTTTAATGTAGACAAGGTGGATGAGTATCACAACCTGAGAAAGACTTATGGATATCTAGGGAGGAATGCATACAATGAGAATAACATCTTGGAAATCTTGAGCATTAAGCTAGAAACACTGGCCATTGCGGATATCGGGGCCATGCTAATATACCTCCAACTGAAGCCCAAAATGGAGAGTAATAAGTATGTGGAGAATGAATTTACGCTTCTGTGGTCGCCAAGGGAAAACATACTATGGAGAACATTCTAACACCTAGGCCCTCTGCACCCAAGTAAGATGATGAGGAAGAGGATGAAGAACACAAAGATAGTGGCGGCCTGGTGCGAAGGAGGAAGCAACCATCTGGCTAGGAGGGTGAGCGCATGACAACTCCCCAAGGAGAAGGAGCTACGGGGAGGAGCAGGGCACACAAATATTTAAGAAGGTGTTTAAGCACATAATGTTGCGAGGAGAAACCTCGCAGTGAAGGAGCCGAGGAGGAGAAGAAACGAAGAAAACTCAGGCTAAGTGAGGAGGTACAAGAGTCTGAGGAGAAGGCACCTCCATCTCCAACTGAAGAAGAGCCTCAACACAAGGAGGAGAAGATGGAAGGAGAAGAAGGGGATCAATCAAAGGCTACATAGGACAAGGGTGGGGATACATCTGGTATTCCCAACCTTGATGCAGCCATTCCAAGAGGACCCCGATCCCATCAAATAGGGGAGGACGTTAAGGCACATACCATGGGGTACGTAGAAGACCCAAAGCTAATTATTCGCACTCGGTTCCAGAGCACCATCGAGCAGAAGGATTTATTTGGATGGGCACTCATGGACGAGGACAAGGTGACTCTACACACAAGGAAGTAGCTCTCATGGTCTATGCACACGCATATGGATGAGCCCGACTTTGATGTCGGTGAAGAATCGTGCGCATCAAGGCGGTTGAAGAAGGCACCTGAAACGTGCCACATGACAATCAAACCAATGGTGATGTCAGATGAGTAGGTGAGTAATGCTCTAGTCAAAGTATCCTCCGAAGTAGCAAGAAGAAACATAGATAAATCTACTACCATCAAGGCATTGATGGAGAAATTGAAAGCCAAAGATGTGGAGATAGCGCGCCTAGTACAGGAAAAGGACTTAATCAAAATAAAATATGACACTTTTGTTAGTATGGCAGAGGAAATTAGAGATGATGTTCTAAAGGTATGCCCACATCTAGAACCTTGGGTACCAAAATAATTTCCTTCTGCGATGCACTATGTGAAAACAATGATAACATTAGTGTTGGAAGATGAAAAGGTGCATGTATCCTCATAGCCCAAGGACTTCGAGGAAAAGATAGAAAAGGTGCAGGCTGCAGTAGCTAGGAATATTACTACTTATGAAGGTCTACTTTGTAAGCCACCCGTGATGAACTAAAGAAGGTCAATCATGTGCTAACAATATGCACACCTGACCCCGGATGCGCTGATCGCGGTGAAAACCTTGGAGGAAGAAAATGAAGTACACAAGGCTATGAAGGATGCTTCCCTAGGCTGCATTGAATGCTTAGTCCTGGTAAAGCAAAAGCGTAAGGCACTAGCTACGGTGCAAGCACCGCATAAGGAGAGGTTGGAGGAGCTAGGAAATTTCATTGCTCAGAAGATGGATGTACTGGAAGGGGTACAAACCTCTATATCAAGCGTAATGCTTGTAATACATAATGAGTAAGGAAAACTCTCCATGGAAGAGCTACATTCCATCATTTCGAGACGTGCTGAGACAAAGAAGCAGCGCTAATGGTGTGGGAGAACCTGGAAGTAGATATCAAAGAAGAATATCCAGAGTTGTTGCTTCAGGATGAGAAAGAGGGGCCTGAGGCTTAAACAGTTTTGTTAGTTGTGTATATCTTCTTCAAAATTCTTATTCAAGATTCTTATTCAAAATTCTTTATTCAACTATTCTTTATTTATCCATTCCTTGTATAATTTTTGGACATTGCCATTATCGGGTGACAATGAGATTAGTGTGGGGTAATGTTGATCAGAGAAAACACTTAGTTAAACTTGCACATAGAGTCTGCGTGGAAGAACAGCACAGAGCAAAGGTGAGAAGGTATAGGAAGGCGTCACACGCGGAGGTGTAGAGTCAGACTCTTAGGGACTTAGCCGATTTTGGAGATCGGGTCTATTCTTAGAGATTGGTGTCGGAGCACACAAAGTGATGTCTAGTTTTGTGCACCACTCTTCGTGGATATTTTTGAAGGACATGTCAACTCACTCTTACATGGGTATAAGTTAAGAATAGATCCATCACTTTAATTAACTATCAGCAATCTATAGATAGCATACTTACATGTATGGCTATAATTGTAAAAGGCACATGGTCATTACTTAAGCATGCGACCTATTTCGGTAGAGTTAAATAGTGAAAGGCTAGCTCCCCACCCTATAAATATGTAATGAATTACTTAGTAGAGATATACATATAGATAGATAGAGACACGTGCTTTGAAGAATGAGAAGAACTTGAGTACATACAATCGCATAATTGTAATGATCCATGCGCGCATGCCTGGTATTGTATGAAGCTTCTGTACTATTGGTATGATGAATAAGATAAAGAAAATTTGTGGAACAAATAGTGTTTGATGTGTTTTACCAATGCATGTTATTATTTTCATGATGATTTACCTTTAAGCGCTTATAGATCTAGTTAAATATGATGATGAATAGATGGATTAGTTCCTAAAATATATGTTTACCGCTTTATCATACCACCATTCTACTACTGCAAATCTTAAGAGGGACCTGGTACCTTTGCACAATTCGGGTGAGTGCTCAGCCTAGGTTGAGTGATGTTCCATCACGACTAGGTGTTAACTAACAATTCTAGGTTGCATCAAGCGTGGACTAGAAAATTGCCGAAAGGTGCTTACGAGAGCCTCCTGGGGGTCATATAGTGGGTCCAATAGGTAAATGAGGGTGCATTTTTCTATCCTCCTTGTCCCCTTGGAAAGGGACAAAGGGAACATAAAAGTGCACCTCGGCCTCATGTTGCCACATGGCACTCAAAAATTTGACGAAGGACAAAGCTTGTACTTTGGGAAGGATCCTAAAATGATGTTATCGGAGCTCTGGAGGACTTTTTGGGTACTTCTTTATATGAATTCAGATGAAAAAGGAATTTTGAGAATAATTTAATGGGTTTCAAGGTTTGATTAAGATTGCAACATCCTTAAAATTTTCATTGTTTCTCAGGATTTCCAATTATGCCTGTCAAGAATGAGTTGTGGAAATAAATACTTGGAACTTTTTAGAAATTTGAAAATACCACGATGTAGGGATTTGAATTATACTTCCATTTATATCTTTTTGACCTCTAAATCATTCCCTGGAGCTCCTAGAATCATATTTTGAAGCTCGTGTTCTTTTTACATCGAGCTCTTCTACCCTCAAAAACCCACTTTTGCTAAAGTTTCTCCTAAACCTCTGAATATTTCCTAAATCTTCCTAAATCACTTGCACAATGTTCTTGGCTCATTAATACACCTCCCTAATGAATTTTTTTATTCAAATATGCTCCTAATTATATGCACCAACCTTATAAATGCTAAAAATAGCCATTCCTAAGCTTGCTAAAAGATTTCCCCTGAAAGACATTATCTCATAAGGATCTTGTGAACTAGTTTTCATTTCTTCAACACATGGGCAAGGTTAAAACAACAAACAAGAGCATTAAAAGGATGATGATAGGCTCTACACATGGAATGAACTAATCTGGAAGGGTGTCTGGGAAGGTTTGCAATGAAAAAAATTTGACACTAGGGTATAGTTGTCTTGTTTACAAGTTGAGTTTTGCCCTTGTAAAAACACGGACGACAAAGATGGTTTCGTAAGCGATCATCTAGACCTAGTCTAGGTGCTTGAAGGCCACATAGAGAATGAGAGTGATTTGTAGGGATAGGTAATCTTCTAGAAACATGTAGAGTTGTGATACATGTTGTTTCAAGTGTTTTAGGGCCTTTTGGAGAACTTAGAAGTAGAGGTATGGTGGTTTCCTACTTGCTTAGGCCTAAACTAGACCTAACTATAGTGCTTGGTGGCCTATTGGTGAATGATAGTCACTTAAAAATTTATTTATCCCATGGATACACTCACGAAGGTATTTCATATTGTATTAAGCATGTAGAGGCAGTTTGAAGTGGTTTTATGCATGAGCATTGTGTTAGTTCACTTGGTTATGACCTAAACTAGGTAAAACCCCAATGCCTAGTCATGAAAGTCCTAGTGGTTGAGAATATTCAGACCTATTTTTACAAGGTGAGCATTGGATATTTTAACAAAGGTTTTTATGGTGATGTGGGAAAAATTTTAGAGTCCTACAATAAATATTTTGCAAGATATGAGGTTTTGAGTCCTATTGAGTTCTAAAAATCATGTTTTCCATCTCAAAGTGAAAGAAATCAACTTGGATAACACATGTAAAGTATGAATGGGCCCCTTATCCTATTATGGATGTTGAATCATGGAAATAATAATATCTCATAGTTAGAATGAGATCAAATGAGGCTCTATCTTTTATGAACGAATGTTAAGAAGGTAAGAAGGTCAAAACCCTTCTTAAACCCTAGTTTGATAGTGATGGAGGAAATATTACTTGTTTGAGACCAGAATGGATTGGATCATAAAATTTTATGATTGGATGATGGAGAGGACTCTCCCAGATTTCAGATGGTGGTGGTTTCAAGTCATGACACTTAGTGGAGCCCACACAAAAGTCCTTGTTTTTAGGAAAGAAGGTTTTACTCTCAAGTTTGCCATTAGACCCTATGACTAAATTATTGTTTTGCATTTACGGGAATCAATTATCCATGTTTCAATTCATTTCACATATTGGTAAGGCCATTTGAAGACCTACATAGGTAAAAACAGGTTGATTATTTATTGGGAAAAAAATAGTTTTAGTAGTCATGGAGAATGAGTGCTCTTGGGCACTTGTGGATATTGTGATTAAGTTATAAGGGCTTGGAGGTTTTTATACATATCATATCATATTTTTATGAATTGGTTAAGCTCAAGAATTCGATGAGGTGGCATGAAGAAGGTCACAAGTTAGCCTATTTTGACCGGTTCAAGACAAGAGGTTTTGATCCAAGATTGGTCCGGAAGACCAATATATTGGCCTAGATGATGATGGTTCTAAATTGGAGAGTGAATAGGGATGAATTTTGATCCTATTGGATGCATTTATATATCTTAAAAGTGCAGTAAGTATTTAAGATGGTCAAGATAGTAAAACTAGTTTCTAGGTAGTTTGTGTTGCTTGAAGGTAAACGAGGGTTGTGTTAGGTTGTGGAGCCTATTTTCATGTGTCAAAGTGTTAAAGACTGTACACTAAGAGTAATGTACACTTTTCACAAATATTTTGGCCTCAAAAATGCACTCAACATATCGGGAAATGTGCTTTACTCATATGGGAGATTTTTGACCCATAGGTTTATGGGACTAGTTTTTCCCATGTTTTTAATACCCACGGTTTTGTAAAACTGTTTAAGCAATTGTCTATTTATATGGTCTTATGCATATGATAGATGAACAAGCAAGTGTACTACAGATGTGTTTTGAATTCGTGTGTGAATTCAGCAGAGTTTGATGAGCATAGCTCCAAATGGATCAGGTATTGTATTGAGGAGTAGAGTCTTGTAATAAAATCTTACCAAGTGATTCTTGGTGGACGTAGCCCAAATTGGGTGAACCACGTTAAATCTTGTCTCTCTATGTTGTGTTATTTATTCTCGCACTTTTATTTGAGATATGTAATATTTTCTGCATATTAGTTTCTACTATTGCAATTCTGTGAGGGATTATTCTCGCATATTTTATCTCTTATTTCCTAACAATTGGTATGAAAGCCCTGTTTGGTTTCTTAAAGTGTTGCATCGTAGGGAAATTTTTTTAGCTTTGAGTGGGAGCTATGGCAGATGATGGAAGATCTAGGGTTGATAAATTCAACGGGTATAATTTCAGTCTTTGGAAGATGCAGATGGAAGATTACCTTTATCAAAAGGATCTTTATACTCCGAAAGTGTCTGAGAAGGTGAACAAACCCTTGAGTATGACAGATTTGGAATGGTATTTGTTGGATAGGAAGGCACTTGGGACAATCCGACTGTGTCTTAAATCTTTGGTATTATTTAATGTTTCAAAGGAAAAGACTACAAAAGATCTAATGGATGCATTAGGGAAGTTGTATGAAAAACCCTCTCCTCTAACAAGATATTTTTAATGAAAATTTGTTTAATATGAAGATATCGAGAATAGTTCAAGAATGAGATCATTTAAATGATTTCAATACAATTTTGAATATGCTAGCTTCAAGTTACTGATAGAATTTGATGAAGAAGTTAGGGCATTATTAATTCTCGTGCTCTTTACCCGAGAGTTGGAATAGCCTAGTAATGGTGGTAAGTAACTTGGTTCCAGCTAACTCAAAGTTGAAGTTTGAGGATGTTGTAGGGGTGATTCTAAGCGAGGAAATGCAAAGAAAAATCTCTAGGGAATATTCTACTTCAGGGAATGCTTTGATAGTGGAAACTAGAGGGAGACAGAAGAATAGAGGAAGCCATGGAAAATCAAAAATCGAGCAAGGTCAAAATCTAAGAACAAGATTGTATGTTGGAATTGTGGAAATCTGGCATGCAAAGAAGGACTGTTGGGAGCTTCGGGATAAGAAGAAACAACAGGAAGAAAACAAGGAGGCAAATGTGGCAACGGGTAATGTATGTCAGGATGCTTTGATTCTTTCTTTACACAATATTACTAAATCTTGGGTTTTAGATTCAGGGGCTTCTTTCCATGCTTCTCCACATAGGCATTATTTTGTTGATTATGTTCAAGGAGATTTTGGGCATGTTTTTCTTGGTGATGATGAGCCTTGCAGCATAGTTGGAAAAGGTTCTATTCAAGTTAAGATGCAGAATGGGAATACTTGGCTATTGAAGGATGTCAGACATGTGCCTACATTAAGACAAAATTTGATATCGGCAGGGCAGTTGGGAAGTGATGGTTGTATTGTGATATTTACAAAACTCTTGGAAGGTTACCAAGGGTGCTCTTGTGGTGTAAAAAGGTAAGAAGGTTAGAACCTTGTATTTAACCACTTATAGCACTAATGCTTGTAATCTTGTGGCTTGTAAGTAGATACAACATTGTGGCACTATAGGATCGGTCATATGAGCCATAAGGGCATGGAGATCATAAAGAAGGATTTTCCTGGATATACAAAAACATGTTTGGAGTTCTGTGAGGACCGCATATATGGGAAAGCAAGTGAGTAAGGTTTCTCAAGGTTGGACCTACAAAGAAAGAGAGTAAGTTAGAGCCGGTGCATTCGATGTGTGGGGACCACTCAGTCTCATCTCTTGGGGTTTAAGTTATTATGTTACTTTTATTGATGATGCAACAAGTAAAGTTTGGGTTTATTGTATTAGAAAAAATCTGATGTATTTGACACTTTTGTTAAATGGAAAGCCTTGGTAGATAATGAAACAGTCTTAAACTAAAATGTCTCAGTCGATAATGGAGGGGATTATTGCAGCGATGAATTTGATGATTATTGTTCTAAGAATGGAATCCACAGTAAAAGACGGTTCTAGAACTCCGCAGTATAATGGGGTATCGAAAGGATGAACAGAAAAATAATGAAACGTGCTTAGGAGCATGAGGTTACATGCAAGACCGCTCTTTCTTTTTGGGCGAAGTGGTGAGCACAAATGTGTACTTGATAAATAGAGGACCCTCAAGTGCCTTTGATGGAGGCATACCTGAGGAGGCTTGGTATGGTAAGAAATTTGATTATTCATTTCTTAGAGTCTTTGGATGTGAGGTGTTTGTTCATATAGACAAGGATGATAGGACCAAGGTAGAGGCTAAATCAGAAAAATGTACTTTCATTGGTTATGGTGGTGATGACTTTAGATTTAAATGTTGGAGTATTAAGGACAATAAAATCATTCGGTCTAGGGATGTGGTCTTTAATAAGAAAATCATGTATAAGTAGTAGTTGCGGAAAATAGGAAGAATCCAAGAAAGAATATGTAGCGGTAGAGGATCTTCCGGATGGAAAAGTGACACATGAATCGCTTCAGAACCTCCTCAACAAGAACCCCAAACTCCTATATTGAGGAGGTCTTCTAGGTAAGTAAGAGAACCCGAATGTTTTTCTCCTTCCCTTTATTATTTATTACTCACCGATAGTGGAGAACAAGATAGCTTTGATGAAGCAATGCGGTAGATGCCAGAAGAAGTGGGAGCAAGCCATGGATGAGGAGCATCGTGCTTTCATGGAGAACCAGTCATGGGATTTGGTAAAGCTACCCGAAGGAAAAAGAGCATTACAAAACAAGTGGGTGTTCAGATTCAAAGAGGAAGAAGGAGGAAAGAAAAGATACAAGGCCCGGTTGGTGGTCAAGGGGTTTGCACAGAAAAAAGGTATAGATTTTGATGAGATTTTTTCTCCTGTAGTAAAAATGACTTCTATTAGAATTGTTCTAGGAATAGTTGCAGTAGAAGATTTACACTTAGAACAGCTTGATGTAAAGACTGCATTTCTCCATGGTGATTTGGAGGAGGAACTATATATGCAGCAACTAGAGGGCTATGAGGTCAAAGGTAAAGAGGAGATGGTGTGCAAACTGAAGAAGAGCTTGTATGGCTTGAAACAAGCTCCACGTCAATGGTATAAGAAATTTGATAGCTTCATGATGGAACAAGGTTATATTAGATGTCATTCTGACCATTGCGTGTATACAAAGAAATTTGAGGATGGTAGTTATATTATCCTTTGTCTGTATGTGGATGACATGTTGGTTGCAGGTAAAAACATGTAAGAAATAAAAGTACTCAAGAAGCAACTAAGTGAATCCTTTGCTATGAAGGATTTGGGGTAGCAAACAAATCCTTGGTATGAGGATATCTCGAGATAGGAAGGAACAGAAGCTGACTTTATCTCAGGAAGAGTACATTAAGAAAGTCTTGGAGAGGTTTAATATGCAGGATGCTAAACCGGTTGGGACTCCTTTGGTAGGCCATTTCAAGTTATCAAAGGAGTAGTGTCCCAAGACAGAGCAGGAGAGAAACCAAATGTCCAAGGTACCTTACTCATCAGTAGTTGGTAGTTTGATGTATGCCATGGTGTGCACTAGGCCTGATATTGCCCATGCAGTGGGAGCAGTGAGTAGATTTATGAGTGATCCGTAGAGATCACTAGCGGCGAAGAAAGTGGATCCTTCAAGATTTGAGGGACCATGGGGACAGTTTTGTGCTACAATGGATCAAACACCATTTTGTGTGGTTATGTAGATTCAGATATGGCTGGAGATGTAGATAGCAGGAGGAGCACAACAGGTTATGTTTACACTATAGGTGGAACAGCAGTAAGTCGGGATTTCACGACTATAGAAGTTGGTGGCTTTGTCAACCACGGAGGCTGAGTATGTTGCTACCACAAAGGCAAGCAAGGAAATGATTTGGTTACAACAATTACTTGAGGAGTTGGGGCATAAGCAAGAGGAAGGAAAGTTGTATAGTGATAGTCAGAGTGTTATACACCTAGCTAAGAACTCTGCTTTCCACTCTAGGACAAAGCATATACAGTTAAGGTACCATTTCATCATGACAGCTTTGGAGGAAGAGAAGTTGAAGTTGGAGAAGATTCATACCAGTCAGAATCCTACATACATGATGACCAAGGTGGTCACAAGGGAAAAACTGAAGTTGTGTTCAGCTTTAGTTGGTCTTCATAGAAACTAGTGAAGGGTTAAGAAGCTTGCTCGAGGGAAAACTAGTCTCCAAGTGGGAGATTGTTAGGTTATGGAGCTCTCGTTTTGTGTGAAAGTGTTGAAGACCGTACACTAAGAGTACCATACACTTTTCATATATCCTCGTCGGGTTCGTGGTCGGGCCGGGCCCCGAGTGGGGATCCGAGGCGAAGCCCCCAGTGAGGGTATGGGGGCGTAGCCCCTGAAAAAAAAAATTAGGCGTAAATTTTTGGCCTCGATAAATGCACCTGACATATCGAGAAACGTGCTTTTCTCATATGGGTGAGATTTTTGACCCATAGGTTTATGGGATGGGTTTTTCCATGTTTTTAATACCCACGCTTTTGTAAAAATTTGTCTATTTATATGGTCTTATGCATATGATAGATGAACAAGCAAATGTATTGCAGATGTGTTTTGAATTCGGGTGTGAATTTTGTAGATTTTGTTGAGCATAGCTCCAAACGGATCTTTGTATTGTATTGAGAGAATGGAGGCTTGTAATAAAATCTTAGCAAGTGATTCTTGGTGGACGTAGCCCAAATTGGGTGAACCATGTTAAATCTTGTCTCTCTATGTTGTGTTATTTATTCTCGCACTTTTATTTGAGATATGTAATATTTTATGCATATTAGTTTCTACTTATTGCAATTTCAGTGAGGGATTATTCTCGCATATTTTATCTCTTATTTCCTAACAGTTTGGTTTCCTTTGTTAATCAAGTCATGATGTCTAATATTCTTAGAATTGTTCTTCATGCCATTGATTTCAATTGAGTTTTTACATCCCATGTTTTATTTGTTTTTGTGTGATCTTGGAATTCCTTATTGAATATTGGCTCCTGAAGTGCTTGATTTGAGTAGGAAATAGTCCTACTTAATGGTGAAGTGAGAAGAATGAATGATGCATAGTATTTTGATCTGATGGAAGGTGTTGATAGGATATCATGGAAATGTGTGAAAAATTTGGATGCATTAAAAATCAAGATGAATCCCTTAGAGGTCTTGGAGTGCTCAGTGAAGGAGAAACTAGCCTTTTAGGCCTAGTTGTGCTTGTTGGATGTCTTGGTGCATTTCTAACCCATGGGGTCTTTCATGATGATTTATATGAGTTTTAGATTTATTTTTATTTGATATTACCTACCTCTAATGTTCATGGCTGACCTAGTTATGTTTTTGAGTTGAGTCATGTATTAAAGTGCATGTAATTGTTCATTTTGAACTAGAGTTGAGAGAGGGAAAAAGTGTGAGCTAGGTGAGAGTGTGAAAGAGGTATGAGGGAATAAAGACAGAGCTGGGAGAGTGTATTAATGTCTAAATAGTGTTGAATAGAAAGTGTGCAAGGTAAATTTTCCAAATCGGTGCATGAATGAGAAAGATTGAGCTAAGTAGGAGAAGGTGTTGAAGAGAGTGATTAACTAAAATTGGACTAAGTGCAAGGAAATAGTAATCTTAGTTAATCTAATTAGGTTGATTAAAACATTGTAATAAAAGACCAAAATAGTATAAAATAAGTGCAAGTAAATTATTCTAAGTGAAATGAAACCCTAAATGTGTAAGATAAGAGAGAGAAATAGCTTAGCTGATTAGCAGTGACTGTCGCATGTTACCGCAAGTCCGAGAATAAAATTTGGAAGTACAGACAGACACTCGAGGACCCTACGAAGGACATTTTTGAAGTGACTAGGGTGCCCTGGAATGTATTAGGGTACCCGGGGTGCACCGGTCTATAATTTGGGCACTCTAGACCCTGTAAATGCTCAAAACATGCAACTGGTATGATCACAAGTTGGTTCTAAAGCTTCTTTGTTTGTCATGTCAGATCTATCAAATGAGCTAGAAAATGACCTACAATGCAAAGAGAAGTATTAAACCCTAGAAAAATAAAATATGCATATTAATGGTTTGAACTAACCTCAGTCACCTAGCTAGTGGAATTATCACTGACCATTGCACTACATTTCAGATCCGGATGTAGATCAAGTGAGTGTGTGCATTTCATGCCCTAGGTGCTCTCATTCCGTCACTCATACTTTGTGAAGTAGCAAGAAATAATAACTATAGAAAATGTAAATAGTATGTGTGCATGGAATAGAATAGAATCCCTCCCCCTATGAAGTGTGTGTGATGCAAATCTCCTAGCCTTGATGCATGGCACTATGTGGATGCAAGTGATGTAATGGATGTAACCCTAGATGGAGTGATAGTAGTGTGTAATGTTATGACCTAGGACCCTCATTATGGTCTTATAACTTTATATTTATAGGGCTCTCAAGCTTAATTTCATAATTAATCCTGACAAGGCTGACTGAGAAAAAGATAAAGATGACCAACAGCTAGAAATGACCCAAAAAGGAGTGAAAGAGGATTTACATAGATCGGGGTGCCCAAAGTGGGACCGGGCACCTTGAGGTGCCCCAATACAAGATGGGGTGCCCTGATTTAGGGCTAGAATGTTGAGGTAGTTGCAAAATGGGTGGATAAGTGCTAGAAAATACATGGGAACTACGAAATAAAATATAAAATAAAGATGGCCAAAAGGTGGGATTAATTAGTACTTTGTACACTTGAGAACCTTCTAAATAGTAGTATAAGACCAGCCAAATTATGTGTAAAGTGCATAATTTTGTGTCTACATAGGGTTTTGAGGTGTATGAGCTAGATTGTGATCACTATCGGTTGTAATAGAAACATTTCATCAATGGTCTTCATATTCAGGTGGTTGAGTTGGTTCTTGATCACCTTAGGGAGTTAGTGATTCCTTGCAAGGTTGGTGTTTTGCTAAATGGGGGTTAGTAATCCTTTTTAAGTGGGTGTTTCATAAGCAAATTTTGTATGATGTTTCATATTCATGCAAGTATTATCAAAAAATTTAGTCGATTTTCTTCCTCTTTAGGGTTTCCCACTTACATAGTGTGTTTTTTTGTCTCTCTTGATTATGTTCATGTGGATGGTTGTTTCATGTTGTTAAGCTCACATCAATGCATGGTTGAATGGTTAATGATTCATACAAGTTAAATACAATTGGTTAAAGTTTTTAAAGGAATGATTCACCCTCCCCCGACCCTCTCGGTTGATTATGCTTCCAACACTCACTATTTATGGTCCACTATGTTAAGGCCCTCCTCTCCCAAAGTTTGATGGAACATTATAAAACATACAAACACCTTGAATAGGTAGACCAAGAATCACATTAACATCTTGTAATGTTATCGGGGCCTCTATTATTTATCCTTCGGCCCTCCACCTGTAGGTGTTGGACCTAAACTTTTATTGGGATAGAAACATTTGTATCAAAGTGAATCCAAAAAGATATACACCATCTATAAAATTCCTCCAAAAATAAAGCCCAGTAATTGTGCAATATCATGTGCGCATAACCCGTAATAACTATGGTAACCATGCCACCTCCATTGATCTCCATAGTTAGATCCTCTATGGAATCTAAAAATATTAACCAAGAAGTAGCCATCATATCTTAATTCAAACTAATCATTAAAAATACATCTCAAATTACCAACAACTAAAATACATACATTGCTCAAACTACATTAGCCCTATTATCTTAATGTCATTGGACCATGAGAAAAACTCATCATTTTCCTACTACATTAGACACCCCGAAAATGTCATTGGCCTTCCTATGCAATATTCCCAAGTAAAAATTTCATTGGTCGTGTTTCCATCATTCATTCTAGCATTTTCGATCCCATTTATCTCATGGGTCCGTGACGTTTTCAGCAATAATTTAAAAACCTTGTTAAACACACACTTATACTTTGAGAGAGGGTTGAATCAGTATAAGATAAACTTTTAATAATTCAAAACTTTAATGGTCAGAATAACACCAATCTCACAAGATTTCAAAATTATGCAACACAAGAGGTACACAATATTTAAGTGGAAACCCTTTCGGGAAAAAACCACGGCAAAATATTTGTGTGTGTGTGTGTAAAAATCTTTTATAATTCATGTAGGAACCAACCTAGTGGAGACATCTATCCCCAATGTCAAGCACCAACTTAGCGATTTAAACACCAATCTTTTTTGTTGAGCACCAGCTCAACAAGAGACACCAATCTCTTTGTTTTGTGAGGCACCAACATCCAAATCGATGATTATACCACCTTCGTAGTTTTTTTGTTTCAATGAATGATGGAGAATTTTATTTCCTCTTCACAAATTTTCCTTTCTTCTCAATATATAACTCTTATTTCTCACTCATACAATTAATCTCTTCTTCTGATTGATATTCACTCAAAAAATTTCCTTCATCCATCCAACAATTATTCCTTTTATAGCCCAAAATTCCCTTTCGAATGGTCATGACTCTTAACCCAATAGGGTCGGCCTTCTTTAAGGGAGGTCAACTGACTAAAAAATCATTTAACTTTAATGGAGGCTAGCTGGCCCATTAAATAAATGTTTTCCCTTCATGAATAAATGTTGCACATTTTGGTATACAATTATCACATTCGTTATTATTAAATATGATCATTTGTAACACATCAATCGATCACCGCTATTTTTATTTAGATCGCTTTTGCATTCTCTATCGACATCAATGAATCCTTTGACATTAATGACATTATTTCAAATAATCTCCCCTTTTTCATTGATGGCAACCCTACAAAGAAATAATCATCTTCAAAACAGAATACTCTCCCTTTCTGTACTTCTTCCTCTTTTTACTACTCCCCCTTTCTTTTACTCTCCCCCTTTGACATCAATGGAAAAGGGTTGTCCATGGTGCTCCCCTGAACTGATGTTTCTCCTTGAGACTTTAGTGACTCGATGAGAAGGGTATCACACCCAACTTGTGTCTAAGGTACTCAAAAGTCCCTTTTACAAAGTGGCTTTGTGAAAATGTCCATTAGTTTCTCCTTTGAGGAAAATTATTCCAACTTAACATTCTTCTCAAATACTTTCTCTCTCAATCAATGATATTTGATTAGAATATGCTTAGTTCTATAGTGTGTAACCAAATTCTTTGAAATGTTAATTCCACTAGTATGTCAAAAATATATATAAAAACGGGATCATCATTTTCTACCTTAATATCTTATAGAGTATGCCTCATCCATAGAACATGTGTTCAACATGATACTATTGCTATGTATTTTGCCTCCACAATGGACAAGGAAACATAAGGTAGTTTTTTGCTTAACCAAGACACTAAATTTCCACCAAGGAAAAATGCTCCTCCACTTGTTTTTTTCCTATCATCCATATCGTTTACCCAATTTTGATACAAAATAAGGGATAAAATATGTGGATGATTCCCTCACATAATCGCAACAATAGAAACTAATATGCAAAAAATATTACAAATCTTAAATAAGAGTGCAAAATAAACATAGCACAATACAAAGAGATAGTAGTTAACGTGGTTCACCCAATTTGGGCTACGTCCACCAAGAATCACTTGCTCAGATTTTATTACAAGCCACCACTCTCTCAATACAATACCCAGATATGTTTGGAGCTATGCTCAAAAAACTCTATAGAATTCACACCCAAATTCATACACATCTGCAATGTTACATCATCCCTACCATATGCACAAAACCACATAAGTAGACAATTGCTTAAGCAGTTTTACAAAACCGTGGGTATCAAAACCATGGGTCAAAACCATCCCATAAACATATGGGTCAAAAATCCAGCCCAAATGAGAAAAAACACATTTCCCGAACCCCAAAGCAAGAAAACTGTGGAAAGTGTACAATACTCTTAGTGTACAATTTTTACACTTTCACACATGAAAATAGGCTCCACAACCTAACAATCTCCCACTTGGAGACTAGTTTTCCTCTGAGCAAGCTTCTCAACCCTTCACTAGTTTCCATGAATACCAACCAAAGTTGAACACAACTTCAGTTTTTCCCTTGTGACCACCTTGGTCATCATGTCTGCAAGATTCTAACTGGTATGAATCTTCTCCAGCTTCAACTTCTCTTCCTCCAAAGTTGTTCGATGAAATGGTACCTTAACTATATATGCTTCATCCTAGAGTGGAAAGCAGAGTTCTTAGTTAGGTGTATAGCACTCTAACTATCACTATGTAGCTTTCCTTCCTCCTACTTATGCCCCAAATCCTCAAGCAATTGTTGTAACCAAATCATTTCTTTACTTACCACTGTGGCAGCAACATACTTATCCTCTGTGGTTGATAAAACCACCAAATTCTCACTGTAGTCATGAAATCTAGCTTACTGTTTTCACACCTACAGTGTAAACATAACCTGTCGTGCTCCTCTTGTTGTCTACATCTCCATCCATATCTGAATCTACATAACCACACAAAGTGGTGTTTGATCCACTGTAGCACAAAATTGTCCCCATGGTCCCTCTCAAATCTACCGAAGAATTTATTTTATTTCCTTTTAGTGATCTACTCACTATTCCCACTGCATGGGAAATATCAATCCTAGTGCACACCATGGCATACATCAAACTACCAACCGATGATGAGTAAGGTACCTTAGACATCTGGTTTCTCTCCTTCTCTGTCTTGGGACACTGCTCCTTTGATAACTTGAAATGGCCTGACCAAAGGAGTCCCAAATGTTTTAGCATCCTACATATTAAACCTCTCCAAGACCTTCTTAATGTACTCTTCCTGAGATAAAGTTAGCTTTTGTTCCTTCCTATCCCGAGATATCCTCATACCAAGGATTTTTTTGGCTTCCCCAAATCCTTCATAGCAAAGGATTCACTTAGCTTCTTCTTGAGTACTTTTATTTCCTGCATGTTTTTACCTGCAACCAACATGTCATCCACATACGATTACACGGGATAATATAACTGCCATCCTCAAATTTCTTTGTATACACGCAATGGTCAAAATGACATCTAATATAACCTTACTCCATCATGAAGCTATCAAATTTCTTATACCATTGACGTGGAGCTTGTTTCAAGCCATACAAGCTCTTCTTCAATTTGCACACCATCTCCTCTTTACCTTTGACCTCATAGCCCTCTGGTTGTTACATATATAGTTCCTCCTCCAAATCACCATGGATAAATGCAGTCTTTACATCAAGTTGTTCTAAGTACAAGTATTCCTAGAACAATTCTAATAGAATTCATTTTTACTATAGGAGAAAAAATCTCATCAAAATCTATACCTTTTTTCTGTGCAAACCCCTTGACCACCAACCGAGCCTTATATCTTTTCTTTCCTCCTTCTTCCTCTTTGACTCTAAACACCCAATTTTTCTGTAATGCTCTTTTTCCTTTGGGTATCTTCATCAAATCCCATGTCCGGTTCTGCATGAGAGCCCGACACTCCTCATCCATGGCTTGCTCCCACTTCTTCTTAGCATCTACCTGCATTGCTTCATCAAATCTCTCTAGCTCTCCACTATCAGTGAGTAATAAATAATAAAGAGAAGGAGAAAAACATTCAGGTTCTCTTCTTACCCTAGAAGACCTCCTCAATATAGGATTTTGGGGTTCCTGTTGAGGAGGTTCCTGAATTAATTCATGTGTCACTTTCCCATCTGAAAGATCCTCTACCATTACATATTCTTTCTTGGATTCTTACCGATTTTCCTATGATTGTTTCTTATACATGAATTTATCATTAAAGACTGCATCCCTAGATCGAATGATTTTCTTGTCCTTAATACTCCAACATTTATATCCAAAGTCATCACCACCATAACCAATGAAAGTACATTTTTCTGATTTAGCCTCTAGCTTGGTCCTATCATCCTTATCTATATGGACAAACACCTCACATCCAAAGACTATAAGAAATGAATAATCAACTTTCTTACCATGTAACACCCTGAACTATTGTTACTACCTCCTAAGCATTCAAGTGTTGATATATGATTTCTTCTGTAAAAGGATGTGTTCCTTTGATTGTGAAGTCATGCTTGATATGGATTGTATCTTCTTTGCTCTTGAAGATCTTTGACTGAGTCAGGATATGCTTGGACTCTTTTATTTCTTTCATTTTTAGCACCTGAGTTCAATTTGATTTCGAAAGGAATTGTGGATTTATCCGTCTTTATGACTCAACCTTAGATCAGTTGCATTGATCCAAGAGATGTTTTAAGTTTATTTTGGATGAACAAAAATTATAGACCTTACGAAAGTTGCAAGGTCTGAATGTGTTGAATAAGCAATTCTGGAGTCTAACTCAGGCCGATCGTGTTAAATGAATTGGTTCCCGATATTGTAATATCAGGAAGGCCTAGACCTTGAGCCAGGTAATAAATTCTGGTGTATACTGCAAGCTTTTTATCAATGCCGGATAGAATCCATTTTGGGAATGTTATACCCTGTTGGTTCTTATACTGAACGATCCTACTTGTGAGACCTAGAATGGATTCGTTAAGGTTAATAACCTTAACCTAAACTATAACCTATGGGTTGAATTATTGCTAATCTAACCTAGCCCTAAACTATAGGTTTAATGCTCCTAAGGTTAGCGACCTAGCACTATGGAAGTAAGACTAAAGTATTACCTTATGATCTAACCTATGTTTCTAACCTAACTAATGATAATGGATGAAGGGGGACCTATGAAGGGGTGCGAGTCTGTGGGCGGTGGTTTCCATGGCATTAAATGAGGAGGATAAGCATGAAGGACAAGGGATATGGTGGAGATTTCAAACGGCTATTGAGACTCGACGTGGCAGAGTCGCCAAATTTGGGAATCACTGTTTGTTTTCATTTTTCAATCGCTAACTTTGGCAGTCGGTGGCAATGGAGATTAGGCGGGAATCTTGGAGTTAATTTCATTGATGAACTTCGGTTCCCGAGCGTGGATTGCTCGGGAAGGCATGCAAATGGAAAACTAGTTGGTTGTTTGGTTTTCCATACGCTCCGTTTTTCTCTCTGTTTGATTACTGGTTCTTCGAACCAGTCTACTTTGTGTTGCATTGCAACTATGAGATTATCTAGCTCTTTTCTCCGTCGGGAAAGTTTATAATGCATGAGGGTAACAAATTATTGTTGCTGAATCTATTGTGGAAGAAGAGGAGAAGGCACGAGCTCATTCGCAGGTCTTCTTCGGATTTTAAGCGACATTACTGTGCATGTTAGGCCCTGAATTTTAAAAATCTTGCTTTACTCCAAATTCTTTCATTAAAATAACTCTGTTCATGTGATTTCAGTTCAGTTGGTTTGAAGCAATGTTTTGGTTCTTCTTTTCCTGTGGAATTAGGAATCTCGGGTTTTTTGAAGACTTTGTTGGAATGTTTACTGTATTTTTGGTTTCATTTCGATTGGAGACCGACTGTGCTTTTATTGTTGTTGAATCCTGTTGAATCTTGCTAAGGATACTTTAAGTTCCTTCTAGTTGGAATGCTTGCTGTGATTATACTACTTGAATGCGACTATTGTAGAAATCCTTACTGTGTTAGCAATTTTGGGTTAGTCTCCGTTGAAAGTTTTCAGGGATTATATACGAAAATGACTCAGTGGGAGTCCTTTTAATGTTTCGTATGTTTTCATCTTCTGTCTAAGCTTGGTTGTGATTACTGTGGGAGTCCTTGTAACGTAATTTATGTTTTAACTTCTGTAGAAGTTTAGTTGAGAATACTGATGGTATTGACTCAGTGAGAGTCCTTGAAATGTATCTTGTATTTCAACTTCGTCTAAGCTTAGTTATGAATGTTGTTGTTTAGTTAAGAATACTATAAGGTATTGACTCCATTGGAGTCCTTGAAACGTAACTTATGTTTTTAACTTCTGTAGAAGTTTTGTTGTGCATACTGTTGGAATCCTTGAATTGGATAGTATGTTTTCGACTCCTGTAGAAGCTTTGTTGTGTTTACTTATTGGTTTTGACTCTGTTGGAGTCCTTGATATGTTGCGAGTTGGGTCGATTCTCGAATTAAGTTCTCGCTGTGCATGCATATCGTACAGACTCTTTCTTAACATTGTTGTGTTATATTCAGTTCACTTCTGTGGAATTAAAGGATGGGTTTTCTTTACAAACTTGACTCTGTTTGAGACCCTGTTGTATTTCGTAGTAGCTCGACTTCGGATGAAACTTTGAGGAAATTATTGATATGGAATTTGGCTTCTGTGAAGACCTTGTGATTATTTTTCTTGAAATCGGCTTCTAATATAGGTCCTTGTTGTATAATCGTAGGGATTTGTTTCAGTTGAATGAAGCTGTGCATGTTTGAGTTTCGACTCACTGTGAATGTTGCTGTATTTGCATATGGAAATGTCATTTGTTTTTAATGTTATCTTGTCTCGAGTTTGACTGAAACAAAGAGCTCTTAGTTGTACCCTTTCGAGCAATGGTGTTGGGTATTTTCATGTTGATGAATGATATGGAAAATATTTGTGGAGTCTTTCATGATTGGATTATTTTCTTTTGCTTGTCACGAGAGCTCTTGTAATGCTTAAAAGATACAGGTGATTTTTATTAATGAATTTAGATGAAACTGTAGTTTCTTCTTGTGATCTCGACTGTTTTAAATTGCATGCGTAAAAGTAATTGTGTTATTTTAGAGGAGTCGGTACAGTCCAGAACATGATTGAAATGGGAATCTGATTTACTCTGTTTCCTTCTCCTGAGCTGTAAATTATATGTTGATGTGTAATAAGAGGAATAAAGAAAATACTCTCTCTCTCCTAGTCTGGAAACTTTATGTGCTTTCTTCTTGTATTCTTATGCGATCTCTACGGTAAGGGCATAACAAGAATAGACTGTGGTATTGTATGGAGAGACTGGTATAAAATGTGTGTTGCTATATAAGTAGGTATACTCGTCAATACCATTAAAATAATGTATGATTGAAAGGAAATTATGACAGTTGAGCTTGTTGAATGTTATAAACTGCCTTTGAGTAATTGTTAGAATCATTCTTGTAGGAGTTTTGCTGTCTTTAAAATGGTTGTATTCATTTGCTCTTAGTCTCTAACAAATAAGATGAATAGCTTTGATTTAGGTTTAGAGTTTGTAGAAATGATTTCATTTAAACAGTTGTTTAATGAGAACAATTGGTGGATTGCAATTGTTTTAAGAATTAGTGTTTATCATGCTCGGTTCACCGAACCGACCCGTGTTGACAATTTTTACAGATGGTTCTTTGTAAGTGGTAAAGGCACGCATATATGATATGATGTTCGATTGTTTAATTTGGTTTTATGATGAAATTCCAATTTGATTCTCTAAATGTACTACTTGAAGAAAGATGTTCTTTTCTTTGTTGAGTATTATATCAAATATGTTGAATGCATAAAATGTATTTGATTAGCTTAGAAATGAATGAAATGAGGTATTTGTTACGTATGTGTTTGCATTCGTATCTTGATGGATTGAACTTCTTTTGTTCGAATAATTTTAAGAGCATTGTTATTATGGTATAACTTGGAGACATTTGGGATTCTCTAAGTAAGCTTTACAAAGATTATGTGACTGAATACTTGTGAATGTTTAATAGTTCTGTTATGTTCTATCTAAAGCTAAATTGGAATTTAGATCGCTATCTTTCGAGAAGCTAAGGTTAAAATAAACCTCAACAAGAAGCTAAATGGGCCAAATAAATTATTACTTCCTAGTCTTGATCTAAGTCAAGACAATGTTTAATTTTATTTTAAATCACTTTATCTTAAAACTAATAAGTAAGATATATTTCAGTTATGAGAACTGATATAAACCTAATAAGGGTATGGTTAGCAACCTTTTGAGAAGACTTAGGGTTGTTGCCCAATTTCATTGATTTAGATCATTGTATAACAAAGAACTCCTTAATGAAACCTCAAATCTTATTAACGTCTCTTTGTGAAATGGGTCTTAATAAGAAAGGTAATTCTAAGGTGAGGAACCCGGGGGTTAGAAAAAGACTACCCTAAAAGGAGCGTCTTAAAGTATAACTTAACTCAACGTAAGTAACACCTTAGAGATAAGTAGATCTTTTCGAGGTGGATTTGAAGGTTGATGGCACAAGTCAATCGCAGGTTGTACCTTCGAGAAGATTAGGATCTTCTCGAAGATACAACAATGCGCAGTAACTTATGGCGACACCCTTTGCATTGATCGTTAAGATTTACACCTTAAACTCGAACAAGTTTTTACTCCGGACTGGTTAGGAATGTGGTCATGATATGAGGCTTCCACAAACTCGGGGTACCTTGACACACGGGGTTAACTAGGGTTGACCCAAAGATGTCGGCGTATCCCTAGTTCTTGAGAACATCCTTATATCATTGTCATATTATTAATCCGTTCCTGAGTGAATAACTTGGGGCAGGGGAGGCTGATAGAAGTCAGTGTAAGACATTCTACATAACATAGGAATGGGGTGAAGGATGTATTCCAGATTGAAGAGTATGCCGTCAAGGAATACGAGACATAAGCAATATGTTTCAAATCTTTGGCCAAAATATCACAAGTTGTTGATTGCGTTGTCCTATGTCACCTAGTCCTGCAAGGTACGAGATGCCGATGAATGATGGTAACAATTATTCAGATAGGTTCCTTGGACAAAGAATTCTGAATCCCTGATTAGGGAAGAGAACCGCAAGAGTGATGTGTTAAAATAAAAATTCCAACTCTTTGATACTCATGAATAGATCGGTAGATTACCGAGTCATGGAATGAATAGATCAGAGGTACTCCGAGTCATCACAAATGACTGCATTTGGTTATCTGTTATAAGAATGATTGTTATGATCTGAGAGTTCTAAATTATGTATTTAGAACTAGAATGCTTCTATCAAAAAAAAAAAAATCTTCTTGTTCTAATGTACTAAATTGGGGATGTTACATACCATACCAAGCCTCCTTAGGTATGCCTCCGGCCCAAGGCACTTGAGGGTCCTCTCTTTATCAATTACACAAACTGCAGTGTGCTCACCGCTTTGCCCAAAAAGAAAGATGTAGTCCTGCATGTAACCTCATGCTCCTAGCACATTCCATTATTGTTTTGATCATCCTTTTTGAAACCCCATTTTTCTACGAAGTTCTTGGAACCATCTTTTTCCTATGGATTCCATTCTTAGAATAGTAATCATCAAATTCATTATTGTAATACTCCCCTCCATTATCTAACCTAAGACATTTTATCTTAAGACATATTTCATTCTCTACCAAGGCTTTCCATTTAAAAAAAGTTTCAAATGCATCATAAATGTTTCTAATACAATAAACCCAAAATTTCCTTGTTGCATCATTAATAAAAGTAACATAATAACTTGAACCCCCACACATCAGAATGCACCAGCTCTAACTTACTCTCTTTCTTTGTAGGTCTAACCTTGAGAAACCTTACTCACTTTTGTTTCCCATATATGTAGTCCTCGCAGAACTCCAAACTGTTTCTTTATATCTAGGAAAATCCTTCTTTATGATCTCCATGCCCTTATGGCTCATATGACCAAGTCTATAGTGCCATAATGTTTTATCTACTACAAGCCATAAGATTACAAACATTAGTTATATAAGTGTTTAAATACAAGGTTCCAACCTTCTTACCTCTTTCCACCACAAGAGCACCCTTAGTAACCTTCCAAGAGTCCACTGTAAATATCACATTACAACCATTACTTCCCAACTAGCCTGCCGATATCATATTTCATTTTAAAGTAGGCACATGTTTGACATCCTTCAATATCCATGTATTCTCATTTTGTGTCTTAACCCGAATAGATCATTTTCCAACTATATTGCAAGAGCTCATCATCACCAAGAAAAACATGCCCAAAATCCCTTGAACATAATCAACAAAATAATGTCTATGTAGACTAGCATGGAAAGAAGCCCCTGAATCTAAAACCTAAGATTCAGCAATATTATCAAAGAAAGAATCAAAGCATCTTGACATACATTACACGTTGCCGATTTTCCTCCTTGTTTTCTTCCTGTTGTTTCTTCTTGTCTTGAAGCTCCCAACAGTCCTTCTTTGCATGCCCAGACTTTCCACAGTGCCAGCATATTATCTTGCTTTTGGATTTTGCCCTTTCCTGATCTTTCGATTTTCCACAGCTTCCTCTATTCTTTTGTCTCCCTCTAGTTTCCATTGTCAAAGCATTCCCTGAAGTGGGAGATTCCTCAGAAATTTTTCTTCACATTTCCTCACTTAGAATCACCCCTACAACATCTTCAAACTTCAACTTTGAGTTAGTTGGAACCAAGTTGCTTACTACCATTACCAGGCTATTCCAACTCTCAAGTAAAGAGCACAGAAATTAATAAATCCCTAACTTCTTCATCAAATTCTATTGTAACCGAAAGCTAGCATATTTACAACCATATTAAAATCATTTAAATGATCTGCTACTGAACCATTCTCAGACATCTTCATATTAAATAACTTTTTCATAAAAATATCTTATTAGAGGAAGAGGGTTTTTCATACAACTTCCTAATGCATCCATCGGTTCTTTTCTAGTATTTTCCTTCAAAACATTAAATAATAACAAAGATGCAAGACACATCTGGATTGTCCCAAGTGCCTTCCTATCCAACAAATCTCATTACGCATTCGTCATGCTCGAGGGTTTGTGATGATAATTAACCAAAACAAAATATGCAGAGAATAGAAAACACAGGAGACAAAAACATATATGAAAATAACTTGGGACATCTTTATTCAATATTTGATAAGCCTTTATACAAGTAGCTTGATCCTATTGATTAGGAGTCAAAGCTTATCATGTACAACTCACACACAATCCCACTTATCTCTCTAAGAGACTTATTCTCACTTCTAGATCTCTATGAGTTGTTACTAACAACTCATTTACACACATAATTAAATATTGTTCACACTAATAATATATTTTTCCTAACAATCACCCCCTTAGTGTGAACATGGGGAAAACCTAGATCCTGTACTTGCATCTACTTTCATGATACTGGTGATTTTCAAAGGATAATCACAAACCTAGAACGATGGTTTTACATATGGCTAACCAACAACCGAGAATGGTGGTTTTTACATATGGTTTACCACAAACCATGTATGAAGGTTTTACAGATGGTTTACCTACAACCACATCATGATATGCAGTATTATCATTGGCCCTCATCATTTTTCACATAGAAGGAGATTATTACAAATATGAATAGGAATATCACTTATGTTCTTATTATAGCAGAAAACAAACACACAACTGAAATAAAGGAGGTCACCAATACATTTGAAGCAGTCTCTTTGTTGGTGACTAACAAGAGATGTTGATCAGCCTCCTCCTCCTTGCCTCCTGCCTCCATTGCCTTTATTTAGAACAAGAAGTCATCAGAATTGTAGTCAGGTTCTTTTTTCTCAGGTTCTTCTTCTTCATATTCTGATTCTTCTTCCACAACAACATTTGCTTCATTTGGTTTAAGATTTCCATTGAGTAGATCTTTAGCTCGAATTCTACAATATGTATATGTGTGTCCTTTTTTCTTGCAATAGAAGCATTCAAGGTCTCTTCTTTGTTTTTAGGAAAATTCTTGTATCTCTTTTTAACAAACAAAGCAGTTTCTTCTTTTACATCTTCTTTTGTTCTTTTCTCTTCACTTAGAAGTGCAGATATCATGTCTTCAAGTGATTGTGTGGGCATCTGTCCGAGAGTGAACACAACATTACTGTACTTAGGTGGAAGACTATTTAGAAGTATGGCTTTAGCATCTTCATCTTCTATTACAGCTTTTACTTCTGCAAGTTGCCTTATGAGTGATCTTAGTTCATTAATGTGGCTTGACATTGTCACATTTTCATTCATCTTGAGTTTGAATAGTTGCAGTTTTAGTGAAAATTGGCATTGACTGCATTTGAGCCAAATGTTTTGCCGAGTAGTTCCCAAATTGTTTTTGAGGATTTTTCCAGATCCACATAGTGTAGCTCAGTGTCAGATAGGGAAAGTCCTATTATTGCTTTTGCCTTATCATCCCTTGTTTCCCACTCTATTATTTTTGCAATGTCTGTGGGTTTTGATTCATCTCTCGATAAAATCCTCCATAGATTCTTATGCATTAAATGCATTTATATTTTGACTTTCCAGGTGTGAAAGTTCAATCCATTAAATTTTTCTAGAGGAATTTTTATTACACTTTAGAGCATCGGTTTCTACCGAATGCGCTCTTATAACAAGGGTTTTCAGGGTGTTGGATTCGACTGATATTACACCATATTTGCATTATGTTTTGTCGATATTTTATTCTAATTTCTAATATAGCCAAGGATATTCATTAGAAATTATATTGTTTTGTAAATACTTTGATTTTAGATCAAATGACACCCCTAAATTCTAAGGTGTATAAATGTAATAGGTTTAATATTAATACAATTTACATTATACTATATTAAACCTCTATAAGATTCAATTATGCTATAATTCATTTGTATATCATATAGTTTAAAAACTAGATGTATACCATGATATAATCAAATTGATTATACCTACGTGGGAGACTTCAATATTCACGACCCTCGCGAGTCTATCTCGCCACGTAGAATTTGTGCCTCGTTCATACATCCGGAGGATGTGCTCGCCATTCGAGGGTGCACACAAGTCGTGAACTTTAAGTGATGTGTACAAGAGTTGAATTTAACATTACAGGTACTGACCTTTACTCCAATACACAGGTACCTTTGTTTGATTATGCCTTTGTATGAGCTGTGTCACAGTCCATGGAGTCAAAGCACAAATTAATAATGCCACATTTCTGAGCTTGCTTCTCCATGCACATGGTCAGTTCTTCCATTCTTCAGTACATGGGAAATCAAATCTGTCAGGCCGTATGCATGGGCTCCATAATGCACAGGTCAAATTACCTTAACAAATGCTAATAGCAATTAAACCATGCAACCACTAACAAGACTATTACTAATGTTTAACACAAGCTTGAGACCAAAACAAATGCTAATGGACCTAGGACTAAACATGCTCTGATACTAGATGATGATAATTAACCAAAACAAAATATGCAGAGAATAGAAAACACAAGAGATAAAAACATATATGAAAATAACTAGGGACATATTTATTCAATATTTGATAAGCCTTTATACAAGTATCTTGATCCTATTGATTAGGAGTCAAAGCTTATCTGTCTGAACTCACACACAATCCTACTATCTCTCTAAGAGACTTATTCTCACTTCTAGATCTCTATGAGTTGTTACTAACAACTCATTTACACACATAATTAAATATTGTTCACACTAATAATATATTTTTCCTAATAGTTTATTCACCTTCTCATATAGCGGAATATAAATATCCTTCTAATAAATGTAATCTTCCATCTGCATCTTCCAAAGACCGAAATTCTGCCCATTGAATTTATCAACCCTTAATCTTCCATCATCTTCCATAGCTCCCACTCAAGATAAAAATTTCCTGCAATTCAACACTTGAAAAACCAAACCAAGCTCGATACTAATTGATAGGAAATAAGGGATAAAATATGTGGATGAGTCCCTTACAGAATTGCAACAGTAGAAACTAATATGCAGAAAATATTACAAATCTGAAATAAAAGTGTAAAATAAAAATAACACAACACAAAGAGACAATATTTAATGTGGTTCACCCAATTTGGGATACGTCCACCAAGAATCACTTGCGCTCGTTTGATTACAATCCACCGCTCTTTTAATACAATACCCAGATATGTTTGGAGCTATGCTCAACAAACTCTACAGAATTCACACCCAAATTCATACACATCTGCAATGTTACATCATCCCTACCATATGCACAAAACCACATAAGTAGACAATTGCTTAAGCAGTTTTACAAAACCGTGGGTATCAAAACCATGGGCCAAAACCGTCCCATAAACCTATGGGTCAAAAGTCCCCCATATGAGGAAAAAACACATTTCTGGTAAATCGCACATGTTTTATTTTGAGGCCAAAAATATTGGGAGGCTGCGCCCCCAAACCTCAGCGAAACAACTGTGGAAAGTGTACAAGACTCTTAGTGTACGAGTCTTCGACACTTTCACACCTAAAAACAGAGCTCCACAACCTAAAAATTTTCATATGTATATGTTGTTAAGGTGAAATTTTCACCTCTTGGGTACCACAAACCATAATATAAAGTTCCTTTTAGATATCTTAATATTCTCTTAACCGCTTGCACATGTGTTTCTTTTGGGGCTGCTTGGAAACATGCAACTAAACCAACTACTTGCATGATATCTGGCCTAGAGGTTGTTGTGTACAATAAGCTTCCAATCATTGAATTGTATAGAATCTAATTTTCTTTGGGAGACTAATTATTTGTACTTAACTTGCATCCTGAAACCATAGGTGTGCTAACTGGTTTGTAATATTCCATTTCAAACTTCTTTAACATCTCCTTTACATACTTAGTTTGAGAGATAAATATTCCCTTTTTAGATTGAAAAATTTGTAAACCAAGGAAAAATGACAATTCTCCTAGCATTGACATCTCAAACTCATTTTGCATATCTTTAGCAAACTCTCGCATACAATTTTATATCATCTCCTCCAAAAATAATATCATCTACATACACAACCCAGTCAATTAATGATTCCCTTATGTCTTAAGGTAGAGATTATTATATGTTACTCCTCTTTTGAACCCTTATTGAAGAAGATGTGTTAAGTCTTGATCATCATGCTTGGGGGCTTGTTTTAGCCCATATAGTGCCTTCTTCAATTTGCACACAAAATCCTTATTTTCTTACTATAGAAAACCTTCTAATTTCTCAATGTAAAATTTTCACTCTAATTTTGCATTTACAAACGTAGATTTGACATCCATTTGAAAAACCTTTAAATTATTACAACTAGCATTTTCCAAAAACATTATAATGGCTTCTAATCGAGAAACAGGAGAAAATATTCTTCAAAATCAATACCTTACACTTGAACATACCCTTTGCATAATAAAATTGCATTGTTTTTGTTACATCCCCAAATTCATTCAACTTATTTCTAAAGACCCATTTGGTGCCAATCACATTTTTGTCCTTTGGTCTTGGAACAAGTTCCCAAGTTTCATTCTTTTCTATTTGATTCAATTCTTCCTCCATGGCATTGACCCAATGTTCATCTTTACTAGCTTCTACAACATTTTTAGGCTCTATTTTTTATAACAAAGAGAAATTGACTCACTCAGATGTACTTACTATCCTCCATCAAGTTTTCACCCCAACATCTTTATCACCGAGAATCAAATTTTCTCCATGATTCTTCTGAACAAATCTCGATGGTGCTTAGTATTTTCTTGTTCCTCTTCTTCAATTTATTCTTCGACTTCATTTTGGTCTAATTCTTTTGAGTGATCACTTACTTGTGTGGTCACCTTATGTTTTCTGAACTCATCCACTCTTACATCAACACTTTCCACAATCTTTTGAAGTCTTTTATTATAGCATCTGTAAGCTTTACTCCTTGAGGAGTATCTAAGAAAAATACCTTCATTGGATCTAGAGTCAAACTTTCCCAAATCTTCATCATTTTGTTTAATATAAAATTTGCTTCCGAACACCCTAAATTATTTAATGGTAGTCGGTCTATCCTTCCATAGTTCGTAAGGTGTTTTGGTATTGTTTACTCTAATTTTCCTCTATTAAGGATGTAAACCACCATCTTAAATGCTTATCCCCAATACATATCTAACAATTTGGACTCATTCAACATAGTCATTGCCATCTCCTGAAATATTTGATTCTTTCTTTCAATAACTCCATTTTTTGCAGAGTTATTGTTTTGTGAGTTGTCTTCTTATTCCATATTCCTCACAAAATTTTACTAATTGGTGTGAAATAAATTCTCCTCCTCTATCGATCTCAAGCACTTAATTTTCTACCTAGTTTCATTTCTACTAATTCTTTAAAAAAATTAATGTTGTCAAATGCCTCAAATTTATCATTTAGAAGAGTAACCCATGTCATTCTATCATAGTCATTAATTAACAACATAAAATAACTCTCACCTTTTAAACTTTGAGTTCTTGTGGGCCCACAAATGCCTAAGAGAGAAACACAAGAATATGTCACCAACATGAATAGAAAAATAAGAATCTAAGAGAGAAATAGAAGAATATGTGACCAACATGAATAGAAAAAGGGTAAAAGACTAAGATCAAATGTACGAATAAGTTTCTAATTTGTAGTAAGATTCCATATATTCAAATTTTTACAAACACGACTCGTAATAAATTTGAATATCTATATATACATGTACCTTTTGACTACCCATAAGGGAGATGAACGTGACCTGGAGGGTGTATGGTAGTTATTACAATAACCAGTGAGAGGTACTAGGGTTACCATTCATCCTCCAAAAGGAGTAAGGCCAAAAAGTAGTGGCCCATTGATTCATGATAGGGCATGCTCTTGATCATAGATATTAATGATCAATTTGTACTATATTATTGGAAGAGGGCTACTCTTTGATATTCTACAATTATGAAACTACTTAGGTTTGATCCCACATATACCCCACAACTCCATGTTCTACAAAATTGTTGGCTATATTTTCGCATAGCACAAAACCTAGGCATTCATGAGATAAATCTCCCTCATTTACCGGTGAGGGTACCGTGTCATATTTTTCAATTAAATCATGATAATATCTATATGGGGTTTTACTTTAACTACTCGGTTCATGAACCATAACTGAAACTTACAGCAGCAAGTAAACAGCTTGTTTAAGAAAGGAAATATTTAAAGAAGAAGGGAATTATAATAACACATAGAAGAAATGGGAAGATGTGCATCCCAATCAATAGATAGCAAAGTTGATTGCATGCACATAGAAGAAACCAATAGATATACATAGAGAATTATAAGCAAAGGTAGCTCTAGATCTAGATCTGAAATAACACAAATTTTACTAAAAGATCTAAGATATAAAATCTAGAAACACAATACATCGTGACACAAAGTTCTCTGAAAATCTGCTCTGTATATTCCTTTGCTTCAAGTGGCTCTCAAGGGTTTCAACAAAGTTGGGAACACAAGGTTGTTGCTTACAAATTCTGATGCTTAACCCAGAGGTTCTTCTCCTACTTATAGAATGTAGGAGGGAAAGTAAAAATGGGAAACTCAACTGAACTAAAACACAAACAACAAGTAAAGATGACATTTGGAAATCATCCTCCACTAACTTCTCCTTAAGTGACACATGTATCACTTAACTAATAGAATTGTTCCACATGACTTTAAGTAATGGTTTCAAAACCAATAACTTTGAAGTCTTACAATTTCATCTAGGAACGTGGAAAATAGAAGAAGAAAGAATAGAAGAAGAAGTCAAGCCAGCTGTAACATTTATGTCTTCTTTTTGTTCTGATATTGGATATACTTGTCGAACATGTGATTCAGACATCTTCCCATCTATTTTAGCCACTGCTTCCTTCTCTATCCTGAACTGCAGCAATCCTTCATTCAACACCTTGATGCATGCTTCCACATCTTCCAAGCTCGGCCCGAACCTCGCAATATCCACTGCAGTGCCACCAGTCTACTAATGGAATTCATCGTGAAAGGTTTAGTAGCTCTATCAATTCTCTTTTGTACCATCAGAAGAGACCCTATTGATGGTGAATCATAGCACTTCAATGTCTGCAACTCGATGGGTTGAGACTCTCGGTCGATTGCATAACATGGAGCTTTTCCCAAGTGTGGGACCTTGTGAATCGGGAAAGCTCTCTCGGATGAAGGTCGGTTCTTATTCCTTTGTTCGGATGTACACATAAAAATACAGAGGGTTTACTCAAAACCTAATCTAACTTGCTAAGGAGACGCAGGTAAGAAGATGCATAAAAATAAACCTAAACTAACAAAGGTGATGCAGGAATGAAGAACACCTATCTTGCCAATAAACACAAACCATTAAAATGCAATGCAAGATCATACACTGATATACCAAAATTGTAGTGAAAGATCAGGAGGATGCAAATAAACACAGAGAGGGTTGAGAATCATCCACAAACATGCATTATCTACTCCAAAGATTGATACAATACACTATAAAATGCCAAGAGGCAAAGTTGCATTACAATTTTAAATGGGAGGTTTGAACTCCACAAACTCACCTGCCAAAGAGAATAAGGGAGGGGCAAAACAAGAATGTCCAACCTTTAGAAATAAGCCCCTCCTTACAATTTATAGGAAGAATGAGAGAGAAAAGAGAGAGGAATTCAAAAACTACCCCAACCACCTCTAGGTTGCATTTAATTCATCTCATTATGGTGGTAGGTGAGAACCCTAGCAAACCCAAAAGTGGTGAACTGTATTTTGAATTTTTAAGAATTTGTTCCCACCCAATTAAAGATATCTAGTCGTAGTTGGATAGAGGACCTTGTAATATTTCCAAAAATTCCAACCTTGCGTGAATCCGAGCTCCCTGTGAAAATTTATGGCCATCTGAATATCTGGGTCAGGGTTTGCTTCCTGTCAACGCTCAAAATGTTGCGCCTCCTGAAGGTGCGCCTTGGCGCATCCATTTGCATGTCATCATACTCTTAAGTGTGCCATAGGTGCATCCATGTTCATGTCGACACTCTTTGACATGCACCTTCTACCTGCGCCTTGCGCGAACTTTTCGTGTCGACACTTTTCTACCTGTGCCAGGGCGCATCCATGTTCATGTCGACACTCTTTGATGTGCGCCTTCTGCGCCTTGGTGTGAACTTTTCGTGTCGACACTTTTCTACCTATGCCAGGGCGCATCCATGTTCATGTCAACACTCTTTGATGTGCGCCTTGTACCTGCACCAAGGCGCGAATTTCTTCATGTCGACACCTTATGTCGTGCGCCCTTTACTCCGCACTGAAGGCGCGAATTTATTCATGTCGACTAGACTTATGTCATGCACCCTTTACCTACACCAAGGTGCAAATTTCTTCATGTCAACACCTTATGTTGTGCACCCTTATTCTTCTTTTTTTCCCATATCTACCCAAGGGGAAGATAGATACAATGCACCCTTCTAGGGAATTAGGTACTTTGGTCGGAACGATCCGTACGTATGAAGTAACATCTCCGACCACTTCCTCCTCAATGAAAGAAATAATACTTGTCTAGTAAGGGACGATGTCTTGCTCTCAAGTGCCTCGCATCCTCTTGACAAAACTCTGCAGATCTCCAAACAGCGAAAGATACTGCAAACTCCAGTGCTTCCCCTTCTCAACCGATTCATCTGTACAATCTACTTTATGAACCAATACATCTACCGGCAACTTGTTGATTTCAGCCAAAGTACTAGGGTTACTCTCAACAACTGTGTTCATATCTACTATGCTCGTCACCAGTTGTTTTAGCTGATTTGTTTTATCATTCATAACCTTCAAGTGGGCTGGCACCTCTCCAAGTTGTACAGAAGCTTGACGAATAATCAGGTTCTTCCATTCATCAATAACTTTCACATGATTGCTTGCATCCTCCATCTCCTGCATAATATGATCACTCTCCTGCTCTGAAATGGGCTGAATGCAAGGTTTAGCAACCTTTGCTATGATCTTGCACAATTGAGATACTTACTTCTGAAGCTCGTCTTTCTCCGCCTTTTCTCTGTCAAGCCTAAGGAATAGAGCATCTATCAATGTCTGTGTATCCTGCTTCAATCCTTCTATGGTGGCTTGACTGAGGGGTACTCTGAGTTCTTTATTATCTTCTTGTCATGAGCTCGTCCTCCTTCTTTCCTTCTGTCGGAACTGAAATCTCAGCAAACTTCTACCCCGACTCCTCCATGATCAACCTTAAAGTTACCTTAGCAACCTTAGGCCTTATGTCTTTCCCGCCTAGACTCTGGAGTAGCTGCAAGTCATGCTCCTCAAAGTTCATTTTCACTCTAGCTTCTGGAACCAACTGTGAAGCCAACCATTCTAAGAAGTTACTTCTCAGAGAATGAGAAGTCGCTGAGTGCACTACTATCTCCTGCTCTGTTTCCTCTCCATCAGAAAGTGCTACAGTTTTATGGCTGCCATCTTCTGAATCATCCAAGGACAAAGCTCTTTCGAACTCGCCATCTGCAGTTTCAATGTCTCTTCTAGAATAGGTGATGAACAGAGTGGCTGAGGAGAGAAGATGAATGTCATCAGATTTAGTGGAGACATGGAAGTGTCGGTCGTGAAGTACTGATAGATCTTTGGAGAAGCTGAACTAAATTCATGGCCGTGGAAGTTATCTTCTCCTTTGATTGAGACCTTCAGTGCACTTTCAACTTCTCGGACCTTCTGCTGCTTTCTCCTCTGTGCTTCCTCTTGAGGGAATCACCTACATCTAATTTTCCCATGACTTGATTCATCAATGCTTCATCAAGGCAATATCCATTCGTCAGCAACCAGTTTGAAGTATTCACCAAAATAGCACCAGACCTTTCCTCAATTGTATGGCAGCCCCTACATTATCCTGAAGTACGGATCTATCTCCTCCCATTTGATGGTAAGTGTCAAGTAACACATTCCCATCATCTTTAAGATCCACAGGTATCCGCGCTAGTCTGAAGTCGAACACTTTCCGTGCTGATAGCCTGTTGAAATCCCTCTTTCTAACCTCGTACTCACTTTTGCACTTCATCCAGAAATCCTCTAATGAAGGCACATGTGCGTACTCCTGGGAGATCATCTTCCTGGCTACTCCAAATGGATTGAAGTTCAGCGTGCAAGGAAGAACTCTTTCTCATACTCGGATAACATCTCCATCTCCATCCCTCAAGCTCTATGAATTCTCTGCAGCTATAATGTCCCACAGTGATCGGGAAGAAGCTCATAGACTTGTGTTGTTTTGACTGAAGATCGTGTATCTCCACAAGTTGTCTTCTCAGCTCCATGGTGATCAATCTATCATTCGAATATATGGGAAACTTAACCGGTTCTTCGAAAATCCATTAACCCCGAGGTATGTGAAATCTGCAAACCGAATGAATAGACTACAAATTTTGATATCTGACTTCCCACACTTATGTGCTCACCCCGTTGGCCTTTAGGTCCTTGTCTAGCCTACAAATGAATTCATAGAAGAATTCATCATTGACCACTTTGAAATATTTCTCACATGCGCAGTACATGGTGTGGGTAGCACTCAAAAATGGGGTCCTTAGAAAGAACGCCACATCTATCCATCCGACTTAGAGAAGATGCCTTTTGAAGCTACAACATACACCAAGTAGGAAGTCATTTTGAGGCTGAAAGTATGCTTCATGTTCCGGAGTTTCTCACCAATGTTTTCACTAATGATTTATGACCAATTGATTATGGAATCAATCTTGTTGACTTGATGGTGGTCTTGATGAAAGCATATATCCATGTACGAAAAGTGTGAGCATTCACCTCACCATTAATCTGCATAACAATTTGACAATATCATCTACCTCTTACACCCGTTTGGACCGCGGAAGAGTTCTTGGGAACTTGGAAGGAGATCTGGATTCTTCATGTATTTGTTGTTCATTATGTTAACGCATCAACTCTATGCTTCTCCCACTTTGTTGTCGGCATCCCGAATGCTAATGGAAGTCACCACCTTTGCGTTGGAATCTTCAAACAATAATTGATGAACTCTGCGTCTAACCGAATTATTGTTTTCCCCGTAGCATCTCACACTAATCTGGATGAAGGATGGTAAGATCTAGCACACTCCATAATGAATTCAGTAGTAACGAGTTGTATATGGAAAGGTTGCAGCTCGAATGATTACACTTCTTTTAACCGCACGCATGAGTGAAGTCTTTCCCGCTTTAGATCTATCAATCAATTCGAAAAGAGGTTCGGACCTAGATCTCATGTCTCTTATGTCTCAGAAATTTGGAAGTGATGCATGACTCCATTGTGCTTTCTTTTTCGTCCCTCTTTGCCATGGCTTTATCTATCTTTGTCTCAACAATTCTTTTTCTTCTTATTTGGCCGGATTTCTTCAAAACTGGTGCAAATCTAGATAATTCTTCAGATTCAGAGGATATATTCAATGTATTAGACATTGATTAAAGCTCCTTTTCTTTTGTAAAGCACCTGTAATGAATTCATGCAATTAATTCAGAAAAATATGGCAACCGGAACATGAACGGTGAATTTTAATCATAAAAATTTGCACTATTCAAGCCTACTACCCCAAAAATTGAAGTTTTATCTGCATGCAAAGTGAGCATGAATTTTTCCAACTTCACCTGAGCACCTGTATCACTTATGCAAACAATTATGCAAACACAAATCAACCTCCTTCAATGCATGTGCCAAAATTGGAAGCTTTTAGCATTAAATCCACCTTCTTCTGGGCAAAATCCTCTTCAATATGGGACGCACTTTTCCTCTGGGCTGCACTTCTTTACCTGTGAATTAATTAATTCACCCTTATGGCAGTCCATGCTTATATAACCCTCATAATTCTATAATTAATAATTGCCCCTCCTATTCCTGGCAATTAATTAATTAAAAATCATGTTTTTCTCTTTAACTGGTGTGCTAAAATTGCATGTTTAAGGACAGCCATCCAATAAATTAAATTTAATCAATTTAATCATCCACTCTTCACTCCACTTAAGCTTCATAGTGTGCTTTAACCTTAGCCACTGAAAATAGAAATTAATATAATCATTTAATACTTTAAAAAGTATTATTTCCTTCTCAAAAGGGGCGCACTTTTCCTCATGAAGGGGCTGCCATTAAATAAATTTATTTATTTAATTTTAGACAATCTATTTCAACCTCCTTTATTCCCCTTTGCTTTTGTTGACTTTCTTCCATGCTTAGGCACCAATTTTAGGAGAGAAATTAATTAATTTAATCACTTTAAAGGCTGCCCACATCTCCCTAAAGGGGTTGCACTTTTTGGCTAAAGAGAATTCTATTTTTAAAAACACATGACAATGGGAATTTTTACCCTGCAAGGTAACCCCGAAAATCCCATTGTCACTTAAGTCATTTGACTTTCATAATGGGATTATTCACCCTGCAAGGCAGGTAATAAAATCTCATGACTCACTTAAGTGACTTTTCTTTTATTCCACAATGGGAATTTTTACCCTGCAAGGCAGGCAATAAATTCCCTCGCCTCTTCTTGCCTCTAATTTTCCCACTGCAACTTAAGTGACTTTTCTATCATGGGAAAAAGTACCCTGCAAGGTAGGTACAAAATTCCCACCTGCCTACTGCTTCTAATTTTCCCATTGTCCACTCTAATTCTTTGTTTTCCAAAAATGCGGCCAGCCCAGAAGAGGCTTTTTGGTGCGCGACTTCGTCTTTTCCCAGTGAACCGGACCTCCGATGGCGACTTCCTTCTGGCATAACGTGCGTATATGATCCCCAGTTACTCCAGGCCAAGAATCAGGCCAAACCGGCAAAGGAATTGATCTAGAGAAATTTCACAGAAAACGAAACGGGAAAACACAAAAAGTTGCCAAAAGTCACAAATAAAGCCCAGAACTTATTCCTAGTTAAAACCCTTCTGGTATATAGGAATAATGATATGTTCGATCACAACAGGGTTAAATCGGAGCGCAAATTGCCTCAAACGGGGCTCAAAATAATTAAATACAAATTTCCCATAGACAAATCTCGACGACAGAATATAACAATTTTGGGCATCTAGGTATTTGGTGAAAATGGCTAATATGGCTCTTTGGGAATATCTTGATGCAATACAAGAACTTTCTGGCAATAAAAACACAAAACGACCCATTATTTTAAAAGTATGAAATTTTTTCGGATAGGGTAGTCACAGATTTCAAGATGAAATCTGGGACACCAGTCGGCTCCGTCTGTGGACATCTTTTTCTCTGTCAAAATGACAAGGGAAAAGATGAGATCCTAGCATCTCTGGTTTTGTATCTTGTCCTTTGGGCACGGGGTTAGGCAAACAAACACAACACAAAAACAAAAACAAAACAAAGAAAAACAAACAAAGTTTTATTTATGTACATACAGGTTTTACCCTGCTTCTCATGTCCGGAATAGCTTCAAGTGTTGCCCATTGAAAGGAAACGACAATTCAACTCCATCCTGATGAGCAAGAATGAAACTATCTGCTCCAAAGATCCTCTTAATCACAAAAGGCCCTTTCCATAGTGAATCAAATTTTTCATGCATGTCTTTTGCTTCTCTTCTTTTGTCCCATAAAAGGACCTAGTCATTGACTTCAAACTTTCTTTCCCTGGCCTTTTTGTCGAAGATGACTTTCACCTTCCTTTGATGCTCTGTCAACCTATCTGCAACTTGAGTTTGTACTTCCCTCAATTCAGTCAGGTACATAATTATTTTATCAATAGCATCTGTGAATGTGGAATCCTCCAGGGCCTTAGAAAGTTGTAGGGGTGTAGTTCTAAGGTAAGAGGCAGCTCCGTGTCTCTACCATATAACAGACTGAAATGGGGACATGCCTATCGCCCTCTTTGGTGTGATTCTATCGGCCCATAATGCATCAAACAAATTTTTATGCCAAGTCCTTTAGTTTTCATCACTAGCTTGCATGCACGATAGTTACCAAGTTTTTGTTACTAGATTCAGCTTGACCATTCCCTTGTGGATAATAGTTTTGAGAAATGTACCACCAATCCCGTGAGTGTAGAAAAATTCAACCAGCTCCTTAGAAGAAAGGTTCGAAGCGTTATCTGCTACTATTTTTACTTGGGCACGCCAAACTGACAATAATATTTTCTTTTATAAAACCGCACATCTTGGCGGAAGTGGAATTCTTCACAGAATGGCTTGACCCACTTACTTGCGAAATAATCGAATCGCTTAGTTAGAATGTAATGGTGGTCGCACTTTGAGAAGCCGGGTTAAGCATACCAATAAAATTCATTCCCCACTATTGGAAAGGTTCTTCAATTACAATGGATTTTAGAGGTAATGCGGAGTAATTTCACACGTAAACAAAATGTTGGCATGCTTAGCACTTAGCTACCCACTCTGCAAAGATCTTGAAAAAGGGTGGGCTAGTAATACCTTGCTTCTAAGGATCTCAGGTGCGGTGACTCGGCCGAGAAATGACCACCGCAAGCCATGTCATGAAATTGTTGTAATAGTTGATCCTGTTGAGCTTTATCCACGCATCTGAGAAATACGCCATCAATCCCTCTTTTGTACAAACCATTATCCCAAAGAACAAAATCTTTGGATTTCAGTTTAATAGTTCATTTCTCTTTTCGGAAAGTTGATCTGGGCATTCTCCATACATCAGAAAGTAGGCAATGTTACTGTACCACTCTTCCACCAGATCTATAAAAAGTACCGTAGGCAAATCTTCATCTATCTCCCCTTGATCCGCTTCTGGCACTGTTGCTTTCATCTCTGTCATTAGTTCGCACAAACCTATTCCTCGAACCAGCTTTGTCGGTTTAATATCTAGGTTATATTCTTGAACCTTTGTCACCCATGTGCCTTTCAACAATCCTAACTCTTGTTGAGTGAGGATAGATTTAACTGCAGTATCTGGAACCAAAACCACAATGTGTGAGGAAAGAATATAATACCTGAAAGCCTTACATGCCTTCACCATTGCGTATGCATGATTTTCCATGGGAGTATATTTCAACTCATAGGCTTTAAGGGGTATGCTCATGAAAGCAATTAAAGCTTCTGCGTCCTCTTGATTTTTTTGCATCAATATTGCTGACATGGTGTGTTAGGAGGAATAACAATAAAGAATAAATTCTTTCAAGTCGAAGTCAGTGAAACCAAGACTGGAGCTTTTGATAGGGCCTCCTTAATCTTCTTGAAATATTCCTTCCCTTCACCTGCTCCATTTAAAATCTTGTATCTTCTTCATCATATTCGAGATATGACGGGTTAGGTCGGTGAAGTCGAATGAATCTCTTGAGAAAATTGACTTTTCCAAAGAAAAAGTGAACTCCTTTTTTAGATGTGGGTAATGGCAATGTATGAATGGATCTGACACGCTCCGGATCTATCTTGGTTCCTTCTTTTGAAACAATGTGCCCTAGTAGTTTCCCTTCTGTTACAGCAAAGATGGATTTCTTAGGGTTCAAAGAAATACCATGTTTACGGCATTGTATGAAAACCTCTTCCAAGTTCAAAATGTGTGTGCTTCTATCTTTGGAAAATACTTTGTCGAGATCATTATGGTATACCACTATGCTTATATCTTTGCGATGAGAAAAATGTAAATCCATAGCTCTTTGAAATGTAGCTCTGGCATTGATCAAACCAAACGGCATTTTCTGGTAAGCAAAGGTTCCCTAAGGTGTAATGAACGTCATTTTGTATTGATCTTCTTCAACCACCTTGACTTGATTATAGCCTGAGAAACCATTAAGCATGGAAATCATCTTGGATCCAGTGACCACCTGCAGAGTGTGATCCATGATGGGGATGGGGTAGTTATCTTTTAAAGAAGCTTGATCAAGGTTGCAAAAATCCATGCACAACCTAATTTCGCCACTCTTCTTCCTCACAGAACTATGTTGGCCAACCATTCGAATGATGTATGGGATAAATAATCTTTGCGTCTAATAATTTCTGGATTTCTGCAAAGATGGTTCCGGAAATGGTAGGGCTATACCTCTACAGCTTTTGCTTGAAAGGCTTTTGTTCTGGTTTTAGTGGGATGTAGTTTTGGACTTCTACAGGCTGATATGTTTTTAGATCCTGGTAAGACCAAGCAAAAACATCCATATATTTCTTAAGAAGCTCAGTAAAGGCTTCTCTCTCGGCCTCTGAACAACACTTACCCAAATTTACTAATTTGGGATCATTGTCAGCTCCCAAATTTAGTAATTGTGTATCGGAGGAAGAACCTTCCCCACTTTCTTCATTTTTCTTAATCATCTGATCATGCTTATCAAACATTTCCTCAAGAGATACCAAGCCTTTCGAATTTTATTTCCTTTAGCTAAATAACCTCCTAACTTCCCGAGATGTCCGCATCCATTTCTCCCATAGTAGTTTGTCTTGGAGGTGAATTTTATTTATAGAGATGATGATGATTATGGTCATTATGTGTATACATGGTTGTGGTTATCTTGCTATTTTGATGTGTATATGTTATGGAAATTAAGTAGTGTAGGCATGATAGAGTCAGGTCATAGGCATGGATCAAGTTAGGTTGTGGTCTAGGCATGGATCGAGTTAGGTTGTGGTCTAGGCATGGATTGAGTCAGGTTTTAGGCATGGTGGAGTTAGGTTGTAGGCATGGTTGAGTCAGGTTGTGGTCTAGGCATGGATTGAGTCAAGTTTTAGGCATGGTGGAGTTAGGTTGTGGTCTAGGCATGGATTGAGTCAGGTTTTAGGCATAGTTGAGTTAGGTTGTGGTCTAGGCATGGATTGAGACTAGGTCCTTTAGGTATGGGTGAAGTGAGTTAGGTTGTAATTCATTAATTTGTGCAATGAATGATGATATGGGTCATGGTTAAGATGTTTTATAGTACATGCATGATAGTGGTAAGGAAAGGGTAGACATAATGGATGTATGTTTGATGATGATAAAGGTGGAAAGCAATTTGTTGTTTGATGGGTTTAATTTCCAATTATTGATATAAAAGGAAACTAAATAGGGTAGAATGTGATTTAGGAAAATAAAAGATGAATTAGTTAGGGTAGAGAGTGGCCGAGCTAACCTCCAAGGGCCCCATGCCTCGTCAGTGCTGCCTACATAGTCCCGGTGAAAAGGGACCTCAGGCTGATGTAGTTCTCCCATAAGCTAGGGAAGAATGCGAGGAGGTATGAGTATGGGTGGGTATGTTATAGGCATGATTGAGTCTAGGTCTGTTAGGTATGGGTGAATTGTGGGCACATTGGTATAGGTGATTTTGAGTTGATTATGGTGAAGGAGGAGAAAATTACCCAAAAATAAGTATCAAGGATCAAGTCTTGTATAAGGTAATCAATATGTAATGAAGAAGGTTTAAAATATAAGAGGCAAGAAAGCGACCTGATTGGTAAGGATCATAACAGGCGGATCAAACCTTAGATGGGATGATGAACGTAAGACCCTAAAAGCATTGCATGATTGATTATTCTAAAGGTGAAAAAGTAGTCACATGATCACCAAATGTCATGGTCCAATAGGTCCCTTGAGGTGGTAGGAAATGAAAGTGCGAATGGTGAGAGGGTGAAAAGTGGTTAGTTTTTATATGGTACTAGGTAGCATGCCTTTTTGGCAAGAGATCCAAGGTCACAATGGGCAAGTCCATGACTAAAAGGATTTTTGTTTTGACTGATATTTGAGATAGACTGATCGATGTGGGAAGTCTATATGGGATGAGGAAATTAAATCCTTGAGGTCTTCACGAAGCTGATCGATGCGGGAAGCTTGATTCTCTCTCTCTCTCTCTCTCTTTCTTTTTTTTTAAACAGGATTTACATAGCTGTCCTTCGAGGGAGTGGTCTATTTAGAGTAGATATTTAAAGAGAAAGATGTCCTTTTTGAGGGATTCATATTTTTATTGGAATTTTGACTCAAGGATTTGGATCCCATGTGAAGGCTTTTAATTCATGGACAAGACTAATGTGAAGAATCGGATTCTTGTTTAGAAAGCAAGGTGAAACGACCATGGGATCTCATCTAAAAGCAAACAAAAAGCATCCATGAGAATCATGCCATGTGCGATGTCGTGGTACACATATTTAAGAGAGGATAAAAGAGTGACAGTACGCACATGATTCTTGCTTAATCATTGGTGATGGCATATGAAGCGGATAGTGCTCGGGACAAGCATGGAAAGAGGCAGAAGGTGAGGTAGGACTAAAATTCAACAATAGAATGGTCAAAGATGCAAAGCATGAAGGGGCTCATGTTTGGGTTTACCCTCAAGTGAAGATAAACGATAAGCACCTGATCCATAAGTATGAGTCACAATGTATGGTCTAAGCCAATTAGGAGCAAATTTTCCCTGTTCACTTTTTTTTGCTTTGGTTACATGTTGATTTTCTTTCAGGACAAGGTCACCAACTTAGAAGGTTCGTTCATGGACATGTTTTTCATAGGCACATTTGATACGTTTTTGGTAAACTTGGAGATGGTCAAGAGCATTAAGGCGGTGTTCGTCTAATAACTCAAGTTGTGCTAAACGGTCCTGACGAAAGTCATCATCATTAAGAATGTCATGGAGAGAAATGCGGAGTGAGGGGAATGGAATTCAAGAGGCGAATGTTTCTCTGTACCATAAACCGAGAGAAAAGATGTGGCGGTAGAGGGAAGTGTGAATACTGGTGTGGTATGCCCACAAGGTGAAAGGAATGTGCGTATGTCAATCCTTCCCAGTATCGTTAACCACTTTCATGAGAATTTTGTTCAAGGTTTTATTGGTGGATTTGGCTTGGCCGTTGGTCTATGGGTAATAAGGTGATGAGAAACTTAGTTAAATGCCGAAGGTGTCACAAAGTATTTGCAAGGTTTTATTTTTTAATTTTTTTCCGTTATCAGTGATGAGGTGATGTGGGACACCAAAGCGACAGATGATGTGATGATTGATGAACTCACATATTTTCTCGGCTTTCGTGGAGATGAGAGGTATGGCTTCAACCCATTTTGTGTAGTATTCGGTAGTGGTGATGATCCATTGATGTCGTTGGGAAGAATGAGGATTGATTTCTCCAACAAGATCTAAACCCCATTGAGAGAAGGGCCAAAGGTCACAGGCGACCTATAAGGCATGACTGGGTGTATAATGAAGGTTGACATGTTGTTGGCATTTTACATAACGCTTAACGTAGTCACAACAATCATGATTGAGGGTCACCATTAATAGCCTAGGCAAAGAATATGCTTAGCAACAACAAGGCCACTAAAGTGACCTCCACATATGCCATCATGAACTTCCTTTATGGTATAACGAATTTCTGAAATCGTAAGGCACCGTAAGATAATACCATAGAAGTTGCGATTATAGAGGAGGCCACCCATAATGATGTAACGAGAGACCTTTTTAAGAAAGGCACGTTGTCCATTACGAGTGAGGTCGGGAGGCAAGATGGAGAGGGAAAGGTAGTCTGAATATTATTTATACCAAAGGTCACTTGGGTCAGAGGTGGTGGTTTTGATGGAGTAAATTTCATGACGTAAATAAGAGAGTGATCGGAGTCTTTGTATTACGACCAAGATTTTGGAATCAGCAGGCGAAGCGGGTATTTGAGAAGCCAAGCAGGCCATGGTATCTATAAATTTGTTGGTTGAACGAGGAATGGTTTGAAGTTCGTAATTGAATCGGCGGGCGGTCAAAATTATGTCCACATGATGTTTATACTTTTGAAGTATCTCATTATGACACTAGTATATACCATTGACTTGGTTTATGACCAATTGAGAATCACCAAAGATGTTGATTGATTTAACATCTAAGGCATAGGCAGCTTGGAGACCCAATACGGGTGCTTCATATTCTGCAATATTGTTTGTACAATCAAAATCAAGCTTGAAAGACAAAGGCATGGGTTCACCATCAAGCAGAATGAGGATAACAACAACCCCACCTCCACGCTAACACTTGGACCCATTGAAGAAGAGTGTCATTTTATAAGCAGGTTTGTTTAGGGAAAGGGTAGCAATTGACTCATCTAGAGAGTCAAAGTTAGAAGGTTGATCTCTGGAAATAGGTGCGTCGGCCAATTGGTTGGCGATAGCTTGGCCCTTGATGGAATTTTTATGGGTGAATTCGAGGTTGAGGTCAGCCAAAAACATAAGCTAGCATGCAACTCATTGATTCTGGTAGGGTTTGGCATACATGAAGAGTAAAGGGTCGGTGTTGGTCACAACATAGGTTTTGTGGTTGAGTAGGTAATGTCGGAGTTTTTGGCAACAAAAACTAAGGCCAAGAAAAGTTTTTCTGCATGGGTGTATCGGGTTTCATAGTCCAAAAGAGTACGGCTGATGTAATAAACTACCTATTCACTGTGTTGTTCATCACGATGAGCGAGCATGGCCCCCAAGGAGTGATCGGTAGCTGAGATGTAGAGGTAGAAGGGTTGATCGTCCTTAGGTGGAATGAGCACGGGTGGTTGGAGAAGGTATTGTTTTAAGGCCTCAAAAGCTTTGTGGCAATCATCATCCCATTTAAAGGAGACATCCTTCTTGAGAAGATGATGAAATGGTTGACACCGATCAAAAAATTGTGAAATGAAGCGGTGAATAGACTACAACTTGCCTTGCAAGCTACAGAGTTGCCTAAGATTAGTGGGTGGAGGCATTTCAAGAATGGCCTTGAATTTAGTAGGGTCAACCTCTATACCACGTAAGGAAACGATAAACCCTAGGAGTTTTCCCAAGAGAACCATGAAGACACACTTCTTAGGCTGAAGGCGAATGCAATATTTAATGAGGCGGTCAAAGATGGTTTTTAGGATGGCGAGGTGCTCAGAGCGGCATTTAGATTTGGCCAGGAGATCGTCCACATAATCTTCTAATATATGATGCATGATGTCATGGAAGATATAAGTCATAGCCCGCTAATAGGTGGCACCAACATTTTTAAGGCCAAAAGGCATGACTCAATAGCAAAAGGTCCCCCAAGGGGTGATGAATGTGGTTTTGTGTTGATCCTTTGGGGCAAGCAAGATTTGGTTATAACCCGAGAAACCATCCATGAGTGATAGCATCTCGTGACCAGCGGTAAGGTCAACCAATTGATCAATACCGGTAGAGGAAAGTCACCTTTTTAGTAGGCTAGGTTAAGGTCACGGAAATCTATGCAAATGTGAAGTCCCCCTGTCACCTTAGTGATAGGGATGATGTTAGAAATCCACCTGGGATAATCAATGGGTAAAATGAAGGACACAAAAAGAAGGCGTTGAAGTTCTTCTTTGACCATAAGCACAATGCAAGGGTGCATTTTCCTCAGCTATTGTTTTATGGGTTTGGCATCGGGAATAGTTACGCTATTATGGACCACTATGATGGGGTCAATACAACATATTTGTGTAACACCAAGCAAAAACATGGTTATGGTTTTTGAGAAAATAAGTGATGGCTTCTTGTTTAGCGAAGATCTAAAGATTGTCGATCTTTAGAATGTGTGGGTCATCCTGAGTATGAATGTTGATCTTGATAGTAGATTCATTCAACATGGTTTGTGTCTCGATGGTAACAACCAATGAATATATGATTCTTACGCACCAGGTAGGTGAGTATAGATTCATCATCCTAGCATTGAACGAGCGTTAATAGAAACTATATCATCATCGATCATTTCAGGATACAGGAAGGGAAGAGAGGAAGGAGTCTTGCCCTCACATTGATAACTCAAAGGCCCCGAGGAGATGGTGTTTATGAAAAAAAAAGGTAGGAGGAATGGATTCTAGATCCATTAACTCTGTCGGCGAAGGTGGTGAAGAAGGTGGAGCGAGTGAAGAAGGTGGAGAAGGGCTGATGTCCTCAATGAGTTCAATGCGGGCCTTCTTGGTAGGTGGTTCAACAAAGCCGATACCACTATGGTCGTTATGTTTACGGGTAGTACATGGAATAATGGTATGGCGGCCTTTCTCGTAAAAGCTAAAACCAAAACCCTTCCATGCACATTGGTGCAGGAAGGTGTGGGCGAAACGGCGATTGGTGAGTGATTACAGGTCAGCAAAACATGGGTGGGTTTATGACGGTGGTTCAGGTGTGTAAGTGGTAGTATCAAGTCCCCCATAGGTGAGGTTGGTACGAAGGTGGGGAGGATTGTACAAGAGACGTTCTCCTATGCGGTGATCATAGCGAGGGTGTTGGTGAAGACATTCATACTCTTGTGGAGTAGGGAATGTATTGACACTATATAGGCGATACTCCCCTAGAGTGAGGCATTGAAAAATGTCTTCCAAGGATCGGTGGTTGTGTTATCCCATTTTTTGAGTTTACGCCAAAAATGAGATAACCCTAAGAAATTTTTGGAGCTGATTTTCTAAGGATCACCTCTCAGAGAGAGATAATCGAGTTTTTGGTTTCACAAGCAAGACAACATGTGTTTTGGGTGCTTCATGTCGTGTGTTCCTCGAAACCCGAAACCCGCATCAAGTAAAGCGAGTCGGGTTTGCGGACCTTCCAAGCATCGGAACATGCCTTCATCAAAACATGCTTCATGTCGCATGTCTTCCGATCCCCGAAGCCCGATTTACTCCTTTGTTTCGGGTTTCCCGGGTCATCAAACATGATGCTTCATGTCGCATGTTTCCCGCAACCCGAAACCCGAATTGCTCTAAAATCCTTTGTGTCGGGTTTCCGAATATCCTAAGCATGCTGACATGGCATTTATGCCGAGTTGTCGGGTAGTTGGCACGTGTCAACTGAAGTGTATTAAATGTGGATTTTCTTATATATATTCGGATTTCCACGTCATTTTTACCAGACATACTTTTTACCTCATGGATTTTCGCGCATGCATCTTCGACCCAGAAACCCGACTCACCTCTGTGCCCGATTGCATTGCTCATTTTTTATCATTTCTTGTTCTGATTGAAGGTATTTTTCTTCATTCTTTGTTTATGGTTTTTGTGGAATAATTGTGTAAGGAATTCTTCCAAGTTTCTTATCAGGGTTGTTGAGGTTTTATCTTTTCCATTTTGGGGGTTGTTTTCTAAAATTAGGTTTGTGTTTTAGGGTTACCCCTTTTGGAATTATCACTTTGTTTATTCCTTAAAGATGTCATTGTAATTAAAAATATATTGGGGATATCAACAGTGAAGGAAAAACTTGCATGTTTCAACTCAACAAATACCCTATTCCCTCTTCTCGGGTTTCGCAGGGTGCTTTGCAGTGTTCAAAACCCATAGTATATCGAAAGTTTAAAGTGTCGGGTTTTCGAAGTCTCCGGCATCCTCCCAGCGTGTCGGGTTATTTCAAATCTCTGGCATCTCCAGTGTGTCGGGTTTTCCGAAGTCTCCGATATCTCCAATGTGTCGGGTTTTCCGAAGTGTTCAACATCTTCTGATCTCCGACACTCTCCTCTGAAATTCCTCATGTCGGACCCTGGTCCATCACAAGATAAGACTGAAAAATCAGGGAGGATGAAGTACAAGTTCAAGAAGGTGGAGTCTCCCTCCTACATTGACTGTAATTACGACATCCGGGATACAGAGCTCGGAAACATAGATATGGAGGATTTTTGGAATAGGGTCAAGAGCTCTTCTCAAACTCCATGGATGAAATCAATAGTTGACAGTGGTCTACCTCTTGCAGCAGGTTTCCCTATGTCCGCTCAGTGCCCTGAGTTCATCTTAGCCTACGCTTCGAATTATGACTCTACTTCTTGTTCTGTGAAAACCAGGCGGGAGAAGTTGTAATCAAGTTGGACGGAGGTTACTTCGATGACCTTCTCAAGCTGCCTAATTTTGAGGAATATGGAGAGGTGGATATCAAGTCAGCTCAAAAATCTTGGGACAATGATCAGGAAGATTGCATTAAGCACGTGAATAAGAAGTTCCTAATCAAATCCAAACCGGTTGTTTCCAGGTTCCCAAGACTTGTTCCCAGAAGTGATTTCATTCAGGAAATCAATGATATCATTACTCTGTTGAGTCGGGTTTTTGGTTTTCCCGAATCAAATGTTTTCCAAGGATGGATGTATCAGTTCATGATCATTATTAAGAATAATCAACAGGGAATTGATTGGGGTACTCTTATCGAATGAGATAGATTCTCAAATGACAACAATCTGTCTACGGGAAAAAGTTCTATATGTCTTCATATGTCACCTATGCAACTGGCAAGTCGGCATGAGAAACTATCCCGGTTGGACACCAAGGGGAACAAGACAGTGGACCATGTTTATCAGTATTTTCCTCAGCTGACAAGAAAAGGGTTCAAGATCAATTTAGAAGGGTAAATGACACCTTCTTTTACGAGAACATCTACAGGTTAAACCCTGAATTAAGGAAAATGAGAGTCTCAGATGAGGCATGGGCTGAAGTTTCAAAATGGGGTTGTGTCTTCTTGCAATTTAAGAAGTTCACATATCTTCGAGTAGTCATGTACCCAGGGGATCCTTTCCATTTTCCCAGATATCCAGGGGACAAACTAATCTTGATGGAGTTGGTTAGGTAATTGTTGGATTTTCACAAGTTCCAACAGAGTAAACACAAGGCCGTTGTATCTTTCCCAATTTCTATTGGAAGGTATACTTGTTCGACAGTGGTGAAAGCCAAGAATGTTGTCCATGAGCTTCAAGATAAGTTGAAGAAGCACATGAAGCCCCGAGACGGGTTTGATTTTCGAGGAGTCCTCAAGGCATATGGAACTCTACACCTGCACATACCAAGCATAGAGGACATCTGGATTGATTTACGTGATGAGGTTGTTGTCCAAAGAAAAGATCATAGCAGATTGACACTTGCTAAGATTCAAACACTTGAGCTCGCTAACATACCAGATGGTGCTAGCGATAATGAAAGTGTTCTGGATCCTTCCTATGATGGATTGAATGAAGATCGATATGTTTTCCCACCTATTGATTGGTCCGTCAGTGAAAAAGCCTCCGTTACGGATAGATCAACCCTGATTCTTGCACGCACCAAAGCATGGCTCGCCTCTTGGGGAATGAGTTTTAAGGATGATAATTTTTCAAAGTTGGTTACTTTGCAAAGGCGGGGCCCTCCAAAAAGGGAAAGGAAAAAAGATCTTCTAAAGGACCTATAAAGGTCAAGTTTGTCAAGAAGAGAAGAGAAAGAGAAATCTCTTCCATTGTTTCTCCAGTTGAAACGGTGAATGTGCCAGAATCACCAACACCACCAGAAATAGGAGAAATTTCTTTGGAAGGAGAAGTAAACCAGCCGCTAGTTCCGTCATTTGTTGACTGTCCAACTCAAGGGACCTTATCTCTTGCATCCCAGGCTTTGGAGTCGGGATCTGCGCTTCCTCCTTCACAACCACTTCTACCTCCTCTTTCCCCATCTACTTCTTCGGTCATGGCCAGTATTTTCTCTGGACTCTCACCCCTCTCTGCTGGGACCAAAGTAATCACCAACACGCCCCCTCCTGTGCCTCTTTTTATTGAATCTGCTACCACATTGGTAACTGTTTCCCCTCCGCTAATGGATCCCTCTCCCCCTGAAAGTGTGATACCAACTTCTACAATAGTGGAAACTCCCTCTGACACGCCTCAATGGCTACTCGAGCAAACTCCGAGGAAGAGGAAGGTGATTGTACCCATACCAGCCTTTGATTTTAGCTCACTCAAGGCTTCTACTGCTAAATCAGCCAAGAAACCCAAAACAGTTTCAAGGGTTTTGGTGGATGCTTCAGGGCATAAGTTTGCAGAGATCGCCACTCCCGCGACTGACAAAACCAAAGAGGACATAACAGCCTCTGACTATCAGATAACCAGGGTGGCTCTAGGAAAAGTGACAACAGAAGGGGCACAACAGGATGCACGGGATGCTACAAACATGTTGTGCCAGAAGTTGAAGGAAACAAAAGACAAAGATAGATGAGCTTAAAGGAAAGGTGGAGCAGTTGACAGAGGTATTGCTTAAGCTCTCAAAACCCCTTGAATCCATACCATCTTCCTTTGTCCCTGTCGGATTCGATTTCTCATCAGTGCCTATAATTGAGAAGATTAATAAAAAAGGAAGGGTGGTCGATGAATGGATCCAAAGGCTGCTCCAACAGGGGAAGGAAGTGATTCAAGATGTCGTGGAAGTCTATCGATCTTTGGGAGTATTCAGAGTGATGGAGAAAAGATGGACGATGATTTCTCCCAAGAAATTGGACATCTTGATTTGACTTTCGAAGCTCTCCAGGAATCAAAGAAAACACCATCACACCTCTTGGTAGAAGAAGGCATCATCCCACATGCGGATAAGCATTTCCAGCTGACCAAAGCCATCAGGTTTAGGGTAAAGATTCTCAACGAAGCCTGTGGTAAATTGAGAGAATCAAGGGATCAATTGATTGATGGCAAAAGCGACCTGGAAGAAGAATTGCTGAAAATTTGTGCAAAAGTGTCAGTTGGAAATTCGGGCATCCTATCAGCTGACGATCTTTTCAAACAAGTCCAAGAGTCTGTTCAGCATGAACCAACTCACGGATTTGGTATTGAAATCATCGACAGGTTTGTAAAGATTGAACATTCTTTGGAGGCCTTGAGAAGACTCAGCAAAAGATTGAGGAAACTTCCCGGTAGTGCCAGTGACACTCATGAAACCTGCGAAGTTTTGAGTGATCATTCCACTGCGCCTGACGAAAACGAAATGCAAGGCATAATCCGAAGTTCCAAGAATTTCGGAACAAACAGGCTCAGCTGGAGGAAGAGAAAGATGAAGGAGCAAAAGATGACGATTCAGATTAAGTCCCGATGCGACGTGTCATTTCAATCTTGAAATTGACATGTCTTTTTCATTTCTGTTTCGTCACATTTTTGAATCATATTGTGACTTGGTCTCCTGCGTGAGAGCCAAGCAAAATAGGACTCTTTTTAAAAGACTGTTTTATAGGGTTTGTCCTATTTTCTCTCGACTCTTTTTATTATAAATAAGGGACGTTTATGCATTCCAAAGTGTGGAGATTTTTGGAACATTGGGAGCTATTGTGAAGAAGAAAAACTTTGTGTTTTCTTTTAATCATTCAAGGAATAGAACTGATACTATTTTTGCAAACTTTGTGTTGTGAGATGTGTTTTTCTTAAGATATTATTCTTATGTTCATGATCTTAGGCTATTCTTTGTTTAGCATCTTGACAATCCTAATAATTTCAAACATTATATTTGTGATCTAAAGCTCGTATGATTATTTCATGCTCTGTGTTTACTTGAAAGAAAATACGTTCCTCTCGTTTCCTTTCCACTTTGCTTCTTTCATTGTAATAATTTCCTACCCAATCCATTTACAAAAACAACATCTTCGCATCGTGTGGATATGGATTTCGGATTCTATCCCAACACCAATGGTTAGATTAGTTTGAATACTGTATATATTATTTATGCTGAGTTTTAGATTAGTAATAAACAGGTAGCCTCAACTGTCTTTGAGGAGGGATTTAATCCCATGTACTGTGGTTGAACTTCATATTTTGGATTGACAAAATATCCAACCAACAGTTGGTATATGGGTAGCTGGAATAGATGATGTGTCGGAGGTCGATCGAAGGTGGAGATACCGGATTGGGAGGTCGAGGCTCGGTCGTGGAGGTTGTGGCAGCGGTGAGAATGGAGGATGTAGGTGCGATTGAAGTAGCGGTTGCACTGGTGGGTGGAAGTGTAGGTGAAGAGGCAGTGGTCATGGAGGTAGACACTTTAATGGGTATAAGCATGTCATTGGGTCAATAAAGCATGTTGTAATTTTTGAAAAGTGAAAGGTCAACTGGAATGGTATAGGTTTGTCCTTCATGCTCAATCTTTACACGGTGATGCTTGATAAGAACCTTGCATATAATAAATCAATAAATTGTAGAAGATAATAAAACACAAGAGATATGGGGGCCAAGATGCCCTAATATCAATATATGCATAATAATACCCTTAAGGTAGGGCAACACCATACAATGCTCCTTAAGGAAGGAGTAACTCCATAATCTCCCAAGATGGGAATCCACTTCGAGGGGGACACCTCCAATATACCTCTACCAAGTAGAAGACTCAAATCATACATACATTACCCTCTCATAATGATACTCACATCCTTTAAATAGGATGGGTAACACCTAATCCCAATGTAGGCCAACCCATTACCCAATATAATTAATTCCTATGTGAGCCCATATAACTAAGGGGATGTGTGCCACATGTCGGCATCTCCATCAACCCATATACATTATATTATCATATCCCATGTGAACCCATACATATAACTAAGGGGATGTGTGCCACATGTTGGCATCTCCATCAACCCATATATATTATATTATCATATCCCAAGGTACATAGCATTTCCTCCCTCTTTGACATGTTTCATCCCCAAAACATAAGAAGAAGCCATATAATGAGTGCGCTTTAAATTATTGCACACTTGTCACCATGCTCGATCATCCAACCACCCATATGAAATCCTAAGGGGTGATGCTGCTCCAAACCTGATTCCATATTCCCTTGTACTCATATGATTCCATCCTGGTCCATATGTGTTCCTCCCCAGCATCCATGTATATCCATAATTATTATTCATGTGATTCCATGTCATATAATTATTGTTCCATTGATTCCATGTATAACCAAAATTATTACTCCTCCAATTCCCTGTATATCCGTATAGATTGCTGCCCTTGTGTGTCCTAGCATGTCTCCATGATTTTTTCCTCTCATGATGATGTGGGTGTCTATATGGTGCAACCTTAGTATGTTGAACATTATCAATCTTTTCCTCCACTTTCTTTTCCTCTTCCAACTTGTTTGCTATTTCTTTTTTCTCTTGAGTAGAGAAACTATTTTTTACTTTTTCATCATGTTCTTCATCCTCTCCTTCTGATTCATCCTTATTCCCTTCTTTACCATCTTCAAATTCATCTTCATGATCCAATTTTACATTACTTTTTCCTTGCTAAGTGTGATATCTTACAATGTAATTTTCTTTCTCTTGTACCATAATTTCATGAATTTATTTTGCACATTAATATTAACTATTCCCAATGTTTCTAACCAAGGATATCCGAGAACAATATCCATACCATCCATATCTAAAGCATACAAATCTGAATGTAAAACATATTTATCCATAGAAAGCTTTAAATCTTCAAAAACTTGAATATGCTTACCATCCATTTGAGATTCCTTGATATGCTTTGTTTGCACATGTAGATTTTGAGCTACATCCATATTGATGAAGTTATATTTGCTGCTAGAGTTTATGGAAACAATTACCTTTTTCCTTTGAATGCACCCTTCAAACTGAAATATTGAAGCTTCCTTCCTTAGAGATGCACTATTCTTGTATAGCAGCTTCATCATCAACATTTTCTTCTTCTGCATCATCAACATTTTCTTCTTCTTCTTCTTCTAATGTTGCTTCTTCTTCTTCTTCTTCTTTTTCTTCTTCTTTTTTAACAAAATTGTGTTTCTTTTTTGTTTCCCATCTAGCTAAGAAAATATCCTCCATTTCCTCCCAATCCCAATCTAATAGATCTATATCCAAATAAGAATACCAATGTCACGCTTTCCCACCAAGATGAAGATAAAAACAAACCCATACTAAACATTCTTCAAAATACATTTGTTTAAATTGTATCCACCATTTTTTTGCATCAATTTCCCCATTACCATAGAAAATTGGTATATCCATGATGCATAAAAATTAGGGTTTCACAAACTTACTCCTTTGACCAATATTTTACCTGATGATTTCATCAATCATTCAGCCTCAAATATGAAACCTCAAAGAAGTAACCCCTGCTAAAATTTTGAGAGATTTCCAAAAATGTAAGAAATTCAAGAAAATTCCTTAAATTGCGGCATGTGGAGCAAAATACCGAAAAATAATAAAACTGAAATAACTCACAAAATAGATTCAAAATTTCAAAATTTCATTAGTATCACCTTTAAATATATTACCATCAACCCAAAAAAATTATTTCCTAATTCATCATTATTCAGAAGATATAGACGAAATCGTAGAATTAGGGTTTCAACCCTAAAACGGACACAACTTTTGCAAAACAACTCCAAAAAATCTGAAATTTGGAGGGAAGATCACTTGAACTATGTATCCACTCCCCACAAAAATATCTAGAAAAATTCCAATTCGATCTCCAGATATAGACAAATCACCAACATTAGGGTTTCATCCCACAAATTGTCCTGGATCACTGCTCTGATACCACTTGATAAGAACTTTGCATATAATAAATCAATAAATTGCAGAATATAACACAAAAAAAGAGATATGGGTGGGCCAAGATGCCCTAATATGCAATATATTTAGAATAATACCCTTAAGGTAGGGCAACACCATGCAATGCTCCTTAAGGAAGGAATAACTCCACAATCTCCCAAGATGGGAATCCACTTCGAGGGGGACACCTCCAATATACCTCTACCAAGTAGAAGACTCAACTCATACATCCATTACCCTCTCATAATGATACTCACATCCTTTAAATAAGATGGGTAACACCTAATCCTAATGTAGGCCGACCCATTACCCAATATAATTAATTCCTATGTGAGCCCATATAACTAACTAAGGGGGTGTGTGCCACATGTCGGCATCTTCATCAACCCATATACATTATATTATCATATCCCATGTGAACCCATACATATAACTAAGGGGATGTGTGCCACATGTCGGCATCTCCATCAACCCATATATATTATATTATCATATCCCAAGGTACATAAAGCAGATGCAAAGTGGAAGGAACACAACCCACGACACGAATCCGTGGTCTCAAGCAAGCAACAAGTTATACTTGAAATTTCCCTCTAAGACGTAAAATAAGTCCGAATAAGTACGGGGGCCATGCAAACATGGAGGATGACGGTGCAGTATAGAGGTGATAGCGTCGGTGAATAAACACAACATGATGGGATGTTTATGCATGCAATTGTCGGTATGCGCATTTGAGCGAATGCATGGGAGAAGATGATGTTAATGCTAGCACCCCATCAATCATAACACACCGTACATATATATCATCGATGTGGACAGAGATGAAGAGAGCTAGATCTGGGTCATCGATTTGGTGTGGTGTGATCTCTTCATCGAGAAAACTAAGGGAGGCTACCTAGTGAGTAGGCGGAGGTGCAGATGAAGGTGATAATTTGGTGAGAGAGGCTACATGATGGGGTGTAATAATGGAGGCTACGGGTGTAGGTTCATTGGGTAAAACCTCAATAGATTGAAGGACCTCCATGAGAGCTTAACGATGGGATTCTGAGGTTTAAATGAGGTCATATAGGGAAATTTTGAGGGGGGATTGGTGTAGTTGTTTAAGCATTGCACAATGTGTAACCCCATTAGAAATAGGATATGTGGGGCCACGGATAGTGATTTTAGGTGTGGGTGCAGATGGTATGTTGGGTATAGGATTGGTTGGTGGTTGGTTGCCTTTTCCTTGCCTTTGTCCTTCTGAGCACGGGTAGCAATGTGGATCATGTTGATTTGAGGCGGAGAGGTAGGTGAAGTAGGTGAGCCATGAAAAGTATAGTGACAAGAGGGGAAAAAGCCAAGTGGCGGGAAGGAACCTTGTGAGATGAGTTGAGCACACCGACATTTGGGTGGAGATTTGGCGAGTTCTCTGATGTGAACCATGTTAATTTTGAATCTTGGGGGTGGCTCTAGGAGTTGTGGGGGTGAAGGTCTGGGTCGTTGAGTAGGCAATGAGGGAAGAACTGTGGGAATGGGTGTTGGTGAAATGGGGTCCTCATTGAGAAGGTCATCATCATCAAAGTTTCCTTCAGGAGGATACAACTGGAGGAGAACGGTTTTCAAAGCCTTGTTGTTCTCTACATTGTGCCTTGGCACACGATGGTAGGCACAAATTTTGGTGTCGTCAAACCCTTTGGTTTGGGTTTGAGAGGGTCATAAGGTCTGAGCGGCGGTAATGTGATGATAGAAGTCTCAAGGAGGTTAGTTAAGATTTTGGCATAGGATCCCGCTAGTGGATCACAATGGGAAGTGAAAGTGGGTTTGGGTATAGGTGTGGCTGACTGTAGAGGAAGGGTCTTTGCATGAGGGGGAGTGGGTCGAGCTATGGTTTTAGGTGTTGGTGTGGTCTTGGGTGTTGGTCGTGTTTGCTTGGGTAGGGGTATGGTAGATGAACTGGCAGGAGAGTGTGTGGTTGTTTTGACTACCTTATTGGAGGGTAGCGGATTTTTGTCTTTAGGTTGCACCTTCTTGGGTAAAGGTGATATGGGCACATGAGATCTAGAGGGAAAAGCAGATGGGGAAGAGGGCGAGTTACCCACGAGGATAACTGAGGTGTTGTGAAGGTAGATGGCACAGTCATGCAGGGGGTGTGAGGGAAAGAGACTGAAGTGTAGTGGGTAGTGAAGAAGTTACCGATGGTATTGGAGGAATGGGTGGTAAAGATGCTGCAAATGCGGGAGTAAGTCGTGTCGGGTGCTTAGGTATGTTAGAGGTTTGCGAGGGAAGAATGGGCTATTGTGTTTTTGGTTTACCGGTGGGTGGAGGTTTCTTAACCGTGCTGGAAGGGTGAGGTCCTAAGACGGATAAAAAGGGTGAAGGTGATGAAGGTGTGATTGGCGAGGTTGGAGTATGAGTTCTACGGGATTGGCTCTTCTAGTTGGGTGTCGGATTAAGCTTGGTGTTGGTTTTGGAGGATGTAGCTAAATCTAATTTGATGGGTGGATGAGTAAGGCTGGTGGTTGGGATGACCCCTAAGGTAGTAATAGGTTTAGGCGAGGAAGATGATGTAGGTGTAGGTTTGGATGTAGATGCATTGTGGGTTATGGGTAGGGGTGTGAGTTGAGCCATGAGTGGTATCGTGGTGGAATTTGTGATAGTTGTGGTTGTGTTTGGTTCGATTGGCTGAAATATTTTTGGGTAGATAGTGGAAGTGTCAGCAAGTGACATCTGCATTTGTGTTGAGACAGGAAGCAGAAGACGCCCCCAAAGTAAGGCTCTATCCACATAATCTAGGTGATCGGCTAGGCGTGAAAAAGGCACTATTGTAGGTGAGGTTGATGAGGATCCAATGGCAATTCCCGTAAAATGTGTCTTAGAAACGGGAATTTTCTCACTTCATCTTTTGTGGGTAAGAGAGCCGAAAGTAAGTCCGTAGGATCTTGGGTAACTAATGGAGAGTGGTCACCTAAAGGTAAAGACATTTTTACTAGATTTTTGATAGGTGGAGGAGATGATGGGTTCTCTTTTGTGGGTGGAGGAGATGATGGGTGCTCCTCTGTGGGTGGAGGAGATGATGGGTGCTCCTTTATGGGTGGAGGAGATAAACAAGCCTCTTCCGCAGGGACGGAGATGTACTACGGGTGACGGATCTCTAGGTGGAGAAGCCAAAGGTGAAATGATCTCAATGTTAATAGGAGGCTCCTTCACGGTGAGGAAGGGGATGAAGGGTGTTCCTTTGTGGGTGGAGGAATAGGTGAGGTGGGTTCAAGTGCAGGTAGAGGACTTCGGCTAGGATTTCCTCTATGGAAGGAATATGGGGTAATTGGGAAGCGACGAGTGTGTCGCTGAAAATAGCATGGACCTCGTGGGTATGGCTATCATGCATTGAGGTCTCTCTAGGTTTGATCAAAAGAAGGGGCATGATTAGGAAATGGTTTCTTGAAGATGTGTAGGTTTTGATTGGCGGTGCATTAGGATTATCCAAGGTTAACTCGCATTTCTCGAGCATTTCTTGGACAATGTTTTTAAAAGTGATGCAATTGTCGTCACTATGACCTTTTACTCAATGATAGTTGCAGAAGTCGTGTTCTTTGTACCACGCGGGTGTGGGGCGAGAAGGGTCAAAACCAGTGTGTGGTTTTATAGGAGGAAGAGTGATGGCCCCAGCTTTAAGGAGCTTTTCTAAGATATAAGAGTAAGGCTCCCCAATTGGGGTGTATTTCCATTGTTCCCATCTGAATTGAAAAGTCTGGATAGGAGAAAGATTAGATGAGGGGCTAGCTGATTTGATGGATGAGCTGGGCCAGCTTTAAGTACCACTTTGCATTAGTGCGCTTCCTTGGCTTTTGAATAATTATTCTGTGGTTTCAAGAAGAAGAGGTATCATTCGATTTGAATGTCAAGTTCTTATTGCGTAGTTGGATTTTATTTTCTTGATGGCCCAAATCTCTAGCTTTCATGCCATGGTGAATGCTTCATCGAAGGTTCGGAAAGTCTAGACCTGCAGAGTCGGCGAGGTATGTCTAGCATAAGCCTGCGTGAAGAGCTCTATGAGTTTGATTTGTGGTAGTTGGAATGTGATTTGATTGATTGGGCTACACCAATGAGCAACAAAATCTGCAATAGATTCGTCATCATACTAACGCGTAGAGTAGAGGTCAGTCATGGTAACCTTCTTAACGACATTAATGGAGAAGTGATCTAAGAAGGCTTGGGCTACCTGATTAAATGAGAATATAGAGTGTCTAGGTAACCCACTATACCAATCTAATGCGGGTCCAGTCAAAGACATGGGAAAGGTCCTCATGAGTAAAGCATCATCATGGGTGATCAGATAAAACTTGTGTTTGAAAGACCGCAAATGTTGTTGTGGGTCTTCTTTTCTATTGAAATGGTTGAATTTAGGCATTTCCCAATGCATGGGATATGGACGGATAGGAATGGATGGGTGTATAGGCTCATTACAAATCTCATCGTAGATGAGAGTGTTGTGGGAGCTAGAAATCGATGCCTCTAACGTCAGCATCTTGTCCATCATTAACCTGATTAATTCGTTGGTAGGCTGTGATTACTGGGTACCTCCTATAGTGTAAGGAGGTTAATGTTAGACATATGATGGAGGTGGCATTCTTGTATATGGAGATGTCGTTTAGGTAGATTGAAAAGGAGGAAGTGAAATCGGGGGTACGTACCCAAAATGAATGATAGATGAAACGGAGGTCACTTTGATATTACGTATATGGAGGTGGAAGGGCCATGGTGGCCCTAGTGGCAATGGGGGATAAGGATTGTGGAATAGAAAGAACAACGTTTTGAAAAGGGGTAGGGGTCACCGACACCGAGGGTGGTTGTGTAGCTACGGGTATATGTGAAACAATAGGCATGGATGAGGTTATGTTCGGTGGTGGGTGGAATAGATGTTATAGGTTATGAGGTTATGTTATGTTCGGGTGGTATATTGGATGTGGTGGGTGCGATAGATGTCACACACGCGGGTCATAGCAGGTATAGGGCCCAATCCGAAAACGACCGGGGCAAGGTAGATGCCGGCAACGAGATCCGAGGGGGATGGAGTAGAGTAGGAGGTGTCGGGGGATAGATACGGGCATGTTGTATATCAACTGACCTGAGGCATCTCGAGTGGATGAGTGGGAAAGATAAAACTGCAAGGCAGAAGGTTTATGGTCAAGAAGTCGTGTGAACTCCTCGTCTCCTGTGGCGATAGTGATAGGTTGGGTAGGATCCATGGGTGATAAAATAGGGTGGTGAAGGACTAGGTGGGAGTGATTGAAGACTGGCATGGAATATGAGGGCGTTTGCTTGGCTTCGGTTCATCACCATGTGAACAAGTACTGACGTGGTAGGACTACTTTCTGTAAATGACACAGAAATACAGTAAAAGTAGGAAAAAAACAAGCGGTGGTAGGTGAATTGGAGTTAAGATGTCAACTAGAAAATTTGCATAGGCTAACCGATGCCGGTTAGGGTAAACTGACGCTGGTCACAGTTAACCGTTGTCGGTCACTGTGGAGAATGGACAGTTTGTAAAAACAAGGTAAAAGGTAAATAATTTGCCAAGTATGCAAGTTGTTGATGGAGTTTACCAGGAAAATGAATATGATAAGAGTGACAGGGACTCTTAATAGCAAAGAAGGTGAAACAAGTGTCCTTTTTGGTAGGTTAACGAAAAGAACAGTAAACCGACGCCGGTTGGGTGAAACCGATGACGGTCAGAGGATAACTGACGATGGTCGCTAGACCGACACTGGTTATTGTGAAATTGAAACAACAATGAAGAAAATGTGGTTGTGAGTTAAAATTAGATGTGGAATCAAACCCAGAATTCTAAGAATGATGAGAATATGGTCCAGGCACACTCAGATGAAGTGGATACACCAACTGTGATGAGGAGCATGCAAAGGGAAATAAGAAAATGAAGAACGAATCCTCTCACCTCAAAACATAAGCCAGTGCAGAAACACTAAGAAAAATACGATCCTAAGAGTGATTTTTCTATTATGTTTGTTTAGCTTATGTTATTTAAGGACTGACTCATGAACTTTAGAATAGAATTTTTGGTGAGGATGGCTTCCTACGAAGAAGGAGATCTATAAGGAAAGGTTTCGGTTAGTTATGTTATGGCGGGGCGGGCCATCCTCGATGGGGTACCTAGACGAGAGATAATCAATGGGGGTGCCTTTGTCGTGATCGTGTGATCACCTACGCCTTCTTCCGGGTGAGATTTTGTTTAAGAATGTGTCTATATTTTTAATTTTGTGATGTTTGGTAAGACTCAGAGAGAGAAAGAGAAAGGAAGTGCTTTTCTATGATTCGTTTGTCAACCATCAGTTGGGCATGACTTCCAACGTATAGGTTGCCCTCAATTAATGTGAGCTAATGCAGAGAAGCAAAATGAAATGAAATGATTTTAAACCCAAATTGAAATGTTGAATTCAATGACACAAAAAGATGAACAGGAGAAGGGATGCTCTTTCACTAATGTGATACTAATGAAAGGGAAGAAGTGTTCTTTTTAAAGCACCAAAATACGATTGCTTTTAGAAAATAGAAGAAGAGAAGGTTCCAGGGGAGAAATTTTAATGTAAGAACCTTTTAGAAAGGAAACAAACATGCAACTTTTCACCTAGAAATGAAAGAATGCAAAGAACCCCGAATGGGTCCCACCGGCATGCCAAAATGTTTCACCTGATTCTAGAGCGTTTCTTCGAATGTTGACTGAAATAGATAAGGGTAAAGGGCTAGGAGGAATACATGTTAGAATGCTAGTTGTAGGTTGTTGCGTGCATATGACTTCTTGATCCACAACTGATCATGAGAGCTTCTTTTTTGCTTGGAGGAACTACCTAAATGGAAAACAAGACCACCAAATGAAAGTTAAATAGTATATGCAGTGGACTGCCTAGCGTGTGCTAGATCCGAGAAGTGTGATACTTCCTAGATGGTTGTCAATCCATTGTTTTAAACAACTTAATGCTAACAATAAAGGAAATCCTACTATAGTTAAAATGATTTAGGTATCTCATTCATCTACAATAAGCGAATTCGTTCACAATAGGCTAAGCTATGACTGAATTTGAAGGTCAAGGTCTCTGTCAGAGTACGAGGTATTGGTTAGGGTCAGGTTAGGTTGTTTTGGGTATTAGGTAGAGAATGGAAGCTCTGTTCTTGGTTTCTAGGATCAAAAACACAAGACCAACATCGGTCTAGTATGACCGATGTCAATTTAGGTTAACAGCGCGACAGGTTGTGGGTAACCGGCGTCGGTATGGTTGTAGTACAGAAACTCAATAAAAACTTGGTGGGGTGATAGATCTGAGGCTAGATGGAAATGGAAGGGCAATGGCAAGGTTCGTGTGGGTCTTAGGTATGCACATGAATGATTAAAATCCGGTATGGGTAGTTCAAGGGTGTGGATAAAAGGATGGTCAAGTTTGCATGGAGGTAAATGGTGGTGGAATGAAATGGGAGCAAAAACTAATAACATAAGTAAAAGATTCTACCAAATGATAAATGGACAAGGGTTGGTTAACAAAGCACTTACTGTTTGTACGAGCTTGATGTCTGGTTGGCAATAATGGGTGATCAAATGGAAGGAGCTTGATGTGGTGCTGATGCTTCCCTGGATGCTCCTGTGAAGGCAGATAGCTCTATGGGTGCTTTTGATGCTAGCTATGGGCGCTCTGATGCGTGTATGAATGCTCGTTATGCTTGCATGCAGCTCTGGTTTCGTATTTTGTTCTCAAAAGATGTGTCCATCTTTCGAAATGTGCCAACCTCGAAATAAGGTTGTTTTGGGGGTTAAATGGTAACCGACGGCGGTTCCTGGTTGACCGGCGGTGGTTTAGGGTAACCGGCGTCAGTTAGGCGGGATTTCCTAGGTTTACTAAACTAGGCAGATCCCCTTGATTTTCTGGGATCTCGTTCGTTTTTGCCCCGCGGATTAGAATGGAAGCTTCCTTTCTAATAGACGGGAATGTAATTAGAGGGAAGGCTTTGATTTTTAGGGTTTGGGTAGGTCTTAGTTAGTTATGGCAACATACTAAGAATAGGTCTTAGAGTGAGGTGGCTAGATGAGGTGTATAGGGGGTGGATGTGTGGGCATTATCTCAATTAGGATATTTAAATAATAAATATTGTGAGATAATGAGTTAATTTAGTTAAATTAATATTAGAGTGGGGTGAAAGGGGCCATGGTTAGGTGAATGTATTCAAAGTGTTTATTTGACAAGGGACCAAGGGGAGTGTGACCCAATTTTTGGTGTCTACACCGCCAAACAAAGAGAGACCCACCGAATTCAAGCGGGGATGTTGCAGAACAAGCGGTAATGGTTTTTGGGTCATAACTTATGTTCTAGAGCTCCATTTTCAACGAGATTTATTGTATTCGCTTCATTTCTTCAAGGGCTTCCCGATCGCACATGGAGTTGTGGGGTTAGGAGTAGTTTTGGAGGAAAAACCATGAGAGCTCAAGAAAGACAGGGAAAACGGGCGATTACTTGTTTTGAAGCACCCAACCACCTTACATACCCAAATTAAAAGCTCGAGATGATGTCCATGCCTTTGCCTACAAATGTTGATGGCATGTTGCGAGAGGAAGATGGTTGTTTGTCTCATGGAGTTAATGGCGACAAGATTTTTGGGTTGTGGATTTGGATCTATTCATTGCAAATTCAAACTCCAAATCCGAATTATTTCCCTCCCATATCTCCCTCTCTTCCATTCTCACATTCTATAAATATGAGTGTTTGTGCATGTTTTGCAAGTTCCTTTATGCCAAATTTGCATGCTCTACCTTGGAGCAACGCATTCTCTCGCGTTCAAACCTCCGCAAATTCACATTTTGGTTGAGATATCTAACCTCTGCTTTGTAAACGTGATGTTTGCTTACTGAATGTAATACATCTGTGGTTATTTTCCCTTCAAATGTTCTCTATTTGTTGTGGATGTTTACCCTCATGTTTTCCATTAAGTTTTGTTCATTCATGTCTCTCAAAACTCTATGTTTCCATTAAAATCTCTGCATATGTGGTTGTTTTGTGTCTTTATGGTCGGATTTGAATCCTATCTTAGTATTGGTGCATCATTGTTCTTTCATTTTGTAACGTTTCTTCCTTTCCTTTCAACCTTAGACCTTGTATGCTTTAGTTTTAGTTTTAGATTTAGTTGTAATTCGAGTAGTTAAGCTAGTGTGCGTTGAGCTAGGAGAGAAGGAACCAACCTTCTCTAGAGGTTTGTCTTAAGGGGCAAAGTCGACACTTTGAAGACAATCCCATGTTAACCAAAAGTTTTGTTGTTCTTTCATGATCATTCAGAGGGTGCAACTTTTGCATGTTAATTATGGCATGCACAGTGGGACGTATTGAAGGATTTATTTCCTTTTCACTAGGAGTTTGATGTGTATCTTGGTGATATCCAGGTCTTTGGAGGCTCTACTGAGAATGCATCAAACCCCAAATATTACATCAATGGTTCAAGCAAAACTTAAAACCTCCTTTGAGAGTATGCCATGTACGTAATCCACAAATCAATGTAATTAATGTTCCAATTATATGATTTCCTCTCTAATTTTTCTTCATATTGTTTCCACATACATAAATGACACTTCTAAATTCTCATTTAGATTGTGTAGACACCCAAATTTGATCATTTGGAATTTGGTAATGTTGGTTTTGATTTATATCCATTATGCACAACTCGTATGCATAAACTATGCTCAGTTTCGCTATCATATCCTATCCAAAAGCTTACAACAAGACAAATCCCTCATCCTACCGCTCGACACCTACAAGATGACTTCTATGTGTCATAAACATTGTATGGCTCTTATACACATGTACGACCCTCTCCAAACCATTATTTCAACTATCAACCCTACAGGAATATCCTATCCAAAGGCTTACAATGGGACGAACCCCTCATCCTACTACTCAGTCACCTACAAGATCACTTCTATCTATCATAAACATTTTATGACTCTTATACAGCCCTCTCAAAACAATTATTTCAATTGTCAACCCTATACAACAAAACCATCTAGTAGGGACAGAATCAACTCGATGATGATGTCCCATGTTATACGATTATGTCCTTGGCACTCTAATAGTCAAATTTTCAACTGAACATCTTTCCATGAGTAAACATTTCCTTTTAAGTCAGCATTAGTGCAAAACATTTCCCTTTAAGTCGGCATTAGTGCAAAACATTTCCCTTTAAGTCAGCATTATAAACATAAGTTAAACCCACTAATTTACTCACTTTACACTAGGGTTTCACCTACCATTTATCAAGAGATCATTTAGAACACACCTATCAAGCATCAAGCAGGCTGTCATATTCCCCTATTACAAGAGCATGCACTAGGCAGCCTTTTTCTTTAGGTCAGCATTAGTGCAAAACATTTCCCTTAAAGCATTATAAATATAAGTTAAACCCACTCATTTACTCGCTTTACACTAGGCTTTCACCTACCACTTATCAAGAGTCCATTTAGAACACATCTATCAAGCATCAAGCAAGCTGTTCTATTCCCCGTATTACAAGAGCATGCACTAGGGACATGCCTATGCAAATATGAAGCATTCTAAACCAAGTCAAAAGCTAGCATTATCAAATCCAAAGCATTCAAAGCCAAGTCAAAACAAGCAATATCAAATGTCAAAGAACCTAATGCTAGCCACATACATATAGTTGAAAATAACACAATTGCACTTCCAATAGGTGGGAGAACTATGTGGGTTTTGATGCCCTCTCCAGGGATTACTATGTGGGCAGCACAAGGGCGCTTCAACCCAAACTGCTAACCATTTTTTACTGGACTTTCAAGGAGCTAGGGTATTAAAAAGCGAGGACGTGTTTAAGCAATACACGCATATCTTCTAAATCCAAGATCGCACATACAGTCACATATTTTTTTGTCACAAAAGGTCATATACAATGACATCCATTTTTAGAGTGGGACAGAACTATCAGACTCAAAACATAATCAACTATTGATTTTGTCACTAACCAATTTCGTCCCAGGGCAAACACATCCAGTTCAAGAGACTAACCAGCCGTATCAATATTCTTTCGTGTTTCTCCCAATCTCAAAGCACATATCAGTTGTCAAAGTACAGAAAAGCTAAATGCACTATCTTCTTGTGATGTACCATGTTTAGCATGTGCCTTAATTGATAAAATATCTTATTATTCGCGGCATATCGTATATGTACTTTAATGTTTAATTTAGCAATATGAATATACATCATTTCCATATTTCAACCTATAAGTTGGTGTTTTACATATTCTTAAATTCCAATTCAGGGTTAAATCAATTGTCGTCCCTCATACCCCATAGGGTATGCATAATTATTATTCAACAAGGTGTACAACTCTGCCCCCACCTCCCTCTTGTCCTGATCCAAAAATAACCTCCACTAGGATTACTGAATCTCTTTGTTTGGATTCTCTGCTACTGGTCATGAAGCTTACTTTGGTATGTGTCTATTTTTTTCGTTGATTATGTAGCTACCTCCTTTCCTCTAAAATTCAAATTTATGTTTGTAAATTGGTCACACCTACTAAGAGTGGGTTCACTCGATAGATTTACCGATGTACAACTTAATCCATTACACCAAAAACATTGACAGAATGCAGGAACACAAGCAGCTTGAGCAAACATCATTGCATTAGTCTGTCTGCAAGAAACGAGTGGCCATTAATAAAAAATTGGTCATTTGTTGACATGGTTTGATGGTCTCAGCTTCTTTTAATTATGGATAAATAAGAATAAGCACTTGTATTGCTCAAGAAAAAGCTAGCAACGATACAAAAACTTCCCCTTATTCATTGTTGATTCCAACTAATATTTGAGGCAATTTTCATCATCTCTGTAAGCAATTGAAACTGTCTTCATCAATTTTATTACAAAGATGTTACCAGCTAAGATGAATACATGCTTTCACTCGTCATTGACTTCCTGTTGTGTAGGCAGAGCATCTAATGCAATGTATTTTGTATGCTAACAGATGCAAAATAATCTAATTGTTTTGACGTGACAAAGATGGTGTCAGCAATGCACATAATACTTTAAACTACAGCTGCTGTCCCTTATTTTTCTCAAAGAGCTCTTTTGTAGCTGTCTGACCCTTTCTCTGGACAAACTGAGGAGCTTCTCAATCTCTCTTAGTGGTTTTGGTCTATCATCATCAAACCCATATCGCAGTCTCAATATTTCTCTCTCTCTTTCACTGAGAGTGTTCAAGGATTTAGCAATTTCTTCTCTCAGCTCCTGCTTTATAAAAAGAACCTCGGGACTTTCAATGTCTTGATATGTAACTATATCCTGCAGGTACAATTCACTGCACTATGAGAAATAGAAAGGAAAGAAGGAAATTATATTAATGTCTATGAATGAACGAGTGAGTCCATGGGACTCAAAAAAACAGAAAGATAGTGACTATACTTTAAAAGTTATCATTCGGTCCTCCCGAAATTCCGGGCGTGGATCTTCTAATTCTTGTGTGGCTCTTCATAAGCCTCAGTTTTTCAACAGACAGACCTGTTATCTTAGCAAGTTGTTCGATTCTAGGGCACCTTCCATGTACTTGATAGAAGTGTGTTTTGGTCAGGTTTACACGAACCATGTCAAAATAGAAACTTGTCTGCATGGTCCCATATTAATCATAAGATTGCCAATATAAATTCATTTCAATGAGGCCTGAATTTTCAATTAAGTTCATGAAATCTGGATGTAATATCCAATGATTAAGAAGACAAGAAAAAGCAGCAGAAGGTGGTGAAAACATTTATACAGGATATCGAACTATTCTCGAAGAGTTGCTAAGTGCTCTTGTCATAGCCCGTCTAATCCACCAATGAGCATAGGTTGAAAAACGAAATCCCATTGTATAATCAAATCTCTCAATACCATGAACAAGACCAATGCATCCTTCCTGTAATTACAGAGCCATGTTTAAGGTTCACAGTTAGTGCATGAACACATGCCTTTGATTGCAGGACAAATGCAAATAGGTTCAAATCTAATACAAAAGATGAGTATACCATCATTAGTGCTCGAGGCCAACCTGAAATAGATCTTCAGAGCTAAGTCCTAAACCGTTGTACCTATTTGCAACATATTTAACTAATCCCAGGTTGCTCTTGAATATTTTCTTTTTGCAATATTTGCCCACAAGTAGGCGACTGCACAGAGTCTTCTGATCAGTGCCAACAGCTTGTGCCCATTTTTTTAAAGTTGGCTCCTGTCCAATTTTCTCTGCCAATTTTTCCCGGATTCTCTCCAACTTTAACAGGTCCTGCATGCCGGAAAGAAGCTTTCATGTCCCTAATTGCATGACCACAAGTTAAAAGAGAATAATAAAAAGTGAAACTCAAAACCAACTACTGACAGCAAAGCGATTAGTCCCGTGCCTGTATCCCTTTTGACAACTCAGCTTCCTCTGTGGCAGTTAAGAGTTTTGAATTAAGTGAATCCCTCAGGATATGTAGTGCGTTTGAGGAATCCATCAAGCATGCAACAGCATGTTTGAATTCCCAAGCTTCTTGAGCAGACATATCTGTGGCAGCAACTTCGATAGTATTTCCTCCTGCCTTCAGTCTTCTAGCCCTTCTTGCTATTCTCTTTCCTAATTGCATGCTTTCCATAGATATATGTTCACTTACAAATGCAGGAAGAAAATCAAGTGACGAGCAACATTTGAGCTGCTCTCTTCTCCAATGGGTTGAGATAGAAAATGATCCAAAGCTTTCACCACTTGAGGTTTTTCCTTTTGATCAGGCTAGCTTGCTCATGTCTTACCAAGTCTTCCTCAGATGGAATGCCCTCGTAATTCTCACTTTCATCAACCAAAGCAGCTGCATCTTTAGCAGCTTTCATGGCTACCTCTGCAAGACCCATAACAACTGCTGATGCAGCTGCCAATGTTGTATCTTCACTGTTGAAAAGCTTTTCTGTGGCTGTGGTTTCATCCATGCTTGCCTGAAATACGGAAAAAGATCTTATCAGTTGTCTGCAAAGGTTGTGGTGTGATATTTTGAGATCATTAAAAAAATTGTGAGTAATAAGCTGGTCCTCTAGCATTAATTAAATGGACCCTCAATTAACTCAATCACACTAAGTAACACTACTGACTGAGAAGTAGGAATATCGTGTTATTGGAGGAGATTGCCCAAAACCTTTTTACTTCCAAAAAGAAAACAAGGACACTGACCTTCGTATGCTGGTCAACAGCCTTGGAATTGCATGACATGTTATCAATGTCTACTGAAGAAGCAGGCACAATATTGGATGGATCACCAACAAAAGCCACACTTGACATTCTGGGCATCTCAGAACAGGAACCTTCTCTGATTTTCACTGTGTCATCGCCACAGATGAAGGTTTCAATCAATGATTTTCTTTGCAACTACCACATGTTGAAATGATGATATAAACATTTTAATTCATATTATTTGAACAAAGTGGAATTTAAAAACTTCTATGTTGTGTTGGTTGTAAAACGAATAGTAAACAAGCACAACATCATCGTGAAAACTATTGACGTCAACTATAGACAGTAAAAAAGAAACTAGGCATGTTACTGTAATGCCCCTTTTCCAGGCTGAAACTGAAAACCAAAGAACTTGCACAATCCAAATAGTAAACTGAAGCAAACTGAAATTAAATTCCAAACCCTAGCAGCAAGTTGTAAATATATTTATTTTATGATAGAAATCAGCCACAAACTTGTTGGAAATAATTTAGAAACCCTTCAAAATAATATTCTTCAAATTTGGAAATGATTGCAAGAGAAAAGCACCAGAAAATATAATTTTTTACCAATTTAATATCAGCTGGAAATTAATTAATAACAGCAGTGAATACCCTTACAAATATGGCTGGAAATGAAGGATTCCAAGCCCCAAATTGAAGTACAAATGAAGATTCCAGCTGCTAAAAATAGGAGAAACACAATGATGGTTGAATTTGAAGTTTCCGTGCCCTAGAAGACCCCAAACTCCACCTTAGGGCAAGTTGCCACCCTTGGGAAGGGCTGGAAATGCCTTCAAAACTGAATACAAACTCCTTATGTGATCACCCTTTTGCAAGCTTGAGGGGTTTCATCCTCAAACCAACCCACTATTGAGAGGTTTTGTTCTCAATAGGTCTTCCAAGAGGGTTTTTGTCCTCAATGGATGAGAGAGAAAACAAACATGCTCCCAACTCCAAGAGAATAAATTCCAAAAGCAAGCATAACCTCTTCCAAGCCAAGCAACCCCTTTAAATAGCTAGAGGTGGCGCCAAAAACCAAATAGAATCCTCTAAAGAGGACCAACCTCCTTGGGGACATAATAGTTCCTTTTTCTTTTATTTTTCAATTGGTTTTTCTCCTTTTCTCGCCAACCTAACTATACTTAGAAAATTACTCAAAAAGAATGTAAAGCTCACAAAAACAACTAAAAATCATGACATTAACTTCCCTTGCTCCCCTTTTTTGCCCATAGGAAGTGGAATGGGCTCAAGGTCTTCAAAGAGAACTAGCGTTGAGAAGGGGACATTACAGTCCTCCCTCCCAAAATTGCTTGCCCTCAAGCAATTGCAAGCTTGGATGCTCCAATAATTTGGATCTTGTACTGTCAAATGAAAGAGCTCTTGCCAAAACAAGCTCATATGCCCAAGTACCATCATACTATAATAACCAAAACATCTAAATCCCATAGTTGTCAAGTGGAACAACCTCTACCAACAAATTATCATGGTGTCTACTCCATCCATCACCCACATCTATATGCTCTCCCTCAATGAAGCCTTCTACCCAAAGCATGAGAACATCTTTCATACACTCCCTTAAGGCCAAAGGCTGCCCCAAGTGCTCACTACCGTGTTCCCGAGGTACCCATTTGCTCTTCTCTTGTGATGAAGGATCCCATACACTTGCTTCATGACTATAGCCTTGAGCTCCAATGGGTCCCATAATGTTACTGTGGGCTGATCCCTCCAAAGCATGGCACAACACAGCTTGCATGTAAGCTGGAAACAAGTCATAACAGCCACAAGTCACTTGGAATTCCATCCAAATCAGCACTAGGATGGCTGGGAGGATTGTCTTCAATAGTGGAGCCCCTCCACTAACATTACCATGCAAGGAAACCCTCTCAAATTGCACAAGTGTACAGTTCATGACTGAAAATATTATGACCAGCAATATAGAAATGATATAAATATGACAAACCCATGCAAAATTCAATAATGTGATTGATGTAGAAGTGGTAGGTAGCCATACAAGGACTGAAAACTCTCCATTAGTCATCACCAACTGGAAAATATTCTTTCCCATGACTGGAAACCCTGCAAAATCACTTGTGTGAGTGCCCATGAAGTGGTGCGATGGCTGATAATTATGATGACAGCAGCATTAGTATTGGAAATTAGGTCCATAGTTGTCCTGGGTATGCTTCGTGTCATATGATGATATCATCTCATCATTGTTTCCATATTTGTCACCATGTGCTTCTAATGCTTGGAGAAGCACCTCTTCCATCCCATCATCACCAGCTGCAACCTCATACTCTTCCTCATTTACTTGAGCCGATAACAAACTCAGCTGCTCTATCACATCCTTGTCTTCTTTCTCCTTCGTAGTATCCTTGAAAAGAAACTTCTAGCAAATCTGGATATTTCCGTTAAATCCTAGGAGCAACAATATTGCAAAAATGAACTTTTACAACAGCAGCAATAATCTGAATTTTATAAATAAAAACAACGAACCAATATGGGAAAAAACAGTCTTTTATTTATTTATTTCCAACCAAATACAATAAAACAATACCAATGTCTGAATACAATTGCCTGGAGCTGAATTGGCGGAACACTTGCACCTTAAATGACCACTGCAACCCCTGAATGGAATTGCCCAGCTGAGAAGTGAGGGTTTCCGTCCCCAAATCCGTATGCAAATGAGGGTTTTGTCGTCTCATTGTTTGCAGGTTGCCGAAGCTACTTGCAGACATAAAATAATTCATAAATTTCCAAGATGTTTGTACAATGAACCCAAGATCTGCCTTTATAACTTCCAACCACTCTCCAAAGTGGGTTCCCCCTTTTAGACTTACCTGCATGATCTTTGAACAATTAAAAATAATAAATTCCTCCTCCATGTTGGTGCCCCATCCTAAAAAAAGATTAAACACATTTAAAAATACTTTATCCACCTCCTATCCTAAAATTAGGATTTTGGTATTCATGCAGCCTTCTCTATTTATTTATTTATTAATTTTAACTCAAGTGCCCATGTAATGTCCCCTTTTTAGGGACATTATTAAAATTTATTTTTCATTTGCATTGTAACCCCTTGGCATGCCTAGCACTACAAGTGGGAGTCTCTTTAGTTAGTTTAATGTGCACATAGGTTAGTTACTTTTATTTATTTAATTAAAAAATAAATAAAGTGCACATAGTCTTAGTATTAAATATTTTAATGAGAGTTTATGTTTTCCCTCCAAAAGGGAAAAGGTCGGTCATTGGACATTGCACCCCTTAGTTCTATAAAAGGAGGTCGCATTTCCTTTATGGGTTATGTTGATTGAACTTTTGAAATTACTCCATGCTTGGAGAAATGGGATGTATGCCCTAGCTTTGAAGCCTTCTTGCAATCATTGTTGATGAATCTATGCATTGTTCCTTCATTCTAAGCATTGGCGACTTGGTTTAGAGTGTTGGTGCATTTATTTGAGAGTAAATTTGCATTGTATGTGAAGGGTTTGAAGTGCTTTTGTGATTGTTACAGTGTTACGCGGGGACGCGTCCCCTAGATTTTGGTGACATCCTGAACGTTTGGGACTTGGGGACTTGAAGGGGACGCCCCAATATTTTTCAAATATTTGAAAAGTTTTTGACGTTTTAATTTTTAAAAAGATGTTATTTTTACGAAGAACATCAAATTATAATCTTGAAAGTACCTAAAATACATTAAATATAGTTTAAATCCCTAAATGTCATTGAAAAAGTTAAAATATTGAAATATTAACTTTTATTTATTATTTTAAAAGCCGTCCCCTACGCCGTCCCCAAAATTTGGGAAAAAAATTGTCGTCCGGAAACGTAGGTAACTATGGATTGTTATTGCTGCTGCAATTTATTTTACCAAATCGACTTGGATTGGAGCTTGTTTCATTATATTTTGATGCCATATGAGCTTGATCTAAAATTTGTTGTGTGTTATTAATTATTTCAGTGCAAGGGTGGATATTTTGGGTGTGTTGGATGGTTAGAAAGAGCTGGAATTATTTTATATAATTTTATCTAACCCTAGCGACTTGAAATCAGTTTTTTGGGGCTGTTTTGGCAAGGTTTTAATACTCAAAAAATTCAGATTCTTAATGTAGTGGAAAGCCCTAAATTTCTAGTTCATTTTGCATCTTGTTTCATGGAAAAATACTAAGTATTGAAGGAGTTATGAATTTTAGAAGATTTCAGCTGTCTGCCAGCTATTTGGTTGCTAACAATTAATATTAATTTCAGATCTGTAGTTTGGGGTCAGTTTAATATTGAATTTGGTTGTAGAAATTAGGAGAAATAAGGAGAAGGGAATTTTATAATTTTTGGAGCTAATTGGATGCCCTAAATGTGCTAGGCGGCCTAACTTTTAGGGAAAAATTAGGGTTTTATGTTGGTTGTGCAAAAATTGATTTTGGGACATTGTTCTTCATATTTTTGTGGCCCAAAATCCAAAGTTTGAGAATTTTTGCTTAGATGGTTAAGCGGAAATAATTTTGGAAGATTGCAGCAGTTTGGGTATTTATTTAATTAATTATCTGTTGTTAAAAATCAGATCTGGAAATTATTAGCATTCTAATTAGTTTTCCCATCTAACCCACCACTTTGGCATACTCCAACCCCACTTTGGGTTGTATTATTGCCAACATTGGGTTATTTGAGGTCAAACTAAGAAGATCTAATCTTCCTAGGATTGATTTGGATAATTAATTTTGCAGATTTGAATAATATCCCCTCCCAAAAGGGGATATTGCAGCCCAATAATAGAAATCAACCTTCTATTATTATTTTATTCTATTAATGTTTTTGGATTAAATATAATTTAAGTGTCATTTTCCAATTAAAATATAAAAATATCCTTGGACCACTTAAATTAATTTCCTCTTTTAAATTCCCTTAACCTACGGAAAATAATAAAAATAGGTGTCAGATATCTGGAATAAAATAAATTTGAAAAGGGGACATTACACCACCCTTCCCGGAATTGTTTGCCCTCAGGCAATTGCAAGTCTCTTCTGGAAATACCAGAATCTCAAACTTTCATGTTCACACAATTTAGAACTTGTATGAACGGATCTATGTGCCATTTTTCACTCAAAGTGTTATTCACTCTATTACCATTTCCACTATGTTGTCCATGATGACCACACATATGTAATGACTTAGTAGGAAGCAACAAATCCACAACACTTTCATACCTTTGGCTGTCCTCAACTTGTTCACCTTCCTTTGTTGAATGAAGCTTGGTTGAGATATCTTCAACATCCCCAACCTTGTGACTCGGAACTTTTGGGTTAAGATCAGCATTCTTCTTCACCTTGAACTCTTCACATTCAACAAGTGAATCTTGTTGACGCATGCAAACATTAGAAGTCAATAAAACATCTTCATGATTCTTGCTAAAGTCATGAACACGATCAATTTGCTTCCCATAGGTTGTTTTGAAAATTCCAACAAACTAAAAATCAACATTAGCAACCGGTAAAGCCCTTTTTTCATTTTTATGCCCCTCAACATGGTCTTCTTGAAACTCCACTCCAAAAATTTCTAAAATATTAATAAAATTGGTGAGGGAAATGGCATCTCTAATCTCACTGGGAAGTACCATGTACTCCTCATAGCTAGTAAAGCACATCATCTCGCTACGGTAGGCTGGATTTTTCCTCCCGAATTGCTTCCTCTTCATGTAGGAAGTTTGGCCGGAAGGGCCTAATGGTAAAACCAAGGCCCATCCTCTAAGTGAGTTGGTTATTGTTCACCCTTAAAGAACTTCCCTCACTATTTAGAGTCCTTTACACATTCATGCCTGCGTAGCTTGGATCAATGACCTATCATATCAGCGAACATGTCCTGTCCCTCGAACAAGCTTTGTCAAAACGTGCATCTTTTGGATCCCTGTTTTCCGTCACATATGGTTGTTTTGTAGCTTTCTTCTTCTCCCTTTGTTGGCATCTAACTTCTCTGTCACTAACCTGCATGAAGTTCAAAGTTGCAATTTTTTTCTCTTCCTCTGCTTATTTTTAAATTTCCCATCCATAGGCTAGGAAGAAATTCAATCGATACCACCGTAGTATCCCTAAAAAAACTTCTAGCAAATCTGGATATTTCCGTTAAATCCTAGGAGCAACAATATTGCAAAAATGAACTTTTACAACAGCAGTAATAATCTGAATTTTATAAATGAAAACAGAAAACCAATATGGGTAAAAACGGTCTTTTATTTATTTATTTCCAACCAGATACAACAAAACAATACCAGTGTCATGAATCTTGTTGACGCATGCAAACATTAGAAGTCAATAAAACATCTTCATGATTCTTGCTAAAGTCATGAACACAATCAATTTGCTTCCTATAGATTGTTCTGAAAATTCCAACAAACTAAAAATCAACATTAGCAACCGGTAAAGCCCTTTTTTCATTTTTATGCCCCTCAACATGGTCTTCTTGAAATTCCACTCCAAAACTTTCTTGAATAATAATAAAACTGGTGAGGGAAATAACATCTCTAATCTCACTAAGAAGTACCATGTAGTCCTCATAGCTAGTAGCAACATCATCTGCTATGGTAGGCTGGATTTTTGCCTCCCAAATTGCTTCCTCTCCATGTAGGAAGTTTGGCTGGAAGGGCTTGATGGTAAAACCAGTGCCTGTCCTCTGAGTGAGTTGGTTATTGTTCACCCTTAAAGAACTTCCTCACTATTTAGAGTCCTTTGCACATTCATGCCTTGCATAGCTTGGATCAACTAACCTATCATATCAGCTATCATGTCATGTCCCTGAACAAGCCTATCAAAACGTGCATCTTTTGGATCCCTGTTTTCCGTCACTTATGATTGTTTTGTAGCTGTCTTCTTCTCCCTTTGTTGGTATCTGACTTCTCTGTCACTAACCTGCATGAAGTTCAAAGCTGCAATTTTTTTCTCTTCCTTTGTTTTTTAAATTTCCCATCCATAGGCTGCGAAGAAATTCACTCTAATACCACTATAGTATCCCTGAAAAAAACACTTCTAGCAAATCTGGGTATTTCCATTAAATCCTAGGAGCAGCAAGATGTGCAAAATGAACTTTTACAACAAAGAGCAATAATCTGAATTTTATAAATGAAAACAGCGAACCAATATGGGTAAAAACGGTCTTTTATTTATTTATTTCCAACCAAATACAACAAAACAATACCGATTGTCTCGAATACAATTGCCTAGAGTTGAACCGGTAGAACACTTGCGCCTTAAATGACCACTACACTTCCGAGTGGAATTTCCCAACCGAGAAGTGAGGGTTTCCATCCCCAAATCCGTATGCAAATGAGGGTTTCGTCCTCTGTTTTTGTTTGCGAGAAGCGTAAGCTACTTCCAAATGAAATAATTCACAAATTTCCAAGATGTTTGTACAATGAACCCCAAATCTGCCTTTATAACTTCCAAACACTCTCCAAAGTGGGTGCCCCCTTTTAGACTTACATGCATGATCTTTGAACAATTAAAAATAATAAATTCCTCCTCCATGTTGGTGCCCCATCCTAAGAATAGGATTAAACACATTTAAAAATACTTTATCCACCTCCTATCCTAAAATTAGGATTTTGGTATTCATGTAACCCTCTCTATTTATTTATTTATTAATTCTAACTCAGGTGCCCAATAATAGAAGTCAACCTTCTATTATTATTTTATTCTATTAATGCTTTTTGGATTAAAATATAATTTAAGTGTCATTTTCCAATTAAAATATAAAAATATCCTTGGACCACTTAAATTAATTTATTTTCCTCTTTTAAACTCCCCTTAACCTATGGAAAATAAAAAAATAGGTGTCGGTATCAAGAATTAATTAAAGTTGAAAAAGGGACATTACACCTTCATACTCTCTACCTTCCTTCTAGGTTGTTTACACTTTTCTTTTTTCTCCATTCCTGGACCTGCACATAGAACAAACACATTAAAGAAAACAAGAGTTCCCATTATCACTTCATTATGCCTTATAGACATGATGGCCAACTCTCTCTCATTGCTTGCAACCATCTCATAACCTCTCCTCAAGTTTTGGATGTCTGAAAACTCAATCACGTTGTCCCAAATAGTTGTAACCTTGCATTTCCTTCTCCAAAATCAGAGTGATAGTGGCTGGAAACTCTTCTATAGTTGTCAACAAAGTGAGAAGGGGGCTGGAAATGTTGCGTGCAACAGGTGAAAGGATGGTACAATAGTTGTCCCACTGAAAACCCTTCATGAAATTCCGCAATGACAATGTTATGGGGGCTGGAAACATCCCATTATTGATTGAAAATTCTCCCAACAACTGAAAATTATTCCATTTCATGACTGTCCCCATTTGTGTGGCAGCAAACAAAGTGTTGGGCAAACTGAAAATGTTGATAATAGCAATACAATTTTTTATGACAGTATGTCTTAAAACCCATAAAACATGACTTCTACTACTTACAATCATACCACCAATTTCCAGCTGGGTTACAATGCTCGGGGCAGCAAGATAACATCCATCTTGCTCACTTCCAAATATAAAATTCATGAACTCAACATCCACTTTCATTGGAAGACTTCTTCTAAGAGCATGTGTATGGATTAGGAGATGAAAATTTCTATGAAGTGACTGTTTTAAAACTGAAAGTGTAGGGGTTATCTTACCATGTGCTGCCCATAGGTCTTGCCTTCTTCCAGAAGTTCTCTCCATCCTTGTAGCAACTTGAGGAGCTCCACTTGTCATGCCTTGAAGCACAACCTCTTGACCATCAAGTTTGAATCTCAACTCCATAGTTTGATAGTTTTGGGTAAATTCACCCAAAGAATGCAACCATTGAACCCCAAGCACTAAATCTTTCTCCTCAATACCAACAACATAGAAATCTTCATTTACCTTGTGCCTTCCCAAAGCAATATTGAGGTGTTGGATTCTTTTAATGTGTAGGATGAAGAACTTATCAGCAATGCAAATATTGGAATTAGGAACTCTATCCTCTCTAGATTCCAAAATATCACCTGGATCCCATGCTTCCTTTGTCAAAATAGGAATTGTTGAGTTACCCTTAAAGACCTTACCCTTTTTGTATCTCAAAAGATCACCCAGATCCCAAACTCTCATGTTCACACAATTTGGAACTTGGATGAACAGATCTATGTGCCCTTTGCCACTCAAAGTGTTCTTCACTTTATCACCATTTTCACTATGTTGTTCATGATGACCAAAAATATGAAATGACTTAGTAGGAAGCAACAAATCCACAACACTTTCATACCTTTGGTTGTCCACAACTTGCTCACCTTCCTTTGTCAAATGAAGAATGATTGGGGTATCTTCAGCACCTTCATTCTTATGACCCAAAATTTCTAAGTTAAGATTAGCATTCTCCTTCCTCTTTGACTCTTCACATTCAACAAGTGTAGCCCTTTCCGCCTTGACTTCATCCATACTTTGTTGAAACATGTATGATCTTCATAGTTCTTCTTTTTCATACTTCTCTACTTTAGCTCCTCTTTCCGGCGCCATTATCCTCATCTTCATCTTTGGACTCATTTTTCTATCCTCATCTCAAGCTTCTCCACCTCTCTCGGATGGTAAACGCTTTTTGCTTTCTTTTTTATTGGATCTTTTCTCTTCCCACTCTCCCGCAACCGTGACCTCCATGGCTCTTCCCTGCTCCCGCGACTGCACCGTGGCTCTCCATCCTTCCTGTTCTTCTCTACCCTCTCGTCCATCATGCCCTTCCCATTCTTCCATTTCTACCTGTGTTTCGCGATATTTGCCCTCAATAAATCTCTCTACTCATGAAATTTGTGGTATTAGGGTTCGTGAATCTATTCACGATTGATCTTTCTCATGGGTTCGTGGATCCTTTTAAACCTAGGTTCGTGAATCCTGTTCATGAATCTACTCGCGATTGATTTCTCAAGGGTATGTTCTTCATGGTCATTTGCTCGTGTTCTTTGTGGGTGTGCGCTATTTGGGTTTCGTGGCCACCAACATTCAACCAAGACTACCCCATGCCCTAGACATTGCCTAACTTCACGTTTATCTCGCTTCTACACGAGCTTTGTTAGAAACCGTGACTTCTACTTCTCGTGCTCTGTTGTCCTTGACTCGTTCTTTGAAGGGGATAAATTACAAGCTTATCTTCGAGCACTTAATACTTAATACCACGACTAAGCAAACACATTACAAGCCCGCTTCCGAGCGAAACACAATACCATATGCCCAGGGCACCTATCATCGAAAGCAGGTCCTGCTGGAGGGTTCACCTAGTCTACCTCTCTCACCGCGCGCTTCAAGTGATTCATCCGATGTCTCCCTCCCCCACCGACTTGCGGTCTTTTCCATCATAGGTGCAATGGAGCAAGGTCGGCATGACAGGGGCTTGCCCAACATACTTGAGGAACTAATCCACGACTTGAAATTGTTGAATCCTCCAATAGGCCCTAAGGACGGAAGTCTTCGAGAGCACGACCCGGATGGAAAAAGTCGAAGCGGAAAACATATCATTCCGGAGAATGCAAGCTAATAGACACCGCACACCATCCCCAACACAAATCAACGAAAATTTGTAATCAGCGGGATACTCTTAAACAGCAGACAAATTCCTGGGCCCAAGTTGTGAAAGGGAAGGACAAAACCCCTCATCATTTCGCTACGGTTGAAGAGGTTGTACAAGGCTAAAACTGGTTGAGGAAAGGACCGGATGCGCCAAAGAACTTAACCTTAAGGTGAGAGGGTTTCCCACACCCCTTTCTTTTTGGATCCTTTGGCCATGGGTATAAATTTTCTCACGAGAAAACTTGGGACTTCCGGATGTACCGTTGGACAAAGCATGGATTGGGCTGGATTCTACCCTCTTCCTCGATTCAAATCAATGGAGGACAGGCTTAGGGCCCTCAGAGCCAAGCGCAAGCTATTTTCCTCCCTAACAAAGTCTTCTTAGACGAAGACCTCACAAGAGCTCAAGTTGCAGAACTTAAACAATCACGGGAAGTGGTGATGGCAGCAAGAAAAACAGGTAAATGGGTTGTAATTCATAACCTCAGACCTATTGTTCGGGATTCCTTCCCCGGGTTGAAGCCCCCGCCGAAGCCTCAAAATGACAGTCTCGTTGGGAGAGACGACGGAGTAGGGGCATCTCCATCACCTGTTGGAACGGTAATGGGTCCTTCTGGTCATCTCCAGGCTTACTGTACAACGCTCTTGGGCTTTCAGATCTCCTCTTTGTCACAGAGACCCATGCAAGCCTTGTTTGTCCTCTCCCGATATCACTGGCTCTCAGTTTGCAGGCAAGAGACAAGGAGTTCAGGTGGTGTCAGAGGTTCTGGTGGAGTTGCTTGCCTACTCAGGGAGTCTCTCCAGAGCAGAATCTTTGTGGTTGAGGATGAGTTCGCTCGATTCTTATGGATTCGGATCGACGTCTTGCACTCCTTCCTGTGGACATCTTCGTCGCGGTTTGCTATTTCCCTCTTGTTTCCTCACCCTATGCCATACACAATGGCCCGGAAGGAGACCCCTTCTTTGATCTATATACAGGCATCTCCCAGTTCTTAGCGGTTGGTGAGGTTATCCTCTTAGGGGACTTCAACGCCCGTACCAGAGATCTCCGATTCCCCTTCATGATAGGACATGTGATGTGCTCTGCGCCCATGAGTTGGACGCAAACTCCGTAGAGCTTTAGAGAGAGTCAGTGGATATTTCGAGACCTCTGACATCCTATGGCCGAAACCTCATACAGTTGGGGAATCACATGAGCTGCTGATCTTGAATGGGATTCCGTGCTTTCCCGATTCTCGCTTCTTTACCTATAGGCCCCATTGCGGTGGGGCGAGCGTGGTGGATTACGTCATGTCTACTCCCAACTTGCTCCCTTTTATCTACCATTTGTCGGTCTCCCCCATCCCCTTGTTGATCACTCCATCCTCTCCTTTTCCCTACAGGATAGTCCCCCCGTTACTCCCCCACCCACAATCCACCCCGCACTATACTTAAGTTTGATGAAGGCGACCGAAACCTTCTCTTCACACCTTCGTCAACTTCTTCCACCCGAACCCCTTTTCATCTCACTTGCTAATACCGACACTAAATACAACCTCCTCTCCTCCACTATCCATGAAGCGGCCCTTGCCTCTTATCCCCATTACACTCTTACTCCCCCAATTAAGAGGACATGCCCCATGAACCAATGGTATGATGAGGAATGCAAGGCCCTTCACCGACATCTTCATGTCGCCTTGACCCATGCTCACCCCTCTTACCCCTCACTCAAAACCTCCTATCGTTGCCTCCTTTGCCACAAGAAAAGTACGTACATTTCCCTGCAGAGACAAGAGCTTCGTGCCTCCCTAATTCATTCCCCTAAACGTTTCCGGCGTACCATCCTCCCTCGCCACTCCCCTCTCCCTCAAGACTTGGACCCTAACTCTATGTATGCCCATACTTCCAATCTTTATGATATCCCAAGGCAGTCTTAGATTCAGGTTGTGTCTCCATCGTCGTTTTGCCACCTCTTCACTTACACGAATATGTCCTGTGGTGCAAATCAACTTGCAGCAATTAATATGTTGTACATTGAATTACATTCATTTAATTATCAAACCAGGAGCGTAGACTTGAAATATTGTTGGTGTTGTATGCACAATTATAGTTGATCTAAGAGGTTGGAAAGGAAATAATTGTCACATAACAATACTGAAAGTAAAATAAAACTCAGACGTGGAAATGAACTATTGCTAAATGCTATCACTGGAATAAAGTTGCAGATTCAGAAAGAAAATTGTTCCTAAGTAAATATGCATGAAATAAACAATGGAGGGGATGTAGCAGACCTCAAGTGGGCCCTAACTTGGTGTTAATCCCTTCCTAATTCTGTAATCAAAAACTAAATAACGAACTCAGATTCCTTTATTGATTTTTATAAAACATTACATCTAGGAATCAAAAGATCAGAGTAATCCTAATCCCAAATTTGACTCTTGACTCTCATCAACTCACTCTCGATCGACTTGTTACAGTGCAAAGCCCTTTCCTTTATACCTTGTCATTTACAGCACGTGAGAATAAGAAGAATACAAGGAGTCTTCAATTAGAACAAGTGAGAGATTCAACACATGTTTGAAATACATAACAAGTGTTTGACTAACAATTAGTTCTCCACGAAACACACAAGTGTTAATCTAACAACTAGTTCTTTATCAATGACCAAATCAAAGATTGATTTATTTCCCAGTTTTCCACGTTCTTATTGTAACTTCTTCTCCAATGGCAGCATGTAAAGACTTGAGTGCCATAACTCCATGTTTCAAAAGATCTTCATAAATGCGGGCTCTTTGTTGTGGATGATTTCCTTATACCTGCGACAAGCTCTTTGGTTACGGGAGCGAGTTGTTGCGGACATGTTCCTTCGCTGCATATGGCAAATTGCTTACAACCAAGAGTGGCATCAACACATATAATCATCCAAACAATTTATTGGAATAACAATAATAAATGCACACATAATATCACAAAATAAAGACAATTAGATATAACTATATTAATTAATCATTATGCCAAAAGTTCATGGTTGTGATGGTGATGTTCAGCAATGTTCTTTGGAAATACATAGACATGGCTATAATAATCTTATCAAAATACAAAAGATGAGTTGTTATGAAAGTAATTTATATAGCTCATCACACCCCCAGGCTTAAACGTTTGAATGTCTTCATTCAAGGGTTTCATATCTTCTACTCGGAAAATGCATTCTCTTTCTAAAATCTATGGGTGTGTATGTTCTTTCTTTTGATAAGAAATACCTACCATTCCTCATGAATCTATCCCAGACTCTTTCTTGTACCCTCTGATTGATTGATAAATTTCTTGTCCAAGGTGGAATTGGGAAATGAAAGATTGGAGGATGATAAGCTATAGGAAACCACTCATCCTCACATTCATTAGCTATTTCAATATACTTATTCACCATGCGGAAAGTTGGAAGTATGTTAGGATATGAGTGCATTTCCTTCCTTTGGAGTGCAGGTGATAACTCTGTCCATCCAGTTCGCACACCCGTCACGGTCCTGAATTCCATGTTCCTTGATCATGTCTCGACTTCTGTGTGTGCTTCTATTCTCATTCTCAACACTCTATTTTTGATTTCATCCACTTCCATATAATTGTCATATACTTCTACAATTTTATCAATTGTTTCCTTGGCTCGGATATACAGTGGTGTGACCTTCTCCAAATGTCTATATTCTTCCATTTGCTTAGCTCTTTCCAATTCATTTGAAAAATAAGAACATAATGCCTTAACTTGTACATCCCCAATATACAGAATTGGGATCCAATCTTTGTCATATGGAAGGGCATAATTGCAAATATAGCTCACATAACAAATTCTGGAGTTCATGTGTACTATGTTGATACAAAGTAAAGAATTTCCTAGCTGATCTAATGTCATATATCATATCAGAATTGATGCAAATAAACTTGTGGTGCAACATCTTTTCTTTTAGATATACTGCATAGACACTTGATGGGGGTCTACAACTCAACATTTCAAATGCTACTGCATTGTTTCCTCTTGTTTTTGTTTCAGCCTCTTAATCTCTTTATCTTTGTCTTCCATTTCCTTCTTATGTTTAGAGATGAGGTCTTCTTTCTCCTTGTCCCATTTCTTCTTAAGCTCTGTTAATGTAGGCATCCATTTGCAGCATCAAGATAGTCAATATTAGGCCCCATAGTCTATGTTTCCATCTCACTGCAAGATGGTTTTTCAGGTTCCCTTATGATTTCATGAATAATAATTTGGGGCTACATTGGTTCTACATTTGCTTCTTGCAGACTAGCATTTTGTGCTTGTTCAACAACCTTCTCAATGACTGGTTCATTGATATCATCTATAGTCAATTGCTCTTGTTCACTTCCTCCTTCCATTGCCTCTTCTACTTCTCTCACTTCATGACTCTCTACTTCATGAATTGTTTCCTCATTCTGATTTAATTCTTCTTGCCCTTCCATTGGTTGTTCATGGTATTCTGGTTCTTGAGTTACTGTGGGAGTAAGTAGCTCTATTCTCTCTGTTTCCAATGGTTCAGCTCAGAATTTTCTTCTATGGCTTCCAAATCACTCTCCACTGAGATGGGTTGAGATTGTCTGGAATTGGAGGTTTTTGTCCTCTTTGTCCTAAGCCTATGGGAGAGCCTAGTTTGTGTTGGAGCAGAATGAGTAAGTTTCCTCTTGGTTTTAGAAGTGGAGGGTCTAGTTTGTTGTGCAGTAGACTGAGTAGATTTCCTTTTGGTTTTGGAAGTGGAGGTTTCAGGGGAGGAGAATTCCAATAAGGTTTCAGCAATAAGGATTCTCTCTAGTGAAATAGGTACATGGTTTCTTTAGTGGAAGGCAGACTTTTAGAATTTGTGGGTTCTTGAGGTTGGGAAGAGGATGGTGCACCCTCGCATATGTGTAGAAAAACTTTCAGTACTCTTTCTCCTTTTTCTCCTTTCTCCCAACAAAGTTTCAATATTGCTCACTCTCACAAAATCATCCCATTATATCTAGGTGATCCCTCTGCAAAGTGTGTTTGACCACTAGGGTTACCAGATAGTGACGTAACAGTGTTGCCCTACCCTTACTGAAACTCTTTGCTCATTTTCTTAAGCATCTCATGAAAGAAATTTGGAACATTTACTTGATGATTGTTCTTCAAATGATTTAACAATTTGAAATGTACTATGTTTAACCTTGAATATCTCCCTTCACAAGTAAAGTATTGAATAACAAAATTGGCAGCTTGTGCCCATAAGGGTTTGAGAGATGTTCTAAAAGTACCTTGGCGGTCTGAGATGAACTCATCATCATTGTCTACAAATTCTCTTCTTGCTGCTTCTGAGGTTAGCTTTGTCTAGAAATGGCTCTCCCTAAGCTGGTAAACCAGTGACCTCTGCCAAAATTTCATCACTTACCTTGATGGTTAACCCTTTTACTTTTGCCTCTCCATCATTCAAGGTATTTGCAAATTTTGCTACAATTGCCTCATCAAAACCTTGAAACTTGTTGATATATTGCATCCAGCCATGATCCTCAAAGTATTGTACAATTTCAGGATGATTTAGAAGTTCAAATGCACAGAAGGTTCATGTTTGATCAAGTCACCTCCCATGGTGGATACGCAGCTTCTCCCAGGTGCAATATGCAACAACACAATTTTCTTTTGAAAGAACTTTGCACAAATGAATTGTGTTGATGGATTTTCATCGATTTGAACTCTATTACCGAGGGGACAAGCAATATGTTTAGGGGTGATTAATCATTAATGGATGTGACAACATTGAGCATATGAAGCAAAATGATGTGACACGTTGGCTTATGTGGAGGGCTAGGTGGACACATCATAGCTGAAAGGGCGGCAGTCTTTATGACTTGGCATAACTCATAATTAAATATAATTAATCTAATCATACTTTATTAAAGTAATAGATGCATGCACTTATCTTGTTGTTGCTTGCAATGATGGATGTGCATGCTTTATTGAATGGAGTCTTGGTTGTATGCAAGTGCCCTTCAATGCTACGGACGTGGATTGAAATTGTGTTGATTGCTCCTTACTGCAACAAATGTTTCCTGGAGGGAGGGAACTCCAATTGGTTGGGGTGTCAATCGTTCTTTATATATCATCCACTTTGTGCATGCTTCCTTGATGTTCGTTATGTAATCATGAGTTCTACCGGACGCTATAAAAAAAACAAGATCTTCTTTCTTGTTGGTGTGTTGGCGAGAAAATTTGTCTTGTGGACAAATTTGTGGATTTCGAGGCCAACGCTATGGGAATCTAAGTCTCTCTACATTTGAATGGTGCAGCTACCATTGTTTAGCATGTAAAACCAAAGTGGATTTATGGTGGTTTTTCAACCAGAGATCCACAGAACACTCCAATGTCCCTGTGGTGATAATAAGCAACTCCTTGTTATGGTAAAAATCAATCGAGAAAGGGGAGGGAGTGAGAATGAAGGAGGGGAAATCAATGTTGTGGGTAGATTTCAGAAATCTGAATCAAGCATCTGTCAAGGACAATTACCCTCTTCCGATCATGGATCATATCCTACAAGTAGTTACTGGATCTAGAGATTTTCTCTTTGCTTGATGGCTTCTCAAGGTATAATCAAATTAAAGTGGCGAAGAAGATTGTAGCAAGACAACTTTCACAACTCCTTGGGGCACTTTTGCTTACAGCAGGATGCCTTTTGGCCTGATCAATGCGGGAGCCACCTTCCAAAGAGCCATGGACCTGGCTTTCAAAGATCTCAAGCATTGCATTGTCATATACCTTGATGACTTAACCGTGTTTTCAAAGAAGAGAAGTGAGCATATCTTCCACTTGGAGCAGATTCTTGCAAGATGTAGAAAACATGGCATTTCTCTAAATCCCAAGAAGTGTATCTTTGGAGTCACAGAAGGCAAGTTGTTGGGACACATCGTGAATAAGCATGGAGCACATATTGACCCTGAGAGGGTAAGTGCTATTCAAGCACTATCTCTTCCCACCAACAAGAAAGGAGTGCACTCATTCTTTGGGAAGGTAAATTTTCTTCACCGCTTTGTCCCGAATTTGCTGAACTAACAAAGCATATCACCTCTATGATGAAGCCTCAAACAAGTTTCAAATGGAGTAGTGAAGGAAAATCAGCATTTGAAGAAATCAAGAAGGCCATTGCCAAAGCTCCAACGCTGGTATCTCCAGATTTCAGCAAGGAATTCATCATGTATTGTTATGCCTCGGAGCACACTCTTTCTGTTGTCCTAGTTCAGAAGAATGATGAAGGATTGGAAGCACCTATTGCTTTCATGAGCTTCCCTTTGAAGAAGCATGAACTAAATTACAGTCAATTGGAGAAGCATGCATACGCAGTGGTCAAGGCCGTGAATAATTTCAGATTTTACATACTCAACTCTCACACCGTGGTGATGGTCCCCGGAAGTGCAATCAAGTCCATTTTGACACAACAAGATCCCGGAGCCAAAAGAGGAAATTGGATTGCAAGGATCCAAGAGTATGACATGGAGATTAAGCCCTCTAATTTGGTTAGAGGAAATGGTTTGTGCAAGTTGATTGCTGAAGATGAATCTCTCAAAGTTTAGCTTGGAGAAAGAGATGACACTTGCCCAACCTGCTCAGAAGATTGCCCACAAGTTCTCTTTATGAACACTACAGAGGAATGGTATGCAGACATCGCTTTCTTTCTTACCTATGGGGACTGCCCTCCTCATTTAGATTACAAGCAGCGAAGAACTCTCAGGCTGAAAGCAGCCAAATATGTGATTTGGAATCATGCACTCTACAAGAAAGGGATAGATGGTTGTTTTCTCAAGTGTGTTGACAAGGAATAGCAAGAAAAACTCCTCAAAGCCTATCATGATCAAGCTTGTGGTGGACACTTTTCAGCCATGGTGACTGCCCACAAAATTCTCAGAGGTAGGTACTATTGGCCTTCTCTCTTTGTTGATGCACTGGGTTTCAAATGCAAAGCATGCCAGCGATTTGTTGGAAAGCCTCAGCTAGCTGCCTTGCCACTCAGACCGTGGTGATTGAAGAACCGTTTCAACAATGGGGGCTGGACTTTATCGGTGTTTTGAACCCTCATTCAAGTGCAAGGCATTCCTACGTGCTCACCACCACAGATTACTTCACTAAGTGGGTGGAGGCCGTTCCAACCAAACAGGCTAGCTCTGAAGTTGTCTGCAATTTCATAAAAGAGAATATCATTGTTCGTTTTGGAGTTCCTCATAAGATTGTAGTAGACAACGCTACTTATTTCTCTTCAAAGGAATTGACAGAATTCTGTTATGGCTTCGGATTTCTCTTGCTCATTCTTCTGACTACTATCCTCAAGGGAATGGTCAAGCTGAGTCAAGCAACAAAAATATTGTGACCATTATCCATGCAAGCTTGTTGATGAGAATCAGAAGAATTGGCACAAAAAATTATATGATGCATTGTGGGCTGATAGGATCACTCCTAAGAAGGAAATAGGCATGTCACCTTTTCAGCCGCTAAATGGAGTTGAAGCGAGACTCCTATTACAATTGAAATATCAACTCTCAAGCTGCTTCAAACAAAGGAAGACAGCCAATACTGAGATTCAATTGACAAGAGGATTTTTTTCCTTGAGAAGCTAGGAGAGAGCAGATCCCGAGGTAGTGGACGGAATCAAAGAACATTAGCTGTGAAGCGAAGAAGCTCTTTGTCAGAAGAGCCAAAGCAAGGGAGTTCAGAGCTGGAGATTTGGTCCTACTTTGGGACAAGAGGAGAGAGCCAAAGGGTAGTCATGGTAAGTTAGATTCTTTGTGGTTGGGTCCATTTCAAATTCAGGAAGCTTGTGGTGAGAATGCCTTTCTCTTATCATACTTGGATGGAACTCCATTGGGATTGCCTAGAAGTGGGCAATATTTGAAGTTGTACCATCAGTGAAAGTGAGTTGTCCCTCACCCTGTACCATAGTTTTTGTTGTTTCCCCTTTTTTGTTGTGTGTGTTTTGGTTTGTTTTTTGTTTTGGTGTGGTTTTGGTTTGTTGTGTTTTCCCCTCCTTCCTTCTTCCTTCCTTCAGTATTGTACATGACTCTGTAAGGCCCAATGGATAAGGCACTAGTCAACATTATATGTTTTGAAACCTGTGATTCTGGATCCTCATGTCATGTCTTCACCTTGCTCAATCCACGCCATGTCCCCAAGCTAGAGCCAACTGTTTGTCTTGCAAATGTGTAAAGGGGAAAATTGCAAGTTTTCAAGCAAGACAACTTTCTCCTATCTCAAAGTTTCCATGTTTTGATCATACTTGTTAACCAAAATAAGCTCCCTCTTATTTTGGGTTAACTAGCTTCCTTTTGTGCCTCAGTCAAATTTTTACACATTTTAGGCACTCAAAATTTTCTGGGTATTGCTTCATCAGATAGAGAATTCTTTCCCCTTTCCAGAAAGGTAAGGAAGTCCTCCTAACTCCTTGTATTTTGCAAGTTATGGCTCGGCGGAGTTTGGAGGGGAAATTTTCCCTGGCAGGCCCGCGGAGGTAAGGAGGAAATTTTGCCAAGGAAATTGGCGGGTTGGCGGAGGCGCGAGAGAAATTTGACACTTAGCCTTTTGGCTAAAAAACTCAAAGGTAAAAGTTCACCCAAGCCCGCAAAGGAGAATGGAGAAAAATTGATTAAGTCCCCGCATTTAATCACAAGGCACCACGTGTCCATTCATCGGCGGGGATCGGGCGTCGGAAGTATTTTTGGTTTTTGCCAAAACCATAAAAGCGCAAAGGTGAAATGTTGGACCACATCTCCGCATCGAATCAGAAGGTGCCACGTGTCCACATCAGCGGAGGTCGGGCCGCAGAGGACTTTGGGAAAATTTTCCCTTGTGGGCAAAAAGGGCGAAATGTTATTCTGAAGCCCGCGGATGAACCAGAAAGCGCCACGTGTCATCGGGTTGGCGGGGGCGTGGAGATTTTGGGGAAAATTTTCCCAATTTGAAAAAGAGGAAAAGGGTCAAATCTTGAAGAGGCCATATCTTTCAATCTAGAGCCAGATTTTCGCGTTTTTGGTATCAATGGAGAGCTGGTAAAATTCTCCACACGATGGACACTTAAATTTTAAATTTTGGAGTTTTGTGGGAGAAAATCGAGAAAACGCCTCGGCATGCAAAAACGCAAAAAAAGTTTCCCCAACTCCGCTCTAATGTTCTCTTGCCACGTGGATGGCCCAATTTCAAAGCAATTACGGAAAAGGATCGAACGGTTCATATGCGAACTGGCAAATTGAAATATAAAATGAATTTTTGCATGCAAAAACTCTTTTTGGGCTCATCAAAAGCGTTTTCTTTGCGGCAGAGGAATCTGGAAGAGGGGAAATGATCAAATTTGTTTGTAACGGCTTTGGGTCGAACAATTTAATGGTTTTTCGAAGTCTTTGTGAAGGGGAATCAAATTTGGAAACTGGAAGCACATTTTTGCAAACAGAGGACAAAAACGATTGTTAGTATTCTTTTATTCTCCTCCTCTGCATTATTTCTTCTATTCCCACTCGTTGTACAAGTTTCAACTCTGAGATCAATAAAAAAGGAAGGAATTTTATGTCCCCTTGATGGAAAAATCGATTGGTGCTTTGTGACCAGCGTGTTTTATTTTGTCTTGTGCTCAGAAATTGCAAATTTGTCTTTCTTCTATTAATTAATGCATGTAATGAAACTTCCAGTTGATGTGTGTGGGCATCTGACACTCTACCCACAACATTGATTTCCCTCCTTCATTCTCACTCCCTCCCCTTTCTCAAATCGATTTTTGCTATAGCAAGGAGTTGCTTTATTATTGCCATAGGGACAGTGGAGTGTTCCTGTGGATCTCTGGTTGAAAAACCACCATAAATCCACTTTGGTTTTACATGCTAAACAATGGTAGCTGCACCATTCAAATGTAGAGGGACTTAGATTCCCATAGCATTGGCCTGAAATCCACAAATTTGTCCACAAGACAAATTTTCTCGCCAACAAGCTACAAGTTGAATCCTTGGTCATTGCACTCTCTCCTTGTGATGGAGATCATGCCCTCCTACAATCACATGTCAATAAGACCTGCAAAACAAAAACTTTATAAAGAAAATGGGTTAGAAAAGTGTTGATGATCACCCAGAAAGGTAGATCCCAACACTTTTATTTAGCCTTGAAGTATTCAGAAGTTGTATGATCCAAGGCTACTGAAATCTCATCAATTCTCCATAATCCTAGAAGGTGAGCCAACTGGCTCAACCTGCGAGGTGTTGGTGTAAATAATCATTTACACCTAATAAGCTCATGTGAGCTAAAAATTGTTATTAGTTTTATTTTATTAGGAGTTTGTTTAAACTCCCGTAACTAGTTTAGATTGGTATCTCTAGTTTAGAGGGTTTGTTATCTCTACTTTAGATTGGCATCCCTTGTATCTAGGAGTATCAAACTACTTGTTAAACCTATTTAAATTCTTCTCCCGAATTGAGAATCATCAGAGATAAATAATTATTTCTCTGTTCTTCTTTATTGTGCTCTTATTTTCTCCTCTGTAAATCTCTGTGCTCACTCTTCTTGTGCTAGATCCCGCTGGTAGTTTTTTCATGGTATCGAGCTTTACAGTAGCGGAGAGTTGAGCTGGTCAACAGTGGAAGGTTGTTCACTCATTGAGAATTTGTGGAGTGTGGAGTGTTATTTTGTGACTGCGTGGAACCCCGAACTGCTCTTCCTTTAAAACAAACATAAGCACTGGGAACCCCATTGAACCAAAGGCGAGTTGAGTTGAACCACTTTCTGCTACAACAGCCTGGAGCTCTGCAACAGCAGCACGATGATCCTCTGTTAAAACACCATTGCTAATGCGATCAAGTAAATGTTCAACACCACTATCATCATCTTCAAATCCATGATCTCCACTTCCGAATGCAAGTCCTCCGACCCCCTGAGTACTTTGCTGCTTCTGCTGTGATCAATTTGTTGGACGTCCAGCTCTCAATTGCCCATTGGGCTTGCTACGTTGTGGAGTTCATTGTGGCCTCGGCCCACGTAGTGGTGGTCGTACCTGCCTGCCATATTAATATGCTAAGTCACCAGGTTCGTGTTCGTGTTCGTGTTCGGCAAGGATTAAATTCGGATTAAGTTCGGCAATGATAAAATTCGGAAAAAAATCGTGATTAAATTCGGCTGTTATAATTTTCATTTTTTTTTTTAAATAAGATATAAATGCACAATTTTTTCAAAATAGCTAAAACATTATTATATAAACTTGAAATCTATATAATAACTTGTAAATTATTTATAAAGTATATGTAAATACTTTATAAATAATTACATTGATAAAGTATATGTAAATATAAAAACTAAAGTATAATTTATAAAGTAAAGTAAAACTATATGTATAATTTATAAAGTAAATGTAAATTATTTATAAAGTAAATGTAAATACTTTATAAATAATTACATTTATAAAGTATATGTAAAAGTTAAAACTAAAGACTACATAATTTATATAACTACAGTCTACAGTCATATAAATTCAATGACTAGCATATATATTTTTAAATATTTAAAAATTTACATATAATTTATTTATACATTATACATTATAAAATATAAAATATAAAATATATGTAAACCTAATCGAACCATCTATAAAGTATAATATATATTTTAATCAAAATCAAACAAAAGAAAAGCTCAAAAATACCTGGCGGCGCTGGTAATGGAAGATGAACTGTTCACCGAGGCCACGAACTGGTCACAGAGCCCACGAACTCGCCACAGAAATCGCGACAGAGGCTACGGTCCGCGGAAGTCACGAAGAGGCCACGAAGTCACGAAGAGGCTACGGTTCTTGCAGAGGCTACGGAAGCAAACGGAAGGCCACGAACTGGTCGCAGAGGATTTTTTTAGGGTTTTTTATAAAACGTTTTTTAAGATTTTTTTAATACCGAATAATAACGAATATTCGGCGATTTTTGGGGATCGAATGAGGTTCGGCGATTTTCGAACTTCATGTCCAAAAATCGCCGAACCCTGTGACACGCTGATTAATATGTAAGTTCATGCACAACATTATCTAATTGGCTGAGATAAAAGCATTTAAAAAAACTATAGTATTAAACTTTTAAATTTTTCTATAGTTTGTTATTAAAAATTGCATTATGGGGGAAATTAATGCTTTTGAGGCCAATTAATACTTTGTTGGGGGCTGTTTGTAAACCAAGGACAAATTTGTATTCCTTGTTTCCTCCCGGTCCAACGAGTGGTCACACGACCATATTTGTCTTCTATTTGGTCAGTATTATAATCAGTGAGCAATTTTTATTAAAAATTGACTTATTTTACGGGAAATTGAAAGTTTAATAACTTTTGCACGGTAACTCGAAATTGAGTGCCGTTTTTTGCAAAAGTTGATTATTTTTCATTCCCGTCGCATTGAAGCAAATTTCATTAAAAAAGGCAACTTTGGAAAATAACCTCATTGAAACCATGTCGAGAGCTTTTTTATCATCCTCGTCTTCTGGCCATACCGGGATCTACGGTTGTTCGAGCCTCTAAACTCGACGAATTACCATGCCTAGAAACCGAAGATGCAACAGAACTCTTACAGTCTCGTGGATTATGGCGTGTGTTCGATGATACAGTTCCCGCTTTCACCACAGAGAAGGACAAGTACCTGTATGCATGCAAGCAAGATGAAGCTCTCGGATTGATCACATTGAATGTAGCGGATAACCTCCAGTTTCATATTTCTGCGGCCACAGCTCCGAAAAGAGGTATGGGAAAAATTTGAATCTTTGTTTGGCAAGATAAACGAGTTCAAATTAATTCAACTAGATCATGAATTAAACTCTTTATCGCCTTCAGATTTTCCTTCCATAGAAGAATTTCTGTCAAAATTTAAAGAGATTCGTAGTCAGTTGAAAGCAGGTGGTAGAACTAAAAAGGATGACGAATGCATATACACGATCCTAACTAAACTAAAGGGTCCATTTTCTGTATTTACGTCAACCTTCTTTTCTACTATGGATGCACTAGACACTCAGTTTAAAATGCCTTCATTTGAACAGTTTTGTGAACGTCTCTCACGAGAACAAGCAAAATTAATCTCTCTAGATGTTATGCCTACATCGAATCATGCTCTTGTGGCCAGTTCTCCTAAGAAAAATTGGAAAAACAAACCCAAGCAAAGCTATGATAAGCCTGCCCTCTCACAATATGGTTTCTAATCCTTCTGTTGACACTTCTAAACCACAGAATAATGGTAAAAATAAGAGACCATTTCAGAAGAGGGTGTTTGATCCTTGTTCCTTTTGTGGGGGAAAAATCATCCTGAATCCAGATGTTTTTGAAATTGGAAGCATTAGAAAAGGCTTTAAAACAACACAAGATCACTGTTCCATCACCTTCATCTGCTTCCAATGCTGGCAAGGGTAAGGCTCTTTCTGCTAGAGCTTCTTCTCCTTTGCAAGATAGGTGGATTCTTGACTCAGGGGCTTCTCATCATATTACACATTGTAGGGATTTGTTGACTGCTTTCTGCTTGCAGCACATCACAGATTTTGGTGGGCAATTTTGCTTCTATAGATGTATTGGGTTCTGGTACTATAAAAATGCCAAATGGGCATCTAAATAATGTTCTTTATGTTCCCCATATGTCTAACAATTTGCTTTCCATATATCAAATATGTAACTCTGGTGATGGTAGAACTGTTGAATTCTCACCAGATAAGGTTGTCATCGGGAACTTCATGATCATGATGATATTGTAGCTATAGGAACTGTGGATTCATGTTCACGTTTGTATGTATTTGAGAGCTTTGATAACTCTGCAGGATCTTCACTTATTGCTCATGCTGATTCTTTGAGCAAATTGTGGCACGAGAGGTTTGGTCACCTCAATTACAGATATCTGTAACAGCTCTCTTCGCAGAATATGGTCACAGGACTTCCGAAGGTAAAATCACATGATGGTGTCTGCCCTGGTTGTATGTTGGGTAAGCAACACTTGGATCCTTTTCCAAAAGGTCAAGCAAAAAGAGCTACGGCTCGTCTTGAGTTGGTACATAGTGATCTAACTTCTTTTCCTCATAGATCATTTTCTGGTGCTAAGTATGTACTCACATTCATAGATGATTTTACTAGGAAAACTTGGGTGTACTTTCTAAAATACAAAAGTGATGTCCTAGAACATTTCAAAGTTTTTAAGGCTATTGTAGAGAAACAATCTGGACATTGTATTAAAATACTCCGCACGGATAATGGGGGGAATATGAGAGTAATGCATTTACTGCTTTTTGTGCTAATCATGGAATTGTGCACCAGTATATTGTTCCTCACACCCCTCAGCAAAATGGAGTTGCTTTGAACGAAAGAACCGAACACTCAAGGAAATGGCAAATTGCATGGTTCAGTCCAAGAACATGGCACCTCAGTTCTGGGCGGAAGCAGTCAACTGTGCAAATCATATTCAAAACAGAATGCCACATAAAGCAGTGCAAGGGGTTACTCCTGAGGAGGCATGGTCGGGTGAAAAACCTGACGTATCAAAATTCCAGGTCTTTGGTTGTAAGGCTTGGGCCTTTGTTCCTGACGACACTCGGAAAACCATGGAGAAGAAAAGCAAAGAACTCATTTTTGTTGGTCATTGTGAGCATGTGAAGGCATATCGCCTCTTCGATCCCACTACCAAAGATGTTGTGTTTCGGCGGGATGTTCGAGTTGATGAGACCGAGGCTCCTTTAGATCATACAGTAGTTCTTCCATCTCCATTATTGCCTCCTGCTCCTGTCACTGATGATGATTTTGATGGGCCCCCTGATCCTGATCCTGTTGCTCCTGCTCTGAAATGGCTAAGATCTACATTGGCTGCAGCAGGTGATTTGGCGGGTGATTCACGAGATCTACGACGTACTAGAGCTGAGACTTCTGGTGTTGTCGATCATCGGCCCTATTCTGGTATGGCTCTTATGAGCCAAGCTATTTCTAATGATCCTGTTCTTTTTTCATAGGCATCTGGAAACCCAGAATGGGATTCAACAATGCAAGATGAATATTCTTCGCTTATGAAGAATAATACTTGGGATTTGGTTCCTCTTCCGAAGGGAAGAAAGCTTGTACGATGTAAATGGGTCTATAAGACCAAATATGCAGCTGATGGATCGGTTGAAAAATACAAGGCACGTCTTGTCGCCAAGGGGTATTCTCAAGTTGAAGGAGTAGATTACTCTGAAACTTTTGCTCTGTCGCAAAGATGGATTCTGTTCGCCTTGTTCTCTCTCTTGTTGCTTCTCATCAATGGTCAGTACATTAGATGGACGTGAAGAGTGCATTTTTGCATGGTGATCTCCATGAGGAGATTTATATGGAGCAACCTCAAGGGTTCATACATGACTCTTCACTGGTTTGTAGACTTCGGCGTTCACTCTATGGTCTCAAACAAGCCCCTCGGGCTTGGTATGAGAAGATGGATGCTTTCTTGTTGTCTATTGGCTTTCATCGTTGTAAGACCGATCATACAGTTTATGTCCTGAAGACTGATGATGACTTGCTTCTATTGGTATTATATGTTGATGATCTCCTCATTACTAGTAGTTCAAATTCTCTAACACAGGACATTAAACAGAAATTGAAAGCAGAATTTGATATGACAGATATGGGATTATTGCACTACTTTCTTGGCCTACAGTTCGCCAGTCTGCTGAGGGCATCTCTATTTGTCAGAAGAAGTATGCTACAGATCTGCTTCAGAGATTTCATATGGCTGATTGCAAGCCATCTCCCACACCTTACCAGTCAGGTATTGAATTGACTGCTGCATGTAAGTCTAAACTAGTTGATCCCACTTTGTATAGACAGTTGGTTGGGAGCCTTTTGTATCTTACTCATACTCGTCCCGATATCACCTTTGCTTGTTAATCTTGTCTCTCGGTTTTCACATGAGCCTCATGAGAGTCATTGGGAAGCAGCCAAGCGGATTTTGAGATATCTTCGGGGACTTTGAGTTTTGGTATTCATTACACACCTCAGATTGTTCCCAGTATTGAGGCTTTACAGATTCTGATTGGGGTGGATGTCGCGATACTCGCAAATCCACATCTGGCTATTTTTTCATCTTGGTTCTAGTCCAGTTGCTTGGTCTTGTAAAAGTAGAATACCATTGCATTATCATCCACTGAGGCCGAGTATCGAGGTGCTATGACAGCAAGGCAGGAGGTTCTCTGGCTTCGTCAGATTCTTGGTGAGTTTGGTTTTTCACAGGAGTCTCCTTCCATTCTTTGGTGTGATAACCAAAGTGTTATTCACATTACACGTAATCCTGTTGAGCATCAGCGCACGAAGCATATAGAGATCCACATGCACTTCATTCAACAGTTGATTCAGGATGGGGTCGTTCAGATGGAGTTTGTTCCTACGGCTGATCAGCTCGCAGATATCTTCACTAAACCCTTGGCTTCCCTCGCTATTTGGAGTTGCGAGACAAGCTTGGGGTGAAGGAAGTTGTCCTTGGGGGAGCTTGTATAGTCCTTCCTTCTTTTCTAGTATTGTATCGGGTACCTTATCAGGCCTAGTAGCGGGACCCTTCTTTCTCTTTGCTCCCTAGCATTCGCTTATGGGAGGGTGTTGGTGTAAATAATCATTTACACCTAATAAGCTCATGTGAGCTAATAATTGTTATTAGTTTTATTTTATTAGGAGTTTGTTTAAACTCCCGTAACTAGTTTAGATTGGTATCTCTAGTTTAGAGGGTTTGTTATCTCTACTTTAGATTGGCATCCCTTGTATCTAGGAGTATCAAACTACTTGTTAAACCTATTTAAATGCTTCTCCCGAATTGAGAATCATCAGAGATAAATAATTATTTCTTTGTTCTTCTTTATTGTGCTCTCATTTTCTCCTCTATAAATCTCTGTGCTCACTCTTCCTGTGCTAGATCCCATTGGTAGTTTTTTCATGAGGTTAATTCTGATGTTTCTTTCTCCATTCTTCTTTGATCTCCTCTCGAACAATTCCATAAATGAGCCTTTATCAACTGGATTTTTATACAATCTTAACATGTGGCCATTCACCAACAACTTGAATCTCATAGGATCAATAGTAGTAAGCTTCACATGCTCCATTAGGGAAGATCTTCTCAATTTCATAGGGGCCTAGCCACCTTGTTCTAAGCTTTCCTATGTGATCCTTGTATTTTGAGTCAAACAAAAGTGCCCAGTCACCTTCCTAGAACTATCTTGTTTTAATATATCGGTCATGCCATTTGATTCTTTGTTTTTGCACTACCTCTGTGTTATGAACTGCTTGCTTTCTCAATTCATCCAACTCATTGAGTTGGATAATTCTCTGTCTCTGAGCTTCTGATAAGTCTATTCCCAGCTCAAGTGCAGTCCTCAATGTTTTATGCTCAAATTCTATTGGCAAAACAACAGTCTTGCCATATAATAGTTCAAATGGTGTGAAGCCAGTTGTGGTCTTCCATGTTGTATTGAATGCCCAGATTGCTTCTGGAAGCCTGTCTTCCCAGTCTCTTCTGTGGAGTGTTATAGTCTTTGTCAATATGGCCTCTATCTCTCTATTTGTAACCTCTACTTGGCCATTAGACTGGGGATGGTATGGTGTAGACTTTTTATGCCTGATTTCATATTCACTAACCAAATCAACAATCACATCAACAATAAAATGTGTACCTTAGTCTCATTCAATCTCCTTGGGACTCCATATCTGGTGAAGATGTTCTCATACAAAAATTTAGCCACCTTTTCACTTTTCTAGTTTGGCAATGCTTTTACCTCGGTCCACTTGGTTAGGTAATTTGTGCAAACTAGAATATACTCTTTTCTGTTGAGATGGAGGGTCTATAGGGCCAACAAAATCTAAGCCCCACTTATCAAAAAGGTTGCAATGGCATCTCATCAAACTTATTGGGTTGGCCCATTCTCGACATTTGTCACATCTCTTAGTGTATAGTGTTGCATCCTTATGTAAATTTGGCCAATAGTAGCCAGTAGTCAACACCTTTGTGTTGTTCTCTTTGCAGCAAAAATGCCCTCCACAAGGTTCATTGTGGCAGGCTCTAAGGACATCAAATATATCCTCATCATCTATACACCTCATTACTTAATCTTGACCTGTATAAAAGAGAAGTCCAGCTATCCAAGAAAAGGGTAAACTCTTTTCAACTAAATGTCTTTTCTCAGAAGATGAAAAATGTGGAGGTGTTTTACCTGAGACCAAGTAGTTGGCTATGTCTGCGTATCAGGGTGTTCTTGTAGAAATAGCAAACAGTGCTCATCTGGAAATGAATCATCAACTACTTGCTCTTCACTATTGGTCTCCATTCTTGAGAGGAAATCTTCCACCACATTATCTTTGTCAGCTTGTCCATTATGGTGACATCAAATTCTTGCAAGAGGAGCAACCATCTTATGATTATGCTACTTACTATTGGTTTGTTTACCGATACTTGATTGCAACATGATCAGTGTGAATAAACACTTGGATATCATGTGATATAATGTATGAATTTGTTTATGGAATATACTACGCCAAGAACTCTATTTCATTCTTGTATAGTTCAATTCTGCGCATTGCAAATTCTTGCTAACATAATATATTGCATAATTCAGACTACCATCTTTTTGACCTAGGACAACTCCAATAACATGATTTGATGCATCTGTGTGGATGTGAAAAGGTAGGTTCCAGATCAGTCCTCTCAACATAGGAGCAGTAGTTAGCATCTTCTTTAAAGTTTGAAAAGCACTTTCACAGCTTTCAATCCATACAAAATCAACATCCTTTCCTAACAATACAAAAAGTGGCGTTGCAATTTTGCTGAAGTCTTGTATAAACCTTATGTAATATCCAACATGGCCTAGAAAGCTTCTAACATCTTTTTGTTTCCTTGGTGTGGGCAGGTTGATTATGACAAACACTTTTGTTGGATCTACTTGAATTCATGTTGAGGAAAGCTAGTACCCCAGCATTATACACTTTGACATCATCATATAGCACTTCTCATTGCTCAAGGACAAATTGTGATCCTTGCATCTTCTTAAGACCTTATCCAGATTTTGCATAGCCTCCTCAAAAGTACTTGCCATGAACAATGAAGTCATCCATATAGACTTCCATGCAGTCATTTGTCAAATTAGAGAAGATACTTAGGACTGCCCTTTGGAATGTGGCAGGTGCATTACACAGGCCAAATGGGAGAACTGAATAGGAAAATGTCCCCATGGAAATGTGAATGTAGTCTTATCTTGGTCCTCTGTGCAATCTAGATCTGATTGTAACCATGTATCCATCAAGAAAGGAGAAGTACTTTTACCAGCTAGGGTATCAAGCACTTGATCAATGAAGGGCAATGGGAAGTGGTCTTTCTTTGTGGCTGAATTTAGTTCTTTGTAATCCACACAGATTCTCCATTTCCCATTCTTCTTTGGTACAATTACCAGAGGTGATACCCACTTGGTTGTCTGATATGGGGTATATGAATCCAGATCTTACTGCAACTTTCATAATTTCTCTTCTTACTGTTGGGTTCATCCGCCTCTGTGGTTGTCTAATTGGTTTACATTCTTCTTTAATATAAATTTTGTGAGTACAAAGCCTAGGATGAATCCCACGCATATCACTATAATCCCAAGCAAATGTTGTTTTATGTTTTTGAAGAAGAGCAATCAACAATTGCTCTTATTGTCTATTCAACATCTTGCTTACATTTAGTGGCCTCCCTAGTGTTATTTCTACTTGCTTGGAGAGGTCCAGCATTGAACACATGTTGCTATTAACATAATTTAATATGCAGTCATGAGGAAGAAGTTGGTGAAAAATACAATTCTTACTTGGAATACTCATGGTGCTTTGTTGCGGTAAGACTTGGTTCAAAGGACAGCTCAAGCACCTCAATTTGTCATCAACTTCTTCATTTCTTCCATATTTGTTCTGCAGAATATTATAGAGAACAACATCTTCCTCTTGATCTTCAATAGTGCAAGACTTTTCCAACATCATCAGTTGTTGGACAAGAACATTGATCAGTTTCTGGTTCTTCAACCCAAGCTATTTGATCTTCATCATTCAATGGTTGGGCAGGAGGATAGAGTATAAGTTTCTTGGTACCATTTCCATTTGAGATGATCATGTTGCCAAACTTGCACCCTATAAATGCATCAGCAGGTCTTGCAATCATGGCCTTCCTAGTATAAGAGGGTAACCTCCTAGACTTGCCTTTGGTTGTAGGACAATAAAATCAGCAAGGTATTCCTAAGAGTCTACCACCACAACAATGTCCTCAAGGACTCCTTCAAGCCTTACTGTTGATCTATCTACTAGTTGCAATATTGTAGTTGTTGGCCTCAATCCTTCCAACTTCAAGTCATCCATGACTTGCTTGGTCATGACATTGATTGCTGCCCCTAAGTCAATCAAGGTATTTTTATTGTAGTTCCATTGATAGTAACATTCACCAAAGGACTGCTGGATCTATGTACTTAGGTAGTACAAAGTTTCCAAGCATGATGTCAACCAACTATCCAATGACTTGTACAATAGATGAATCTTTCCTTCTTTTGTCTGTCTTCTTGATACATAGATCCTTGATCAGCTTGTTGTAAATAGGCACATCCTTGATAGCTTGAATGAGTGGAATTTTCACACAAATGTCCTTCATTGATTGACAAAATCAGAATCTGAATCTGATTTAGGGTCAGACTTTCTCTCTTGTAATCTTTCTGGAAATGGGGGTCCATTGACTTGCATTTTACTTTTGCTGGAATTTTGTTCATGTTGTTACGGATCAACTTGCAGCGTCTTCTAGCTTTGTTGCGGATCAGCTTGCAGCAACTATGGTTCATCTGGTATCTTCGTGATTGTGGGTTTACTTGGTGGCTCAAGTGCTCTTCCTAAACGGAGATGGATATTGTTAACATCAACTGAATAAGCAGAGTATTGGGTTGATTCAGTGTTATAGGCTAGTTGAGCAGCTTTATTATTGGGGTTAAGTGTTGGTTGAGCTAGAAATTGAGTAGCTTTTGGTTGAGAGCTAGATTGGGGGTTTGGCATCAAAGCTTGTTGTTGTGGGTAGGGAGGTTGCTGGTAGGTTTGTTGGTAGTGAAAGCACCTGAAACTTTACAAAGCAAATTGCATGACTAAGGCTAACACCATTGCCACCTCTAGTCAAGGTTCTAAGTCTAGGAATGTAACATTAAGATAGAAGCTTAAAGGAATGCTTAACTAACATGAATATAATTCAAAATCTAACTAAACATGCCTACTAATATGTTCAATTACCTAACATGGGCCTAAATAGACCTAAGAGGGCAATCAAATTGGTATGGTTGCTACTCCAAACAAGGTGAAATGGCCTCTCCAAATGACTACATGGTCATTTTGGATATCCATCTACTAACCCCATTGAAGACTTTAGGCAAGGATTGAGCTTGGCTATAAATCATATTTATTATATGAGATGCAAATCAAAGCATGGTGTAAAGTATTAAGGTAAGAGGTGAACTCTTTTTATAGTTTTCCTTTTGGGAAAAACTTGTATTTTGGTGCATGTGGGACTAAAAGCCCAAATTAGATTAGAATTGTTAATCATGATTAAGCTTTGCTAATCACAATTAGTGAATTAACAAGTGATTAAGATGTGTGGAGCCTTAATCAACCGCTTAGGGTCAACTAGGAGGCTAGGATAAGCTTTTGAAGCTTGCTGAGACGTTGTGGAGAGAAGTGGGGTGATTTTGAGTGGTTGGAAGAGGGGTTTGAGCCAATAGTAGGGTATATTGACCAAAATAAGGGCAAAATAGGCTTAATTAGCTAATAAACGCTAATTGTCTGTTTTGAAGAGGATTTTGGCTTATGATTCATCGTAAAGTGGCATCTTGAATGCGAAAGGGATTTGGTGATCAACAAAGCGCTTGTTAATTGACCAAAGTGGCAAGAAACGTTAGTTAATTAGCGAAAAATCACTAATTATAATGGAATTGATAAGAATGAGAGTGATTTGTGTGTGTTTTGGCAATAAGATTGCAAAAGCGGAATTTAGGTGTCTGGTAGTTAGGAGGTTGATTGCTCCATTGTTTCCCTCCTCTCTAAGGTTGCTGCCATGAATAAGGGGGTGTTGCCACTGTTGGCCTGAGAACTGAGGTTGTCATGGTTTATTAGTATTGGCTAGGGTAAGGAGCCCATCCTTGTTGAGTATTAGCCCAAGGTGGGGGTTGCATATATGAACTACTAGCCCAATTTTGAAAAGATGGCATAGGATCTTGTGACATACCTCCTTGTCTTGGCATCCATGGATTCCTTTGGGCAACGTAGAAAACTTGTCCATCCTCCGTTTCTATCATTTTGAACTCTTGTGTAGCTTCCTTTCCTTCTGTAATGTTGGTCAGTCCCATGCATCTACAATCAACTTTCTTTCTTCTACATGAATGGCAAAACTCTACAAGTGATACCTCTGCATCCTCTCTCTTCTTCTTTGCATGTAAAGCATCAAACTGGGCGGTCATGTCACTAATTGTTTCTTGTTTCATGTTCTTAAACATGTTTACAATTTCTGATTTAGATATTTCCCCAATTCCTTTGGTAGTTGCTCCACCCTTTGATCTAGCACTTCTTATTCTTTTCATGGTTGCTCTAGAATAGTTCCTACAAGCTTCACAAATCTCCTCAAAAGTGGCCTTGGAGATGTCTCCAGCTCCTATTAAGTCCAAAGCATCCATATCTTCCTCACTGAGTCCTTTTAAGAAAAGTAACTTGAGAGACTCAAGAGGTAACCTTGTGTGTCTTGACTTTTAAACGCAAAATAAGAATCTCTCCAGGTAATCTTCTAGTGGCTCATCTTCCTTTTGTGCCATCTTGAAGAGTTCATCTCCTCTATTACTTGGCCTACAGTAGTCTTGGTACTTGGTCAGAAACTTTTCCTTCATCTGCTATTAGGTAGTAACAAAATCTCTTCCTAGGCCCATAAACCATCTCAAGGCTGCATCCTTAAGTGTAGCAGGAACAGCTTCAGCTTGTGTGCATCAGTTGTGTAGTCACAACCCTGCATAAGACATCAAACTCAAACAAGAAAGTGTTTGGGTCTTCAGTCATAGATCCATGAAAGTTAGGAAGAGCTAATGGAGAGATGTTCTTCATTTGAGCAGGTTAATTGTTATTGGAGATAGAAAAATCAAATGTGTTTGTTCCCCTTCTTCCATGTTTTGATTCACCTCCTCTACCGTGTTGATCTATTCAAGAATGGCCTCAAAGATCTCACTGGAGAGGGAGTGTTCTATCAACAAACCCTATACAGAAGAGGATGTTTCTTCTTCAATCGAAGTAATTTCTACTATTTGAGGATTGGGTAGGAATCTACCATGGGCATCTCTACGACGGTGCATACATCAACTGACTCAACTCAATCAACATTCATTAGTGGGGAGGTTTTGAAGGTGGAATTTCTACAACCTAGTTTGTTCTAAGAAATTCAGAAATGCAAAACCTCACAAACTCCTATAACTTGGCAATATCCCCACAACGGCACAAAAAATGGTGGTGCAAATCAACTTGCAAAACAATTAATATGTTGTACATTGAGTTACATTCATTTAATTATCAAACTAGGGAGCGTAGACTTGAAATATTGTTGGTGTTGTATGCACAGTTATAGTTGATCTAGGAGGTTGGAAAGGAAATAACTGTCACATAACAATACTGAAAGTAAAATAAAACTCAGACGTGAAATAAACTATTGCTAAATGTTATCATTGGAATAAAGTTGCAGATTCAGAAAGAAAATTATTCCGAAGTAAATATGCATGACATAAACAATGGAGGGTATGTAACAGACCTCAAGTGGGCCCTGACTTGGGTGTTAATCCCTTCTTAATTTTGTAACCAAATGCTAAATAACGAACTCAAATTCCTTTATTGATTTTCGAAAAACATTACATCTAGGAATCAAAAGGTCGAGTAATCCTAATCCCAAATCTGACTCTTGACTCTCGAATCACTCTCAACTGACTTGTTACAAGACACCATGTTGGGCCCCTAAAATATTGGCTAAGTACAAAAGGGCGCATAGGCGCGCAAGGCCTAGTTGAAGAAAAGCGCGCAAGGATAAAGCGCGCGGGGCAGAGTTTAAGGAGGGCTTTAAGGAAACCCGTGGCGCGCGCATGGCGACAGAACCAAGGGTTCAAGACTTAGCCATATTGGGCGTTTTGGCAGAACACGTGAAAAGCATGACCCGATTGCGCATGCGGAGTGGATAAGGTGCCAGCCTGGCGACAGGTGGCCCAGGAAGGAGCATGCCTACGGTAGAAGCTTCTAGAAGCTCATCATGGTAAAAAGTGGAAATCTCAGGCCTGGAGGAGCATGCTCGCATGGAGGACCACATTCAGACACTTGGCATCGGATCTGAGGCCGTTGGAGGATGAGTTGGCAGTCCAGAAAGCCTATATATACAAGCGCCTACAAAAGGAAATAGAGAGAGATAGATAGAGGCGGAGCTCTGCAGAAATACTACAAGAACTCTATTAGTTTGGGTAATTGTGTTTAGGGAAGGATGTATCAGGGGTATGGGGTTTATAAATTTCTTTTGAGAGCCTAGCCATATGAGTCCAGATATAATGCATGACTACGGTCTGCTTCTCTGTAATACTTTGTAATGGCTCCATGAATGTAATGAGGTTACCAGCTTACATGAATATGAACATTGATGATTCTAATGCATACATATTTCTCATAGTTCCTTTTCAATTATGTTTATGATTATGGATGTCTCAACTTCTTTCTATTTTGGTATAAGTTATAAAATATGTTAAAGCACTTCTTATCTGAAATGACTGCAAGGACCTAGAAGCCGTTATGAGCTCTATGGTGCTTGTATGTTTTACTTCCATTCAGATCTCTTAACATGAATCATAGATGATGTTTCCCACTAAACTCACATAAAAGAGAGACTCGGCACCCACGCATGCCTCGGTGAGCGCCCAGCACCCACTGGGTGATAGGCCGGCGCGCATGGGGTTCCTTTCTTTTGTGATGAGGGTAAAAATGACTACATCTTGGTTCCGTTACGGGACCTCTTTTCGAAGTTGTAGTGGGAAATGGCATACATCATGATCTGGGTAATGAGTAATGAATTTAACTCGGAAAGTGTTGAATCATGGTTCAAGAGCATGAATTTGCTCGAGAGATTCAACATTGGACTATAATAGTGTAACACTCGAGAAATTATCTTGAAAGTTTTTCAAACATGTTGAAAGCAAACATGTTAAGAGAAACTCGATCTTAAAGGAATGTGTTTCTAACTTGGATTCTTGCATGTTAAGAGAAACTTCTTAAAGTGATTTATTGTTAGGACAGCATTTATTGTACTTACGTGTTTGCTGATGTGACGACAAATTGTCGTATACTTGCTAAACTCTCGTGGCTGATTGACAGCACACCTTGAATCAATTTCATTGATCCAAGTGTGCTGAGGGCTTCTGGTGATTTCAGTATTGATTTACTCTTGAGCCCTGTACTGTCGAACTTGGGACCTCGTGAGGCAAGAAATGCCTGGACACGGTGGCCTTGGCACGTGATCCAAAGGACGGAACGTCCTGCTCTGCATTAACGTGAATGTCTGTAGGAGGGCAGGATGGAAGTTGATTAGTGTTAGTGGTTAGTATAAATTAAAACCCTAAACTAATCCTAAGTCCTAACATGCATCCTACACTACTACCCTAAGTGGATTTTTAAATTACAAAAAAAAAGGGAAAATAAAACCTAAGGCTAAACTAAGACCTAGGTTGAACACTTTATGCAACCTAAACTAATCCTAATCTAAAAGGGCGCGCAGACCCTTGGAAGGAAAGGATAAGGATGGAAAGGGCATTCATTGGCATTTAATAAACAGTCCATACGTGGACAGCGCCAGTTTTGGCGGGGCAGGTAGGAAATAGAGGCATCTATTTGGAGATAGAGCCAAATTCAGTTTTGTATGGGAAATTTGAAATTTAGAGTTCGCCAACTCAAGTGGCGGTGGCGTGGAAGTTAGGAAAAAGGCAGAGCCTTAATTGCATTGATTATTCTTGGTCCTCGCGACCAGCTCACCTTGGAAAGTGTATGAGGGAATTTGATTTTTCATTGTTTCGATTTGGCTTTTGCAAAGTTGCTCTGCATTTGGTTTTTCTGGTCTGGTTCAGTCGAACCAGCTCTTGGAATTTGACACTGTGCTTGGAGATTTTTAAGGCTGTTGCTAAGCCTGAAGAAGAAAGGAGTGCTGGGAAGTTTGTGCTGTCGCTGTGGAAGAAAATAACGCGGCAAGCGGATCCTTCTTCGAGTTTTGGAAAAGAGATTTCAGGCATGTTAAGCCCTTCTCTTTAAAAACTCTTGCTTTGTTTAAGTGTCTCATTAAAACAACCCTGCTCTTGGGTTTGGATTGTGTGATTGCTGTTGAGTCGATTTGAATTGGTTTTGTCGGTTCTTGCTTCTTTTCTTTGGGAAATGATAAGCTTAATTGCTTCTGGTTGCTCGACCTTGATGTGTTGTTGCTCGAATCGAGTTGGAATATGAATTACTGTAGTGGTTGTTGACAGTATTGTGGAATGAAATAGACATTTTCTTTCTCTGTACACGTTGTATGAATTGGAACAGGCCTTGTGCGATGTTCTCCTTCTGTGCAATCGTTTCTTTGCTGTTGTATTTGGAACTGCCCTTGCGTGTAACATGGAAATGGAAATACAGTCGAGTTATATTGCTATGATTTGGGTTCCGTTGACTCTTGCTGTTATTTTGGAAATAATATGAAACACTGTCTTGATTGCTGAGTTTATCTGTCTTTGTATTTCTCGAATGAAATACCTTCCTGTCGTGCTGGTGGTTGACGTTAAATGGAAGTTGAAACGGGTTCTTTTCCGTAAGATGTTTAATAGGAACAGTACAGGCAGTGTGAATTGTTTTATTGTTGTGTGATTGTCTTTTGTCACATGAACTTTTGAGATAAAATGGTGAAGGTTGTGTGAGCGGCTTGGTGTCGTTTCTGTACTGAAGTTTCATTGATGGGAAATAAGATCTTTTGTTGATTGATGTCTGTTGTTCGGGATTAAAAGGAATATCATTCTTTTCGAGCTTATTGGAATGGGTTTTTCACTGTTTAAGTATTATATTAAGAACTGGCAGGCTGTATGGTTGTTTTCACTACTAAGAAAATGCTCTTGTTATATGGTCTTTCGTGATATAATGGTAAAGGATGTACGAGATGTTTAAGGTCGTTTCTATACTGAAACTTCTTTTGAAAAGGAAATAGTTTCTTTCTCTCTCTCTCTCTGCTGTGTTGATTAGGATGAATACAGCGTTGTTTTTTTTATGTATGAGCATACGAATTGCCTTGGAGAAAGAAATGATAACACGTTTTTGGCTGTTCTTTCCTTTCTTGCTTAAAAAGAAATAAGACTTTTCTCTTCCTTCTGCTGTTTCGGGATTATGAGGAAATGGTATTTTGTATTTTAAAGGGATGGGCTTTAGAATTTTATATGAGTGTTTGTGAGAGTTGGAAAAGAAGTAGTTTTTCCTTCTGAACTCATAGAGAAATATACTTGTTTCTTGCTAGGAAGGTATGATGATTAGTTGTGTTTACTAATGCTGATCGGTCTTGTAAGGTCGAACTGTTTTGGTGATTATGACTTAATCTTGGATTGCTGTAGGTAACAGCAATGAATAATATGTTATTTTGAACGGGATTACGTTCATGGAATTTGGAAATCATGAGATTAATAGACTGCATGATTGTATAACTGTTATCTGTTTATCATACAGTGAAAGAAATATGGTTTCTTTAAGTATGGTAAATATATGGTCTGCATCCTTATACTGTTTGACCTAGGATGAACATAATGTTGTACTAACCTGTATCGGATTTTTATATGAGTCTGATTCAAATGAAGTATGGATATGGATGATGAATTCTTCCCTGTTTTCAATTAAAGCGGATTATAAATGAAATTACTCTTACTGCTAGAAAGTGAATTCTGATTGGATTTTGTAAGTTTCACTCTGAACTGTTATCTTGATTTGTCTTTCGTTTGGATTCCACTGCTAGGACAGTCATGTGGAAAGAAATAGAGATATGAATGAATGACTTGGAAAAATGATATTTTCTTCCTTCATTCAGTTGGAAATCGGTAATTCGTGAATAATGAATTTTTATAGTGCTAAGATGGGAGCAACTATATGCATTGCTGTTTGCTTTCTTGTCTATACTTGATTGTTTGGAATCTAATGTGATGCACGAACTGAAAGGAAAGTAATGGATTTACATTTCAGTTAGTTTCATCCTTTGCATTTATTATTAATGAAAGACGTGGAAAGGATAACTGTATGTTATATCAGCAGTAAGCTACTTGTATTCCTAACTTTACAAATATTGTAAATTGAGACTTGTAACAGTTATGTGGAAAACGGGACAGCAGTTCTTTGGCTGATTGTGATGATATTTTGATAGTTCAGTTGTTTTGCTGATCTTTCTTTTGTGCCTATTTCGTGATTGATGTTTAACTGTCGTTTCATAAAAGCAGGGTTCTTTTATTGAGACAGTTAGTTGAAGCACCTTATTTTAAGGATAAGTGCTTAATATGCTCAGTTCATTGAACTGACCCGTGCAATTCATTTTGCAGATGGAATTTGATTAGAATGAAGACTTGGCTGTTTTCTGATGCTTCTTGATTTGTTGATGATGTATTGTAATTGTCGCTTTTATTCCTCTTCGAGGAATTGTGAAAAGAAGAAAGTATATTCTTCTATCTATGAGTTGTATGGATGATTTATGTAAACCATGCCCAATCAGCTGGATTGGCAATTGTACGGATTATGACATAAAATATTGAATACAATTACATGTGTGATATTTTAATGTTTATATCAGTTTGAATTGTTGTCTAAATTGGAAATATAATGTTATTTCTTGATTGGATTTGTTTAATTGTCCTTGGATGGATGTTAAATGGAAACTGATATCTATTCTTACCTAAATGCAACTTTTAAGTTGAAAAATGCAATTAATTCATACTTGGGTAAAGATGAACTTTTAATTGACATTATAAGGATTAGGAAGAATATGATTCCATAATTGGAAGGTATTCAGGATTAGCTTAGGAGCTAAGGAATACCAATTAAACTTCGAGTAATCGAACTTCGCTTTCGAGCTCCATTAATGATCTCGTGTGTTAAATTCAGAATAAAGGATATAGGATAAGTATATCCATAACTAATGGACCTTAACCATATAACGTTAAGGAGAACAAATGAATATTGTTCTTGGGAATTAGACCTCGTTTAAATGACGTCTAATAAGTTAGAATTCTGAATTTAGTTGCAGTTGGAAAATCTTGGCTAAGTTTAATAGGTTAAACTTATCACGTCCGTCGGTACGGACTGCTTAATCCAATGATTAAGAAGTGAACCAAGTAGGGAAATGTAGCCCTTCGATACGAAGGAGAAGATGCATAGCAAGCTAATGGACGGTTTAGTCCCTCTTAGCTATATGCAACTGCAACGGAAACGAGGATCAAGGGATCAGCACGAATGCTGAAAGTTGATTTTAATTATTAAAATCGTATCCTAAGCACTTGAGCAGGATGTGTATTCTCGATGGGAGAATTCTGTAGGACATTGGCATACGCCAGCTACAGCAAGGTGTCTCCATGAAGACGGGGTCTTCATGACGACACACTGTTGCAGCTGACATATTGCAATGCCCTCCTGAATTAAAACATCAAGAATACATAGGCTGAATGTGTAATTGTGGACAGGGGATAGGAGTATGATCTGGTATACGGAGTGACTCCGGAATACTAAAGATAACTAGACACACGGGGTCGTGGGGAAACGACACCGTAGGTCTGCGTATCTTTAGTTACCGGGAGTGCCTTCCTATATTCGTTCATATTACTAACTGTAATTGGAAGTTTAAACTAACCTTAAACGAAGAGGACTGGTAGGAACCAGGAAAGACCATTCTAGATAACAGGTGAAGTGAAGTGAAGGACGTATTCCGTTGATGTGTATCACATCCAGGAATATGATCATGCAAAGCATGTGAAAATCTTTGGCCAAAGTATCGCAATTGCTGGTTGCGTTGTCCTTATCACTTAATTTAAGATGCAGGATGTCAGATGAATATCAGTAACAGATATTCAGATAGGCTTCTTAAATGGATCACTTCGATAACCGGAAACGGTTATGAGAACAGGTATATATAATATACCATGCATAAACGAACATGAAGGATCGGTTGTTGCCGAGTCATGAACATGAAGGATCGGTTGTTGCCGAGTCATGAACATGAAGGATCGGTTGTTGCCGAGTCATGAAATGAAGGATCGTTGAAACTCCGAGCCATGAAAATGGAAGATCGGCAGTTCCTCGAGTCATTTACAGCAGCATATAGAATCTGTTATAAGATTGAATGGCATTGAATGTGTGTTCCATATTGTAAATATGCGAACAGGGAACATTCGTTTTTTTTTTTTTTTTTTTAAATTGTGTGATCCAAACTGTGTTGTTTGGGCAGAGAACAATTATTAAAACTTGAACGTGTGTTTGAATTTTGTAATTCATAACAGAGAACGTTATCAAAAAAAAAAAATTCCCTTGTTCTGGTATTTTAAAATGGGGATGTTACACGTAGATGGGTAGAAGAGAACCTCTACCATGATTTATATGAAACATTTTTCTGTTGTTTCCCAGTAGAGTTGTATGAATGGCTCTCAGCATATGCGTCTAGATCAAGCTAGTATTCTAGATCGCGTGCGTGGACCCAAGAAGAATACCAAAGGCTGCAGGATGCAAATCTAACGTGGACTTGTGTTGTGGATCATTGGTGGGAAGGTGTGTTGGCTAGCTACACTCTGGAGTACGCTATTTCCACATATTCTTGCCCGGAAGTTGCTGAGTTTGAATTTTTGCGGGAGCCCAGAGGATCATTTCTACGTGTTATCCCTCTGTAATGAAGATCCTAGTTGTTACTTTGAGTTTAGAGGCACTTCCAATGGCCGGCTAAACCATTCTAAGCGCTGGGCAAGGGAGCTAGAGCGAGGAAGATGGCAGATATTACGACGGAGAAGGAAAGGGAGGAGAGATGGCTCAAGTATAGTGAAGCGCGTGAAAGGGAGATTGCTAGACGACGCGAAGCTGCAAGTGTGATGGATCTATGGAGGTAGACGTTGCGGGAAGGAGTTGAGGTTCACACGGAGGACGTGGAACCTGAGCAGTCTGTGCTACCCCATCTTGGCAAGCGCGTAAGAGAGACCCCTTCGGCTTCTGATGAGAGTTCGTGGCGTAGAGAAAGAAGAGTCATTGGCACTATCTGAACCCACCCAAAGTGACCCAACCCTAGCGCTTGGTTTTCCGTAACAAGAAGTATCATTGACCCAGTTGGTATCAGTGGAAGTGACAGATTTGTGCCTAGGAGGTACAATTTTTCAATTCCCACTTCTATGGCTACACATATCCCAGTATTCGGAGGAGTGTTTGGACAAGGAGCAAGTATACAAGCCTTCGGTCTCACGTCCTAAGTGGCGCGGGGTATAATAGTGGTAGTGGGGCATTATCACGCATCACCGTCGGCGCACGCCAATGGAACCTTGGGGCGCTGCACAACTACTACAGACACAGTGGTTCTCGCGATCTCGTGGGTCATGAGGGACAAGACACGTGGACCTAGCGGTTCTAGTGGATCTCGGTGGCTCGGGACCCGTGGACTGGTGGATCCGGCGGCGGAGGAAACCAAGGCTCTGGCTCAGGAGGACAAGGGCCCCAACCACCCCCTCAAGTCTTCTTTGAGATGTCTTTACACTTGCCAGATTACAAAGGGATTGAAGATGCTGCAGAACATGTTCACAAGTGTGAGCTGCTATGGCGCGCAAAGGGGATCACAACCTCAAAGCGGAAGGCTAGTCAATTTGCAACAACGTTGCAGGGGCGCGCGTATAGCTGGTATAGGAAATATGACCCTCATCAAACAAAGGTGGTGGATTATACTGCTTTAAAGAATGCCTTCTTGGCAGAATTCCACATCCCTAAGTTTGAACACACGTGGAATGGCAGAGAGTGTGCAGGAGTATGATGCGTGTTTTAAAACTCTCTTATCTAAGATATCTTATAATATTCACCCTTCACAAAGATGCTTAGTGGTTTGTTGGAGGATTGATCACACCTTTAGAGGGCCTTATCTCATAAAACTTTCACGATCCGCGCGAGGCGTTGGAATCTGCTCCGCACGCCGAGGCCGCTGTAGTGTTGATCACCGGAGTTAGCCCGTTCTTGGAGGCTCAAATTGATGCTATGGCTAAGCAGCTGGAGAAGTTGTCCGCGAACTCAGCCCATGAGACTCGCAGTGGTTTATGGTGTACAGATTGTGAAGTAGAGGGGCATGTCAAGGGTAGTTGTCCCCGGAGGGCAGTACGCGCCGTGACAGTAGACTGTGAAATTTGTCATGGGGACCATGATGCAAGTAGATGTCCCTTGTTACAGCCGCAGCACTCGGAAGAATGTATCTTGCTACTTGTAAGATCTCGCACCTCTACAACCCATGATACTAAGGACTGTAGGCTCATCGATCAGATCCATGAAGCCATTGATCATGGGGTACGCCAAACCAGCATTGCCAGTAGTTCTAAAGGAGATGATCGCCGCTATGAGGAGCACGCAGATGGTGGCACGCACGGAAGGGGATTTCGCGGAGGATTCCGTGATCGTGGTAATCGCGGAGGAGGAGTGAGTTCCCACGTGGAACCTATTTTAATTGTGGGTCTACAGAACATTATAAACAAGAGTGCCTAGACTGTTGTAGTGCTCATGGTGCGGAAAGAAGCACAAGTATGAGGAATGCCCAGAGTTGTTTGAGCACATGAATCAAAGAAGAACGGAAAGACAAGGGCGTTGCAATGGTAAGCATTAAGAAGACAGACACACAATGGATGCCGCGGTGACACGTGATGCAGGCTTGGAACCTGTTTTAGTAACAACAAGAGCAGAGGCCACGCACGCAAAAGAAATACCAAGGCAGAGGACCCTGGTTTCAAGAGAGGAAGTAGTTCATGGGAAGTACCTAGACCCTGCGCATCAAAAGGAAGTATATCAAGATACCATGGATGTCATTCGGAGTTTACAAGGAGAAATCCAGTGTCTAAAGGAGCTTATTCAAGAGAAACTAATCGCCGCCTTGATTGCGCGTGAGTTGAAGGACGAGAAGGCCAAGGTGTGCGCGGTGTACAAAAATGTGGAGTCTATTAATAATGCTATAGTATTGAAGCATCCGGACCTAGCACCCCCGCATGCAGAAGTATGGATCTGCCTTAGGATGCCTGGAGGATTTAACAAGAGTCCTCACCATGGAGAGGCAACCGTTAGCCTTGGAATCTGCAGAAGAAGTGGCCGTGCGCTTGGAGAAAGAAGATAAATTGAAGGTCATGGCATTTGTAGCTGAATACAACAAGGTTCTTGCTGATATAAAAGTTACTTCCCAGACTGCTAAAGCCGCATACGACAATTGCGCGGACAGAGACAAAGTGGCAGGCATCTTGGTCGCCACTCATGAAGCGGAACTCAAGGAGTTTCAAGAGAAGAATAAAGGAAATAGGGCGGAAAGGGATAGAATCCTTGCCGAGGTCGAAAGAAAATCTAAGCCATTGAAGCCTTAAGGGGTTCAATTAAAAACCGGTTGAAGGAATTGTACTGCAGATACGCGGAGAATGGATGCTACTGGATGTAGGCAAGGAGTTAGAGAAAGTTGCTAACACCATAAGCACACAAGGAAATGGGCTAAGATTTGTGGAGGTGAGCACCTCAGTGGCGACCTCTGTCAGAGAGCACGGAATGAAGTCGATGCCTAGAACAAGTTGGAGGCCAACTTGCAAAAGGATTTTCCTAGCCTCTGCAGTGATTCCATCACTTCCCATTCTTTCTTCTTTCTATATTCTTTCATCCCCTTATTCTTTTCCCATGGTGTAAGTCTATTGTATTCTTTCTTTTCATGAAGAAGTGTTCCCGTGGACGGAGAATAGACGTAGTGTAGGGTAATGTTGGGCCCCTAAAATATTGGCTAAGTACAAAAAGGCGCATATGCGCGCAAGGCCTAGTTGAAGAAAAGCATGTAAGGATAAAGCGCGTAGGGCAAGGTTTAAGGAGGGCTTTAAGGAAACCTATGGCACACACGCGACAAAACCAAGGGTTCGGGACTTAGCCATATTGGGCATTTTGGTAGAACACGTGAAAAGCATGACCCGACTGCGCATGCGGAGTGGATAAGGTGCCAGCATGGCGACAAGGTGGCCTAGGAAGGAGCATGTCTCATGGTAGAAGCTTCTAGAAGCTCATCATGGTAAAAAGTGGAAAGCTCAGGCCTGGAGGAGCATGCTCGCATGGAGGACCACATTCAGACACTTGGCATCGGATCTGAGGCCGCTGGAGGATGAGTTGGCAGTCCAGAAAGCCTATATATACAAGCGCCTGCAGAAGGAAATAGAGAGAGATAGATAGAGGGCGGAGCTCTGCAGAAATACTGCAAGAACTCTGTTAGTTTGGGTAATTGTGTTTAGGGAAGGATGTATCAAGGGTATGGGGTTTATAAATTTCTTTTGAGAGCCTAGCCATATGAGTCCAGATATAATGCATGATTGCGGTCTGCTTCTCTGTAATACTTTGTAATGGCTCCATGAATGTAATGAGGTTACCAACTTACATGAATATGAACATTGATGATTCTAATGCATACATCTTTCTCATAGTTCCTTTTCAATTATGTTTATGATTAAGTATGGATGTTTGTACAACTTCTTTCTATTTTGGTATAAGTTATACAATCTGTTAAAGCACTTCCTATCTAAATGACTGCAAGGACCTAGAAGTCGTTTTGAGCTCTATGGTGCTTGTATGTTTTACTTCCATTCAGATCTCTTAACATGAATCATAGATGATGTTTCCCACTAAACTCACATAAAAGAGAGACTCGGCACCCGCGCGTGCCTCGGGTGAGCACCTAGCGCCCGTTGGGTGATAGGTCGACGCGCATGGGGTTCCTTTCTTTTGTGATGAGGGTAAAAATGACTACACACTAGCCCTTTCCTTTATACCTTATCATTTACAACACGTGAGAAGAAGAAGAATACAACAAGGAGTCTTCATTAGAACAAGTGAGAGATTTGACACATGTTTGAAATACACAAAGCAAGTGTTCGACTAACAATTAGTTCTCCACAAAACACATAAGTGTTAATCTAACAACCATGTCTTTATCAATGACCAAATCAAAGATTGATTTATTTCTCAATTTTCCATGTTCTTGTTATAACTACTTCTCCAATGGCACGTAAGGACTTGAGTGCCATAACTCCATGTTTCAAAAGATCTTCATAAATGCGGGCTCTTTGTTGTGAATGATTTCCTTATCTTTGCATGGACAAGTTCCTTCGCGCATATGGCAAATTGCTTACAACTAAGAGTGGCATCACACATAATCATCCAAACAATTTATTGGAATAACAAGAATAAATGCACACATAATATCACAAAATAAAGACAATTAGATATAAATATATTAATTAATCATTATGTCAAAAGTTCATGGTTGTGATGGTGATGTTCATCAATGTTCTTTGGAAATTCATAGACATGGCTACATGAAAGAATCTTATCAAAATACAAAAGATGAGTTGTTATGAAAGCAATTTATACACTCATCAATGTCAAAGATTTTATTTCAGTTATGAACAACAAAGAAAGAAAAGGATGCGGAAGGCTTCCAAGCATTTCTTCAAGCATGGTCTTCACGTCCTGAACAACTACTTAGTGGATTTTTTAACCAGTGATTTGTACAGGCTTTCCGAGTACTTGGTCCCATCATATTATTCACCCGATCCATAATTCGGCCCCACCTCGATCCCAATAACTACAGAATGATTATGGTGGGTCACACATTTTCTAAGCTTTATGCGACAATGCTCCACATGCATCTTTCTGAGTTTTTGGAGCACAGGCACCTTAGAGCCAGGGGACAAGCGGGTTTTCGTCCATTGTACCAGACCACTGATCACATCTTCACCCTTCGAGCCATCATTGAGGAAGCACGCCACCGCTCTTCCAAAGTCTTTTGCTGCTTTGTTGATTTTCGGAAAGCCTTTGACTCTGTTCCACAGGAAGCCCTTTTCTGTAGGCTCAGAGACATTGGCATTTCCGAAATCCTTCTTGCTGCCATTATGCGCCTTTATGAGGAGGTCCTTGGCCGCCTCTGCACCGTCACTAGGTTGTCAGACTTCATTGGGATCTACATTGATGAGTTGGAGAATTTTCTCCATGATCATATCCAGAGAGGGACAGGTTGCCTTCTTCACCAAGTTCTGATATTCATTCTCCTTTTTGTTGACGATGTGGTACTCCTCGCCTCTTCCCCGGAAGGATTACAGACAACTGGATGCTTTAGCTCTTTTTGTGACTAGGAGTTAATGGTCAACCTTGGCAAGACTAAGGTTATGCTCTTCAATGGGTTGAAGACATCTGATTTCCATTTCTTCTTCAGAGGGGAGGAGCTTGAGATCACCAACTCATACACCTACTTGGGAGTGTTATTCTCTGGACCTCGCTTCAGTATGCGGCCAACTCTTCAACCCCGGGTCAATAAAGGGTATGGATCTTTAGCTCTCTTGGAAAGACAGTGCTTCAGACACCACTTTCAGGACACCTTATCTAAGATGTCCCTCACGGACTCCCTCATTAGGCCCACGGTCTTCTATGGCTCTAAGATCTCGGTGTTGTCCTTGAGTCGATTGGGTTATGATTGAGAGAATTCAGATTCTTTTGCTCCGGCGCATCATTAGATGCAAAGAGACCATACCCCACAATATCATCCTAGCTGAGTTTGGTGCTCGTCCATTTTGACTAGAAGCAATCTTTGGCCTCGTCTCGCTCCTGCATCGCATCCGGAGACTTGTTGATTCTGACAGGAAGAGACATGTACCCATATTTAGCATACTGCTCCTCGGAGGCCATAGCCTTATCGGACCACCCTGGTCGCTCTCGTTGTTGGTATGTCGAGTCTCGAGCCTACTAGGATCTGTTGGCATTCAGATGCACCACCTTCCACCATTCAATTACTCCTTGGACACTCCAACCCACCTCCTACCAAGCAAGCAAACTTTGAACAAAATCATCTAAGACGACATTTACAGACAATTTGTCCAGATCACATGGACTAACCCTCAGGGAGGGCTACGTCCTAAGATGGCTTTCTATGTTACGCACTTCCTAGTGGTTAACAATGGTCTTATCGCTCGACCCCAATACATCTCCCATCACTTGGATGCATGCCCTCTGCGCTCCTCTTGGCCAATTCAAAGTAGGCTCCCACAAAGCTTTGGGTGGAAAGCAACCATCGGTTGCCACATTCGATAGGATCTCGCGGCTTTGCTCACTACAGGAGTTCGAGACAGAGGGACCATTTCATTTTCCGGTGTCCCATCTATTACGAGATTAGAGGGAGATTCCACTATCTTTTCTAGAGAGCATCCGACCCTTACCAGTTTCTTCAGATATTACGACCAGAGGTGCCTAGCTTTATATATGCAGGAGACTCTCAGACTTCGTTGTGAGACCCTTCACCCCGCCTAGACAGTTGACTACTCAACAGATCACCTCCTTCACAGTGATCCCTTCAGGAGGGGCACCAAGCGCATATGACACCAAAGACAGCCCCCAGCACCGATCGGTGCGGACTGGGGCACCTTCCTCCAATCCAAGAGTTTCCAAACACATAAGAGGCCGAGATCATCCCTCCACAGAGACATCTACGAGATCTATTAGACACTGCTCGGAGAGTTTCCCACTCTGCACATTAGCGTTACATCCCTTCCATTGCGCCTTCCACTGGACGTCAGCGCATTACTAGCTTCTTTCAGTCGGCCTTGGATGCTAGATGAGAGAGTACCTGTTTGGATTCTCTCCCCTCCTTCTCGGGATCTTCTTCTCTCTCTTCTACATTGTATTCCCCATGCCCCTCGGCTCTAGGGCATGGGTTGTGCACATTTCTATGGTGGCACTTCTTGGCCATCGCCCTCGTTTCACTTCTCTCTTCTTTTTTGTCTTTTTGTTCTTGTTTTCTCGTGGAAACCCATCTTGGGTTCCCGGTTGGCTTCTAGTCCCTTTGAATGGTGCAGTCCCTTTGACCTACTTTGCGGTCCCCTGTTGGACATTTAATATATTTATTTATCTTATCTCTACACATTTACCCCCTCGTGCCTTTTCACGTTCCTTAAGCTTCTCCGCTCAACCGCATCCTCACTCCTACCCTTTCCATCACCCTCGTTCATGACTTCAATCCCCCACGATATTTCTCCTCTCTTCCTCGTCTTCCTCTCTTTACTCCCACTCTCACCATTATTCTTCTTTAACACTCCGTCTCCATGCAATATCTTCATCAACTTTATCTATTCTTCCTTGTCCCTTTCCCCTACCACTACCATGACAAGAACTCTTGGTCAACCGACATTCTCTTGCCTCATCTTCCACTCACCCCATCCATCATTCTCCATCTTCATTTTCTCATTCATGTTCCCACCACTCCTCTTTCATTCCAAGTCTTTGTGCCACACCACTTGATTCACCAATTCACCATCTTCATCATTGTCTCATACTTGGTTCCTTACCTCTTTGTCCCTCATCATTTTCTCCATTATCTTCCACATGCCTCTCATGTGGTTTGTTCCATACTCGTATGTGTAATGTATCAACACCCATCTTCATTTCTTTGTCTTTTTCACATTACCTTCCTTTCATTTCTCTAAACTTTCATCTTCATCTTTTTCCTCTCCTAACATCAAGGCTGATCCTCATCTTTTTATATCACTAACCCTTGGCGTTTTCTTCCAATCATTGCCTTTAGCCTTGCTCTCCATCTTCCCCGCCTCCCCATACCCTTCCCTCCATCGTCGTCCCTCATTCATTCCAACACGGTCACTAGATTGTACCCTCCCTCCATGCATCTACATGTGATATGTTCCATACTCACTAGAACATCATACCACATCGTCACCTCCAATCCCTCTCCTATAATTCTCTCTCTTTTCTTCAATTGCCTTTGTTTTTTCTCTCCCCAATTCCATCCTACTCTTTCTCTCACTCTTAGCATCAAGGCCAATCTTCAACACCTTCACTATTCAATCCCTCACCTCCCTCATTCCACATCCGTATTTTCATCTTTATCGACCAAGCTTATTCACGTCTTCCTCACCCTATCCATATTCGATTAAATCCCTCATCACATCATCATTATCATTATTCCCGCTTCTCCACCTTTTTCTCATCTAACATCAAGGTTGATTGAATACATCTCCCTCCCCATCACCCAACCTAGTCAATTCATTACCTTTCCATTTTCATCTTCATCTACCAAGTCTTAGTCCATGGTCCCATCTTAATCTCTACCTCATATTTTCGAGAGACATGTCGTCTCTTCCATACTCGCCAACCCTCTCGAGGGAGCATCATCATATCCACCTTCACTCACTCCATCGAATTTTTATTTTTGAGGAGACCATCATCACATTCATTATCAATCGCCTTTTGTTCTTGAACACAAAATTTTTGTTCTACTTTTTGCTTAGAAAATACTTTTTTATTCACTTAATCACTTTTTTATTCTCGATCGCAAAAGTTTTGTTCTACTTTTGCTTAGAGAATACTCTTTTCTTCACTCAATCACTTCTCAAACACAAAGTTTGTTTAACTTTGTGCTTCGAGAAGAATCCTTTCAATCACCAATCATGCCACCAAGGTCATCATGCCCTAAAATAGTCAAATCTTGTGAAATCAACCGATCGATCCCTTCACAACTTGCTAAAGTGGCCCATCAATCAACATTTCCAAGTCCTTGCCTATTTCTATCAGATCTACCACTAACAACATCTCCTTTCATCAATCTCTCTTGCCTAGTTTCTTTGAAAGGGCATTACTATCATAACACCCTTCCAAAGAGGGAGAAATGTAGACACCTTAATTCTATCACCGCATCAATTAATTAATTTCTTCATCCCATTTCAAATCCTATAAAAATCCCATAAGTGATTAATAGCTAATTAATCAATTATTAGCTAATCTAATCACATCCTACTCACCAACCACATCATCCCTGCCACATCATCAGCCACATCAACCTTTCACTATCCCCCACTACCTAATAAAACAATTCAATCAATTACCCATGTCCCCCACTATTAAATAAAATAATCCAATTAATTACCCATTTTCAAAGATGTTTCACTATTCACCACCTACCTTCCCCCATTTTCAAAGATGCCTCACTATTCACCACCCACCTTCCCTCCATTTTCAAAGATGCCTCATTATTGACCACCTACCTCCCCCACTTTCAAAATTCGTCACTATTCATCACTATTCACCTACCTAATTTCTCATTATTCTTAAGAGAAATTAATTAGCCCCGCTCATTAAGTACACCTCAAGACCCTATAAATACCCCTCTAACTTCAATTCAAGACAGCTTTCATGAGCACAACCTCATTATGTCCTTTTGATTTCTCTCTAAGCCCTTTATGCCCAAATCCCTCCTCTCCATTTTGCAAAGCAACGCAACGTTGTCGAACCAATCAGTACATGACAGAGAATACTTTAGGGCACCTACATCTTAAGCATCCACGGAAAATCCATTTTAATATCCGAATCCAAGGTGCGTGATAATTAGCGTGTTTCATTTTACATCGTTAACTTTTATTATGCACTTTTTGGCACGCCAAGTGGTATAGTGAAAGGTTGATATGGTTGATGATGTGGCAAGGATAAACAGTAGATATGTGTCCTCATCGGTGCCACGCTTCTCGCACAACCTTGAGTTTGGATTCGATCTCACCTCGCCGTCAATCTCCTCCAGTGGCATACATCGGTGTACTGCGTGCTTAGCAGCAAACCTTTGAAACTTGGGTCTCATTGCCTTAATGGCTCGCCAATGAGAGACACTTGCGTGAATTGAGGTGACTTCTCATCATGGGTTTTGACCTTCCAACCTCTTAACTCGGCGATGAGAGACACTTGTCGCTGATCGGTGCTCCGAGTTGTTTGGGGGTAAGGCTTGAAACATTGTTGGATGCTTGCCATGTGGCACACATCGGTGTGTTCTATTGCCTCAAAGTTTTAACCCTCCACAAGCACCGATCAATGATACTTGTTGTCCTCTATCTCTAAACCCTTCTTAACACTTGCAGAGTGCCGATGAATGACATGTGTCGCTCATCGGTGCTTTGCACTCTTTCATGCCTTAGAAACTTTTGCCTCACCCAAATCTTTGTCGAGTGTCGTGATACTAATGAGTGACACTTGTCACTAATCAATGAAGCTTCAACTTGACACAAGAGCCTCCCAAGAAGTTAAATTTGATTGTTTCAAGTTTTCATGCAAAGTCAAGGTTTTGGCCGTCAACTAAACATCCCCGAGCCAATTTCTCTCCAAAAGATGGCAAACTTCTAAGTTTCTCTTTGTTTTACCCTACACACATTTAATCATTAAAAGAAATTGTTAGTGCGAAATCACAAAGACCCCCAAATGAGTTCTAAAATCTACTTTTATAAGGCGTAATCATCTGGTGTGATTGCATAACATTGAACTTTCCCTAAGGTGTGGGACCCTGCAAAGTGGGAAAGCTCTCCAGAGAAGGTTGGTTCCTCTTCCTAATCTACCTGCCACAAGCTATTCCAGTGCAGGCAAGCTAATCTAATCCTAATCTAACTTCCAAGGAGACAAGGAGAGAAAGAAAACAAGAAAAAACAGAGCCTACACTAAAACGGTGATACACCAGAGAAGGAAAGTGTTGATCATCTACTAAACTGCCATGGAACAAAGAGAGGTGAGCAATGGAAAGGATGGACAGCAACGCATCACAGACCATAGATCAAATTCACACATAAAATGTTCCAAAACCCCATGAACACAGCTCCCAGATCTGCAAATGAACATTCAAAACATGCACAGATACCCTGCAATGAAGAGAGGCAAGAAGATGCAATAAAACGAGCAAAGGATGGACAAATGCATCACAAAAACACGTTTTTATTGCTCCGCACTTACACAAAGGCACTATTTCACAGCACAAGAGGCAAAAATGTCATTACAAAGCAGGGGAGGAGATTTAAACTCCATTTTTGACCCTGGGAAGAAAAGAAGGGGAGGCAGAGAAGAAAAATGAACAACCACTAATTAACTCTTGAAAATGTGCCTCATACAATATATAGCTGAAAACCGATTCTCAAGTTTTAATTCTTCATCTAGTTGATGGGCTCGATGCAAAAGCTCATATTTCCATGTATCTACTTCGCAGACCAAAGAAAATGACCCATACTTCATTAAATCTAGTAGTTGGAAACTGGTTTTGTCTTTTCCGTGCCCAAACGCACTTTCCAATTTTCTCCCACAAATCTTCACCAAAAATGCAAAATTGAAGTTCCATGATGAAGAGAATCTCCAGATCTTTCCATTGGTACCAAGATTGTAGAAAATGGAGCTCTAGATCAAAAGATATGGCCCTCTGAGTATTTCCTTTACATTTTCTGCTAAAATTGGCTCGGGCAAATTTTGCACATTTCCCCCGCAAATCCGCTGATGACGTGGCATCCATTGGGGTCATGGCGGGGGCTTTCCTTTTTCCATTTGCACTTTTGACAAAAGTGCGAAAATTCTATTTTTCCTCCGAAGCCCCGCATCCCCGCATTAGCTTTTTGATGGGGCCGTGGGTCGCATTTTGATTTTATGCCTTTTGGAAGAAAAGGCAATTTTTCACTTTTTCCTCCGATGCCCGCCGTCCGAGTTCCTTTGGCAAAAAACTCTCCCAAGCTCCGCAAGTCCATCTTGGGCAAAATTTTAACTCCTAACACCGCCAAGCTATAACTCAAAAATACAAGGAGTTAGGAAGAGTTCTTTACCTTTCTGGAAAGGGGAAGAAATTCTCTATCTGATGGAGGAATTTCCAGAAATCTTTGAGTGCTTGAAACTTGTGAAATTTTGACTGAGGCACAAAGAGGAGTAAGTTAACCCAAAATAAGAGGGAACTTATTTTGGTTAACACAAACCAAGAAAGTTCCTCTTGAGATAAAAACAAGGATTTAATCATGAAGTAAAGCAAGAATTAAACTTTGAAAATATAAACAAGTATAAAACTGGTTTAACTTTGCTGTTTTTCATGAATTTATTTAGAATGCAAGATCAGAGACCTTTCAATCATGTCAGGGCAGTTTATGGCTTATTTTAAAGGCTAGAAAACAAAGCCAAGCTCAGTATGACTCTCAAAATTCAGTTTGGAGGTTTAAAACTCAGTTTTAATAACTCACTATAAAAGAGGGCTCCATTTTCTTGTCAAAAGGGAATGGGGGTGTGTTGGCTACAACAAAACATATTAGTTTATTCATTAAATTTGTTATTGCCATTGAATCTTCTCAATCACATTTCTACCCTCTGAGAAGAATCCCCAGTTTTCTTTCATGATGATATTCTGAAGTTTAGGCATTAACTTCTTTAACTTGAGTGGGACCATGTCCATAGATCCAAAACATGTTTGGTAATGTTGTCAGTTTATGCAATTAAAAATATGCATCAGTTTGAATGGAAGACATAAGGATTCAATATGACAATTATGACACCAGCACCCTGAGTGCACATTTCCAATGCAATGGTCTAGATCAGAAACTAACAAAAGGAAACTAAGATCAGAAATCAACGAGCCTGGAATGTAATCAAATTCAAAGCAGAACATAAATTTGATAGTTAAAAATAAGTCTAATAATTGGACAAAAACTTCTGCACAGGTTATCCAGAAGAACTCCAGCAAACGCCTTCCTGGGAAAATCTTCATTCTAAAGTTAGACAATAATTTTAATACTGGAGATCCCAAGACAAACCACTAGTTGAGGTAATACTCACAAACGTCGAAATAAGGATGAATAGACTTAAAATAAAATAATAGAGAAATGAACAATGCGAAAGAAAAATATATTGGCCAATATATTTTTTAGTGTGCATCAATGGCATTATCTCAGTAATATTGAACAGATATCAATTGCAGGATGCCACTAATTTCTCTTTTACCAAACCAAAAAAAAAAAACATAGTTTTAAGACAAGAATGCATAGCCAAGTGATACAACAAATAGCTCCATAAAATCATTCATGACTCAAAATGAGAAAAGAGTCAATATTATTCAATGTATACCATAAGATGCCCATTTTCTGATCAAAGAAAATTGACAGTGGATGACATGTAATATCGAGGTGTCCGGCATATAGACAAATCCAGAAAAATGCACCTATTTCATAACTCCAGAATTAATTAGTCAAAAAGTTACCAGAAATACTGGATTCAAAAGATTGGCGCACTTTCTAGTACCTTGGTATAAAGACTCACCATCAAGAAAAAAATGTTAGAACGTGTTCAGACACATGATTTTGAACTGTGTAATAGTAGCTAGGTAAGATTAACTTGGTTCATTGTATGTAATTGTGGGTTTGTAAATCTTCAAGTGTAAATCATATGTACACACTTGTGTCACTTTCACATGTGATGTGCGAGTTGTCATGTAATAAGGTCATCCTCTGACCAACCCTATCTCTGATGACATTCTAGTGAGTGAGTGAGGATTTTTGGACTTGTAGAAGCAATTTCAAGATGCAGTTGCATTGAAGAGGCATATCCGACTTGGGTAGTAAGGCATGTATTTAGAGGCAATTTTACAGGGGTTTTTTTGGGATTCTTGAAGCTAGAGAGGAGGAGAGGGGGAGACCGAGAAAGCAAACATACTCATCCTACAACCAATCAACTATTATGTTAGTAAGAGGGCCACTTCCATTGTGGTGTCACCCCTATTGGCATAAGGATCATGATATATTGGGGTTTATATGTTACCGCGGACCAAACCAACCAACCAATGTGGGATTAATTTTATTCAATGAGGATTTTTAGAGTCGTAGAAGCAATTCCAAGATGCATTGAAGAGGCATATCTGACTTAAGTAGTAAGGCATGTATCTAAAGGCAATTTTACAGGTGTTTTTTTGGGATTCTTGAAGCCGCAAAGGAGGAATTGCTCACATACTTATATTTTACAATCATCCTACTTACCATGCCTATCATACATTATCCTTGGATTCTATATAATGAGACCATGGGTCGCATTTTGTAGTATGGTGGAGAGTTATATCTTGAACCCTTGGGGCAACTACATGGTGCAAGGTTTATTTGTTAGTGTGAGCTATGCATTTTTGCGATCTTGGCTACCAATTTTCAGACAAAAACCCTCCCAAACATCTTGCAACTTGTCTACAAGTGGCACGTGAACCATTTGGTCAGAATGCATGTACAAGCACTAATTTGTTCATTTAGGAACATTAAATTACCAATAAATACAAAAGTTTCTGATTGGATGTTGATATTAAAAATCACCAGGGGTGAATGCTATTTTCCCAGAAACAGTGGTATAAGTAGTGCATATGTTTTGTTATATTAATTGAATGCAGGGCAGAGTTGGCCTAATTTCACATGAAAACTAAACTAAACATTACTGCTTCCAAACGAAGAAATCAACTAGAATAAGTGCTTATTCATCCAACTTCATTGCTGTGTACTTAAGCATATAATATTATGGAGCATTATGATGTTTTGTACACTCTATATCTCGCCTTGTGTGATCTCAATTATAATTCTGCAAAGTTTTATCAATGTACGGTCAGATCCTTACAACAAAAGCGTGTAAAGATCGGAACATACAATAACAAAAACATGCAGAATTATTCTCAGAAATATACACTTGAGTTATGATTACACCTTAGGATGTTCCTTATGGAAAGAATCACTCTACAGGATTTCCCACTTTTAGAAACCAACCAATATCAATAACTCACATGATGGCTCTAAAATGATATCAGGCTCCTATATATTATCCTCATTTAATAATATTTCGGGAGGGTCAAATCTTATTGGTTACTGGTTTGGTTGATACATTGCTAGTATGTGTTAGCCACAAGCAAAACAATATGGCTAAACAAGGGTTATGTATGCAATATGTCATCTACCCCATTCATATGCATCATATTGTCATAGGCCTAGGTATATACCATGCCATCTCCCTTTATCATCTTTCATCCCTAAAGCGTGAGAAGAAACTAAATAAAGAGATCTTAAACACTACGAGCATTCAGTGCCAAGCTTGCTCATCCAAACAACCATATGAAATCTTACAAGTGATCATCTAACCAACCATATAAAATATTACCGTTGATCATCCAACCAACCGTACGAAATCTTCACAAGTGGTGGCCTTCTGCCATGCTTTCTTGTGCTACTCTTATTCCATGTATGCCCATATTGCTTGCCCCTCTTACATTGTGTACATCTGTAGTTGTTGCTTCTTTGATTCCAAGCATATCCATGGTTGTTGTCCACTCAATACTAAGTACAACCATAGTTATTAATCCTATTATCCTTCACAACATGTCTTTATGAATTTTGCATCTCATGGTAATGTATGTATGTGCCAATATGATGCAACTTGTGAAGGTAAAACAAGCCTTAAGCAGTATGGTGATTGATGATGTTTGGTCCGTGTGGAGGCAAGGAAACACAGAATGAGCCATCAAAATAAAATCATTGATACTTGATGATGATTGGTGGGCAAAGGTTGCATACTTGCTCAATTTTACTGAGCCTATTTTATCCATGATTAGATATGCAAACAAAGATCACACTTGCATAGGGAAATCTATGATGGCATTGACTCTATGCTTGAAAAAATTAGAGACATCATACAACGAAAAAACAAGATCCTGAAGAAATCTTTTACAATCAAGTTAAAAGCATGATCATGAGAAGGTGGAATAAAATGACCACCCCATTGCATCTCCTTGCCTATGCCCTAAATCCCAAATATTATAGCAGTGAAATACTTGGGCTACCTAATAGGCAACCACCATATAATGACCAAGAAGTTGCAAATGGAACTAAGGCAACATTCCGGAGGCTTTTTCCTGATCCAACTTGTAGCTAGTGTGGTCCGCTATGAAATGGGGATCTTTGTCTCTACGTCTAATGGTACCATGGGTGAAATGGAGGCATTATGTGACAAGTACAACATGACCCCAATCATGTGGTGGTATGTACATGGCCATGATGCCAAGTACCTACGACTTGTTGCCATTAAAATCCTCTCACAAGTATAAAATATTAAAATGAAATCAAAAGTTTGTTTATTAATTAAAAATGTATGTTCTTAGTAAATTAATATTATTACTAATTGGAAATTTCTAACTTCTTTTTTGTAACAAGTGGCTAGCAATTCTTCAACAAAGCGAATTGGAGTACATATACCTTCATCCACTCAGCCAAACGGAACAAGTTAGCATCCAAGAAGGTTGAGGATTTAGTGTATGTACATTCCAATTTGCACATCCTATCACACAAGACTGAAGGCTATATTAGAGGTCCCAACAAACTTTGGGATATTGATCATGAGGCTAGTGACTTTGATGTTTCTGCTGCTACTCTTAGCCAACTTTCACTGCTTGGTATTGATGATGAAGATCCGGAAGTTTTACACAAGGGATGGATAGTGGAGCTGGTGGGAGTGGAGCTATCAATGGTATTCATGGAGATGATTATGAGGAAAATCTAGATGATATATCCTAGAATCTAGATTATAATCGTGTATATATGAAACATTGAAATTGTAACCATGTTGAATGATGAATCTTTAGAACTTCAAATTTCGATGAAAACAAAATATTTTGAATGTTTTATCGCTTATCTCTTAGGGTCCATGGACTAAAGATTTAAAATAAGTACTATGCATTTATAGATATATATATTAAATTTTTTATAAAATATTGTATGGACGTTTCCGTAACATTTCGTACCCAAGGTTTTTTTGAAAATCGGAGTTTCCATGTTTCAATCCGCACTGCTTTCCGCTTTCTTGCAACATAGCTTTAAGAATTATCCACCATTTTTGAGGATAATCTTTCTTTCGAAACCTTCATGTGGTCTCATTTCCCTTCCATGTGGCTAAACTGCTCCTTCACTTTTGAGTCCCAAGTGTATTCAAATTTTCCAAATTTATATCACCGATCCTTTGCCTCATTTTCAAGGAAGGAGCTTAGAAAATATTTAGAAAAGACAATATTTGCATGCTTTTCCTTAAAATAATCCCACCATCCTCTAGAAACGCTTCCTTTAAAGAAAACATAAATATCTTCATGAATGACCCTTACAAATAAGAGCTCGAATTTCAAGAAAACATGCATTCAATGAGTCTCTTTCTTACCCAAATCGGATATGAAAACTTGTAGAGAGAGTAGATTTGAAATTTTGTTTAATGATTAAAATAAAACAGTAATTGGATTTATCATTTGCCTACATAGATTGAAATATGTAACACCCTGAACTGTTGTTACTTCCTCCTGAGCATACAAGTGTTGATATGTGATTTCTTATAAAAGGATGTGTTCCTCGATTTAGAAATCATGCTTGATATGTACTGTAATTTCTTTGCAGATCCTTGACTGAGTCAGAATATGATTAGACTCTTTTATTTATTTCATTTTGCATCTGAGTTTAATCTGATCTCGGAATGAATTATAGAGTTATCCATCTATAAGATCTAATCTTGGATCAGTGGAATTGATCCAAGTATTGCTCTAAGTCTGTTCGTGATGAATTAAAATCACAGACCTTGAACAGGTTGCAAGGTCTAGAAGCATTGAATAAGCTGGTCCGGAGTATGACTCAGGCTGATCATGTGAAATGGATTGGTTCCCGATATGGAAGTATATCTGGAAGGTCTCGATCGTGGACCAGGTAATAATTCGGTTACATACGATTCTGCAGCCTGAGGCAGAACAGGAGCTAACCCTGTTCAAGAAGGTATGATGTAGGTCTTTTTCTGAGTGTACAGAATGTAGACCTAACTGGAATTATTAATGGTTAGTAACCTAAAACTAAACCTAACCTAGGGGTTAGATTAGTGTTAATCTAACCTAGACCTAGGCTAAGTGCTAATGTCCTAAGTTAGTATCTATGTGTAATGTGGTTAGAATAAGTATTATCCTAAATTCTAACCTAAGATACTAACCTAACTATTGAACAAAATGTATGGGGGCCTATGGAGGGGTGCGAACCATGGGCGGCGTTTTCTATGTCATTAAATGCTAAGGATAAGTATGAAGGACAGGTCTTGGCGGAGGTTTTAGGAACGGCTAACTTGTGCCGACGTGGCAGGTCGCCAAAACTGAAAATGAACTGGAAATTTTATTTGACTGTCGCCAATTTTGGCGGTCGGTGGCAGTGGAGTTTGAGCGGGAAAGTCGGTGTAAATGCATTCAATGTGCTCGGTAGTCGAGCTCGAACTCGCGTGAAGGCATGCAAACTGGGAAGTTGTTGGTTTGTTTGGCTTGTCGCGAATTTCGGTTTTCCTTCTGCCTGTTCACTGGTTCTTCGCACCAGTCTTCTTGGTGTTGCATGGCGAGTATGAGCGTATCTAGCTCTTTTCTCTGTCAAGGGGAATATATATGTCATGGAGATAGCAAAATTTTGTTGGTCGCTCTAACTTGGAAAAGGAAAAGGAAGTCTGAGCTCTTCCAGTGGTCTGCTTCGGAATTTTGAGCAAAAATCCAGGCATGTTAGGCCCTAACCTTTAAAAATCTTGCTGTCTTTCAAGTGATTTCATTAGAACAACTCTGTTCAAATGTTTTGAGAAAATGGATGATTTTTTCCTATGGTTGTCTGGTGTGATTTTTCCACTGTATCTTCTTGCAGGAATGACTTGTCATTTATTCCTTGATGGGTGTTTATTATTTTCGAACTGTGGCTTTGTTTCCTTGTGTTTGCATTCTGGCTTAAATATGCGAAACATATGAAATATATGAATGCTCGGCCTGTTCGGCGTGAGCCCATAAATCATTCCTGTGATGGGTATAGACCATTGTTATGTTTGTCGATTTTTGGTCGTCGATTCTTGATGTGGAAACAGTCGGAAGGGATACTGATGGACCTGTTTGACTGTTCAGTTTTATTGAATCTTTGTAAGCTCTGTCGTGGGTTTTGATGAAGGTAGTTATTGATACTGTTGGGTTTCGTTTTGTCTTGAAGGTTGTTTGAGAATAAACATCTTTCGGTGTGACAGTATCTTATTGCAACTCTTTTGGAATTGTTTTCCTTTTTCGTTGGGGTAACGAGATTTAACCGTTACAGTATGCATTATGGATATATGTATATTATATATTGGAACGACTCTGTAGAGTCCATTGAATGACTTGTATAAATGGACCACTGTGGAAGCTATACATTTATATATTTGAATGTTGGATATTGATTTGTTTGAAGTCTTGAAGAAGTAACAGGTCTTTCGACCTCTGTTAACTATAGTAAATTTTGGGTATAGACTCCCCGGTTGTACTGTTTCGTTTCCTTCTGTGTAAGCTTGTTCAAAAATATTGAAGAAGGTTCAGTTGGTTCTTTTTACGAAATCAGTAATTATTGAAGCCTGTTCTTTTATGTTTATCATTACTGGAGTAGATGGAATCATTAATTATTCTTCTTTATTATCTTGAATACTGTTGTATAGACTCGGTTGAATTCTTGATAAATAACCAGTGTGATCGCTTCAAATTAGGACTGTTGGGTTTATTCTATTGTTTGACCCTGTGGAGGATATCTTGTTTCTTTTGGCTTCTGTATAAGCCTGAGATTGAACATGTGATGTTTATTTGGCCTTGATGGATTTCTGTGAATAGCTTGACATCTTGTATAACGGCTTTATGAAGTAGGTCATGGATACCATACTTTCTACTCTGATTTCATTCAGATGTAGCTACGATATTCTATGTTGTGTTTTCTTTAGATTTCATGCCAGTTGATGTGGCTGTGTGTGATGCGTGGGTTTCATTTAAACTTCTCTCTGCTTAAGTCGTAGGGAGATGTCATTGTTCAAAAGGAGTTCGAGTTTCTTATTGACTGTGGCAACAATTGAGTTCCTTTGAATTCGACCTTGGGAACAAAAGCCTTACAGTGTTGAAAAGGATTGAAGAGGCTGTAGATTGTTATTGGGATTGTAGGCGTGTTACGCCTTCCTTACTTTGATATCCATTTTTGAGTATGAATGAATTTAGGAGCTAACTGTACCTAAATAGGTAACGGCAGTAGTTGTCTTCTTGCCTGTCGCTTCTTGCGTGAGGTCATTCTGAGTCTGTCTGGTAGAAAGACCATGTTGTTCGGCATGGGGGCTACTGTACTGTAGTTGCTTTATTGTAACAGTGTGCTGTTGATGGACTCGACTGATTTATTTGCTGTGTTTTATTTCTTTATTTAAAACAGCGATTCTTCTTGTGGCTTGTCGGACTTGTTCGTATACTTACCGGATGAATGCTTTCCATATGAGGAGACGGTACAGTAGTGAACTTGTGTGAAAGGAAGTGTGAATGATTTGTTCCTTTCTCTTCTATTATTATAATACATGTTGATATCTGTAACAGTAGGAGCTGTTTTTAACATATTGATATACTCAAGAGTTGTTATGATATTTCCATTTCCTGATGAAATTAACGATCTGTCCAATGTTGCTGATCTTGGATTTAAGATAATTGTTTTGGATACTTTCGTTCTTTGATTCTTAATATTTGATGAAATAATTGAGAAGTGTTTAGGACTATTCTGTAACGATGATAGAGTTACACGTTTGTAGTCATTTTTGTATTACAAGGGCATAGTCTGAATATGTTTACTTGTTTGGATAATGGAACTCATTTAAACAGGGTGTTTAATGAAAACAATTGACGGATTGCAATTGTTTTAAAAGTTAGTGCTTATCATGCTCAGTTCATCGAACTGACTCATGTTGACTATTTTTGCAGATGGTTGCCGTAAGTGGTAAAAGCAATGCAGATCTGACAGGATGATCAGATTGTTTAATTTGATTTATAATGAATTACAGCTTGATTTTCTAAATGTACTATATGTGGAAAGATGTTTCTTTTCCGTTAAGCATTGTATCAAGTATGCTGCTTGCATAAAATGTATTTGTATAGTTATGAAAGGAATGAAAATAAGTATTTGATACTTATGTGTTGTATTCTTAATTCTGATAGTTGACCTTCTTCGGTTTATATACCAGAGTGGCAATGTTATCTTTGTGTAATTGGATGCTTTTGTGATTGACAATGAAAGCTTAAAGAAAATGTGATTGAATTCTTATGAGTGTTTAGTAGTTCTAATTTGTTCTATCGAAAGCTAAATTGAAATTTAAATCATTGTCTTTTTAAAAGATAGGGTTAAAACGAACCTAAGCAGAACACTAATCAAGCTGAGGTAAATTACTAATCCCTAGTCCTAGTATGGCAGGACAACATTAAATTGGATTCTTAACCAATTATATCTTTATACTAATAAGTATGATATAAATTCAGTTAAGAGAACTGAAATAAATCTAATGGGGTTCAGATGGCAATCTCATATGAAGGTAATGAGATAATGTCCAATTCTGTTGTTTTAGAATCATGTGTATTCTAATGACTCCTTGATGAGAGCTTGACCTTAATACCTCTACCATGTAATGGGTTTTATTGAGAAAGGTCGTCTTAAGACGAAGAATCCAGGGATTGGGAAAGGCTAACCTATGGGGAAAGTCTTTAAAGTAATTTAAAACTCAACGTGCGTAACGCATATTAGTAAGTAGATCTTTTCGAGGCGGATTTAAAGGTTGACGGCACAAGACAACTGCAGGGTTGTACCTCCGAGAAGATTAGGATCTTCTCGAAGTTACAACAATGCAGGTGACTTATGACGACACCCTTTGCATTGATCGCTAAGATTTACACTTTGATCTCGACGAATTACTCAGGGACCAATTAGGAATGTGGCCATGTTATAAGGCTGCCTAGGAGGTTCGGGGTATCTTGACACACTGGTCTAACTGCAGGGTTAAACCAGTATGTCATCGTATCCCTAATACTCGTGGGCATCCATATAACATTATCACCTTGTTAATCTGTCTCCGAGTGATTAAGTTGTGAAAGGAAGGACTGACAGTAGTCAGTGTAAGACATTCTATATAACATAAGAATGGGGTGAAGGACGTATTCCAGATTGACGAGTATGCCGTTAAGGAATACTAGACATAACAGTATGTTTCAAATCTTTGGCCAAAGTATCGCAAGCTGCTGATTGCGTTGTCCTAATTCACCTAGTCTAAGGGATGAGATGCCGATGAATAATGGTAACAATTATTCAGTTAGGTTCCTTGGACAGAACATTCTGAATCCCAGAATAGGGAAGAGAACCGCGAGAGTGAAGCGTTAAATAAAAACGCCATCTCTTATTACTCATGAATAGATCGGTAGATTACCGAGTCATGGAATGAATAGATCGGTAGATTACCGAGTCATGGAATGAATAGATCGGAGGTACTCCGAGTCATTACAGCTGCATATGGTTGTCTGTTATATGAATGGTTATTTGATTTGTGAGTTCTAAATTATGTATTTAGAACCAGGATGCAAATATCAAAAAAAAAAAAAAAAAAAAATTCACTTGTTCTAAGGTATTAATTGAGGATGTTACAAAATATATGACGATTTTTCTTTCTTATACCAAGATTGCGGCTGAAAAAGCAACAGAAAATCAATTTTCAAAGGTTGCATCTTCCTTGATATTACTCCAATTGTTTAGTATGGCCAATAGTCAGAAAGCTCTAGAAGTTGACTTTCTAATGACAAAAAAATATTTGATCAGATACTACCATTGAGAGGAACTCATGTTTCAAGACAAGTCATTTCCTGGAGAAATAATCAGCAAAATAATTCCCGATCTACAGAAACCTTCTGCCACTTTGCTCATATGACTGCTTTAATACCACATGTACAGATCCAAACAAAACCATAAATGTGCATAATTATAGCTGAGATCACACGACACGAGATATGGAGGGTACCCTCAGTAAGAGGTAAGAGATATGGAGGGTAACCCTGAGTAAGGGGTAGTGAGGTACATTCCCTATCTACAGAAACCTTCTGCCACTTTGCTCATATGACTGCTTTAATACCACATGTACAGATCCAAACAAAACAACATAAATGTGCATAGTTATAACTGAGATCACAAGACACAAGAGATATGGAGGGTACCCTGGGTAAGAGGTGAGAGATATGGAGGGTACCCTGAGTAAGGAGTAGGGAAGTACATTCATAAGAATGTGATCTAGGTTCATATTCCTCTATCACAATAAGGGGCAGCTCATAATTCTAGTGAGCTTGTGGTGTATAATGGCTATAGGGTACATTTGAGCTCAATCCATACTCTACATGGCTTAAGAACAGGGTGCATTCAAGTGCGATCCATGTTCTACATGTCTTAAGAAATGGGGTTTATTTCTACATGCCTTAAGAATGGGGGTGTATTCGAGTGCAAACATGTTCTACATGTCTTAAGAATGGGGTGCATTCAAGTGTGAAGCATGCAAAGGAAAAAATATGCATATACTCTTTCAGTAAGAATACGATCCAGGTTCAAACCTCATTACTACATTCAAACATTTTAACAGGCAGTCTGATAAGGCAGGTTTCTGTCATACTGCATAGCGTAGCCAAGGTGAGCCAGATTCAAATCCCCTATAAGAGGTAAGAGATATGGAGGGTACCACTGAGTAAGGGGTAATGAGGCACATTCATAAGAATATGACCTGGGTTCAAATCCCTCCACCGCAATAAGGCTGCCCATAATTCCAGCACACTGAGGTTGTGGTGTATAATTGCTGTAGGGTACATCCAAGCGTGATCGAATGTGAGTCATGTTCTACATGTCTTAAGAATGGGATGCATCCAAGTGTGACCCATGTTCTACATGTCTTAAGAAGGGGGTGCATTCAAGTATGAACCGTGCGAAGAAAATTAATATGCATATATTCGGTAAGAACATGATCCAGGTTCAAATCTCGTTACTAGATTAAAACCTTTTAACAGGCACTGTGATAAGGCAGTTTGCTGGCATAATAAAGATTGTAACCAAGGTGGGTTAGTCTCAATCCCCCCTGTAAGACAGATTGTAACAGAGGCAGAGCCCATTATCTACCAATAAGAACACATGTTCATACTGTTGGTCATTTCAGTGTCTTGTAACCAAGAAGTGATGATCTCTCTAAGCCTGCCAATGAAAACTGATTGAAACATCATTAAACGCAAGGACTTGAATACATTATTTTGGTTTGTAAGTGAAGATATGATTACATAGTGGTCTTGGAAAAAAGTTAAATTCACTGGGCGTTATAGCATAATGGGCAAAATAATTGGGTTTCCATGGCTGCATTTTCAGTTATGACAGTTAGAAAAATGAATGAATGCTTACCAATATAAGGATGAAGTCTACTGAGTAATTTGGATCCCACAGAAACGAGACAATTGTTTCGATCGCACAGCACCAATGTTGGCTTTGGCGACATCCCCTTCATTCTTGAAACAAAAACTAGATAAGAGTTTTACGATGCCTTCGGATTGTGGGTGCCGTTAGCCAAATGCTATAAACCAAATCAAAATATATTTTAAAAAACAAAAAAAAATTCTCATCGGGATAAGATATCCAAATCACAAATGGAATGAGCAAAACAGGGGGAATATATATATATATATATTACTGTTATTTTTTTCCCGAGAAAGTAGCCCACGGACCCACGCATCAGTATAACTTTAGTATTTTAGGAGGCTAAAATGTTTTTTTGGGTGCTAGAAATAGTAAAAGAATACAACTAGCAATTCAGAATAGGCGGTGAAGAAAAATGTAAATGTTGTGGATTTGTAGGAGCTTGTAATTGTTTATTTTTGGTAGGAAGTTATTATAATTTAGTAATGTTGCACTTCAAGAGCTAAATTAGGAAATTAATCATAAAGTCGCGATTGAAGATGGTGGTATTTTGCATGCGTCGAAAATGTGGGAGCATGGACAAGTATTGTGGGTTGTTGAGTGAAAGTGTGTGAAAGACATCGGGGATGTTGGAGTGTAATTAGTGTTGGTGCAATGGTCACACAAACCTTGGTTCAAACAAATTGTATCCTTTTAAAATAAATAAATGTGTAATTTCAAACTATTGTTTCAATTTACCTTTGCAAAGCAAACCAAGTCAAAGATCTTATAGAATTGAAATAAAGTAATTTACACATGAGAATGGTTCAATAATATTTCTTGATAGAAATGTAAACACATCTAGAAACAACAATTGTGGAAAGAGAAATTCAATAACATGGTAACACTAACGTTGTTTGTATATTAGCTTGTAGTCGCGTCAAAGCATTATTTTTTGCAACCATACAATCCCAACTCCCTATGTTAGCTAAAATTTTCTACTCGCTTCAATTAAATACAAAATATAAATAAACAGAGTGTAAGATCTTTCTTGAAGTATATGCATGTAACACATTGTCTAAGATTCTAAGAGAATCACTTTGCATGGAGAAATGAAACAAACTCCAAAGATGGCACAAATTTTTATATATACATAAAAACTTATAATCAATATGATTCCATCACTCAAACCATGAACTCGCTACATAAATTGTTAGAAAAAACACTACAAAAGTGAGTTGTTAAAAAGAAAATACAAGTTCACCTCAATCGACAAGTCCTATCTCAGTGAGCAGACTAGATTGAATCTAATAACATTAAATATAAAAGGTAATCCTATCAAACAAAACAAAGTTAACATGTGCATACTTAGTAACGACCGATTAAAATTCTAAGGAATGACATGTTGCTTTGATATCCAAAAATTGTATAGCTTTACATGTAACTTTATGGGTAGGGTATTCAAACCGTAGACATATTAGAATCATGGATGCAAAAGAGGCAAAATATAGCCCACAAGAAGATTCAAATATAGAACATGTCATGTTGAGTACTAGGATTTAAGAGTTAAGTATCTTTTTATCTTCATGTCAAATCAAATCGACTAATTATTCTAGCTCGTAATCGTCAAGTAGTAGATTAAGTTCTCTAGTTCAGGTTGTTTGTAAAAGGATTTTTATAAATATCAAATCAAAAGTTAATTTTTGTAAATATGATGATGAATCTTATCAAATACAACAACACAATATATGCAAACCTTGAGTTTTGAATTACCATATCGATTATAAGTTTTGGAAAACACTTGTAGAATAAGAGTGTACATAGATTTTTGAAGTATTATGCAATTTTCTCAAGGAAAAAGTTTTCTTGTTAATAGAAAGAGTAAAAACAAATGTTGAATTATGTTATATGTAAAAAAATCTTAGATATTGCATATAGAGGTAATTAAAGACATACATGATGACATTTTAGGTGTTTCGCAAAATAAGAGTCTATTATTTGATGAGTTTACTTAGTCATACAAAGAATACAAACAATTCATTGAATAAGGTATTTAATATGCATGTGTAGAGTCTTCTGGCAAATTTTATAATATAAGGTGGCATCCAAGCAAATAAACAATCTAACCTACACAAAAAATATTAAAGTCATGTTTTGCTTGTGTAAAAAACTATTATAAAAAGAACCAAAAATAATAATTTTGGGAACGTGAGTTTTTTTGGAGAGTTTGTAATTGATTACTTTTTTGAGCCTTAGTTGAAGGGAGTTTGGGAAGTCAGTCAAGGTTATCAAATTCGCACCATCGCTTTCCCAATATTTTTGGTTCACCTTATTTTGTTATGGTCTCTTGCTTTGGTACCTTATTTGGACTCATTGTCTAGGCGTCATGGTTTTTTTCTTCTAAATCATGTAGTACCTTCATTCTCAAGCTATGTAATCTGTGATGGAGTTTCTCAACGGGATGTCTAGGTTGTCCACGTCTTTGCTAGGGAATTCCTTTATAGCGGATGGTTTGCTCTTATGGGGTTAGAATCAAGTGCAGGGTTTTCCTAATGCGGTGGCAAGTTCATAGTAGTGGATGGTTGCAAGGAATGTGTACTTTTTTTGTTTCCCTTGTTTTTGTTTCCTTCGCCTCAACACTGCAAGAAATACAAAAGGAGAAGGTGTCTTTTTTTGTTAAGAATGGAAAATGGAAATTAGTGGTGGTTGCACTTGTTCAAACCAACTATTTCTATTATGTATTTTTGCATCATGATATATGTTACAAACTGAACGAAACTTGTTGCAAATATGGACGTAAACTTTGCAATACAGTAATTGTATAGATCAGTTAGAAAGGAAATTCTACATAGAAGGAAGGGGAGGATTGTCAATTTCCGTTATGGATATTGATTATAGTCTCTGCTCCTCGTGTTTTCTTATTTGTATGTATTGAGTGTTTTGCATTTTTGAATATCTTTGGAAGGAAAATGATGGAGGAATCAGTAGGTCATGCAAAGAACGAACTCTTGATATAGTTGTAAATGTAAATCTTTCGTGCTTTGTTCAACCAATAACAATTGTTGCTCTAGGCAATGTAAGTCCTCGTGACTTATGTATTGTTAATGGCCATGCCACTTTTAGAGGCACTTGTCACTAGTTTCCGAAAGTGATTGGTTCAACAGCACACATTTGGGTATCTCAAAAGTCCAAGATGGTCCAATGTAGTTTTTGAATTCAATAATAATCGTCAATGGTAGTTCGGGGTTTTTTTGTTTGGCGTATAAAGAATGTTGACTACTTGTCCTAGCGATCCATTCACCAACCCAATCGTAACCCATTAATTGCATGCAAACATCACTTATTGGTTGTTAAGAATGTAATATTCTAAAACCCTTCATTTTAATTAAATGAAGAAATTGTAATGTTTATAGACATTAAATAACAATAAAAATATCCACGGGAAGTGGATCAAATCTACTAACTATGGCAAATATGTAGAAATATTATATTTCCCCTAAATAATCACATATGGGAACAATAAACTAACAATAGAATAGCCCCACTAAATTAGGGATGTGACAACTAAGTAATAGTTAACTAACAACTAAGTTAAAGTAATAGAATTTAATTACTTTTTTTAAATGATGAATTAACCTAAGTTTATTCCTAACATTCCCCCTTAATTCATCATGGTCTCAAGTGAATAGGAGAGAAAAAACTTTGAACTTAGGAAAAATAATTACATAATATGTTTACATGAGATAAACATTTGTTAGCATACACATGCTAAAAAACCTATTCTAAGGTGAATGAAATAATATTTATCATTCCCCTCTTAGTTCAAGATGGTATCTCTGGATCTCATCCAACATGAGTAGCTGGATGAAGGTGTTTCCTCTTAACGGTGTGCAAGAGATGGAATATGCTCAAGAAATGTCTCTGGATGTCTGGAACCTCTTTTAGGTTGGCACGTGTGCTCGAAAAACAAACAAATAGATTTGAACATTTTGAAAAGCTCTGTTGGGTTGGATCTTGGCTCAATAAAACCTTTGTTGGGTTGGCTTGTAGCTCAAAATTGGCACTGGCATAAAAACTACCCTCCATTCACTTTGCTCTAATCCGCTAGGAATACCACTATTTGAGCAATCAATGAAGAATTTCAAGTATTTCATATTTTCCCCATAAATTCTGAGTGCAAAACAAAGACAACTAAGCTCCATGGGAATGAAAAAAATCTTGGCACTTATAATTATAGTGTGTTTACAATTATGTCTCTTCTTTTGTGGAAAAAATCCCTTTTGGGATACATTTTGAGTATAAAATTACATTTGTTTCACCCTTTTTTACACCTTATTTCATCCTTTAAAAAAATTTTACAAAAAAATTGTCTAGAAAAATATGCCAAACCTATTCCATCAATTTTGTATTGCAATCTATAATTTTACAAAAAAAAATTGTAATTTTTTGTTGGGAAAGAAAGTTATGGCGCTTTATCAAGGTTGCTTCTTGTGTGAAAACAAACTCTCCCGAGGCATTTTTTTTTTGGGCTCTTTGGCCTCTTTTACCTTTACAAAATTGTCTCAAAATGAGTTTCGGATCATATGGGAGAAAAAAATTGCCCAATAGGTGTTTCTTCGCTAAATTTAGTGTTAGCTTTAGTAGTCACTAATTGGGTTAGTGAAGGTTTTTCCTACTATTTTTGGTGAAAAACACTAAAAGTGCCTCCAAACTCTTAATAACAAAATATAATAGTTTGGGGAAGGGGGTCAAACATGTGACCTCTCTTCCCCAAACCTTTGCTTTTATCCAACTAAGCAAACTATGCGCATGTTATTTAATATGGAGGAAATAATATTTAAAGACCAAAAACTATGTTAACCTCGTAGTTAAGCAAATGTCACCAATGATAGGTCCATGTAGCAGAGGTGAGTGAATATGGTTTTAGGTATTGCGCTAAAATTGCTTGCGTACTCTTATCTCATCGTTGTTTTGGTCTAACTTTTTTATTTTTGTTTGGCCGCCTTTTGTTTTGTATTTTCTTTGTGCAAGGTCGATTTAGCCTCTCGAAGGGTCAAATGGATGGAACTTATCTTCAATGGAGAGTAGGGCTCACTTTGGCCATTTTGTGTGCTTGGTGATGGTTTGCACATAAGTGTTGTGAGGAGGTTTTATGTAGGGTGTGGACACCCATAGCGTGGTGGACACGGGTTTTCCGCTTGAGATATCTCGCAAAACTCATTCTTCAACGCAACCCTCAACAATCAGCTCTAATGTTTGGAGATAGGGCTCATGCGATACACCAATAATGTTATGAAATGGCTCGGTCAATGCATGAGGGATCTTCTCGTTGTGAAAGAGATCCACTCACTTTGTGATTGTAACCTTCAACTCGGTAATGTATTCTCCTTTCAATGTTTGACATGGTTTGTTCGGCTCCGCTCTTTTATGACATGACTTAGTGGTGAGATATCTGCGCAACTCTAATGTAACTTGGTCTATGTGACAACATTGGCTTGTTTACATAACTTGAAGGTCACAATACTTTGATTTCCCAACTCGCTCGCCAATGCAACAAGAAATGTGAACTCGCTAATACATTTAACCTCCAACTTGATCCATGGCTATTTTCAAACACAACGATCCATCTTTCCTTGATCAACCAACTTTTCTAGTAGCTCGATGTGAACTCGCTAACAAATCATTTCCACCTCTTCGATATCTCGACTAATACAAAGGTCAATGTTAACTCGCTTCAAATAAACAACTCACCATCAAATCTTTGCGAGACTTGGTGATGCACGTGGCTCGATCATTGATGGCTCGAAACTCTTGAACAAATCTAAAATCTTTACACAAATTTGTGGAAGCTCATGGCCTTTTCTTGAATAGACCTTCTCCTATTCTAAGTACGAGTCTAACTTTAGTTGTAGCCAAAGTAGTCACCAAAATTAGTGACAAAACCCCTATTAGGGAAAATTAATTTTTATTTTAATCTACATATTTTTATGTTGCTGCAAATAAATCCCTAGATGAATCTGCAACTATGTGCAGAACTCTAGGTGTGTGTTGAAGCAAGGCAGTGCTTCCAAGAGGCTAAGGACAACTATGGTTTTTCCAAGCTCTAACTTGCAGCAATGAAAACTCAACTCTCTACAACACCCTCTCCTTAAAGGTTCGGGGATACTCAAGCTCGTAAGCTCAAGGATTGGGATCGACCAAATTTGATACCAAATTTTAAGAATGCAATATTTTGGAAACCCTTTGTTTTAATCAAATGAAGAAGTTGCAATGTTTTTTTTGCTATTTATACCTAGGGAAAAATCCTTAGCCTACAAAAAATATAAATGAAGTGTCATTCCAAGATAACATCACTCATCATTAGACTCGAAAGATAAAAGTACATTATCATGTTGATAATGAGGGGGAGATGAACATAGCCTCTATCCCACCATCACATTATAAATCTAAAACTATATAAAAACACCGCCAAACCGGCTACATTCGAAACCTACAAAATTCTAAGGAAAAACACAGAACAAAAGATATACATTTCCACATGGCATCGACTAGACCGCCACCTTATTTTCCTTTTCGGCACCAGGAGAAAATTCCGCTATAATCTCCACTTCAATCATCGTCTTCCTAGGCCGAAAATGCTTTGGAGAAGCACAACAAGAAGGAAAATTAACCAATGCATCCCCGAAAGAGGAAAGCCCAAACTAGAATCCGGGCTTCCTATCCCTTTGACATGGCCTACAAGCCCCGAGCCGAGCATGCACATGAAACTCGTAGACTCATTAACCTTTCCTCTGTGCTCACATGTTCCCAATGCAAGATGAATTGGCTGAAAGCATTTGACAAAATATTTGCAGAGCTCAGACATTGGGCCATCTCAAAAACATTGCATCTACCCACCGATTGTTTGGGGTCCAACATCAAATTCCTCATACGCTCACAAATATCAACCTCTTCAACCTCATTAAATTCTTCTTCTATCAACCGTGCCTTCTGCAACCACACCCGCATGGCAACATTTTTTATTTTTCCGTCCATCCATGAGGCGAAAGATTCCCCGCATCTTCACCAATAATAACCATATTTATCTTTTTCTCGTCCCTACCTCCAAAACCTCTAGATTCTTCATTACACGACTACAACAAAGACTCACACGAAGGCCTAAAAAAACTCAAGCTATCCAATCCCACGACAGATTAACTAGGATTGAGAAAGCACCGAGGAGGACTTCACTAAATACACATTCAACACCCATCATACGAGGGAAGGGCCGGGTGTCTTGTACCTAAATCCAAATAATTATATCACATACCTTCTATAAGCCTTAATACCTTTGGCATTTATCACCCCATTTGTCAAAAGAAATTTAATCATAAATGTGATAAAAGACATTTTTGGCATCAAGTGAAGTAAGGGAGAGAATGTCACTTGGAAAATTCCCCATCCAAAATGGGTAATTTTTTTGATATACATCCCAAACCTCTGCTCCTTTGTTAGCTAAGCTATCAACTACTTGGTTCCCTTTTCTTTTTATATGAGAAAAGGAGACCTCTATGAAAAAGGGAAGGATGGACCTAATTTGCTTAAAAGATTGGATCCAACATCCATGCCTTGACGTGCTTTTCATTGATAGCACCTATAATGATTTGGGAGTCCCCCTCTATCCATAAACGAGGCCAATTCTGGTTTTTAGCTTCCAAAAGACCAAAGAGGAGAGCCATGCCTTCCACCACATTATTGGAATAAATGCCACAGCTCATCACAATGCCAAAGAAAGGTGACACTCGAGTTCCTAAAAATACAGCCGCAACTGGATTTTCCCGGATTTCCTTTCGAGGCTCCATTGAAATTTAATCGATCCATTCATCCTTAGGATACCGCCATAAAGCATTTGAATCTTCCTAACTCCCATTACGAGGAGAAAGTTGCAATGTTTGAATCTACTAACTATGGGAACAATAAACTAACAATAGAATATTTCCTCTAAATAATCACATATGGGAACAATAAACTAACAATAGAATAGCCCCCACGAAATTAGGGATATGACAACTCAGTAATAGCTAGCTAACATTTAACTAAGTTAAAGTAATAAAAATTAATTACTTTAACTTTACAACTTTGTAAATGATGAATTAACCTAAGTTTATTCCTAAAATTAGCCAAAACAAAAGAGGGCCTTTACTTCAATTTAATCGTCGTCTACTTTGCCTTTGGTCATTATTCTTGTGTATTTTGTATCACTTCTTGTAATTGACACCCCAATGGACTTCAACATTTGCATGTTATGGGAAAGACCTTGTCATTTGTTGCAAACAAGTGTATAGAAGATTGCATTTTTGTTTTTCTCTATGCGACAATTGAGTATTTGTCCTTGACATGAGTAGTTTTTAGTCATTAATTCTCACTTTCGCATTCCTTAGATTTTCCAAAAGGTTGTGAAATGTCACTTGTAGAGGCTCTAATCCATGTTGGCGTAAAAATTGTGCCGAGAGTTAGAATTATAGCAAAACTTCGCCAAAGGGTAGAATTGTATGAGGTTCCCGTGCATTTAAAGGAACATTCATTACTTTGGAGGTAGGTGACCAAGGTAACCAACAAGTATAATTGAATGATTTCGAAAGGGTGTGTTTCTATGATGCAAGAATGCATGGTGCAATTTCTCATTAACATGCGAAAGCAATTTGGGGCCAATGAAGCTTATCTCATCAATTACAATGTAAGACACATTTTTATATGTTCTGGAAAGATGCAAGTGTTGTCGCTTCTAATGGATTTATGTATTTTATAGGTATATGCAAAGAGGAACATATTGTGGAACCTTGAATGTTGAAGGACGCCACACCAGTAGGAGTAAGCAATAATAAAGGCATTCGGTGGTTTACTTGATGTGGTGAAAAAGTAGTTTTGATATTATTGATGAGAAATTATTTTACATATTCCTATGATTCCTTGTGTTATCATTTTAAGTGAAAGGGAAACATTTCTTTACTGAAAGTGTTTGAGAACTATGTTGAAAGCTAGGCACTAGGAAGGAGACAAAGCCATGGGTTGTTAAAGGATTCAAAGAGAATAATTATCAATAAGATGGCTCACACGCCTAGAGTCTATGAAAAAGATGGTCATTTTTTGCAAGAATTTGGAATCACATCATCATTCCATTGGTGGGAAATATCGAAGTCATGAAACTAGGTGCATATATGTCATTCCTTTGTATTTCCATATAAGGGTGTAGGCTAGAAAAGATTTCCCACTCATCAAGTTGAGTGGGATCAACAATGTTGTTGTCTTCATCACTAGAATTGACCACCTTCAACATGGGCTCTTTTGTTGGTTGATGTTCTACATGCCAAGGATGGTATGAGGTGCACATATTTTCCCATGCAAAAATTATTTCAAGAGTGTTGTTTCCAATGTTAGTTTGAAAGTCTCGAAAAGGTTTGTAAACTAAGAGTTTAGTTTTGTAGAAGGTTTTGAAGGACTAGGTTTCAAGTTTTAGAACATGGAAAAAGAGTGGAGAGACTCGAAAAATCATAGGGACATCCCTTTTCTTCTAGTTTGATGCCTTCTTAATTTTAGAGCACATCCATTTTTTTCGCAACCTCAATAAGCGACAATTATTCTAGGGTTCATTAGTGCACAATATATGCATCTATGAAAGATGCTCTTGTTGATGTGTCTAACAATCCATGTGAAACACGGAGTAACTTCATGAACAACATGCAAAGAAATAAATGGATGACTACACGTGATAAGAGATACTTTTTTCATCAAATGACATGTTTCTTCTTTAGTAATATCTCTTTAGATAATGGCATTGGCCAACAACTTTCAAAAGATGCCACAATAAAGGGTAATTTAAAATGGTAGAGGAAGAGATTCTAGTTAGCAAATCATGGTAGCTATTTTATTTATGCTCCACTTTTGCAACATACTTTACAATATATTTGTGCACCGCACAATGAGATAAAATAGGTTGATAATCAATGTTTATGTGTCATAATGAATGCATGTATAGGTTGTGTGTATTAAGGTGTTCATTGTTACGACCGGGGCAATATGTTTTCAAGCCTCCCGCATCTATTCTAAGAGAGGACATTGGGTGTAGCTCCCAAGGATAATTATACCGAAAACAATGGAAGTTTCCTTTTTCCTCAAACATGTTTGTTCACCGCATTTTGTATACCTATGCACTCTATTTAAGAGCTTTTGATAGTCAAAATGTAGGTTTGAAACAAAAATGGTAGTTGTGTCAAGCAAATAAGAGTCATTATTGGGGGTAATGCATTCTTGCGAGACAATTGGAAATCATGTTTTTGATTTCATGTTGAAATATATTTGTCAAAGAATGATTTGACATTTCGCAATAGTTATAGGGTCATCCCAATCTAATGCATCAATGTTGGTACACCTTACAACTAAATGAATTCATGCACATGGATATAACCACGGTGTTTTCACTCATACCTAGGGGAAAAGGGAAACTTTAAAAAATATTAAAGATAATATGTAGAGTAAAGGTCTTGAAGGAAACAATCGATCCTTCAATTAAAGCCACACATATATCAATAATCCATTGCATGCATATGTTTCTGCAAAAATTCTTCATGGAAGATGGTGAATCGTTGATATAGGTCTAGAGAAATGAGTTGTAAATTGTTAAGGACATTTTTAATTCTCCATTTAAATTATTGTTGAGCATGTAAGGGGAATCCAGGCATGACTTTATGTAGTTCTAGCCATTTTGGTTTTGTTGTGCTTAGTGTGAAGAATAGATTTGGAGCATCAAGTGATTGATCATGTTCACCAACTCAACACAATATTTATTCTAATATGACCTAGTGCCACACAAGGTTAACCCAAACCTCATCATCTGATCTACTAATTTGTTATTTGGTAATTCTTGGAGGTGCTACCACTCTTGAATTGTTGTGAGAATCTCGTCCTCAATGTTTTTCTCGAAAAGATAGTTTTTGTTGCCTTCTGCGATGCCACATCATCAAGTTGAGAAAGAAATATTGGAACCAAGGGTGCCGCCCAAATATCCTATCATGGAAGTGCACTAAATGCAAAGCATATTCATACATTTTAACTTATTTGATGTGCATTTTTCTATACATGGTCCTGGAATGAAGGGAAAAGACAAGAAAATGTATTGAAATAGGCCTTCAAAGTGTTGTATTTGTTCATATGTGGGAGGCTAATTAGAGGCCATGGCATAAAAATATATGTATTTGAGGGGAAGTGGTTTAAATAAAAGATGAATGGACTATATTTTAGTATAACCATAAGGAAATATGTTAACAAATGAAGAGTTTTGTTGCTCAAGTTTTTATATAAAGCATCGATAGGATTTTCAATTTAGATGTCATTAAATGAATCTCGGTAGGGATCAATATGAATTTATCACAAATCAGTAGAAACATCTATAAGGGCATAAGGTAGTGCCAAGACTCGCATTTGCATCAACAACAACATCTTTGTAGTAAGGGTTAACTGTTATTTTGTATTCTAGATCTTGAAGCACACGCGTTCTACAAATATAGAAATCATATGTTTTTTGGTTTGAACCTTGTCTTTTAAAAATCAAGATGTCTAGGTCCCCCACATACCATGATAAAGGCTTTGTAATTTTTGGACATCTTGAGGGAAACTTATCATGTGACAATTGTATTTGAATTGACCGCCTCGAGCTTGGGAAACTTATAAAGCAATGGATTAACTTTCATAATTAACATTTATTCCACCCGAGTGAGTACACGGAGCACAAGTGGATGGTCTCTAGGATCCATGTCGTTTTGATAAGAAAAGTGATGGACACCTTCCTCAAAGAAACACCTATAACACATGTGCTTCCCATGATGGTTTTTTGTTATCATTCATGAGAAAATTACCAAGAAAATTACACATATTTCCATGCAGAAACCTCATTCAATCTTACACAAAATGACCGTTGGATGGTAATAAATTCATTTGTTGGAGATATAGAGAAATTGGTGTTTGTTGAAGAGGGAACAATGGCAATGCTGTTTTTTAAGGTATAAGAAACTAAGAGGCCTAAAAAAGGGTAAGAGATACTAAAATCAAGCAAAGAAAGGCAATATAATATATGGAAAATGAAAACAAAAAACATGAAAATGTTTACATATTGATAAACATGCTACAAGAAAATATATGGTAAGTGATAAAATTCAAGTTTTTAATTAAAATGCCTCTTTGCATTTCACAAGAAAATAATACATGTTTAAATGAAAATTACGAAGCATATTAGCGAAATTGAATCTTGTAACTTAAAATAGCTATTTTTTTGCATCAAAGATAGATTATATTTCTTGGTAGTTCCTGGTATCAATCCAACCCAACGACATCGCAACATTTTTATTACAATGACCGTGGGGTATGTATAAAATGGGTTTGTTGAAGAGGCCTTTGTAGTTTTCTTGACATTATTTTTTGAGTATTGGTTCAAGTTCCATGAAGAAAGGGCAATATATATATATATATATATATATATATATATATATATATATATTCCCAAAAGCAATCATATCAAGATAATAATTGAAGTAAATTTACAAAAGTAAATAACTTTGAAAAAATCTAGTAATAGTTCATTATATCAAACAAAGCCAAATAGGACATGATTTAACGTAAGGTTAATGTGTTATATAAAGAGAGAAACCAATCATGAAAAAATGCTATTAACATTACCTCGTAGCACATAACTATTAAACCCACAATTATAAACAAGTCCTCGAAGAAAAACTAATTCTCAAGGATAATAAAACACCATTTTTTCATTATTTTTTATAACCATTAAGTTCTTTTTACAACCAAGAAAACACATATATCAAAAACATAGTTGTTGTTTTGTGAAAAATGTATAAGGCACTCCTCCTTACATTCTCATAATGGTCATATACACAAGATACTTATGGAAAAATTAGAAGTTGCATGACTCAATATATATACAAACTCAAAATTATTTATTGAGTATATATTATATGACATGTTTTCCAAGTATTCATAATCATAACAAATAACACCAATGGGAGCGGGAGTGGGAACAGTGAATTTGAATTTAGGCGAGGAGCTGGAACTTTCTGCAAGGACTCTATGGATCTCAGTATGGGAAAATGAGATCTGCGAGATCAACACAGGATCACACCACTCAAGGATGGGAAGGATGGGCCCTCGGGGGAGACCACGTGGGTCGAGAAGCTAGTTGGGAAAAGGCTAGACAAAGTGGTCTTGGAATGTTTATAACCATCTAAAGAGAAGGGTTGTCTTTCTCTTCGGTACCAAGATTTTACTTGATAGAGTGAATGCATCCATGGAAAATGTGATGTTTGTGAAATGTTTGGGTATTCGCCCCAAAATTGATCTGTTTCGTAGTTGGGCCAAGAGGAAATGGGCGACTAATGGAGCTATAGAGGTAACAATGTATGTTAATGGTTATTTTTGGTTTCCATTTCGAGAAAAGAGAATGTGGTTAAAATCTTGTTTGAATGACCTTGGTTCATAGGGAAGTCTCATGTGGTTATCCAAAATGGGAACCTACCTTTAATCTTTTGAAAAAATTGTTTCTGAGTTCCCTATCTGGGTTCGCCTCTTGGGTTTTCCCCTAGAGTTTTGGGAACATGAAGTCTTTATAGGAATATCCAAAATTTTGGATTCTCATATAGTGATTGATCTTGTAACCAAGGCTAGGACTAGATTAACTCACACAAGATTTCGTGTCAATATGCAACAAGGGGGAAACTCGGAAGGTAGTATCAAACTATTGTCCCAATTTGGAGACTGGATTCAAATATTTGAATATGAACCATTTCCATTTGCATACACCAAATACAAAGTTGTGGGTCATGATTTTAGGAGTTGTCATCTCTCAAAGAAGAAACAGGAAATAGGTCCCATACCTCCCCACAGTCAATAGCAAATAATCTCGAAGTGGAGGCAAAGTTGGGAAAAATGGCAATTTTTTTATCCCTAATAAGATCTCTCGAGGAGGTACCTAAAGAATATAAATCCCCCTCCTCAAAATCTTCAAAGACTAAAGAAGAAGCTTCACTTAATAAGAAAGAACAATAAAATGGGTCGTAAGATAATGTGCATGTGGAGGACATATCTTCTCCTAAACCGAAAAGGAAGAAACATAGTTCATCTCTAAATCTTAGGGTGAGTATGCATTGAAGGTGGCTTTGGGTCCCTCTCTAGAGGAGGTCTCATCCATTGGCCAAAGCTCCTTTGGTCAAAGGTAGGATGATATTGTTATAACTTTGAATGCCTTTGAGGTCATGATGAGAGAGGTGGTTCCAGACACTCAAGAGGTGACATCATCACCAAGAATGTCGATTAACAGACCAAACCAAACACAAGAAGTAGTATCAGGGAAGATGTAGGCAAGGATTTGGTATCTAAAGAGAGAATGACAAACAAAGAAAAAAGGAAAGATCAGCAAAGAAGGAAGTAGAGAAGGGCGTACAAAAATCATTGGGAGAGGATTTACCCAATGCAAAAAGAATAAATGATTGTCTTATCATGGAATATTATAGGGTTGAATAACCCTGGTAAGCATAGACTTATGAAGGACTTAAGGAGTAAATACAAACCAGACATTTTGTTGATATAGAAACCAAGATGAGTCTTGATAGATTTAAAGAGGTTAGTAGGGTGGTTTGGAAAGAAGGGCATTGGGAAGGTGTGAACTCTGCTAGGGCTTCAAGGGGTATTATTAGCCTCTGAATCCTAAGTATATTAAGAAAGAGTTTTTTATTTCTTCCCTAATCATGTTGTTATTTGTTTCACAGAGATTGAATAAAAAAATATTGGATTGTTTCTAACATTTATGCCCTAAACACGGCTGGTGGGAGACGGAGCTTACTGGAAGAGATTTCAAGATTCAGACTTCTCTTTAAAGATGTTGACTGGATCATTGGAGGAGACTTTAATACACCTTTATATATGGCTAATAAAAAAGGAGGCACTATATCTTATTCTGACAACATGGAGGACTTGGCTGATTTTATGATGAGGAATTATTTATTTGACCTTGACCTTAGAGGATCCAAATATACTTTGACCAATAGAATATTAGGGAAGGACCTCATTCAAATTAGATTAGATAGGTTTTTGATTAATCACTAGTACACGATAAACCAACTCTATTCACTCTCCTCACTTCCTCGGATTGGGTCAGATCATAACTCGATCCTTCTGAAGTTGGGAATGGGCCTTCCCCATAAGGTTAGACTATTTAGGTTCGAAAAGACGTGGTTGAGCCATCATGATATTTATAATAGAATACAAGAATGGTGGGGGATTCAGTGCATGGAGTCCCGATGTTCGATTGACTTATGGGTTGAAGCATGTTAAAAATAAGCTTAAGGTGTGGAATAAGGAGACTTTTGGTAACATATTCCAGGAAAAAGTAGGATTGCAGAAGAATTGTGAACTATGGAAGAGTTGATGGAGAAATATGGTCTCAACCCTATCCTTAAGGAATAGGAATGTAATCTACTCATCGAGTATCATGATATTTTAGCCAAGGAAGAAGTGTACTAGAGACAAAAATCTAGGGTTAAATGGCTTAAAGAGGGTGATAGAAATACAAGGTTTTTTCACTTCAAAACCACTACTAAGGCCAATATCCTTAGAATACATGAAATCAGACATTTTAATGGCGAAATAACCTCGAGATGAAAATGAAATTAATGAAACAGTGATAAACTATTTTAAGGATATTTTCCTTCCTGGCCTAGAGTGAAGATTTCTACCTGTAATAAAGCTTTTGCATTGTTCCGAAAGTTATCTCGATCTATAGAATAGAGCTCTTTCCCTTATACCTAGCGAAGAAGAAATAAGGTTTGTTGTGTTTGATATGGAGCCAGATAAATCACAGGGACCTGATGGATTTCCAACATTTTTCTTTCAACATTTTTGGGAAATTTTTAAGAGGGATGTGGTGGATATGGTTCAATATTTTTTCAAAACTAGTCATCTCCTTAAACAGATCAATATTATTTTTCTGGTTCTCATCCCCAAGATGACAGGTGCGAAGAATATTAAGGATTTTAGACCAATTAGTTTATGCAACACCACCATAAATTGGTCACCAAAATTGTCTCCTTCAGGAGCAGGAATGTGTTATCCAAGTTCATATCACCCAATTAGGGGCCTTCGTTCCTGGAAGGCAAATCCTTGACAACATCATTATTATCCAAGAGGTCATCCACTCGGTTGAAAATTTAGGTACATCTACTATGTTGGTCAAATAAGATATGCACAAATCATATGATAGAGTCTCCTAGTCCTTCCTCCGGGCTATCTTAGGAAATCTAGGGTTCTGTGACAATTTCATCAATATAGTGATGACTTGTATTTCCATTGCTAGCTTATCAATTGTTGTCAATGGAAAGTATAAGGGTTTCTTCTAAGCTATTCAGGGATTGAGGCAAGGGGACCCCGCTCTCCTTTCCTTTATATCATTGTGGTTGAAACCTTGAGTAGGTTATGTAATCAAGCTCTTTCTCAAAATATTATTCAAGGGATTAAAATTTCTAATGGTCTAACTCCTATTTGTCTCAATCAATTTATGGATGAAAAATTCCTTCCGGGAAAGATGTAATCCAAGAGGATACAAACTACAGGAAGGTGCTTGAAGGACTATGAGATGGTCTCTGGGAAGCTTGTAAATTTCCATAAAAGTGTTGTTTTTTTCATTAATGTGGAGGAGCAGTCCAGATTAGATTAGCTTGCATTCTTGGATGTAAAATCAAATCCTTCCTGATTCCTACCTTGGAATGCCCCTCATTCACAAGAAACCGGATCTATCTATTTGGAATCCTCTTATTGAAAGAGTGAACAGGAAGTTAACTACTTGGAAAGGTTCTTTACTTACCCAGGTAGGTAAGATCCAACTCCTTCAAAGTTCTCTCCAGGAATTCTAATTTATGTCATGTCTCTTTTTAAGTTGCTTGCAAATCTATGTTGGACCTGTTCAATGTTCGATGGTTAATGCCTAATTCCATGGAAGATTTTTGTTTGCAATGGGGTTGTCCTTTCAAGTATCTTGTCTTAGTGGCAGCTTGAGGATGGTGTTTCCCATTTCGTATGGATCCCGTGGAAGGAAAGGAATGGCCATATTTTCAGGGAGTAAAAAGCTAATGTCAAGAGGGTCAGTACTCATTTGTGCTCATCCATCAAGGAAAATATTAGACTCTTCAAAGGTAAGATTAAAGCTCCCTATCCTAAGGCAGAAATAGTAGTTCTTAAACAAGTTCACCTTGAGTCCCCTATGTTAAATTACATCATCCTACGATCAAATGGTTTAAACTTGAGGTGAACGCCTTAAACCGAACTTTGACAAAGCTTTGAAAGGAAACCCGGACCGACTGGGGATTCTCGAAAAATCATGAGGAGATTGGATCTTTTCTTATGTTGGGCCCTTGGGCATTCATAAGCAACAATGTCAGAGAGGCAAGAGCATTGTTTTAGGGTTTTACGCTGCTGGGAGCGGGGTGTCGGACATATTCAAATAGAATGTGACTCATTTCTCATAGTGAATGCCCTTAGAAATAATCACATTCATAATTGGCCACTCGACAACATTCTTATGGATGATAAGGATCTTCTTAAAGCCTTTGGTAATTGTAGAGTCATTCATACACCCTGGGATGGAAACAAATGCACCAATGGTTTGGATAACTTAGGAGTGTCTTATAATTATCTTAAAATTTGGGATAAAGGTGAAAAAGTCCCATTTTCCATTAATAATCTTATCAAGCATAACACGCAATAATTCAGGTGTCATTTTTCACACGAGGGATACCGTCATCATTGGTTTTAAAGGTAGGGGGTTAAGTGGTGTGAAATATCTATGGGGATTCTCATTCATTCCAAGCCTAAGGTGAATTTATTCTATCTGGACTGGGGTTTTTGTTGCAAATAGAAAACAATGGGTGGTGGCATGGTACGGGTTGAACTCTGCCAGCCATAGAGTTATTTTTAAGAACCACTCATTGTGGCACTTCCACATAATTGGTAGTTTCAGGGAGTACATTACTAAGCTTAAAATACATCCTTCTCTCTCCTTGGATTTTGGTAAGGTGTGGAATAAATGGAGGGTTGTGATACAAGGTATGGAATTGGAAGTCTCAAGTAGTTTATCACACAGGTCATGGGCATGGACATGTTGGGATTAAATATTTTCAAGGACCAAAACCGCAGGAACCAGAAGTCCATACATTTTTTAAAGAATAGCAAACCCCTTATCCCCAAGGGGGTTGTTTCAATAGGGGATGAGTCAAAGGATGACATCACCTTGGCTAAGTGTTTGGCTAAGATGCGTATACGGAAGGAACCCCAAAACTAGGATTTGGGAGAGGAGTATCGGGAGACTAGGGTTTTGGAGGGGACAACAGAAGGAAAAATTTATATGGAAGGGGAGAAGAATAATGAGAAACTTTACCTCAAAATTTAGCATTGGAAATGATAGTGGAATCCATGGAGGAAATTAGCTCTGATATGAGGGATAACATGATTGATTGTATTGAAACCTCCAAAAATATTTTCATTTCTCATAGAATGATGAGAGGGGAGGTGGTAGAGTTATAGAATGTGATCAAGGAATTGGTAGAGAGGTTGGACAAAGTGGAATTGATCTTGAAAAGAGAAAGTTCCAACTTCTCATAAGTAGCTCTAAAGAGGAAGATGGTGGGAAGGAGACTTAGAGGGACATGGATCAAGACCATCTGCAGGAAGACCCCACTAGTACCCAGGGTGGCCCCTCTAAATGTCACAAGAAAAATTAATTTCTTTGCTAGTTGTTTAAGGTTTTTGTTGACTGTTAGCGAACTGTGTCTTCCTATGTTGTAGACTATTGGTTTTTGTTTGTTCTTTCTGGTTGTTTTGTGGACCTAGTTTCTCTTGAGTTAAGTTTGTTTAACTCTCTTTTTGGTCATGTTTCACCTTTTTGTTTCATTTCAGGTGATATCATGATGTATCTTTCTTTATAAGGCTTTTGGGATCCGATCCCTATTTATTGCCATGTCTAATAAAAACATGTTAATAGAAATTAACAATGAATTATTCCACTTATATTATGCTCAATATCCTCTATTACAATTACAAGGTGAATAGTTATACTTTCCACATATGTCTAATGTGTGCCCCATGTAAATCTTGATGAAATATTTGAGTTTTCACCGATTCACAATAATGTAGTTTGTGTTCGAGTATAAAATTATCAATCACCCACAACATCTCTTTAGAAATGCATTTTTTCAAAGAGAATGAAGGCTAGGATTATTAATTCAAGACCTAACTACTTTGGTGAAACAAAAGAAACCTATAAGATGTTGTTTTGAGGAAAAATGTACAATACACTCTTCTATACATTCCCATAATAACAAAACTTCCTAACCCCTAATTGTGACTAGATTACATCATTTTTCATCATACAAACATTAGTTATATAAGGATTCTTATGACACACTTGAAATTTCTTTCGACGGCAACACAATTCCACGTCTACAACCACATATTATATCGGCACAAGAAAGCACTTACTTTTTCTTATTGACATCCCAATTGTAAAACCTTTAAGCCACTATTTTGTTACTGCTAATTACCTCTCTAGCTATAACCATAGGAAGTGCAAACAAACCCAAAAAAAAACCATACCACTATACTAATTGATTTATATTTGTAAAAGTAAAAAGATTTGAACAAAACCTATAATAGTTCACCATATCAAACCAAACCATACAAGACATGTTTTAACTTAAGGTTGGTGTGTTACATAGGAGAGAATTTGATCATGAAAAAATATATTAATATTACCTAATAACACACATTATTAAACCCATAAGCACAAACAAGTCCCGCATAAAACTAATTCTCAAGTATAATAAAATTAAAAAAACTCATTGATTTTTGTATGCATCTAGTTCTTTTTATAACTAGAAAGCAAACATATCAAAGAACCATAACTGTTGTTTTGTGGCACTCCTCTCTACACTCTCATAATGTAGCAACTTACTAACCCCCTAATTATAACTCAATTGCGGCATTTAAGCAAGCGCATGTATTAAAGAACCATTTTTCTAGGCTCAGTGTTTAAACCTTATATCCATATTGCATAAAAAAATTGAATTTTGTCTCATAAAATATGATGTTTGTAAGAAATGTAGAAAATAGATTTGTTGAATTCACCCTAGAAAATTTCATGCAAATATAATTGCGTATGTTTTGATCACAAAAAACCTATACATAAATGGAAAGAAAAGAAAACAAAGCAATAAACCTCTCCTCCATGTTTTTCTTGCAAACCTCGAGATAAGGTTGTGGAAGTGTTTAAACTTGTAGAACCTTGTAAAGAATGGATTGTGGGTGCTCTTGAATTAACCTCCAAAATGAGATATTACAATGCTATGAACACAAAAATGACATCAAGAAAGCTTCCAATATGCATATATTGGATGGAAAAATAACAGAGTTTTGTTGCTTCAATCGAAGAGGATTTGTAAAGGGTAAGCATGTATTTTTATAAAGGCCAAGTATTGGTTGAAAGTGGTTGGAGATAGTTAAATGCATGTGCTAAAAATAGCACTAGAGGAAGGATAAAATAGTTCAAATGAATTAATTCCCATTTGAGGGGCAGTAACTTTTCAATTGGCGGAAGTTACATCCGGAAGGTGGTTGTACGTGCAATTTCACTGCCCCCACCTTTGTAGGATTCTAAAAGTGGAGTCTAAGTAGATTTGACTAGGATGATGAAGTGGAGTCCAAGTGAATTCCAAGTGGAGTCTAAGTGGAGATTGACTAGGAAAATAAATGTATTTTCCAATTAAATAACTAATTTAATTAGCTATAAAATGTGAGACAATTAATTAACCATTTATTTTATAAATGTTAATTAAGTTAGCTAAAGTGTGTTAGGAATTAATTTAATTAATCCCAAAAGGTGTGAATCAATCAATTAATTAATCAATTATAAAAGGGGATGTGAAATAGGATAAGTTGGAAACAATTATGTAGTTTTGGGGTGTCTACATTTTCCCCTCTTTAAATTGTTATTATGAAGTAATAGCATTTTAAAGATAGTAAATGTATGCGTGTTGGTGAGAGGATGACAAAGAAATATGGTAGATGTTTAGATTTTCCCCAGTGAAACATTTAGATACCCCAACAAGTAGGATGGTAAGGGAATGCCCCCTCAAGCGATGGGTGGTGCAATAAATCGGTGGATAACCACTTAATAGGAAGAAGAAAAGTAATTTGAACAAGGATGGGAAGGATTGTTCTCGTAGCATGAGCGTCATTTAGAGAGTGAATTTAGAGAAACCTTATTTTATTGTTGCACAATAGAGTTGTCACCATGATTATGAAAGAATCGTTATGTGCAACCCAGATGCATGTAAACAAACACACACACACACACACACACACACACAACAAAGGAAAGATAAAAAATGGAAAAAAACTCAATATACATTGTAAAATTATGCACCAAGGATATGAAGAAGCCAAAATGATTACAAAATATGTGTAATTGGTCCAAACAGAAAATATCAATAATGCAACACAACTTCAAAAATAATACAATTAACTATGCCCCTAATATGTGCCACAATGATGATTAAGCGATGTGAATGCCCCCAAGCACTAAACTTATGAAATACATTAGGATCAAACTAAAGAGTGGAGTGATCTTAGATACTCCTAATGAAACTCTTGTTAGATCTCGCATTGAAAATTGATATGAGATTTGAAAAGGATCATTACCCCAAGAAATAAACTTATGAATTGCAGGAGAGGGAAAATGAGAGCCAAAATTGCCCCAGGTGAAGTTATATCGTGAAGGAAAAATAATTGATTTGACTTGCCTAAGAAGATTTATAAACATATAAAGGGAATATATGATGTAGTGTGATAGTCATAAGATTGGAATGATCACTAGGGTAGTTTGTTTCCATTCTTGGTTTCCATGTGGTAATTATGTGTTGTTAATGGCTCAACATGATCTAATTCAAAAGTAGACAAAGACTCCATCCTCAAAAAATCACCAAAAGAAATGCAAGAACCAAGCAATGCAACAAGACCCCCAAACAATGCAATAAGAGCCCCCAAGATTTTGGCAATTTATAATGAGTGTGTGTTACAATATGACACTTTATAATTATAGTGTAATTCTCAAAATAAATATTTCCAATGGAAAGAGAATAAAAAAACAAGCACTTTTGAAAAAATGGCACTCAAAACCGAATTACTGATTAAAAGTTACAAGCTTTTTAATATTATACTCTATTATTTATTTAAGTTACCACTTAAACAGAATATAATGCTCTTGCCTTCACCACACAAATAAAATGAAAGGGGGCTGGAGTTAAGCACCTAATAGTAGAAATCAAAATCACAAGCTTTAAGCCCTCATATGACCACACCATATGACCAGGGGTTAAGGATTTCAATGGGTTTGCCACCTTTCGGATCCAACGAAAGCCTCTATTTTCATAAAAATGTACGTAGCAACAAAATATGATCAAATCCCGAAAATATGAATATACAAAGAATTTATTTGCAAAATAAAACTTACGTATAGATGTCAATAGCAATATCTCACTGATACCATAAAAGGAACGATAAAAAGATCGCACTAATCCAAGAACATAGATCTTAATCAAACACCATGATCAATAAGATGAAAGCAATTTGCCATAATAACTTTACATAAACCTTTGCAAACAAATGAGCAGCAATATCATATATTATTATGGAACTCAATAAAATACAATGAGAATGGGCTTTGCTTATATAAACAAGGAATAACAATCTAAGAATCGATCAAGGTCATAGATCGTGCCATAAATCATGGAAATAATTATTCATCAAAGAACTAGTTAAGTCCATAGATTTATGAGAGAACTAGACATCAAGGATCTATTCAATACCATAGATCAAGGAAAGAACTATACCTAACAACTAGATAATATCCCCCTAATATCTAAATAAATAAAAATAAATATCCACACACATAAGTGGGTGAGGATAAATATAATAAAGGTAAATAAAGTACCTAGGTGAACATGAGCTAAGGTAAATACCTACTCTAACCAAGATTGATCCCTATAAGGGAATCTAAGGCTTCTAGTAGGCCATAGAGAGCAAATATTCAATGTTTCTCATTTTTAGGCGGTGGATTAATTTGTTTCACATAGATTTGTAATTAAAGCTTGACATGGTTGTGTGAGAATATTCCTAGGTATTGATTTAATTTGATTTGAATTAAATCTAATATTGCAGAGTCACCTATGATAATAAATGCTAAAATACAAATTTGACACAAACAATGTAAGATATAATATTTGAAACGCTAACCAAAGAGGAAGGAGAGAGTACTTAGTTGATTTATGCTTGATCCTGAAGTGCTCTGGACTAGAAAAATTATTGAACAATAGGTGACCAAAGTGTCATAAATAGTCAAGAAAAATTTGGATCTCACAAATGATGTTGAACATTGACACCCACGAGAGGACAAAGACACTTAAGCGCTAGAGACTACCACTGGGTACATGTGACTATGCAAATAGTCGAATTTGATTTTCATTGTGTCATAAATATTATTTTTTGATCACCTGTATGTTGCTCCTTGATTGTAGAAGATACGTGTAACTTGTAAAATACAATTTCACCTGTAAATCCCAAAAAATTGCATCGAATCCAAAAAATAAAGATGCAATATGGGGAGTTGGATGATCGACCGTGACGATCACTCGACAGAGTGAACTTACAACCGAGTGTTGCACTATATATCAGAATCCATATAGTTCTTATGAGTGTGTGTAAGAATGATGCCTTAGGATGCCCTTTTGCAATTTGCACTTGTTTAGACACAAATATTGCACATTAGATAATATTTAGCCCGATCTTATACTACTATTTAGAAGGTTCTCAAGTGTACAAAGTACTAATTAATCCCACCTTTTGGCCACCTTTTCCTAATCTTTTTCTTCATCTTTCCCACGTATTTCCCGATACCTATCAACCTATTTCATGACTATTCGACATTCTAGCCTAAAATCGGGCACCCCAACCTATCTTGGGGCCCTAAGGCACCCTAGTTCTATTCCAAGAACCCCGGTCTATCTGAAACTTTTTCCACTTCTTTTTGGGTCTCTTCGAGATTTTGGTCATCCTTATCATCTTCTCAATTGGCCTTGTCGGGATTTATTATGAAATTAAGCCCGAGAGCCCTATAAATACAAAGTTATAAGACTATAATGAGGGTCTTAGGTCATTTGTACATCTTATCACTACTATCACTCCATCTAGGGTTCCATCCATTGCATCACTTGCATCCACATACTTGTCATGCATTAAAGCTAGGATATCTCGCATCACACACACTTCATAGGGGAGGGATTCCATTCTATTCCATGCACACATGTTACTTACATTTCTATAGCTATTATTGCTCACTACTTCACAAAGTGCAACCGACATGAGAACACCTAGGGCACAACACACACACACACACACACACACACACACACACACACACACAGAACTACATCGTGTCCGTAATGTAGTGCATCACTCATGATAAGTCCACTAGCTTGGTAGTTGAGGTCAGTCCAACCCATTCATATGCATCTTTCATTTTTCTAGGGTTTGATACTTCTCCTTGAATTACGGGTCATTCTCCAATTCATCCGAAGAATCCAACGTGATAGACATGAACTACTTAGAGACATTTATAGACCGTATCGATTCAAATTATGAGGATTTTTGTGTTACGAGCACAAAGAATGTAGACCAAGGCACCCCAAGACACTCCCATGCACTGTGTCATCTCGTATAGTCTAGATCTGCGCCTTCGCAGGTCCCCGAGGGTTCACCCGCACTTCCGGATTCTATTTCCGATCTTCGACATTATATGACGCTCTCTTGTTATTAACTCGAGTCTTCTCCTTACTCTTATTTTACACATTAGGGTTCCAGTTCATCCGAATAGTTTAGTTACTGATTATTTCATACTACTTAAGTTCATTTACAACATTTTATTCTTCCTAACTAGATTAACATTAATACCCTAGATAGCCCCTTAGGCCATCGAGGAAATATTTATTTTGTTAATCATTTTGGTGAACCTGACATATTTGTTCCTCACTTTCCTCTTTCTCATTCTACTAGGGTCTCCTTCATACCTTTTTCTTTTATGCCCATTACTTGTAGTGGTCACTTTAGACCTCTTCACTATTATGAACTTCTTTCTCCTCTCCGTCGTCCCTTTAGATCCATGACGATATACCCTCCTCCATGGCTGAAAACCCCTTAGATACCTCTACCCAAGTTCCTCTGCATGAAATTAAACCGCCGTTAGTGAGAAATCTTATGATGAGGACAATAACATTGACCAAGAGTAGCTTAATATTATTACTAATTTTTTCCAAGCTTTACATGATAATCTCTCCCATCTCCCTCATGTTTTGCATGCTTTGCTCACTTTGCTCAATGATCTGTGAGGCATAACTCCTTGTCTCCTCTACCCCTATGGTCTCTACACCTCCCACCTCCACTCCCCTATTGCGACTACTATCCCTCTAGCTCCTCATGTTGCTTCTAATATACCACTTGTCTCCTCATCTCATACCTCTGATTTAACATCATTATATCATGATCTCTAAAAACAAATTCGACAGGTTCCAAGTTCCTCGAGGGCCTTTATCGTTGGATTCCACATCCTTGTTGCATTCTCCCTTTATGCCATCTATCGTTGCTTACCCATTCCCACCTAACTTCACCACTCCCAAATTGCCCATTTTTAAAGGCCATGGTGACCCACAAGAACACCTTCATGCCTTTCATGTCACTTGTCTTGACTACGCCGATGATCATACTATCCTTGCTAAGTTATTTATGCATAGTCTACATGGACTATGTGATGCATTGGTTCTATGACTTGCCAGTCCATTTGGTAATCTCTTTTACCCATTTGGTCAATGCTTTTCTCACACATTTTTCCATCAATATTGGTTCCACCCTATCTTATGCCTAACCTACCTAGCTTAGTGTTGATCGGAGTTTCACCTTCTCCTGTCAGGACGAGTGTATGAGAAATCAACAAACAAAAAAAAACTTTGAGTATACAAGGGCTTAGTACCTTGGAGAGGGTGATGGATGATACGGGTGCAAAGTTGATGTTGGACTCCTCGGTGTGATCATAACAAACATGTAACTCACATACACTAGAGAAATATTGATTAGAGATTTTATGTGGGGGCTTCCCTACGTGCAGCGAGATCCAAGAAGCGTTAATTCCTCGGTGGCTATCAACCCCCGTGTGATAAGAATAATGATAAAATAGAATCCAAATAGATAACATGCAAGTTGATAAACAAAATAACCTGAAAGATGCCAATATGCAGATGGTGCTATTGATCAGATGCGTGCAACATGAATCTCACTACATGAATCAAATCATGAGCAGAGTACCATGGAAATTCCACATGTTATCACAAAGACAAAATAATAATGATATTATGATAAATGGCTAAAATTCCTCAACATTCACCCAAATTTCCTAACTTTTTCTTCTTCCTTGAAATATGGGAAAAACCCATATTTATAGTTTAATGGTGAGGTTAGACTACAAGTTAAAAGATACTCAGGGTGAGTAAAGTAACCTTGATTAAAAGAAGTGATGTGATTTAGTGGGGCTCACAATTTGACTTAAAGTAAAGAAAAAGATAAGGATGTGATAAGAGGTGGGGATATTAGGTGAAATAAAGTATTCTCTTTTTGAATTTTAAGAGTGGGATGTTGGATGGGTGCATTATTGCCCATGTTTTGCATTATTTTTGAGATGTGACAATATTTGGATTATTAAATGGGTATGTAGAACCCATTAATTAATTAAAACCATGAATTAATTAAAATTTAGATGGATGGGATTTATAACAAAAAAAGTGGGAGAAGATGTCAATGCGGGATGACATAGACGGATTACACCTAAAAATAGGTGTCTACATTTTCCCCTTTTTGTTGAGTGGTTTGCAATAACAAGCCACGAGACCAAAAAAAGGGTTAGATGAAATATGTGTCTGAAGATGGATGAAGACATGACCAAAGGTAATATGCCCCAAGTAAAAAAGGATTGCAATAACAATAAAGAAAAGTATGGCGGTGACTTCAATACCACATCGGTGAGAGCACAATTGTGGTCTCAATGGAGAAAGGCGAGAAATTTCTACAGACTAGTGAGTGGGTGAAGACCACTGCAGTATGGATGTAAACCAAAATGACCAATGGGTCATACGAAGATATCAAAATATGTGCAACTAAATGCGAAAAATGTGTGTAATCTTTTTGTCTGTGAGGAATCATATGAAAAATCATGTGTATGTAAAAGGGATGAGGATGAAGAAAATGATTCCCTAATATAAGACATAGATGGATGTTGAAATAAGATATCCCAAGGGAATACTCATAAATGTGCACATGATGAGCGAGATAGGATAGAAAGGTGAGATAAATTTTCTTAAAAGGGTGATGAAAGAGATGACAGAGCTGAGAAAGAGAAGATGTGAAGAATATGAGAGAAGGATGATTGGAGAGATGAATAGGAATAGTAGGATGGAAAAATCAAGGAGATGAAGAAGATGAAGAAGTTAAAGAAGATGGGGGAGGAAGTAGAATAGAAAAGAGAAAGAAAGGAATCATGAGGAGCTAGGAGACTACAGAGGAGGTGAAAGAATGGAAAATAACTGATGTATAGAGATGGAATAAGATAGGGGTGGTAGAGAAAGAAGTTCAGTAATGGGGGAAATGGAAATAGGAGGGAAAGAAGTTCAAATGGAGGGGAAGGGAATTGAATCCCCGTGTTAGGGGTAAGACCTAGGTAAATAATATGAAATAGAATGCATGGAAATGCATGTGGATGGTGGGATGATTAAAAAGATGGGACAACGCTTTGGTGAGTCAGGTTATCAATGGAGAAGTAGGATGAAAGTGTAAGGAGAAGAGGGGATGAAGATGATACAAAGGAAATGAGAGAAAACGAGGTAGAAAGGAGGAGAGGACAATAGAGAAAATGATGCAAAGGCAGTATGTGATGAAGACAATAGAGATATTGAAGAAGGCGAAGGGAATATGGAAAGGCAATACCAGCGAGAGGGATGTTAGGAGAAATCCTCCAATAATGATCAGAGGGAACAAAAGAAAAAAGGAAGGAAGAGAAAATGGAGGAGGTAAAAAGGAGTGAACCGGTATGTGTAGAATGGGGATAAATGAATTTTAGGAGAAGTCCACCAATAATTCTTAGCGCAAAAATGGAAGATGACGATGACATAATGTTAGATGAATCAATGATAATGATGAGTAAGCATGGTGGTAGATATGGGGGAGTATTCTAGAAAATGGACTGGAAAGAGTAAAGAAAGGAGGGATAATGAATGGTGCAGAGAGGATGATGAGGAGAGAATGTAATGGATGAGGATGTGGATGAAGATGAAAGAAGTAAAGATGAAGGAACGAGACATAGTAAGAAATGGTATGAAGTGGTTAAGTTAGATTTCTGAATGAGGGATGATGGAGATGATATTTGAGGAAGTTTGAGATATTTTGTGCGAGGAAAAAAAAGAGAAGGGAAGAGGATGTATTTATGGGGAATGAAGAGAAAATACGGATGGTGGGAATGTGAAGTAAAGGGGAAAGGCAAGAAGATAGATCATTCTTAAGAGAGACTCTTAAGTAAGATCACCATGTTGTAGGAATGGTTAAGTAGGATTGCCAAGCCAAAGAAGAAGAAGAATGATGAAAATATTGAGCGGTGTATACCAAAATGGAATAGGAAATGAAAGGAGGTGATAACAAGGAAACAAAGGAGTGTGACATGAGTGGATGGAGGAATGTATGCGGTGTAAGATGGAGAGTGTAAGGGGAATTCTTAATTAGGATGCCTATGTTGTGCGAGTGATGATGTCAGAGCGTTAAGCAAAAGTTATGGAGTAGGAAGATGTTTCTAGTGTTGAATGGAATAGAAAACAATGGAGGAGTTTCTACAGTGGCAGGATCTTAAGAAAGAGATGCATTGTGATTAAGAATCCTACGTGAAATGGGTGGTTAAGTAGGATCATCAAGCCAAAAGAATAATGAAAGGGAAATGGAATGATAAAATAGATGTCAGTAAAAGGATATTAAGAGAAAAACACAAAAATAATGGCCCGGGTGGAGGACATGTGAAGTATTGAAGAAACAACAGAGAAGGAAAAAGTGGGTGAGAAGAGCAGTGGAGAATGAGATGAGGTGGATTTTAGGAGAAAATTGGGTTGATAAAGGGGACTAGGAGGAAGGAATGGTCAACAAACATGATCACAAATGAGACCTTGTCCAGAATGACAGGTCTACCTTGAGTAGGGTTTTTGTGTTGTGTGGGGAGTTATGCAGATGTGCCAAGTTAGGGGATGAAAGGCTGTGATGATGAAGAAGATGATGTCAACGCTAAATGAAAAACAAAAATAAGAGTGATGGGAAAGAAAATTGGTGGATGATTGTAGAGAAGAGAAGGATGATATGAGAGAATGGATGGAGAAAGATAACATTGGTCATGGTGGGGGATGAGAAGTTGTTGGATAATGAATGCTACTTGAGAGATAATCTCAAGTAGAATTCACAAATTGCAATGGAGATCAAGTAGAATTCCCAAACCGAATAGTGTATTAAAGAGAGTGTGTAGAAATAGTAACAGACTTCATAGATTTATGGATGATATTAATAGGGGACATCCTTAAGAGTAAAAATATAGATGCAGATTTAATGATATGAAATTTGATTTAAAAACATAATTGTAATAAAAGATGATTTTGATGAGATGGGTGTCACATAACCATAGCAAGGGCCATGTAAGAAAGTTATGCTTTTAACAGATAAGAAGTAAACAAGAAAAGGTACTACTCACAAAGATTGCACTTACAAATGTAACAACAAAGTTAGTACATAACTAATGAGATTTGATTATACCAAAAGACCAAGAGGGAGATATGGATGAAATATTCTCATAATCTTAATATTGACATGACGAGGATTTGAGATGTAACCTGTATGTGGGAATAAGGTTCTCCAAAGGTAGTATACCTTAAATCTATGCCATAGTTCTGAAAAGGAAAGAATAATAATAGAAGAAAGTTGATCAATACGGGAAGCTTTCTAATGCCATAACAAAAGAGTAGCCATCCTTCAAGGGTATGGTCTACTATATATATATATATATATATATATACATATAGGTGAGAATGATAGCTGTCCTTTGAGGGATCTACCTATTTTGGATAACTTTGACTTCTTTTTTGCATGCATGGATGTTAGCTTTACATGGGGGAGAGCTAGGAATAGCTAAGTAAACCACTTAGGAGGGGATAAGGAATGTACAAGAGACACCCCTGACCCTTTACATGATTGTCATAAGAGAATGAGAGGGTGATGGATGTAATGATTACGGGTTCTCACTGAATGGGAGAACTTATCCATAATGAATATGCTATAAGTAGAGTCGTGGTACTCATATTCAAGGTCATATCAAAGCAGTGATGGTAGACCACATAATTCATATCATTACCATGATAGATGGAAGTAGATAATGGTGGAGACATGGTCTAAAGATAAGACTATGCTCATAAGTGTGTGTACTAACAATAGAATGGCGTAAGTGCAATGCGTTAAGGGGTTTGATCTCTAGTTTACCATCAAGAGAAGCTAAGCGATAAGCCCCAAGACCCATACTTATGTGTGATAATATATGGTCCGATCCAGTTGGGAGCAAATTTTTCCTACCGATGCCTTGATTAATGCTACGTCCAAGATAAGATAAGAATTTTGGGAGGATGAGTGAAGGTAGAACTATGCACTACCCTTTCAGGAAGCAAAAATATGCATCCCTAACGAGACGAATAGATGGTGCTCCGAAGAAGGGGCAATTATGACCACAATGGTGGATTTTGAATAAGATGGAATGGATTAAATAGAACACCATGAGATAGATGAGATGGAATCTATGTGTTGCTTTTAAAAGTGAATAAACAAGAGAAATATATGCATCCCATTGAGATGAAATATGGCCACAAGGGTGGACTTTGGTGAAAAATATGGTCTTTATTAGCAGGACAAACATGGCCTCAAAGGAGGACTTTGATGACACAATCATGGCCACAAAGGTGGACTTCAATGAAAAAGATAAATATAGTCTCTTAACGAAGAGACAAACATGGGCACCATAGTGGGCTTAAGATGAAAATAAATGGTCCTCTAAGGGATCGATGCAAATGGCCACAAAAGTGGGCTTCAAATGAGATGAATATTTGGATGGGATTAGTTTAGATTGGATGTATTTGGATGAGGTAAATAAAACAATGTCAAGGATTAAAGTCTCCCAAAGATTGAAAGGAGCATTATTACTCTAGCGAAAGATTGTATCACTGTAGGAAAATTAGATGTGGATGATTAGGTAGATGCGTTGGGGATTATAGGAAAACAATGTTGATGAATAAGGGAGGACCTTCTATATGAGTAATAACATGCGAAGGAGAGATGTTAATGAAGGATGGAGGAGAAGACTCAAAAACTTCGATAGACGAGGAATCACATTTACGGATAAAATGGTAGAGGGACAATCCTAAAAAAAGTCCTCTTTCAATGAGATCATGGATGATAGTTTGAAGATCCTTACAATGCTCAATTCTATGACCCGGGGTATGATGGTAAGCACAACTGAGGTGGGGATTAAACCACAATGGCTTCTTACTATGTGGGTTAAATTCCTTGACAGGTGAAAGCGTAATGGAAGCAATTTGTAATAAGTTTTGAAGGGTTTCCGCATACGATTCAATTGATATATTAGCATATGTATTTTCTCGGGAATCCTTTAATGTAGATCTTGATGAAATTTCTTGGGGTGTGGTTGTATGAGTGGTCTTGGAGGATTGCTTCATGTCATTCCACAATTTTGATTCGAATCTCGAGGAAATGCTAGATGTTTTTTATTTTGTTTGGTTGAGTGATTGTGATGCCTTAGATGGAGATTGATGTTGCCCCAAAATAGATGATGCATGTTTGGTATTCGTTGGCGAAATGTCTATCTTCTTTTGGGGACACACAAGAGATCGTTGTGGAATTGTACCAAGGATCTTAGATTTGGATGGCAAAGGAGCATTCTTGGAAGGGATGATACTTGATTTTAGTCAAAGGATCTAAAGGTTGTGTTGTAGTTGATATGGGTGACAATCTCAAGTGTTTTCATGGTGATGTTCGATGAAGGTTGGTTTGTTGTGGAGGCATCGGTAGATGAGATGAGAGGGTTATTTGAAGTTGTTGTAAGTTGCAGTTCTGTCCAAGATTTTGCAAATGATGTGGAAGAAGAGGATGATGTGTTGGCATGATTAGAAGGGTGGAAAGAGGAACTGAGAGAGAATCAATAGATGGTATGATAGGTAAAGAGGGAATAGATGTGGATGGGGGAGTGTTAGGAAACCCGATGGATGAGGATGTAGAAAGATGAGTTATATTCGTTGTGGATGGGGAAGTATGTTCCCCTTGTTTGAGGAAATCATCTTCCTGAATGAGGTCATGGACGATGGTCTGAAAGGCTCTACATTGCTCAATGTCATGGCCCGAACACAATGATAGGTGCAAATGCAATTGGGATTGAACCATGGAGGTTTATTGCTATAAGGATCCCGATGTCTAATAGGAGGAAGCATGATCATAGAAGTTTGAATTAGATGTTGAAGGATGTCTACGTAGGATCCAATTGAGGTGTCAAAAAGAAGGTAACTCTTATGAGTTTTAAGATGGTGTTTTGGCTTGGATTTAGACGTGGAAATATGGGATGTCGATGTATAAACTAGTATAGATGTTGAGGATGGGGATGGATTGCATTGCGGTTTTAATGTTTTAGTTTCAGTTTTAATGTTAGTTGATGATTCAGGGTCACATGAACTAGACTGAGGAGGTACTCGAATAACTTTGATGGAGAATGAAGGATCCTCTTTAAAATATTCTTCACTTGGAGGTGACATGGTTGTGGAAGTGTGTGAAGAATGAGGGGACATTTGCATTTGAATAGATGAGGTCAACAATGTAGATGTTGAAGTGGAGGGAATAGACTTGGTTTGGTTTGGGAAAGATGTATCCTTCCTTAATGAAGTCCTGAACAATGGCTTGAAATGCTCTACAATGTCTGATATCATGTCCAAGGGTATGATGATATGTGCAAACAAGGCTAGAATTAAACCATAGTGGCTTCTTACTACCGGGGTCAAAGGCCCTAATAGGTGGAAGTGTGATTGTAGAAATTTGTAACAAATGTCGGAAGACCTCGTATATGATTCAACTGAAACATTCGGAGGTGTTGTGTCTATGCAGAATCTCTTGGATTTTGGAGAAGAGTGGATGTTTGAGATAATTTAGATGTTGAGGAAAAAGTTTGAGTATGTTCGTGTCTTGATGGCTGGAATCCAGTTGTGATTTTCATAGTGTTGGATGATTTTAGTTGAAGGGATTTGGGGTTGGATTGTTTAGAAGAAGGAATATTATTTTCCTATATAAGGGAATTTTGAGGTAATATTTGAGAGATTTTGTCCTTGGGAGGAATGACAATAATTTCTACCAAAGGATCCAGAGGTAGTACTGATAGAGGCGTAGGAAGGAATATTTGTTTATTGGAATCTAAGGAAGGTGGAAATTGATTTGGTTACAGACCGATGAGGTAGAAATATTATTTGCAATTGAATCCATTTGAAGTTCTTTCAAAGGTTCTTCAAATGATGTAGGGGAAGGACAATGTGGATGTGGTAAGTCCTAAAATTGGGATTGGGTCTATGGTTGGCATTACGGATAAAGATGGAATAGATGTAGATGATGTAATGTATGGGGTATATTCAGATGTGAGAATCAATGGTGGATGTGGGAAGAGGTGCTGAGGTGAACATAGATAGGACCGAGGTTAGTGTGGGGGTGAGGGTTAATGGGTTGAAGAAAGGGGAGCTTCTAGTGAGGTAGGTATGGTGATTAATGAAGAAGGTATATCTGTGGATGGAACTGAATTTATACCGCAGGTATGTATAGTATTTATGGTGTGGGCATTGGGAACTTGTGATGTAGAAGCAATGGTGGTTTGACTTATTGATGTGGGTGTATGGTTTGGAAATGGTTGTTTAAAAATATCTAGTGGTTGATTAGGTGAAGCATTTGGATTATCTACTTGAAGATCTCCTTGATTGATGAGTCTTTGGACTGAATCCTTGAAAGTCTGACATCTCTCTATGTCGTGTCCTCAAACTTGATGGTATTTATAGTAATGGTCCTCATGATACCACGTAGGTCTCGGTCTAGATTCGTCAACTAGTTGGATAGGCGGCAACTTGATCAAATGTGTTGTTATTAATTTGTCAAAGATGGTGTTGTATGATTCTCCCAGAGGAGTATAAGCGGGCATTGGTCATGTGAATCATTGTTGGGATATTGTAGTAGATGTCGGTGTAGGAGATGATTTGACAATGACAACGCGTTGGCAGTTGTCTTTGATTTATCATTTGATATGGATGGTCTGACAAATTCCGTTTTGGGATTATTTGTCTTTAATTTTAAACACCCATGTTCTATTACACATGTCTCAAGCTTGCGGGCCATGGTGAAAACTTCTTCAAAAGTGTGAAATGATTGGATTTGCAAAGTCGAGAAATATGCTTAGCACAAGAGCTGCGAAGAGCTCGATGAGGTTAGTTTGAGGAAGTGGAAAAGATAATTGGTTTATTATATTACACCATCATGTAATGAAATCCATGATGGATTCATCTTTGAATTGGTGGATGGTATACAAATTATTGATGGTTATTTTATGCACAATATTAATGGAGAAGTGCTCAAGAAATAATTGTGCAAGCTGAGAAAAAGAAAATATGGAGTACTGGGGAATATTATTATACCAATCTAGGCAAGGCCTGCCAAAGACATGGGGAATGTACGGAGCATCAAATCTTGATCGTGCGTGATGAGATAACACACATGTTTAAATGCTTGAAGATGTTGTTGAGGGTCCTCCTTGCTTTGTTAAATTTGGTGAACTTTGGCAATTCCCAGTGTGGAGGATATGGTTTCATGGGCACAGATGGATGAATGGGTTTGTTACATATTTGTTCATAAGACAATGTAACTTTAGACCCTAACATAACAACATATAGTTTGGCTAACCGACCTATCAAGATTTTCATGGGATCATTAGGAAGTGCCTATTGAGAAATGAAAGGTGGTGGTTGGACTTGCATATGCATGGGTGTCTGAGGAACTTGGTATGGGTGAGTGTAAATTATGGGTTGTGATTGAGGTGGAGGTTGATAGAATGTGTGTTGGTGAGAAATAGGGGCATGGTATGATTGTTGAGATTGTGTAGGTTGTTGAGGTAACTGCTGAGTGGGGATATGGGTATAGATGGGTTGATAGACTGGAAGTGACACTGCATGTTGCAAAGGTATCATTGGAGGAGGTTGAGAAGTAATGGCATATACTTGGGATGTAAAAGGAATTTGTTGTTTGGATAAGGGATTTGACACATGGGATGGTTGAATGAAGGTACCAATGACCATCGAGGTTGTTGTAGTGATAGGGATGGCAGTCATGATAGTCGTGTTGATGTGAGGAAGATTGGGTGGAATGGGTGTGACTACCTGGGTGGTCTGGTGTGCCGATGGGTTGGTGGAGGATGAAGAAAAATCATGTAAGGCCATGGACTGAGGAATTTTAGAACTAGTACTATAAGGATAGACTGTTGAAGCGGTGGGCCATCCAGAGGAAGGTGTATGTATCTTCTTAAGAGATAATCTTGAAGGGCCACAGGGTTGGCGTCAAGAATTTTTCTGAATTCTGGGTCCCCAAGAGGGAAGACGGAAGTACCAATAGGCTCTAATCTGATAGAGGGCGAGTGGCCGGCCTGGATGAGATGGATTGGTCTAATATCGAAGCGTGACTGACTGGTACCGGGTAAGATATATTGGTAAGAGAATGGGTATTTATGGGGGTCATGGGGAGAGACATGGATGATGAAGCCACTAGGATGTTTATCGGTTGAGATGAAGCATTATGTGAAGTGGGGTTGTGTTCCATTTTCTTCATACTAGATCGAGTGCTTACTGGCATGAAAATAAAGTTGTTATTATACGAACCAAACAAGTGAGGCACACAACAAATTTTTTTTATTTTGTTTTTGTTTTGATTTTGATTAAAAAAAAAGATTAAAAAAATGGTTGTAAGAGGACCTAGAAGGAGGTGAACTATGTTTGGTTTCGGTAAGTTATGGCTGGGAAATGTCTGAAATGGTTTTTTTTTGGGTGATCAAATCCCAATCAGTGAACCAGGTGCAAGGAATGTTTCAATGTGTTGATTAGTTTGTGAAATTTCAGGCAGTGTGTGATGATAGGTGTGATGCAAAAAGTTAAACCCCTAGTTACACTATGTGAGCAAGCAGAATGCACGGGTTCGTTTTACTCCAAATTTGAAAGATGAAATTCGATGCTGAAAATCACCCAAAAAAATGACAGTACCATGCAGAAAAGAGGAAATAGGGAAAACTGGAGAATACATGTATATCACTTTTCCTTTTTATCTTATGACTACAGATGAGATTGACAAGAGACGATTGCTGATGTGGTTTGAGTTTAAGATTTAATCTTTGGCATCACAATCCTTTATATCACTTTTCCGTTTTATCTTATGACTACATATGAGATTGACAAGAGATGATTAGCAATGTGGTTTGAGTTTAAGATTTAATCTTTGGTAGTGCAATCCTGTAAAAGCAAATATGACAATTAGTGGATATGAGTTAAAAAGATATAAAAAGGATAATAAAACAAAACGTTCTAATATTTATATGCAAAAGAAAATCCTACGTGTAAGATATTAATCTAAAAACAAGTTCGTCATTTATATGTTAAGTAGAATAAACAAACTATCAAAACTAATCAAATGCAAACTAAGTTATAAACTAAATGATGAAATAATGAAATAAACAATAGAATAATGAAATAGATGATGAAATAATGACTAAATAACTTCCAAATCATGACATAAATATTCAATGCTAAATCATAGCACGGAACTACAAACAATGCAATGTGATAATGCATTCAAAATAATAAATTACTGAAACAAATTATACAATGACAAACCAACTTTAGATTATAAAAATAATCTATAAAACGATAAATTACATTATCAAAACAATGTGAATATGTATGTTGTATTTATTTGTGTAGTGAACTATCGATAAGGGTACTTATAAACTAAGTAATTTATTAATGTCTTATACTCTACAATAGTCGACCGACAAGATATTAAAATGATAAGATATCTAAAATAATGGGATGGGAAAAAGAAATTAGGAGCAATATCTTATCAAAACTCTTTATTGACACAACTTTGTTCACTTTTAGGTACGCCACAGTTGGTCCTACTGCACATGGATTTTTACATGTATGATGACATAATGAGAATCACATCAAAATAAATGAGAAATATATATAGTTGACTATGGTGTTGAGAGTACTTTATGAGAAAGCGGAAGCCAATTGCTATAACGAGACTATAAAGTCGCTAAATTTCAGTTCAATACTGGAGCATTATCTATCAAAACACTATTTATAAATGTGTTCTAAAGAATTGTTAACCAATCGCTCTAAAGAGACTAGTATAGTCAATACACACAAAACTAGTGTGAATTTGATACTGAGTTAGAAGTAGTTGGAAGCGTTGAGCATCGAAAAGCGTTAGCGAGCTGGTTGGTAGTAGTGCAAATAGACGTGGCTCTTCACATGTTTAAGAATCATGAAAAATATGTAAATGGATATGGTGTCGTGAGAATTGTTTATAAATCAGAATGGAACACAAAGACTACGTGGAATTAGAACGAGCTAGAAACAGGTTGGAAGTGTTAAGGATCAAAATCTTGTGAGTATAAGTTTATTGACCTATATGCATTGATATAGACTTTCCCAAATCATGAATTTATAAGGAGCTATAGAATGATGTGGTTGTTCTTATTGATTCACTGTATCAAATTTTATGGTTGTGAGGGCCGAGTCATTTAAAACTGCCAAGATAGAGGGTCCGAGAAAACTTCTCGTATGCAATAAATATAATACGAGTTGTATGTTTAATTGGCCCACATTCAAGTGATCTACTTTTCCATTATTTTCAAATTGGGTCTTAAATTCAAAATTATTTTTGCTCGAAAATCAAAATTCACCGATGGCTTAGCTCTATCGTGTGGCTTTGTAGGGGAGGAATCTTAGTGGAAGAATTGGGAAGAGTTTTCCAGTGTGTGGAGAGTTGGGATAGGAGAGGGAGCGAGTCGTATGGGAGTATAGTGAGGTGAGAGCACAATGGTGAGGGAATCGAGTGGGGGAGGTTGGGTATGAGGTCGAGTTGGGAATGTGAGGATAGAGCTCGGGTAGGTAGGAGGTGAGGTGTTGACATAGGGAATAACTCGGACAAAGTTTTGTGGAGCGAGTCAAGGACATGGCGAATTGGAGTATTGGGTGCATGGAGATCGGTATGGTCTTGGCAGGTGAGGGAGTAGGAGGGAAGTATGGTGTAAGCGAGATTGGCTCGGCTGAGGAACCGAGTCGGGGAGGATCAAGATGGGTAGTGGTGGTGGTCAACATTTTGAGCTAATCAAACAAATCAAGGATTGACCGAGCTAGGAGTGGGGATGTGGGTAGTGTGGGAAGTCGGGAATGGAGTTGTGTGGATTGAAAGGTGAAAGGAGTTAGAAATGGGAATGGTGGGCTGTTGACGTGGGTGAGGGAGCTTGTTGTGGAGTAGTTGAGGCGTGCTTTGGGTAGTAGATCGGTAGTAGTGAGTTAAGAGCTCAACGTTAGAAGTTGGGAGCTCGCAGGTAGTTTAAGTGGTAGGGAAGTAAAGTGGAAGGGAGATGGTGTAGTTTGGCCGAGTTGGCCGAGATGGGAGGATGAGAGGATTAGGGGGAGTGTAGGGTAGTTTTAGGACAATAATAATATTGGTTTTATTTATTTATTTATTTACTTAAATATTATATTATATTTATTTATTTATTATTATTATATTTAATTATTTATTTTGTTTTCACTAGAAATAAGAAGAGAATTTTATACCAATTATAAACAATTGAATAACAAATCCTTTCAAAACAACAAAAACATTTACCTCGAAGCGAGGATAAAAATGACTAAATGTACATACCACACCGCACTGATGGAGATAACATTAAAACCACAAGACAAGTAAAGCAATAAAAATGACCAGATTTTGGGTCTGGTCCCACCGGGCATGCCAAATGTTGATCAAAGTTTCCTACTTCCTATCTAGATGAGTGTACGAGAAATCAACAAACACAAAACAACGTTAAGTATACAAGGGCTTAGTACCTTGGAGAGGGAGATGGATGATACGGGCATAAAGTTGATGTCGACTCCTCGGTGTGATCCCAACAAACATGTAGCTCACATACACTAAAAAAGAATGATTAGAGATTTTATGCGGGGCTTCCTGACAAAGCAGATCCGGGAAGCGTTAACTCCCTCGGTGGTTATCAACCCCCGTGTGATAAGAATAATGATAAAATAGAATCCAAATAGATAACATGCAAGTTGATAAACAAAAGAACCTGAAAGATGCCAGTATGCAAATGGTGCTATTGATCATATGTGTGCAACATGAATCAAATCATGAGCAGAGTACCGTGGAAATTCCACATGTTATCACAAAGACAAAATAATAATGATATTATGATAAATGGCTAAAATTCCTCAACATTCACCCAAATTTCCTAACTTTTTCTTCCTCCTTGAAATATGGGGAAAAACCCATATTTATAGTTTAATGGTGAGGTTAGACTGTAGGTTAAAAGATACTCAGGGTGAGTAAAGTAACCCTGATTAAAAGAAGTGATGTGATTCAGGGGGCTCACAATTTGACTTAAAGTAAAGAAAAAGATAAGGATGTGATAAGAGGTGGGGATATTAGGTGAAATAAAGTATTCTCTTTTTGAATTTTAAGAGTGGGATGTCGGATGGGTGCATTATTGCCCATGTTTTGCATTATTTTTGAGATGTGACAATATTTGGATTATTAAATGGGTATGTAGAACCCATTAATTAATTAAAACCATGAATTAATTAAAATGTAGATGGATGGGATTTAGAACAAAAGAAAAGTGGGAGAAGATGTCAATGCGGGATGACAGAGAGGGGTTACACCCAAAAATAGGTGTCTACACTTAGATAACGCTCCGATGAATGATTCCCTGATTGTGTCTTACGATACAAAAATAATGTCACCAAGATGATTAATGTTCTTGCTGATTTAGAACTTCATGATTTATTCGTTTATAATCTCTTCCCACCACTGCAAGATAACATCATCTTTGAGATGTTTTCCTCATTCGATCAACTTTGTCACGCTCTCAAGCTTCGTGAAACTAAACTTGTCTTTAATGGCAAGCTCAAATATCAGGACTCACCTTCATCCTCTACCCGCATTCCCAACAAATCATTCTTCAAAACCCCTGCCCATAAACCTAGCACTCCTCAAACTTATGTTAATGTGGTTTCTACCACTCGAGAATTATGCCCTCAGCCATATTGGTGTCCTCTTACTAAACTTAGTATGCCACCCAACATCTTATTGCCACAACTCATTAATAGTAACCTCATCACCCTACCTCCACCTTTGCAGCTCGACCCATCCCAACCTAAAGGGCGTAACTTTGACGAGCATTCTTACTGTGACTATCACCAATGTGTGGGGCATCCCACCAATCATTGTTTCAAACTTCGACATCTCATTCAAGACCTACTTGACAATAGAAATATTGAGCTTCTTGAGTCTCCCACAACAGTGTCTCCCAACAATAACCATAAACTACGCTCTCCTATCGTGTCCCCAAAAATGATACCAAACCCATTGATTCCTCTTCTAGCTACATCTTTCATATAATGCTCTCCTCCACCGGACCTCTTGACTTTATCATTGCTCAAACCGTTGTTACAAGACTAGTTATCTCCTTTTCTACTATCGACTCCCACTCTTCGTTCACATCCGATCATTTACATATACAAGCATCTATTGGCTCAACCCCTATAAACAATACTAGGGTTGATCCATCCTCCCCATTAGTGCATGTTCCTTTTCCTTCTTGCGCTCTATTGGTTACCCTCCTTCGCAAATTGATTATCCATTCAATAGACCATTTGGTGTTGTTAAGTTGCATATCACTGTCAGCCCTCTTACTCTTCTCATCCCTTTCCTTGTTAGCCAAACACTCCATGGATGTGACCTACTTACGGCCTCAATTATACTCGTAAATCCCAATATATTATCTCTATGACCCACCTACATCTTAAATTTATTTACAAAAATCAAGTTATCACCATTAATGAAGTCTTTCCTAGCTCTCCACTCTTGTCACCTTCTCATTTCACTACCCGTGCTCCTCCCCATCCTACTTACATAATGTTGGTCATCAAATAGGACTTTTAAGAAGAGCAACAATCGGGGAAAAGAAGTCCCTCCTCTTTAATGGGAGAGGTTCCCTTATTCGAAAACGAACTTATTTACAAATATACAAAACATGATTTTATGGTTGAACTTGGATATTACGAAAGTGTTTTCCACAAGGATCATCGATTCTAAAAGGACTCGAGGAAAGGAAATACGAGGATGAGCAGAAGAGCAACATGTAGAATTATAGATAGCAAAATAATCCTTTATGTATACGAAGTTGCGGTGATTTTAAAACAAGATCGTTTGCACAAGATGAGATTACCAGAGACAAAGTTCTGTAAATAACCTTCTTTAGATTCATTAATCAAGGACACAAAGTTCCTTCTTGGTTATACAAGATCACTATACTCGAATATTTGAAAATATGCAATCGGTGAGACTAACGAACTAGAAACAAATGATCTCCACGAAATTAAAAGAAAAACACGAGATAACAGAGATTAGATAGACAATGAATGGAAAGCCCTTTTGTATTGATTTCTTTCGATCTATTTACACTTTCGAGAAAATACGCCAAGTTCTTCCTCCCTTGGGATGGCGTGGAAAGGCCATTATATAGCTTACAAATCAGTTATTCTTTGTAACCGCTTCTTTAACCGAGAATAGTTAAGGACCGCCAATCGTAACGCCTTAACTTCTTACAAAGAAAACGGAAAAAGAAAGGGAAGAAGAGAAAAGAACAAGGAGAAGAAGGCAGGGCCACCATCGAGAGAGGACCCACTGACTTCAGAATCCGCTGCCTGAACTTCTTTAACACCTCAGCTATGTCTCTGCCACGAGGGACTGACGTGTTGGTCTTAGACTGAGTCCAAAATCCAAGACACTTCTCCATCTCATTATCAAACTCGACATGAGTATGATAATCTTTGTTTGCTTCTTCATGGCAGATTGAAGAGAGAAATCTCCTTCATTTTCTCCTTGGAGATGGAACTTTCCTTGAATAGGTTATCTTTGACAAAAGCTCAAATTGAGCTTTGATTTCTTGCAAGGAAAGGGAAGTACCAGAAGTCTCATCCTGAAGATGACAGTGTATATCTTTGAAAGCAGAGACCACCAGTGTCTTGAAAGCTTCACCCTTCTGCCAACTGTTCTTCAATTCTCCCAAAGCCTCCTCCAGGACTCTGATCTTCCACTCCACACTGTAGACCCAGGACTTCGACAGATTATCCTTTGCATCATCAAAGACTTTACTCGCCAACAGAACGTTCTCATCTGCTTGTCCCATGAGTCGGAGGTCTACAATGCAACTGCTCCAGAGTTTGAGCTCTTTATCCATAATATTGATAGTGGAGGAGAGCTTCAGTTGTACATTGCCCACCTTTTCATGGAGTTTGAAAGCTTCATCGATGAAGTTTAATCCAAAGAACAAGCATGTCATCCACCATGGCTTCAATAGCTCTGCCATGACAGAATACTTGTGCATATCTTTGATACTTTGCACTTCATCTTAGCTTAGAATTACGGGAGGTGGAAGAGTAGTCATGGGGTAGGGTCCAAGACTTTATCCTTAGACAAAAGAGACTTGATGAAACCTCGTGAGAATTTGGGCTTGTTCTTCCAACTGTTCAATAGTTTGCTGCCCTTTCTCTACCCTTCCAATGATTCTTGTGGATCAAGCTTCCTGGAGGTTGTGAATTTCACCTTCAGGAGTAGACTCTCCCATTGGGATTCTCGAAAGCTCCAAGTCAGATGCCAGCAAGTCTGATTCTGATTTGTCCACTGTAGGCTTAGCAATCTCTAAGAATTGCTGACCTTGAGCATCAGATACTATTCTAGAGGTAACCTTGGCTCTCTTGGCACGAGAAGGAGTGGTGCCCAACAAGGCTGCAACAGCATCAAAATTTGGTCCTGAGCTTTGGGAGGAAAATTTCCTCTTCCTTTTGTCAACCAAAGGTTGCACCCACGCAAAAGAGGAAGAGGAATCAGCAGGAGGGGCAAGGGGACCAAGAGACAGAGAGCTCATGACGCTCAAGGTCTGCGCAGCTGTTGATTCGAGTTGAGAAGTGAGTGGGGCAATTGGGGCAATTGCGACAGAAGAGTCAACATCACCTGAAAGCTCAGTGCTCTGGATTTCTTTATCTTTATCAGCTGGATCTTCAGGAGCACTTGCAAGAGTTGGTACTTCGCTTTCTTCACTTTCACTGAGAACAATGATGTTCTCTGGTCCCATAGGCAACTCTGCCTGCTTTCTTTGAGGATCACTTTCCATAGGCTCCTTCTTAACCTCCTTGAGCTTCTTCTGGTACACTTGAGTGGATGAAGAAGGAGTAGAAGCTGCAGGTCCTTGTATTGATGAGGCAGGAGGGGTCTTCACTGGTGTTCTGACCTTAGAATAGATGCTTCTCTTCTTGGTGTTGAAGCATCCTTAGAAGAGGATTCTCCTGAATGCCTCCTGAATTCTCGAACCATCCTGTCAAACCAGACCTTAGTCCTGACTAAGACTGGAGCAAGGATCTCAGCCAGATCATCCCTCTCTTTCCTGTTCCAATCCAGGTCCTCCAGAGGGGTGTGCTTAATCACATTTTCATACTCATACGAGTATAGATCAGAATTGTCATCCTGGAGACCTTCAGGAACTTGGTATAGACCGAGTTCTTGGATCAATTGCAGGGAGAACCTGCCACAATGCCTTCTCCTGGCTTCAAATCATCTACACAGTCAGCCCAATAGTCTTCCATCGTATCACCTGTGATGGTAGATTATCTTGATGTTCTGTTCAATGAACTTCTTCAAGTCAAAGCAGGTTCTTGGCTTGAAGAAATGAATAGTGATAGGAACAAGGGCTCTCTCTATATTCTGTGCGTCCAGGGCTGTTTTGCAAGTGTAGTTCCCCAGAGAGATGGGAAAGTGCAAGCCAGAAATCTTCTTATCTCTGCAAGTTCTGTGCAACTTGTCTAGTTGCCTACATATTTCTATCAAGGCCATTTTATCATTGCAGAACATGGGAAGCCGCAGAGGAGTGCTCTCATAGCCAGCAAGCCTGATATAAGAAAATTTCCTGAATTGGATGAAATAAGCACCATATTGCGATATCAGGTTCATGGCTTCATCTGAAAACCTTCTAGCAGTATCACCTTCGAGCAGTCTAACCACGTACATGGTGAAAGCATCATTGACCCTTCTGAAATTACGGTTGCTGGTCTCTAGGGTGAACTGCGGGCAGTAAGCATATACTGGATCATCTTTGTGTGCATCTATATAAGAAAAACCGAACCACTGCCTTGATGCTGCCAGAGTATACATCAGATACGAAGTCATGTAGAACTTCTTCGTTTCTTTGCACATTGGACAATTTTGCTCCGCCAAATTCATGCTTATGATTTCCGCCCAATTTATGTTTTGCATTCCTTCGCACACCATTCTGATGAGCGGGCACATCCAGAAGTGAAATTCGTTGGTAGAGGGCAAACCCATAACCCGAGCCAAAGAAGATTATGAAGTCCGACAACTCTTCATTGAAATCTACTCGGAAGAGGGTTTTGGTCAGACGAGAAGCTCCTTTCTTAGGGTTCTTCAACCAGGGCTTCGCCACTCGTGCCTTATATTTGTCACTGTCTTGGTCGAACAGTGGTCTCGTGCTTGATCTCGGGAAACGACAATGGCATTATCCATCTCTGGAATTCTCGGAGCAAGTGCTAATGGCAGCAGATCCAATTTGGTGATGAGTTCCCCATGTATATTAGTCAATTCACTGAAACGGGGTCAAAGTGAGCTCCGCATGAAAGCACGGTATCAGCACACTGTACTGAGATTGGGAAACCTCCGGCAAAAGCCAAACCACTATCGTGAATCATCTACGCCATCGGTGTAGGGTTTGCGTCTGCCATTCTTGCCCAAAAATCACTGAAATCAAGATGACGAGCTTCGCTGTCGCCAATATTACGAACGGCAGACTCAAGTGGTGAAATTTGTTCCTGTCCCTGAAACTTGATCTTCATATTGATAGTAGCTAGGAGGACAGAGCCGCAAACCAACTCGGAAAGGAATTACAGAGGGAGGGGAACACGCGCAGGTTTGCAAATTGCAAGGGTTTGAGCGAATGATAGCATGGAAGTAGTGTGAAAAATGCAAGGGGGAAATGCTCGTTATATAGTCGTTTAGGAGAGAGAAAAGCCATGAATGCGCATTTAATAGATAACCACCAATTTGAATAAGCATGATATTCGGGTAGAGCGGGAAAAATAAGCACGAATGACACTTGGTACGCTTGGGACATGTGAGACGTGAATGCGCGAAACACGCGGCTCGGCCGATTCGGGCGAAACGGGAGAAGACGCACAAATGCATTTTGGGACACTTGGGACGAAAACGCACGAAGGACGCGGTTCGGGTGTTTTGGCCGAAAATGGAACAAAAGGCCCGTTTGAACTTGGGACATTTGGAACAAAAAGTTCCGAAGTACGCGGTTCGGCCGGTTCGGGCGAAAATGGAACAACTTGCACCTTTTTGATTTGGGACATTTGGAACAAGAAAGTGCGAAGTACGCGGTTCGGGTGTTTCGGCCGAAATTGGAACATCTCGCACAATAAGTTTTGGGACACTTGGGACAAAAAGTTCCGACGGGCCCGAAAATGGAACAACTTCGGGGGTTTCGGATGATCGGGGAACAAAATGCACTTTCGTACTTGGGACAAAGGACAAAAATGTCTAACAGACCCAAATACATACAAAATGACCCAAAACACGAGATTTTCTCAATTTTCACGACTTAGGCACTTTAGAGAAGAACACTCATAACTCAAAATTTTGAAATTTTACTTTTATCAGAGCAGGGAGTTTTGAGTGGACAACACATAACTCCTCTATCATCATTAGAACCACACCCTATTCCTATTTCATCACCACGGTTAACTCCCACACTTGTCACATCACTCAATTTGTCCCATACATCGACATTCACCTATTCCTAAACCTATTACCACCTCTCGTCATAAATCACCACCACATTTTATCCCATGTTAATCATCCTCCTCTTTACACATGACATCTCCTTGATCTCCCTCACCTATGCACTTTACTACACCACAAAATTCATCTTATATCCACCCCTCGCATGTATATTGGCTCCATTCCCCGCACAATGCTTATCTCCTATACCACCATTATTAGAGCATCCTTCTACGCTTTCCCTCTCTCATGTATGCGTCGATGGACATCTGTCCCCGACCTTATTGGATGATTCCTCTTGCCTCAACAGTTAAGAAGGCATAGCCATTAGACACTCCCACCCCCTCCTACACTCTCGCATCACTACCTCTCACATTCATACATTTTTATTTCTTCACACATCGACATTTTCATCATATATTATCACACCCTCGTTACCCGATGATGCACCCTAGTGTTCTAGTTCACACCAGACTGTTGAGGGATTACCATTAAACTGAACCCCACACTCTACACTACAGGACCTATACATTTACATTCTATCATCCTACATTATATCTTCATGGCATACACTACACTAGTCATCATTGTATATGAGCCTAGTTTTGCATTCCATCCTCTCATTCTACATTTACGCTAGGTCACATTGTATATGAGTCTAGCTTTTACCATCACATATTCTACCTACACCTACATTGTATCTTCCACACTACATATACATACTACACACCCTAATTACATTCATGCACCTTACCTATCATACACGCTACACTAGATTTCCTTATACTTGGGTCTAGTTTTACCTATCATCATTACACATTATATTTCTACCTACCCACATATTCCATTACATTCAATACCCATTATACACTCTACATTACGTTGCCTACAATACACGTTCACATATATTGGTCATTTCTACCACGTTATTTTCTACGTGCTGCACTCATTACCTTATGATGCACTTTAGTTCCTTGTTCCATACTCGATTTTCGAGGGTTTACCAATCAAATGGACCTTACCCACATCTGATGTATCATCATACCACATTTCTCGGACTAGTGACCGATGCTCTAGGCTATATCTTCACCCACATGCACCATCACATACTATAGTGGTATACACCTTAGGTTGAATCACCACTACCTTCATTCATTCTATATTATCCTCTTCCATCTAATCATCACATATTATATTATCGTATTCTAAGTCATTCTATTACATAATCATTTATCCTAATTATCACTTAGTGGTATACGCTTTAGGTGAAATCATCACCCTCATTTTATGCATCACTTAGTGGTATACGCTTTATCCTAAATCACCACCATCACCTTATTCATCACATAGTAGTCTATGCTTAGTGCCAAAATCACCACCTTTCGTTATCCACTGCCTACTCATCTACGCTTCATACGCCCTCATCACCCATCTCATAGTGACATACACTATAGGCTACATCATCACCCTCTTCTTCCATCATGTAGTGATATATGTTTAGGGCTAAATCATCACTCACCCATTCAACAAGTCATGGTATACGCTTAGGCTATAGGGTCCACGCACATCTTTCCATATAACTCCTCACCATCCACCCATTCTCTTGTGATATACGCTTAGGGATAAATCATCACTCTTCCATTCAAATACATCATGGTATGCACTAAAGCTATAGGGTCCACACATATCTTTCTATATATCTCATTCCCACACGCTCGTTACGTCGTGATATACACTTAGGGCTAAATAATTACTCCTCATATCAACAAAGTCGTGATATACGCTTCACCTATAGAGTTCACGTACATATTCTCCCCATGTTGCATTTCATCACCATCCCATACACACACTCATCACAATGTGTTAGATACAACCTACACTTCTCGATCGTTTCCCGATGATGCAATTTCATTTATGGTTCATTCTTGACTACTAAGGGGGGAAACAAAGTGAACCTCATTGCATACACTTCCATTCACTCAGGGGGCACGTTTCTCCTATCATTCCATCTTTCATTCCATTCCATCCATCCACATTATATTGCATTGTCTTAGTAGCATTTACTTTTTCTTACTAGTGTTTTGCATGCTCATTCTACTACACATGTTAGATTTCTTTATTATATGTCATTATCATACACACATGCATGTTCACGCCTTTGTCTAGTGTGATCATAGATACATGAATCTACATGCGACATGGATGCTCACCTTCTACCCTTCCTATATTGGTCGCTGGGGGCATCCACATTCATCCTATTTAGGTGTTATTGTTTCATTTTGTACTTAGCATCTTATACTACTTGTTCATACATGCTTTGACATATTGGTTATCACTATAACATGCTAACGGTGTTCCATGTGTAATAATTTTTTTTCATACTACATGTTTCCATGACTACATGTTTGTCTTTACTTGTCTGCATTATTTGCCATTGTATGCGGGCTTTGCCCTTTGCTTGTGTGCACACTTGAATGTTGTTTACGACCATGATGGCCTTACATGTCTTGCGATATTATGAGTGATGTCTTCCTACATTTTTACACTACTTTTCTTGGTAGTTTTTACATTGTCATGTATTTTACACTTATCTTATTTGCATTCATGTGTTTTCATACTAACACTTGTATTGGCTAGCCATCCCCTTTTGTGTGCACCTTGGTATCTACCAAGCGCTTCCCTTTCCCCTTGCGGGCAGAGTTCTATAGGTCAGAGTTTGGTTGGTCCTCTTTTGGGGCCACATTCTCCTTCCAGGTTCATCAAATGCGCCCCCAAAGAGGGTGAGTATCATTGAGGGTTATCTACTAACACAATGTATCTACACCCGAGCCACACATAGTGGGTGCGTTTGAGACAGATCTACAAACTCCATACACGCCTTAACAGACATGGTATCCTTCGGCAATTCTATGGAGCGGTTATAGGCTCAAGGGTTACAGTGGGTGTGCCTCTCTCCACTTTTTCATCCAATGGTGTCGAGATCACCCAAAAACCATGATAGTACGAGATCTCTTCCAAGATTTTAGTAGAATTGGTTAAAGGTTGGAGGATACATCATGGTTCCTCCCTATACTTCTTCAGCCAGGGTGGCATGAGATTGCCCAAAAAACTCACGACACTATAAAATATCCTTTTACAACCTTTTTCTCGACATGGATAAGGTATACATGTTCCATTTTTCTATTCACACTTTCTATTACAACGTATTTGATTATTTTACACAACATTTTTACATACATACATATTTGACTACTTGATCATTTTCTCCTTGCAGGCTGCCGTATATGAGAAATAAGCGGTCAAATTAGGGGCAATAACTACAAGGACAACAACAATACACCGCTACATGAATTTTCCTTTACCAAACCATGTAGGTACACTATACACAACAACAACTACACACGTGTTCTGCCCTCACTCTCATCACTTTTTATACACATTTTTCATCTTTAGAATCCATGCTCCTCCACATTTTTCTTTTTGTCATTCCACGCTTTATTCTAGTCCATCAACATGTCTTCTTCTACACTCTACATGGTTATCAGGTACACATCTCTATCTACTTTATGTTACCGAGATTTTTGCTCACCAACATAAAGTGGGGAAAATGTAGACACAAATATTACACATTAGACAATATTTAACCCGGTCTTATACTACTATTTAGAAGGTTCTCAAGTGTACAAAGTACTAATTAATCCCACCTTTTGGCCACCTTTTTCTTATCTTTTATTTTGTCTTTCCCATGTATTTCCCAATACCTATCATCCCATTTCATGACCGTTCTGACATTCTAGCTTGAAATTAGGTTTCCCTAACCTATACTGGGGAGCCCCGAGGCACCCTAGTCCCATTCCAGATGCCCATCTATGCACAACCTCTTCCACTTCTTTTTGGGTCACTTCTAGATTTTGGTCATCCTTATCTTCTTCTCAGTCGGCCTTGTTGGGATTTATTACGAAATTAAGCTTGAGAGCCCTATAAATATAAATTTATAAGACTATAATGAGGTTCCTAGTTCATTACATCTTATCACTACTATCACTCCATCTAGGGTTGTATCCATTGCATCACTTACATCTACATAGTGTCATGCATTCAAGTTAGGAGATCTGCATTACACACACTTCATAGGGGGATTCCATTCTATTCCATACACACATGCTACTTACATTTCTATAACTATTATTGCTCACTACTTCACAAAGTGTGACTGACATGAGAGCACCTAGGGCACAACACACACACACACACACACACACACACACACACACACACACACACACACACACACACACGAACTACATCAGGGTCTATAATTTAGTGCAATGCTCGATGATAAGTCCACTAGCTTGCACCCGAGGTCATTCTCGACCCATTCGTATGCACCTTTCATTTTTTTAGGGTTTGATACTTCTCATTACATTACGAGTCATTCTCTAGTTCATCCGTCGAATCCAAAGTGTGATAGAAAAGAAGTACTCGATACATTTAATGACCGTAGCAGATTGATTCTTATGATTTGTAGTGTTTTGAGCACCCATATTGCGACTAGGGCACCCCAATACACTCCCAGGAACCTGTGTCATCTCAGATAGTCTAGATCTACCTATCTATAAACTTATGCTTTGCAACTCTACGAATCACACAATTATGTTGTTCTGCTTTCAACTTTGGAAAATGACAGATTTTCTTGAAAATTAGAGCTTCATGACTGATTATCTAGTGCTATAGAAAGGAAATTGTAGAGAAGGAAATAATTCAAACTTTAACACCAACAATTTTATCCTAGAAACCTCCAATGGAGGAAAACCAGTCGGGAAGGGAAATTTCTCTTTCTTCCCACTTTTATTGGTCTAATATAGACAATTACATATTACAATAAGTATGAAAAGAAGCAACAATGTAAACCTTCTCTCCAATTACTTGCTTGCTCTGTTTCTACACCTTGCTCCTACAATTCCATTCCAACACTAAAGATCTTTCTCACTACTCTCATTAAAATCTACTTCTCGATCTCTCTGGATCTTCAAATCCTATTCTCTTGTTCCTTTCATGCATTTATAGGCCTTCCCATGTCCTCCCGTGCACTTTGGAGGATGTGAAAGGAATGGAAGGAAGAGACACGACCGGTGATTCAAGTTCGCATCCATCGGCGTTCCATTCTTCTTTTCTGTTCAAGAGTGTCAAGACCGCCGCCCTGTGTAGACCAGTGATCTCAGGACCGCCGCTCTGCAGGGTAACAGTTCTGAAACCGCTGCTCTGCACAGAGTAGTGGTTCCTTCCAGAACCTTCACTTACCTCATTTTCTCACTTTTCTTGTTTCTCCTTCTTGGTGTTGATGGAATTGATGAAGTGGTGTGTTTTTATGGATCCCTATGGATCATACCTCCCCTACTTAGGAGGATTTTGGTCCCATAAAATCTTAGTGGGGGAGTGGTAGAGGAATCAACTCCCTCTCATGCTCATTCGAGTACCACTGGGTCTACCTTGGTGTCTTCTCTCATCTAACCTACCAAGACTCTTGTGGATCTCTGGTTTTTGTTCCAGTGTTACATCCTCCTCTCGAGTTACCTCGAGTACAATCCTCTTTAGAAGGTAACTTTTGTATCTTTCCTTATTTGTCATGCATAGATGGCATTAGTGGATGCGAGCTCTTGCAACTTACTATCACGTGCATCTGCATGAAATATGGCCTAAAGGTTTCTTCTCCAACCTGCTCAAGTATGGCGAAGGTCCCATACTATAGTGGTTTAGTCCTTTCTTGTCTTTATTTCTTGAGATGGATCGGTCGAATCCTCTCTAAGTGTGATGTTGCTTTAGTTACCACTATTCCTTATATCTCCTCTTCTTCTTGCTACCCCACGGTTAGGTCCAGTGAATCCGTAGGTAGATATAGTGACTGCATAGCGGAAGTTTGTTTTGCTCCTTGAATGAGCAGTTCCTGTGGTGGCTTCTTCTGCAAAAACTGACAAGTGCTATCTAAATTCTCCATCCTTTGGTCAAAAATATCTCGCTCTCATGTCCATTTTGTTTTTCTTCCAATGAAAGCAACAAAACTAATGATTTTCCTGAATAATTCTTAGTTCTTGGTTGGCACTTACCATAGCTTTCTTTGATTTGCTCTGGTGTGCCCTGGTTGTTAAAAATGACTCCATCCTTGACCCATCTAAACCGGTTCTCCCTCCTTGTGAACACAACATCCCTGGCATACAAGTAAGGACTTCTGAAGACAACATCAAATGCATCAAGTGGAATAATATCAGCCTCTAATACATCTATGTATTGGGTATTTATCCCAAACTGAAACTTACACTTCCTTGTAACTTGTATTTCTACACCCTTCTTCACCCATCCCAATGGGTATGGATGTGGATGCGTGTAAGTCTCTAGACCAAGTTGTTTTACAACCACATCAGAAATCAAATTTGATTGAGAACTAGAATCTACTAAAGCATTTACCTTAGTCTTCTTGATTTGGATTCTGATTTGAAATAGCTTACTCATCTCTTCTTCTTCTGTTGCCTCATACATGTTAGTGGCCATGCATCCTAGCCTTTCATCTACATTTGAATCATCCTCAATCTCCACCTCTTTTCTATCTTCATAGTGGCCATGGATTTCTTAGAATCCTTGGTTCGGTGCTTTGGGTACAACTTCCAACATGTGGCATCAGTATGTCCATTTACATCACAATTCTTACAAAAATTCTTAGGATCTTTACAAGTATGCAAAGTAGTAGCGGTATGTTTACCTTTCCATTTACCTCTGCTACTTGTCTTCCCTTGTTCTTTTTCCTGCTGTTATGTTGACCGGTCTCCCTTTGGCTCTATTTCTCCTTGCTTCTTCTTTTCATTAATGTAGTATGCTTATACACAAGCTTTATTGAGATCCTTGGACTTCGTGGAGATTACCTTCCTCTGAAGGTGATTATGAAGTCCTCCCAAATACTTGGTTAGAATGTCCCCATCCTCCAAGTCCATATTAAGCAACATGGCTTGTCTCTGAAATTCTCATAGTGTAGTCTTGCACGCTTTGACCACTGCCCTGTCTAAAGTATTGCCACTTAATCATCATGTCAGTCTTATGGCCAATAAGATAGAAGTTAGCTCTTATTAATTCTTTAAAACCTTTCCAAGTACTTGTGATAGGATGTTTCTTCTTCTCACAATTGGCTAGATGGGTTTCCCACCAAACCAGAGCATGACCTTCCCTTTTGAGGCATGCAAAGGTGACCCTTTGTTCCTCAGTGACATTATGTACACTAAAGTAGAATTCCAACTGTTTTAGCCATTTATCTAGTAATTTTACATCTACTTGTCCTTCAAAATTCTTTATTTCCACTTTCGTTTCAACTTTAAAATGTGTATGTGTAGATTTTACCTTCTCGCTTACAATTGGTGTCTCTTCATGCTCTTCCCATCCTTCCTCTTCGTGGCTCTTTTCGATACTAAATTTTTCAGCTAGTGCTCAAACCACCGAGTCCATGGAATCTTGCTTAACCGAAGCTATCTTTTGCAGATCTGAAAGCTCTTCTTGTTTTCTATACAATCTATCCATCATGGTCTCTAGCATCTCGACTCTACGGACCAAGTTCTCTTCCTCCATTTGAGCTCAAATTCTTTGTTTCCACTTCTTCATAGAAATATCTAGCTCATGAAATGTAAAACTTCTTCACCTTTTGACCTTGTCACTATCATACAAAATCACAAGAAAGATTCCTAGAATACCACAACTTTGATACCAAAATGATTCGTAAAATTCTACTTTGGAACTCTACGAATCACACAATTATGATGTTCTACTTTCAACTTTGGAAAATGACAAATTTTCTTGAAAATTAGAGCTTCGTGACTGATTATCTAGTGCTATAGAAAGGAAATTGTAGAGAAGGAAATAATTCAAACTTCAACACCAACAATTTTATCCTGGAAACCTCCAATGGAGGAAAACTAGTTGGGAAGGGAAACTACTCTTTCTTCCCACTTTTATTGGTCTAATATAGACAATTACAGATTACAATAAGTATGAAAATAAGCAATAATGTAAACCTTCTCTCCAATTACTTGTTTGCTCTGTTTCTACACCTTGCTCCTACAATTCCATTCCAGCACTGAAGATCTTTCTCACTGCTCTCATTAAACTCTGCTTCTTGATCTCTCTGGATCTTCCCATCCTATTCTCTTGTTCCTTTCATGCATTTATAGGCCTTCCCATGTCCTCCAAGTGCAATCGGAGGATGTGAAAGGGCATGACAAGGAAGAGACATGGTTGGGCGCTTCAAGTTTGCATCCATCTATGTTCCATTCTTCTTTTTTGTTTGAAAGTGTCAGGACCGCCACCTGTGTAGATCAGCGATCTCGGGATCGCCACCCCGGCCGGGTGGCGATTTCAAGACCTGTCACCTGCGCAGGGCGGTGGTTCTAAAACTACCACTCTACATAAAGCGGCGGTTCCTTCCAAAACCTTCGTTTACCTCATTTTTCTCACTTTTCTTGTTTCTCCTTCTTGGTATTGATGGAACTGATGAAGTGGTGTGTTTTTCTGGATCCCTATCGATCATCTGCCCTTTGTAGGGTCCCTGAGGGTTCACCTGCACTTCTAGATTCTATTTCCGATATGTGACATTGTGCATTTACAGTCTCCTATTATCACCGAGTCTTATCCTTACTTTTCTTTCACACATTAGGGTTCTAATTAATCTATAATAGTTTATTTACATTTATTTTATACTACTTAAGTTCATTTACAATGTTTAAGTACTTCTAACTAGATTAACATTAGTACCCTAGATATCGCCTTAGACTATCTAGCAAATCATTATGTTTGTTAATCAACTTGATAGCGGGCTATATCTAGAATGTAACAATGTATAGCATTTGTGGATCAAATAGAATGAACTTCCCCTTCCTATGCAAAGTGCATGCACAAAATGCGATCCCTTGTCCCTTGAATGGTTGTTAGATGGATGCCTTGAAGTGCTTTAGGTGTCTTTTGGATGCAAGCTTAGGTGATAGTAATAATACTTATACCTTGGTCCCTTATTTTGAACCCATAACTATGTATTTATATGATTCCCTCATTTGAATTCCATAATTGACAACTAGAAAGCCAACCCATAAGTACAAAAGATGCCCAAAAGATAAAAGAGACCAAAAAGAAGCAAGTAAGATAGAAAAGGTTCAGGGGTGCTTGGGTGCTCCTTCCCTCGTTGGGCAATCGGTGTATGAAGACATAAAATATAAATAAGTAAAATACCAACTGGGTTGTAGGGTGTGTAAGGCCAAATAGAAAACAAGAAACACAAAAAATAGGCCAGGGCAGGTCATCAATTACTAGTTTTCTTACTTGGGAATCATATAAATGTTAGCATGTGTTTAGGACCTAGAAATATATCCAAGTGTGTGATTTAGTTTCTACGGTATACACATCTCGGAGAGTGCATGCATGTAGATGTTTTGACATGTAGGTATCATCATTGATTGTTTAATAATGTTATGTAAAGCACAAGAAGACTCTACGTCAGATGATTGTTGTGAAATAGTATTAAAATTAAGATTGATCATTAGAGGTATTATAGACATGGAATGTTGTATTCTTACAAGTGTCCAAATTTTTGTTATTGTGTCTCTATGACAAGACTAGGGATGTCAAGCACATGAGTTAGCATTGAAAGGATAGACTCATGCTCAATTTTTTGATGGTTTATCCTCATCTTTAGAGTCATCGTTAATAACATGGGATGGAAAGGAGTCTTGAATCATGTTCAAGTTCTTGTTCAACATTTGAAGATTGTTTTCTCAAACTCATTCACTTTTTTATTAAACTAGAGGATGAATGTACGAAGGAGAAATTGATTGGTTTTGGTGTATATGTCCTTGACCCTTATCATCTTGATCTCGTTGTGTTTCAGCATGCAAAGAATTTTAGACAATGTTCAACTCTTCATTAGAAGGTGTAGTAGTTGACCCGTTTTTAATTTTGAGAGCTTCTTCAACAAGTGATATAGAAATGACCCTTCATTAATTAAGTATTGAATGTAATGAAAGAGACTTAGATAATGATCAATAGAGTGGCCTTCGATGCGGTGGTATTCACAATAGTCGATTCACTATACACCATCATTAAGGACATTGCGGTTGTGATTGATGTATTTATATTTATTGTGGTGTGTTTTATTGTTGTTGTTATTATACCCATTATCTCTTAAATGAGGCTTGATCAAGACTTCTATAATGAGGGCCTTTTGAGGTAATGCATCTGCATGTGAAAGGGAAACTTATTTTTAAGAATCGGTATGAAGATGCTTGACAATTTGTTTTTCAGGATCGAACATGGGAATTGGCTTACAATTCCTCTCCATCATTGTAAAAATTGTGCAAAGCTTTCATTTGGTCGTTGTTTTGCATTACAAAAATCCATCATTGTGATTTCAAAGTTAAGGCTAAATGAAAAATGTTTAATGAAATTCTCTAAGAGGTTCATGAAATTAGTGATAGATCCCTTCGGTAGGTGTAAGAACCAGTCTAAAGATTGCCCTCTTATACTTCGAGGAAAGAGGTGTAAGAGAAAATATCATTATTTGTCACTTATTGGCATGCCATGAAAAAAATATTTGATATGCTCTTGTGGATCATTTTTGCTTTTGTATTTTTCGAATTTGGGTGTCTCAAATATTTTTGGAAGGGTATGCATAAGATGCCCTTATCAAAGGGTAAGGACACAATTCATCAAAATTTAATTATTTGCATTGTTGTTGCATGTCCTAAATTGTGCCTTTCATCATTTATCATTCCTGAGCAAAGGGTGGATTATTTTGTGGGATAAATGCATTGTTATCATTATTTAGATTATTTTTCTCTTTATTTGTCTCGGATGAGTTTTAAAGGTGTCATCATTTTTCATCTTCAATTATTTATCGATGGTGTCATTAGTGACTTGATAAGATATCTAAGCCAATTTTCCATTACATTGATTTGATCATCCAAGGCTTGATTGGACTCTGGGGACAAAACACTAGATTTACCTTTATTATTAACATTCATTGTACTTTAGGGCATATGTCATCATGGTTATTTGATTTGGGTGGTGGAACCTTAGGTGATTTGGGTTGACCTCGTAAGGTTTTCAAAATGTCGTCATCTAAGTCCAAAGGTAGTTTTTCTCCCATCTCGAGGAGATGAAGCAAAAATTGGTCCTTATTTTGTTGCAAAAAGGTTTTCAACTTCTGTTTGTTCTTTGAAGAAAATATTCTCTAGTTAGTCTTCATCCTCGTCTTTGGAGCTAATATGGAAAGGATTTCCATCTTTTCATCCAAAGGGACTATAATCTTGGTGTTTTGTTCCCACAATTTTTGAAAGAGGGGAGGAAAAATAAAGGTGTGATAAAGTTCTCAAGCCTTAGCAAAGGGAATGCTAGAACGAAATAGAGGAAGTGGAGGTCAAGAGGACTCAACCCTTAGCATTTAGTGAATACTAAGATGGAAAGGGGGAAAATGTTCGAAAGCTCGCCCCTTAGAAAAGTGAATGCTAAGATGGAAGAGATTAAAAAGGGGTTAGTTTACTTGACTCTTAATAAAATGAGAGTTAAGATAAAAGAGAATTAAAAGGTTTTTTGATTGCTTGACTCTTAACAAAACGAGTGTTAAGTGTTAGTGTAGGATTTATTTTCCTCACTTTATTTGTATTATCCTACTCAGGATATTCCACCTCACTTGGAGTTTCCTACACTTATGGGATATGCTTGCTTAGGTGTACACTTGACCACACTATTTTAGTTAGTGGTATTTACTACCCTTGACCACTTGTCTATTGACTGGTTATTTTGGGTATGGAGGTTACCACTATTCTAGGTGGAGGTTGTCATGATTCCAGGAGGAGGTTACACATTCACCTCCTATATGTACATCTCTTTCATTATTCTATTTGATTGTATCGAGTTGGAGCTAATTTTGCGTTATTGCTATTGTCTCTCTTTATTTTTCGTAATTTTTAGTCTTGTATGTGTGATTTGTTTTGTCTTGGAATAATTCACGTCTCACATCATTCATCTCAGGCATTATTTGAACCAAGGTAGATCCGTGGTGATTCTCCAATATGGTATTAGAGTCGAGCTAGTATTAAGGTTGTCTGGTTATAATTCTGTAATTTTATTTTCATTTGGTGTCTTTACTTGCAAATTATTTGGGTGTTTTTAGTGTTGGGTGTCTTGTATTTGTTGGTTTTCCTGGTTTGTGTATTTGCAAGATTCTAAGGTTTTCATACCTATATAGTGCATATACATTCCTAGAGATTGTTTTTGTAGGCTTTTGAGGTGTTTTGCACCTATAACATTGTTGTAGGCTCCTTAGAAGAGTTAGACGACTCTCACAAGCGTGATCCATACCTAGAGGTTGATTAGGAGACATTTTCTCACCCTTGCATTTTTTCAAACCATTGAAGGTTGTTGAATGACATTCAAAACCTATCCAATATCTAGTGAAGGTTTCAAATGTTCCATACACGCATTATAGATCCCGCTTGAGCTTGTTGTTTTGAGTCCCTCGGCAGTGTTGTTCCCTACACTTAGATTTGTGGAAATTTAAGGGCCACAGGTGAAAATATCCTTAATCCAACGTGGCCACACACTCGTGTCTGAGATACATAAAAATGCATATCTGGAGAGATAGGTTGGACTAGGAAACCTAGAGAGGGACAGGGCGCGTGTGGGTGCCCTAGGCTTGTTTCTAGGTACCTAGGTCTACGGAAAAGCTCATAAAATCTCTTCTAAGTTGTTGTAAGGTGTTTGCTATTAGTTACCTTTGGTCGCTCCAAGGTCACACCAATATTGTTGAGGTCGTTGAAAACCTGCAATGAAATATGAACTTGCAAAACCCTCAAATAGACATCAAATCCTAAAAAATAAAGATGCAGAATGAGGGGTCGAACTATCCTCAACTGTCACAATGGTGAACTTACGTCTAAGCTATGCACTACATCTCAGACCTAATGTAGTGCTTTGTGTGTGTGCGGAATCATGCCCTAGGTGGTTCTTGTGCATGTCGTACTCTATAAGCGAGTAAATAGCTCGATGTAAATAAATATAGTAAATGTGTGCATGAAATAGAATGAACTTGCCTCTTATGAAGTGTATGTAGAATAACTAGCCCTTTTGTCCCTTGTGATGGTGTTAGATGGGTGCAGATAGAGATCTTCTATTCCTTGATGGATGCAACCGTAGGTGGTGATAACTAATGCTTAGTGTTTGTTCCTTTATTATGATCACATAAATTTATATTTATATGATTCCCTTACTTAAATTTCATAATTAACCCCTTGAAAAGGCTTAATACCAAAAATATAAGATGTTTGAATGGATAGAAAGGACCTAAAAAGTGTGAGTAAAGTAAAAAAGGGTCAGGGGCATCTAGAGGGGATGAGGATGCCTAGCGGCCAATGTCCAAATCGGGCGTTGGTGTCTAGGATGATAAAATCCAGAGTATAAAAATGTAGACTAAGCAAGTAAAGGTGCAAGACTGAAAGGATCAACAAAATAAAAAGAAAGGTGGCCAACGATATGGGTTGATTAGTACTTTTCTTACTCAGGAATCATATGAATAGTAGTATGTAATCATGACTAGATAATTACCCAAAGTGCGTGATTTTGTGTCTACATTTTCCTCCACTTTATGTTGGTGAGTGGAAAGCTCAATAACATAAAGTATATAGAGATGCATACCTGATAGCCATGTAGATTGATGATGAAAGCATTCTAAGGGACTAGACAAAGTGTGAAGTGATAAAAAATATGTAACATGGATGCGAAGGAGGAGAAAGTGCAAAAAGTGATGATGAAAATGAACTCAAGGTGAAAACTCATGTGTAGATGTTGTGATGTACTTGTTGTTTTGATTGTGTTGATGTTGTTGTTCTTGTTGATGTTGTTGTTGACTACCACTCCCCATACGCATGCAGAGACCTCGAAAAGAGAATAATGAACAAGTAGTCAAATATGCATGTATATATGTAAAAAGTATGTAAAAATGCTAAAAATGTAAAAAAAAGGAACATGTGCACCTGATTTGTGATGAGAAAAGAGTGTAGAAAGGATCTGAAGATGTCAATGAAGGGTAGATTTTTTGGGTGATCTCACGCCATGGTAGAAGAAGTATAGGGAGGAAAGTCTAGTGTCATCCTCCAACCTTTAACCGCTTCCCAAAGTTGTAGAGCGCTCTGAAATGTTGGTTTTTGGGTGATCGATGCCACGACAGAAGCAATGTAGAGAGAAAAGTCGGGTGTCATCCTTTTTGTATATGAATTAGATAACAATGCAAAGGAAATCAAAGCTAACACCTAATAGCTTCAATGATGCTAACTAGATCAAATACCATCATACTTAGAGCTTAAGTAAAGCTAATCTATTAGCATATTTGCATTAGAACATGAAATGAAGATTCAAACTAACATGCTAAACAAATTAATTTCTCTCTCTAATTAAATGCTAATGAAATGAACCTATTTATATCCTTAACATTCTAAAGGGTTGATTATATTCTTGAACCCCAAGGTTTTCAAGAATGGAGTATTTTTAATCCATGGCTACAAGACCATTTGACATATGTCCATATGACTTCAAAACTTTGATGGATGAATGCGAGAAATGAAGATAGCTAGCTCCTTTAATGGAAGAGTTCTCTAAGATGATAAAATGGCTATAGTATAGGCTCTATGCTCATTTAGGTGTAAGTAGAATGGTAAGAGGAGGGATTCTTATATAGCCCAATGGATAAAGAAGTTTTGCATCCCTTTACATGTGGGATAATAGCAAGGTTGAGTTAATTGTGGATAAGGATGGTTTAGAAGTGGTTGAGTTTACTTTAGGAGAGTTTAGTTTGTCCTCTAGTGACTCATGGGAGTTGAGAGGGTTTATTGATTAATCAAAGAGATTAATTAATAGATGTGCAAGCTTATAAAAGCTTTTTAGAGGAATAATTAGCATGATTTAGACTATGGGAGGAATTTAATCAAATAAATGACGATTTATTGATCTAGTAGAAGGGGAAGCTTAATTAATTAGAAATAATTAATTAATCTAAATAGAAAGGGAGCTTAATTAATTAGAAATAATTAATTAATCTAGATAGAAAGGGGAGCTTAATTAATTAGAAATAATTAATTAATCTATATAGAAAGGGGAGCTCAATTAATTAGAAATAATTAATTAATCTAGATAGAAAGGGGAGCTGATTAACAGAAGGTCGTTAATTGGCGTCGTTGTTGGATAGAAGAATTAATTAATTAGTGTAATGTAACTAATTAACAGTGATAGAAGAGAAAAAGAGTGATATTGACGATATGTCGTCAATTTGTGAGAAAGGGTATAATTAGTGCAATTTAAGTATTTAAATTACTCGAGATAAATTATAGGTGTCTACATTCTGCCCTTCTTTGGGGTGGTGTAAGTGACACAACTTCAAGGATAGTAGACAGATAAAATTTTGAAGGGGTAGAAGAAAAATTAGTAGAAGTGAGAGACGCTCCCTCGAGTGTCAATGAGGTGATGAAAGAAGGTGATCGACAATCAAAAAAGGTGAGAGAAATGGATAGAATAATGGGTAGGGGCAAGATGCCTAGGTGAATCAAAAGAATAATGTTGATAGGAGAATGATGTAGAAGAGGAATGAAGATGGAAAGAAAAGAGAAAGCTTTCATCCAGTGTATTGAAACAACTTAAGTGTCATCGTTTTTCCAAAGATCTATGTCATTGGTCCTTATTAAAAATATAAACATACGACAAAAGTAGAATGACATGAAAATCCATACTACGAACAATTTTCCATTGCTAAAAACACCAACTCAATGCAACATAAAAAAAAGGCAATATGAGAAGGAAACAAGCTCATTTAACAGGGAAACATGTACAAACATACATACTCAAACCAACAATGGTCAAGACAACAGACAAAAGTTTTGTTATCAAGATGAAGATCCCCAAATGTTTGTGATTAATGACGAGGGTGAAAAATGATGCCCCAGCAAGGATACATACAAGGGAAAATGATGATGGACGTTGGGTGCAATAAAAGTAATTGTGCACTATGAAATAGTACCAAGAACTTTATTGTGCCCTAGAGTACTGACATATATTAAGCAAACCAAATTTGTTGATGGAGGTAGATCAAGATGATCCGTGAGTCGCACACAAGAACAAGCAAGAACCAAAGAGCGATGTTTTGTAGGATGATTTTTATTGTTTTTTATTTTTTAGAAACATATTTGAATGTTTTTTATTTTGAAATTTTTCTGAAACTATGTACAGGAAGACAAAGAAGCATGGATTCCCCCAACGATAGATGGGATGTACAAGGGCAGAATGCCACGCGTATGCGCAAGAAAGTGAAGATGCAAAAATTCCCCAGCGATTAGGTGGGAGTATTCAAAGGCAAACTCTTCATGCGCAGAAGGGATCAAGGCCAATATAAAATAGGTTCAATCATGAGGGAGCAAGGATGCCCCCAACGTAAGCTGGCCAATAAACACATGAGAGAAAGGAAGTAGAAAATTGTCTTATTAAAAGGGGACAAAAGTGTCTACAAACATGGAAAAGAGGACATTTGATACACATGGATGTTTTAAATGATTTTCAAAGAATAGAGGATGTTATGAAAAGATTTAGAAGGCGGTTGATGAAAAAGTGATTAGCCCAAGGCACAAATCATGAGACAAGACATGTGCTAAAACAAGAGTTTGAACAAGGTCCAAAAAGTAACACTTGGTAACATACTAATCATGTTTACTCATCGAGATCTCGTGTGTGCATGTGGAAATGAATTACCTCTTGAAGGAAAGAGTTGATAGACAAGTAAGTGAAGACACTAGCCAATGTGTAGGAATGATTTAGTTTGAAAGGTGATTTGTGAATGGATTGTGGAAGGAGAGTCGTACATTGCTTCGTTGTCAACCAGACGTCCATAGCCTTGATGGAGATGCATTTGATTCTAATCACAACATTTCTCTACTGCTAGTTAGATGTCCATAGCCCTGGTAGATATTATTGGAAATACCCCAAGAGAGAGTTATATATCAATTTTCTTTTGCTTTTTGATTGATTGATTTTGATTCTTTTACTTTTTGAAAACTTATTTCAGCTCTCTTGTTTGACAAGGGGTTAAGAACCACTGATGGATTGATGGAAGGATATGAAAGTGATTATGATGGCGACATTACTAGTGTCAATAAATATATCCAAAATTTCTTCGCAATAAGTTTATGAAATGTGAATTGTGATAGGATCTCTAAGAGGCCAGTCATTCTTTAATTTACCAAGGTGATAAAAGACCAAGGTAAAACATATACCATAAAGATAAATGTCACAAAATGCATGTGAATAAGCTAACCATAAGAACATCAAAGGCATGAAAATGGTGGATGACTTACGAGAGGAATATGAAAGAAAGGGAAGAAAGAACATTTGTGTGTATGCAATACCGATTGCAATGTTTGATCTTTCTACCTTTGATTTTTTTTTGTAATGTTTTCTTTTTTTGCATTTTATGATTTTTTAATTTTTTGATGGTTATCGGAACGAAACATGTCACTTTGTGTGATAGGATCCAACAACAATGTTTGCAATTTCTTTGATAAGAGAGACTAAGTGTGTTTGCTTATCAAGTGTAATATTATCCTTGATCTCGATGATCATGGTGATCTCACACTCAACAAATGATTGTGATTTTTTTGAAACATGGGTTTTGTATGTGGGAGCTTGAGTTCCCTATCCATAGGTTTTGCACTTTGTGCCATACTTGATGGGTACATTGGTGTGCATTCTAGAATCGCGTTTAATTTTGAATTTTATAATCATTTGAGTTGTTGGGAGCTTTGGAGCTCTTTGTATTTTTTATCTTAGCTTGATAAAGAACTTTTCTAGGTTTATTATAAGCTAATGTGTGACTTGTTTGATCCCGAGAAGTGGGAGAAGAATGCGAGATGTTTAGAATTGATGTCGAAATGACAGAGGATTACCACAATCTTCGGTAGAAGAATAATGTGATGGATGGAAATGATATGGTCCAAGAATTGAATAATATCGCTCTGGGAGGTGAGCGATAGACAAAAGAAAAAGAGCTACTAGGATGTGGCCCCAAAATAGAAGGAGAAGGGTTGTTAGGGCGCGACCCATAACTAGAAGATGATTGACTACTAGGATGTGGCACAAGAATAGAAGATGATGGAATACATGGGGGTGACCCATACATAGGACACAAGGGGCTAGTTGGACGTGCCTCAAGAATATAAGATAATGGACTACTCAAAATGTCCCATAAATAGCAGAGGGAGGGCTACTAGAAGGTGATCCACACCTAGAAAAATATGAAAGGATACTTGGCATTGATCCCATAAGAGATTGTGATTGAGGAATTTTGATAGACAAAGAGTGATTGGGTGATGAGAAGATAGGCCATGGATCAATGCAAGACCTAGGAGTTTCATCACATAATGAAGAATGTGAAGATGGAAGAATAAGAGGATAAATTTGCATGATCTGAGGCTCTTCCTCCATTTCTTGATAAAAGGAATCAAAATTTTCCTCACAATACGTGGATGCATCAAAGTCTAAAGAGAATCCTTGCTCGTAATTTGTTAGAGGGATATATTTATGTGCCCCTATAAATGCCATGATTGCTCCTTCATTCTGAAATAAATCAATCGGTATGGGTTACCGATCGACCATGAGGGTTTGATTGGATGAAAAAGGGCCAACTGGTGTGAAATATTGAGAAGATGTTTGATGATGATTGATAAAAGAAGGTGACATGGGGGACAAAGTAGATGTGGAGCTAGATGTCTCGGGAGTAGAAGAAGGCGGTGTGGACCTACCTATATGATGGTATATCATCTGTAAACTAGTAGGATTAAGTCCAAAGTCTGCAGATTGTGATGCATGAGTCGATTTAGATGTTTGACTAGAAGGACTTTGAGTCACACGAATCTTCAAAGAAGGAAGAATTCATGGGGGTGATTGATGAAGAAGGTCTTGCGAAGAAGTGGAGGACCATGATTCAAGAATCACACTGGATGAATAATAAAATGGGTCCTTCAAAGAAAAAGAGGACCATGATTAAAGAATTATATTAGATGTTTGATTGGAGGGATTTGGAGTTGCGTGTATCTTCAAAATAAGAAGACGTCATTGAGGTGACCGATAAAAGGGTCATGTGAAGAAAGGGAGGACCATGACGTAGGAGTCATATTAAATGGATGATGAAGATGGTCCTGTGAAGATAGGGAGGACCATGATGTAGGAGTCACATTAGATGAATGATGAAGAGAATTTGTGATGACACAAATATTTAGGGGAGGAGAGATTTGTTTAGGTGACTAATAATAGAGGTCTTGCGAAGAAGGGGAGGACTGTGACTTAGGAGTCAAATTAGATGAATCTTAATAGTAGTTTGGATTTAAATCATCGAAAAATTGGAGGAAATATTTCAATTGGAATCCTCAGAAGAAGAGGAAATGTTTGGATTAGAATCAGAAGAAGAGTGGGGGAACCTGAATAATAATTTGGATTAGAAGTGTCCAAACCATACCACCGACTATGAGATGAAGGTGGGGAATGGGTTACCCAGATGGGCTCTCTAGCGAAGAACCAAACGAGGTTTAGTCATGATGGGCATCTTTTGATGTGAACGTCAAAACTTTGATTCCTTATTGTTGTATGTATAAGGGACCTTGCAATAATCAGTCATTGTTGGTGTGTGTTGGGTTCAAAGGCCTAGACCTAGATTATATGATCAAACTTCTTCAAAAGTGAAGAAGGTTTTATGTCGATTTGGGCAACATAACGAAAACCAACTAGAAATTTTGTAAAGATGGGGATGCTTGTGTGATTTTCTAAAAGGGATCTAAGAAAAACATACATCATGATAATGCAATTTCGACAATCCAACAAGGTTTGGACAACAAGTTGCGAGTGTAAAGGATAAAAAAGGATCAAAAGGATTGTCCTAAAGGGATAAGTCAATATGACAAATAAGATACAATCACACAATGTTTAGTTCTAGACCAATCAATCAAATGATGTACTTCCTAAGTCTGTTTCCAAATGGTAGTTGGTGTTTCAAGATGATTAACAAAATGTCACCACTTATGTCAAGTTCAAAGAAATGAACAAGGCGTAAGTAATAACAAGAAGTTAATGTGATCCCCAAACAAATTATACTAAAATCAAGCTTGAATCCAATCAAGACCTATATCCCAAAAAGTGGCAGTTACGATTGTGAATGACACAACAATACCGCCAAGATATGTTAACCAAACTTTACGAAAAAGTAAGGTATTAATATCAAGATGATATTGATATAACACGCAAAAATGGTAACACTCAACACTTTTCAAAATCAAGGTAGTAATTGAAATCAAACTAGGGCTAGAGTATACCAAGGAATTTGTTAGAGTGTGTATAGTGTAACATCACAATATAGATATTTAGGCCAAGTTTACGAGAAACAAGACATAAATACTAAAATTGTAGCGACATGATATAAACAAAATAATAGTTCAAAGGAGAATCAAGGTGATGAATCAAGCCTAACTACAATGACGATCTTGACTTGGGTATCAAGATAAAAAAGGCTACCAATGATATGAAAACGTCTCCACACACTTTAGACATTTAACAACTTAGCCGCAAACATGGATGAGTGTAAACGAATGAAAATGTGGTGAATACAATTAATTAGCAACACAAGGGTAGTCATTCTTCTTTTTATCAACAAAGTGTCAAAAGAAAGTGAAGGACTTATATCAATTGGGGGTGAAAAATGTTGGCCTCACTTTAACAGATTTTCATCTCACCTTAGGATGAGTGAAAAACTAAGCAAAAGTAACGCTTCACATGTTTCGTGATGAATAATGGCTCTTAAATCAAATTGGTTTTGAAATGGCCAAATTTTGTTCCTGGTCAAAGATAGCTTCCTATGTGATTCACTCAACTAGGTGTCAAAAGTTATCTAAATGTGAGCTTGGTTTTCCAAGGTTTCCCAAATATTATCATGATTTGACTTAACCCCTTTCAAGCATAGTGGGTAATAAATGCGCCCATTGTGTACTCTCACTGGGGTCGTGATATAGATAACTTTGATGCTAAATCTCATGTGTATACTAGTCAAGTAGGTGTGCGGAGCACTTCTCGTTTCATCCACAAGGTTCCCTCTTGTGTGGAATACTTTGGGGTTCCTAGGACCACCCCCATTATTGTAGCTCAAGGCTTATGTCAAAGGGGTTGTGTCCTAGTTTTAATCGGATGGGGCAAACCCTTATCCAAACCTACAAATCAAGTGTTTTGAATGTGCTTTTTTAATCTTTTAGACTTAATTTGGTTTAGTTGTTTGCGGTTTGGCAACTTGTAACACAAGTGTAGTTATAAAATTTTGTTTCGAACTCCTTTCTTTGACAAGTGATTTTAAGTTATGCACTCAAGTGTTAGTAGTTCTCCAAGAAAATCATATTATTTGAAAGAGGATTAAGAGTTGCTTTTGATTCTCAAGATCATCCAAGGATGTAAAAGAAGAGCATACACAAAAAATAATCCAACTAAAAAGTAAAGGAAAAAAAATAAAGTAATGAACCATACAAAAAGCTTGATAAATTTTCATTCCCATAAGCCAAAAATGAAAGATGAAGTTTCCAATTAACCAAATGTTAGAAAATTAAGACTAAAGTTGCTTTTGATTCTCAATATCATCATAAGGTTCAAGAAAAGAGCATACACAAAATTTAGCCCAACTAAATAGAAATGGAAAACTTCAAATCAAAGGACCATAAGAAAATGCTTTGTAAAAAGTTCATTCCCTTAAACAAAGTGAATAATCAAATTTACAAGTTAATCTAAATGTTAAAAGATAGAGATCAATTTTTTATTTATTCTTAAGATCACCAAAAGGTTCAAGAGAATATTATACACAAGCTTTGGTCTAAATCAAGTAAAGCATGGAAATACAACATTCATTAAAACATTAGACATGTTAGAAAATGACTAGTTTTACAATAAATGAAAACCCCGAAATTTCTATAAGTATGTTACCTGTAAAATTGTCAAGGGCAATTTGCGAGTAACCATACCCAAAAAAATTTGTTTTGGCCCCAAGGAAGTTTGACAACATTCTAAAGAAGCCCAAAATTCTCTTCCGAAAATCAAGTTTTAAGGACTTAGCCATTTTTCGATCTTTTTCAAGAAAGGCGCCCGATAAGTTCCTGCTGACATGCTGAAAAGTGCGCCAAGGGCGCTGATAAGTTCCTGTTGACATGCTGAAAAGTGTGCCCTTTTACACTGAAGAGTAGTTTCTTCCTGGGATCCATTGATCATTTTTGTAAGATATTTAAAAAGCATGTTGGCATACACGATGACTTCATCCATGTTGCACCATGGGATGTTGCCATCCAAAAACTTGCCCAAGTCAACTGTTGACTTTTTAGATATTTTGTAAGTGGTTGGTTTGCTTTTGCCTTCTTTCCTTCTCTTCTTCTATAAATACTTGAATACTTGTTGTATTCAGGGGTGGATACTTTTCAGATGAAAAATAGAAGTAAGAAGAAAAGACTTTGAGCTTTTTGTAACAGAAGGAAATATTAATACAATATTTAGACTTTGTGCTAAATACATGTGTTATACATCAGAGCTTTCTTATGTTAGATCTGTATGTTTTTTCTGTTGAATCTACTTATGCTTTATTGTCATTTATTCATCAGTATTGCTTTGTTTGTCTATGCAAGTAGGTTCGGCTCTGTTTACTACCAGCCCAAAACATAGACCCTCTGACCTTTCTACTTTGGAATTCATTTCTTTTCTCCCTTCAGATCCGTCTTCCTTCCTTCATTCCTTTCATTCTTCGTTGGAAATACCTCTACTGGGATGAGATCCCAACCCCTAAAGGTAGAATATTGTGAGACTTGCACAAGATTCCTGCTGGTAGAATAGCAATAAAACCGGGCCGCTTCTTTGTCTCAAAGAGGGGCTATGCCCCGCACATTCTTGGCTCGTCCTATCCATAGATCTGCTCTCACGATGATTTTCAAACCAACAATTTTTGGTGACTCTACTCTTTGGGGATCGAACAAATCTAATAGATCTATGATAGTGGTATGATAGAAAATCAAGAAAAAGTCAAAAATCACTACTGTTTGCAAAATCAACTTTTGCTTAAAATCCAAAATTTTTGCAAAATACTCCAAATCAAAAAATTTCTTCTGAGATCCATAGATCTGGCCTAGCTAGAGATCTTTAGTTCACTGAGTTTTTATAAAAATCTATATTTTTCCGTAGATCTGAGTTTTTAACAGTTTACCAAAATTTTCAAACTCTTTGAAAAGACAACTTTAGATCTGAAAATCAGCTTACTAAGTTTTACCATCATTTTATCCTTGTTAATCAAACAAATAAACCGCAATCGATTTTCTAGAGGAGGATAAAATTTAAATATTCAGAAAAGTACATGCTTTGCTGATTTTTGTCAAAATAATCAGAAAATCCGCAGGTACAACCAAAAAGAGTTCTTAAATCCGCTCCAAATATTGCAGATCTAGAAGGTACACTAGCGGTGAACCATGTATTCGTAGCGAGAGATCACGGAGAAGTTGATCTTACCTTCGACTTGCTTCAAAGTCACAACTTCAAGGTGTTACACCAAAGACGCTTCTCATCGCTAAGCTCACCCGACCGATTATCCATGAGTGTTTCACCTCCACGAAGGAAGCATCTCTCACCAGAACATCTATATCACTTTGCGATCCATCACTTTGCTCGGTGGAACCGTGCTTCCAAATGGGTTCTTTTTCCGGCCATCCAAATGGCAGTACCATGGGGAAATGCTATGGGCCCCCTGGCTTTACCACATCCTGTTCACACGCTCCCACATGGAAACCGAAAGAATTTTCCTAAATTTGATGGGAGTGGAAACCAAAGCATAGATTCACACATATCTGCATTCATCATGTCATGCAATATCCTAGATGTGACCCATGAAGATGTGTCAGTTCACCTTTTCTAGAGACCTTGCAAGGACCTGCAGTAGAATGGTTTCAGCATTTGCCGGCCGGATCTATTACCAGTTGGGCCACCTTGCGAACTACATTCAAAGAAAGATACAAGCCTTCGAAGATGCATTTGCATTGTTATCACAAATCACTCACCTGAAGAAGGAGGCCAATGAGACCATGCACAATTTTATCACCAAGTTCAATGCATTAATCAACTGTGTGCCTGTTGCCATGTTGCCAACACTAGAAAATCAAAAGTGTTTCTTTGTGAATGCAATGAGCTCAAAAATAAGTTTTTTGCTTCTACATGAACAAATAACTACCTTGCCTCTTGCCCAGGCTGCTGCCATTCGGATAGAGGACAACTTGCTTATATCTGGCAAATTGAAACGAGAGTCATCCAAGTTCAAAGCTACAAATCCTTCTCAGGCCACTTCGTCAGATCCGGCATTCCAGAAGATGGCAAATGACTTGCTCGCATTAAAGAAATAGCTAGCTCAGGCTTCTCCAAGCACCTCATACCGGGATATCCCACGGAGGAATTTCATTTCCAACAATGTTCCACAAAGGCCGCGCCACCAGCCGCTTCCGCGGCTGGCGCGAGGCTCATCCTGGTCCAATGCTCTAGTCGAGATCAAGGAAGAGGAGCAAATTTATGAAGAACCTTTGTCATAAGGTGAAGATGAGCAAGATGTCGGTGAACCGACTGGTGACTCTACTATCGGGTATATGGAATTTGATGAGGGAGAATCTGACGAAGAAGAGGGTACCCAAGGATATGCAAGCGGACAGTAATATGCTGTTTTCACCTGCTCCCAAGGAAAAGAAGTAGAAGTTGCTGTCAGGACGCGAAAGAGAAGGCCATGTCAAACATGCCTCCAACCATCGCTAAAAGAGGTAATCCCCTTCCCGCTCAACTTGTTATTAAGTCTTTTCGAAGAAATCTTTTCCCCTATCTCCCCTCCAAATCATCCCTCTCATATTCCTATCAAGACTAGTAATCCTACCCTACCATCACGAAATGAGGGACTCATTCCTTCATCAACGCAACCCTTGGTCACATTCGACATAATCGATCATGCTAAAAAGACCAAGATCCAAATGTCCAAGCCGAGTATCTTCTGATCAATCTTGAGCAGCTTGTAAGGGTGACCAATACATCCAAAGCCAAGCTGACAAAACTTCCTAGACCTCCCCAAAAGGAATTCTTCCCCCTCCTTCATCCCGCATAAATGTTACCTCGACTTCCGCATCAGGCAAGATAGAACCTTTCTACCTCTCCCTCCTAATCAATGGCCACAAACTAAGCAACTGCATAATTGATTCTAGAGCTTCTGATAATGTCATGCTGGCAAAAGTCGCCCATGCTCTGGGCCTCACCCTTACCAAGTCTTTTGGCCGATGTTATTCCTTGGAAACCAAGTAGGATCCGTTGATCATCAAATCAAAGACGCCAGCTTTAAATTTGCAACGCGTTAGAGAGAAAAGAGTAAAGATGACCGTCCTTGTTGCCGATATTCCAAAGAAAGATACAAAATTCTATTAGGAAGGAGTTTTTGCAGTGAGGTTGGTGGAGAGATTCATATGGACTGGTCTAAGGCTAGAATCCCCGTCAAAGGTGTAATGCAAACATTGGAGCCTGAATCGTAAAAGAAGTACCTGGTTACTAACTCCAATGACCCTAAAGCCCAAATTCTCTTCGAATCATCAGGGATGGGAAACTATTTCTTGTCTACCGAGTCTGACAAAATGGATGTCCTCATCCAAGAAGGGGATCTTAACAAGATCTGGACTTTGCAGTTTGATGGCAGTTCATGCGACTAGTGGGTGTGGCGCTGGCGCCGTGCTAATATCTCCCGAAGAAGAGATTATTCCTCTCTCTTTCAAGTTACAATTTTTCAACACAAATAATACTGCTGAGTATGAATCTCTGCTACTTGGCATGCAAGCCGCAAAGGAAAGAGGGATCAAGAATCTGAAGGTACAAGGTGATGCAGAGCTGGTCGTAAATCAAGTTAAGAGGATATACCAAGTGAAGAATGAAAGGCTCAGACATTACCGCAACGCCAGTATGGGGGATAAAGCATTGAGGAGTTTGACGCTTTTTCAATAGAAGCTATCCCAAGAGCTCGAATGATATGGCCGACTCATTAGCCATCTCAAGATCCCTCATGCTCCCTTACCCGTGTTTGAAGACAGACACATATACCATTGAGGTGGTTTATCGCCCCAAGCGCTGGACAATTCTTAAGCACTGGCAGGTATTCAACGATGACAATCAACTTATTGCCTTCCTAGAAAAGGTGAGAATTTTAGTGAACTTCATTTTGAAGGATCCACTTCTACATGCCGTGAATCAGTTACCGATCAAAATGAAGAATCAAAAGGAAGCGACGGCATATGCCAGCTCAAAGGAAATAAAATCCCAAAAGGCCTGGTCTCCCTAGAGCGGTTGTTCGACAGGCATGATCGCTTTGTTAAAAAGAAAAGGCGAGATGATCCTAACTCCTCCCCAGAAACCGAACCGGTCAATTTAGGTTCGGTAGAACATCCGCAGTTTGTGAACATTGGAAAATGTTGCACACCTGAAGAGAAGCGGAAGTTTGTCAAACTGCTGAAGAAATACATGGATGTATTGGCATGGTCCTACGCCGATCTAAAGTCTTTTAAGCCAAAGGACGTCCAGCATGATATCCCATTGAAAGAAGACGTCAAACCTTTTCACCAGAAGCAGAGACACTATAACCCTAAGATCTCAGGTACTATCCAGGCTGAAATTCAGAAAATGCTTGGATGCACGGATCATTTTTCCTATCCATCATAGTACTTGGGTGGCAAACATTGTGCCAGTGCGCAAGAAGAATGGCGAGATACGCATATGTGTAGATTTTCACAACCTGAATCAGGCATCCCTGAAGGACAACTACCCGCTTCCCATAATGGATCAGGTTCTGCAGGCGGTAACTAGATCAGAAATGTTGTCCATGCTTGATGGTTTTTCAGGCTACAATCAGATTGAAGTCTCACCTGAAGACCAATTTAAAATAGCATTCACTACCCCTTGGGGTACGTTTTCTCATAGCAGGATGCCTTTTGGCCTGACCAATGCCGATGCCACTTTTCACCCGAGAAATGGAATTCACGTTCAAAGGCATGCACATGAAATTTGACTCCCTTTAGAGAAGGCCTTTCAAGATCAAGCACTCAATGGAGAGAATAGTTCCCATCTCTCATATCTGGATGGAACCGAGCTCCCACTTCCCTATAGGGCGGCAAGATTCGAAGATCTTCAAGAAGTAGAGCTTGCTCTCTTCTTTCTACAGTTTGCTTTCGTTGTGTGTTTGCTTTCTGTTTGTGTGTTCCCTTTCTTTGTTCCTTTTTGTTCACCCTTCAGTCACCCTTGTTTTTGACTCTCTCCAACCCAATGGATAGGCACATGAAAATCTGGGATTCTCTACCCTTAAGTTTCACTCAAAGATAGTCCCCAGAAAGAGCCAGCTGTTATCCTGCAAAATTGTCAAGGGCAATTTGTAGGTAACCATACCCAAAAATTTTGTTTTGGCCCCAAGGAAGTTTGACAACGTTCGAAAGAAGCCCAAAATTCTCTTCCGAAAATCAAGTTTTAAGGACTTAGCCATTTTTCAGTCTTTTCGAGAAAGGCGCTGATAAGTTCCTGTCGACATGCTGAAAAGTGCGCCAAGGGCGCTGAGAAGTTCCTGTCGACATGCTGAAAAGTGCGCCAAGGCGCTAAGAAGTTCCTGTCAACATGCTGAAAAGTGCGCCCTTTTACACTGAAGAGTAGTTTCTTCCTGGGATCCATTGATCATTTTTGTAAGATATTTAAAAAGCATGTTGGCATACATGATGACTTCATCCATGTTGCACCATGAGATGTTGCCATCCAAAAACTTTCCCAAGTCAACTTTTGACTTTTTAGATATTTTGTAAGTGGTTGGTTTGCTTTTGCCTTCTTTCCTTCTCTTCTTCTATAAATACTTGAGTACTTGTTGTATTCAGTGGTGGATACTTTTCAAATGAAAAATAGAAGTAAGAAGAAAAGACTTTGAGCTTTTTGTAATGAATGAAGGAAATATTAATACAATATTTAGACTTTGTCTTTGAATACCATGTGTTATACATTAGAGCTTTCTTATGTTAGATCTCGTATGTTTGTTCTGTTGAATCTATTCGCTTTATTGTCATTTATTCATCAAGATTGCTTTGTTCGCCTATGCAAGTAGGTTCGGATCTGCTTTACTACCCACCAAAACATGACCCTCCGACCTTTCTACTTTGGAATTCATTTCTTTTCTCCCTTCAGATCCGTCTTCCTTCCTTCATTCCTTTCTGTTCTTCGTTGGAAATACCTCTCACCGGGATGAGATCCCAACCCCTCGAAGGCGAGAATATTGTGAGACTTACACAAGATTCCTTCTAGTAGAATAGCAATAAACCAATTTCACTTTCATTGTCTCAAAGACGGGCTATGCCCCGCACACTATTGGCTAGTATATCCATAGATCTACTCTCACGATGATTTTCAAACCAACAAAGTATAAATCCCAAATTTATATTTTCATTTCATATTTCACTTCAATACCTTTCCAACGTTAAAAGACATAGTCGCTTTTGATTTTGGAAGCAAAAGTTATGGCCTCCAAGATGGGTTACACATATGCTCTTATGCTCACGGGTATGCACTTAACATGTACTCAAAAAATGTCAAAAAAACGTCCCTTAATCTGAAAAAAGGTCAAAATTTTCAAATCAAGATTCAATTTTTACAACATCCCATCACATTATTATATGAATAGAAGACTCAACGCTATCAAACATTAACATTCACGATCAAAAAGTTAACATTTTCAAGAAATTGACAAAACTAGCATGTAGAATGATGAAAAAGTAAGCTCTAAAAATGAAAACATGGAGAAATCTTGAAATTTTCTCACCAAGATTCAATTTTGACAGCAACTCACGACATTAATATGTAAATAGAAGAATAAACACTATCAAACACTAACCTACATGCTCAAGAATTTGAGATTTTCAAGAAATTGACAAACCAACATGTAGAATGTTGAAAAATGAAGCTCTAAACATGAAAACATGGAGAAATATAGAAATTTTTCCATCAAGATCCAATTTTGACAAAAGATTTAACCTCCTTTATACCTACAAGGAATACTCAACACATGCAAACTCAACAAAATAAGTTAATAAAAACAAGTTAGATCAACATGTGCAAAAGAGGGTTAGTAACCAAAATTGAAACTTAACTACAAAAACTTGAAATTAAGTGCAAAGGACAATGGAGTAAGTCCCATCGGGTGTGCCAAATGTGTATATGAATTAGTTAACAATGCAAAGGAAATCAAAGCTAACACCTAATAGCTTCAATACAATGCTAACTAGATCAATATACCATCATGCTTAGAGCTTAAGCAAAGCTAATCTATTAACATATTTGCATTAGAACATGAAATGAAGATTCAAACTAACATGCTAAACAAATTAACCTCTATCTCTAATTGAATGCTAATGAAATGAACCTATTTAGATCCTTAGCAATCAAAAGGGTTGATTGTATGCTTGAATCCCAAGGTTTTCAAGAATGGAGTCTTGTCAATCCATGGCTACAAGACCATTTGACATATCTCCATATGACTTCAAAACTTTGATGGATGAATGCAAGAAATGAAGATAACTAGCTCCTCTAATGGAAGAATTCTCTAAGATGATAAAATGGCTATAGTATAGGCTCTATGCTCATTTAGGTGTAATTCAAATGGTAAGAGGAGGCTTCTTGTATATCCCAATGGATAAAAGAAGTTTTTGCATCCCTTTACATGTGGGATAATAGTAAGGTTGAGTTAGTTGTGGATAAGGATGGTTTAGAAGTGGTTGAGTTTACTTCAGGAGAGTTTAGTTTGTCCTCTAGTGACTCATGGGAGTTGAGAGGGTTTATTGATTAATCAAATAAATAAATTAATAGATGTGTAAGCTTATAAAAGCTTTTTAGAGGAATAATTAGCATGATTTAAACTATGGGAGGAATTTAATCAAATAAATGACGATTTATTAATCTAGTAGAAGGGAAGCTTAATTAATTAGAAATAAATAATTAATCTATATAGAAAGGGGAGCTTAATTAATTAAAATAATTAATTAATCTAGATAGAAAGGGGAGCTCAATTAATTAGAAATAATTAATTAATTGGGATAGAAAAGGGAGTTGATTAACGAAAGGTCATTAATTGGCGTCGTTGTTAGATAGAAGAATTAATTAATTAGTGTAATGTAAATAATTAACGGTGATAGAAGAGAAAAAGAGCGATATTGAAGATATGTTGTCAATTTATGAGAAAGGGTATGATTAGTGCAATTTAAGTATTTAAATTACTTGAGCTAAATTATAGGTATCTATAATCCTCTAACCTTTAATTTCTCCCCAAAATGAAAACACCATTGCAGATGGTGTGTACTTACCCCCAATGTAAATGCCCAATGCTAAAGGAATCTATGCCTGTCAAAATCCTCTGTGACATGTCGAATAACTATATAATTGCCCCCTAGTTACAGGTATCCACAAAGGACATCATTGTGCTAAGGACCCAAGTCTGATTTTGAGCCTTTTTCAAAACTAAAAACTATATTATATCAGTACCGTGTTGTATTTAACATTGTATGGGGTGACTGATTCACCCATATGATGACCCCCTCATTTGGGGTGCATGCAACATCACTAAAGGAGTATGCGGCCCAAAAGAGGATTGACCGTTGTGCTGAAAATGTGCCCTATAGGGGAAATTGAATATGCTTGGTAGAAACCAAGGCACACACAAACAAAGTGGATAGAAGACAAGTGTTAGTACAAGAAAAGACAAACACACATGTATAATACAAAATGTAAGCTAAGAAGATAATGTGTAAGCTAAGACATAAGTAAACATGCAAGAAGACAATGTAGACCATGAAAGGTAGGTTAGAAACATGGGACATCACTCATGATGTCGCAAGACAATTATTGCCATAGTGGCCAAATGCAGACAAGTGTACACACAAGAGAAAGGGAAAATCTAGCAAACAAGAGCATACAAAGAGCAAGCAATGACAAACAATGTAATAGACAACCATGGAAGAAAATAGCCATACATAACAAATGTTGGACATGAAGCACTGTTAGCATGTTAGAAAGACAAAAAGTATGTCAAAGCATATATAATCTGAAAGTAATGTGCTATAAACAAAAATGAAACAATAACACTTGTATTGCACGAAAGTGGATGCCCTCAAGAGCCTCTGTGGATTGGTAATAGGTATTGTGTCAAGCATCCATGTTATGTGTAATATATCTCAGATATTATGCGATCACAAATTAGAAAATGATTAACTAAAATTGACTAAACTATGTAGTATGAAGATAGTTAATCTAAGCTATGAACAACTATAAATGAAGTAAACAAATGCAAAAAACAATATGCTAATGATCTAAGTAAATATGTAAAATGAAATACTAAACCCTAATGTGTAAGAAAGAAGAGGAAAGAACTCAACTCAAGCAGCATATGCTTGTCGACACGAGTGTCACATAAGTAACTAGATAAATCGTAAGCGAAACAACTATGTTGGGGTCCCGAAAGGGCGATATAGGTGATATGGCTAGAATGGAGTACCAGGGAGAGGACTAGGGCACCCACGAGTGCTCGATAAGCGAATGCATGCCCCCAGGTCTAGAAAAAGGCTTGAACCGGTCTTCACAAGTCTTGGAGATGATCTGATAACCTTCGTTGTCTGCATTGCATTATTTTTCTTATATTGTGTTGAATGCTCCAAATATTCTGAGAGGAAGAATAATCTGCAAAAGACCAAAAGGAAGTATCACAACCCTTAAAAAAGAAAGATGCAAATCCATGGTTCAGACTGACCTTATCTACCACAAAGGTGGGCTTACTAACTAAGCATTACACTACATTTTAGACCCGGATGTAGTTCTGGTGAGTGTGTGCATGTCATGCCGTAGGTGCTCTTGTGCTAGTCACACTTTCTGAAGTAGCGAGCAATATCTAAATGTAGAAAATGTAATATAATGTGTGCATAGAATAGAATAGAATCCCTCCCCTATGAAGTTTGATGTAGATGTCCTAGCCTTATGCCTTGATGATGGAGCTATGTGGATGCAAGTGATCTCCAATGCAATAGATGGATACAACTCTAGATGGAGTGATAATAGTAAGTGATGCTAGGTCCCTCATTATGGTCTCATAACTTTATATTTATAGGGTTCTCTTGGTCTAATTTCATAATTAACCCCAAAAAGGCTGACCACAAGAAAGATAAAGACCTTAAACGATTAGAAAGAGCCCAAAAAGAGGCGGAAAGTACAAAAGGACCGGACACCCACGGCGCCCCAAGACTAATTTGGGAACCCCGTCAGGGCTAAAATAATGTGGGATGACAGAATATGACTAGGCATATGGGTGCAAGAGGTCGGTAATGATGAAATAAAATAAAACAAGATGGCCAAAAGATGAGGGTTAATTAGTACTTTCTTCACTCAAGAACCTTCTAAATAGTAGTATGAGATTGAGATAAATAAATGTATAAAGTGCATGATTTTATGACTACACTTTGCCCCCACTTTATGTTGGTGAGTGGAAATCTCGGTAACATAAAGTAGATAGAGATGCGTACCCTATGTCGATGTAGATTGAAAACCCCCAAATGATGCCCCCTCTTTGGGGGTGCATGCGATGTCGATGATAGGAGAAATGCAACCCCAAAAGAGGACCAACCGCATGTATGTCAGTAACCCTAAAAGTTCTTGGTACAAACCAAGGCACACAAAAACAAGAAGGCTAGCAAAATATAAGTGTAAACAAACATGCATGTAGAAAATAATGTGTAAGCTAGGCAAAACAAAGTTGTAAGCCACCAACAAAGTAATGTAAACACGCTAGAAGAAAAAGTAAGCCGCACGAAGCAGGTTGTAAACATAGGACATCACTCACAATATCACAAGACACAAAAGGCCATCATGACCACAAACAAGCAAACAAGTGTGCATACCAAACAAAGGGCAAGGCCCGCATATAATAACAAACAATGTAACAAACAAGTATGGAAGCAAATATCCCTACATAAAAAAATGTTGCACATGAAGCACCTGTTAACATGTTAGAAAGATAACTAGTATGTCAAAAGCATGTATAAGAAAGTAATGTAAAGTGCTAAGTACAAAATGAAACAATAACACCTATGAAAGACGAATGTGGATGCCCCCAATGACCAGTGTAGGAAGGGTAGAAGACGAGCATCCATGTTACGTGTAAGAGACATGTATCTATGATCACAACTAAATAAATACATGAATAAGCATGTGTGTATGATATAAATAAATGACATGCAATAAATCGACCATGAACAAGCAAAAGGAAGAAAGAGTATAAGCAACTATAGTATGCAATATGTTGTGGATGGATGGAATGGAATGCAAGATGGAGTGATAGGATCCATGTTCCCCCCGAGTGGATGGAATTTTATGTAGTGAGGTTCATTTTGTTTTCCCCCTCAGCAGTCAAGAAGGAACCGTAAATGAGAGTGCATCATCAAGAAATAGTCAAATAGTGTGTGTTGTGTCTAGCGCATTGTAGTGAGTATATATGTGTAGTGATGAGATGTGACATATATAATAAATGTGTGTGAACCTTATAGCCTAAGCATATATCATGACATAATGAACATATAAGCGATGATTTAGCCTAATCGTATATCATTATAAGATGAAAGGAGGAGTGATGATTTAACCCTAAGCGTATATCACTACAAGATGAAAGGAGGAGTGGTGATGTAACCTAAGGTGTATACCACTACAAAATGATAGAATAGGTGAAAATTTAGCCTAAAGCGTATGTCACTAGCCTAGGAATGTCGCATGCCCGATGAGTGTAAGGTCCATTTGATTTGTAAACCCTCGACAATCGAGTATGGACCAAGGAACTAAAGCGCATCATCAGGTAGTGAGTGCAACACGTAGAAGACAATGTAGTGTATGTAATGACAAAAGGCCGACCATGTGATGAGGAGAATATGTAAAAAACATAGTGTGTAAAATGTAATGGTAGATGTGTAGAATGTATAAAATATATAGTGTGCGATGTAACATGTGTAGGTAGACTAATAATGTAATATGTAGGATGGAATGATGCTAGACTTGTATGTAATGAAGACTAGTATATTATGTAGAAAATGTATGACATGAAGACATGCAATATATGATGTATGGTATATGATTATGTATAGGATGTGAGGTAATATGTGTAAACAACCTAATAATGTATGATACAAGATGTGTAAGATGAAGACTAGTATAATGTGTGGTGTATGAATGATATGCAAATGTAGAATGCAAGGTGTATGTCACGTGATGTGTGGATAGATGCAATGTGGACGACCTCGTGTGCGATGCTGTGGGGTTCATGTGTAATAATCCCTCAATAGTTAAGTGTGAACCGAAGCACAAGAGTGTGTCATCGGGTATTGGTCAATGCTAAAATGTGTATTGAGTATGCCTATGAATGGTAATGCAAATATGAAAGAGATGCACCTATGTTAATATGAGGAGGGAGAAGATTGTGTTAGATGTCATGCCCCCAAGTATGTAAGTGATGGAAGTCTAGTCAAAAGACACTAAGTGGATCCACGTAAGGAGTAGTTTCCTTAACAAAAGTGATGGGACGTGGAGGTGGTAATGTCGCAGACAACTTGAGTGGAGGGGTATTTTCTTTACCAAGATGATTAGAAAATGGAAGTGGAGTAGGATGGCGAGAAATCTTGAATGGTGGCAGCTTTGGTGGTATTGATGACACTACCGAAGGAGGAGGGTGATTGACTTTGAGAGGTAGTTGTGCACCTTGACTTAGTAATGTTGTAAATGTATTGGTGTTTATAGGTGGTTGCTTAGGTGGTGTTTGTCTTTTCAAAGAAGGTGCATGAAGAACGTTGGCATGATTCTCATTAAGTGGAGAAGAAACAACATCAGAAATAGGAGAATCATGTGATGGAACTATAGTATTTGTTTGACTAGGAGGAGAATCATTATGCACATGTGAGTGACCATCAATATCAAGCATGTGATGAATAAGAGAATTATCTATAACTTCCTTAGAAAGATTAGAAGGAGGCTCACTAGTAGTAGTTGCATAGCGTGGTATAAAATTTGTAGATGAAAATGCAACAAAACGTTGTGTATTGAATGAGATAAAGGTTTGACTCTCAAGATGTTTGACTCTACATTGTAAATCATAGAAATCATTTTCATTATGTCCATTAATCATATGATAGTTGCAATATGGACGATCTTGATATTTGGTAAGCCGATAAGGAGGATAACAATGAGTAGGTGGCAAAGTGATCAACTGATGACTAAGGAGTTGAGTAAGAATGTCATGTGGCATAGTATTATGCTCAAACATAAGATGCTCAGGTAATGGTATGTCTTGAGGTTCAACTAAATGACATGTAGTGGACATAGATTGCATATAAGATGTAGAAGGAACACAAACATGGGATTGAGAAGTATCCTTAAGTTGTTGAATTTCAGATCTAAGGGATGTAATGATTGATTCCATAGCCTTAAATTTGTCTTGAAATAAATCATGTAGAGCTTGAATTGAATCTAATAGGGGTTGAGTAGATGGAGGATCACTAGGATTAGAGTTGTCAGATAAACAATCGAATATAGAACTAATTTGGTGTGGCGATGTATTGTCATCCAGATACATGTAGTCTAGTTGTTTTTGCAAAATAGCCTGAAAATGAGGATATCTCTTAAGTAAAGTAGATAAAGAGACTTGAGCAACTTGGGGAGCCATGATAGAAAAGATAAGAAAATCCCTAGAATGAAGGTGGATTTGAAGGTTGGGTTCACCAAAATGATTAACTAAAATTAACTAAACTATGTAGTATGAAGATAGTTAATCTAAGCTATGAACAACTATAAATGAAGTAAAAAAATGTAGCAAATAGTATGTTAATGATCTAAGAAAATATGTAAAATGAAATATTAAACCCTAATGTGCAAGAAAGAAGAGGAAAGAACTTATTTGATAGTAGATGTTTGTCGGACAAAGTTTCGCATAATCGGATAAATCGGAAGCAAAACGACTATTTTGGGGTCCCGCAGAGGCGATTTGGGTGATATGGCTGACCGGAGCACCTGGGAGAGGATTGGGGTGCCCACGGTGCTCGATAAGTAGAATAGGTGCCCTAGTCTAGGAAAAAGGCTTGAACTGGTCTTCATAGGTCTTGGAGATGATTGATAACCTTCATTGTCTCTGTCGCATTAGTTTTCCCTATTGCATCAAATGCTCTAAATATTCCAAGAGGAATAATAACCTGCAAAATACCAAAAGGAAGTATCAAAACCCTAAAAAAAAAAATGCAAATGCATGGGTCGGACTGACCTCAACTAACATAATGGTGGGGTTACTAACTAAGCGTTGCACTATATTTCAAACCTAGATGTAGTTTTGGTGAGTGTGTGCATGTCGTGCCCTAGTGCTCTTGTGCTAGTCGCACTTTGTGAAGTAGTGAGCAATAGCTAAATGTAGAAAATGTAATAGAATGTATGCATGGAATAGAATAGAATCCCTCCCCTATGAAGTGTGATGAAAATGTCCTAGTCCTGTGCCTTGATGATGGAGCTATGTGGATGCAAGTGATCTCCAATGCAATAGATGGATGCAACTCTAGATGGAGTGATAGTAGTAAGTGATGTTAGGTCCCTTATTATGGTCTCATAACTTTATATTTATAGTAACTTTATACTTATAGGGTTCTCTTGGTCCATTTTTAAACTAACCCTGAAAAGGCCGACCACAAGAAAGATAAAGACCTCAAACGGCTAGAAAGAGCCCAAAAAGTGGTGGGAAAGTGCAAAAGGAATGGGGTGCCCTTGATGGGACCAAGGCACCCAAGGGCACCCCGACACTAATTTGGGTGCCCCATTCGGGGATAAAATAACGTGAGATGATAGAAGATGACTGGGCATATGGGTGTAATAGGTTGGTAATGACGAAATAAAATAAAACAAGATGGCCAAAAGATGAGGGTTAATTAGTACTTTCTTCACTCAAGAACCTTCTAAATAGTAGTATGAGACCAGGATAAATAAATGTCTAAAGTGCATGATTTTATCACTACAGAAAAGCAATTGAATGTATTTGTGTGTATGATGAAGATAATGACATACAAGATATCTATCTAGCATGTGTAATAAAGTGAACATGTAAGCAAAAGTAAGCAAGAGTAAATGCAACCAAGATATGTAATATGTTGTGGATGAGATAGAATGGAATGCAGTGTGAATGATAAGGGAAATGTGCCCCCTGAGTGGATGTGTATACATGTAATGAGGTTCATTTATTTATTCCCCCTCAACATGTTAGGAAATAAGGGATAAAATATGTGGAATAATCCCTCACGCGAATCGGAACAATAGAAACTAATATGCAGAAAAATATTACAGATTTTAAATAAAATGCAGAATAAAATAACACAACATAAAGAGACAAAGATTTAACGTGGTTCACCCAATTTGGGCTACGTCCACCAAGAATCACTTGCTCAGATTTTATTACAAGCCACCGTTCTCTCAATACAATACCCAGATCTATTTGGAGCTATGCTCAAAAAACTCTACAGAATTCACACCTAAATTCAAAACACATCTGTAATGTTACAATATACCTACCATATAAGTAGACAATTGCTTAAGCAGTTTTACAAAACCGTGGGTATTAAAACCATGGGCCAAAACCGTCCCATAAACCTATGGGTCAAAAACCCACCCATATGAGAAAAGCATGTTTCCCGATATATTGGGCACGTTTTAAGGCCAATTTTTTTACGTAAAGTGTACAAGACTTTAGTGTACGAGCCTTCAACACTTTCTCACATGAAAACAGATCCACAACCTAACACACAATCAAAGAATGAACCGTAAACAAGAGTGCGTCATCAAGAAATGGTTTGAATGTGTGTAATAGAAATATGTGATCGATAAAGTGTAAAGTGTAGAGTGTGTGAGTGAATGAGTGAGTGATGAAACATATGAGCGTGATGAGGTCCATTTGAGATGTATACCCTCAACAGTCGAGTATGGACCATGGAACTAGAGTGTGTCATAGGGTAATGAACATAACATGTAGGATTAGATGTAAGAGAGATGTAGCATGAATCAGAGAGTGAATAAGATGCAATGTGTGTAGAAGATGTCATGCAGAGAAGATGTCCTAAGTGTATGATGTGTAATGTGTGAAATGTATAATGTGCAAAGTGACAAAGCAATGTTAGAGATATGTGTGATGAATGTGTCAGGTGGAAAAAGTGTGATGTGGTCAAGTGTGTGAGAATGGGTGGTGTGTACAATGTGCAATGTGTGAGGTTAATGTGTATAATATGCCCTCAATAGTCAAGTGTGAACCAAAGCACAAGAGAAAGTCATCTGAAATGAGTGTTATTTCAAGTGTAGTATTTCTCAAGGTGCATGAAATTGAGTGGGTTCTTTAGTGGCTTTCCCAAAAGGGTTGTAAGGTGATAAATGCCACCACCAAGCTTGTCAGTAATGATATAAGGACCAAGCCAATTGGGCTTGAATTTTCCTTTGAGTGAAGTTTTGGCATTGGTGTTCTTCTGATTTTCTTTTAAGACAAGGTCTCCCACATTAAACTCGCGAGGATGAGTTTTGTGATTGTATGCTTGGGTGATAGGGGATTTATACACACGAAGATGTTCGCATGCTTGAATATGGTGAGAGTCTAACATCTCTAACTCATGTAATCAATTTTCACAATATTCATTGTATTTGATTATGCCCCTGAGGGAAATGCGCAATGAGGGTATTTAAAGTTCCAGTGGTATAACGGCCTTAATACTGTAGACTAGTGAAAATGAGTGGTGTTAGTAGGTGTGCGTACACTAGTACAATAATCCTAAAGTGCATAAAATAGCTAATTATGCCAATCATCACTACTAGTAGCAATAGTCTTACATAAGATTTTGATAATATTTTTATTGGTGGCTTTGGCCTGGCCATTTCCCTATGGGTAATAAAGAGTAGAAAAAGATTGTCTAATTTTAAATTTTGTGCAAAATTTCTTAACCTCCTTATTTTTGAAAGAAGATCCATTATTAGTGATAATGGCAAAGGGAATGCCAAAACAAGTAATGATGTGAGTAGTGACGAAAGTGTAAATGTCAGTACCAGTTGTAGTTAGTAGTGGGGATGCCTCAAACCATTTGGTGAAATATTCAGTGGTAGTAATAATAAAATTATGTCCATCAATTGGTTATAGATTTATCATGCCAATAAGATCTAATCCCAAAAGAGAAAATGGCCAAGTTGGCACGATTGGTTGGAGATCATATGTGGGTTCATGATGAAGGTTACCGTGTGTTTTTGGCACTTCTTAAACGAGTAGCATATTCGATGAAGTTTTTCTCCATAGTGGGCCAATAATATCCCCGATGCAATAGCTTTTGAGACATGCTTTGCCAAAGAAATTGCCATTGCACATGTTGTCACGTATTTGTGAAATAGCAAAGGGGAATATCGGAAGCCCTAAGAATCATAAGATTCAACTATCAAGTGCACGTTTAAATAATTCTATCCCAACAATGATGTAATGAGTATCCTCACATCATAAACAATGAGCTTCATGAGGTTGCATATTATCAGGAATGGTTTGTTTATATAAGAAGTTGTAAATGGGAGTGAACCGTTTGGAATTACCTTGATTGTGCATGATGGTGCAAGTGCAAGAGGTAAAGCAGAGATGGAAGGATGTCGTAAGTGTGTAACAATAAATGTGGCTTGCTCATTGGTAATGTCTTGTAGGATAAGTGATGTCGCACTAGCCATGGTGTCCTCATGACAATTATCCTTACGGGGATGGTAGTGATAGTTAAGACTCAAATGTAGCCAAGAGATATTTTACAAGCATATTGTATGGGATTAAGTGCTCCTCTTTTGTGTTATATGTATCATTTACTTGATTTATGATGAGTTGAGAATCACCATGTATGCATAAGTTATGAATGAGGAGCTTTTGAGTAGTGAGAAGGCCGAGGATAAGGGCTTCATATTCAACGATGTTATTTTTACAAGGATACCCTAATCAATATGCAAAGGGGAGTGGATCACCTGGGGTGATGAAAACTATCTTGGACCCAACGTCGAGCAAAAACAAGACTTGTCAAAGTACATTTTCCATGTATCAGGATCAACATTATAGGTAGTGAAATCATCACGAAATAATTAGAGATGGGAAATGCATTCGAAGGGGTGTTACAACTAATTGATTTGTTATGACTTGGCCTTTAATTACTTTCTACAAAGATAAACTTGAAATCAAATTCAGTGAGAAGCATAACCCGACGTGTTAGACGCCCCTCGATAGATGCATACGGACAAGAGGTATCTGTAATGGATCTACCTTGGTCATGATATGTATCTCATTGATAAGAATATAATGACGTAATTTATTTATGACAAAGACAAGGCCGAGACATAGCTTTTCGATGTAGTTATAGTTTTATTCATAAGAGAGTAGCACTTGGCTAGTGTAATAGATTGCTGCTCGCACGAGAATCGTCATGTTGTGCTAACAGGGCCCCTAAGGCATGAAACATGGTAGAAATGTATAATAACAAAGGTCAGTCAACTAGCGGAGGGACTAAGACAGTGGATTTAAAAGATATGATTTTATGTCATCAAATGCTTGTTGGCATTGCTCATCCCATACAAACTTAGTATCCTTCTTCATGAGGCATGTGAATGGTTGAGTCTTATCAAAAAGTTGAATTTTTCCCGTAATGATTGTAGTTGATGTAAATTTCTGCATAGAGGCATGCTGACAATGGCTTTAATCTTGTTAGGATTGATTCCAATGCCACATTGCGAGATGAAATATCTAAGGAATTTACCAGTTGTGACCCCAAAAACACATTTTTGGGAATTTAGGCATACGTGATATTGATGAAAGCATTCAAATATATTTGTCATGGATGGAATGACATCTGGATTTGGCAAATATGTCATCAACATAATATTTAATAATCTTGTGAATATAATCATGAAATATGTGCGTCATCACAAGTTGATAAGTAGCTCCAGTGTTTTTAAGGCCAAGGGGCATGAAATTGTAACAAAACATCCCCCATTGTGTTGTGAAAGAGGTTTTCCCTTTATCAGTGGGGTTGATTTTTATTTGATTGTAACCCGCGAAGCCATCCATGAAAGATAGGATATCATATTCAGCTATAGAATCAATAATGGCATCAATATGAGGCAAGGGAAACTATCCTTAGGAAAAGATTTATTTAAATCAAAAATTCGATACAACAATGGATGTGACCATCCAACTTCATAACGGTACGATATTAGATACACATTCAAGATAATCAACAAACATGGATAAAACCAAAGTGTCGAGTAATTTTTGTATTTCTTCTTTGACTAGAGTGCCCTTTTGGGTGCATTTTATGAATTTTTGTTGGATTGGTTTTGCACCAAGGTTAAGGAAAATGTTATGCATTGCAATAGATGGATCAATACCCGACATATCACTATAGTCCCATGTGAAAATTTCAAAGAAATCATGAAGGAATTGGTTAATATTTTTTTGCTCGTCAGGGGTGATAGAGGAAGTTAGCAAAATTATTCGTGGATTTTCAGATGTACCTAGATTATATTGAATTGTCTCTTCGTTGAGAAGAGATGACCGATCCTTGATGTATGGATCAATAGGAATAGTATCAAGAGGATAAGTGTTGTCAGGGTGTGTATCGACTCTCCAAAGTAAGTGGTGGCACTGAAGGACGATGGAGAATGACTCTTGTGGTGAAATGAAGGGAATTGATCATAAACACCCATGTGTTCTAGAAGAGCATCATCAGTGGAGAAAGTGTCTAAATTATCCCAAGTGGTAGAGGCAACATCACTAATGATTTCGGATGTACAAGAGGAAGTGAAGAAGTATGCAAGGCCGTATAAGCTTCCAAAGGGGGGAGAGATGGGGGATGGTATCCCAATCCAAATTTGTGAGATTGTATGGGAAGATCCTAAAGTGTTGTGACTTTATGCTCGTGTGGACCTAAGCTCATATTGAGAAGCCAAAGCAACACATATATATATATCCTAGTCCATATTTATAAAAGTCTTGAGTAGTAGCACTAGAGGAACAAGGAGATCACCGGATTGCTCAATAGAATGAAAATATGCAAAAGGGGATGCATCAGTTGGGACATCATACATAACTCCTTGATAACAGAGTTTAAGCCATGTATGTAGAGTAGAGGGGGTCGTATGTATAGCGTGTATCCAAGGCCACCCAAGAATAATATTATAGTTGAGGTTATTGGGCATGACATGGCATGGAATAGTGATTATACATGGACAAATAATGACAGGGAGAGTAATGGTTCCTAATATGTGATTGGGAATGTTATCGAATCCATGAATAGAAACCCATGAAGGAGCTAGAGAATGTTTAAAGAGTCCTAATGATGAAGAAAGGCTATATTTCAAATGTTGAGGCTAGATTCATTGTCTACTAAGGCATGCTTGACCCTATATTGTTGATACAAACCCGATTATATAAGGGGTGGTCATGCTCGAGCATCGCTTGAGAGGGTAGCTTATCTGAAGTGAAAGTTATTTGATCCTCATTGAGAGATAGGGTGGAAGTAAACTTGTGGTATACATATTCAAGTGAGGTGTGAGGAGGAATATAAGTAGTAGCTAAATATTTTAATACAATCGATGATTCTACGATAAGCATGGATGGAGATGTTCGTGATCAAAAGACTCTGCGGAAGATGAGAACCTTAAGAGTGTGAAGATCAAGTTCAGTTCACCAAAATGATTAAGCTAAAATGTAAATAAGAACCTAATATGATGTTATTGTAGCAGTAAAATAAATATGCAATTAATTAGAGAAAATACACCTAAGAAACTAAGCAATAAATTATGAAACCTTGATTGTAAAGAGGAGAAAAAGGCACTTAATTGATTTGGAGTTAATTTTGAAGTGTACTAAAGTTTTGACCAAATGAGCAGAGTAGCAAGAGTGTCGCATGAGAGACCCATAAAAATGTAGATCTAGAGAGATATGATGGACTAGGGTGCCTGAGAGGGACATGGGCACCCGTGGGCACCCTAGGCCTGCTTTTTTTAGTGCCTGGTCTCAGGAAAAGCCCATAAAATCTCTTCTAAGGTGTCATAAAGTGTTCAGTATTAGTCTCCTTTGGTTTCTTTGAGGTCGCACCAAGATCACCGAGGTCACTGTAAACCTGTAATGAAATATGAACCTACAAAACTCTTAAATAGACATCAAATCCTAAAAAAGAAAGATGCATAATGAGGGGTCAAACTTTCATCAATTGTCACAATGGTAAACTTATGACTGAGCGATGTAATGCATCTCAGACCTAATTTAGTTCTATGTGTGTGTATGTGGAATTATGCCCTAGGTTGCTCTTGTGTGTGTCGCACTTGATAATGAGAAAATAAGTAGATGTAAAGAAATGTATTAAATGTGTGCATGGAATAGAATGAACTTCCCTCATATAAAGTGTATGCGTAATAACCAGCCCTTGTGTCTTTTGTGATGGTGTTAGATGGATGCAATAGAGCTCTTAGATGCCTTGATGGATGCAACCTTAGGTGGTGATAGCTAATGCTTAGTGCTTAGTACTTTATTATGATCACACAACTTTATATTTATATGGTTCCCTTGCTTTTTCATAATTAACCCCGAAAAGTTTGTCTACCAAAAATATAAGATGTTCAAACGACTAGAAAGGACCCAAAAAGTGTGAGTAAAGTACAAAGGGGACAGGGAACCTAGAGGGGATGAGGGCACCGCCCCGGCATTCGGTTGGGTGCTTTGGTGTCTAGGATGATAAAAGTCAAAGTATAAAAAGGAAGACTGAAAGTAAAGGTGCAAGATTGAAAGGAACAACAAAATACAAAGAAAGGTGGCCAAATACATGGGTTAATTAATACTATGCTTACTCAGAATCATATGAATAGTAGTATTTAACTAGGGCTAGATAATTACCCAAAGTGTGTGATTTTGTGTATACACTTAGGAGTAAAGGGTCAGTACCACAACACTATAGGATTAGAAAATAAGCCTAGTGCAGATGCAAAAAAAGTCAAGTGGTTCAACAAATGTGATGAATATTTTGGTATCTTATGTCTTTTAGTGTCACCTGAACTCCTCTTCCATGTAGAATCAACCACATCACTAAATAAAGTATGGATTATCTTAGCTTCATTGTTTAAAATAATTGATACAATGAGGGGGCATCATCTAGAAATTGAAATTATAAGCCTAAGTCCTAACAAATTTGACACTTTGGAAGAGTTCTTTACGAAAATCAAGTCCTTGAGTCTATAGTTGAAGGAATGTGGAACATAAAAGAAGGATGCATAACTTGTTCTCTCCGTTCTTGCTAAATTAGGTCTTGATTATTCCATCTTTGTCTCTACCTTTTATGCCACCAAGAGAGCCATTGAGCCAACTATAAAATGCCATCCTTAGATGAATTTATTATTGATTTGACTAAGGAGAAATACAAGTTAATCCAAATGGGCACCTTGAAGTCCTTCAAACCTCAAGCTCTCATTTTCAAGGAGTGGAAAACAGAAATCCTCTAGCAACAAAGAGTATAAACAGAATAACAAGGATCAAGAAAGAAAGAAGGATCAACATTCTTCCACCTCTACATCAAACTCTAAAACTTCCTCTTCTAGTGTTAAGTCCAATAAATAAAGGATTAAATGTGGGTATTGCAAAGGAATATGAAGAAACGGATTGGACACCTCACAATTCTTCTTGAGAAGAATAAGATAGGTGACCCCAAGTCTTCCAAACAATCTTCATGAACCAATGAATCCTCCAATGCAAATATCAATGGAAAAGTGAAAGAGAGAATCATGAGAGGATAAAAAGGGCGAGCCCTTATCGCAAATGAACACCACCTCCCTCCTACATGGGTTATTGATTCTAGTGCATCACATCATATGGCTTCTTCACACATAGAGTTCACTTCATTAGAGTCATGTGACATGTCTACTATACAATTGAGTGATAATTGTAGACACCAAATTTGGATCACACTCCACCTTCACCCCACACCTATATTAATTTAATTACCTATAATCAAATTAATGTCCATGCTCACAATATTCATTATTTAATTACCTTAATTGTACTAATTTCCACCTCACCTGACACCTCACCCCACACATCACCTAGACACCTCATCACGCACCTATTCTTAAAGCATGTTTCCTTTTAACTAGGACTTAATCTCCACTTACCATAGCTAACTAAGACTTAGTCTAACCCAAACACAAAATGCCTATTCTTCCTCTAACCGCATGCACACTTACTTATGCGGAAAAAGCCATTTTGGATCCGCAACAATAGGTAAAAACTAGCCAAAAGATAGCCGAGATCTGTTATTTTGGCAACCTAGGATATCCCGCCTTAATCGACTCCACCAACTCGAAACGACGTCACACCCTAAACCATCATTGATTACCATATATTCACTTTGGTAACCTTTTTCTAGAGGTTGGAATAATTATTCAAGTTTTGTAGAAGAGAGATCTACATGTAAGCACGCACTGAACACTCGGCACATCTAGACATCCCGAATCAACACCAAGCACCGATTTGAAAGGCAAACATTCATAGTAACATTTCAAGAAGTATGGTCGCAAAGATCGACCATCGGTTCCACTAATCAACCATCACCTCTATCAAGCCACCAGTCTATAAGTGCAAGTAAGTACAATTAGATCTCGTATCTTTCCATACTTAGTTAGATCGGTTTCTTTATCTCTATTTAGAGTCCTAGTCTCCTTTGCATCTCATCACCTCTCACCTTGTTGGGCCCCAAAATATCAACTAAGTACAAAAAGTGTGTGGGCATGCAAGACCTAATTAAATAAGGGTGTATGGGTTGAAGATGCACATGGGAAGGGGTTCACGCAGATTTTGTAGAACACATGACACACGCACGCAAGACAAAACGGGTTTTGACTTAGCCGCTCTCGGCATCCTAGCGTAACATGAGAAAATCACGACCCTTATGGATAAGGTGCCAACTTGGTGACTATGGAACAAAAAGACAATATTCTAGGCATACGATGGAAGTTTCCAGAAGGCATCATTGCAAGGAATGGAGAGCTCAGATCTGGAAGGGCATGCTTCCATGTAGGACCACTTCGACACTTGGCAACCGATTTGTAACTTATGGAAGGCATGGCAGTGGGTGCTAACACTATATCTACAAAGACTGGTAGAAGAAAAGAGAATATTTCATATAGTTGAAGAGAGGCAAAGCCCTACAGAAAATGAAATGGAGGATGTTATGGGTTAGGGTTTAGGAGAGCTCTATGAGCATTTAGCACATAAGGGGATGGGTTCTCATTTTTCTTTGTAATATGATGAACATGGTATAGTTCTAATGCATGACTTGGCTCTGCATAATTATATGAGGATTTGTTATGACCTCAAGGGATGTAATGTGGGTTATTAACTTTGATAGTATGAATATAATTCTCTGTTATAAATCATTTGTGTTCAATACTTATGCATTTTCTTTCTATATGAATCATCTCCATGTGTTGCTTGTTATTTCTCTTACCTACATACAATGAGATGATAACTATTCCTAAGTTCATAAGAATGTGGTTAGTTCTTTTCTATCCTACATTTGATTATCTGTTCTAAGATGATGCATTCTCACAAAACTCACATAAAGGAGAGACTCGAAGCCCGTGTGTACCTCGAGTGAGCGCCAAAGCACCTCCTGGGTGATAGGTCAGCGCGAATGGGATTTTCCTATTTTGTGAAGGGTATAAAAATGACTACATCTTGGTTCCATTGTTGGGACCTTTTTTGAAGTGTTGTGAGAAATTACATGCATCTTTGTCCCTGTGATGTGTGATGACAGAGCGCCTGACCTTAGAAAGTGTTGAAACATGGTTCAAGAGCACAGAGGACGAGTTTGCTCAAATATTCAGCACTGGATCTGAGTTCAATGCGCATAGATGGGTAGAAGAGAACCTATACCATGAGTTGTATGAGACATTATTTTGTTACTTCCTAGTAGAACTATATGAATGGCTTTCAACATACGCATCCAGATCAAGTTGGTACTATAGATCACGCGTGTGGACCCAAGATGACTATCAGAGGCTGCAGGATGTAGATCTGACTTGGACATGTGCTATTGATCACTGGTGGAAGGGAGTGTTTGGCATTATGATTTGAATACGTCATTTTGGCATATTCTTGCCCAGAAGTTGTTGAGTTTGAGTTTCTAAGGGAGCCTAGAGGATCATTTTTGCTTGCTATTTCTTTGGCTATGAATATCTTGGTCATTACTTTGAGTTTAGAAGCATTTCCCATAGCAGTAAGCCTTTCGAGCACTGGGAGAGGAATCTAGGGTGGAGGAAGATGGTAGACATTGTGGTGAAAAGGAAAGGGAGGAGAGATGACTCAAGTATAACGAAAGCTCATGAAAGGGAGATGACTAGACAACGTGAGGTTATAAGTGTGATGGATCTATGGAGGTAGACGTTGCGGAAGGAGTTGAGGTTCACGTGGAGGACATGAAACCCGAGCAACATGCTGCAACCCCATCTTGGAAAGTGTGGGAGAGAATCCCCTTCACTTCGATGAGATTTCGTTGTATGGAGAAAGAATAGCCATCAACGTGTATCTCGAACCCACCTAGTGACCAATCCACTGGCACTTGGTCTTCCAGATCAAGGGAAAAGTATTGTTAACCCAGTTTGTATCAGTGGGAGTAACCGATCGGCACCAAGGAGATATAATTTCTCATTTTTAACATCCATGGCTGCACAATCCATTCTTGTATTTGGAGGAATCTTTGGACAAGGTCTAAGTACACAAGCTTTTGGTATCACGTCTGGGAGTGGCATGGGGCACACAACTGGTAGTGGGAAATATCATAGACCATCGGTGCGTAGTTCAGTGGGACATTGGGAACCCTTGGTGTGACCACTTCAGACCTTTACCACTACGGGAGGTGGATATGGTAGTTTGGGAGGAACAAGACCTGGTGGATCTAGTGGATCTAGTGGAGGAGGAAACATCGAGAGGGAACTAAGGCTCTGGATCAAGAGGACAAGGAACCCAAATACCTCCTAAGTATTTTTGAGATGTTTTTGCACTTACCGACTATAGGGGTATTGAATATGTTACGAGATCATGTGCACAAGTGTGAGTTACTATGGCGTGTGAAGGGGATCACTACTCAGGAGAAAAAGGCAAGCCATTTTGCAATAATGTTGCAAGGGCATGCATCGTTGGTATAGGAAGTACAACCCCCATCGAGACGGTGGTAGACTACACCGCATTGAGAATGCCTTCCTAGCAGAGTTCCATATCCCAGAGTTTGAGTAGAAGATCATCATTGCTCTTAAGGAGATCTAGTAGGGAATGACAAAGAGTGTGCAGGGAGTATGACGAGCATTTAAAGACTCTCTTGTCAAAGCTAAAGCTATCCTATGACATTCATCCTTCTCAAAATGCTCAATGGTTTTTCGAGGATTGATAACACCATTTAGAAGGGCTTTGTCACACAATTTCTTTCACCACCAAAGTGATGCATTAGAAGCTTCCTACGTGCCGAAGCTATTGGGAGTGTTGACACTAGTGTTAGCCCTTTTCTGGAGGCTCAAATTGTTGCACCTGGTTAAGCAATTGGAAATGCTATCTCAAATTCAGCACATGAGGTTTGTAATGGTCTTTAGTGTATAGACTGTGAAGTGGAGGGACATGCAAAGAATATTTGCCCTTGGAAGATGGTGCATGTTATGGCAAGAGATCGTGAGATTTTCCATGGGGATCATGATGCAAGTAAATGTCCTCTACTCCAGTGTGCAATCCACAAGAATGTTTCTTGCTACTGCAAGATATGCACCTCGACAACCCATGATACCAAGGATTACAGACTGATTGATCAGATCCATGATGCTATTGATCTAGGTGTGCACCAGACTAGCCTTGTAATTAGTTCTAAGGATGATTACCGTCATTATAAAGGGCGTGTAGATGGAGGAGTGGGTGGAAGGGGTTGTTGCGGAGGATTTGATGGTTGCAATAACCGCGGTGGAGGACAAAGTGAGTTCACATGAGGAACATGTTATAATTGTGGGTCTACAGAACATTATAAATGTGAGTGTCCTGACCTCTTATAATGCTCATGGTGCAAAAAGAAACATAAGTATGAAAAGTGTCTAGAACTTTATGAGCATATGAACCAACAACACCGAAAGGACAAAGGCACTGGGATGGTAAGCATCAAGAAGGCCAATTCACAATGGATGCCACGAGTGGCACATGAGTCAAGGCTAGAACTCATGCTAGTGACAACACGAGTAGAGGCCGCACACTCCAGGGAGATGTCAAGACCAATGACACTAGTTTTAAGAGAGGAAGTAGTAAATGGAAAGTATCCAGACCTTACTCATCAGAAAGAAGTATATCAGGAGACTATGGATGCCATTCAAAGTTTACAAGGAGAGATCCAATGTCTAAAGGATCAGTCCAAGAAGAAGGAGCAAATAAGGAATGTTGAGGCTCCGTAGAAGGACCTAGATAAAGTCAAATAAGTGTGCAAAATGTTAAGGAAAGAGATATGATTACCTTGCTAGTAGAGTGGCTGAGAGAGAAGGTACCAAGCACCGAAGTAGAGCGCAAAGGTAGGTTTTGCATGCAAACCTTCCTCCTCACAACCTTGACTATGAAAAGGAGATTACTTTGAATGCAATTGTTGATGGGTGGCTTTTGAGAAATATTCTCATCGACACAAGAGCAGAGGTGAATGTTCTTACCTTAGATGTGTGGCATCAGATGGGAAGGCTTGCATTGCATCTATCTTCAAATGTGTTGTATATGGCGAACAAGACTAAGGCAATGCCCATTGGAGTCCTGAAGGATGCAGTTATCACCATTCAAGGAGCCAAGTTCACTAGAGACTTTGAAGTCTTGGTGCTCGCTAAGGCGTAAAACTTTCCAAAGCATTGTTTGGGCGCCCATGGTGTTATAAGAACAATCCTAACCTACGGTTTAACAAAGGGTATATCATTTTTGAGAACAAGGAAGAAAGGGTGGTCATTCCTTTGATGGATGGGAAGTCAACACCCTATATGGATCCCTTAAGAGAAGAATTCCTTGATAGAATCTATGTGCGCTCCATCAAAGATCCTGAGATAATTCACCCCACAGAGGGAGTTATCCAGTTTGAGGATACTCGGTCCTTAAGTGATACCACTAATGTCGCATGTGACAATTGGGTGCATGGAACTTATGAGTTAATTGGGAAACAAATAAAAGCACCTATAACAAGGGTGAAAAAGGTGTGCTTATTCAAGCACCTAGGAGGAAAGAAGTTACCAAGTTATTCTGGAGGGCATACCTACAAATTTTCCTATGGGAAATGGAAGCTTAGTGGAGAAATGAGGACGAAAGAAGAGGAATGCTCAGCTCTAACCTACTCAAGACTGCAACATGGCAGTGTGGGATACACATCGGGAGAACGCGTCCCGGAGTGGTGTGAGGTTAAAATCGTGTTTTCTATAAGGTTCTCCTAGAGCGACGCACCTCGGCTATACAAGAATACCATGGAAAGAGACCACTTCATTTCATATCCAAGCGTGTGAGGAGGCACGGATAGGAAGCACGTAAGTGTTGTCGCCTTTGTTATGGATACATAAGTTATATTCCACCGTATAAGGTTGTGTGCACACTTGGTACATTCTTTCGAAGATGCGTCGTCAAATAGGTAATTAGCAAGAGTTGGCGTTGATCTCATTCAAGCTTTTGAATACAGAGTACCAAACCATCAAGTGGATAAGGCGTTGCAAATGATCAAGTGCCTTACAATGGGAGATAGTGCTATGGCGAGAGGATAGGCTTCTAGAATTGTTTGGTGAGCCTTATCGGGGATGCACCTCAATGAGGAAGAATCGAGATGAACTACATTTTTAGAGTGCGTGTATGGAAAAAGAAAAAGGAAAATTGGTCTATGTAATAGATAGAGAAGAGATGGAGATGTTGGATGTTAGTCATTCGGAGGGTATGCGCAAGGTCATAGACAGTCTTGATGAGCAAGTGCATGCCTACCATGAGCCCTTGAAGATGAAGAAGGTTAACATTGGGATGAGGGCTGAACCTAAGGAGGCTATCATAGGTGATTATTGGTCGAAAAAGAAGTTTCAAAATCATTAATCATGTTGCACAAGTTCCAAGATTTGTTCCTCGCGGATACCATGAACTCAAAGGTGTCTACCATTCCTTGGGGTGATGAAGATCAAGTTGAAGGAAGGTGTGCACTCGATTTGGAAGAGGCCTTATAGAATGAATCCAAATTTATGCGTACGAGATAAGGAAGAAATAGAAAAAATGATAGCATCTGGTATCATTGAGGCGATGGAAGAGTCGAAATGGATAAGCCCGATAGTTATCAAGACTAAAGGAAGGATAAGAATTTGCATTGACTACAAGGATCTGAATGCGGTGTGTGTCATCGATCCCTTTCCAACCCCCTCTATCAAGAAATTTGTGAAGGAGTAGGCTGCAGCGTGAAGTCTACTCTTTCACGGATGGATTCTCAAGATACCACCAAGTCGATTGCAAAAGGAAGACCGAGAAAGATAACTTTCGCCACTAAATTGGGAAGTTATGCCCTTTGGATTGAATAATGCACTGTTGTGTTCTCATGCATTATGGTATAGGCATTCCAGGACTTCATCCATAAGTTTCTTCAAGTTTATCTGGATGACTAGACTGTGTATGGATTGTGAAAGACCATTGTGACAACTTAAGACTGATGTTTGAGAGATGTTGGTAATTGAGGATATCCCTCAACATTAAGAAATGTGTCTTTTCACTCCCTTTAGAACCATGTTAGGACACATTATATGCAAAGACAAACTTACTAGTGGATCCCACAAAGTTGCGATTATTGTAGGATTAGGGAGCCTCTAGTCGAAGTGTAGTGCATGATTCCTTGGACACATGGGGTATTATAGGAAGTTCATCAAGGGGTATGCCAAGATCACCATGCCCTTAGAAGAATTTTTGAAACACAAAAGTGCCTTTCATTAGGGAGAGGTGCAGCATAAGGCATTTAACACTTTAAAGGAAAGGCTTGTCACGGTGCCCATATTACATTTTCCTTCTTGGGATAAGCCTTTCCATGTGCATGTGGATGCCTCGGGAAAACTATGGGAGTAGTGCTAGCACAACCTAGTGAGGGAATTTTTGATCATCCCTTGAGCTTTGCAAGTAGGAAGTTGACACCAACATAACATAATTACACAACTATTGAGCACGAAGCAATGTCAATGATCTACGCTACCTGCATAAGTTCGGCAAGATCTATTAGTAATGCCATTCATATTTTACAAAAATCACATGGCATTGAAATACTTAGTCAACAAACCCATTCTACAAGGGCACATATGTCATTGGGTCCTTCTATTTTAGGAGTTTGAATTCACAAAGGTGAAGCTGAAGGAAAAGAGAAATTCGGGGCTGCCACTTATCAAGGATTGATTCAGGAGAGGATGCTCAAAGCATTGAGAATACCATGCCAAACATGTGTAACAACTTTTAGATTGTAGCACACGCCTTAGACTTGGAAGATATCACAATTTTTTTAAAAACATGTGTGGTGCCAGAAGGGATGAAGGCTCTGGAGAGAAAGCAGTTGGCAATACGCGTCGCACCCTACATGTTGATTAGTGGAGACCTATATAAGTTAGGTCATGACGAGGTTTTTGCACCGATGCATATTAGAACATGAGCGTGTAGCCATTATGGAAGAAGCACATGGTAGGATTGTAGGAGAACACTATACAGAAATGCGTTACTTATGCGGAATATTTTATTAGCATGTTTTTGGTGGGAAACCATCTACAAAGATTGCATTGAGTTTTGCAAGTCCTATGACCATTGTCAACGCCTTGGAAAACCTGGAAAGAGAGATGAAATTCCCTTGTGACCAATAGCTAGCACTAAACCATTTGAGAAATGGGTAATTGACTTTGTAGGACCAATTGTGCTAGTCACACGAAGGACTGGTTCGTGTTATATCCTCACTTGCCGATTACTTGACACGGTGAGTAGAGGTAACACCTATAAAGGATTACACTGCAACAACATCTGCTATATTTTTATGGGAGAACATAATCAATAGGTATGGTTGTCCTTTAAGTTTAACAAGTGATAGGGGTACACACTTTCTCAACAAAACATCAGGATTCTGTTAGCAAAATTTATGGTGGCCCATCATAAGACTACCCCATATCACCCTCAAGCAAATGGAACTGTTGAGGCATTTAATAAGATATTAATTCACATGCTAACTAAGATCTGTGACGTTGGAAGACATGATTGGGATGATAAGGTATTAGGCATTCTATGAGCATATAGGACAACCTACAAAATATTGAACAAGGCCACACCATTTCAATTAGTGTTTGGCATGGAGGTTGTTTTACCATTGGAATTCATGTTAGCATCGCTACGTATAGCACGTGCAGGAGGATTAGCCAATGAGCAAGCACTGGAAGAAAGAATTGATAAGTTGATGCAGTTGGACTAAAAGCGATCACTTGCTAGATGGAGTCAAAAGACAGAAAAGGCAAGACAAAAAGCATGGCATGATCATCATATCAAGAACAAGAAGTTTGAAGTTGGGCAGCTGATATTATTGTATGATTCCAAGTATTTGTGCCATCCTGGGAAGTTGAAAGTCCATTGGTTGGGACCTTACATCATCTCGTACATTCTTGATTCAGGTGCTTTCCAGATTACAAGTGTGGATTTGGATGGGACGAGGTTACTGAGTCACTTTAATGGGAGTAGGTGAAGCCTTACAATAAATAAGTCTTCTTGGTGTTTATAAATAAGGCAGATTGCTAATTAGTCTAGAATTTCCTTTATGCTTTTTCTTTTCTTGTGTTTCCCTTTCGTTGTTTTGTTCCTCTCTTTTGTTTTGTTTTACACCTTGTGCGTCGGTAACCACATTATTTTTCCAAGGTTGTGTATGCATAGAGGACCGTGCATTTGTTTTAGTGTGGGGTGGAGTGATGCAAAGTATAGGCCCATAATACAAGATTGAACTAGCAGTAGAATTTATGGTGAATGGCCCGGTTGATGGATAAAAAGCATGTAAGGAGTAAGAAGCACGTAGAAAAGAGGTGGACGAGAATGGTTGGTGTAAAAAGGTTTTACGAAACCACGTATAGAAAGGACAAAGAGAACATGAACAACATGAGATAGCGAGGCAAAAAATGGGTAAAGGAGAGAAGAAGTGCCTTGGTGTTGTAGACACACGTGTAAGAGTATTTAGTGGGGTTGGATTTTTGCACACGAAGGTTGTAAAGGGTTTGGGGTGCAAGATGTGGCGTGTAGGTAAGGGTGCTTAAAATCAGCTTAGTGGAAAAATCACATTTAATGTTAAACTATGGTGGTAGGTGATATAGCATTTAATGCTAGAAAGAAGGAAAAACTATAATTACAAGGTCAGGAAAGTCATTTATTACCTTGTGTTTACGAAGTGAAAGAAGCTCTTGCAAACTAGTGCATCTAGAGAAAAAATTTTGTGATGAAAGGAGAATCCAAGGATTTCCAGTGTGCATCTAGAGCAGATTTGCAAACTAGTGTGGAAGGAGTACATGGGCGTGGGAAAGTTTTTTGGGGAAGCATCGTCTTGTGGAAGGATTTCTATAGTTAGGGTTTGGTGGCTAGGGCATAGAGTTAGAAGAGTTTCTTTGTAAGGTTGAGTTTTGGGATTGGACAGAGTGGTAGAGCAGAGCAGAGGGGAAGAAAATTTTAAGTGTTAGCACTGACCAGAAGAATGACACTAAGGAAACCAACCATTTCACCAAAGAAAACAAAGGCCAAGGGTAAGGGAAAACAAATCATTTTCGTCACAATCACCAACGAAGAATGGTACGCAGAAATGTAGTACCCAAATGGGGTATTGCTAGGAAAAGAATGAGAGCCACACTTACGAAAGATGGTCATAAGCAATTATAATCATTGCACAAGAGCACAACGGAGAAGGAAATGGCCTTAGAGTTGGTTCACCCAACCAACAATAGGATGCCAGACGAAATGCCCATTTACAATGATGAGGTGAAGGTTAAACTAGAAAAGGTTGGGTTGTTGTAATTGTACGAGTTGCCCTACTTTGGAAAACTTGAGTGCCTTTACCAATGGCTGATGTCACGCATGCATGAAGATCATTTTTATTTTGCGGGGGTACAAGATGCACATCACACCACAATTGATATCCAAGTTCACAGGCCTCAATTATGAAGGAGATAGCATTGATGATGATCTAAGCGACAAAGAGGCTATCAAGGAGACTGTAGCCATGTATGACTACAAGAAGGGTTTGAGATACTTTGACATCTTAGAGATACCAAACCTAGTGATGAGGATGGCCGTGCACTTAGTCACCAAACTCAATGATCAGGAATGATGGAAACAAGTAAATAAGGCATGGATGAACGTATGCTGGAAGATATCAGAAGGGACCATCTACAACTTGTCCGCTTTCATCGTGGATGAAATTATAAGTAGCGCACAGGAGGGAGAGAAGATACTCTTTGGTAACATCCTCCTCACCATTGTGTTTTCAAAGATTGGAGTGCCCGATGGGCTAGAAAAATTTTCTTTGGGAATATCCAGAAGAGGATCCCTCACCCACAAAGAGGTTTGCAAAATATACTTGTGAAACCATGACGACCGCTCACAAGGCACGCTGAAAATAAGTATAAGTGAATGTGTGATGCATTTGGGGCTAAGTGGAGGATCCCAAAGTAGTTTCCTACACTCCTAAGTGGAGAGGTAGAATTTGTTGTGTACTAACACTTCTACAATTGGTAGATTTAGGTTGACAGATGAGAACATGAGTCTCATGGTGAAAACTACCCTTCTCCTTCACCACGTTATACTTCCAAGCCGGAGTTAATCGATTCAAGGAGGCCAAGAGACTAAGGTTCAACCTTAGTGAGGTAGATGCAGACCACCGCAAGATGCACCAGAAGCTAGTCTACCCAAAGAAGTGTGCGTACGTAGAGAGATACATCTCCCATGAGATACAAATGATGAATCATGTAACACTATCAATCGTTGGAAGGGCTGCAGTAAGGATATACGTTCATATAAGGCCAAAGTTTGAAAAAGGCGCTTACTTGGAGAATGATGTCTTCATCTCTGAAGACCCCACATGAAGGAAGAAGGTCACGCCTAGAAAGAGAGAAAGAGAAGAGGTGCAGAAGGCACCATGTGTTCAAACTACATAGATGGTATGTGCACCGTAGAGACAAGCGCTAAACCTAGTATTTACGCGAGGAGGAAGAAGTCTCCAGTAAAAGTAAAGACTCCAGAAGAAGAAGAGGCGTTGGAGTGTAAAGAACCCCTCACTCGGGAGGAATTTCCAAGGAAGAGATCACCTACCATGAGAAAATAAAAAGAAGAATCTCCTGTACTGGAATCCCCAATAAGGAAGAAGTAGAAGGTGATGGATGAGGCTGATTCAAAAGAGACAGAGAGTCTAGATGCCTACATCGGTGATAGAGATGATGATGATGAAGATGAACCAGGAGGTGAAGACCATCCTATCTATGAAATACATGATTATGAGGAAGAAAGAGATGAGGAGTATAACGAAGAAGATGAGGAGAAGGAGGATGAAGAAGAGGATGAGACCCAAGGAAAGGGGGTAAGCAGAGAAGAAGTTATAAAAGGAAAAAGGACCCCAAGCCTCAAAGGAATAGGTAGATGAGGCCGTGGAGAAAGAAGTGGAAAAAATCATCAAGGACTGGTGGAGCAAAGAATTGGAATGCAACATGGATGTGGTGATGAAGGAATCGAGGAGAGAAAGCGTAGAAAAGAATATGGCGGCATGGGGGGAGATATTAGTTTGGCTGTTAGCTTTCCAAAGGCTGCACACACATGGGGAAAGATCTTAGAAGCATCAAAATTTTAGGAATGGGCTACATTGATGATCCAAACAAAGTGTTTTGCACATGCTTCCAGAGCACCATTCAATGGAACAACTTCTAGCTATTACTTCATTTGATGAGGAAGGTGCATACCCTCGGATGAGGAAAATGTTGTCATGGGCATTTGAGTCCCACATTGATGAGCCGAATTTGAAGTAAGTCAAGGGGAATTTATGCAAGTGCCAAAGACAAAAGGGATAAAACCCTTGGTGAATGCTCAGAGGCTATCAAATGAACATATCTACAACGCTCAACAAAGTCTCGGTTTAGGTTGAAGCTAAGCTCTTTGGGAGAAATGGCAGGGTAAAGTTCCTAGAGGCAGAGCTAGAGAAAAAGGAAGAAGAGCTCATTGAAAAGACCAAGGACTTGAAGCAGGAAGAGCTAATCAGCGCTTAGTTAAGGTGTGAGTTGAAAGATGAAAAGGAAAGAGTGCGTGAGGTATACTGAAAGATAGAGATGATCACGGATGTCATTGTCCTAAATCATCCGAGACTTAACATGGTCCGCATAAAAGTATAGATCATCCTTGCATTGCCTAGAGGACTTGACCCATATACTCACCATGGAGAGGTGATCACCCACCCTAGAATCAACGGAGAAGGCGTTGGCGCACCAAGAAAAATAAAATAAAATGAAGGTTGTGGAGATTGTTTCTCAGTACAAAAATCCTCACCGATGTAAAATCTTCCACAAGTTGTTGAGGCTGCCTATGACAACTATGCAAGATAGAGATAGAGTGGAAAGTATCCTAGTTGCCACCCATGAGGCAGAACTCAAGGAGTTCCAGGAAAGAACAAGGGGAACAGGGTGGAGCGAGACAAGATCCTAGCTGAGGTAGAAAAGAAATCAAAGGCCATTAAGACCTTGCGGGGCTCAATCAAGAACCGGCTGAAGGAATTGTACCCTCAAATCACTCGGAGGATGGACGCACTTAAAGATTTGGGCAAACAACTAGAAGATATCGTAGAGATAATGAGCGCTAAGGGAGAGGGGTTGAGTTTTGAAGAAGTGAGCACCCTGGTGGGGGATCTCTGTCAGCAGGCTCAGAGTGAGGTTGACACTTGGGGAAAATTAGAAGCTGATTTAAGAAAGGATTTCCCTCTCCTCCTCCAGAAGTAAACAAGTTCCCCATTCTTTCATTATTTTCCCCATTTCTTCATTCCTTATTCTTCCCAACCATTTTTAAGGATCCTCCATTCTTTATTTCCTTTATTGAAGAGTGTTTCTGAGGATGGAGAATAGGCATAGTGTGGGGTGATGTTGGGCCCCAAAATATTAGCTAAGTACAAAAGTGCATGGGTGCGTGGGACCTAATTAAAGAAGGGTGCACGGGTTGAAGGCGTGCAGGGGAAGGGGTTCGATAGGATTTTGTAGAACACATGGTGCACACGCACAGAAAAAATGGGTTTTATACTTAGCCATATTCGGCATCCCAGAAACACATAAGAAAAGCATGACCCTTATGGATAAGGTGCCATCCTGGTGACTATGGATCAAAAGGGAATATTCCAAGCATGCGATGGAAGTTTCTAGAAGGCATCATTGCAAGGAATGGAGAGATCAGATCTGGAAAGGCATGCTTCCATGGAGGACCACTTCGACACTTGGTAACCAATCTGTAACTTCTGGAAGGCATGGCGGTGGGTGTTAAGGCTATATATACAAGCGTAGATAGAAGAAAAGAGAATAGTAGATATAGTTGAAGCGAGGAAAAGCCTTGCAAAAAATGGAATGGAGGATATTATGGGTTAGGGTTTAGGAGAGCTCTGTGAGCATTTAACAAATAAGATGGGATGGGTTCTCATTTTCTTTGTAATATGATGAGCATGGTATAGTTCTAATGTATGACTTGGCTAACGCATAATTATATGAGGATTTGTTATGACCTCAAGGTATGTAATGTGGGTTATTAACTTTGATAGTATGAATATAATGCTTTTTTGTAAATCATTTATGTTCAATACTTATGCATTTCCTACCTGTATGAATCATTTGCATGTGTTGTTTTTTATTTCTCTTACATGCATACAATGAGATGATAACTATTCCTAAGTTCAAATGAATGTGGTTAGTTATTTTTTGTCCTGCATTTGATTATCTATTCTAAGATGATGCATCCTAACAAAACTCACATAAAAGGGAGACTCGGCACCCACGTGTGCCTCAAGTGAGTTCCTAGTGCCCGCCAGGTGATAGGCCGACGCGCATGGGATTTTCCTATTCTATGAAGGGTATAAAAATGACTACACACCTTCCCGTAAATCCCTCCACCTAACCACCTACAAAATCCCAGCCCTCCATACCTAACTATAGACATCTCTGAGTACTCCCAACTTCGTCTTCTACCTCACCATCCTTTGTCCATTCTCTATGTAATCACGAGAGAATCATCAAAACCAAACTTCATTGAGTTTCTATCTTCCCGACCTTACCAACATCGGTTAGCCTAAATCATTGTCGGTTTCCCCTCAAGCGGTATCGATCATACAAGACCGACGTCGGTCTCGTATCGTGTCTAGTAAATCAGCCAGTAACAACCTAGCATTTACCCAAATAACCCAAACCACCCAAAATTTGACCTGACCTATCCTAACCACCTTATTCACTTGTCTAACTTCCAAATCTAATCATAACCTAGCCTCGTTAGATTAGATGTGCTTATTAATACTTGAATGAGACACCTAAATCATATCAACTATAATAGGATGTTGTTTACTTATGTTATGTCTTGCATTAAGTTGTGTTAAACAAGATATTGATAGCTATCTAGGAAGTATCACACTTCCGGATCTAGCATACGCTAGGCAGTCCACTGACATATATTGTTTAATATTCCTCTTGTGGTCTTGTTTTGCATTTCAGGTAGTTCCTCCTAGAAAAAAGGAAGTTCTCACAATCAGCAATAGATCGAGAAGTCAAAACGCGTGCATTCCACCTTCCACCTTTATTCACAGGTATTCCTCCTCACCCGTTACCTTATATGTTTTGCTCTTACGTACGTAGCTTATCGGTGAAACATTTTGGCACGCCCAGTGTGGGACCCTCTCTTGGGTTCATTGCATTTTCTTCATATAGGGAAACTTTTTGTGTGTTTCTTTCCTTTGAAAATACACATTTAATCTTCTCCCTAGTAATATTATTTTCTTCTAATTGTCTAAACAACATTTTTCATTTGGTGCTTAAAACGAACCAATTCTTTCTTCTTGCATTTGCATAGTAGTGAAAGAGCATGTTCTTGACCTATTCATCATTTGCTTCATCAAATATAATTGTCAATTTGGGTTATAAAATTTGTTGCATTTCATCCTTGTATGCTACATTATTAGCTCACATTTAAAAATGAGGGCAACCTATATGTTGGAAGTCATGCCCATTGATGGTTGACATAATTGAGCCGTATAAAGCACTTTATTCTCTCTCTCTTTGCCAAATTGCACAAATTTGAATTTACATATCTTCTTAAACAACAACCCACCCGAAAGAAGTTGTCAACAATAAGAGGATTGACAGTGGGCACCCAACTGGTTTCTCTGTCTAGTCATAACTCAAAGAAAGGACCGCCCCCGCCATAACATAACTTAAAACCACCCTTTTAGAATTTCCTTCTTCGTAGGACACCTTCCCAACCAAAACTCTATTCTAAATTCACAAGTTAGTCTTAAATAACATAAGCTAAAACAAACATAAAATTCACTTTTAGGATTGTATGTTTCTCTTAGCTTTGTTCTTGACTTGCGTTTTGAGGTGTGAGGTTACGATTCTTCATTTTTCTTATTCCTTTCACACTCCACCATCATAGTTGGAGTATTATGACTGTTTTTGAGTGTGTCAGACCTCATCTTATCATTCTCATATTTATGGGTTAATTCTCCATCTAGTTTAATTCATGAAGAATGATTTTTTTCATTTCTTCTAATTTCACAATAATCGGCGTCGGTCAGCGACCGTTTTTGTTTACATATATCGATTGTTGATTTGCCTAATCGGTGTCGACTTTCTCGCTCTTTTGGTTATTTTACCTAAAACAACCTACATCACTTATTCTTTTTGTTTTAGTCTTCATGACATCATCATATTCCCAACATTTTGACACCTCTATCGATACGCTTTCCCATTTCACATTCATCAATTATGTTTCATTTTTTGAAACTATTTTTTCCTACAATGAATCGGTATCGCTTAATGTAACCATCATCGTCCCCTCAACCGCTATTATCGGTCATCTTAATGGGTGTCAGCTTTCCTTGTTTTAATTCTTAATTGAAACATTGACCAAGTCTACCTATTAGTATATTTTCTATCCCATTTTGTTGCTTTCTGTATCATCTAAAGTACGGTTTCACCGGATCATATAATTCACATGGTGTTGACTTACAACCAAACTAGCACCCTTGTATTTCACGCCATCTATCACCTAGTCCATCGTCATCATCCATCCTATAACCTATGGATCCAACTCAACCTATCACCATTTCTACCGGTGACAAGGAGTTTGCAAGACTCCTTGATCATAATCCCATGGTCTTACAATACTATCTTGCTCACTCCTCTACCTGAGACTCCTCAAGACAGCTAGTGTATGATATACATGTATCTATTCCTCCTACCCTCACACCCACTTCCGCATAAGCTACCACTAGCTCAACATTGCCCTCATCCACATTACCCCATGTGGTCTCGTAGTTAGGTCCCACCTCTGCCATAACTATTGCCCCAACAACATCTGTCTTGCACACTATGGTGTGAATTGTTCCTTCGCCACTACTTTGAACATGGCCCCATCTACCTATGTTTCCTCATATATACCAGTTGCATCAAAACCACCTCTAGTGTCGACAACCCACACCCCATTCCAAAACCTGGTTCTTTCCATCCCTCTGTCTCTACCACCCATTACCATGAGAGTTGTGACCAATCCACCTATTTACACACATCACCAACAACCCCCAATCTCATTTATTGCTTATTCGGATATATCCCACCTACATGTATCTATTCCCCCTTCACAGTTTTCATATTCACCACCCTCGTGTATCGAGATGCCCTCCATGTCATACACCCATCATCAACCTCCCTTTATTGCAGGAGGCACCCATTTCTCACAACCCACCAATGACCTCATTAGGATGATGATGGAAAAGATGCAAACATTAGAAGCATTGGTTTTCGGTTCTCGTAACTCCTTGACTATGAAAAATCTGTATAATGAGCTTATTCATCCATCCATTCCTATTTACCCATACCCTATGCATTGGGAAATGCCAAAGTTCAACCATTTCAACAAGAAAGAGGACCCACACAAAACTTGCATTCATTAAAACATGGGTTCTACCTAATTTCCCATGATGATTTTTTTCTCTTGCAAACATTTCACATGCCCCTAACATGACCCACCTTAGATTGGTATAGCAATTTACCTAGACATTATATCTACTCCTTGAACCAAGTGGCTCAAGAATTCCTGACCGCTTCTCAATCAATGTAGTCAAAAAGGTCACCATGACTGACCTATATTCGACACGATAGTATGACAATGAATCATGACATATTTCATTTCTCACTGGCGAAGTCTTATCAACAAATTAATGTTCCAGTTACCTCAAGCATAACTTATTGAGTTGTTCACTAGAGCTTGTGCTAGACACATCTCACCAACTCTGTAGGTATAAACCTTCCGAACCTTCGATGAAGCATTCACCATGGCACAAAATCTAGAAATTCGTGCCATTGAAGAAAAGAAAATCCAATTATGAAATAAGAACACCCCATTCAAACCAAATGATTCTTCTTCATCTTCAAAACCCCAAAATAATTATTCAAAATCTAAAGGATCTTCCAATGCGGTAGTTCTCAAAGCGGGTCCATCTCATCCCTCTAATCAAGCCCAACCTTCTTCCAATCTTTCCCCGTCCAGACCTTTCAGTTCCGGTGGGAACAATGAAAGTACACTTCAATTGTAGAACCCTGTTCTTTAGTCTTCAAAATCTTCTTAAAGTTGGAGCCATTACAACTCCTCTCATAAAACCTCATACTGGTTTTAATCCCGCTCATCCTATGCTGCGTGGTATCGAAACACGACTAGTATTGTAATTATCATCGTGTTAAAGACCATAGTGACGGTAGATAATTGTGAAAACTTTTAAGAACATTATCCAGGAGATGATAGATAAGGAGACCTCATCGTGGACAACCCAACTAATTGGCAAATCAAAATCTACAAATCTTTAAAAAGTTGTTCCCTAACCATAAACCATTGTCTAATCAAAATAGTGAACCTTAATCTAGCGACAACAATGTCCATGAAGTCCACACAGTTTTTGATATCATACCCTCCGTTCCTCAAATTCCACCTATTTCGTCTATTGAAGAAATTATGGCATGAGCTCCTCTACCCACAGAGGAGCATACCTCTTCTACTCCTTCACCCATAGAGGAGTCCCCTTCATCTCCCTTGCTCTCACAGAGGAACCCACGTTTTCTATTGATTTCATTCCACCATCTACCTCACAACCTACCGAACAGTCAACAATATTAACTCTCCCATCCATAGGAGAATCACCATCACCTTCTCCTCCACTAAGGAGAAGTCTACCTCACCCACCTACCATCTCTCCTACCCATGGGAGATTCTTCAGACATGCCACTACCTATTGGGGAAATTCTCCCTCAGCATCCCAAGACCCCATTGACATGATCTCGGCTCTTTTACCCACAAAGTCTAAGGCTATCCAATTCCCTGTCTCACAGACATATTTCACAGGGATTGCCACCAAATCAACTACATCTCTTCCTACAACAGTCTCATTTTCATGATTGGTTGATTGCTTGGATTACGTTGATAATTCCATGCTCTGGGGATGTCTTTGGCTCCCTTTTCAAATCAAATACAAATGTTTCCTAAAGATACCTCCACGATCTACCCAAAGGTATTTCTAGCAACCAGATCAACCCTGACCATGCCTATCGAAATGGCTTCTTCTTCATCACCTCTACCTATACCTAAACCTTTACCCATAACTAAAACCATTTTAATGCCTAAGAACCTACCCACACCTATATCTTCATTTGTATATAGACCCATCACTACCTTGGGTGTCATGCCAACGTCAAGCCTTACTCATCCACCTATCAAATTGATTTAGCCATGTCTTCCCAAACCCGCACCAAATTTATTCCTCCACCTAAAAGGAAGACCCAACCTTCTAGGCCACATACACTAGTTTCACCTACCACACCTTCACCTCTCCCATCCATCCTAGGGTCTCACCCATCAACCCCCAAATAGTCTCCTACCTAAGGCCAATCAAAATCTAAAAACCTCTTCGCTTCATCACAAGCCTTCGTTACACCTCATTTACCCGCACGGAAAACACCCACACCCTCACCCTCACTTTTCTTACCACATATACCTCTACCAACTATTATAACCCCAACTTTTCCCATACGACTTCAACCCATACCTTCCACCCACCTCTACCACCACTTCCACCAAAACTTTATTGTCCTCATGGGTAACCCATCCTCTTCCACCATCTGCTTTCCCTTCTACATCACGTACTCCCATGTCACCTTTACCCAAGAAGGTGCAACCCAAAGATAAGAACCCACTACCCTCTAATAAGGTAGTTAAACAAACAAAACCCTCCATCGCTAGCTCTTCTACCACACCTTTACCTAAGCAGATGCCATCAAAACCTAAGACAGTACCACTTACCAAAATAGTGGTCCAACCCATTCCTCCTCCTATAATGCCTCTTCCCTCACGATCATCCGCACCTTTACCCAAACCCACACTCACTTCCCATTGTGATCCATTGGTAGGGTCCTACGCCAACATCCTAACCAATCTCTTACATACTTCATCATCACATTACCACTACTTTGACCTTACAAACCTCTCAAACCCAAATCAAAAGGGTTTGATGAAACCATGATTTGTGCCTATCATCGTGTGCCAGGACATGATGTAGAAAATTGTAAGGCTCTAAAAATTGTTCTTCTCCAACTTTTTCCTCCTGAAAAAAATTTCGATGACGATGATCTTCTTAATGAGGACCATGTTCCACCCTCACCTATCACCACACATCATCATCCTTGCTTCTTCAACGACATGCATCTCCACCCCCACAACCCTTTTTTCTACCTCTAAAATTTGATATCAACATGGTTTGTATCGAGAGTTAGAAAAATCGCCACCCAAATGCCAGTGTGTCATACACACTTCACAAGGCTTTCCCCATTAGGTTTTTTCCCATCATGTTGTTACACTACTCATCCCACACCTTCTCCATTTACCACCTCCCTTAGATTAACATGGTCTAAGTTGCGCCGCCTTAGAAGGAAAAAGGAAAAGAAAAAGTAACTAGCCCATCAACCAACCCCGTGCCCAATATACCATCTCCACCCACACCCAAAATCACCATTCAAGGACCCACATACCCTATCTCTGACGAGTCACCCATCATACAATGATAAAACAATTACATCAATCCCCTTTAAAGATGTCTTTGTATGAATCTCGTCCAAACTTCGAATCTCATCATAGACAAGCCCTTATGGAGGTTTGCCAATCCATCGAAGTTTTACCTAATGACCCCACACATGTGGCCTCCATTATCACCCCTCATAGTGTGGCCTCGTTTACCAAATCATCTCCTTCTTCTACCCCCTTACCCACTCCTCAATTCGCCACCCTCAATTTATTTGATGAGGAGATCGTACTTCCAGCTCGATGACTTTGATCTCACCCTTTTCATTTTTGTCTATATCGATAACATACATGTATGATGTGTCATGATCGATGGTGGTGCTAGCATTAACATCATCTCCTCACATGCATACAATCAAATGTGCATCCCTTCCAATTGTATGCATAATAACCTAGTTATGTTGTGTTCCTTCAATGATGCCATCACCTCCACCCTTGAGACCATTATTCTCCATGTTTGTGTGGGCCCTCGCACTATCCTCGAAATTATTCTACGTCTTAGAGGGAGAGTTCCAGTATAACATATTGCTCATTAACCTTGGATTCACGTCATGGGTTGTGTCCCTTCAACTTTACACCGCTATGTAAAATTCAAACATGAAGGGCATAACCATACCTTCCCAGCTGACATATCACCCTCCAAAACTTGTAACATGTTGTACCGACCTAACGATGTTCTTGTTCTAGTTAAGGCCTCTACCACTACCCCCACTTCTCCTTCACCCACTACCTCATCCACCAATGTTGTTGCCACCTCTCCCACACCTAACTCTTATATTGCTAATGTTTTTGCAGCCTTTGTATTTGACCCATCTACTTCCCAACCAACCGATACCCCTCTACCCAATTGTCTAGTGATTCGTTTATCCTCGCTACCCACATATCTACTACTTGATCCATTAGAAGGTGTTTTTTAATGCCTCACTCTAGGGGAGTACCGCCTCTACAATATTAACACATTCCTCACTCCGCAAGAGTATGGAAACCTATGCCAATACCCTCGTTATGACTACTACATAGGTGAGGTTTTCCCTTATGGTCCTCCCCACCTTCGCATTAACTTACCATATGGGGGACTTGATACTACCACTTATTCACCCAAACCTCCATCCCAAACACGATTATTTTCATCTGACCTCTAATCTCTCACTAATCGCCACTTCACCCATACTTTCCTTCACCATTGTGCATGGAAAGGTTTTGGCTTCGGCATTTTTACGAACAAGGTCTTCATCCTGTCATTCCATGTACCACCCGTAAACACAAAGATCGCAGGTGGCATTGGCTTTACCACACCATCTTCCAAGAAGGCTGCATTGACCTCATTGAGGAAGACAAGCCATCTCCACCCCATTCACCAATGTCACCACTTCACCAAGGAGTCTATAGATCCCGAATCTATTCCTCCTAATTTTTCTTTTTTTTTTTCATAAACATGATTTCCTAGGACCTCTCGACTTATCAATGCAATGGCAAAGCTCCTTATTCTTTTCCCTTGTATCCCGACATGATCGATGATGATACGCCTTTTATTAATGTTTTTAATGTCAAGATGATAAGTCTATACTCACCTACCTTGGTGTGGAAGATTATTATATTCATCATTGTTGTTACCTTCAAACGCAAACCATGTTGAACAAATTGATCTTGAAATCAATATTAACACTCAAAATGACCAACACATTCTAAAGATAGGCCAATCTTTAGATGTTGCTGAAGAAGCTTTTACCTCTTTCCTCTAGGACCATAACAACACTTTTACTTGGTCCTATGCTAATATGCCCAGTATTGACCCAAACATTGTGGTCCACAATATCGTAACCATTCCTAACACCAAACCCATAAAACAAAAGCTGTGGAAAATGCATCCTCGCATTGCTCTTCTTGTCAAAGAAGAACTCCAACGCCTTCTCTTATTTTCCTTCATCCTACCCATTGACTATCCCCAATGGATTTCTAATATCGTTCCTATCACAAAAGTGACAGGGGGACTCCGCATTTGCATGGATTTCCATGACCTCAACCTAGCTTGCCCCAAAGATGACTTTCCTCTACTAGGCATTGACCAACTAGTTGATCTCATTGCCAACCATGAGATGCTATCACTCATGGATGGTTTCTTGGGTTATAATCAAATATTACTCGCTCCATAAGATCAACACAAAATTTCCTTCATCACTCCTTGGGGGACCTTCTGATATCGAGTCATGCCTTTTGGCCTTAAAAACACTGGTGCTACATATTAGCGAGCCATGACTTATATCTTCCATGACATCATGCATCACATATTGGAAGATTACATGGATGACCTTCTTGCCAAATCCAAACATCGGGCCAAACACCTGACAATCCTTAAGGTCATCTTTGACCGCCTCATCAATTATTATGTTCACCTTCAACCTAAAAAGTGTGTCTTCACGGTGCTTTCAGGTAAACTCCTTGGTTTCACCATTTCTTTGCATGGCATAGAAGTCGATCATGTTAAAGTAAAGACTATTGTAAAATGCCTCTCGCTACTAACCTCTCCTCATCAACTTCAAGTTTGCAAGGTAAGTTACAATCTATTCATCGGTTCATTTCACAACTTTTTAACTGCTATCAACCATTTCATCATCTTCTCAAAAAGGACGTCTCCTTCAAATGGGATGATAAATGCCACAAAGCCTTTGACACCTTAAAACAATACCTTCTTTAACCATCGATGCTCATCCCCCTAAATATGACCAACCCTTTTACCTATACATTTCTACTATTGACCATTCCTTAAGTGCCATGCTCACTCATCACGACTAGAAGCATAAAGAACAAGCATTTTATTACATAAGCCATACCCTTTTGGACTACGAAACTAGGTACACCCATGCAGAATTTTTTTGCTTAGCCTTAGTTTTTGTTGGCACTAAACTTCATCATTACCTACTCAACCACAAAACCTTTTTCATCACTAACACTGATCCTTACATTACATGTACGCCAAACCCTACTAGTATCAACATGTTGCACGCTGGCTCATGCTTCTTGTAGACCTTGACCTCAAATTCATCCACCAAAAATCTATGAAGGACCAACTATCGCCGATAAACTAGAAGACGCCCTCTCTCCAGAGATCAACCTTCTAACTTCAATTTTCTAATGAATCAATTGTTACCCTCTCTTTGGACGATGCCACTTACCGATGACCTTATTCTTTGATGGTTCCAAATGTCGGCGTGGGGGTAGTATGTTATCCTGATTCCTTTTGACGGGGAACCTATGTCATTATCATTCAAACTAGATTTTGATTGCACTAACAACATCATCTAATATGAAGCACTCATATTAGGCTCAAACTACCATCGCCTCTAGCTTATCAAATCAATTAATATATTTGGTGATTCCCAACTAGTTGTAAACCAAGTCAACGCTTGTATACCAGTTGTCGTAATGAAATACTCCAAAAGTACAAATGTCATGTCGACATACTTTTGACTACCTTTGATCGTTACGAACTTCAAACCACCCCACGTTCTACTAATAAATTTGAAGATAACATGGCCTTCTTGGCTTCTCAAATACCTACTTCACCTGTCGACTCTAAAATCTTTGTCACAATACAAAGGTTGCAATCATCCTCTTATCTATCTCGAGAGGTCAAATCACGTCGAAACTATTGCTCTTCACCCACGTGACCTTTGGTATAAGCATTTTGTAGACTACCTTTCCCTTTCCATTTTGCCTCCCGATCTCACTTGTAATGGACAATGTACCTTTCTTAAAGGTGTCTCTCGGTATGTCATCATGGGTGGTCTTCTTTATAAATGTGGCTTCGATGGTATTCTCTTACGATGCCTTGTAAGTTCTCAAAATTCCTTACACCATCAAGGAAGTTCACGATGGAATTTGTGGAGGTCACTTTAGTGGTTTACATATTCACTAAACGCATTCTTCACCTTGGCTATTATTGGCCAACCCTAAACCATGACTATTGTGACTATGTCAAACATTGTGTGAAATACCAGCAACATGCTAATCTTCATCAAACACATGGCTGCCACTCTTACAAGTTGCATGAGACCTTTGGCCTTTCTCTCAATGGGGTTTGGATCTAGTTGGAGAAATCAATCCTCATTCTTCACAACGCCATCAATGGATTATAACAATTCTCGAATACTACACTAAATAGGTAGAATCCATTCCTTTCATTTCTACAAAATCTGAGAAAATTGTGAATTCATCAACCATCACATCATTTGTCTCTTTGGTGTCCCTTAACACCTCATCACTAATAATGGTAAGAAATTCAAAAACAAATCCCTACGAAAGCTTTGTGAGACTTTTGACATTCAACTCAGTTTCTCTTCACCTTATTACTCACAAACAAATGGCCAAGCCAAATCAACCAATAAAACCTTGAATAAAATTCTTATGAAAGTAGTTGACAATACTGGGAAGGATTGGCATATGCACATTCCTTTCACCTTGTGGGATTACCGCACTAGTATTCACATTTTGATTGTTGTTACACCTTTCTCTCTGGTCTACGGTACCAAGGTTGTCTTGCCTCTTGAAGTCCAAATCCCATCTCTCTGCATCACACTACAATACATGCTCAATGATGATTACTTTCATCAGGATTCGTTTGGCACAACTTGAGTTATTAGATGAATGTCATCTCAATGCTCTTGATCATCTCCAAATCTACCAAAAATGTATCAAACGTGCCTATGAAAAATGTGTCCATGAACGAACCTTCCAGGTCGTGACCTCATCCTGAAGGAAAATCAACATATAACTAAAGAAGAGAAAAGTAAACGAGGCAAATTTGCTTCAAAATGGCTCAAACCCTATATCATTACTCATACCTATGGATCAAGTTGCTTATCATTTGTCTTCACTTGAAGGTAAACTCCAACTCCGGTCCCCTCAATACCTTGCATCTTAGACCATTTTATTGTTTAAATCAAGTCTTATATCACCTTCTGTCTATTGATCGCTCATCTTTTGAGCACCATTCACCTTCCATGTTACCTATTTTGAGGATCAATGACTAAACAATAATCATGTGGTTACTCATCCCCTTTCATCCTTATCTTCAATATGAGTACCACGACTTTACTCATGGCATGATTCTCATGGATACTTTTCATCTTTTTCAAGATGGAATCCCATGATCATTCATCACTTGAAACCATCTCTTTCATAGTTAGCATGTGTGTGCTACGGTTTTTTCTTCTAAACAAGAACCTAATCTTCCTCTATAGTCTTTTCCATGACTTAAATGTCCAAAAATAAAATAGGATTCAACTCCTTGAGTCAAACTTCCAACAAAAATATTACTTCCTCAAAAGGGACATCTCTTATCTCCATCTTGCCGCTATAAATAGATTGTTCCCTCGAAGGAAAGCTATACAAAGCTTTCCATACCGCACATAGTCTATCATAAAAAGGACTATCCTTACAACAACAAAATAAATTATTCAGAAGCTTCCCGCATTGATCAGCTTCACGAAGACCTCAAGGAGATAATATATTCATCCCATATAGACTTCTTGCATCAATCAGTCTATCACAAACAAAAATAAAATAAGAAAATGATATATTTTTTGTGGTGGACTTGCCTTTTTTTTTATCATGGGTTTCTTACCAGTAAACATGTTGTCGTGCTTCGATAAGTTACGCTACACCACCCATTTTCACCTCATTTCCTTTTCACCATAATTTTCTATCCACTCAAGGACTTGCCAGAACTACATTCCATGATCATGTGACTTTTTCACCCTTAGAATAGTCCATTATAGGAAACGCTTTAGTGGTATCATGTTCATAAGCCAATCTTTAGTATGATAGACTCATTAGGGGTTTGATGCCCTTAACCTATTGCTTGTATTAGGATATGAGTAGCTGACTTGTGGTTTACCATATCATTTATACTTTCTCATGCTTAATAGTTCGCCTTGTGATGGCCAAAGCATATGAATAGTATATATAGGGGATTATAGGAGTATTTCATTATCATTTGAGCATTTGAGTCTTATTACATGGTTTAGAGGTTGCCCTCAAGTGGCGAAGCTATTCTAATTGCATATTTAGATCATTATTCTAAAATATTGTGTTATTTGGTGTTCTATTGTTTCTTAATCTGAATTATACAAGTAATTTCATTACAAGTGGTATCAGAGTTGCGATCTGGGCCAAAATTAGGGCAAAAACCCTAATTTTTTGTTTCCACCACATATTGTGAACCATAGTGAATTGGTAGGAGATATTTTTACCAGAGTTGTAAAGCATTTCAAGTAAGGTTCCTTGAAAATTTCATACTTTTTAAATTTATTTTGCAAAAGTTATTACAAATTTAGGGTTTTTCATAAAATCACTCCCTAGGGTGCAAATTGTGGAAAATTTTCAAGTTCTTTACATTTTCGGAAATCTCTCAAAAAAATAGTATTAGTATCTTCTCTATGTTTTTTCCTGTTTGGCTGAAATTATATCAAAACCCTAAACCCTAAGGTTTGACATCATGGCGGGGCCTTCCACAAGAGCAAAAAGAATCCTTACTCCGGGTAAAACCCTAGATAAAGATGGGGTAGTGATTGAATAGATGGAGTCAGAAGGGGTAAATACAGATTCCTCAACACTAGGTTTTGCCTCAGTTGATCATAAGGTGAGCCAACTTGAGTATGAGTTGCGAAATGTACAATCTGAGATGGCCTCTAAAGGAGACATAGCCCAAATCAATCATTGGTTGGATGATATCATGCAACATATAAAGGGTAACTAAGTATGGCCAAAATCTAGCCCATATCAACCAAGTAGGACCTTTAGTTCAAAATCACGGACAAACTAACCATATTGGATCACTTTTCCAGTCCCCATCGAATCAAACTTATTCGCAACCACTGAACACGATGCCAAAAGTGGATATGTGCAAATTTGATGGTAAGGATCCCCTAAATTGATAAATCAAATGGATAACTTCTTTGAGTTACATCAAACACCATTAGGACAAAAGGTGACATTGGCATCCCTATATCTTGAACCCGACCAATTTTTTTGTATCGTTGGTTATGTGCTTAGAGGCAGAAGAATGGTCTAGGTGTCATTTGGACAGTTTTTACCGAGGAGTTGCAATTGCACTATAGTTCCAGTGTTTCAGAGAACTACTTTAGTCAATTAGCAAAGTTACGGAAAATAGATCACCAAATATTATGTGCATCAATTCCAAAACATATCCTTAAGTGTTGAGAATATTCCGTAAGAGAATCAATGACCTGCTTTTCTTGGGGTCTTAAGGACCACATCGAGCATGAGGTACGTATGTTTAATCCAATCAAGCTTTCTGATTCTATTATCATGGCACGTCATGCAGAGGAAAAAGTTCTTTGTAGTAGGAGGCCACCTTTCATTAACACTAGAGACCGTAGTATCTCTTCCCCTTCATTTTCTAGGCCAATTAGACTAACTCCTCAACAAATGGAAGAAAAGAGAGCAAAAGGATTATGTTTTAACTGTGATAGAAAATATGGACCGGGACATAAATGTGCTGAGAAGAAGTTGTTTTATATTGACAGAGGTAATGAGGATGATGAGGAAGTTGAAATTATAGGAGAGGCTGAGGAACCAATAGAAGATGAAGTAGAGGATCACCAACCTACAATTTCTTGCCATGCATTTTCAGGTATTAGTACTCCTCAAACACTCAAGGTTATTGGCTATCTCAAAAAATAGAAGGTGATGGTGTTGATTGACTTGGGGAGTACTCATAACTTCATAAATAGTAAGTTAGTTGCCCACCTCAATTGTTTTATTTACCTAGCTCCATAAATGTAAGTTATGATTGCAGATGGTGGGACAATCAAGTGCACATGAAAGTGCCATAATATCAAGCTTTCCATGGGAGACTACATGTTAGACTCACCTATGTTTGTTATTTCTATGAGAGGGACAGATATTGTTTTTTGGGGTCCAATGGCTCACAACCTTAGGTACTATATAGAGATGAATTTCTAAGAATTGTTCATGCGATTTCATTCGGATGGAAGGACAATACAATTGAATGGGATGGTAGCTAAGTCTCCACAGATTATTAGCTCTCATCGATGCAGAAGGTTCTCATAAAAGGAGTGGATGGCTTTATAAAGCAAAGCTATTTCCCATAGAAGTACAAAATATAGAGTCTTCAATGCCACCCGATCTTCAGAAGATTATGGATGCTCACTCATCTATTTTTGATGCAATTCCAAAGGGACTACCACCAGTTAGGGATCATGATCATGCCATTCAGTTGATTCCAGGGAGCTAAACACCTAACATCAGACCATACAAATACCCATATTCCTAGAAAAGTGAGATCGAGAAAATGGTGGAGGAAATGTTGAAGGTAGGTATCATCAGGCATAGCCAGAGTGCATATTCTTCACCAGTGGTCATGGTACGTAAGAAGGATGAAACATGGAGGATGTGTCCAGATTATCGAGAACTCAACAAGTACACCATCAAAGATAAGTTTCCTATTCCAGTAATTGATGATTTACTTGATGAATTGCATGGTGTTGTTTATTTCACAAAATTAGATCTTCGTTCGAGGTACCATCAAATTAGGATAAAAGAGGAAGATGTTCATAAAACAACTTTCAGGACTCATGAGGGCCATTATGAGTTTTTGGTAATGCCTCTTGGTCTTACAAATGCGCCCTCAACCTTTCAAAGCTTGATGAACACTATTTTTAGGCCATTTTTAAGGAAATTTGTATTAGTTTTCTTTGATGACATATTGATTTACAATAAGACATGGGAAGAACACTTACAACATGTAAATAACGTGTTGGAAGTTTTGGAGAAACATACTATGTATGAAAATCCATCCAAATGTTCTTTTTGGTGTACAAGAGGTAGAGTACTTGGGTCATATTGTATCCCATGAAGGTGTCAAAGTTGATCCTCAGAAGATCAAAGCTATGGTGGAATGGCCAAGGCCCAAAAATCTCAAAAATCTTTGTGGGTTCCTAGGACTAACAGGGTACTACTAGAATATTTGTGTGGGGATATGGTAGAATAAAACCCCACTCACTACATTGCTAAAGAAGGATGCCTTCCATTGGATAGACGTAGCCACTAAATCCTTTTAGCAAGGAAGCCATGTGCGGCAAGACCCCGCTTTGGCTACTCCCAACTTCTCAAAACCTTCATTGTTGAATGTGACGCTTCAAGATCAGGATTGGGAGCAATTCTAATGTAGGAAGGAAGACCAATTACATTTGAGAGTCACCAATTCAAAGGAAAAGATCTTCTCAAACCTATCTATGAGAAAGAAATGATGGCTATTCTTCATGCGGTCAAGCAATGGAGGCCCTATCTTATGGGTAGACACTTCAAGGTAAAACTTATCATGATAGTCTCAAATACTTTTTGGAGCAAAGGTTATCATCTGAGGAACAACAAAAGTGGGTAACAAAAATGTTGGGTTATGATTTTGAAATCATATACAAAAAGGGTAAATAAAATGTAGTAGCCGATGCATTGTCTAGAAGGGATACATCCGTAAATGCCTTATTATGTGGAATGTCCATGTTGATGGCCGATTGGGTGGATGAAGCAAGATTGGAATGGAATCAAGATAAGGATACACAATCTCTAATACAGAATATCAAGAAAGGATCTATGCCATCTAACAAATTTGAGTGGAAAGGTAATGCCCTATGGTACAAGGATAGGTTATACTTGAGTAAAGATTCTGAGTTGAAGCATAAGATTCTCGCAAAGCTACATGCCTCACCTATTGTTAGAGGACACTGGGTTTTTGAAGACATATCATAGAATAAAAATAGAATTATTTTGGGAAGGACTCAAGGGGGATGTACAAAAGTTTGTATTAGAGTGTTTAGTGTGCCAACAAAACAAAGGGGAAACAATTAAGACACCAGGTTTGTTGTAACCCTTACCAATTCCTAGCCAAAGATGGGAGGAGGTCTCCATGGATTTCATCACCGGATTGCCTTGTTCAGAGGGTAAGAATGTTATTTTCGTGATTGTGGATAGGCTCAAAAAATATGCCCATTTTTGTGCCCTATCACATCCATTTATAGCCAGCCTGATTGTAGACAACTATTTTTTTTGGAGACAGCTTCAAAGGCTACATGGAAACCCAAAGATAATTGTAAGTGATCGTGATCCTATTTTCACAAGTAATTTTTGGATGGAATTTTTTTCATGTTTGGGTACTCAACTAGCTCACAGTTCATCTTATCATCCTCAAACTGATGGGCAAATAGAAGTGGTCAACAAATGCTTAGAGGGTTATTTACGTTGTTTTGTATCAGATAAGCAGGAAAGGTGGATTAAATGGCTACCACTAGCAGAATGGTGGTATAACACATCTTTTCATACCTCTTCTCAAATGACCCCATTTTTAGCATTATATGGTTACCATCCACCTTCTATCAATTCCTCCTTGAGGGTGCAAACTAAGGTCAGAGATGTTGAGGAACATATTCAACATCAACAACATGTTTTGGCTAGTTTGAAGGAGAATTTAGCATTAGCACAAAACAAGATGAAATAACAAGCAGATCAACACCTGTAGTGAAAGACATTTTGAAATTGGTGACTGGGTTTTTGTACGTCTCCAACCTTACAAATAGATGTCCCTAAAGCAATAGAAAAAGGAAAACAAACTTGCTCCTAAATATTATGGCCCTTATCAGGTTCTACAGAAAATTGGTAGTGTTGCTTATAAACTAGAGTTGCCTCCATCTTCACACATACACCTAGTATTCCATGTTTCATGCCTGAAGAAGGTTATTGGAAAGAAATTTGAAGCCTAGACAGAGTTACTATAACTTGACGAGGAAGGAAGAATCATTTTGGAGCCGAGAAGATTCTTGCAAACACATACTAAGAGGCTGAGAACTAGAGACATTAAGGAATATCTGATCAAGTGGAAGAATCTGAGCATAGAAGACACCACCTGGGAGGATGAAGGTTTTCTACAACAACATCCAAGATTATTCAACATTGAGGACAACGTTGGTTTGAAGGGGAAGGGCATGCTACACCCTTAACCTATTGCTTGTATTAGGATATGAGTAGCCGACTTGTGGCTTACCATATCATTTTATTATATCATTTATACTTTCTCATGCTTAATAGGTCGGCCTTGGTGATGGCCATAGCATATGAATAGTATATATAGGGGATTATAGGTAGTATTTCATTATCATTTGAGCATTTGAGTCTTATTATATGGTTTGGAGGTTGCCCCCTCGAAGTGGCGAAGCTATTCTAATTGCATATTGAGATCATTATTTTGAAATATTGTGTTATTTGGTGTTCTATTGTTGCTCTTAATTTAAATTATACAAGTAATTTCATTATAGGTTTTATCAATTAGGTGACTCTTTTTACCACCTCTTACCATACACCTTCTTCATTAATTGTTGATTCTCCTATACCAGACTAGACCATCGACATCTATATTTTAAAATACCTCCTCTTTCACCTAAACTCAATCATGCCTAAATGACCTAGACTCAACCATGCCTAAGTGACCTAACTAAACCATGCCTAAGTGACCTCATTCAACCATGCCTATAACCTAGACTCCATCATGCCTGAAACCTACCAACCCATTCCTCAACCTCATCATATTCTTTCCTAGCTTATGGGAGAACTACATCGGCCTCGAGGACCCTTTTCACTTGGGGCATGTAGTAAGATACATCGGCAAGGGGGCCCTCGAGGTTAGCTCGGCCACTCTCTTACCCTAAACCATTTTCCCCACATACTTTTCTATTAACATTCTACCGTAATTAAGTTCCATTTTTTATAACACTTGGAAACTTACTACACATACATATCTACCATGTTATCACATCATAAAAACATCCAATCAATCATTTCACATTTCCGTAATATCAAAGATTTTGGAAATTCACACCATAGCATACATATAACTCATCATTTATTTCCCATGTTACCAATAACTTGGAGATTAAATCAAAATTAAAAACCCGACTCCATCATGCCTAAACCAACCTAACTACACCATGCCTAAATGACCTAACTCAAACATTCCTAATCGACCTAACTTTCAACCATGCCTAACCGACCTAACTCTACAATGCCTAATCCACCTAGTTTCCATCCATATAAAAATAACAAAAGAATTTTTAAAACATAACTATAGCCTCCATAACCATCGATCTCACCATCTATATATAACAATTTATGTATCCATCAAATATACACATATACAACATAATATAAGTATCTCTCGTGTGACTTCAAAATCTTTGCACACAGTATGGTATAATAATCAAAATCTCAAAACTCTCATGTACATCCTCACTATCATCGGCACGCAGGCCGATATATATCAAAATAATAATAATAAACAAAATGACGATGTGTAGAGACAACAATTATTGGCCCATCTAATGTCCAGACGGCCTCATCTGCTCTCCTCCTCTCTTGCCCTCTATGGGTCTAGGTCTCGTCTTTGTCTAGCTCGCAGCTAGGTCGTGCCTTCATGAACTAGTGGCTTCACCCTAACCATGTCTCTCGGGCTTGTCGACCCCCTGTACTCTCTACACTATGTGTGTGAGATCTCGTCCTCTCACTCGAGGCTTGTTGTACCCTATAATCTACATAAGGGGGACATCTATCCTGGCATCAATCAAATGATCCTAATAGTATCTGGCCTCATTCAGGGCATCCCTGAATCTCACCATTGGCACTTGCCTATGGGGGTACCATAGGTCTCCCAAAGAACTTGCGAGCTCTATCCCGCTATTGGTGGTGAATTGACCCTACAACCCTGTTATTTACGCCTATAAGGCGGTCACATGTCCCCCATCACCATCCCCACCCTAGGTGCAGTACCGTCCCTATGCTACATGGGCCTAAAAGGCTACTACCTATTCTTGTAACATGACAACTCGTGCTTGTGATCCTATCATCTACCCTTGCACTACTCCCAACTATGTCAAAAGGGTAGCCTCCTACCCCTGTAATGTGTCCTTTTGAACTATAATCGTGGCTAGGTCGTTTCCCTAGCCTCGATGATGTTTCCCGAAGCTGCGTTGCCCACCACTACTTGTATTTGTCTGTAACCTTAACATCATCAATCCACTAGTCCACTGCCTGATCCTCCTACCATGTTGGCACTATTGACTGTGGTAGAGGCATAAGCCTCTTCATGTCGCTTTCTCCTATACTTGTGGGAATGACGGAGGCACATCCCGAGGCGGCCAAACTCGCTGCCTAACCCTATCCATGGGTATCATCTCGTGTTCACCTAATGACGTCCCTCTATCCATCTGAGAATTTGTAGCTCATCTAACTCTACTGTCATCTACCTGTATGAAGGGAATCCACCACACGACCTCCAAATGATGTCCACTCCAGAAAACCCCTCTAGTACGTGCCTATAGTATGCTACATCATGTGTAGCCCTAGTAACCCCGCACTCTCCACTAGCAAAAACCCAACACCTGTGCTGAACTCAAACCAAGCCCGCTTAAATGTATCAAGTTAGGGCATACCAACTAGATGCACACATACGATGTGTTCGTATGCCCAACAAAGAAAGAAGAAAGGTATAACCAAAATTGAACCTTCGTAGCCTCCCATATGCCCATAGCTCTCTGTATAACTGCACCAAGAATGTTGATACCCAATAAAACGGGTCTTATCCTCCATCATGACATGAAGAACCCCCATCGGCACTCGTGGGAATCTCCTACTCTCCACATTTGGCAACACAAAGCAACACATTGCCTCCATGATCGGACAACCAACATCATCTCCCGAGGATGGGCCACGTGCATGTCTTCATAGCTCAAGATCACACTATGGAATGTCATCTCTGCCATCCCCTCTCTAAACACCACCAACATCAGCTCCTCTGATGCCTCTGAGGAAATAGAATAAACTTTCTCTCCCACTATAGGTAGTTGCAGGATCTTAGTATACATCCTCTAGGGTGACTGTGATCTCACCGCCGGTAAATGGAATGTGTTGGTCATCAATCCATTCTACTTATTAATGAGTACGACCATCAAGATTGGCTCTCAAATATATTCTTGTAGTGTCGGACTCCCAATCAGTCCGACGCGTCCATTACGTGCCTTTTAATCCTTTACGGTCACGCTTGATAAGATTATCGCAACAGAGGCAAAACTCATCCCGCATCCGCAGCTGGTCCCTAGCCTGCATCCAACAAACCACAACATTGTTAAACCTTGACCATACCCAACATAACTCTTAACCAACCAACCTATTCCCAAGACTCTCACTAAAGACTACCCCTTTTCCCCCATCCCAATTTCACATCCCTCCACTCGTACCTATTTGTACCTATTACCCTACCCATTCTCAATATACCTGCCTTTATATCTCATTGCCTATCGTTCCCTCCCACCCTATCTCATTTTTTGACCTATTTTTCCTCGAACCAATTGGCATCATTCTATCATAATCGACATCACCACCTAATACTTGACCAATTCTGCCATACCAACCAACATCGACTAACCTCGACCGCCATCGGTCATTGTCGCGACGTCAAAATCCATAACCCCCTACCCTACTTTGTAAAAATTCACAAATCTGATCTAATAACCTACTCTAACCCACCCAAACCTATCCTAATTCATTCCCAACCCTATTTAACCTACATTGGACCTTCCCACCACTCATTTCCTTCATTTTTACCCATAATTTAAAAAATTAAAATTATACCTAACTTTTCCAAAAATTGATTTCAACAAAAATGCGTAGATTAGATAGAATCCTACCTCATCTCGGTGTAGTCGACATGGTGGTACATCTAGCCATTACACCGGTGGTCCACTTGAACCCTCTCTTACCTTTATCATCGCCAAAATCAACTCCCCACCTCGCAACCAATGAAATCACTTGAACCGATCTCATGGACCGGCCAATCAAATGCCAATCACCCGCCATGTTGCTCGCCACCTTAGCTCTACACCTCGTCTTGTTGTTTTCAAAATTTTCTCTTCTCCTCTTTCATTTTCTACAATTGGAAAATGACAAATGATTCCGTAAAAAGTGGAATTTTCTTTTTTATCCCCAATTTGACATGACCGATGTCGGTCATATTTGTGCCCTAGCCAATCGACATCGGTCATAATTGTGCCCTAGCCAATTGACGATGGTCACCATATAACCAACATCGGCCAACCACTATAGCCGCATTTTGCTAATGCTAGGATTTTTTTGCCTACAACCATTATTGCTCAAACACCATTTATCATTACAGACACCTATTAACCCTTACCTACACACCCAAACGACCCCTACACTTCCTTAGTTGCATCTCGGGATTTGCTATTTTACCTATACCTTGGCCTTACTCGTGACATGACCTAGTTGCCCGAACTTGACCTACTTGGTATGACCATTGACCTTAAGTACTCATTATACCTTGTGATGTTGTTACCTATGTTGTTTTAGCCTAACAACCATACCTTGCTTATTGTTGTGTCGTTTATCCCAAACAAACCTTTGGTGTACCGAAATATACCTAAACGCGTTGCTGCACTTGACCTACGTTGTGTGTCCCACCATATCCTATACCTTGGATACCCCATCCCACAACCTAACCCTACCTCACCACCTAAACCTTACACACCTAATGATTTATTAATTACCTTATAATTAATAAATCCACATCTCCAACCCCGCCACCTCATCTCGCCACCTCACCGTGACCTAGCCCTAACCCTAAACCAACCTAATTAAGACCTATGACTTGGTCCAGACCCACACCCATGACTCATTACCCCTCACCCACACCAAAACGAGCCTAATAATGACTTGACCAAGCCCACAACTGATCCCTCGGGAGAAAAGGAGGGAAAGATGGCTATTTTACTAAAAATAGCCACTTTGACCTAACCGACATCGGTTCCTACTCGACCGCCATCGGTTACGTAACCGCCATCGGTTCCCTGTTAATGACCTCCCCCAACCAAAAAGAGAGGATCCGGAATTCATTTGGCAAGAAGAAAGAGAAGTGAAACAAGTAGAAGAGGTTGCAGAGAAGAGGATCGAGCCCAAGACTGTAACTGAGCAACTGGATCACTGTCACACTCGTTCAAGCATTGGAAAAGACTGAGGATAGCTTCATCAGCTCGCTTTCCAATACCGGATCATCCCAACTAAGCCTTACTATCGCCACCACATTCCTTGGACCTGTATCTTCATCAGGAACTAGTAAGTAGTATCTTGTAGTTCTTTGTTATCATTTTGCTTTAATTCATATTAAAAGGGGAACTGACCACCTTCGAAAGGAAGTCTCATATTTCCTGGGCCTAAGGCAGTTCCCTCACTTATTGTCTAACTAAGATCTGGTGGTCTTGTATTCTTACTTACAGGTAGTCCTTCCTAGACAAAAAGGAGTTCTTCACAATCGATCTGATCTCTCTACGGTGCGCACACCTTCCCAACACTCAACAGGTATTCCTCCTAGCCCTAACCCTTATCTGTTTCTCAAGAGAATGAAAGGATAGAAGCAACTCTATTCCGAACCAAATTTTGTGCGAAACATTTTGGCACGCCCGGTGGGACCCTTTTCGGGTTTCTTTCTTTCTTGCTTGCTTTCATATAGGGAGCACACTTGTTGTTTCTTTCTTCTAAATATTCACAAAATATTTTGTCATTTTGGTAAAAGAATTTGTTTTTCTTTCACATCTTTGCATTAGTGAAAGTCATCTTCTTTGCTTCATCGAATATCATTTTCGATTTGGGTTTAAAACACGTGCATCACATTCTTGCTTGCTTGTTTTTAATTCTAGTGAACGTAGATTAAGTAACAGGTCGTACACGTGGGGGTGATATCCACGGTATTGATGAGAAATTAATCTTACTCTCACTGCACAACACATACCAAATCACATCATAATCAACACAACAGCTCAAACATCCCCCCTTCCCATGGTATTCCTCCACCCGATTGAGGTAGCCTTATGAGCCAAAACAAACTTGACATCTCCCTTAGGTCTTTTGTTTAGGATTGACATCATCTGGCATCTAAGGCATAAGCCCAAAGTGATTAAAACTAATCCTAGGGTTAGTCTCTTGATTTGCTTGTGCATCTTGCTTGTTTTTTAGTTTTGTTTCTCTGTCATACACTGTTTCAGTGATCACTTCAAGACAGTTTGGTAGGTATATTAAGCATTGTTATCCCCAAACCAGCAGCTTCTTACATCCTCTCTTTGCTTTCACAGTGACCGACACCGGTCCTATACTACCGACATCGGTTAACTGACCGACGCCGGCTACATTCTGACCGACATCGGTTATCTGACCGATATCGGTTACTGTGTTTAACAGTTCTTGACAAACCAACAACCTATCAATTCCAACATTTTGTTGTTGTTTCTGTTCCGGATTGATTAAATCCCTGTTGTGTCCTCTTGTCCATGGTTGTTATCACCCGAAAAAGCTACAGCCATGGTTTCACATGCCTGTTCCGTGCCTTTGCCTGAGTCACCCCCTTCACATCCTATGGGGAATCCTACGGATACCAGTAATTTTCCCACGATCCCTGTAGGAGATAAGGAATTTGCCAAATTTTTGGATGCTAATCCTAGCGCCGTACAATATTATTTGTCTCATACCCCTGACCGTACACCCGACGGTCAGCTCCTCATTGGTATGCCTATTAGTATCGCCGCTCACTTAGCCCCTTCCCCACCTAATAACTCCGCTCACCATCTTCATCCTTAGCCCCGTCTCCCAGCTCAGTAGCTTCGGTGGTTCATACTACACCAATTGGCTTTCCTTTCGTTAATCTGGGGCCCCACATGTCACTACCATCCACTGACCCTACCTCATCTCTCTCACAGACTGTCTCTTTTATAACTTGCTCTCTGCCACCTATACACACGAGCTTTCCCTCACAAGCTCCGCCCACCTTTTCATTTCCACAAATTCATCCGGTAGCCTCAACCTCTTATATAGGACACCCTTATTCGGCTGCCCCAACACATTCATCACCATTATCTTATCAACATTCAATCCCACCATTGTCTAGTAGCGGCTCTTGGACCAATCCTCCTCTGTTTACAATGACAACACCATCATCTAACCCAACCAATGATTTAATCAAACAGATGATGGACAAGATGCAAAATCTTGAGGCTTCTGTTTCAGGAAGTCGTAACACCCTGACATACGAGCAAGTTTGTCGGGAGCCTATTCATCCTTCTGTCCCCCTTCATACATATCCTCCTCAATGGGAATTACCAAAATTTACTCGCTTTAATAGTAAGGAGGACCCTCAACAACACTTGCGATCGTTCAGACATGCCTGCTATCTGATTGCTCATGACGATGCCTTACTACTCCATACCTTTCCCATGTCCTTATCAGGACCTGCTTTGGAGTGGTACATGCTTTAGCCCAAAGACTCAATCTTCTCCTTTAACCAGTTAGCCCAATCTTTCTTGGATCACTTCTCCATCAATATTGCCAAGAAAGTATCCATTACCGACCTCTATGCCATCCGACAATTTGAAGACGAGTCTATCGCAGATTTCGTTGGACGATGGCGGGGCCTCATCAACCAACTTACTTACGCCTTACCTCAGGCCGAGCTCATCGAACTCTTTACGCGGGCCTGCGCTAAACACATTTCTCCCACCCTCCAAATTCAAACTTTCCGCACCTTTGATGAGGCCTTTACTATGGCTCGGAAACTAGAGATTCGAGCCTTAGAGGAGGAGAAATTGAGGTTACGCAACAAAAGCTCAAATTTCTGGACCCAAGACTCTACCACCAAACCCAACACCACCAACTCTCACGCATCGGCTGCTTCAAATCAAAGGGTGCAGTACACGCAGTGATGGTCAAATCTCAAGCACTTTATCTAATACCCAGCCAAAAGCCACCTATAAGTATAAAGCCGAGCCCATCAACTACACTCCCTTGGGAGAAACTTATGGTGTGATCTTAGACAAATTGCTTAAAGCAGGAGCTATCACCTTGCCTCCTGTTAAACCTCACTCCGGGTTTGATTCCACCCACACTATACCTTCTTGGTATAAAGAAAATGACTTCTGTAACTTCCATCGCGTGAAGGGACATAGTCACGAAAACTGCAAGATGTTGAAAAACATAGTGCAGGAAATGGTTGATGCAGGGGATATAACTCTCGATAATCCTAATGCCCCCGCTAATCAAAATTTAAAAATCTTCAACAAACCATTTCCAAACCATGCATCTAACAGTAACACAAACCAAGACACCTCAGCCGAGGAGAAGAGTGTGCATGAGATCCATGCGATTTTCAACTCCCAACCCAGGGCTTCCATTGAGGAAATTCTGAATCAAGCTTCTTCACCAACGCAGGGATTCTCGCCCCCTTCTCCTTCATCAGGACAAGAGGATAGTCCCACTATTCCTTTACCCATAAAGGAATTAACCACCTAGAGTTCTCTTCTCACAAATGAACCTTCTTACACCACATCCCTGCAAGATTGTGAGCGGATGTTATCTAACTTATCTATTTCCCAAACATCTCCTTCCACCACTCTTGCTGCAACAGAAGAAGGCTTGCCACTTTTTCTGTCATCCTTAGAGGAGAAACCCCTTGAGCCTACATCACCAAACTCCTTAATCATGATGGATCCCCTCGAGCATGCCCTCCTACCTATTAGTTCTTCATCACCTAAATCTTTCCAGTGACCGGTTGACCTCTTAACACCCATTGATACAACGCCTCATTTACCCCCTGTATCACACCCACAGTGGACCGGAATCACAACCCACCTCTCTTCCATACCAAAGTTCTTGTTCACACGTGAAGATTGTCATCCCTCAGAAGATAGATGAGTCTTATGGGAGCGTTTGAGTACACCATACTCTACTCAAATGCAGATGACTAATCCAGACACCTCTACCATATACCCGAGGTGTTTACAAAAGCTCAAAATGCCTATGTCCTCACCTTCACCCCCCTCATCTCTATCGAATCCCTCAGCCACCTCTATCAACCTAACCAAACCTTCCCTTATGCTTGGAACTTCACCAATTCCCAGCCTGACACACCCACCTAAACGGTTAGATTTATCCAAAAATAATGCCGTCAATCCACCTAGGAGACAGACCCAATCTCCTCGAGTCCAATCTATGCCTCTTCCACAACTAAAACCCTCACCCCCGATCACACCGATACAACAGGCACGGCTTCAGCCTTCACCATCACACCTACCTTCTATATTAGGGCCTCACCCCTCCACCTTGCCTCAATACACCTTGCCTCCCACATCTTCTTTAACACGACCTATACCTTTTGCACCCCTACAGACACTCACGGGTGTCTCAACACCGTCGCCCCAAGTATCTTGCCTACCTGCCAACCCTAAGCAAACTCGATCATCGAAGGACTTGTTTGTTGTCGCTCCTCTCTCCCGTGGTTGTTTCCTGCCACCACGTCAGCTGGGGCCTCATCATCTAACCAGCTAAACATAACTTCTACGCAGAAGAAACCACGCCTCGTTAAAACCAATCATCAAAGTCCCTTGCCTAAATCACCACCCATACAAACCACTCATACCCACCATTACCAAAACAATAAAAAATCTCACCTACTCAATCAACAACCTCATCTTCATCTGAATTTGACCCGCTCAAAGGATCTTACTCCAAGATCCTTGATATGTTGGTAGGGGATGCGACCATTTCCCTACCCCCGCTCAGATTCTATGATCCATCTAAGCCTCGACCTATAGGTTATGATGAATCTAAAATTTGTGCTTACCATCGCACACCAGGACACGATGTAGAAGGATGCAAAGCTTTGAAAGCCATCCTTCGCCAGTCACCTATCTCGGATATACAGCCTAAGAAAGATAATTTACGGAGAGAGAAGCCCTTAGCTTCGATCCCTTCTCCTATACCACCTGTCCCCACCTCACCAAAATCTATCATCATTGCAACCCCACCTCTCGAGAGCAATGACTTATCCCCGCCATCTTCCTCCTCTCGTATTCACGAGATCAACATGATTAACATTGCTACTCGAGGTCAGAAAAACAATGGAAAAGCTAAAGAAAGCACACCTGCGGCCTCTCTTTCTCCTTCTGCCATCCCGATCGCACCACCACCTAAAGTGGTCATTCGTGGACCTACCTATCCCGTCTCTGATGGAGTTTCCCACCGCACCATGATCAAACAACTTCACCAATCTCCTGTCAAAATGACACTCTATGATCTCATTCAAACATCTGAATCACATCGACAAGCTTTAATTGAGATCCTTCAAGGGATAGAGGTCCTACCTAATGAAACCTTGCCCGTCGCCTCCATTTTAACACCCAACCACGTCACTTCTCTCACCAAACAACCTACCTCCACAACCACTTCTGTCCTGTCACGTGACAAAGCCATTCTTTGTCAGTTTTTTCGAAGAAGAAATTGTCATCTTTGGTGCAGAAGATCCTGATCCAGCTCTTTTCATCTCGGCTTACATCCGGACATCCGGGTACATCATGTTATGATCGATGGGGTGCTAGCCTAAACATCGTCTCTTCCAAAGCCTTCCAACAGATGAATATCCCTCCTAGCTTGCATGTGTGCCAACCCCACCATGTTGCGTTCATTCAACGATGCTATTACTTCTACCTTAGGCACCGTGATCCTTAACATTCATGTAGGGCCACGTACCTTACCCGAACTCTTCTATGTCCTTGAGGGAGAATTCCAATACAACATATTGTTAGGCCACCCTTGGATCCGGCTATGGGATGCGTTCCCTCCACCTTACATAGATGCATCAAATTCGAGTATGAGGGGAAGTCTTACACCGTCAAAGCTGACGCTTCCCCTTTCAAAACCTACAATATGTTATATCACCCTAATGATGTGCTTGTACCAGTCAAGGCACCCATTGATCCAGCCCAACCATCTACTTCAACCACACCTCAACCATCCACCTTAACCACACTCACACCTTCGACTAATGAATCCACCACCGCGAATACCACTTCCTTCCCCGCGGACAACATCCCAACTTCAGATCCCTTGGTAGATGTTTTTCAACGCCTTACGCTAGGGGAATACCACCTATACAATGTTAGCACCTTCCATACCCCACAGGAGTACGGACAGTTACATGCACATCCTACCTACGACCGTCGTGTGGGGGAGGTGATCTCCTACGGACCACCTAATTGCCGCACCAACCTAACGTATGGGGGTGTCGACACATCCTCTATCACCCCTGAACCTCCCCTTGGTGTGGTTCCCTTCCAATCTGATTTTTGATATCTAACCAACCATCGTTTCACCCTCACCTTCCTGACGCGCTGTGCTTGGAAGGGTTTTGGTTTCGGTCTTTATGAACAAGGCCGACATACGATCATTCCCGTAACTACCCACAAACACAAAGATCATCGTGGTCTTGGATTTTTTGAACCACCTACACCAAAGAAACCTCATGTCAATTGTATCCAGGAAAACAACGAAGTCACCCCTTCCGAACCATCATCGCCCATTTTTCCATCTTCACCCACAGAATCGATAGACCCGGAATCTATCCCTCCTAACTTTTTTTTTTCATGAATGCTATCTTCTTGGGTCCTCTCACTTATCAACGTGATAGTGAGGACCCATCTTCTCTCCCCCTTTTGTATCTAGATATGATCGAAGAAGATTCACCTTCAATTAATGTTGTGGAGTGCCAGGATGATGACTCCATCCTCACTTACCTCGGTGCGGACGACTCTTATATTCAACGTGCCTTACCATCTGACACCCAAACTATGTTGAATGAATCAACTATAGAAATCAACATCCACATGGAGGATGATCCTCACATTCTAAAGATCGGACAATCTCTCGACGCATTAGAACAAGCCGCCTTCACTACCTTCCTCCGTGCCCGTAATCAAGCTTTTGCTTGGTCCTACGCCGACATGCCAGGAATCGATCCTGACATTGCTTGTCCATAACATCACTCTGAAACCAGACTCTAAACCAGTTAAATAGAAACTAAGAAAAATGCATCCACGCATTGCCCTCTTGGTGAAAGAAGAGCTTCAACGCCTTCTTTCTGTTTCTTTCATCTTACCTATTGACTATCCATAATGGATTTCTAATGTCGTACCTGTCACTAAAGCGACGGGGGGACTTCGGATATGCATGGATTTTCGGACCTTAACCTCGCTTGCCCAAAGGATGACTTCCCCTACCTAGCATTGATCAACTTGTTGATCTCACTGACGGGCCATGAGATGCTTTCTCTCATGGATGGCTTCTCGGGATACAATCAAATTTTGGTAGCCCCGACCGATCAACATAAAACCGCCTTCATTACCCCCTGGGGACCTTCTGCTATCGTGTCATGCATGCCATTCAGCCTTAAGAATGCTTGGTGCGACCTATCAGTAGGCTATGACTTATATTTTCATGACATTATGCACACTATCCTCGAGGATTATGTCGATGATCTTCTTGGAAAATCCAAACATCACAGTGAACATCTCGATGTTTTAACCATTATTTTCGATCACCTGTTACAATACTGTGTTCATCTTCAACCAAAGAAATGTGTCTTTGGCATCCTTTTGGAAAACTCCTTGGCTTTATCATCTCTTTACATGGCATTGAGGTCGACCCAGCTAAAGTCAAAGCTATCCTAGAAATGCCCCCACCCACTAACCTCAAACAATTGCGTAGTTTGCAAGGAAAACTCCAATCTATCCGGCGTTTCATTTCACAACTCTCGGATCGATGTCAACCTTTCCATCATCTCCTTAAAAAGGACATTGTCTTTCAATGGAGCGAGGAGTGCCACCAAGCCTTTGAGGCTCTTAAAGCTTATCTCTTGCAGCCACCCGTGCTTGTCCCACCTCAGGACGATCGCCCTTTCTACCTTTACCTTTCTGCCACCGACCATGCTATAGGAGCCATGCTCACACATCGTGACTCTGAGCATCGAGAACAAGCAGTTTATTACATAAGCCATACTCTTGTGGATTACGAGACTAGATATACACACGTAGAAAATTTGTGCCTAGCCCTATCATTTGTGGCCACCAAACTCCGACATTACCTCCTGAATCACAAAACTTTTGTCATCACCAACGCTGACCCCATACATTATATGTACGCCAAACCTCATCTAAACCAATGCATCACCCGATGGCTTATGCTCCTCACCGACCTCGACCTTGAGTTTGTACACCAGAAATCAGTCAAAGGACAAACTATCATGAGACCAACTCGTGGAAGCCCCTTTACCTGGGAACAATTTACCAATTTTACTTTCCCTGATGAGCTCATCACAACTCTTTCACTCAGTGATGTGTCATATCCAATGACCCTCTTCTTCGATGGATCTAAATGCCACCGGTGGAGGGGCAGGCGTTGTTCTCATTCCTCTTGAAGGTGAACCTATGCCTCTTTCATTCAGGCTCAATTTCCCCTGCACTAACAACACAGTGGAATACGAGGCCCTTGTTTTGGGTCTCCATGTTGCGTTACACTTAGGTGTGAAGTCTATTAATATTTTCGGTGACTCTCAATTGGTAGTAAATCAAGTTACTGGCATCTACCAATGTAAAAATGAGGAACTTCAAAAGTACAAACATTACGTGGATTCACTTTTGACCTTATTTTCTCATTATTCTATCCAAACCATTCCCCGCTCAACTAATAAATTTACAGATACTATGGCTTGCTTGGCCTCGCAAATTCTGGCCTCACCAACTGACTCGGACATATTTGTCTTGGTCCAACAACTCTTTGCCCCATCTTACTTAGTTCGGATGTTTGTATGGTAAATAATGTATCTGCTGATTCACAGGATACCTGGTATCACCAATTTCACGACTACCTTACAACCTCTGTTCTACCACCTGACCTTACTAGTAATGGCAAACGTGCTTTTCTTAAAAGTGTTTCTTGTTATGTCATCATGGGGGGACTCCTCTATAAACGTGGCTTCGATGGTATCCTCCTTCGCTGTCTAACCGGCGCTGAAGTCACTCATACCACCCAACAAATCCATGACGGACTTTGTGGCGGGCACTTTAGTGGCCTCGCCATGGCCAAGCGGATCCTTCGCCTAGGATATTATTGGCCTACTATCAATAAAGACTACTGCGAATATGTTAAGCGTTGTGTTATGTGTCAACAACATGCCAACCTTCAACATACTCCTAGCCACCCATTACAGGTCGCACGAGATCTTTGGCCTTTCTCACAATGGGGTTTAGACCTTATTGGCGAGATTCACCCGCCTTCTTCGCAGCATCAATTGGATCATCACGGCAACCGAATATTACACTAAATGGGTGGAGGCCATTCCACTCATTTCAACCAAAAAAGAAAAAATTGTTGAGTTCATCAATCATCACATTATCTGTCATTTTGGTGTTCCTCATCACCTGATAACAGATAATGGAAAATCTTTCAAAAATAAGTTGTTACAAGACCTTTGTGACAACTTTGGTATCAAACTTAGCTTCTCGTCACCCTACTATCCACAAGCAAATGGACAAGCCGAATCTTCTAACAAAACCTTAATCAAAATTCTCATGAAAGTCGTTAACAATTCTGGGAAAAACTGGCATGATCACATCCCCTTTGCCCTTTGGGCTTATCGTACCAGCATTCGTACTTCCACTAATGCCACACCATTCTCTCTGGTGTATGGTACCGAGGCTATCTTGCCTCTCGAAATACAAATCCCTTCTCTCAGAATATCTCTTCAGGATATTCTCGCCAATGATGACTTCCGCCAAGAGTGGTTAGCCCAATTAGAGCTTCTTGACGAGTGTCATCTTACAACTCTTGACCACCTACAAATTTATCAAAAGCACATTAAGCGTGCTTATGATAAGTGAATTCATGAGCGTACCTTTAAGATTGGTGATCTTGTCCTCAAAGAGAATCAACATGTAACCAAACTAGAAAAGAGCAAACGTGGAAAATTTGCTCCTAATTGGATTGGGCCTTACATTATCACTCACACCTATGGATCAGGTACTTATCATTTAGCTTCGCTTAATGGTAAACCTGAGCCTGAACCCCTTAATGCCTTGCATCTCCGACCATTCTACTATTGAATTTAGTGTTACATCACTTCTTATCTACCTTGCGCTCGTCCCTTGAGCTCATTTACCACCTCATACACCTTGTTTCGTGCATCTCAAAATGGAATCAAGCTCACATGGTTTGATCATCACCTCCTCTTAAAGATGCCTTCCCCTTTTTAGTCTGGTCCATGACTTAAAAGTATCAAAATAACAAGTTCTCAATTATATGATTCTGGGATATTCTTGAGTCAAACTTCCTGCAAAACTAGATGCTTCATGCCAAATGGACATCTAGACCTCTACGCTCTAAACTAGACTGCTCCCTCGAAGGACAGCTATGTGCAAAGCCACATCTGCTATTATAAACTAGACTGCTCCCTCGAAGGACAGCTATGTGCAAAGCCGCATCATGCTACTATAAGTAGACTGCTCCCTTGAAGGACAGCTATACAAAGTCAGCCTCTATCAGAAGCTTCTCGCATTGATCAGCTTCGTGAAGACCTCAAGAAACAACAAAATGCATATCCCATATAGACTTCCCGCATCGATCAGTCTATATCCAGAAAAATAAAAGCAGTATTCAAAAGCACTTTTGAGTCATGGACTCATCTATTTAGGTTTGGATCTATTTCGTCAAAATAATCACCTTATAACAAGTCCTCTACACCCCAACTATACCATCCACCTCACCTCACCATTCTTCACAACAACAAAACTCAAGGGACGTGACATATATCCGATATATTGTGATTATACAACTCTTTTCACCTATCGACTTCTCGCCTATGCAAGGTACCTAGGGATTCAAGCTCATCCTATGATAATACGTGGTTTGTTTAGCTCTTTCCAACTATGGGACATTTTTACCTCTTTTACCCGAATCTGGGATTATGTGTTGACCTTAATTAGGACATGGTTCCCTAATGCTTGGGTAAGCTAACCCTCGCTTCACCTTTACCCACACCAACACCAACAACATTACCCTACCAATATCAAAATTTTACCAACCAACAAATTGCCTAACCACAACCAAATTGCACCACCTCTCCCTGGTCCTAAGGGAGAACTACATCGGTCTGAGGCCCCTCCTTGCTTTGTGCAATGGGCTATGTAGGCAGCACTTAGGAGACATGGGGTCTCCCAAGGTTAGCTCGACCATCCCCTACCATAACCTATCATGTGTGGTGTTTTGCTTAAAAATATAAATGTTTTCACATATTTATATTGATAACACTCACCTTTGTCCTTTATCAATCCAAACATTCAAAACACAAAAATTTCTTATTATTATCATAACCTCAAAATCACCATACATATTCAGTTTTATTTAGATGTTAAACAAATACATCTTCTCTATCATCGACGTGTAGGTCGGCATCCTTATTTATTCTTCTACCCCTATGAAATTCACGTAGGCCCCGCGCCTCATCCCGAACCAGGTAGTGATGGTGATCGTCGACGCCGCTCACCTGGCCTCTCCATCCTCAAAGGTGCCACTACTATTGGTTCCTCCCACTGATCCACCAATCTCTCCTGTAACATACAATACACCCTCTCGTGGGAGGAATCTTGCCTCTAGTCTCTCCACTCGTGACTGCGAAACCTCTAACAATCCCGTTGTCTCATTCACCTGTGTTTGAAGCTGGTGAACTAAACCCTGCAGATGGTCTCTCTCTTGTAATCACAGCTATGTCAGGATGATCGGCCCTCTCACGTGTACCTCACAGCTCTGCTACCCACCATAATCTATAAGACTTTGTCACTCCTGCATCCATTACCCTGCGATTGGTTGTTGTCTCTTCCGATCCTTCTGGAAGTTTCGGTCAAGGAGGTGAGAATGGTGCCTCGGCATCGATCCTCCTATATGGTCTATAAGCCATGGGTATATCCTGAACAAATCTAAATTGTCACCACACGCGATCTAGAGGAATCCTCTCGTACTCACTGGCTTTGTGTCCCGATCCACCTCAATCGCTCTACACCCTCAAATCCTCGCTATGTTCTCCGTCACCATATAGTTCCCATAAGGCCTCCAATGATATCCACAATTGTCACCATCTCCCACATCTCGCCTATAATACTCGGCGTCATCTATCACGGTTTCGGCTCTCACTCTTGCTCTGTCTGACCCATCGCTCGAATCCTAACCTTTACACTCCTGTCTCTCTCCTGGATTGGTCGGCCTATTGGTCGCACACACACAATGTGCTCATAGGCCCAACAATGTAATAAGTATGCACAATCCAGTGTAGTCCTATGATTTCACCTGCATGCCCATAAACCCCTGTATAGCTCCTGCAAGATATGCAGGTGCCCATGTGAAAGTAACGCTACCTTCTATCATCTCACGAATAATACACATCAATGATTTCAGAAATCTTCCCCCGTCCACTCTAGGTAATGCATAATACCCCACCGCTATCATTAATACCACTACCAACCTTGTTGCCTCAGGGTGTGCCGCAAACATTATACCATAAGTGAATGTCAAACCTCATTGTGTCAAATCTCATGTGGCTGGACCAAATACTACCGTTATCACTGCCCGCCACATTAGGCCCTACCTGATACACTGGTCTTCCTGTAATTGGGAGTCTCAAAATTTGAACACATCTTCTAACGTCACTGTCATCTCCCCTGTTGGCAGATAAAAGGTATTTTTTTCAGGATTCCATCTCTCAATCAGCGCCTGCAACATAGCATGATTGCGTGCGATCCGTGAATAATAGCGGATTCCGCTTAACCCCACATGGTTTATTAATGCCCACTCAGCTGGTGTTACATCCACTCGGACCCGTGACAACAAAGCTGGCACCCTATCATTCATCCTCAACCCTGCTTGTGCCTGCACACATTAAACCAACAAACAACAAATCAACAAATAACTTCCAACGTGTTTTTTATCGCAATCCACAAATTTACACAGTAACCGATATCGGTTATAGGCATACCGATAGGTTACGATAACCGGTTATTCCTAAACGATATCGGTCATCACTGATTCCAACCACCCCGCTCAAAAAAACACCACCTATGATAACTTCTGTGCTCGTTTTCCCCTCTTTGTACCTACGTACATATCTCCAACACTTGATTACTTACCCTACAACACTCACCCCATCCCAAACCTTTTGCCTATCACCTTTCTTTTTCATCTCTACCCACTTACCTTCCCACATCCTATTCACATGCATACAAAAATTTAACTCCAACCAAAAATCATATATACCTCCTGAGATGCAGCAGTTTGAGGTGGAACCTGTCTTCCCTCTCCTCTCTGCCCGCTGGATGCTTCTCCTTGTTCAGCCATGTTCACCACCCTCTTCACTATTACTTACCTTTATGCCTTCTTACTCCAAGCTCACGATCACTTTACTTGTCTCTTTCCTCCTTATCACTCAATTCTCCCATGCAACTACCCTGTATGGATGACAACAGCCTCGCATCCTCGTATTTAACATGTTGCATGGCTCTAAAAATAAGAATCTAAAATTACCTCCCACTTTTCTATTTTTAGAAAAGCTTGTTTTAACATAACCGATGTCGGTTATGTAACTGGTATCGGTCAATAGTGACCGACATCGGTTATCTAACCGATATCGGTCAACCTATACCTATTTTGATTATATCCAGGCCTTCTCTTTGTTTTTTTACAAAATTTTGGCGGCGCCCGCCTCTTTTCCCTGCATAATGACATCACTATCAACATCCATCATCATACTAAACATCAATATTTCAAAACATATGCATATCATTAAAACATCATCAACATCATTTATATATACATCACAAACATTCCACTACCATCGACAAAACACATAAAACATTATAATATATGCATCACATCCACAAATATACACACCATATGGATCAACCTCATCATCTATATATATCATCAAAATAGTGTTACAATATACAACTTGCCCTGCATGGGGCCTCTGTAATCCAAAATACAAAGTCGGCATGCAGGCCACTGTCTCTGTCAAAATCTCGACTCGGCTCACAGGCCGGCCTCTCATGTCAAAAATACACTCAGCTCACAGGCCGGTATGAACTATACAACATGTACTCAGCTCGCAGGTCGGTATATATAACAAGAAAGAATAAATCAATCCTATGAGGGCACGTAGGCCTCTATATACACACTCGGTTCGCAGACCGGTGTCTCTATCAACAAATCCTCTATCAAATCAACAAAACCCATCTCTGCTCATGGGGTGACTCAACTCTCTCCCCCTCCCTCAACTCATCTCTCTCGTGCCCCCAGTCTTTGGATCTCGCCTCCTACCCATCATTTGACCCCACTGGTTGTGGCTGCACTCCCACTGTGACTGTGACTCTAGGACATCTCGGCTCGTGAGCTACATATGGCCGATAGTCACCCCGGTACCATCTAGTATGTCCTGATAATATCGGGCCTCTCGCTCTTTGCCTCCATATATCGAGTCCGTGCCACCACCATGGCTGGTGGGGTGGTCCCCACTCCTAATATAACCTGGGCCTCCCCCTGCGCCTATACACCACGACCTCGCTTTGTACAGTGGGTGGCGGTGGAGCGCTGCCATCGAGCTCGAACAGGGACTCGTGCTCGTGCCTAAACAAGGATCTCGGCCCCTGAGGCTGCTGTGCATGCATGTACATGAGGTTGTACACTATGCTGTCCATCTCGGATCTATCCTCTCATTACCTCGCCACTCGCCTCGTAGCACTCCGATTTGTGCTCGTGCAGCAAGCTGCCCGCCCTAATAACTACACTAGCCATATGCTCGTAGGCCCAACAATGTAGCAAGAATGTTGAGCATATCCCGAATCGCCTCATACGGTGATAGCCCCAGAGCTCTCTATATAGTTACACCAAATACACCAGTGCCCATGCATAGCAGGTGTGCTCCTCCACCATCTCATGTAATACTCCCATCAGAGCCCGTGGGAAGTGACCTCCCTCTGAGTCCGGAGGGTGAAGTAGGTGATACCAATCATTATCGGCCACGACAAAGCCGTGTCTCCTATCGATGTGCGCGATACATATCGCCGTAGTAGATGCTCGCACTATGGTACGTAATCAATGGGGCTGCATCCCCGAATACCTGTAGGATGTTATCCATCATTGTCTCGACGTCCACCTAGAACACTACCTCACCTATGATCGGCAGTCTCAGGATGCGATACACATCCTCTAGTGTGACTATCATCTCTCCAGTCGGGAGATGGAAGACATTGGTTGTCGGATCCCATCTCTCGATGAGGGAAACCATCAGGCTGTGGTCCCTATCTACAGCCCTATATCTCTGGACTCCGCCAAGTCCAACCTCCCGCATGACGCCACTACGCCATGCCCCAGATCACGTGTGGCCGCATCCGCCCCAGTAGAGGTGGCATCCGATCCCGCATCGTCACCGTGTGGCGTGCTGCAAAACAACCCACTCCATCGGGCCTACCCTTACAACACAACTACCTTAACCCTCTATACTCACTCCCCACCCAATAAACCAATATCACTAGCCACTCTACCTTCTCCCCCTTCACCCCAAAACTCTATCCTACCCGCCTACAACAAATCAATACACCTACTTTCACAACCTTACCTCCTGCCCATGGTGACACCGTCGGTCCGACACACATGGCTCGACGCCAGTCTCAGAAACCACTATTCTATAGTTGTGACCGATGTCGGTCGCTTAGTGACCGACATCGGTCAGTGATTTTCAGTAGGATCGGAAAACGCCCCCAAATCCCCTTTTTTCTATTTTTAACCTATCTACCCAGCCCAATTGCCTAAAAACTTACCCACCCTGCCATGTTGACTTACCTAACATATCTACCCACTCCATTTTACGATTTACCTTCATTTATTCATTATTTTATCACATTTTAGATTCCTACCCCAAAACCCACATCCTAGCTAAATTCATCAACTTCACACAAATAGGGATTTAGAACCTACCGGTATGACTACACGTCGTCGTGGTGGGATAGGTGGTGGTGGTCCAGCTCCTCCAGCACCTCCTGCTCCTCCAGGTTGTGCCATAGCTCCAAATCTCCTCAGCAGGGTCCTCAACCAATCAAACTCGCCTCCTGATCGCTGGGGCCTACCAATAACTCACTCCTCCACTCAACTAGTGCCAACTCAGCCCACAAACTCAACAAAATCAATTCAAAACTCAGACAAGCAAAAGGTTGGCACTCAAATTGACAATGTGAAAATGACACGCCGTATTTTTCTTTTTATAGGTTTTGACCTATAACCGATATCGGTTAGAGCGCGCCCTAAAACACCGATATCGGTCTTCTAACCGATACCGGTCATAACTAACCGATATCGGTTACATGCCTAGTTTTTCCTAATTCCTGCCCTTATCCACCAATTTCCATTTCTCATCACATCACCTACCCCCGGCTTTGCTAAATAGCCTTATTTTGAATTCATGGGCCCAACCCAAGGCCGTAACCACTCAATTGGCCGACCCAAGGCCGCAACAAACCAATCGCCCGACCCCAAGGCCGCAACAAACCAATCGGCCCGACCCAAGGCCGCAACAAACCAACCGACCCAACCCAAGGCCGCAACCAATCACTTGGCCCGACCCAAGGCTGCCGCAACAAACCAATCGGCCCGACCCAAGGCCACAACAAACCAATCGGCCCGACCCAAGGCCGCAACAAACCAACCGGCCCGACCCAAGGCCGCAACCAATCACTTGGCCCGACCCAAGGCCGCACCCAATCACTTGGCCCGACCCAAGGCCACAACCAACCAATTGGCCTGACCCACGGCTCACACAATTAAGTACCTCAACCAAGGCCCACAAATCAAAACTTCTCTCCACCCATCATTTACCTGTTTGTTCAATCGAGCTCACCTGTTCGTGTTTTAGCACGACTAGGATACTTGACTTGTTCAGCCGACCAGCTTTGCCTAGACCAAGACCGTGACATTTACTTCAACCAAACCAACCATTTGGTACTGCTGAACATGCCTAAAACGTTCTGGTACCTTACCCGTTATATCCCCTGGAGCTACTTCCTATGCCTTGGATACTAGGATTATATCAACCTTATTTGGATAAACTATCGACCTTTGCCTATGAATTGCTTGTTTGCTCTTCAAATCGTGTACCCTGGTCACACTACTACATTTCAACGTGCGTCTGTTTCCTTGAACTTACCCCACCATCTTACCATCATCATTCACCCTTTATCAACCCTATCCCTGATTTCACATCGCCTCAATCTGTGATAGATTTGAGGGGGATTACCTATACCCTTAACTGGGGTAACCACTTCTTATTATTGTCAGTGCATCTTTACAAGGCAAGCTACACGACAATAAGGGGCAAATGTAGACACCAAATTTGGGTCTTACGATGCCCTGTACCCCGCATCTCGTCCCGCAACCTAACCCTACCTCACCACCTAAACCTTACACACCTAATGATTTATTAATTACCTTATAATTAATAAATCCACATCTCCAACCCCGCCACCTCATCTCGCCACCTCACCGTGACCTAGCCCTAACCCTAAACCAACCTAATTAAGACCTATGACTTGGTCCAGACCCACACCCATGACTCATTACCCCTCACCCGCACCAAAATGAGCCTAATAATGACTTGACCAAGCCCACAACTGATCCCTCGAGAGACAAGGAGGGAAAGATGGCTATTTTACTAAAAATAGCCACTTTGACCTAACCAACATCGGTTCCTACTCGATTGCCGTCGTTATGTAACCGCCATCAATTCCCTCATTAATGACCTCCCCAACCAAAAAGGGAGGATCCGGAATTCATTTGCAAGAAGAAAGTGGAGTGAAACAAGTAGAAGAGGTTGCGAGAAGAGGATCGAACCCAAGACTAGAATCGAGCAAATCGGATCATTTGTCACACACTCGTTCAAGCATTGGAAAATACCGAGGATAGCTTCATCACTCACTTTCCAATACCGGATCATCCTAACTAAGCTTTACTTGTCCGCCACCACATTCCTTGGACCTATATCTTCATCAGAACCAGTAAGTAGTATCTTGTAGTTCTTTGTTATCATTTTGCTTTAATTCATATTAAAAGGGGAACTGACCATCTTCAAAAGGAAGTCTCATATTTCCTGGGCCTAAGGTAGTTCCCTCACTTATTGTCTAACTAAGATCTGGTGGTCTTGTATTCTTACTTACAGGTAGTCCTTCCTAGACAAAAAGGAGTTCTTCACAATCGATCCGATCTCTCTGACTGCGTGCACACCTTCCCAACACTCAATGTATTCCTCCTACCCCTAACCCTTATTTGTTTCTCAAGAGAATGAAAGGATAGAAACAACTCTATTCCGTAACCAAATTCTATGCGAAACTCTTCACTTACCAATACAAGCTACGCAACAAAAAGGGGAAAATGTAGACACCAAATTTGGGTCACACTCCCCCTTCACCCCACATGTATATTAATTTAATTACCTACAATTAAATTAATGCCCATGCTCACAATATTCATTATTTAATTACCTTAATTGAACTAATTTCCACCTCACCTAGACACCTCACCCCACCACATCACCTAGACACCTCATCACAGACCTATTCTTAGCATGTTTCCTTTTAACTAGGACTCAATCTCCACTTACCATAACTAACTAAGACTTAGTCTAACCCTAACACTAAATGCCTATTCTTCCTCTAACCGCATGCACACTTACTTACGTGGAAAAATCCATTTTAATCCGTAACAACGGTAAAACTTAGCCAAAAGATAGCCAAGATCTGTTATTTTAGCAACCTAGGATATCTCACCTTAACCGACGCCGATCACCCTAAACCATCGTCGGTTACCATATATTCACTTTGGTAACCTTGTTCTAGAGGTTGGAAGAATTATTCAAGTTTTGGAGAAGAGAGATCTGCATGCAAGCACGCACCATAACACTCTGCACATCGAGACATCCTCGAATCACACCAAACACTGAATCACATTCACTCCAGGAGGTTGCTTTTAGGATATCAGATGGCTATCGACAATTATAGCTTCGAGTGGGGCTTTATAGACATACCTTATCATTTTTGTCTCTCTTTTAGGGTGGAATTTGTTCCCAATGGGTTTTTTCCTTTTACTCTATATTTGTGAGAGATACATTATACGTGGGTACCTCATCAGGCCTTGTTGTCGGAACCCACTTTCCTTTTTCACTGCCCACCTAAGTTGTGCTTTTGGGGGTGTTAGTGTAGGATTTATATTCCTTGTTTTATTTGTATTATCCTACTTGGAATATTCCACCTCACTTGGAGTTTCCCTACACTTATGGGATATGTTTTATTAGGTGTACACTTGACCATACTATTTCGCTTAGTGGTATTTACTACCCTTGCCACTTTTTTGTTGGTGGATATTTTGGGTATGGAGGTTACCATTATTCTAGGTAGAATTTTTCATGATTTTAGGAGGAGGTTACACATTCACATCCTAGATGTACATCTCTTTCATCATTTTATTTGATTGTATTGAGTTGGAGTTATTTCTACGTTATTGAAATTATCTCTCTTGTATTTTTGTAATTTGTAGTCATGTATGCGTTGTTTGTTTTGTCTTGGAATAATTCACATCTCACATTATTCACTGTGTATTCTTCAAACTAGCAGATATGTAACACTTCTATGATATGATTGCTAAAGGTGACATTTGAACAATACATGTAGTTAAGTATATATTTGAACATTAAGAGATGTATCTTTACAACACCATTGTATGGTACACTTTTGGGGCACATCATTTATAAGGAAGGACTATTGGTTGATCTAACAAAAGTAGCATCCATCTTGGGGTTGGAGGAGCCAACCAATCAAATAAAAGTGTGTGGATTTCTTGGGCATATGGGATACTACTAGAAATTCATTAGCCAAAATTTTCGCGCCACTAGAGAAGCTACTAAAGGCAAAGGGAAAGTTTTATTGGAAGGATGCGCGAAACAGACATTTGAGACATTAAAAGAGAGACTAACAACCGTGCCACATTTACGCTTCCCTTATTGGAATTTACCATTTCATGTCCATGTGGATGCTTTTGGAACAACAATTGGGGTGTTATAGCTTAACTAAGGAAGGTAATGTGGAACGTCATATCTCTGTTTTGTGAGCAGAAGTGACACCACCAACAAAATTATACAACCACGGGCGCGAAGCGTTGTCTATGGTGTACACTCTTCACGATTTTAGGCAATATTTATTGGCCACACCATTTGTCTTCTATAGTAATCATGTGCCACTTAGGTATATGGTAAATAAGCTAGTATTGTAAGGGATCATTTTTATTGAATCTTTTTATTTCAGAATTTGAGTTTTTCATCATAGTCAAGCTTGATAAAAGTAATTTATGACCGAGACCACTTGTCATGGATCAACTCTGCAAGGATGTATAGAGCATAGAGGACACTATGCCGATGCCAAACTATTTAGATTACGGTGCACACCAACTAACTTAGATAGCATTGCAATCTTATTGTGTATAGATGTTGTGCTCAAGAAATGAAAAAAACATTAGAGATGAAGAAGCTCTCCATTCACACCGCACCCTATCAATCGATAGGAGGAGACCGATATAAAATGGGTCGAGATGAAGTATTACACAGGTGTGTCTTAGAGCATGAGAATAAAGCCATCATGGAAGAAGTGTATGATGGGATTACTAGAGGACATTATGTAGGAGAAGCTACAATGTGCAAGATACTACTTGCAATATTATAGTGGGAGACACTATACAAGGATACCAAGGCCTTTTGTCAAAGCTTTTGATCATTGTCAAAGAATGGGAAAACCAAGACAACGTGATGAGATGCTACTATGACCCATAACAAGCGCAAAACCTTTTGAGAAGTGGATAATTGACTTTGTTGGCCCAATTACACCAATTGCACGAAATACAGCGTGTGATACATCATCACGTGCACATATTATTTAATAAGGTGGGTAGAAGCAGCTCCCATAAAGGATTGCACTACAACTACAACAATATTTTTATGGGAGAACATTATTATTATATATGGTTGTCCATTGAGCCTTACCAATGATAGGGGCACTCATTTCTTGAATGAAACAATTAGGATATTGTTAGCTGAGTTTATGGTAGCTCATCATAAAACTACCCCCTATCACCCACAAACCAATGGTACCTTTGCAAAAGCCTTCAAGAAGATCTTAGGACACACATTGACAAAAAATTGTGATGTAGGAAGAAAAGCTTGGAATGAAAAAGTCTCAGTTGTACTATGGGCATACCAAACCACTTATAAGAGGTTGAATAAGGCCACACCCTTTCACTCGGTGTTTGGTACGCAGAGGTAATTTCACATGTGGAATTCATGCTACTCTCCCCGCATATTACACGTACACGAGGACTTGGTAATGGGAAGGTAGTGGAGGAGTGTATTGAAAAATTAATGTAATTAGATGAACATTCACATGTGTGAGCTGATCTATTCTATTCTAGACTCGATGTATAGAGGACTTTGCACAAAATTTTAATGTGGGGTAAGCAAGTAAAGGTGAGAAAAGGAAAAAATGTAAAGATGCACGAAAGAATTATTCTTATGATTGGTTTGATAAGGCGTGAGTGTACTTGGGTTGGTGGAATGTTCATGTGAAAACTTAATGGATAGAAATACATGCATTAAAACACAAGAGAGGAAGCATGCGGTATAATGCAAGGAGGTAGCATGAAGGAAAACTACTTGGCAAGTGACCTTGAAATAAAAATAGGTGTAACAAGCTAAAAGGGGTTTGTAGCAGGCGGTAGTAGTGTACTTAGAAGGTTATGGATCACGCACACATAAAAGTTTATGGAAAAAGGATGGAAAATGCAAAAAAAGTGGGAATATAGAAAATATGTATTATAAATGAAAAATTGTAGTAGGTGAGTGCATTTAATGCAATCAAAAATTCCAAATCTATAAAAATTGGGTGAGTGAATTCATTCTTACATTGTGAATTAAGAATTGGTGCATGAAATAGCTCTTGGGAATCGGATAAAAGTGTAAACAAGTACAAAATAGAGTTGTAACAAAGGTGATTAAGTAGCAAACCTCCATAACATAACTAGAGCTCCATGTGTAAAGCGGAAGCTATGTGAAGTGGAAAGGTTTGGAGAAGGGTTATGAAGTTATGGTTATGACGATATTTTCAAGATGAAGGCACAAACTTGGTTTGCACAATCAAGCTAGGGCATGAAGTGGTTGACATGATTGAGAGTGGTCAATATGGTTGAAAATAAAATCAAACAAGTAAGACTTGGGGGTTTTCAACACTTAGGGCACAAATTTGCATGTTGGAATAAGTTGCAAGAGGTTTGAACAAAGAGAACAATGGTGCTAAGGAAGGTACCAAAGAGCAAGAAGAAAATAGAGGAAGCTCATGAATATTAGTACTCGAAGATGCAGTACCCTTAGGAGGTCATTATCGACAAACCACGGACCTCGTAAATTTGGAAGTGCAAGATTAGTGAGTATAACCACTACGCGCCATGCCATGAAGGAGACATCAAAAGGGATGTAGTAAAGGAGACATGACATTTAACCACTATAGGACAAATAATTCTTGATGACAAGGTGCAAAAAACCTTGGTGGTTGTCAAGGTGTTACAACTATTTGAGTCACCATTCTTTGGTAAGCCCACACGCCTATACCAATGGCTTATGTTTAGGGTTCATGAGGATTATTTCTACTTTTCTAACATAAGAATGCACATCACTTTGCACACTTTATTAACATTGTAACAAGACTACGTGATAGTGGTGTAGAGATTGTTTGGGACATACATGAGGAGGATGCGATAGAGAAGCCAATCGTGGAGTTACATTGCCAAAGGGGAGGTTGCACGTTCAACATAACTAATATTGCCAACCTAGGTACAAGAGTAGTCACGTGCTTGGTGAGCTATAAATTAGGTTCCCCCGAGAGATGGTTAGAAGTTAACAAAAAGTTATTGTTAGTGTGAAATCACAAAGACCCCAAATGAGCTCTAAAAATCTACTTTTCTAAGGCAAGGTCATTTGGTGTGATTTGCATAACATTGGATCATTCCCCAAGCTGTGGGACTTACAAATGGGAATGATCCTCTAGAGAAGGTTGGTTCCTCTTCCTAATCCTAGTACTAAAGTAATTTTAAGGAAGGAAATGCGACTATCTACTCCTAATCTAACAATTCCAAGGGACCAAGGAGAGAGAGCATAAAAATAAAGAAATCCTACACTACGAGAGGTGATAGACCGAGAAAAGGGAACTGCGATCACAAACCCAAGCGCCTAAAATGGAGAGAGGTGAGCAATGGATAAAATGGACGGATGCATCACCGACCAAGGATAAAAGTTCACATAGAGCACCATTTCAAACCCCTTAAACACAACTCCCAAAACCTGCAATGGACATCAGAGATATGCACAATATACCCTACAATGGTGAGAGGCAAGAAGAGACAACAAAATGAGAAAAGGATGGACAAAACACATCATGAAACATATTTTATTGCTCCAGGAGTTCACACAGTACACCATTAATGGGCAAGAGGCAAGAAAATGCCATTACAAAGCCAAGGGAGGAGGCTTAAACTCCACATTCGACCCTGGAGAAGAAAGAGAGGGGGGCAGGGAAGAAGAATGAACAACTTTACAATGAATCCTGCCCCATTTTTATAGATTCAATCAGAGAGAAGAAAGAGAGAGAGAGAAGTGGGAAAAGTAGGTCAAAACTCAACCACTGTTGTTAATGCTTCTAATAAAATTTGCCCCCAAATCCATCTTTATTACATGATTCCTTGATTCGGTGCCTTGAAAGAAGAGGAAACAGCGAAACAGATCAAATCCGATCTGGTTGTTGAGACAGATGGATCCTGCATTGAAGGCCTGAAGATGTTTCCTCCATTTTCCTTTACCTAACCTCCTCAAATTAAAGTCTCAGACCTCCATGGTGTAGGTGAGGTTGAGATCTTTCCAATGGTGTCAGATTTGCAATATTTCGAGCCCTGAGTCGAAAGATATGCCCCTTCGAAGTTTGTATTGGGTCCGTACGAATGGATGGGGAAAACAGTTTGAAAAATGGGCCCCCTTTTTGGTTTGGGACACATGGCAGCCGGATTAGAACAAAAAATCAGTCTTGCGGGTCCGCAATTTATCTTTTCCTTTGAACAAAAGGCAAATTTTCACTTTTGCCTTCGACTCCCCACCTTGGCTTTGACTTGGGTTCTTTCGTTGAATTTTTCTCTGACGGAGTTGCGGGCCATTTTGCAACTTTTACCCTTTTGTGATAACAAGGGGCAAAGAATCAACTTTTCCCCCGACGCCCCGCTTCCTCTGGGACAAGCATCAGTCTGGCGCTCATTTGGTCTTCCCCTTTTTGCTTGGTTCCTTGTGGCACGCCCTTCTTCTCTCGACCTGCATTCCATTATTGGGTCCTCCCTCGACCCTTTAAATAGATTTAAGATATGGAAACATTCAGAAGAACCGTTTCTTCTATTTCTTCTTGTGCAGGGTCGAATTTGACTTTCTCGGGCCTTTGTTTTCACTTTGCTTGGTTTTGGAAATCGAGCTCGTGGGTTTGAGTCGTTTCCCTCATAATTTCCTTATGTGCAGGAGTTCTCTTGACCAAATTTTCTTGGGGGGAAAATTTGGGATAACATTTACTTCACATCATGCCAAAGATGGTGCAAAGGATGAAGTATAACATAACATTATACATCACAAAAGTCATAATTGAGGAGGTAAAGACCCAACACGAGAAAAGCAAGAAGATAACTTGGGGATCGACTTTCTCCTTATAGTGTTTTGGGAGATAGGTGCATCGGATGGTCCGATGGAAATGAATGTGAACACCCTATGGAGAATTGGTTGCACAACCAAAAGGTTTTAAAAATATACATATTATGGAGGGGTGACTAATGTATATAAGTTGTGCTTGGACAAATGGTACATGAGACTGCATAAAAGCCTTTGAAAATGAATGGTGCATGCCTAGGGAGATACCAATAATATTGGAAGGACAAATAAACTTTGTCTTAATGAAACACTTCCACCTTAACAATTTTTTGTTGAATAATGGAGAAATAGGGCCATGGTGCAAACTATCATTTGCATTCACTAAAAATACTTCAAGAGCACGGTGAATAGAATTAAAGACGCATAACCACTAAAATTCAACATAGACAAGGTACATGGTGACTACCACACGTTGTGCAATACATGTGGGTACTATTCTAAGGCACCCTATGTAGAAATAATGGAATCTGATTTGATGGACTTCCATCCCATCATGACACTAATGGTGGGAAAAGAGGCATGTTGGGTGTATACTTACCTGAAGCCCAAACTCAAGGATGGAAAGGTTGTCGATGTGTGTAACAACAACCTTCCACCACCTTCATCAAATAAGACAACTATTGGAATTCTAAAGTGCAAGCACAAGCCCACCCCGAAGAGGAATATGAGATGGAGCTTGCGTTGGATCATAATGTACATAAAAGGATACAAAGGCAGCACCATTGGTGAAGCAAGCACTTTGTGCACATCAAATATATCTCTAATTAAAGAGGAATGAAGGCCTAGCCCAAAAAAGGAGGAGCAACCTCACATTATCCATGATCTAGACTAAGAGGAATATTTAGAGAAACATGTGTATAAAAAAGCGAGCAACATGAAGAGATAGAGTAGGATGAAGAGCAACAAGAAGAGGATTTCCGGAAGAAGAGCATGCACATATAAGAGGAGCACGAGGAAGAACATGAAGAGGTGCATGATGAAGAGGAGCAACATGAGCGGTGACTTAGGGAAGACCAAGGCATAGGTAACAAAATAGGTCATGCACAATATGATATTGCACATGAAATACCACACAAGTAGCGCGCGACATGAAGAAGGCCAATGAAGCCTCCATAGGTACCCCAGGATATGTCATATATATATATATGACAAATCTAAGCTTCTTAGGGCCATATTTCGAGTTCGGTGCCCCTCGACCGACTATTTTGTTAGGACATGTTTAATAAGGTTGATGCCCACCCGCGCACATGTAAGATGCTCTCCTTGCAATGCAAATGCACATGGGGAAACCAAAGTTCAAAGTGAATAAAGAGTCAATTTAGGAGCTAAATTTGAAAAAAAAACTAGGAACAATTTTCCCAATAATAGACTTGTTGGTGAAATAATTTGTTGGGTGGGAAAATTAGTGAACTCTCACCAACAGTGTGCGGGAATAAGTCCCTCTGTTTGAATGGGGCAGCTCCATTTATTGAAAACAGGAAATATTTACACTATTCTAATTACTTGAGGGTGATCTTTTGATTGCGAATCACATAGGAGTACTTCCCTACACCTATGGAAAAGTGCTTGTAGATTCTACAAGGAAGAAAAGTCTTGAAGGAGAGGTGTGAAGAGAATAATAAATGGGGTTTTGCACAATAAATATTAAAGTAGAGTTTATTGTCTCAAAACTAGAATATATCCATGAATTCAATGATAAGAAACCATTCACATAACATAAGGAACAAAACACAACAAGCACAAAATCTCAATGCATAATATTCAACAAGTACATGCTCATGGAGTATAGTTGAGATGGAGAGTAAACATATGAAAAGGAGTTAGAAGAATTTTGATCACTTGATACTAGAGATAATATGGGAAATGGAAAACAAGAATAAGCCTCCTTTGAAGTGAGGAGGCTCTCCCAATTTATAGTTTTACAATGAAACTCTTCATCTACCCCCACATGACTCTTCATGTTCTTATTCAACTTATGACTTTTCATTTTCCTAGAAGTGAGTAAATAAGTCCCCTTTTTATAAATCAAAAGGAACTTTTACAATGCAACATTATAAAGTCACTTAAATGAATAAGACAAAATACAATGATTGCTTACAATGAAGAATTAGAAAGGGGAGAGAAGAGGAGAAAGAATGAAGAGAGAAGAGAGAAAATGCTCCAAAGCATGGATGAAGATTCCTCCACCTCGATGAAGATCAACTCCGAAGATGTTGAAGATGACAACTTGACTCATGATGACCCTCCACTGTGATGCACTAATGAAGAGCTCTGATGAAGACATTTTAACACTTTTCCCTCTTTTGAAGACTCTTGAAATGATGAACCTCTACACACTTGCTTAGATACACCGAGAAGAGGAGTGATGAACACTTGAGAATTATGTCACCGAGAGCTTCAAGAAATAAATTCCCTCATTGATAAGATCCTTTTGATCCTCGAGACACTGTCACTCCTTTATGATCAATTGTTCACATGAAGAGAATTTTATGTATTTTTCTCATACAAACATTATCTTGTTTCTCGCCATCATGGGAAGCATTGATGATGAATAAAGCATCAAACCAAATATTTCTAATCCTAAAGGAAGAATAAAGGGACCCAAATCAATTCCATCCATCATTTTATCATGCACTCCATGTGAAATGAATTGAAATAGATCTCGGGACAAAATTGGCATTTTCCCATTTTCCCATTTTGGGAATGCGGGAATTGACTTGAAAATTGAGAGAGAAGCTCATATGAGTGTTGGGATCATTAGAGAATGTATGGAGGACTGATATGTGAAAATTTTGAGCTATTTTTATCCATTTAATATTTTGATCATATTCGTCATTATTATCCCATTTTAGCCAATTTTTGCTAGTCTTGCCAATTTTGGCAATTTTGAGTGTCTCGAACATGGGAATGAAATGAGTTATCTGAATTTGCATTTTTCTCATACTTGCTATTATTAGTAAGTGCTTAAATGAAGGCTTACTAAAAATATAAATTGGTCTTCCCAATGTCATATTCGAACAAAACCACTTGCAGAAGTTTTTGTTTTTCATTTTAGGCCTTTGCTCCAATTTTTGGAGGATTTCAATTGCAAATTTGTGTAGATCTAAAAATGAGTATTTTTGCTGAAAATTTCAAGGGGATGTAGAAAATATCAGGGTTCATTAATGGATGCATGTAAACATTCCCCTTAAAGGTGTTTTTGTAAGGAATCTACAGTTCAAATCTCATGGAAATCGGAGCAAGGGTTGAGGAGATATGAACAAAAGTGTGTTTTTGAGCATGAGGGATTTTGGGGCATTTTGGAAGCATGGAAGCAAGGATAATGTAATGGAAGAGTGAAAATGATAAAAAAATGAGTTAGAAATGAATAAGTGTTGGCTTTACACCTTACCTCACTCATAAACCTAGTTAACTCAACACTTGACTCACCGACTTAACCTAGATTAACCAAAGACTCGTGGGTGGAGTAAAAACTTTCTAAATGGGTTTTGAGTGTCACCATGTAACTTAACACATTTATTAAGGGACAAAGGGACATTAGGAGTGTGAAAAAGTTCCAAGGGTGAAGGAACATGAAAAGGGGGTCAAAACACATCAGTTGGTGAGTTGAAAACATAAGCCTAACATGTCAAGATGTGCACTTAAGTGACAAAAATTTCTCTCCTCGTGTGGTGGAACATTATAGTGTCCCACATTTACTCTTGGATTTGGAGACAAAGGGACATCACCCCCTCAAAAATGCGCCAAGAATCAGGTCATCGGAGAAGGGGGTAGGTGAGTTAGGTGAGTGTATGCCATTTTCTAACCACCACGTTGTTTTTTAAGTGACACAAACTTCCCATACACCATGGTGGTGATTATTTATGTCTTAAATGTCCCTTTTTAGTTTTGTTAAATAGAAAAAGGGAAATTAGGGGTATTTAAGTGTGAAAAATCCAAAAATAGATGTTTTCCTTCACCAAACACTGCCCAAAATAAACACTGAACACATTTTCTCACCATAGGAGCTATGAGTAGACTTTTCATGGAAAAAATTATATGGTTTTGACTCCAAAAGGGCTTATGAGATCATTCTAGCCATTCTTAGGAGCCTATTCTTCCTGAAATTTTAAATTTACCCCATTTTTAATTCTGCTCAATCTTGTGCACCGATGAAAGATACTTTGCCATCAAGTTTATGATGACCATAAGGAAACCCAACACATTGGGTGTGAATAGGGCCTCACATATGTCACTTTGGACTTTTAATCAGGTCTCAAATCTTATTATAACTCCCCAAAATTCCATTAAATCTTTACTAGAATCGAGGATCTTTACCTACACTACCAAGACAATACAAATCTGCTCCTCGAAAGACATTGAAACATTTTTATTATGAAGTAGGAATTACCATCTTTTTAAAAGTATGCGATTTATTTCAAACTCCATCGAGGCTCTTAAAACATTCAAAACAAGCCAACTAGCTTTTTCACTCGCTTTCATTTCCTTACACCATGCTACAACTAGCCCTGTTACATAACTTGTTCCTAAACCTATTTTTTCTTCCGAAATTTACTAAAATGCCTCAAACTATTGCATAAATCTATCACACACTTCTCAAGTACTTTAAATTTTCCCTAAACGTTCTCGGGGTGTTCACTGTGTAAAAATCCTGAAAATAGGCCTTTTTGGGCCTCCAGGAGCACTTGTCTTCTCATGGATCCATATAACTTCATGAATCAAATTTAATAAGATACCTGAAACCTGAAACACACTTGAAAATCACATCAATAAATTCATCATGTTCATAACGAGGGTAACATAATGATTGAGTTGGCAGAGGACAAGTTCACATTGACCGAGAGAAGGGTTTTTAGATGGGGCTTAAGTTATCATGGTTTTTTTTTTAGTTTTTCATGTTACAAATTTTACATAACAACAAGACTCTACTCAAATCTTAGATGAGAAAGAAAACTATGCTCTCATAAAGATGGTTTCCAAGGTAGGAAAGAGAAATATTGAAAAAGGTGCTGCAGAAAAAAGAGTGTAAAAGGACATGAAGAGAAAGAATTGGAAGAATGAGAAGCTAGCTAAGGAGCTAAACGATTCAAAGAAAAGGTTGGTAGATTTATACAACAAGGTGGCTGACACGGTAAATAATATTTTGTGTGCATGTCCAGGATATTGTAATGTAGGCCGACTCACCATAACACCGAGATGGAATATTTGGAAGAACTAGTACAACTAGTGCTAGTAAAAGTGAATAATGGGCGGGGACCTACAACAAGAGTTATCCGTGTAAATAAGGACAAGATGGAGAAAATTTTAGAAGAATACATAAAACTTAGTGCATAGATGAAAGAATCCACGTAGAAGGTGAGAAAATCTTTGCAAAGTGTCAGGATACTTCAATGATCTTAAATGTGCGCACTTCAAAGGATGATGCCAAATTGAAGAACTATAAGCCTCATTATTGACAAGCAAGACTACACGTGAGAGAATATTACAAGAAGTTGGAGAAAAGAAAGAGGTGATAAAGGCTAAGCGCGAGTGGATGGAAGAATGACTTTAAGAGATACAAACAATTGTGATGCAAAGGGTAGAAATCCCGGAGGGCATTGCCACTGAATGAGATGTTGTATTAAAAGAGTCAGTAGGAGAAAGCAAATGGATTAACTCTAGAAAAGATCCCAGATATTGTTGATTCAACACCGAGACAAGGTATACATTTGGCTCGGGGAATGGAGGTAGTTGGAGTAGAGCATCAACATAAAATATCTAGAACTTATGCCATCACCATGACTATAATTTTTGGTTACGTGCAAAGGAACAAGTATTCTTTATTCTTTGATATTCATTGGGGTATTACCTATATTCCTTTAGATATTATTTCATTCTTCTAGGATATACATCATTATTTGATTTGTTATATTTCCAAGGACGGAAAATATCCCTAGTGGGGGGTAATGTTGAACTGGGAAAAATGGCGAAGTATGAGCCACACACGAAGGTTCACACGATAACAAAAGGGATAAATATCACAAGTACAAAACAATGCGCGAAGTTGCGTGCATGGGTTGAAAAGAAAATGAAGCACAAAGGTCCACACACAGAGACAAAGTACAAGAGTTAGCCAAAATTCTGAATGGCCTAAAAATAGAGAAAAATAGAGATAGCGTGCTCAACAAGACAAGTCCGAAATAGACTCGAGAAAGATAAAACACCGCATTAGAGGATAAATCACATGTAAGATGAACATGGATTGTGCATGGATGGATCTAAATATAGGACACATGCATGAATAAAAGCAGGCTATTTATAGCACAAGGATCGAGCTGCCTAAGGATCAGATTGGAGGCCAAAGTGTGAGTTAAAGTAGCATGTAATCTATGTTTAGGGATTATCTATTGTTAGAAATAAAGCATGTAACGGTGAAGGACAAGTTCCCACCACTTATATATGTATCGCATCCATTGTAGAAAGTAGTAGTACGTGGTGCACGTAATGTAAGTATGTGCATTGTTGCTTAATGCAAGTATGTAATGTTCTATTAGAAGCTGTTTGTGTGTTTGTAATGGATAGCTTAGTATGGTTTGCCAAGGTAAGGCAAGATGAATGAGGTGTTATTGGCATTCAAATCTTGTTATTGATTATATATGTTATGGAATGAATGATCAAATCTCGTATTATTGTTTTCTTATTATAATTTATGTGATATTGTCTACTACTCTATGTTGCACAATGTTTTATGTTGACTATACATCTTGCATGATATAAACAAAGAGGGACTTAGTAGGTTGTGGGTGAGCACTTGGAAATCAGCCTGAGTGATGTGCCAACATGCTCAACTAAGTGGTGTTAAATTTTAAGACTACATATGCTATGGCCCTTCTCATCCGCTTTGGTACCTTTCCCTCCAATTAAATTTTTCTCAATTCAAGTTCCTTTAGGACAATTCTAATCAGCCTTATCGGAGCTATTTAAATCCGCAATGTATATATAAGCTAGTTATTCATTCATTATCAAGAAGGACATCATGCACACTTAGCACTCAAATATCCTAATGAACATATACTAAGAACAAGCACAAACAAAGCCATTCCAAGACTCCTTTGAGCTCCATATACTCTACATACTCATTCTACGATAGTCATCCACTCATATATACAAATACAAGGAACATATCATCATTCCAAGTCAAGCTAGGGAAAGATGCAATGATAACAATCTCATTGTTGCAAGATCATGGTTATCTATTTGGTTGCATACATTATAAATATCACATGTTAGGAAAGAACGACATGAGGTTTAATCCCTCTTTAGAGTAGTGGCAACATCGACAATGCACAGGGGTACCCACAACCCACCTAATGTTTGTTTTGCATGACTTCTTGGCTATTTAGGGTTTTGAAGGATTAATCAGTTGCACAACAAGCATCACACAATTTTAGAGGTCCAAATTCTAGACAAGATAAGATCAAAAGATAATACACATACCCAAAAAGTATTATGAGACGAGAATTTAAAGGAATAAGAGTGTACAAAAAGGGCCATTACAGGGATATGCTTTGTCCCGTGCCTTCTGTTTTGGTCTCAGTGCAATAGTTCAGACAAAAATTCAATAATGAGGCTCTATTTGATCATTTCTAGCCTATTTCACCATAAGACCAGTCCATATCGTCATCACACAAGGCATAATATTAGCTAGGTCATCTTCTCTCTCATTGCAAGTATTTTATCTATTGTTGTTTATCATTATTTATCATTGCTTAATGGTTATTAATGATATTACTAATTAACTTTAGAAACTAGTTGATTAGGATAATTTACCATTGATTACTACCTCATAAGTGATATTAACCAACGGGTTAAATCATTATCATAATTAAAAATATTGAAATATTTATTTTGAATTTGCATGGTTAGTGTTTATTAATTTATTCAAAGTAATCAACTCAGTAACATTCTTTAAAAATTTTCCTAATTCAATCTTTACATCTATTGAATTAGGATATGGCTAAAATGGAAACAAGTAAGGGTTTGACAAGTGTTCTTTCCTTACTTACTAATAGGTGTAAGAATGTTACATATAAAATATTCCAATTAAATTAATCCACACTAACCATACAATTTAGAATATAACTATTAATACAATAAACAATGATAGACTCGATGAAATGATTGATTAAAATAAGAGGAACAAGTACTTAGTTGATCAAAGAGGTAAATAAGTGATATGGGTGTACAAACTAGTTGAAACGACTAGTAAGAACCTAGAAGTGCTTCATTCATGAGATTGTGACTTCTAAATGCTCCTATATGAAACCATACAAATATTGTAGTACCCCTAAGTGCATACACCTCACCTTGTATATAGTTGTCTATTTTACCTTCTATCCCGCTTTGTCTTTGTGATTATGCCCATCCTTTGCATTTTTGCAAGCCCTTATGCATCTTCTTATCCGTGGATGTCATATTGCAAAAAACAATGAAATCTCAACTTGTAGGGATTATTAGCTATATACGCACTCTAAATTAGAAAAATTATATAAATATGAATCGTAGCATTTGGAATCTAGTTTCTAAAATACTAATTTTTTTTAAAACGGACAAGTTTAGCTATATTAAACACTTAAAATTATATGACTTAGTTTTTTTTTTTGAAAAAACTTATAAGATTGTAGTCCGTTTGCCCGCATTTTGGATGACCAAATCTTGTTATTTTTTTTTCCTTTGGTGAAACATTAGATGTAGTTGTCTATCTTGGGATGGATTTTATTTTGTATTTTTTTTAGCAATATTTTTTTTAATGATTTTTTCCGTGAAAGTGGTATGAAAATATTTAGAAAATGGAGCGCTTTCCGTTTGCCCGCCATAACTATATCAAAAAATATCGAAATCAAATATTTTTTTTTAACATGTATAGAATTTGTCCACGCTTGGGATGGTATAAGTTTTATCATATTTTGATAAGCGAAACAAAAGTTATAGTCTTAAACGTAGACATGAACATTCACGGGAAAAAATGTCTTAAAGACCTATTGTTAGTAAAAAATTATAAAATGATATTTATATTATTCTATTCACTTTAAAAACAATATTTCTATGAAGCTAAGAGTCTCCCCTACGTGATGGCACCATTTTTGTGAAATGTTTTCAGTTTTTTAGTATGGTTCAAGTCTTTGGAAGAGCAGATTTGAGGTTTTTTGACCTTTTACACTTCATAATGACCTTCCATAGCTTTGGTTGGGGAAAAATAGAGATTTTCCAAGGCTTAGGTTCGGCAGATAGATCCGCGATCACGGTTTATAAAGCGCGATCACAGTTTTTAAAAACTAAACCGCGAGCGTGCTTTATAAACCGCGATCGCGGTTTATAAAGCGTGCTCGCGGTTCATAAATCATATTTACACACATCCCAATGTCTGAATTACCATGTGATTTTTACTCTCTGACCTTACCGTATGAATTATTGTGAAATTCTGTCTTTTTTTGCACGTTTTTCTTATCACCGGAAGCAAAACATCATGGGAGACAAAAACGAAGTCAAAAAAGGAAGTCATTAAGTAAAAAACACCAAACGAATTAGAGGCCAACAAAATTCAAAATGTTGAGTGAATGCGGAAACTTCGTGAATCTAGAAGAGGTTCATCTTCAATCCCAACTATTGTAAGCAATGAAGAACTAGGTAATGTTTCTACTGTCAATGTTGAAGTTGAATTAAATACTCATGATGAAGAAGTTTTTACTGTCAATGTTGAAGAAGAATTAAATACTCATGATGTAGCAAATGTTGAAATTGAAGGAGACAATGAAAATGTGAATAAGGAAATTCATGTTGAAACTATAGACAAGCAAAATTTGACAAAAACACCTCCTAGGATTTTACGTAAGAAACCTAATTTTTTATTGAAATTGATGAAAACATTTTGAAACCAATGTCTACAAACTTTCTGAACGACAAATCAGAAGAAAAGCCACTAAAATTTGGGATAATCATTTTGAAATTTTAAATGATTCCCAAAGATGTCAGTTGTTGGTTAGTTTGATGAAATTGATTAAAATGAGACCTACATTAAACACTTTAGGATTGACAACATCTAATATACGTGGTCAAACCTCTACAATTGTTGAAAACCTTCATGATGCATATCACATTGTTGGTGTCAAGAGACGCACTAGGGATAGTAATATTGTGCATCGTGTACTTGCTACTAGTGTTGTAAGTGAATCAATAAAAAACAACGTTTGATTACGCAAACAAGTCAAATGTTGCAAGTTAATCGAAAAACTCTAATGAAAGCAATTGAAAGACGTAATATCCTTCAATCACTCAATAATGTCGATTTTTGGGCATTTTCTGCTAGAGCACTGCGTAAGGACAAAAATAATTCTGATGCTATAAGAGAAGTTGTTATTAAATTTTGGCATGATAACACTAGAGTTTCACCTAATACAAGAGATGTTATAAAACGAGAGAGTTGGTTCTACTAATCGTGAACCACATCCAAAGCATTTCTTAGATATGACTCAAACTCAATTTTTTCGTAAGTTTGAACAAGAGAATCTGGAAATTAAAATTAGTCAACGTTTTTTTGAAATGTTGAAACCATTCTATGTGAAAATAAACCATGCTCGCACCACTTGTTGTTGTAGGCAACATGTTGAATTTGCGATGCATTATGCTAAATTTTTACGTATTCATTCTAATTTTCATTCTGAAACTATGTTATCTGAATGTGGTGTTCAAGTTCCACCAATATCTTCCAGGGATTTCATTCCTACTATATTTTGTGAAAAAGAAGTTGGACAATTTTTTTATAGTCAGGATTGTTTAGATGGAAGTTGTAGTACATGCGGCGGATTACCTAAATTGGAAAGTTGCATCCATGAGCAAATTGAAGGTACAATAGGACATAATTTAGTTGAGTTTGATAAATATAAATTAGTTGCATACCAGTTGAAAGATGGAAAAGAGTCGAAACGGTGTGAGCTAGTTACAGAACAAATGCCCATTTTTCAATTTATGAGAAAATTTAAGGATGAAATTGTTTATGAGTATGCGAGGCATACACATAGAGCTCGATGGTTGGATGAACAATTCAAGCTATGCAAAGACACATTTCCTATTGGTACTATTGTTTCAGTGGTCGATTTTGCAGAGAATTACACATTGCAACCACAAATGGAGGTTCAATCGCAATATTACAACTCAGTACAAGTTGCCATTTTTGTGCATATAGCATTTCTACATTCTCCTAACAGTACAGAGAATGATTGAATTTTTTTAAGAGAGTACCACTTTTATATCAGTGATGATCGTACTCATTCTACTGAATTTGTGCAAGGGTGTTTCCAGTTATTTTATGGAAACTTGTCTGATAGGGACATCCACTTCAAACAACATTATATATGGTCAGATAATTACACGTCTCAGTTTAAGAATGCACGAATGTTTTATTGGATGAGCAGAATGCACGTCAAGATGGGTGTGCAACATATTTAGAGTTTCACTGAGGCTGGACATGGAAAAGGAGAGCATGACGGTGCAGGGGCATGTGTGAAAAGAGCTCTTGCAAGAGAAGAGTTGAAGTACAAAGATGGTGCTAAATTAAAAGATGCAAAGAGCATAGTGGAATGGTGTACTGACAACATGGCCCGAGGTTCTCAAGAAAATTCCACAGTTCATGAGATATTTTGGTTGATAGAGGAACAACATATTGCTAACTACGAGGATTGTATGACACTCACTAGGTCTAGTGATATGCACTCATTTTGTAGCTCAGACACTACTTCGTGGGCCGTATGGACAAGAAAGTTGACATGTTTTTGTGCATCTTGTATCGAATTTGTCACTGCTGAGTGTGATTCACAAGAATGGGTGGAAGGATGGATTTGTAGGCCTCTAACTCCGCTTCCTAGTTATCAACCTCCACAAGCATTACGACTTGTTTCTCCAGATGAAGTTACAACATCCAAGGACTTTGACGAAATTTTGATTTTGGTGCGACAAGGTATTTATGGTTATTTATTTAATTTTTGTATTGAGAACTATGTCCATTGAAATTTTAATATGTAATTTAAATTTGAGTTGTTCAACCTTGGTTATTTTTTTGTAGGACATGTGTTTGCAGTAATTGCGATAGAAGACAATGAAGAAGGAACAAACTATTTCTTATGTCGTTGCATCGAGGAAAGAAAGAAGTTGACTTCTCCTATTATAGATGGCAAAGATATTGAGTATCCTACAGGGTCAGTGGTAGTTACTGAGAACTTGGCTTCGACGGTATCCATTAAAAACTCCTCTGTTTGGGTGTTTGAAGACTTTGAGACACACAGGAAAATACTCTTATATTCACATCTAGTTCTAGCAACAAATATTCAGCTGTATAGATATCGAGGAAGGCCTAATAACAAGGTTCTTTGGAAGGTTCGAGAGTCAGATCATGAAGCAATCTTGTCTGCTATTCAGAGTAGATCCGATCCTGATGGTTCATTGGAATGAATTTACAATGCTTGAATGTCTGGTATATATAATTTCTTTTCAATATATATATATATATTTTTTAGTTTAAAGATCTAGATTTAAGTTTGAATATATTTTATTTTAAATTTGTGTATTTTGTACATATATAGATCTAGTATATGGTTTTGATTTGAAACTTAAATTTCTTTGACTAACACTTTTATGTTTAGGTTAGTGGTGCCAGAAAAGCTTCCACCTTCACGTGGTTGGCACTGTTAGTAGAGAATTTTAAATTCTTGAAGCTAAGAGAAGCTTTCATTGTTTGAAAAAGTTGTAAATTTTGAAAAAATTGTAAATTTTGAAAAAGTTGTAAATTTTGAAAATGTTGTAAATTTTGAAAACGTTGTAAATTTTAAAAAAAGCTTTTTGAAAAGTTGTAAATTTTGAAAATATTGTAAATTTTGAAAAAGTTGTAAATTTTGAAAAAGTTGTAAATTTTGAAAATGTTGTAAATTTTGAAAACGACTCCTCCCCAAGTGTTTACAAGACCATACCTACGCGTGTGCACCGAAATGAGAAGGAAAAAACTGAGAAAGACTATTGTAGAGGGTCTCTACGCCGAGGTGTCGGATCAGACGAGGCCTCTCTAGGTGCCACGGAGTCCGAGTAGTCACCCGTCGAAGTTGAATGATATTTTGGTCTCAGGGAGCTCTTAAGGGACTATGCCCAAAAGTACCCTTTCACTAGCAACGACCCTTTCACGCACCGAAACACCACCTCCTCTACCATTCACCTAGCCACCTGGATGTCGGTGCAGTCGGTTCGGTGCCACGACCCACCGTTTGAAAAATATAGTGTTTGACAACCAATCACTGGCTCTAACTGCACTATTTCACGCGTTTGCAAACAATAGGGCAGCGAGAGCACCGAAATGAGAAGGAAAAAACTGAGAGAGGCTATTGTAGAGGGTCCCTATGTCGAGGTGTCGGATTAGACGAGGCCTCTCTAGGTGTCACGGAGTTCGAGTAGTCACCCGTCGAAGTTGAATGATATTTTGGTCTCAGGGCTCTTAAGGGACTACGCGCGAACGATGTAGTCCGAAGCAACAATCCTTTCGCACCGAAACACCACCTCCTCTAGCATTCACCTAGCCACCCGGGCGTGCTGGTGCAATCGGTTTGGTGCCACGATCCACCGTTTGTAAAATATAGCGTTTGACAACCTTACACTGGCTCCAACTGCACTATTTCACGCGTTTGCAAACAATAGGACAGCGAGAGCACCGAAATGAGAAGGAAAAAACCGAGAGAGGCTATTGTAGAGGGTCCCTACACCAAGGTTTTGGATTAGACGAGGCCTCTCTAGGTGCCACGGAGTCTGAGTAGTCACCCGTCAAAGTTGAACGATATTTTGGTCTCAGGGCTCTTAAGGGACTACGCCCGAACGAAGTAGCCCTGAAGCAACGACCCTTTTGCGCATCAAAACACCACCTCCTCTAATGTTCACTGGCCACTCGACGTGCCAAGCACGATCGGTTTGGTGCCACGACCCACCGTTTGCAAAATATAGCATATGACAACCTTACACTGGCTCCAACTACACTATTTCATATGTTTACAAACAATGTAGGACAGCGAGAGCACCTTTGAAATGAGAAGGAAAAAAGCTGAGAGAGGCTATTGTAGGGTCTCTACGCCGAGGTTTTGATTAGACAAGGCCTCTCTAGGTGCCATGGAGTCCGATTAGTCACCTATCGAAGTTGAACGATATTTTGGTCTCAGGGCTCTTAAGGGACTACGCCCGAATGAAGTAGCCCGGAAGCAACGACCCTTTTGCGCACCGAAACACCACCTCCTCTAGCGTTCACTTGGCCACCCAAATGTGCCGACACATTCGGTTCAGTGCCACGACCCACCGTTTGCAAAATATAGCGTTTGACAACCTTACACTGGCTCCAACTGCACTATTTCACGCGTTTGCAAACAGTAGGACAACGAGAGCACCGAAATGAGAAGGAAAAAAATTGAGAGAGGCTATTGTAGAGGGTCCCTACGCCGAGGTGTCGGATCAGACGAGGCCTCTCTAGGTGCCATGGAGTCCAGTAGTCACCCGTCGAAGTTGAACGATATTTTGGTCTTAGGGCTCTTAAGGGACTACGCCCGAATGAAGTAGCCGAAGCAATGACCCTTTCGCACACCGAAACACCACCTCCTCTAGCGTTCACCTAGCCACTCGGACATGCTGGCATAGTCGGTTTGGTGCCATGACCCACCGTTTGTAAAATATAACATTTGACAACCTTACACTAGCTCCAACTGCACTATTTCACGCGTTTGCAAACAATAGGACAATGAGAGCACCAAAATGAGAAGGAAAAAACCGAGAGAGGCTATTGTAGAGGGTCCATACGCCGAGGTTTTAGATTAGATGAGGCCTCTCTAGGTTCTACGGAGTCTGGGTAGTCACCCGTCGAAGTTGAACGATATTTTGGTCTCAGGGCTCTTAAGGGACTACGCCCAAACGAAGTAGCCGGAAGCAACGACCCTTTCGCGCACCAAAACACCACCTCCTCTAGCATTCACCTGCCACCTGAAGATGTCCGGCATAGTTGGTTCGGTGCCACGACCCACCATTTGCAAAATATAGCGTTTGACAACCTTACACTAGCTCCAACTGCACTATTTCACGCGTTTGCAAACAGTAGGACAGTGAGAGAAATGAAATGAGAAGGAAAAAACTAAGAGAGGCTATTGTAGAGGGTCCCTACGCTGAGGTGTTGGATTAGACGAGGCCTCTCTAGTTGCCATGGAGTCCGAGTGATGCCAAAAATCACAAAAATGATGTCTAAACGAGATGAACCCAACTTAAAGGTAAATCCTTTTAATTCAACATACCCATTCAGTCGAAAATATTTAGAAACCCTCTTCTCACAAGTCAAAGACACAGAACCTTTGGTTGGTCATAGTGGAGAAGAATCTAATTCATACGAAGACCAAAACTTGAATTAGATCTATCTTTCTTTCATGAGCTCCTTTACTACAATAGAGACCTTCTAGGTTACTTGAATAGGAATACCATAAGTCCACCATTATGCACATAAATGTACAACTTGTTATGTTGTCTTGTTCAAATTAGAAGCAAATTTATATTTAAAAAGACTATGCCTCAAACTTTTTGCTTAGACTCATTAAAGCCAGCACATGCAACACATTTCTATTAGTCTCGCCATTTTTCTTTCAAAGTGTATAATTAATGCTATGAATTAATGCAAAGTATTAACCATCCCTCCAAGATTGAATAATCCATCCAAAATATCATAATTTGAATCCAAATAGGATCATGTCTTATATTTTGGATGAATAAGGTATGTTGATAGTTTGCAGCTGAATGTAAGCACATTCAAACTTTCCATATGCACCGAAATAGCTAAATATACACTTTATATGTCAACTGAATAAACCCTGGATCTTAAATGGTTGAAAATAAACTAGAAATTCCTCTTCCTTGTACACTGAAATGACTGAAAATAAAATAAATATGCTTATGTTTATATGTAAATGAACACATTTGCAAGCAATAATAGGATTACAAACATATCTTAAGTCTACATTGAGTTATTGATGTGCATATATTCTTATTTAGCCTTCCAATCACCACGAGCTCTATTATTTCTAGTCCACATTGAGTTATTGCTAAGCATGTTCTTAAATTTAACCTTCCATTCACCATGATCTCAACTAGAATATTGTAGTAAATGTCATAAAACATGGTGTTTTCATGCATGCACATTGAACTATTACATACAAGTTTAGAGTAGAATGATTGAGCTTACATAACATACAATGATCTAATTTTTTCATCTTCTACTATGCATTCACACATTCAATATACACATTTAAATATATTGTTTTATGTTTTGAAATACGCATTTGGTCATCAGGTGAGATTTGATTTTAGAGCCTTTTTATTTAACTGTCTATGGTTTTCATGCAACAATTACATAAGCACTTGTAATAATAAGAATGCATGTTAATTTATTATATTTACTGATTTTCTATATACACTTATCTATATCACCCACAAAGGAAAAAATGATTCAACACTTGAGTTGCATTCAATGAAGAATACGCTAACCACTTTACAAGAAAGAAATGTAGGACACAATAGAAAATATCTATACAAAAAGCTATTTCCTTACCCATTTGATAAATCACCATCAAGCTCATATAAGAAAATATTATATAAAACACAAGTATGAGTTAAGGGGTGTCGACAAACATAGATCTCAGACACCTTCAAGAAATTAGTACACACCTTGACGAGCCAACGATCATATCTCTTTTCATCAAAATCCAATCCCACGCAATAACCAAGAGAAAAAGTTACCCTTATACATAGAGCTCATTGTTTAACTCATCGTCAGATCAAAATAGTGCTTGTAAGAAAAACAAACATAAGTCTCATAGTGAAATCCTCTTTGAGTCATTAGTAAACAAACAAGACAAAGAACATATATAGAAAAATAATAGATAAATCTTGGAGCTTCACTTTCAACAAAAGAAAAAAATGTTTTCATAGCATTATTATGAGAATATGAATATTAATGTTTTCCATTAGATGCTAAACCCATAAAGCAGAAGTTAAGAAATATGCATCCCAACGTTACACTGCTTGTTAAAGAAGAACTGAAAAAGTCATAAATATGAAAACCAACACACATGGATATATATATAAGAATCAAACAAAGTGTGCTCCATACGCACGTCTCTGAAAATATATATGTATAAGTTCATAATGTATGTGTACATCTCGAACTAAGCACGTGTCATAATGTACATATGGGACCACATGCGGTCGCAAAAGGCTATATATATACAATGGACTATGAATCTACTCATGACCACATATGTACATCCAGGTGGACTATAAATCTACTCATGAAACATCTTCCCTCTCTTCGCCCTGCTAGAAGTAGCACGTCCACGACTTGGGGATGTAGTGGAGGGAGATGCCACTACGGATTTCATCCGTGTGGTCCTAGGTGTCTCTAAGCATGCCTGCAACCTAACTTGCACATTCATAAACAACAAGTTTTTAACACCCAAAATTTTAAAATACATTCAAAATTTAGAAACTTGTACAATTTAGTTAAAATGCATGTGAAATCTTACCACAATGTCATGATCCCTATCAATTTGTTGTTGACGCGTCGCAAGGACAACAATAGACTCACGAGGGGTAAGCTACATACAAATAATTAATTTTCAAATTAAATATTTCACATATACCTACAAAATTTGATATTGTAGATTTAAGTTTAATAAGAAATAATGAACCTCCAAAATTTAACAAATTTAAAAAATTGTACCTCAGTTAGTGGATCTGCAGATGCTATGGCAGTATCTACAGCAACCTCCACAGTCTGCATATATGGAGGAGTCTCTCTAGCAGTCATAAGCTATACAAAAAACATGTACAAATCAATATTAAAATCTACATGACAGAGGTCCAAAGCATGTAATCCACGTGAACTTCCAGTAATTAGAAACAAAGTGTAAAGAGATTTACTAACCTGCGTAAAACTCATGTGAGGCGTGCCAGTAGCCTCAGTTCCCTGAGCAGATGATGACCCGCCAGGCTCCTGTGTATAAAAGAGAAAAATATTAATACATGTACAACATACACGTGAAACATTATAATAATAATCTAGTGCAATCAAATGAAATTAAAAATTTGTAAGTTTGTACAACTTGAAACTTACGTTTGAAACATGCCCAGCCACAATAGCCAACATGTCGATGCCGATGTTTCCTTCACCGACTCTTGCTATTTAAAATAAAATAAAAAATTAGTTTTTTACATGTATGTACATGACGTACAATCAAATATATATATAATATCTCAAACATGTGAATTAAACTATTGTATATATATATATATATATATATATATTTAAATTTATTTGAAATTTACCTGTGAAAGACCAATATCAGTGGCACCAGTTCCAAAAACATTCCCCAACATCTCATCTATAGAAAAGAAATCATGTGAACCAAAAAATGATGTCTCGCATGCAGTGCATACGGCACCACATGATCCATAGTGGTGTGGTGCACTAGAACTGGCGCCTCCACCAACATCACCAGATGCAATCGGTCACTGTGCTGGGTGAGAGTGTCAGTGAGCTCCCTCAATGCATGCAATGTATCAATCTCCATAACCTCCTTCACTGTAGGAGGGATAACTAAAGGTGGTGGGGGTTTTGGGGCATGGGGGATCCTAGGTTGACCTACGCGCACTGCACCGGTGCCTCTGTGCGAGCCACCTCCTCGACCAAAAAAGTCAGAAAAGTCAAAATAATTCGGGACCTCATTGAGCACGAACTCGCAATATAATTTCTTCAAAAAATAAAGAGGAACCTCATTGTTGTTGCATGGTGGATAATAAAAACCATCCACCATCGGTCCCAAAAATTGTTTTTGATTATGTCATCATGACACCAATGGATTGGGAACCGTTTGCGAGTAATAAGCTAGGGGGGGGCATTGGTTATACGGTCGGTAAATAATGCACAAATGAGGTCTTTTCCAATTTTTTTCTTTGACGACCGCATGGGATAGTTTATCCGCATACCACCGCCTACTGATCACTTCTAAAGGTGTTCCATCTATGTATTTGGTTGGTTGCGGAGACTGACTTCGCCAATCAATGTTTGCGATGTATTGCTAAAGTCATGCGGGATGGATTTGTAGCATGGTTTTGTCTTATAGTTTGAATTAGGTTCTCAATGACAATTTTATTTTCTCGATTCTTCCAATGATATTATCTTGCGTTCCTGTTGGCTCAGTGGGGACAGAAGGAGCCACAGGAGGCGGATCTATGTTTGGAGGAGGGTTTTGAGGAATGTTCGGAGGGTTTTGAGGAATGTTTGGTGGGTTTTGAGGAATGTTTTGATGGTTTACATGATTTTGAGCTTGCCGACCAACTGATAAAACAAGAAAATTGTATACATAAACAAACATTTCAAAAAACCCATGAAAATGCAAAAAAAAAAACCTAAAATGCAAAAAAAAACCTAAAATGCAAAAAAATGATTACAATCGGGGACTTACCTCCTCGTCTTGGTGGCATGGTTGAATCTATCACTATCCAGAAGTCCGATGAGCAATTTTGAGGTGGTATTGAAAGCGTGAGTGAAAAATGTTTAGGAAAAATCACGGTTTGAAATGAAAAATGAGGAAAATAAGGAGTCGCAGGACTGCTAAATTTTGTCTCAGAGTTCCGCGATCGTAGTTTATAACCGCGCTCGCGGTTTTAGGTTTGGTAATTACCGAACCTAGAATTCAGGAACCGCGATCACGGTTCCTTTATTTCGGGTTTTTATGTCCACGAAATTGTCCACCAACTTCGTGCACTTACCCCATCCTCGCATACTTATTACCCTCTTCCATAAATAGTTATGATCAAATTTTTCTTATGACCCTTCATTTATTCTTATCATGTCATGTTGCAACCCATAGAAAATTGCCCAATACCACATGAAGTCAGTAAAATCTTGTTCGAACCCATGTTGTTTTTTCTAGCCTTAGAGCACAATTCAAAGTCACATAATACTAGTTGTAGCCATGAGGGTCTTCCTCAGAACACATTATCATGTGAAACATGCACCATTATTCCTATGCCACAAAACACTACCTTTTTCTATAATGTTCCTTCTCGACATTCTAATGGTTATGGTGACCTATAGTTTTTTGTTTATGTCTCATCCTTGATGTGATGACACCTATTCTATACTCTTCTCCTTGTTCGATGACCTGTAGAGAACTCCTTCAACTCACAATGCCTTCTCCATGTTGCCATGTTTTTAAACTTGTTTGTGCACTTCTTCTATATCGTAGACCATTGTCGGACCACATTGATGTCCCAAGTAATCGTATGTCACAGAACACCACGATGATCATGGAGCTCAAATTTTCACCTTGAGTAGTTGCATAACTTAATGCCCAACCTATTGTGATGTGGGTGGGGCGACAATACAAATTTTAAGGACAAAGGACATTTGTAGCTACTTTTTCCCTTAAAATACATTATCCACTATCAAGACATCCAATTTCCCCTCAAAATTAGATTTTGATGTCATTTCAAATCTTAGATTTTCTATAAGCAAGGGATGATCTACCATTATTCTCTCACATCACCTTTGGATCATATTTAAAATATTCTCCCTCAAAATTTCTGAGAGAGAGAGAGAGAGAGAGAGAGAGAGAGAGAGAGAGAGAGAGAGAGAGAGAGAGAGAGAGTTCTATTATAAGGGATTTTTTCCGTTTAGCTTTTGGGGTTTTAACTTTTAGCATTTTCTTCTCCTCCTCTCTAGAATTCACTTGAATTCTCATCTTTTATGTATGATGTTTTAACCTCTATAATAATTAATGTAATACATACATGGTCGTTTTTACAATCTAATACAGTTGTGTATATTTGAGCAATGGTTAAGTTTTTGTGGCTTATATCTTCTCTACTCTTTTCTCTCGTTTCTCTAATCTCTAGAAGATCATCCTTACCTACTATTAAGTTGTGATATGTGTACGTGGACTATACTTGCATTTATCTAATATATCGTGTTATCCTCAAACACATAGTGGAAGAAGGATCTTTATTTCACTCTTGATGCATCACTCCTTTTTAAAAAAAAAAATCCCTTCTCCCTTTTCGCAACAATGATTAGATTAAATAGTTAGAAATAGTGTTAGGGGTAAAAATAGTTGAGAACTAACTCCCTTTGGATGTTTGCTTCAAGTAACAAATCCCACACTTGAGAAGAAATCCATGTGTTGTTAGCGAAGCAGTCTTCACAAGCATACACTTTCAACCTCTAACACAAACTCTGAAGATTGTAGTAAAAGTAAAGCCTTCTTGATCTACGTTTCCTATGTTGATTGTCTCTTTTGGTAATGCCAACCCTTGTGATTTATGGACTGCTAAAACCAATACCATTTAAATTGAAACTACCTTGGATTCTCATGAGAAATAGGTGAGATTGGAACATGATATGTATACTAACATTCTATGTTTTGGTGTCGATGTATTTATTCAAGTTCACAACCACAAATGCGGTAAATTCAATGGGTTTTATGCCAACTTTATAAATAATGGAAATATTTTTTCCAATTGCACCATTCACAAGCCTTGCTTCCACCTACATATCGGGTAGTAAGTGTAAACATTTGTCCTCGTAAGGAAGATTTTTTCCCTATAATTAGTCATCATCGGGGCGATTGAGGTATTCCCCTTGTTCTCTTAGTAGTGCTACATGCAATGGACACTTTTATCGACCTCAACATTTCTAGATTTTGGAGCTCCACCAAATTGTTTTTAAATACAAATGTGTTGAGGAATGAAAAGAGGATATTTCTTCAGAGACAATGAAGTATATGTTAGGGACATAAGGAGCTTCCAATCCTCAATATGTATGTATCTATGAATGTTGAAGTTGTAGGAGTAGTTGCATTTTGGGAGACATGACACAAAACCTTCTTTCCAACATTCAACAAAGCAAACAAATGGCTACAAATTACGAGTGAAAGTTTATATGACATATGGTAAGCCTTGATCATCATTGTCATGCTCAACAACACAATATGTTAAACACTTCTTAAAAGCAATATAGGAGGGATCGTGTGAATTTGCGCCATATTAAATTCTTGTTAGCATGTGGTGATAATCATGTTGGAATGCTCCTACTCTTTAGATGCATATTTTGTAATATATTTTAGAAATGCATGATGAGAGAGAACATGCGACATTCAACATTAACTCTCAAAATAAAAAGCATGTTAGGGTTGTGGATGTTCAATTTGTCATCATTATGAGAGGGAAAGTATTTTTTTCTTGTCATTTTCAAGAAACATCAAGATTAGGCTGCAATTCCCAAGGGACATCAAGGGATGTCCCTTTCCTCTACTGCATACATGTATCTTCACTAGATTTAGTGTGTCTTTTAACACAATTAAAAAGCTCTACGTAGTCCCGTAGAGGGTTGCTCACAACTATTCCAAACATTGCTAACAAACAAGGGTCATTGAGGATGGAACAATGAACATTCTAGTATTTTCGGGGCCTTCTTATAGATTCCAAGCTAAAACATATTTGTCAAAGTACTCCTTTGTTGCTTTGCACGACATTTTGATTTGGCTAATCCAATGTCTCAATGTTGAATGTATTCACTAACCATAAGAAACCATGAACATGGGTGAAACCTCTACGTTGCCATTCTTACCTAGGATAGATAGAGAATGCGTGTTAGAATTAAGAGAGACACACTGGTAGACAAAGAAAGAGGAAGAGGAAAGACAAATCGATGCATACCTATACCAATGGTCATTTCCCTACAACTTCTTTTCAAACACTTTTTCGCATAAGATTGTGAATCCGTGATGCATGTAGATAGATGCACAACGAGGATTACTTATAAGATTACGGAACCTCCAAATATGCACTTCATGTGCATGGGGGAGCATGCCTAACATAACATTGTGTAAGTCAAACGATTTTATGACAAAAACATTGAATGCAAGAAAAATCTAATCCCTCATGGATTAGTAGTTTGAAAGTATAATTGAGGCCGCTCCCATAACAACATTCCACTTGACTCCATCAATGTAACCAAGAGAAGAGGAGAAGAAATGCCCCACATAAATTAGATGAATCGTCCACAAATAGAGAAGCAGACAAAAACCAAAACCAGCAATTAAACGTCTAATAAAGATAGAGAAGCACAGTAAGATCATGCAATTTAACTTCGGATACTTCCGGGTAGAGCATCAGTTTTTCTTGACCCGCAGTGCGGTCAGCGCACCGTAGAGACAATCACGGAAGATCCGATGGTTAAAAGCTCAGCAAGGTGGCAGTTTAAAAGCCGTCGATTTCCCACGGTGCAGAATATCTTACTCGGAACTGGTAAGACCAGGCCGTCGAAAGCAAAAGGAACGGGTGTTTTCATTTCATGGGTTTGGAATCAGGTGAAATACTATTCTTTTCCCAGTCCCCAGTTAAATAATAGTATTTCCAACCTGAGCTGTTTTTGGGTCTTGTGAAGATATATACTCATTGTTTATCCATTCCCCACAGAAGAAAAAAAAAGGAAAAACAAAAACAAAATCTAAAAAACACTTGCAGACGAGGATCTCATGAAGTTTGCGGAAGTAAAGGTCAATGGAAGTAGTTTTGTATGCGGCGACGTTTAGACCCAGAGGAGGATGTATACGCATGCTCAAGATGAGATTTTTGTGAGCATTTCCATGTTATGTATGTCTTCAATGACCAGTACTGTGACTTCTCACGGTGTAGGCTTATTATCCAATCCGCCATTAGATTCCCAGACTTTTCAACAGTTGGTCGGGGAGGCTCTAAATCAGGATACCCACTCAAAACGGCAGATCCCTGCACCTCACCCATCACCTCAAGGATCACCCAATAGCTCTCCCAGTCCCAGTCCATCTGCTAACATTTCAGCCAATCAGAATCCTCCGACACAGAAAAGAAAGAAACCCCATTCGCCTCCATACCCAGGGAGCGCAATCCATCGTACTTCTAATCCACGGAGCAAGGACAGCAAGCTCAACACAGGTCAAATGACAGGGTTGGTGTTGTTATCTATTGCAGGGCTGCTCCAAGTTGTAGTCGTTACATATCTCCTTGTCAAGAGGAAGCAGATGATGCAAGTTGTAGAGAAATATGAGGTTTGAGGGTGCAAATTTTGGAAAATTTTAAGGGCACCCACATCCAGTTCTGGGTTATTTTGTCCAAAAGATTTCAAGCAAAAGCTTTAGGCTGGTCACAGGTATGTTGGGTTTGATGTGTTTAAACTTTATTCATTGGTTGGGCGCTTGAGAGCATGCAATGTCAGAATCTGGGTCAATTAAATCCATAAAGGCTCTTAAGAGGGTCTGTAATTAAATCAAGTACATGTAAAAGTATTTGGTCCATGATGGAGTTGGACTGCGGATGCCTTGTAAATTGGTTTAAATCTTGTTTGAAATTAATGGGTATGCTCAGACATGCCTTTTACCTCTGCACTTCCGTTTCAAACTGTCCTTCATTGTGGGGTGACATTTTAATTGATTTTTCTGTTAGAAATTGACTCTAATTTAATTCATTTTTCTGATAGAGATTAACTCTGATTTTTCGATATCAGAATAGAGAAAATCACTTGGCAATACTAAACCTTTCGTTCATTTTGTTTTCTTCTATATTCTTCCTAACTTGAATATTCTTAGCAACATGGGGGAGAAGTTACCTTTTACTACGATACTTTAGGAAGCTTTTATATATGACATCCTATATTTGGCGGACTCGATTTATCTGTAGCCATACTTTGTGCAGATCATAAGTTGTGGTGGGTGCATGCCAATCTGATTTTCCATAAAAACAAGTAATTCAGATACAGTGAAAAACACATCCCGGTGAGGATGTCTGTAAGGTGTCAGGATTCTGGGTCCATGACTTTAGAGAGTTGAAAAGACCTCCGGTTTCATTGGATTGTGGAATAACCGGAACCCCCATTATCATCATCCATGCAATTCAATATTCTCTCTTGGTTGAAGTTATTATCATATACATAGTTACTATTTATGTGTCAGAATTGAGCAGTCTCACTTCATTCACCTTGACCTGAAAAGGGAACCGATATCTCTGCCATAGAGCATCTGAATAGTTAAAGCACCATAGCTGACATGCATTTTACTATTTATGGAAAAAATGAATAGACTGTGTCGTCTGATAATGATACGAATCCAATATTTCTGTGAAGACACCATAGCCAATAATGATATACTGCGGTCAGTATCTAGGGTATAGTACATCAATCGGGCCATATGCAATCATTTTCTCACCTTGTGAGGTGTGCTGATAATATTCGAAGTGCAACCAGATGGGGCTTTATGCTTTTGCAACTTTTGCATTTTGAGGTTGATATTCATGGCAAACTGTAGTAGAAACCATGCTGGTCTTGATTGGCACAGACTACTATGGAGAAACTTTAAAAGTAAACCGAGTACACCACACAGGACATATCTCTGTTTTTAATCAAATACACAGAAAATATCATGAACGCGCTATAGTAATTGCAACTGCATTTCTATGAATACAGCTTGTATATCAGAAATTTCCCTGTCTCCAGAAATGCTAAAATGCATTCGTCTGCCCCATGGCAATGCTGAAATGCATCTGTCTTCCACTGGGGTGTCAACTTCAAGAGAGGATGAAACAATGCTAGCCATGGAAATATATATAATGGAGAACTAAGAATATGAACCAAACTTTTTTATCCTTATTCACCTGTGTGCAAAAACAAACAAACTATAACTGACAGAGGACTAATTTAAACACAATTTTTTCATACACCCCAACTCATTCTGATGTTTAGTGGACTCATCTGGCACCAGAGATCACTCTAAAATTATCTCTGTAGAATAAAAACTTAGTCTTTTAGCAAAGACATTGCTATGGCAACAACCACTTCCCACTACCTGCCCAGTCTCACCAAATTCCATCTAAAGACACTGCTTTTCCAGTTACTTATAAAGTTAGAGATTTTTGGCCATTGCAATGCAACAGCCTGTGACACCTCAAAACTGTGGGACCATTTTTATCTATTTCAATTTTCTTGTGCACTTTTCATAGCCATACCAATTCTTCAATTGTATAACAGGTTGGTTCATTTTCTGCTTCAGCACTAGAGAAAGAAATGGTGAGATGCTTGACCCTGAGATTATTCGACCAGCCAACTACAATATCCAGGTGTCGAGCTGGCTGTATCAACATCGTATGTCCAATTGGCATGACAATATCCAATCAGCTGCAATGTATGTTCGATCTCCCACTGAAAGTTATGCCCAAATTTGTTGTGCCTCCAAGTCTTTTGAGATACCTGAAAACCTTTTTAGCAGTTGCCCAATGCTGCAATTGGGGATTATTCAACGACTGACCAACTAGACTAACAGAAAAAATAATGTGAGGTCTTATACATACCATTGCAGAAAATAGGCCACCCTCTGCATCTTGATAAAAAACATTTTCCAGGGACTCCTCATTAACTTGCATGTTTGTAATCATATCCTCGAGTACTTTTGTTAAACTTCAATTTACACCTCAGGGATTTGCATTTGTGCATTCCAAACCTCAGAAAAGATATTTTCAATGTGCCTCCCTTGTTTCAAATGAATCAGCCTGTTATTTCCATGTCCATTACTTGAATTCCCAAACAGCTGCATTGCAAGACACACAACGGGCTTGTCCCATTTTGTGTTTTCAGGGTCTGCAACCCATCCGCAATGGAAAACAGTGGTTGCAGATGGACTGGGCTGTTTCTCATCTGCTCTAAAACCTTTAGGTGACTGCAATGATTGCAGAGCTGTTTTGGGCCCCATTGCAGCCTGTTGCCCTTCTTTTTAGCATCATGCAAGGGGGCTTCTTCTCCTCATTGGAGGCCACCTTCTTTACCATCAGGGATTTCTTTGCAACGAGCTTTTTCATGGTCACGGGCTTCCTCTTTGCTTCGGAAGCCATTGACTCTCGTCTGAAATTGTAGTTCATGAGATCGAATCCAGAAAACAGAGTCTCAGGTAGAGGGAGCAACAGCTACAGATCAATGCATGCAATTTGGAGGTGTCTTATATGATCTTACTGTTTGGTTGCTTGTTGCAATCTTATCCACCCACTAATTTATTATACAAAACAATGACTTGAATTTGTGGCTTGTTTCCTGTCCTTTACGTCAAATACTTAAATCATCTTAACCGTTAAAATATAGACTAGCCTGTTTCAATTAGATTTCTTAGAAGTATTTACTATTGTACAAACATACAAATCTGTCAATGATTTTGATACTTTTCCAAAAGCAGCACCTTTGAATGTATGATTTTTCTTTGGTACTGAATAAGTACTACCACACATACATGTGATTATGATTTTTCTCCAGTTTCAATAATTACTACCACAATGATTTTTTTCTTGTGTTATGATTATTTGTGCCATATAACTACAAAAATAAGTATGTGTGTATTAGCATGCACGTATGAAAAATGTTTCTTATTCATTTCTTGCACAACCTCAACCAACCCCCATTTCCCATTATATTACTGTTACCATCACGTTTCCTGTTTCTAGTTACATAGCCAAACAGTAATGGATGTCTTCAAGATCATTCATTTCAAATTCCATTGCTAACATGAATTTGAAAGAATCTTACAAAGACAGTTTTTTTGCTCATAATATTTCCAGTATCTACAGACAAGGTGACGGTGAAAATGATAAGAGACTCACCAAACTAGTTGACATACACATTCTAATCCACAATGCAATGCTTGAAACCATCATTGATCAAATTGCACCTGTGCATGGGCATGGCACCCTAGAGGATTTATTAAGCCTCTACGATATTTTGCACAACTTGCACACCATGTGCTTCTAGCCTTGCTGTACATAACCCTCTAGTTTTTGTATGTATTTTACTTCCTGCAACATACCATTCAAGAATAATGTCACTGCATCAATCTGGTGAACATGCAGATCTGTCAGCAATTGCTAAAAGCCTAAAAATATTGTAATCAAAGCCATCTGCACCACTTGTGAATAGGTTTATTCATAATCCACTCTGTGAACCTTTGTACCCTTTTGCCACTGAACCCACCTGGATTATATTTTTGCTTGAAGATCCACTTACTATCAACTGCCTTTCTTCCAATTGGCAGATGACGACAATGAGTAACCGAACATGGCTGTTTTTTAATTTTTCATCAAGGAATCATTTTCCTCATCCATGGTCTGTTACCATTCTTCTGCTTTTTTGCTTCCAAATGCCATTCCAAAGTTTGGGCTCCATCTTCGACTTTTAATACATAGAAATCACAGAATCTTTCCAATAGTTTGCAATTTCTTGTCAAACTTCTATATATTGGTGGATTAATTTCTTGCACTTGTATTAATTGTTCTACTGAGGCTGCTTCACTCACCCGAAATCTGAATTCTTGTGAGAGCTGCTGCTCATTAAGATTCTGCATAGGCAGTTGTGGAAATTGAAAGGATCTTAGTCCTAAATTACCTGTCGCTTTAGCAGTGGGCTATTCAGAAGCTTCCGTCAAGGGAAAATCCAACTACCCAGAAATTCCTCTTTCACATCGATTTAGATTTTACCATTGTTTCTTGTGTGAAACCACCAGGCTGTTCATTAGAATGTTTTAGAAAACAACATCTTCATCTAAAACAACATTCCAACTTCTTATGAGTGTATAATTTTGCATAACAGTCAACTGTTATGCTTATCATCCGGCTTCTTCCCCTTTCAATCTGGATTGTGCACATTTGCAGGACAGCTAAACACATTCAAATTCTCAAACACTTGCCTTTCTTCCATGGTTACGCTAATGGTTCCTTTTCTGCAATCCTATTTTGGATAAATATTGTTTTTGCAATTGCCTCGGCATCAGATTGAATTCAGTAGCCCAGAACTTTTAGCATTCACCTTGAATTCTCAACCAATATTTATTTCTCTCTCCTCCACCCTATTCTGATGTAGAGATTATGGGATAGTGTTGCACATTCACAGGACAGCCAAAAGCAAATAACATTCAAATGCTCAACACATCCGTCTCTTCCATGCAATGTTTTAAAAATCGGAACCAGACTCGGAACCGGTCGAGGGTCGGACCAGACCGGAACTGGACTGGTTCAAACTTTATGAACCAGTTTACTAAAAACACATAAAAATTTATATTTTTAATGAAAACAATATATTTGAAAGATTAGAAACCATGATTCCAACAATTACACACAAAATATGCAAAGCTTGCTCTTGTATATATGTAAGAAAGGTGTTTATAGCAAAAATGGCATGAACTCCAAGTCCAATAAACAATACATATATCATATATGAGATTCCGAAACAAAATACATAAATAATGAGGCTCTAAATGGCCTCCATAGTCCAAGTCTCAAAAAAAAACATGCTCGATCATTGAAATTTGATACATTACGATACCGCAAGTTACAAAACTCTAGAAGAAATTAGATAACATCAATGATCAATCATCAAACTCTGCACCACTACTGAGAATGGGATCCTCAGGCTCATCCTCATCAATATCATCACCGTCCTCTGACTCGGACCCATCCAAATCCTCAGGTACATCTACAACAACAGTATTGGCATTGGGAGTAGCACGAGTGCGAGTGCGACTAGTGCTTGCTATGTCTCGTGGCGGCGGCGGCCAGTTGTGCTAATGCAGTAGCTCATCATTTTGATCCAAACCCATCCACCCCAAGTCATCAGAGTCAAACTTTGTTGGCTGACTTTCCTCTACCCAATTTGAGGTTGGATCTATAACATCTAAGATAATGGGATCAATATCAAGTCTTCAGTTTAGCAACTGTTTGTGCCTTAACTGAAGGTTGTACTGCACAAAGACAAAATCATTCAACCGTTGTTCCAAACGGTTTCTCTTCTTCGTGTGAATCTGCTCAAAGACGGACCAGTTGCGCTCGCACCCAGAAGCACTGCAAGTTTGGCTTAGGATCCTAATTGCAAACTTTTGCAATTGAGGACACTGACTACCAAATGAATCCCACCAATGTGCTGCGATAAAAAATGTAAATGTTTAATTATTAAACAATGACGATAAAAACACAAAGTTCAAAATTAAAAGTAAAACTTATTACTTAAATCGTAATTCAACAAATTAGATTGGGTCTTATGCTAAAAAATTCATGATTATTCATAGAAATGTTTAATCAAATGAATTTCAAAATCTTAGAATTTCTTACCCGGTCATGGTCCACATCTCTTTGGTAATCTTTGCAAGGTTTTTCCCAAAGGTACCTGTGGCTCTGCTGAAGAAACTGATCAGTTGGTGAACCTCAAGTTGTTGCCTCTCATTAGGGACCATGTGCTCTAGGCACTCGTACAAACCATCTTTTACTTTTCCTGTTTGATCTTCTCCAAGTGAGCTCTGTAATGATATTTTGGGTTCAAGAAATATCCAGCTGCATGTATAGGGCGATGGAGTTGATTGTTCCATCTATTATCTATAATCTCCCATATAGGCCCATACTTAGTTGCCATGTCTTTGTATGCTGCCCTTATTTGCTCATTTGATTGAAATGCCTCGATCCATAGCCTCATAAATATAGCCCATGGCTAATTTTTTCCCATCCACCAACCGCAACACCTTAACAAGAGGCTCAACAATTTTCACAACCTCTGTTGTTTTTTTCCAAAATAAATTGTCAAAAACTTTCTTCTTTGTGTCTTTCCCATCTTTTTGTGACTCCACTTTGATGCACCCGAGTTGGCCTAATGGTGAAGAACTTGTGCTCTTGAAAGAGAGATCACAAGTTCAAATCCGTAGGGGGTAGGGTATGTACGCCTCGTATTTGAAGCATAGTTAGGTGCCTCCTGCGTACTGGGAGTATGAGGTAGTCCCATATGCTATAAGCCGTTCACTCCCAAAAACATGCCGCTTGACATCATGGATGTAATATCCCTAAAAATACTTTCTAACAATTTTTTTGTTAAATCCTAGGAGCAACATTATTGCTAAAATGAATTTTTACAACAATAATAATTTGAATAAAAACGAGCCAATATGAAAAAAAAAATCCTCTTATTTATTTATTTCCAACCAGATACAATAAAACAATACTAGTGTCTCGAATACAATAGCTCTGAAGCTGAACCGCGTAACACTTAGTGTCCGAATTCGGGGGTTGTCGCTTGCAACCCCGAATGGAATTGCCAAGCTCAGATGTGAGGGTTTTCGTCCTCATATCTGTGTGTAAATGAGGGTTTTCGTCCTCTATTACAGATGCAGAAGCAAAGCCACTTGCAAACATAGAAAATAATTGATGAATTTCAAAATGTGTTACAATGAACCCCCAAGTCTGCATTTATAATTCTCAAACACTCCAAAGTGGGTGCCCCATCCCAAAAATATGATTAAACACTTTAAATAATACTCTTTCCACCCCTTATCTTGAAATTAAGATTTACAAAAGCATGAAACTCCCTTTTCAACTTTGGCAACCCCTCTATTTATTTATTAAATCTAACTAAGACCCTAAGAATAGAACTCAACCTTATATTTTTATTTTATTCTAACAATGTTTTTTGAATTAAAAATATAATTTAAGTGTCCTTTTCCAATTAAAATATAAAATATCTTTGGACCACTTAAATTAATTTATTTTCCTCTTTCATTTTCACCTTAGCCTACGGAAAATAATAAAAATAGGTTTCAGTATCCAAAAGTAATTAATTTCAAAAGGGCATCTTACAAATCCACCCTTCACAAAATTGCTTGCCCTCAAGCAATCGCTCCTATCGATTCAAGTGCCAAGTGCACGAGACAGAACATGCTAAAGTGATCCAAAATCCTTGCACCTGTACCTATCAAATGAGAGAGCTCTTGCCAAAATATGTAGCTCTCATAATGCCCACAATCATGAAATTGGAACAGAGGACCCACATGCTCCATATTACACTTTGTATTACCATACTTCTCATGAAGAAAGCAAATTTGAAATGATTTGATATGCAACAATAAATTTGACACATGTTCATTCCTTTCATACCTTGGAGTACCATCAAGATCTTCATCATTCTTTGTCTTCATAATAACTTGACTTTGTTGTATCAATTCCCTAGCAACCTTGTCCACAATGGGTGGAATGTCATCATGATAATACTGCTGCAATAACAAAGATGATGTACCTCTTACCACATAATTTGCATCCCGTGCAATCTGCTCCTCATGTATCTCCTCCTGTATTGTTGTCCCGAACAAGGCAGCAAACTGAAAGTAGTCCTCATCATTTGGAATTTGAGCCTTCACCACCAAACTCTCATCATCAACTTGCGGATGGAGTTCTCTTCCTTCTCGGGCTCAAGCTCCTTGATTTCCTCCTCTACCCCTTGCTCACCTTTGTCCTCCGATACATCAAACCTCTCCATGAACCTTTGGCTGAAATCATCAAAGAAACAGATAGATTCTTTCCCTTGGCTCTTTAACAAATGATACCACCAATCCTTTGCTATCCCTTCCAAATGATAAGGGATGAATTTGAGGGCATCATCCACACACATAGGGTTTGATAGCAAGTATGCCTCCAATTCTAGCAACCATGATCTCACAAAAGTTTATTAGTTCCATCAAAAATAGAAATTTTACTCCACCATGGTCAGAATCTCTCTATGGGGCTGCATGCTTGATATATAAATATATATTTGCTTTTCCGTTTTGTTTTTTGGCTTTTTCGCTTTTTTTTTTTTTAAAATTCTCTTCCATAAGTCGGAGGAAATTCGCTTTGATACCATTGTAATATCCCTAAAAAATACTTTCTAACAAATCGATATTTTTCCTTAATCCCTAGGGCAACAATATTAAAAATTTGATTTCTATCACAACAATAATATGACTTTTTAATATACAAACAACAAACCATAATTCGTAAAAATAGTATTTTATTTATTGAATATGAACCAACTACAATAAATATACCAAATGAATAGGAGCTGAATTGTCGTAACACTTGCACCGAATTGTCACCGCAACCTCTCGAATGGAATTGCCAACCTCGGATGTGAGGGTTTTCATCCTCGTATTTGTGTGTAAATGAGGATTTTCGTCCTCTATTATTGATGCAGAAGCAAAAGCCACTTGCAGACAAAGAAAATAATTGATGAATTTCCAAGATGTGTTACAATGAACTCCCAAGTCTGCCTTTATAACTCTCAGACATTCCAAAGTGGGCGCCCCATCCTAAAAATAGGATCAAACATATTAAATAATACTTTTTCCACCCCTTATCCTAAAATTAGGATTTACAAAAGCATGCAACTCTCTTTATTTATTTATTAATTCTAACTCAAGTGCCCAATAATAGAAGTCAACCTTCTATTATTATTTTATTCTATTAGTGCTTTTTGGATTAAAATATAATTTAAGTGTCCTTTTCCAATTAAAATAAAAAAATCCTTGGACCACTTAAATTAATTTATTTTTCTTTTTTAGTTCCCCTTAGCCTACGTAAAAAATAATAAAAATATGCTTTAGGTATCCGGAATTAATTAATTTTGAAAAGGGGACATTACAGTCTGCCCTTCCTGAAATTGCTTGCCCTCAAGCAATTGCAAGTCTCTTCTGCAAATACCCGATCCCAAACTCTCATGTTCACATAATTTGGAACTTGTATGAACAAATCTATGTGCCCTTTGCCACTCAAAGTGTTCTTCACTCTATTACCATTTCCACTATGTTGTCCATGATGACCACACATATGTAATGACTTAGTAGGAAGCAACAAATCCACAACACTTTCATACCTTTGGCTGTCCTCAACTTGTTCACCTTCCTTTGTTGAATGAAGCTTGGTTGAGATATCTTCAACATCCCCAACCTTGTGACTTGGAACTTTTCGGTTAAGATCAACATTCTTCTTCACCTTGAACTCTTCACATTTAACAAGTGAATCTTGTTGATGCATGCAAACATTAGAAGTCAATAAAACATCTTCATGATTCTTACTAAAGTCATGAACACATTCAATTTGCTTCTCATAGGTTGTTCTTTTGAAAATTTCAACAAATTGAAAATCAACATTAGCAACCAGTAAAGCCCTTTTTCATTTTTATGCACCTCAACATGGTCTTCTTGGAACTCCACCCCAAAACCTTCTTGTAGATTAATAAAATTGGTGAGGGAAATGGCATCTCTAATGTCACCGGAAGTACCTTGTACTCCTCATAGCTAGTAGCAATATCATCCATTATGGTAGGTTGAATTTCTGCCTTCGGAATTGCTTCCTTTTTACGTAGGAAGTCCTGGGAAGCGCCTAACAGTAGAACTGGTGACCGTCCTCTAGGTGAGTTGGTTATTGTTCACCCCTAAAGATCTTCTCACATGTTTGGAGCCCTTTGCACATTCGTTGCCATGCATAGCTTGGATCAACTGATCCATCATATTAGCTAACCAGTTTTGTCCTTGAACAAGCCTGCCAAAACGTGCATTTTTCCCTGATTTTCATGACTTCTGGTTGTTCTGTAGCTTTCTTCTTCTCCCTTTGTTGGTACTTGACTTCTCTGTTGCTAACATGCATGAAGTTCAAAGTTGCATTTTTTTTTTGTTTTTCCTTTTTTTTTTTAAATTCCCTTCCACAAGCTGGGAGGACATTCACTTTGATACCACTGTAATATCCCTAAAGATACTTTCTAACAAATCGGATATTTTCGTTAAATCTTAGAGAAATAGTATTGCAAAAATGAACTTTTACAACAACAATAATTTGAATAAAAACAACGAACCAACAACAATGTTGCAAAAATGAACTTTTACAACAACAATAATAATCAATAAAAACAACGAACCAATATGGAAAAAAGCAGTCTTTTTATTTATTTATTTCCAACTAGATACAATAAAACAATACCAAGATTTGAATACAATACCCTGAGTTGAGTCGTAACACTTGCACCCTGAATTGTCATTGCAACCTCTGAATGGAATTGCCAAGCTCAAATGTGACGGTTTTCGTCCTCTATTACAGATGCAGAAGCAAAAGCCACTTGAAGACAAAATAATTGATGAATTTCAAGATGTGTTACAACGAACCCCCAAGTTTACCTTTATAACTCTCAAACACTCCAAAGTGGGCGCCCCATCCTAAAAATAGGATTAAACACTTTAAATAATACTTTTTCCACCCCTTATCCTAAAATTAGGATTTACAAAAGCATGCAGCTCCCTTTTCAACTTTGGCACCCCCTCCTTTATTTATTTATTAAATCTAACTAAGAGCCTAATAATAGAAGTCAACCTTCTATTATTATTTTATTCTAACAATGCTTTTTGAATTAAAAATATAATTTAAGTGTCCTTTTCCAATTAAAATATAAAATATCTTTGGACCACTTAAATTAATTTATTTTCCTCTTTCACTTTCCCTTGGCCTACGGAAAATAATAAAAATAGGCTTCATGTATCCAAACGTACTTAATTCTAAAAAGGGGACATTACAATGGACTATAAAACCCATTATTATTATTATTATTCATCACGTGAAAACATCTTTTTGAACTTCTCATTATTGGGAAAGAAGAGATTGCAACGTGAGGAAGTTTGTTGCAAATCTCGTGATGGTTGGCCTAACAAGTTCTCTACCCTCAATGTTTTTCCTTATTAGGTTCAATACCCATGAGTGATTGTAGATGTATTTTGTGATGCTTTTGGCATGCTCTACAGTGTTCTTGATCCAATCTTGTTTTCCTATATCCTCAAGCATGAGGTCTATGCAATGTGCAACACATGGAGTCCAAAATATTGTTTTGTGTTTAGTCTCTAACATCTTACCAACAAGAACATAGTTAGAGGCATTATCTGTGATGATTTGTACAACATTTTCCACCCCCACCTCTACAACAACCTCATCCAAAAGCTCAAACAACAAATTTGCATCTTTCACCCTATCAGATGTATCAACTAATTTCAAAAACATAGTACCTTGTGGACAAGAGGCAAGAAAATTTATTATGGTGCGGTTCTTGCCATCACTCCACCCATCTGACATAATAGTACATCCTGTTTTGGCCCATGATGATTTACAACTCTTCAAATATTCATCTATGGATGCAACTTCTTTCTGCAAAAGAGATCCTCTCAAGTCATGCATACTAGGGCCTTTGAAGCCCTTACCAACAACAACAATGGAATCAAACATAGGTTGGTAATAAGGTGAGCGGGCAACATTGAAAGGGATATCTGCATCATACCACCATCTAACAATGTATTCAAAAGTTGCTTCTTTGTATTGCTTCTTCCAATGGTTATCTAAGGTGGGTTGATTTTCTGTTGGCATGGAGGCACTAGCAGGTGTGGAAGATGGAAAAAAACTTTGTATGTTCTTTCTTCTTTATGTTTCTCAAGCAAGTTTATCATTTCCAACCTAATGGCATCCATATCAGGTGCATCACATGGGGAAACTTGGCTTCTTTGACCAGCCAAGTGCTGTTTCAACCTATGAATCCCCCCTCTTGATGTGTTTCGTACAATATTTACAAAATTCTTGATTATCAACTATGTTTGCATGGTTCCATGTTAGGATCATTAACTCGGGGACCATTGCAAATGCCAAGAAATCTGAAAACTCTTGATGTGTTTCGTATAATATTTACAAAATTCTTGATTATCAACTATGTTTGCATGGTTCCATGTTAGGATCATTAACTCGGGGCCATTGCAAATGCCAAGAAATCTGAAAATGCAAATAATTTTTTTTTCTTCAGGTTTCCTATTTAATAAAATTTAAAAACAGGGGCAAGTTTAAAATTTAACATATCAATGTGCACACAAATGAGGTGAAGAAACACTCCAAACTCAGATATATGGCTGCACCCTCCAAATGTAGATGTGAAGACCACCACAAAGAGCCCACAAGCAATGCCAAACAAACCCCAAGCTCACTCCAAATCAACACTCTTCAATGCTGCCCCAAGCCTCCAAATCCTTACAAATGAGAGAGGTGCTCACAAATAGAGGTGAGGAAGTCTCTATATGGATGCCAATATCACCAAAAAGATCCCACAAACAATGGCAAACAAGCTCCAACTTCCAAGCTCACTGCAAAACTAAACTCTTCAATCTTGTGCTCACAATGCTCACAAATGCTTATGCTCACAAATGCTCAATGAGAGAGGTGTGAAGTGAATAGAGGGGGGTGTCTATATAGCAACAAATTAGGGTTTAGGTTCTTTAAAAAATATAAATTTTAATTAAAAAAGTGATTTTTTTAATAAAACCACCGTATAGCAGCGCAAGCCCACAACTTGGCCGGTTTTTCAACTGGTCAGTGCCAAAAAATGTCGAACCAGTCGAATTGGCTGGTTCCGGTTCTGGTTCGACCGGTTCTGAAAACACTGCTGCACGGTATGCTTCAAAGAGCGTCTTCTCTTCCATGTTATGCTTCAAAGATTGTCTTCTTCTCTTCCATGTTATGCTTCAAAGAGCGTCTTCTTCTGCAATGCTATGCTGGAACCTATTTTGGATAAAGACCACTGTTGCAATTGCTTCTGTACCAGATTTTATTCAGTAGTCCAGAACTTTTGAGCATGCACCTTATTCTCAACCAGTGTTAAGTTCTTTCTCTCCGCCACCCTATTCTACTGTAGAGAATATGTGATAGTTTGTTCCTCTTAATTGCTACAGGAGTGCAATAGTTCTTGAATGCTTCCATTGTGTACTCACTCCCATTGTCACACCTTAATCATTTTAACAGTTTAATCGATTCTCCACAAAGGTCTTAGCCACTTTAAAATGCTCAAAAACATCTAATTTATTTTTAAGATAGTAAGCAAATATATTTATTCAAAAATTATCAATCAAAGTGAAAAATATTTAGCCGTGCCATGTGACAACATCTACATTGATCTGCAAATGTCTCTGTGCACCAACTTGATCAGTCCTCCGGCTTTAGATGTTCTGTCCTTGGAGAATGGATGCCTATGCCGTTCCTCCAGCCTGCATCCTCCATAAATTTCCCAATTCTACCTTCCACCATTTTTTCATTGGCCAAAGCTTTCAACTTTGTGTGCCGAAATTCCCACACTTATGATACTAAGTGACAGTTTCAGCGACTTAATAAACTGCAATAACCGTGTCTTGCAATGCCGCTTCTGGCAGTTCCACTCTAAATTTATACAAATTTTATCTCTTTTTTGAGTAACAACAATTTTTTCAGTGACTGACTTGCACAAACAGACCCGCATCAATTATTTTACTTATTGCCAGTGGGCTTTTGGTCAAGACTGGTGCATGTGTAGGATTTTAAATTTGTCTAGTGTGCACCATTGAACAACTGAAGTTTTTGGTTCATGATCTTATTCTTTCTTCCATCGCAAATGTAACATATCCTCCTTTCAGAACAGATTCATATTGAACGAACTATTTCCTTTCCCGTGTCATGTGCTTTGTTGCTACCAAATCCAAACACTAATACTTTGAAAGTTTCCCAGTTACTTTTTTGACATAATATTATTTCCTCGGATGTACAAGCATTCACCTCTTCTTATTCTCAGCATTCAACTTGGGATGATTTTTCTTTAAATGTTCCATCTCATGGCATTTGAATCATTTGAACTTAGTGTGCTTGAAATCTGGATTTTTCTTTGGAGATTTTGGTTTCTGTGCTGGTGTGAAATGCCTTCTCCCATCTTTTTCTGCTGTATTTTACAGTTGATGAAAACAAAGCTGTAGATGCAGATCCCATTGAGATCAACCTGGCAACCTGTTCCTAATTTCTTCATGTAGGAAAGAGATACACATTTTTTGGAAAGTTTGACTACACTGATTTCCCAAAACTACATTCAGGTTTCTATATGACTCTTGTATTCCACTGAGAAGAATCATGAAAGCATCTTGATCACTAGTACTTGTACAACACGCTGCCAGTTGGTATGTGAAGACTATCAGTTGATTAATATGACCCTAGAATCTTCATTCAAAGTGTTTCCTCCACAAATAACGCCTCATAGTCATGACTCTTCCTATACATGTTTATTACCAAATCCCAAACCCCATGCCTCTTTCACTCTTTCGGACTCCACTGCATGTAAAGCTACACTGTTGTTCCAAGTTCAAGAAGATGTTTGCAAGAGCTTTATCGCTTTCTATTATCCATTTAATTATCTCATCTGCTTCTGTGGTTGACTTGGTTTCTGTGTCATCCACAATTCCATATAGACCTTTCTCCAATTGTAACACCAGAGCATCAAAAGATTGAATCGTATACCATCAAATCACTCCACCAACCCGCTGGTCTGCTGCTACTGTGGCTGTCCTTCAGTGTCTCACTGAAAATTACACGTCAGCTCTTGCTTCAAGATGTCTGACTAATCCAGTTCCTGCAAACATCAAAAGATGAGGAAATATTGTTAACTGTGAAAACCACAGTTGCAAAAACCACCAAATTGAAAAATATCCCCTTTTTTTTTGGATGTACAAATGAAACCCTTGTGTTTTTTTCAAGAGTTGGTCAACGTTGATCCACTCTCTCTTTAACCTTAATTGTCGTTAATATTTGACTTTTGTTACCATAAATCAAAAATTCTATATGAAGTTATTTCTAGACTTCACACTTCGGGATATTTGCTTGAAAAGAGTTCTATGCATTTTTGTCATTTATTTCTTGAATTTTTTGGCCAATTTTTTTCACATTTTTAATACCTCTTGTATCTTTTTTCTTACAAATATGGGGACCATGATAAAAACTATGGAAATATTTATATGAAAAAACCATGTATATGACTGGGACCTTTATTCTTCTTATTTACATATCCCCAAATCAATAAAAAAGACTAAAAAGCAAACATGCTATAACCGAGCGACTTCTTATCTAAACATAAAGACTACATTTTTGTAACATACTTATGGTTGTATAGGAAATTTAAGTTTTCCCTGGAGGAGAAAGTCTTTTGAGCTCATATCTTTCCAATTTGGACATTTTATTGTGGTATATTTGCTGCTCGTTTAATCTGGCAGTTTGCGAAAAACTCATTGCGATAAATGCCTTGCTTCAAGTAAGTGGTTTCACAAGTCATTGCTTTCTTCAGAGATTATCCATCCTAAGCAATAATTTATATAGAAAATGATAAAATTTTCAGCTTGGGTCAAGTAGTGCCCTTGACAAAACGATAATCATAAAAGGTAACTCATGGGAAAATAACTCAGGTCAAATGGTGTGTACGGTTACAATTTTAACCTTTAAAACCTTCCATTGTATTCACATGGCTTGTAGAAGCTCAAATGTGGACTTTATTAGAGCATGCTATACATGTTTTGAAAATCTAATTAAAATTGGTCAAGGAAGCTCTAATTACCTAACAATAAAAAAGAATTTGTTTTTTATTATCCTACATTGATGTTGTGAGACAAGAGAGGCTTATAAGGCATTACATGCACCAAAAGCTTTACCGATTCGGAACAGACTTTGGGAAGAGAGTGTCCGAATTGAGGAGTTTACATCCTTCTACTCTTCGGTATTAACATTGCTTAGAGGAACTTGTGTGCTTTGAGGCCCCCTTGCATTGTGGTTATTACCAGCATATATGAAAGTGTTGTCGTTAAAGAATTGACTACTCCTGGGAATCTACGTTGCCGTGGATACGGATACGAGTATCGGTTTGGATACGGATACGATATGCGGATACGTCAATTTTAAAAAACCCTTGGATACGATACGTCTTGGATACGTCCGTACATATATATTAAAAATTAAAATATATATATATATATATATATATATATATATATATATATTTTAATTTTTATGTACATCTACTCATTTTACTCATTTTTTAGTCCATAAAAAACTGAAATAGTAATACAAAACTTGAATCAATGTTCAAAACATTCAATATACTTAAGACTTTGCATTTTTATTGATCATGTGGCTGCCATACATATGATATACAAATATCATGTCAACATGAATACGAACAAAACTTGAAATAAAACTTAAAAAAAAAAAACATATTTACTGTAGGATACGTGCCTGATACGATACGGATATGTGCCTGATACGTCACAGATACGTCTGTACGTATCTGTGACGTATCCAGCACGTATCAGGCATGTATCCGTATCGTATCTGTTTCCGATATGTATCAAAGGGGATTTGAGGGGGTCTTGGGCGTATCCATGCTTCATAGCTGGAAATTTGTCACCGATATAGATGACTCAAATAGACACTTAAAATTACAATCGACCATGGAAGATCCAATTACTTGACAAAACTGGAGAGGTGGTTTTATTCATATTTTTGGAGAGAGTTCATGGATAGAATATATGTAACATGCATGATAGTTGTTCATAATGCAGTGGCATATGCACATTCTGGCGAAAAAAATAAACCTATGAGATCTCTTTGCGAGTTAGACAATGTCTGAAAACTGGATATCCTAAGGCTTGGAACTGCTTGAGCCAAATAACTAATGATTTTGCCTCCAAAAATTCTAGTTAGAGAGACTGTATGTCTGTTCATTTCTCTAAAATTTCAAAATTTTAAAAACTCTTAGAGTAGACTCATACCAAATGGGCATTGATTATGGCTTGCTAAACAAAATTAAACTGTAATGAACTACAAAATGACCTATCTAATTCTGGGTTAAATTCATTTCAAATGGGACTTGATTATGGCAGTTTGAACAAAATCAAGCTATATTGTAGCAAACAAGGGCACATAGGATGCTCAGGGTTAAATATGCCCTGGACAAATAAGGTGTCAATCATGCATGACAATCATGCAACATCACCTTTTAACATGGTGGCTGCTTCTTTGCACGAGCATCTGCGTGCCAGCATATCTTCCTTATGCAACATGAGCACAATAGAAGAATTATGAGTAGGAGATTATGAACTAGATTCTTAAATTCTGAATTGCTGTTATCATCATTTGCCATATACTTTACTGTCAAAAGCAAGAGTTTCACTTTGTTGCTTGTATCCTCAAAGTTTGATTATGACAGGAAGTGATTGCTTGCTAGGGAAACGACAGAATTGGAATAGGGAAACGGCAATGCAGAAGAATCTGTAGTTTGTGTTCTTATTTGTACATGCTGCATAGTAATTTGCATGTTTAGCACATGTCATGCAAATTCACACTGTGGTAGAATGGAGCTGTGTAGAGGAATGTTATATGGTCAACAGTATTGTTCTTGACCTTGGGAAAAGAATTTGCCTACAGAGTTCAGTCACTTGTCTTTTCCCCTTTCCTTTCTGTTTTGATTTTTATAGCAAGCTATATATTGGAACTGTTAGAAGTATCGTCTTGAAAGTAGTCGTGAGTTTGTGTTGTTGGATTTGATGCATGATGCCTTATCAGTAATAAAATTACTTATCATCATGGAACATGTCAATTCAAGTTAAGGACATTAAACTTTGGTCTCTAGGAGTAATTACCAGGGGTATATTATTATACTGAGACATTACTCCTTGATGTCGGGTTAGCATCGATCTAGTCGGTATTTCGCATTGTATTGTTTTGAGTTTGTTAGACAATGTATGTCACTTAACCAATTATGGAATTAAGCTAGAAGTGTCTACCCTCCTAGTTGACCACACCTATGTATGTATTGTCTTAGGCACATAAGAGGTACCATACCCTCTTGCATTAGTTGTGATGATATTAATGACTAATAATAAATTATGCTTCATAACACTACTAATTAAACAAAGTTTTGTTGCATAGTGCTCCCGAAGGAGACATCCACAGTGAATATTGGACATCATATTTTATCGTATTCTTTTCTTGAAGCCACATTAAATATCGTGAATCATATTTATTTTTATTCTTTCTTGAAGCATGAAGTTAGTTTTTTGACAGATTTAATGCCTTCAATAAGGGATTACTTACTCAATTCTCTGTTAGATCATGTGTTGAATTGGTTAATAGAGGTAGGACCATCTAGAACACTTATTCCATTGTAACTTGGACTATTGACTAAGTTGGATAAATAAATACAGCTGACTCCTTATTGAAGAATTCGTATAACTTTGTAATTTGAATATTCAATTTAGTAATTCCACTATGTTTGATGTTGTTGGGATTTAAAATTTAGAGGTGGGCGACTTTGATATAAGTGTTGTGTGGAATGTGAATATATCTTGAGGCTTCTTGGGAGTTAATTATATGCTGCTATTTTTAGAATGGAAATATGTTTTGTAGCACCTTGTAGCAAGAGTATGTTTTGTAGCACCTTGCAGCAAGAAGATGTTCTGTAGCACCTTGCCTCAAGAATGTGTTCTGTAGCACCTTGTATCAAGAAGATGTTCTGTAGCACCTTGCCTTAAGAGTGTGTTCTGTAGCACCTTGTAGTAAGAGTATGTTCTGTAGCACATCGTATCAAGAAGATGTTCTGTAGCACCTTGCCTTAAGAGTGTGTTTTGTAGCACCTTGTAGTAAGAGTATTTTCTGTTGCACCATGTATCAAGATGTTCTGTAGCACCTTGCAGTAAAAGTACATCTTGCTACAATGTTCCTACTATAAGAAAGAGTTACATTTTAAATGGCTAGGAGAGAACTAAGTTATTAAACTCTTGATTCATACAAAGAAAATGAAATTGGGTTATACCCCTGGTGATTTCCATGGCTGTATCTATTCCAAGATAAGGCAATTAGTTAACTTACAAATAGAATAACATTTTTGCAATAGCTCTAAACTAAGATAAAGCTAAAATGACAGATTTCCTGTGTAGTTGCAGCTGCATAAATTGTTCTAAATTCTGAAATTTAACGAAGAATAAAAAAGATCTTTATTATAGTTGTTGGAAAACCAACAAAGAATATGCATGTGTATATAATATAGTTTTATTATTTTATATACCCACGGATATGGTTGCACATCCATTTTAATATGTCAATACTTTTGAGTTGTTTCTTTAGTTTAAGAAACACGTATGAATATTAATTGTGTAATGAAACGGAAGCAAAACGAAATCAATTGTTGTATGAGTGGGGTTAAGTAAGAATGAATCCTCATGTGATTTGTGCCTTAAACAAGGAGTTAACTAAATTAGGTTTTGTAGGACAGATGAAATAAATAATTGTAGTGAACATGGAAATGTATATTTGGTGAGTTGTTCTTGTGTAGTAGATAAATAAATTTAATAATTAGTCAATTTTGCACGTTGTAAGAAATGATTATTAATTAACGCGTAGTGTTTGTCGTTGGTTGCGTGCTAGTGTGTTGTAAAAGTGAATTAGGTGTGGTTCTTTTGCATGGTTGGTGAAGGTTGTGTTTAAGAAAGTTTTTTTAACACCTTGGTTTCAACTTTATTTTGGGTTTGAAAATCTAGTAATGACAACTCTTTGTCCCATAGGCGTCTTGCATGCAAGATAGCATCTGAGACAACTGCAGTGCTCTGAGAACCTCCTACTTGATCAATCTTTCGTGCCACTGTCATGGTCGCATCAACCTGTTGGTTTTGAAATGCATCAATCACTATTAAATTGTCTATGGGTTTCTGTTGAATTTGTTCACCAAGAGGAGCATCTACATTAGGCTGCCAATACTCAATAGCTACTTTGTTCGATCCATTTACATCCACAACAATCATGAGTGTAGGCTTATTTTGGGTTCAATCGGTAGGAGGTGGAATCCTTGGGAATATGTGAATATCATGAATGCCCAAACTTTAAGTACCACTTGTTTAGGAATCTCCTTGATACAGCTTTAGGTAATTTCATACGAAGATAACCTTGCATAGAAACATAAAGCTTAGTGAAGGTACCCTCATTTCTTGAAGAATATCAAGGTTCCTTCTCTTCCGTTGACATCGTAGCACTCAATATATAATTAACTACAATGTTTCGTAAAAACAAGATGCCTTCTTTGTTTATATATGTTGGGAATGCATGTTCAAAATAACCCCTTCCGGTCCCCCACCAACCACGCCCCCACTCCCCCCTTTTCCTTACCACTCCTACGCCCCTGTAAAGAGATCAATTTTTAATGCAAATTGACCGACCACAAATAACATTCTTCTAGGGAGATTTGGCAAATGGGCAATCAAAGATAATATATATATATATATATATATATTGCTAACCATGCAAAAAGACCATTGATGATTGAATAGATTCATTCATTCTATTACAACATAGGGGTTCTTAAGCAGCGAGAAGATACACCTAGCAAGCTCATCCCAAATTTAATTTTTAACCTATTTTAAATGAAAAACTAAAAATTAAGCTATTAACAATTATCTATGTTACTTGGGTATGCACAATGACCTAAAACATGCCACTAGGCACATTTATACCCGGTTTGCATGAACAAGTAGCAAACATATCCTATAAGCCATCTTGGGTGTTCTTGAAATGTACTCAAATTTAGGGGTGCATTGTACTAGAATGAAAAAGGCACATCAAACACACCCAATACACAAAAATGTTCGATGACAATAATAAAAGAACTAATACTTTCATAATTTTGAATTTTGACATTTGATCAATTTTGTTAACGGGGTGCCTATATTTGAAGGGATCAATAGCAAACTCTTAGTATGTATTCAAGAATTTACTTGGTGCTTTTTTGTATTAGCGAGTTCGAGTTTTGCATGTCCTTCTACCCAATATTTCATTGTCTTGATTATTTCATTTGATAGGGGTTTAACCCCAAAGCTTTTATGCCTTGTTTGCTTGCTTTTGTACTTGGGGAGATTTAGAGATTCTTGATAAATCTTGTTAGCCTCCTTATTGCCTATATTTGAAGGGATCAATTGCAAACTCTCGATGTATTCAACAATTTACTTGGTGCTTTTTTGTATTAGCGAGTTCGAGTTTTGCATGTCCTTCTACCCAATATTTCATTGTCTTGATTATTTCATTTGATAGGGGTTTAACCCCAAAGCTTTTATGCCTTGTTTGCTCGCTTTTTGTACTTGGGGAGAGTTAGAGATTCTTGATAAATCTTGTTAGCCTCCTTATTGGATGCCTTGTTTGAAATCTAATTGAAGGTTTTTCTTGTGGGCGGTTGAGACCACATGATTTTAAGGTTCGGAGGTCAACCTAAGGTTTTAAAAAGCTTGAATTCAACGGATCTCTATTTGTTCTCGTAGATTTGAGTACATAGAACTTGTAGAGTAGATTTGGAAATTTGCTTTAAGTTGCAAAATACGATGCTTAGATTGCTTACTGATTGTAAGATATAACGAGTTTAACTTTCTTATGGAAGAGTAGTGATTGCTAAAAACCACACCACAAGTTTTGAAAGGCAAACCTCTTAAGGTTGTATCTCCTCATCACTACTCGATTTTCTATTATGATTTGTTGCTTGAAATCTCGCGAAGAGTACTAGCTGATAGTGCATTAATAACTTTTATCAACTACACTAATCTCTGAGAAAATTGCTCTAGAAGAGGTATTTTTCTAATTGATAACTTAAAAATCTGCATAAACCTTCCCCACTTGCCCAAACTGTCACTTTGATAAAACTTATGATAGTCAAGTATAAATAGCCGCGAGAATGATGAAATACAAAAGAACCAAATTAAAAAGTAGTGTAATGTAGTGATCTATAAACTTGTCAAGCCATGCTTGAAATAAAATTCACAAGATTGTTAGGTTGCCGATTCAATGCCAAGCTACAAAAGTTCAACATCAATACATTGATTTTTTCTTGTGTGATACAACCATTATCTGCCATCCACATCCTTATGTTAATTACAAAATGTGAATGTGCACATACATATCTAAACACTCATTCAATGAACACAACATTTTTAATGTGAAGGCCCATTTGAAGAGTTTGTTCAATCCATCTTCAATTACCATAACACAAACAATAAGGTCAAATGCATTAATATATAAAGAGCAATCAACAAAATCAACAAAGAGATTTACCCTAGCGAAATCCATTTTGTGAAAATTCAAGCATGTAGTGGGTTGTGTTTATATCTTGGTATGGATCCTTTCGATGTAATGCAAAATACAAAGAATTGGCTTACTAATGGATCTATTGAATTGCTATTATATGTATATTTAGACTCGAGCAAGAATCTTCTCAAGAGAGATGGGTTTTTGTGAACTGCTGCTTGTGAAATGTTGTTGATTCCTATGAAATCACATTACATAATGATGCACTATTGAAGACACCTTTCTTGGTACGAGACTAGTTAATTGCTATGGTGTTAGTGTATTTTTGTGTACATTGATATTTTTGGTCCAGATTAGGCTTTTCTTGGTGTGTGTTCCTTGTGTTATTTGACTTTTGATACGAGTGTTCTATTTCTGATTTTTATTGTTATGTTCTTCCTCTTGTTTTCACCCCATTCTTCTTATTTGACCTTCTTTACTTCCCCTTTCACCTATATTCTCTCTCCACCTGTTCTTTTATTTTTTTGGTTATTTTGACAAAATTGTATCGTATAGTTATGGTCTATCGAATTGTATAATTGTGTTTATGACTCCCTTTGTTGTGGAAATCTATTGAGAATGTAGAGTAAGTATTGTCTTAATAGAGAGACAAATTATCTAAGTTTGGTATCCATAATTGTTGTATTTGAAGAGAAATTAACGAGTTTAAAATATTGGAGAAATGTTTGTGACATGTAGATTTCCTTGTTTGGCATCTCGTGTCTTCTTAAATATATAACTAGTATAAATCTACACTCTCATCCCTATTCTTAGAGCACTAAGGCAACCTTGTCAACAATACAAAAATGATTAAGTGTGAAACTAAAGACAAGAAGAGTGTGCATTCTCTTCCTTGGAGGGTATCCATGCAAATATTTAACTCCTTCAACCTTGTTGCTAAATAGCCTAAGCACAATTCCTTGTTAGATCATGTCTTGAATTGGTTAATAGAGGTATGACCATCTAGAACGCTTATTCCATTGTGGCTTGGACTATTGATGTAAGTTATATAAATAAATAATATTGACTCCTTATTAAAGAATTCGTGTAACTTTTAATTTGATTACTCAATCTAGTAATTCCACTATGCTTGATGTTGTTGGGAATTAAAATTTAGATGTGGAACCCGTGACTTTGATATAAGTGTTGTGGGGAATGTGATTATATCTTGAGGGTTCTTGGGAGTTAACTATATGTTGATTTTTTAAAAGTAGAATGGAAATATGTTCTATAACACCTTGCGGTAAGAACATGTTTTGTAGCACCTTGTAGTAAGAGTATTTTCGTAGCACCTTGCAATAAGAGTGCATCTTGTTACTATAATGTTCCTCGTTACAAGAAAGAGTTACATTTTTGTTGGCATATAAAATGTCACTGCATTTTATATGACAACCCCATTGAATTTTTTTCTCCTTTTTGGTCAAAAAGGTCAAAATTGCTAAAATTGCCCGTTTTCAAAGTTCAACTTCGAGAAAGGTTTCGGAGCCTCGGAGCGTTTGAAGTCCTGGTTATAGTCAACAGAAGCGTAAAACATTTATGACATCGACGTAAGGTGGCCTTTTTACACTTGAATTTTACATGTAAGGTTTCAGGCACATTGGGAGGGTTTGGAAGCCTAAAAGAAATCTCAAGTGAAATCAAATTAAATTCTATTCATGACCCATAAGTTGGTTTGGCTCATGTTCGTTGAAAACCCTTCCTATAACTTAGCTCACTAGCACACTGCCTTAGGCAAAAATGGAGGTACAAGTAAAAGTTGTTAAATAACTCATTTTCAAACTTTCTAATAGGCTCATTGGATTCATTGGCCCATTTCCATGCAAAATCATATATTATACGATTGAAATTGACTAAGTACCCACTTCGGGCGAAGGAAAGACTCCGAGGTGCCATGTTCTAATCTCCAAATTTGGCGCATATGTGCACTTCTAATGTCCTTTGCACCCTTGTGCACTTATGAGGTTCAATGCACTCCATAAGTGTGCGTGCTTTCTTTTGATTGGTGGGGAGATTCATAAGCCAAAAACACAAAGGAAGCCAAAAAGTGCATGGTGGAGATATGAAAGCGAAGTGTAACTTGAAGGTGGACCCCACATCTTCCTCCAAGTGGAGATTTGAATCCCCTTGCACCAAGTGCACTTATGAGGTGAAATTTCACCCCATAAGTGCACTCTCATCTGATTGGAGGAGATTTGAGTGGAGAAAGCAAGGCACATAGGTAAAACAAGAGAAACATAAAGTGTGGTTCCAAATGCATGTGCAAACCCCATCTCCATCTCCACCAAACACACTTATTCACTTCCTTGCACCCAAATCCCATCTCCATCTCAACCCCTATGCTTCTCCATGCTCCATGTGCAATCCCCACTCTCACCTCCACCATATAAAGCCATCTCACCTTGTTTCCCTCTCAAAACAACATAAAGTGAGTTCAAAAAAGTGAAGGCAGCCATTAAAACACATTTGGAGCTGGTTTTTCATCCTTGCATGCCTTTGAAACTCTTCATGTGCCCTAGGTAGCTCAAATGTTTTTGCTCATATCTCATGATCCTGTGGGCGTAATCACCTCAAATTTTGACCATCTATTCCTTTTTAAAACACCTTCATGGTGATATAAGACTTGTGCCATGAGATTACCACATCAAAAATACATTCATGAATGTTTTTCCATCCATTATAACCCTAGTTTGCTAAAAACACCATTTTTACAAAGAAGATTATGAAAAATCCCCACAAGAGAATCATTTCAAACTTGGAGCATCCATTCCTCTCCTCAATTGCATAATTTTGAGATACTGAACATGATCTAAGAAGAAGAATTTATGTACTTATGTTTAAAACCCTCATTCCTTGCTCCAAAACCCTTAAAAACCGCATGCCCATGTAAAATTGATTTGAATCATTCTCCCAAACCCCGTGAGGGAATCTCGCCAAATTTGGAGCATCCATTTATCTCCCCAAGATATTCATATCGATCCCAATATCACCTCATTTGGACAAGAATTCATCCCCATGTGACCGAATGAAAAATTTCCTTCTTTCCCCCATTAACACCAATTTTCAAGCTTTTCCCATAAGCTAGAACTTGTTTTTGAGATTCCCATTGATTCCAACAAGATAATCTCACAAAATTTGGAGAGTCTATTCTTCTAGAGAGTAGATGTCCAATGAATCAAGTTACGTCCAATTTGGATTCGATTTTCTCTTTTTCCTGAAATACCAAATTAACAACCCATAACATTGAAATACACTCAAATTTGTGGGTTTTCGAAAATGGTTGTAGAATCCATTTTGCTTGCACCATAACATTCCTACCACTTTCTAAGGTTAGGGAGATCATACAAACATAGAAGGAAGCTCCACTACTCCCGATTACGAGCCTATTTTAGTTCTAGTGGAGCACATGGATTTCGATGATTTGAAGTAGAGGATGGAAGAAGGAAAACTCATTTGCAGACTTGAGTTAAAGTGCACAAGAGGATTGTTTATCACGAAACATCTAGTTGAATCATTCAAATAATTTCATGATGGGAACCATGGTTGTGGTATATTCTTGATCCCCATTTAAGAGGCATGATAGGAAGTTCTCACATTCTTCCAGAAGGCATTTTTCATTCAGTTAGTGTTTAATTCTATCTCACCAAGAGGAAGTGTCTCAATTTTAGAGGATTGCAATGTTAGCATTGATGATTCTCAAGAGATATTTGATATAGTTGAATCCAAAGGATCTCATGGATACCAAGTACAAGGACATGTATGGTGTGAGTGCCTACTTCATAATGATCGTAAGATAAGTGTTTTCTCATATGCAAGAAAGGAGACCATGTTCGTGAAAAGAGTTGATTTGTGCATCCTACCATTGCTTGTAGAGATGAAGAGTTGAAACAAAGTTTCCAAGCATGACCAACAATGATCAATCAAGATAAGGTGTGAAGCATCGTTTCTCAATTCTAGACAAGTCATGCCTTGATCAGATAAGCAGTTGAAGAAGATCATATCCAGCTGGAACATTCATCATCACAATGAAGGAAGAGCGGGACTCCATTCTGCAACATCTATCTTCTCTCTCTTCTTCTTTCTTCTTCTCTTTCTAGAATTCTATTTCTTTGTTGAGGAGAAGCTTTTGTAAAAAGTGACTTAAGTCACTTAAAGTTTCTATTTCTTCGTTGGGAATTACACTTTAAGTTGAAAAGTCACATGGAAATGCGAAGAGCCACCGAATTTGGCTATAAATTGTAATGCTCTCTCCATTCCAAGGGATCAATTTTTGCCCTCTCTAGCAATTTGTATTCTTCTATTTCCTTGCATTGTAATTTTCCTCCATTCTCGTCTTGTCACTCAACTGAGCACATGCTGGCATTTGTAAGAAGTTGAATGACTTTGTGTAATGAATAAAACTTGATAAATTTTTGTATTTGTCTTGCAATTATCCATTTCATTATCTTGTGAAATGGACATACTCTGAGTTATCGGTCGATGGAATTTGCGTCCACTACTCTTAACAGAACTCCCTCTCCCTCTTTTCCCTTTGTTTCTCTCACGGTTTTCTCCTCCACTCCATTACTTTCTCCCTCTCTCACTTACAATTACGATTCTGACAAGAGAGTTTCGCACTTTCATCGGTCTTCGACCACCTCACAAGAGTTAGACATAGTGTAAATAATCTAGATTTTAATAAATGGGAGCCACCCCATCTTGAAGCAGATGGATTCAATCTTGTGAGTGTTGATGAAGCACATATTTTCTCCTTGACAAATATTTTTCCAACAATTTTAAATGGGTATGAGAACTAATTTATTAAACTCTTGATTCATATAAATAAAATAAAACTAGGTTATACCACGAGATGTGGCTATGTCTATCCCAAGATAAGGCAATAAATTAGCCATCCTTAGAAATATAATAATGTTTTTGCAATAGAATTGAACTAAGATAAAGCTAGAATGTTAGATTTCTGTATAGTTGTAGTTGTGTTGGTTGTCAAAAAGGAACTTCAAGAAGAGCAACAGTCAGGGGACAAGAAGTCCCTCCTCTTTAATGGGAGAGGTTCCCTTATTTAGAAACGAACCTATTTACACATATACAAAGCATGGTTTTACTATGGAACTTGGATATTATGAAAGTGTTTCCTAAAAGGTCATCAATCACAAAAGGACTGAGGAATGAAAATGCGAGAATGAGCAGAAAGGCACCATTCAAAATTATAGATGACAGAGTAATTCCTTATGCATGCGAGGGTACAACGAATTGGAATAAGATCATTTGTATCACATTAATAAGATGAAATTTGAAAAGACACAAAGTTCTATAAATAACATCTGCAAGAATACAAAGCTTCTCAGCATAATATAGATAAATGATCTAACAAGATTAAATGAATAGCTTGAGAATAAAGGAAACTAGATAGACAAAGAATGAAAAATCCTTCTGTATTGATTTCTTTATGATTTATTTACACTTTCAAAAATAAGCCAAGTTCCCCCTTCCTTAAAATGGCGAGGAGAGGCCATTATATAGTTTAGAAATTAGTTACTCTTGGTAACTACTTCTTTTAACTAATGTTTAGTTAAAGGGCTACTAATCGCAATACCCCAACTAATTTCAATAAATTCATGATGAAGAAGAGAAGAAGAGAGAAGAATCAGGAGAAGAAGACAAGCGTTCAAGATTGGGAGGGACCCACTGATTTAAGGATCCGTTTTCTAAATCTTTTCAATGCTTCTGCTATGTCTCCGCCACGTGGAACCGACGTGTCAAGTGGATTGAGTCCAAAATCTGAGACATTTCTCCATCTCTTTGTCAAATTTGACATGAGTATGATAATCTTTATTTGCTTCCTCTATAGCAAATCAAGAGAGCAGATCTCCTTCATCTTTTCCTTGAAATGGAACTTTCCTCAATAGATCACCTTTTGACAAAAGCTCAATTGAGCTTTGATTTCTTGTAAAGAGAGAGGCACACCATAAGTCTCATCATGAAGATGGCAATGTATATCCTTGAAGGAAGATATAACTAGTGTTTTGAAGGCCTCACCCTTCTGCCAGCTATTTCTTAACTCTCCCAAAGCCTCTTCCAGCACCTTGATTTTCCATTCCACGCTATAGACCCAGGACTTTGACAAATTATCCTTTGCATCTTCGAAGACCTTACTTGCCATCAAAATATTTTCATCTGTTTGTCCCATGAGACGAAGGTCTACTATGCAACTGCTCCAAAGTTTAAGTTCTTTATCAATGCTCCCAATAGTGGAGGAGAGCTTCTGTTGCAAATTACTCACCTTCCCGTGGAGTTTAAAGGCTTCATCAATGAAATTCAATCCTGCAACAAGCATATCATCCACCATGGCCTCCATAGCTCTTCCATAGATGGAATACTTGTGCATATCCTTGATACTCTGCACTTCATCTTGGCTCAGAATTACAGGTGGTGGAAGAGTAGTCAATGGGGTAGGGTCTAGAACTTTATCTTTAGATAGCAGTGACTTAATAAAACCTGTGAGAATCTGGGCCTGCTCCTCCAACTGCTCTATGGTTTGTTGCCCTTTCTCTACCCTCCCAATGACTCTAGTGACTGTTTCCTGAAGATTGTGGATCTCACCTTCAGGGGTAGACTCTCCCATGGGAATTCTTGAGAGTTCAAGGTCGGATGCCTGCAAATCCTACTCAGGTTTGTCTACCTTAGGCTTGGCTATCTCCAGGAATTGTTGGCCCTGAGCATCAGACACTATCCTGGAGGTAGTTCTAGCTTTTTTGGCATGAGTAGGAGGAGTAGTGCCTAACAAGGCCGCCACAACATCAAAATTTGGTCCTGAGATCCGGGAGGAAGACTTTCTCTTCCTACTGTCAACAAGAGGTTGCACCCATGCAAAAGAGGAAGAGGAAGAAGAAGGTGGGGCAAGAGGGCCAAGAGACAGAGAACTCATGGCACCCAAGGTTTGTACTGTTGTTGCCTCTAATTGAGATATAAGTGGGGCGCTTGTGGCTTCTGATACAGAGGGGTCACTGGCACCCGGAAGTTCAGTGCTTTGGACCTCTTTTTCTTTATCCATGGGGGCTTCTGGAGCGCTTGTAGATATAAGAAATTTACTCTCTTCACTTTCACTGAGAACAATGATGTTCTCTGGGCCTGAGGACAACTCAGTATGCTTCCTTAGGGGATCTTCCTCCACAGGCTCCTTCTTGACTTCTCTGACTTTCTTTTGATATACCTGGGTGGACGAGGAAGGAGTGGAGACTGTAGGTCCTTGAGTTGATGAGGCAGGAGGGGTCTGCACAGGTGCTTCCGATCCGGGTGTCAATGCTTCCTTCCTTGGTGTTGAAGCATCCTTGGAGGAGGATTCCCCTGAGTGCCTCCTAAGCTCACGGACTTTCTTATCAAACCAGATCTTGGTCCTCACTAAGACCGGGGCTAGGATTTCAGCCAAATCATCTTTTTCCTTTTAAACCAATCCAAGTCCTCCAAGGGGGTGTGTTTGACCACGTTGTCATACTCATATGAGTACAGGTCAGAATTATCATCCTGGAGCCCTTCAGGAACTTGGTACAGGTTAAGCTCTTGGATTAATTGAAGGGAAAACCTGCCATAATGTCTTCTTCTTGCTTCAAAATCATCAACACAGTCAGCCCAATAATCCTCTGTGTCTGCCCTATGATGATAAGTGATCTTGATGTTCTGCTCAATAAAATTTTTCAAGTCAAAGCAAGTTCTTGGCCTGAAGAAATGGACAGTAATGGGAGCTAGGGCTCTTTCTATATTTTGTGCATCTAAGGTTATTTTGCAGGTGTAGTTTCCCAAAGAGATGGGGAAGTGCAAGCCAGTAATTTTCTTATCTCTGCAGGTTCTATGCAATTTATCCAATTGCCTACACACTTCTATCAAGGCCATTTTATCATTGCAGAACATGGGGAGCTTGAGAGGAGTGCTCTCATAACCTGCAAGCCTTATATAGGAAAATTTTCTAAATTGGATGAAGTAAGCACCGTAATGCGATATCAGATTCATAGCTTCATCAGAAAATCTCCTCGCCGTGTCGCTCTCTAGGAGCCTGACAATGTACATGGTGAAAGCATCATTCACCCTCCTAAAATTGTGATTGCTAGTTTCTAAGGTGAATTGAGGGCAGTAGGCATACACAGGGTCATCCTTATGAGCATCAATGTATGAGAACCCAAACCATTGCCTCGATGCTGCTAGGGTATACATTAAGTATGAAGTCATATAGAATTTCTTGGTCACGTACATTGACAACTACTCTGCTAGGTTCATACTAATGATCTCTGCCCAATTGATATTCTGAGTTCCTTCGCACACCATATTGATAAGCGGGCACATCCAGAAATGGAACTCATTTGTAGAGGGTAAACCCATGACCCGAGCTAGTAGGATTATAAAATCCGACAATTCCTCATTGAAATCGGCATGGAAGAGAACCTTGGACAGATGAGATGCCCCTTCTTAGGGTTTTTTAGCCAGGACTTCACCACCCATGCCTTATATTTCTCACTGTCTTGATCGAAAAGGGCCTGTGCCTGATTCTGAGAAATAACTATAGCATTGTCCATTTCTGGAATCCTTAGTGCAGTGCCAATGGCGGCAGCATCAAGTTTGGCGATGAGCTCCCCATGCACGTTTGTCAACTCACTCGAGTCAGGGTTGAAATGAGCACCGCAGGAGAGCACTGTATCTGCGCATTGCACTGAGATAGGAAACCACCGGCGAAAGCCAAACCACTGTCATGAATCATCTGTGCCATAGGTGAAGGGTTCGCGTCTGTCATTCTTGCCCAAAAATCTCCAAAGTCGAGGTGGCGAACCTCACTGTCCCCGATATCGGGAACGGCAGACTCGAGTGGTGAAATTTGTTCCTGCCCCTGGAATTTAATCTTCATGTTGATAGTAACTTGGAGAGCAAGGCTGCAGGCTGGACTTGGGATGGAATTGCAGGGGAATGGATGCGCGCATAGAAATTTTGGTCACAAGGGTACGAGCAATAGATAACATGAAAGCAGTGTGCAAAAAATGCATAGGGGGCAGCTCATTATATAGCCATTTAGGAGAGAGAAAGACAATAAATGTGCATTAAATACACATCTACCAAATTGAAAAGCAAGATATTCGGGTAGAGCGGGAAAAATTAGCATGAATGGCACTTGGTTCATTTGGGACACGAGGGACGCGAAAGCGCGAAGTACGCGGTTCGGCCGATTCGGGCGATGCGGGGAAAAGACGCACAAATGTTTTTGGGACATGCGGGATGAAAGTACGTGGAATACGCGATTCGGCCGAATCGACGAAAAGGGAACAACGGGTCCGGGTGAACTTGGGACACTTGGGACAAAAAGTTCCGACGGGCCCGAAAAGAACGGACTTCGGTAAACGGCCGATCGGGAACAGAGAGCCCGAATGAACCTGGGACACTTGGGACAAAAATGTTTGACGGGCCCGAAAATCACACAAAATGACCCAAAAAACGTAGATTTTTCCAATTTCTTGACTTTTCACATTACCAGGATGACATAAAAGACACTTAACTTTAAAATTTTCAATTTTCAACTTCTCAAAAGCAGGGGAATTTTGGGTGGACAACAACTGGCTCCTTCTGGGGATGACTTGGCATAAGTTCAAAGAATGAGACAAGGCAAGAATTTAGACAAACTCGGGGAAGTAGACCAGTACCTTATCCATTGGGCCACGGAGTCAAAAGCAAACCAATACAGAAGACAACACCCCAAACAAACAACACACAAAAACAAGGGAAGGAAAGGAGAACACACACTATACAGAATATACAAAGGACTTCCTAATCACCTATGACTTAAACAATTTTAGGTACTACCCACTATAAGGAAGTGGGAGAGAAGAACCATCCATATAATCAAGGTAAAAAGAATTCTTACCAGCAAAGTGCCTGATCTTGAAAGGTCCGAGCCAAAGGGAATCAAACTTGCCATGGCTGCCACGAGGTTCATGCCTTTTATCCCACAACAAAACAGTGTCTCCAACTTTGAAATCCCTGAGCCTGGCCTTTTTATCAAATAAGACCTTTACTTTCTGTTGGTGGGCAGATATCTTATCAGCAACTTTCAATCTGTCCTCATTCAATTTGTGGAGATACATGATCCTCTTATCCAAAGAATCATTGAAACTGGTATCTTCAATGGCCTTCATTAAATGTAGGGCTGGAAGCTCCACTGTGACTGGAAATTGGGCTTCTACTCCATATACTACCTGAAAAGGAGACATCCCAATGGCTCTCTTAGGTGTGATCCTATCTGCCCAAAGAGCATCATAGAGTTTCTTGTGCCAGTTCCGTTGGGATTCGTTGACTAATTTCCTTATTATGGCCACCAGATTTTTATTTGTTGATTCTGCTTGTCCATTCCCCTGAGGATAGTAATCTGAGGAGTGAGCCAGGGAGATGCCATATCCATAGCAAAAATCCATCATCTTAGTTGAAGAAAATTTTGAAGCATTATCTGTCACAATCTTGTTTGGCACACCATACCTTACCAAGATGTTTTCTTTGATAAAACTGCATACTACTTCTGAAGTAGTACTCTTTACTGGAATGGCTTCTACCCATTTGGTGAAATAATCTGTGGCGGTTAATACATGAGTATGACCAGCACTAGAAGAGGGATTAAGTGTTCCAATGAAATCCAAACCCCATTGTTGAAAAGGTTCTTCGATTACAACTGGTTTAAGGGGCAAAGAGGCCAACTTAGGTCTACCCACAAAAGTCTGACATGCCTCACATTTATCAACCCACTTTGATGTGTCTCCAAACAAGGTAGGCCAAGAATACCTCCACGAATAATTTTATGAGCAAGTAATGATTGATGAGTAGTGCCCTCCACATGCTTGATCATGAAAAGCAGAAAGTAGCTTCTTCTGCTGTTCCTTGTCCACGCATTTTAAAAACCTTCCATCTAATCCACGCTTAAACAAGGCATTTTCCCACAACACATATTGGGCTGATCTTAACTTAACAGCTCTCTTTTCTTTGGTAGTCAAATGAGAGGGGCATTCTCCATAGGTGAGAAAGTGTGCGATATCAGCATACCATTCATCAATTGAGCTAAGAAATAAAACGATAGGAAGATCAACTTTATTCTCTAGTAACTCATGTCTAGCTCCTTCAAGCATGAGTTCACACAAGCCTTTCCACGAACAAGCTTGGTTGGTCTAATGTCAATGTCATATTCTTGACCTTGGCCACCTAGCCCTCTCTCTGGATCCAAATTCCCGTGTGTGAGAATCGACTTTATAGTCATCCGCACAAAGACCGTGGGAGTGAGAATTAAGGATGTAAAAATGAAATTGCTTGACAGCTTTAACCACTGTAAAAGCATGTTTCTCCATTATGGTGTATCTTAGCTCATGATTTTTTAGAATGTAGCTCATGAATGCAATTGGGAGTTCATGATCATTAGAATCTTTTTGAGTCAGAACAACAGTCCCAAGGTGTGTTATCCGTGGCATAGCAATAGATAATAAAAATCTTTGTTGAAATTTGGACACGCTAAAATAGGAGTTTTAGCAATAGCCTTTTTAATACCCTCAAAATCCTCTTTCCCTTCAGGAGACCAACCAAACACCTATTTACCTTTCATCATTTGAGAGATATTCAAAGTTAGCTCTGAAAATCAGGGATGAATCTCCTCAGAAAGTTAACCTTACCAAAGAAGGAGTGCACTCTTTTCTTGCTAGTTGGAAGAGGAATTTGCTGAATAGCTTGAACTCGCTCAGGATCAATTTTTATACCATCTTTGGAGACAATGTGCCCCAATAATTTCCCCGTGACACAAAAATAGATTTCTTAGGATTTAAAGAGATCCCATGTTCTCTACATTTTAGCAGAATTATTTCTAGATGCTGAAAATGATCTGCCTTTGTTTTAGAAAATACAGTCAAGTCATCAAGGTATACGATGATACACTTTCCTTTCAAACTTCCAAAGGCCAAATCCATAGCCCTCTGAAAAGTGGCACCAACATTAATGAGCCCAAAAGGCATCCTTTTGTAAGCAAAGGTACCCCAAGGAGTAGTGAAAGCCGTTTTGTGTTGATCTCATGGTATTAACTTCTACCTGGTTATATCCTGAGAATCCATCAAGCATAGACAACATTTCAGATCCCGTTACTGCTTGCAAGACCTGATCCATCATGGGTAAAGGATAGTTGTCCTTTAAAGAAGCTTGATTCAGATTCCTGAAGTCAACACAGATATGAATTTCACCATTTTTCTTTCTAACGGGTACAATATTGGCAATCCATGTTGAATGGTGAATAGGAAAATGATTTTGGCTTTTAATAACTTCGTATTTCTGAAAAATGGTGTCACTATCTTAGGATTAGTATTGCCTCGCTTCTACTTTAAAAGGCTTAATTCCAGTTTGAGAGGGATAAAATGTTGCATCTCCTTTGGTTGAAAGGCTTTTAAGTCTTCATAGGAATAAGCAAGGACATATTTATACTTCTTCAAAAGACTAATTACCTTCTTCTTTTCTTCTGGTGTGCAACATTTTCCAATGTTCACGAGTTTAGGATCAGTAGAACTCCCAATATTAATTTTTTCATATTCAACTGATTGTTGAGGTCCAGTAGAAGCTTTAAACTTTACATACCTATCGTGTTTGTCAAATAGTTCTTCTAAACTCACCAATCCTTTTGGAATCTTGTTTCCTTGAGTTTGATACATCCATCCTGATCCGCTTCTTCTTCTTTGATGGCTCCTTCGTTAAAGGGCACACTTTCACGAGGTAAATTATCGCTTCCTTCAAAGTACAACTGTTCAAAATTATCCTTGAGTTCTAAGAAAGAAAGCAAGTGTTGATCGTCATTGAAAACTTGCCAGTTACTTGTATTATCAGGTACACTGGGTCTATGGATCATCTCGATGGTGAACTTATCTTGAGAAAAGTTAGGATGAGGTATAAGCAGTGACCCTGAGACTGCTAGTGAATCAGCCCTGGTATTCTCTTCCCTAGGCATTGCTTCGATGGAGAAAGCGTCAAGAAATTCAATGGAGTCCCAAACCTGATTCCTGTAATGTTTCAACCTTCTATTCTTTACCTGGAAGAGGTTCCTAACTTGCTTGACAATCAACTCCGCATCCCCACGAGCTAGAAGATTCTTCACACCTTGTTCTTTTGCCACCTGGAGTCCAAGAATGAGAGCTTCATACTCACTGTATTATTGGTATTTTCAAATTGCAACTTGAATGAGAAAGGATGAATGCTTCCTTCAAGCGACACCAATATGACACCAACTCCAGAACCAACTTTGAAGAACAACTTCCATCAAACTCTAATATCCAAACACCATTAGGATCTTTAGGTGACACTTTGGGGAGTTGGATTTCTTCTGGAGACATAATCATGTAGTTGCCATGCCCCATATCCTCATAGAGTATTTGTGCTTTGGGATCATCTATTTTTTGTACAATATACTCAGACTGCTTCTCAGCAACTTCTTCATTTTCCCATTAACAGGTATGAGGGCATGTGACCAATCCATTTGAATTTCTCCACCCACATCCTTACAGAAGTTTCGCTTAGCAGCATCCCATATGAAGGAGGAATGTCTGCTACTAGGATAGTAGCCAAAACTTTCTTCTCAGGAAAAGTAGCAAAAGCCACTTGTGCATCCTTAATTCTTCTGACCAGGGGCACTTCCTTACTCTCCATGGAATAACAAGATCCGTAAGTACGTGTGAGAGTTAGGCCTAAGGCATGAGCTACTTTGGCAGGCATTACATTGTCTGATGCCCCTGAGTCTATGACGCAATTACTGAGCCTATGGCCGGCTATAAGGAGTGTCACATAGAATGGTTTGATTTTGTCATTGGGTGAGGTGACAATGGCTACCAGATTAGGCTGTGGTGCAGAAGAGGGAGTGGGTAAAAGGCCTTTAGAGGTAGTTTTAGAATGAGAATTGACAAAGTGAATCATTTTAGCAAAATCCTTGGGATGGGTTTGATAATATTCAGCCTCTGAGATTTGAACCTTAGTCTTTTTTAGGTGATCAATAATATCGAAAGACCCAGAAGTGGATGGGTTATCATCGCTTGGGATCCTAGGCTTATCAATTTTAGGAGAAAAAGAAGTAACTTTAGTAGCAAAATTGACAGGACTCACCTTTGGTGTGGATGAAATGGGGATAGGAGATCCTCTTTTTGCAATTACAGGGATAGTTGTCAGCTGCTCCTTAGATTTTTTGGTGGGCTGCATCACTTTCTCCCTCTGATTTGTCTACGCTTCGAGTCATGACAGCGTATGATTCACTATTCATGTCTGCTACTACTTCATCATAATCATCTCCTTCATCAACGCCTTCAGTGGTGAAGAAATTAACTCGAGATCCCTCAAGTTCATCTGTTTCATCATCAACCTCTTCAACAAATTCCTCACAATCTTCATTAACCTCCTCATCCTCTAGTTCTTCAACTTCATAGGTTGCATTGACAGGAACTTTAATAGGAGGTCCTTCAAGCGCTAGCCTTGTTTGAGAAGCAGGCAAATGATTTTTGGGCTGAAAATTCCTCCTTGGAACGTCTGCATAGGGAGTATGCTGAGCCAATTGTTTCTTAATGGCGATGAGATCATTTGCAAGTTTTTGTACCAATGGATTAGTATTAGGTCCAAGAGTGGAAGAGGAGGAAGAAGAAGACTTAGATTTAGAAGGGTCTCTCCTCAACTTTCCTGACATGATTAAATCATCTTCAACACTAACAACAAGAGTTTGATCCTCGGCCAATGTTGCAAGATTAGCCCTTCTCAATGCATAACTAACTTCAGGCAATTGGGCGTTTAGGAAGAAGCATTTTGGATTTGATCTACAGGGTTGAGTATTTGGTGGAATTTTGTTAATTAACTCGTTGAATCGAGCCACAAATTATCTCATGGGCCTTGTGATTCCTTCTTTATTTGAGAAATTTGGGCTAGCAAAGCATGCACGTCTTCCGCCGGTTTGAAATGGTTTTCAAACCTAGTTCTCATCGTGTTCCAAATGAATGATAGCTCCGGCCGAAAGTGATAGAACCAATCAGCAAAGCATTATCTTGTAAAGTCTCAACAAAAACCTTACTGGAGACGTCTTCATGTTCAACTCCCAGAACTCCGCATGCAACTATGAAGGCTATGATGTGTTCATTAGGATGTACCTTACCATCACCTTTGAATTTAGGAAAGTTCTTCCTGATTACCTCTAGGTAACTCATGCAAAGGCTGAGGAAGGGCAAGAGGCCCAACATGATGGCCCCAAGGCAATGGTACCACCATTCTTGGAAAAATGGCTTGAAGAGGAACTGAAACACCAGCAAGAATCAGGCTCAAGATTAGGACTGATTTGTTCTGAAGGAATACCACCCATAGGGATTCTATTTTTGATAGGAGGAGTGCTTGTTGAACGAGCTCTTATATTCCTTCTTGCTGAAGGGAAAGGAAAACCCTACTGTTCCAAAAGCTGAAATTGAGAATCTTCAATACCAAGGGCCCTTCTCCCTCGAGTAAAATGTGGAGTCGCCAGATCAAAAGATGATCGATAAATGATTATAGAACTGGAATATGATTCCCCAGTGGAGTCACCAAAAACTGTTGGTCGTCAAAAAGGAACTTCAAGAAGAGCAACAGTTAGGGGACAAGAAGTCCCTCCTCTTTAATGGGAGAGGTTCCCTTATTCAGAAACGAACCTATTTACACATATACAAAGCATGGTTTTACTATGGAACTTGGATATTATGAAAGTGTTTCCTAAAAGGGTCATCAATCACAAAAGGACTGAGGAATGAAAATGTGAGAACGAGCAGAAAGGCACCATTTAGAATTATAGATGACAGAGTAATTCCTTATGCATGCGAGGGTACAACGAATTGGAATAAGATCATTTGTATCACATTAATAAGATGAATTTGAAAAGACAAAAGTTCTATAAATAACATCTCATAAGAATACAAAGCTTCTCAAAGATAATACAAACAAATGATCTAACAAGATTAAATGAATAGCTTGAGAATAAAGGAAACCAGATAGACAAAGAATGAAAAATCCTTATGTATTGATTTCTTTATGATTTATTTACACTTTAAAAATAATCCAAGTTCCCCCTTCAAAAATGGCGAGGAGAGGCCATTATATAGTTTACAAATTAGTTACTCTTGGTAACTACTTCTTTTAACTAATGTTTAGTTAAAGGGCTGCTAATCGCAATAATACCCCAACTAATTACAATAAATTCATGATGAAGAAGAGAAGAAGAGAGAAGAATCAGGAGAAGAAGACAAGCGTTCAAGATTGGGAGGGACCCACTGATTTAAGGATCCGTTGTCTAAATCTTTTCAATGCTTCTGCTATGTCTCTGCCACGTGGAACTGACGTGTTGGCGGTGGACTGAGTCCAAAATCTGAGACATTTCTCCATCTCTTTGTCGAATTCGACATGAGTATGATAATCCTTATTTGCTTCCTCTATAGCAGATTGAAGAGAGCAGATCTCCTTCATCTTTTCTTTGAAATGGAACTTTCCTCAATAGATCACTTTGACAAAAGCTCAATTGAGCTTTGATTTCTTGTAAAGAGAGAGGCACACCAGAAGTCTCATCATGAAGATGGCAATGTATATCTTTGAAGGCAGATATAACTAGTGTTTTGAAGGCCTCACCCTTCTGCCAGCTATTTCTTAATTCTCCCAAAGCCTCTTCCAGGACCTTGATCTTCCATTCCACGCTGCATAACCTGTGACTTTGACAAATTATCCTTTACATCTTCAAAGACCTTGCTTGCCATCAAAATATTTTCATTTGTTTGTCCCATGAGACGGAGGTCTACTATGCAACTGCCTCCAAAGTTTAAGTTCTTTATCAATGCTCCCAATAGTGGAGGAGAGCTTCTGTTGCAAATTACTCACCTTCCCGTGGAGTTTAAAGGCTTCATCAATGAAATTCAATCCTACAACAAGCATATCATCCACCATGGCCTCCATAGCTCTTCCATAGACGGAATACTTGTGCATATCGTTGATACTCTCGCACTTCATCTTGGCTCAGAATTACAGGTGGTGGAAGAGTAGTCAATGGGGTAGGGTCTAGAACTTTATCTTTAGATAGCAGTGACTTAATAAAACCTGTGAGAATCTGGGCCTGCTCCTCCAACTTGCTCTATGGTTTTTTTCCTTTCTCTACCCTCCCAATGACTCTAGTGATCAAGCTTCCGAAGATTGTGGATCTCA